>CM066730.1:180222522-181622447 GCA_033961575.1 Aselliscus stoliczkanus | reverse complement strand
CATGTCTTTATTCCTTGTGTGCGCGACGTGAGGGCAGAGCAAGCCCCGTTCCCCGGGGAGAATGTGGCAGAGACAGGAGCCCACACAGGCAGTGCCCTTGGAGGGCACACGACAGGCGGCCCTGTGGGGGCTGGATGGGCCCCTTGCACAGCCCAGCTGTTCCACGGGACTAGGGCAGCATGGACACCTGCCCAACACACGCCCACCCTCCTGGTCAGCAGCTCAGGGTTTCATGACTCCTAAGGCCCCCAGCCCTGGAAAATATCCCAAATCGAACCCATGCCCTCAGCATGGTCCTATCAGACCTCTGCTGGGCTGAGAATTGCTTCCTGCCTCCGCCTTCCATACTTCACAGCTTATGGCTGTGAGCAGGAGTCCGGAGGGCAGTCAGGGTCAGCACCCAGCCTGGCCCTCCTCCGGCCAGACCAGACGGGCAGTGGGTGCGGCATTGTGGGGCGAGGCAGCCCCAGAGGCATGGGGTCCTTGCCCAGGACCCAGCACCCCTCGGCCTGCACCCTGCACCACCTTGGACATGGCCTCCCGCCTCGTGTCCGTGGGAGCTGGAGGCGCTTCTCCAGCTGGTCTGAAGAGGCCTCTGGGAGCGCCTGAACCTCAGACCCCTGTCACCCCAAGGAGGGGACACCATGGGCCAGGCATGAGTGGGTGGGTCGCAGACCATGGCTGGCCCCGCCCGTCTGCTGTGGGCACCTTGATTTACTGTCCCTGCCCCTTTAACAGCCATCTGTGGGCCCGAGCCGCAAGCCCCTCCCTGCCCCGGCTGCCGGTGCGCCGAGCTTGGGAAAATCTATTAGGGCCCAGTCATTAATCTGAGGCTGCCGCCGCGGGCGCTTTCGGGCCTCTATTTAATGGGCTGCTTCCTGAGCTCCGGAGCCGTGCTGCTCGCCTCTCTTGATCAGCTTTGTTTAATTATCAAAATATTTGATGCAGAAAATTGACATTAGCTCTGAAGGTTCTGCCCTCCTCCCCCCCCCGCCAGGCTCCCGGTGACACTGAGCGCCTCAAATAGCAAGTGGGCCGCCAAGCCTGTGCTCGGCCAGGCGGACACACAGGCCAGCTGCCCGCCCAGAGCTGGTGTGTGGGTGCGGGGCTGGACTCTGCCAGGACCCTGCCCTGGGCGCTGAGCTGCACTTGGCCGTGCCCCACACCGGGAGCCACTCCCATGGCCACGGGCAGCCTTGGGGAGCAGCTGGATCTGGGATGGCACGGCCGGGCCGTCGTGGGAACGCCGTACCTTTGAGTGTTCAAAGCCTGCCCGGCACACCTGAGCTGGGAATAGCACGGGGCCGAGCAGGTCCTGTTGTCCTGTCGCCTTTGTCGTCAGGGCCGTGGCCCCATCTTGGCAGCCCCTGTTGGGGCCCTCTCCATCAGGAGCCAGCCCTGGCGGGACCAGCCCTGGAGGACAGAGCCCTCTCTCAGGGGCAGGACAGGTCCTCTGGGCGAGCTGCGTGGTCAGTGTCTCTGGCAGAGGTGGGGACAAGCCCGTGAATGCTGGTGGCTGCTGTTTCACCTCTTTAAGGTCAGGCTGTCTGTCCCACTCCACAGGCTGGGCTCAGAGCCCTCCAAGCTCAGCTGCAGGGCTCGGCCTGGGGACAGCCAATGTCCTCTGCACCGTTTTCATGTGCACTCCTGCCCTTGCAGAGGGGGCTCACTGGGCCCTGTCCAGGCCTTAGCACTGGCCTTGGCCCCCTGTGCATCTGTGTGCCCTGTGTGTACCCACTCACACATGCCCCGTGTGTATGTGTGAGCCCACGCATGCCCATCACGGGCTAACCAGGGCAGTGCACGTCAGCCTCAAGGCAGCCCCTCCTCATTCTCACCCCCCACTGCCTGATTCCTGGGCCCAGGTCCGTCTGTCTGTGGGAGTCAGTCTTTGCTCTCAGAGGTCAGCGGCCACCAGGTTTGGCTTCCTGGTCCAAGTGGTCAAGCTTAGGACCCTGCACTCGGTGCTGGGGGCAGTGGGCATGGCGGGCTTCAGGGTAGGGCTGGCTTGCAAACGTGCCTGGGAGGACCATCCGCCGGCATCACCGACAGCCGGATCAGCAGACCCAAAAACTCATTTATTTGCTCCTGATTCCTCAGCCTTGGGTACACTGGCCAGCCTCGGTCCTCGAATGCAGCTTATTTTCAGATGTCAGATAATTTTCAAAACAGAAAGTAGTTTCAAGGTTGAGGAGATACCATTATGGAAAACAAATAGCGGTCAAGCTTAGATTCATGGTTTCACTCGCAATCAATGGCCCCCAGTGAAGCACAGGACAAAGGAATGTGTCATGCTCAGGGAGGCGGCACGCGGTGACCGTGACGGCTCAGGTCCCCCTGCAGGAGAGGAACGTAAGAAGCCACGAGGCCGTCACGGGTAACAGCCGGATCCCCCACGCGTGGCCGGTGCCTGTGAGGTGGCAGGGTGGCCTTGGCAGCTGGCGTTGGGCCCCCCCCGCCATTAAAACCCCTCCTCGTCAGTCTTTGTTCCGTCGCCTGATGGAAAGTGAGTCCTGGAAGAGATGCTGTCCCCTTCCCATGTCGTCAGTTGGGAATTGATGCTGCTAATTGTCCCCCGCCCCTGCCAGTGCCCACTCCCGCTCTGCCACGCCCGGTGAGAACCAACATCCCTGCCTCCTGTGCTGCCTTGAGCCACCCGTTAGATGACACCAAACGCCATGTCTGCCTGGCCGCCTCCACCCAGGAGCTCTCAGGGAGTGGGTGACAGCAAGCTGATGTTTAGCATGGGGGGAGCCCTGTTTTCTAGGGAGGGATGTCCTGGGCTCTGGGAACAGGAGTGAGATGGGCCCACCTTCTGCCCTGGGTGGACAATTGTTTGTCAGAATGTTCCCTTGAGTCTTTGCTGGTGTCTGTGTGATGGGGGAGGGCTGTGCGCTGTGTGGCCAGTGACTGGAAGGGACAGTGATGCCGGTGGGAATTCCAAGGGCAGGCGTAGGGCCGCGTGGGGGTGGGTGCAGGGAGGCCTGGGGCAGCGTCCGGAACCCCCATGGGTGCGACTTTCTTGGGCTGCAGGAACAAAGTCCCACTAACTGGGGCTGAAAATAAAAGACATGGATTCTCTCACAGCCTGGAGGTCAGAAGTCCGTAACCCAGGTGCTGCGGGCCCTACTCCCTCCAGAGGCTCTGGGGGAGACTCCTCCCTGCGTCCTCCAGCTGCTGGGACTCCAGGTGCCTCTGGCTTGTGGTGACATCTCCCTAGTCTTGCCTGTATTGTCACATGGCCTTCGCTTCTCTGTGTCTCTTCTTATCAGGACTCCAGCCACTGGATTAGGGCCTGTCCTGAATCCAGGATGGTCTCCTCTTGAAATCCTTACCTGTAACACCCTATTCCCAAATAAAGTCACATTCGGGGTTTGGGGGGGACATGAATTTGGGGGGCCACTTTTCAACGCACTATACCTTGGGAAGGTGTTTTCTTATTTTCACTGAGAAGCCGGGTGGGGAGGGGCAGTCAATGTGATGATTGGTGTGGAGCCAGGGTGTGTAGGGGGTGGCCCTGGGGACAGAGGGAGGCGGTGGCCTCTGTGACCAGCGCGGTCTGCCTATTGTTGGTACGCGCACACACAGTGACCACTTTTTAAAATCAAGGTTGGACCGAGTGTGTGTGTCGGGGGCAAATGAACAGACTAGTCAGTAACCATGGTAACGACCTGCCATCCCCACGCCGGCCATGGTCTTGATCTCATTATTCTAGATGCCGCCGGCCCTGGAGACGGTGCAGGTGAACTTTGTAAGCGCTCATGGAGGCCTCTGCGTTTTTGTGGCAAAGGTGCCTTCTACTTGCTGCGTTGGGGACATTTCAGTGGGTGTGAGGCAGGCGGCATTTTCACGGGCCACAGCCTGCCCCCCATCTGTGCGCCGATCGTATTTCCGGCTCTCAGAGTGACCCCCCCAGCCGCTGCACAGCCCAGCCCCGAGCTGAGTCCAGGAGCTGGCGGCTGCCCCGAGCAGGGCGGGGGTCTCCGGACAGAGGCTGCGGGGCGCCGAGGAGGCTGTGCTCGTCGGCCTTTTCCAGGGCCGGCCTTGAGCCACCTGGGGAGGCTGGTACTCTGGGCCCAGCCGCTGGCCGCCCGGACATTCGGGGGCTGACCCCCCGTGCTGCATCAATGCAGGTGCCCCAGGCGATCGTTTTCATTTATATTTGTTTGTGGTCAGAAGTCGTCACAGGCCAGGCTACCCAGACCTTGACTTTTCCCTGACACTTACAATTATTGCTGCCCGGGGGGACTCATTTTCTACGCGGTCACCTGCTGACCGGGCCCAGCACCGGTTTCAGCCACCATGCCGCCTGCCAGTCCCAGTGCCCTGCCCACGAACGCCTCCACAAAGCCCCGGACTTGCCCCGGAAGCTTAGCGCCCACTGACTGCTGCATCTCCTCAAAGACCCGTCTTTCAAGGAGCTGGTCTCCCTCCACTCCTGTGTGTCACGGAGTGAATGGACACTCCGCCAGGCTGATCAGCCAGCCCACGCAGACACCGCCATCCCAGCACCTCTGCCACCTGGCCAGGAGTGACTTTTCTGGTTGATGTGACGCTGGTGTGGACCTCTCTGACCGGCGGCTGAAGATGGGGGTGGGGGGCGGGTGCAGGACTGCCCTCATTCGTCTGCTCTTCTGCTGTTTGCTAAACGTGATGCTCCTAAGCCCACACCCACTCAGGCCTCCACGCCCGGCACTCCTGGTAACCCACGATCCTGCTGTCCCACACATGTCCAGGTCCGTCCCGGTGTTACTTGGACATCACCTGGGGGCAGTGGCCTCCCTCACCCCTACTGTCCCAATGCTGGCATGGGTGACGGACGCTGCTGTGGTCAGGGCTGCCCGCCCAGGTGGGTCAGCATCTGGCCTTCCTTTGGAGCTTGCCCAGAGCTGGGCGACAGGTGGACGTCCCCGGTGCCAGACCCACTCTGAGGAGAGGCCGCTGGGGAGGGTGCGGCTCTGAGCTGTGATCTGCACCCACCCCCACAGCGTGATGGCGGGGGCCCTGGTCTCACTTCTATGGACACTCTGATGGGTCCTGTCTGAAAAGTGCGGGGCTTGGGGTAAGAAGCTCTCTAACTATTCCACTGGCCCATGGGGGAGCCTTCCTACCCCCACCCCATATGCACTGTGGGACATCAGGGAGAGGGGCTCCCCAAAGCCACTGGCCGGGGTCACAGGTAACGTTAGTGGGGGCTCCAAGCCCCCCTCCCCTGACCGTGCGGTTTCTTTACCCTTGACTGAGATGCCAGCATTTCTTACCAGAGGTCATGACCCCTGCCAGCGACCTTGGGGACAGGCCTGCAGTGCCCCCAGCTGCCCACCCATATCCTGTTGGTCCCACGAGCCTACCAAGCCCCCACGTCTCAGGCTTCCCCAAAGCCCCTCTCAACCCCCTGAAAGTCTTGGTGGCCACCCGGATGGAGGCTGGTTTGGGGCCATTGTACCCCACCCTTGCCCTTGAAGTACACGGCTGCTGAGTCCTGACAGCCCCTCCGCTGCATGGCCCGCTGCCCAGCCGTCGCTTCCTCAGGCCACACCCGGTCCCTCGCCCAGACCACAGCCACCCTCTGACCCGCTGGCTGGCCTGTGCTACCTCTCCCTGCCCTCACCCTGGCCAGACCACTCAGCTGTGCTCAGAAACTGGCAGGGCCTGTGAGGTGTCTGGGGGTGGCCCGGCCCCTTCTCGCTGCATTCCTACCGTGTCCCACAGGCCGGAGGGCCCCGCCCGGGAGATGGCTGTCCCCTGTCTTCCCCCTCCCGTGCTGCCCTCCTGGCAGAGCTGGACTAACCAGCGTTATCCTTGTGCCGGTACCGCCCACAGCCTCAGCGGCCCCCTCGCTGCCCACGTCCGAAGCGATGTCACCTCCCCTAGGTGGGCCTGGCCTGCTCTCTCTCTGCTCTGCCTCACTCATCAATCCATCCATCTGAGCACGCCCAGCCGCTGAGGGCCACACAGCATGTGACGGAGGCCTAGGGCCCAGGCGGGGGTCCCTCAGCCTCCTGGGCAGGCCAGAGAAGCCCGAGAGACGACGCGGCGTTGAGGTGGACCTTGCAGGAGGAACTCCCTTTGCTAGGGCAGCGGGAGACCTCAGGCTCTAAGCCCAAGTGGGGACAGGCCGGATGTGCCCCCGGCTGTGGGGGTGAGTAGTGGGGGCGCTCGGACAGACGGCTTGCTGGGCAGGCCGAGCAGCCGTGTGTCCCTCTAGGGGTGACAGGGTGCAGTGCTCTGAGCCTGGAGGAAGCAAACCTGCTCGTTTTGCGGAGCCCAGCGTTCTCCCCGTACCCATTCCCTGCCTTTCTTTGTATCAGGAGGCCACACTAGTTGTTTATACTGTGCCATGGTCACCACATCCTTAGTGGCTTAAAACAACGCGCTTAACATCTCAGGGTTCCTGACAGTCAGGGGTCCAGGCGGCTTAGCTGGGTCCCCTGCTGGGGGCCTCACGGGGTGTCACGGTGTCAGCGGGGTGCATTCTCATCTGTGAGCTCACCGGGTGGGGGGCCCTTTCCATGCTCATTCCAGGTGCTGCCAGAATTTCCTTTGTCAGAGAGGACTGAGGTCCCTGTTTTCTTGCTGGCTGTCAACCCTCTCGGCTCCTAGGGGCCACCACAGTCCTCTGCCTGTGGGCCTCTCGCTTCTCCAGGGTCAGCAGGAGACCGCCTCTTCCGTGGGCTCCGATGAGTCTTCCTGACCTAATGGGACCTTACCTAGGGGGTGGCTGCCCCTCACCTGTGCCACGTCCTATTGGCCGGAAGCCGGTCATAGGTCTGCTGGCACTCAAGAAAGGGACTCATGCAAGGCCGGGACTCCATGGGGGCCACCTCAGGCTGTGTCAGCCACACCCAGGAGCATCCCCAGACACCAGATTGGAGACACAGCACCACTGCTGGAGCTGTGGGTGGGGGCAGCCCCCAGGGTCCTGCATCACCCCCTACCAGAAACCACATCCCCTGAGGGAAGGCAGAAGGGTGTCTGTCGTCTGTGTCCCCAACACCTGGGACACAGCAGGGCCATCACCAGTACGGAGTGGGGGTGGTACCGGGGCTGACCCAGGAGGAGGGGCCTTGGTGTCCCACGGTGCGGTGTGTGCAGGGCGCATCCTGCAGTGAGGGCTCCACAGTTCGGCAGTGCCTGGATGCTTCCCTCACTTTGAAGCGGAGGGAGGGAGCAGTTTGGGGGTGTCGTGTGCAGGGCTCTCCGAGCGACTTCCTGGGGCTGTGGCCCAGTGCAGGTGAAGGACTGGCCATGTCAGGGGTCTCAGAAGGCTTCCAGGTTCGAACTCTTCTGGGGGAAGCTTTTGGGGGCCTGCATGGGGAGGGGGCAATGTGGGGTGCTGCTGAGATGGCGGCATCCAGGGATTCTGGGCGCCCTGAATTAGGCAGACAGCGGGGGAACCACCTCCTGTCCTCCGTCCCAAGCCTGGCTGCAGCCCGGACATAAGGCCCAGAAAACACCTGATACCAAAGTCCACACAGGCCTTCAGGGCTCAGGTGGATGGGCTGGCTCTGGACACCAGGCTCCAGGTGTGGCAAGTCTGGGCCCTGGGGACCCCACACTGAGATGTCGGGGAAATCAAACCGAGGAAGGAACCAAGAAATGACAGTGGACTAAGGAGAGTGGGGGTGGGGTCAGGCAGCCATGGGGCTGGGGGACCAAGCTCCGAGGACCTGAGTCAGGTGCTGCCTTGGGGTGACCCAGGGGAGGACGGAGAAATGGACAAGGGATCTACGGACGGAGGCCCCACTGGTGCTGGCTCTCGTCTGGAAGTTTCTGAAGGCCCGGCTGGGGTTTGAGAAAGGGCGGAGGGTGGGGAGGGGGGCTGCGGGGGCGGCCTCGGATGAGGACTCCTGCTGTCAAGGGGACGCCCCAGCAGTTACCTCTCTCCTGGTGGCATGCTCACTGGCCCAGGCCTGGGGGGGGAGGGGGAACCCCTGCTTCAGGCAGTTTCAGCCGCAGGCCTGCACCCCAGAACAAGGACCAGGAACACCTTGTGTGTCCCACTGGGGTGGTGGGGCTCCTTATAGCAGACCTCGATGGGCTCCGGGGCCCGTGAGATCCCAGGCACAGGGAGAGGGGTGTGTGTCCAGGCTCCAGGTTACCCCAGGCTATGGCGGGGGCCTGACGGGGACTTGTGGCTTATCATTAAGCCTTCACCAGCACCCTCCACCTGCCTCTCTCAGCCCCGTTTTGATTTCTGCTTAAAGCTCCGTGGTGTGGAGCCCCCGGGGGCAGCTGTGCTATGCTGATGGAGCTATGCATATTCCATGAGCGTGCCAGTGTGAGGCTGGCCCAGGGTAATGAGCCAGGCGGGGGTCCAGGCTGCCTGTGATCTGTTACTGTCCAGCGTCGGGGGGGCCACGGCACTGCAACCCCCAGACTGCAGAAGCAGCTCCAGGAGGAGGCCTGCATGTGGATCTGGTCCTGAGGCGAGGGGCCTCGCCCACCGGGGCAGGTGCCGCCATGGACCCTGGAAGCCAACCCGGTTCCCAATCCAGCCCCCTCCCTGGACGCACCCCTTACCTCGGCTGTGACTTCGGCCCAGCTGCCCAACCTTGCTGCGCCTCCACACCCTGAGCTCTGCTGCAGGGCCGTCAACAGCACCTGCCCCAGGGGTGCGCTGTGAGGAGGGAGTGGGGAGAAGCACGCCCAGCTTCGGGTGCAGCCCTAACACAGAGGGGAGGCTAAATGTCATTTTTACTGCTCATGAACCCCCCGGGTGTTCCCCGGGACACAGATTGGGAAGCACGGTCCAAAGACGTGATGCTTTGCAAAGTGGACAGGAAATGGCCCCTGGGATGGGTGGGCTGGGAGCTGCAGGGTGTGTGGCCCCCCTGTCTGGGCCTCTGGGGGTTTCCTGAAGGCTCCCCAGTGGAACAGGTCAGAGTGGGCCCTTTCCTGTGGCGTGCACCGTCTCTGACAGGCTGGGAGGCTTTCCTGTCGCACGTCAGTCCTGGGGCCCGAGACGGAAGGGTCCAGCGTGGGGCCCTGCGGGGCTCCGTCCAGGGCGTCTTGTGAACATCAGCATCGCTGGGGTCTTCAGTCAAGGGCGCCGAGCCCGCCGCTGGTCGGCCCTGACACGGGACACCGTGCAGATGCGTCTGCTCCTCCGACCCCGCAGAGGGCCCGCTGGCCCAGGGAAGGCCCTCAGTGCTGCCCCGTGTGGATGGCTCAGGGGCTGAGCGGGGAGGCCCCCTGCCGGCACCCCTCATAACTGGCCAGTGTTTGTGGGGCGGGCTCAACCGTGAGACCGAGTGACAGTCTGACGGGCCCTGCAATGCAGCCCCTTTTCTTTCTTCTTTTAGGCGGGAGAATCCTAGAGTTTGGGGTCCAGAGAGGGCACTGTGTCCTCCGGTTCAGCGCCTTCCTCGAGGGGAGGAACCAGGTAGCAGAGGGAAGCTGTCCCCACCAGTGTCACAGAGTGGCGGGGGTGCCACTTGCTGTTCTAGAGACAGTGTGCTGTGCCAGGCGCTCAGGGCCCCTGGGAGCTGTAGGATCTCGGCAGAGCACAGCTGGGAGCGGGCAGGGAGCCTCGGGGTGTGTTGGGGGCGGCGCTGGGCGCCCATCTGGCCGCGCGCAGGGCCATGGGCCCAGGAGCGCCATGCTATTCCCCCTCTGCACCCTTCCTCCTGCCGAAGTGTGTCCCCCTCTGGCCAGCATTCGCGGCTCTGGGCACAGTGGCTTCTCACGTTGGGGAGCACTCCCTACGCCCTAACAGCCTGAGGACATCTGTGATGGCTGCACGTAGCGGAGGTTGGGACCCAGGCTGGGGAGTGTCTGACGTGAGACGGTGGGTCCGAGCTCAGCGCTGGGGTCCGGGCTTCCTGCCTGCCATCTCAGGAGGGGGCACGCTGAGCTCGCCCAGGACAGGAGATGCTTTGGCCCAGAGAGGCTGCTGCCTTGGCGCCCCCTAAGGGTGTCCCCAGCAAAGACCAGAAGGGACGGCCCTGCCTCCAGGCCTCCCCTGGAGGCTCAGGCAGAGCAGGTGGCCCTGCCCTCCCCCGACCCGGCCTGCGGGAGGAGGAGGCCAGGCCTCTGATGAGCTGGAGTGTCACCCGAGACAGAGGCATTTCCGCCCGGGGAGTGTACAAGCATTGGCGTGCTGGGCTGCGGTAACCAGGAACCACCGACTTGGTGGCTTCAAACAATACAAATTGCTCCCTCCCAGGCCTGGAGGCCAGAAGTCGGAAATCCAGGTGCGGGCAGGCCGCACTCGCTCCAGAGCTCTAGGCGCGGGTCCTTCCTGCGTCTCCCAGCTCCTGGGCTGTGGCTGTATCCCTCCAGTCTCTGCTCCGTCCTCATCCTCGGGTGGCCACCTCCCTCGTGTGTGTGTCTGGGTCTCTCCCTTCCTGTAAGGACACTGGTCCCGGGTCAGGGCCACCCTAATCTAGTATGACCTCGTCTTAACTGGATCACCTTTGCCTTTTCAAACCAGGCCACATTCACAGGTACCAGGGGGAGGACTCTGTATCTTTTTGGGGACACACATATTCAACCCACAACAGGTGTCCCGGCAGGCTCCACACGGGGCCCCAGGGAACCCCACCCCCTCCCTCAGGAAGGGCTCCCCCCCGATGGAGGAAGAGGATGCAGGGGGCTTTGGGGCAGAGGATACCTGAGTGGCGGGGCAGTGGGCAGGTCGGCCCGGGTCAGACCAGAGCCAGGGCGTCTGGGCTGGCTTGGAGGGTGGGTGCTTAGGGCGTGTATGCAGAAGTCAGCCGCAGTGCCAGCTGTCACAGGTGGGGCACGGGGGACAGGCGCTTCTCCACGCGGGGCTGGTGCGGGGAGGAGAAGCGAGGTTTTCATCAGCACCCGGCAGCCTGGGCCCTCCCCACTTCCGGCGCGTTCTGGCCGGAGGGGTGGGGGGCTGGGTCCAGTGAAACAAGCGCAGGATGCCAGGTACACTTGAGTTTCAGGGGAACCACAAGCGATTTTGTGGGGTAAGGATGTCCCCAGTACTGTGTGGGACAAATGACCCTAAAAACGCCAGTTCCTCGGTTACCCGCGAGTCACGTGTGCTGGCATCCTGTATTGTATCCGGCAGCCTGACTCCGGACTCAGCGCTGGGGTCCGGGCGTCCAGTTAGGGCCCTGGAGGAGCTGGGCCGGGGTGAGAGGCCCGCCTTGGCAGCTGTGTGGGGGTTTGCTCACCGCTCCTGGAGGGGTCACACGGAGGGACCTGCAGGTGCCCCCTGCTGGGGCTGGCAGCACAGGAGGCCCCCCAGGGGGTCCAGGTGAGGGGGATGGGCTGACCGAGCTGGGGCCGGAGTGGCCGCACTTCACACAGAGTGCCCGGGACCACCTTGAGGACCTCTCCTGACCCTGCTCGGCCCCTGCCCCAACCTCAAGTCAGTGGCTGGGTTCGCACAGGGCTGGCTGTCAGCTGGGGGCTCCTCACCCCCTTCCACAGCTCGGAGCTAGAGCAAGCCCATCGAGGTCGGGGAGGTGTGCATCGATGGGTCGGGGGGACCTGCGCCTCGCTCCCGGGCCGCCAGCTGCCCCGGCTCAGGGGCCAAGCGTGGGCAGGGCAGGGGCAGCCCACCCACAGGCCAGCCCAGCGGGGCCTCAGCGCAGGCGCCATGAAAACGCCTCGGCCGCTGCCACGGACCTGAGCCGAGCCGGTTCCTGCAGCCATTGCAGTTGACCCGTGGAGGCCGGAACGTCTCCGGGAGAGAAATATGGAAGCAATTACTGTGAGAGCCGTCGTTTGAGCAATTCCCAAAGAGACACCAGGGCCGGTCCACTCGAAGCCTGGTGCACGGCGCCCTAATGAAGCAATTAAGGCCAGGGTCCTCCGACTTTGATCTCGATGGGGTAATTTTTACAAAAACATCACGGAGTGATAGATACCCATAACTCAGGGTCCTTAATTGTACTTAATTTGTTTGGAATACGAATGTGCATTTAATTAAACCCCAGCTCGGCCTGCATGCTTCAAGCCGGGCTGTCAAGGAAAATTAAGACCCAGTTTGCTTTCAAAGTTACTGGTTTTTATCAGGCAAGGACAGCGGTCTTCGAACAGAAGGTTAGAGATAATTAGGCTGAGAGCTACAGCCCGAGAAAGTGGAGGGAAGGCACCGCGGCCAGGAGGGGTGGGGAGGTGGGGGAGGCCCGGCCAGGGTGGGGGGGCAGAGCCGCCCCCCAAGACCCAGGAAGTCAGGGCGTGGGGATTTGGCTGGAGGTGGGACCATGTCCACAGCTGGGGTCTGTCCAAGGCAAAGCCTGTGGACAGGCCAGTCCTCAGGGGGGCCCGTCTCGTGGGACCCGCTTCTCGGCCTTCTGGCCTCTGGTGCATTTCAGCCACAGGGACACTCACGAGACCTGGAGCGTGACCCAGCCCTCCCCTCGGATAAGAGGTGGGAGACAGGCCCTGTCCTGGTCCCTGTGCCGCAGGGTGCTCCGGCACAGACCAGTGCTGCCCGCTCCTGTCCGCGTCCTCCCTGCCTGCGGCCCATCAGTGCTTGTCCATGGGGTGTTGCCTTGTCTCACCTTGGACGCCTGTGCGTGGATCTGGGGGGGTGATGTGGTGATTGTGAGGACAGGTGGTTCCAGCCAGCAAACTTGCACATCACCTCTTGGTGAGGCGCAGGTGAGCGAGGAGATAGGACGCAGCCCAGACACACCCGGCGCACGTTGGAACCTGGGCTCCTGGGCACACCGAGGTTTGCATGAGGACCTGTAAGGGTGACGTTCCCCCTCTGTTCAGAGGACCCCAGGCCTGCTGGCTGCAGAGCAGCCTGGTGGGGAAGGGGGTGGGGAGAGAAAACCCCCTCCCTCCTTTCTGACCTGAGACTTAAGGCGCACAGACACGCATCACCCACATGCACACTGCAGCACGCACACAGCACACATGTGCACACACGTGGGGGCTCACGTGGCTCAGTGACTTTTCTCTCTGCTGGCTTCAGTGTGGCCCAGTGCTGAGCTCCTGACCTTGATGACTCCCTAACTGTCCCCACTCTCTGGCCCTGTGTCGAGGACAAGATGCTGAGTGTGCCAAAGACCTAAGAAGAGTCCACACCCCTGACCCTGGGCCAACCTCACTTCCTGGGAGACCGGCTGGAGTGCCAATCCACGCACTAGGGTCACTGGGGGCAAGCCCCGACCTGGCGGCTGCTGCCTGGCCGACTTGGACTTTCCCCTCAGCCTGGACACCCTGCAGTGCCTCCCGTCGCCAGGGTCCTGGCGGTCTGCAGCCCAGGAGGGACTCCTGACAGTGCCCGGGGCATCCCTGGCCCTGGGAGAGTGGTTCCCACCCCAGCCGAGCCATGGCAGGGTCACACCCCGGCGCCAGAACCTGTGCCCCTCTGAGCCCCCGTCTCAGCTACCTTCCTGGCCACACCGAGACGATGTCCTCTGAACATCCTGTCCCTTATCCTGGAGGCGCAGAATGTCTTTGCTCACTGACCCCTGTTAATCGCTGCCATTCACGGGCTTGTTAGCAACTGTCCCTTTCAGGTGTCGAGAGGTTAAGTAAGTTGCTCATAAGTGACTGGAGGAGACGGTCACACTGCATCACTGCCTCAATGGGAAGGGGGCTTCAAATCAGGGCCCCTGGAGAGCCAGGCTCTCCTAAGCCCACAGAAGCCACCTCGCTTTGCTAGAGGTGTTTCCCAGGGTCAGCCTGGGCAGCAGAGGAGGCTGGACCTGCTGTAGGTGTGGTCACAGAGGCTGCCCGATCCAGCACTGTGACCACTGGGCATTGTAGGTGACATCCCATGGGGGACTGCAGAGGGCGTGCTAACTCACCCTGCCCCTTCCAAGGGGCAGACCTGCCTCTGTGTCCTCAAGGGACTGCCGCCTTGTGGGGACACCTGTCCACCTGGTGGCAGTGTCCCCCACAGATGTGAAGCCCGCATGGTGACTTGTAGGCATGCAGCAAACAGTCGAGATGCCTCCAGCAATGATGGTCTGGGCTCAGTGCTGAGCACCTCTTGCTGCCGAGGGCCCTGGGCCAAAGTCACACAGCCCCGTCCGGGCTTCGGCAGCAGGAGCCTTCTCTCCGGGTCCTGGAGCCCGAAGTGCGAGCCGCAGGCGTCACAGGGCTGGTCCCTCTGAGGCCGTGAGGGAGAACCCGCCCAGGCCGCTCCCCGCTCCTGGTGGCTGCTGGCGTCCTCGCTGTTCCTTGGCTCGTACACGCCTCATGCCGTCTCCGCTTCGTCTTCACGTGTGCATGTGTGTGTGTGTGTGTCCTCCCATGTGCATGTGTGTGTGTGTGTCCACATCCCCCTTTATAAGGACCCAGCCGTGTGGGATCAGGGACCCACCCTAATGACCTCATGCTCCCTTGCTCATCTGCAAGGACCCTGCTTCCAGACAAGGTCACATTCTGAGGTCCTGGGGTTGGGACTTCAGTATATGGGTTTGGGGAACGCCGTCCCATCTGCCACAGTAGCCCTCATGGGTTGCTGGGAGGGCTGTGAGCCTGTCAGGGGAGGCATTTAGCATTGCTGACGTGTGGAAGTGGTGTCAGGGTTGGCTAT
Source organism: Aselliscus stoliczkanus (assembly GCA_033961575.1). Classification (NCBI taxonomy): domain Eukaryota; kingdom Metazoa; phylum Chordata; class Mammalia; order Chiroptera; family Hipposideridae; genus Aselliscus; species Aselliscus stoliczkanus. Next base: position 181,607,965 of record CM066730.1, on the reverse strand, counting down.
GGAAGGTTCCCTCCACTAGGCGGCCCCGTGGCTCCAAACTGCAGTGTTTCAGGCGCCTGGTACCGGTCTGTGGGACCGACCACTGGGCTCCCCGCACTCTGAGAGGGAGGCCTGGCCAGGGGTGCAGAGCACACGGGGTGTCTGGCCAAGGACAGGTCAGGGAGGCTCTGGTTCGGGGCCATTGGAGGCTGACAGGGCCCTAGCGCGTCGCTCAGCGTGGCCTGAAACGGTCTGTGCTGGGAAACGAGTGAGTCATCAGAGCTCAGAGGACGGCTCGAAGAGCTGGGGCATGTCCTGAGCAGGGGTGCCGCCCTGCTGCTGCCGGGTGCCTTTCAGAGGGCTCTGTGGGCTGGTTCTGGGACAACCCGAAGAGGCTGGGGTCAGCTACCGCTCTGGACAAAAGTACCAGGACAGCACGTGGACACGCTTCCCCAAGGCTTGTTTTCTCAGCGCCTTGAGTGCTGTTGGCAGAGCCTAACAGGAAGCCAGTGACAGCGCGGGATTGTTCTCAGGGCCCTAGCCAGCATCTCAGCGGGTGGAAGGCTGGGCCGGAGCCGAGGGACAGCACACGAAAGGACCGTCACCATCCACCCTTTGGCTGCTCCTCGCCCTCGCGACCTTCCTGCCCGTGTGTCCATCTCCAGTGATGACAGCAGCTTGTTTCTGCTTCTGCCGGACAGGCTGCAGTCACCCATCAGAAAAACAAAGACACATTTACCCTCATAAAGTACAAAACCCCGAGAGTCGCGGTACCCATTTCCTGGCCAGTCGTGGCACTCATCACCGGGCCACGTGAGTGTCTCTCCTAGTACAGTATGACACCATGAGCCTATGTTTTTGAATAAATATTTGTCTGTGAACATTTTGTAGTACATAGAAGAAACTGCCAAATGAACTACTGCTGATAACCTACTGATTAATAATAGGAAAGGAAAGGGGCTAAGGTAGGCGTCCGTACACACATGCACACACATGCACCCCCACACGCACATGCACCCACACACACCCCCACACACTCACACACACTCACACACATGCACCCATACACACATGTACCCCCCCACACGCACCCACACAATCACACACACCTACACACACACACACCCCACATGCACACAATGCACCCACACACACCCATACACACACACACTCAGCACGCACACACACGCACCCACACACATTCATCCGCACACGCAGCCACACATGCACACTGAGGCATACACATGCACGCACATGCACACACACATGCAGCATGCACACACATCCACCCACACACACATTCACCTGCACACACAGCCACACACACACTCATGCACAAACACGCCCCCCGCACACATGCACATGCACACACATGCACCTGCACACGCAGCCGCATATGCAGCCACACACGCACACTCATGAACACACACACACATGCGCACACATGCACCCACCCACACATGCAGACGCACATGCACACACACACGCAGCATGCACACACATTCACCTGCACATGCAGCCATACACGCACACTCATGCACACACACACACGCACATGCACACACATGCACCCCCACACACGCACCCACACAGGTGAATGTGCGTGTCAGCTGTGGTCACTGTTCCCATGACTAGTCACGCCCACAGCCGTGCTGACGCTGCTATCTCCTTTCCCTGTTCCCTTGCCCTCCCCAGCGTCTCGGCTGAGGGCCCTCTCTCAGGCGGGCCTGAGTCCTCGGTGTCCTGCCTTTTTCTTTCTGGTTGCTGGGGTCTCCCCTTGACTTCCGCCTTTCTGCATGGAGGCACCGGGGGTGGGAGTGGGGGTGCCCGGGTTCCAGCTACATCTCCTCCATGTGCCTTTGGATGTGGCATCTGTTGCCACAGTGGGAACAGGACCTGTTACTGCCCCAGTTGGTTCAGTGACATGCAGAGCCCCAAACAGCCAGTTGCCAACCTCGACTTTAATTCACTGTGACCACTAACGTGTCACCTGCTGGAAGCTTCCTCTGTATATGAGCTGCTGTCGCACAGGGCCACAAATGGGGGTGCTCAGAACACCAGAAATCTATTTTCTCGAAGTTCTTGGGGTCAGAAGTCGGAAATGAAGGCTTAGCAGGGCCTAGCTCCCTCTGCAGGCCCCAGGGGAGGGCCCTTCCTGTCTTGTCCAGCTCCTGGGGCTGCAGGTGTCCCTGGGCTGGTGGCCGCATCCCCCCATCTCTGCCTTCAACTTCACACGGCCATCCTCCATGTCTGTCTTCATCTGGCGTCTTCCTCTTCTTACAAGGTCACCCACCCTAATAGCCTCATCTTAACTGGTTACACAGAGACCCTGTCCCCACATCGGATCGCAGTCCCAGGGGTTGGGCTCTGATAGGTGAACCCCTATTGCTGGAATTGCATTGCTGCCCATCCCTGAACCATACCGGACACAGCATCTCTGAAAGGACTTCCTGGGGATTTTGTCGCAAAGCCTACGCCCCTGAGTCAAATGTCCCCTGTCCCCTAGGCCGGCTGACATCCGACCCCAGCTGGGAAAGTGGAAAGCCCTCTGCCACGCGACCTCCCAGATGAGGTTGTCGCAGGGTCTTCCGCTGACTGATGACGGAGGCGAGTATCCCTGACATGGGGAACCTCAGAGACACGCTGAGAGACAAGCCTTGTCTTTGTCCACAACCATTGGAATGTCCCAGCTCCACGTTCCGAGGCCCTAATCCTTCCTAAGTGACAGCTGGATCGTCACAGAAGGTACTGGTCAGTCTCTACACTCGTCTGTGCAGTTAAGTCCGGGGTCTGTGTTCAGGGCAGCGACCCCCGGGGCTAAAAGAAATGACAATTGTTTTTGGGCCACCACCACGGGCCCCTGGTTCTCTGACAGTAATTGCTGCTTGTCACCGTCCCCCAAATCCTCCTGCTCTCTGCAGTTGCCATACCTGTCATGGTGGTCAAGCGTGGCTATCACTTGGTCCCCAAGGCGTGCACTTCAGAGGAACTTAATCACAGTCAGACACGGGTGACAAGTTCATTAGCTGTGGTGCCACTGCGGGGCACAGACGGCTGGCATCCTGTTTTTCCTTGGCAAAGATGAAGCACTGCATTTGAGGCGAGGCCACCCCCAGGCTGTCCCAGAGTTTCAGCCTTGTCGTGGGATCCTTGGGTCTCTCCCAGCTCTGGGTACCAGCCAGCACCCAGCCTGGAAAGCCGAACTTCCCTGCACAGCGTACCAGGGCTCACGTGGGCACTGGGGATGGCTGTAGCTGCACGGGCCGTGGAGGGACAATGCGGGAAGCAGCCAGCACCCCGGGCAGGCCGGTGGCTGGTTAGGCCCTCCAGAGCTGGCTTTTCTCCCTCCAGGGACTTCACTCTGACTAGGCTCTGGTCTGGTCTGCGGGGGGCCGCACAGCGCCGGTGCTCAGGGTCAGACGGAAGGGCCTGTCTTTGGGGCCCCTTCCCTGGCCTCCTGCCCAGCGGCCCCAGTGCCTCCCAGCACATCTTGTGTTTTCCTCCCTCCCTCCCTTCCCCCTCGTCCTCCCCCCACTACTCTCCTCCCCCACCGCCTCCCCCCTTGTCACCAAGCTGTGGGGAGGAGGTGTGCCCAAGACAAGAGCTCACGTGCACACCGTGGATTCACACCATGAGTTTGTGGCACAAAAATATTCTTAAGGCGGGTGCCTGGCCCCAGGCAGGGCGCACTGGCCAGTCCCCTCCTGTTGAGGGTCCTCTGTGAACACCGTGGAGCAGTAGCTTCCCACCTGGGCAGCCTCCTCCCCGCCTCACCTGTGAGCTGTGTCGAGAGAAAGGACAGGCCTCGAAGGGTCAGCTGGGGCCTGGGAACAATCTTCAAACCCATTATTACCGTCAGAGTCCTGGCTGGAAAGAGGTGTCCCAGGCACGCTGGAGGGGCGGAGAGGCTGAGAGGGGGGCCCCCTGCAGAAGTGTGCGGGGCTGAGGGGTGGGGAGGCCCAGCGGCAAGGGTGACATCCCCCAGGTGTGGCGCGTGGAGGAGGGAGCCGCTTCGCTGCTGTCCTCTGGCCCCTTGCCCTCTGACCCCCTTGGCCACACCCCATGGAAACCAGAGGGCGGCCCCAGCGGGTCAGCCTCCTTGGGAACACAGGGCCAGGCAAGGAGGAGCCAGCAGGGGCCCAGGGCAGAGGGAGGGCACCGGGCCATGCGCCCTGTCTGGGGCCAGGCCCCCTCCCTGAGGACATTACTGCCGCGCAGATGCACGGCCCCTGAACCCACGGAGGGCATGTGACCTACTGTCCTGGGCACACCCACTCCCGCACAGTCTCCAAGCTGGGGGGCGGGGCGGCTGCGAGGCCTCCGAGGGTTTCACCGGCATGTCGTTTCAATAGACGTTATTGCTGTTTAGAATCCGATATCCTAGTAATTAGCTTCCCCGGCATCATCCCATGCCCTCGTAATGCCATTAGGGGTGGGACACAGGAGTCTTAAAACAGCGATTATCTAGTGTGTTCCTCAACCTCCAGTGGCCTGACGTGGGCTTCGCTGGGCCCGGGAGCAGGAGGGCGGCGCGTGCGGGGGCTCAGCTGTCTCTGCTGCAGCCTGGAGTGTGGTCAGGAAGGACTCGGGGTCCAGCCCTGCCTCCCAGGATGGCAGACTCGTGTCTGAACTGCCTTAGACAGAGCTGTGTCTGGCCAGGCCTGGGGCTGCTGTGTGCTGGTGTCACTCAGAGGCCACTGGGCAGCAGAGTGGTGTGGAGCGAGCGTCCCCACAGCTCTACCCGGGCCTGGTGTCCCCTTAGCTGGGCTGCTTTTCCTGACCCACGCTGTAACATGGGCAAGATCAGAATACCCACCTGAAGGCTTAGATCATACATGAGTCACATCACACAGAGGAGCCAGCCTGAGAGGCCACACAGGTCAAGACTCCAAGTCTGTGGCATTCTGGGAAGTCCAGTCTACTGCGGCTGGATGGCGGGCTGCAGGGTGGGAGGTCGGGGGTGAAAAGGCAGCGCCCTGCTGCAGGCGGTGTCTTTACATGTTTGTCCAAACCCACAGGACGTGCAGCACCAGAAAGGGCCCCAATGCCCACTAGGGGCCCTGGTGCTGGGGACGTGTCAGGGCAGACCACCGGGGATGACGTGGGCACCCTCTGTGGGGATGCTGACAGTGGGGAGGCTGTGCACGTGTGGGGGCCCCTGGGGGGTATGGGAGTTCTGTACCTTTCTCTCAGTTTTGCTCTGAACTTCAAACTGCTTTAAAAAATGTAGTCTATTAAAAAAAAATGTCCTCATCAGGGGTCGAGGGGGCCTGAATGACATGATTCGTGCAAACTGTGTGCCCGACACAAGTCACAGCGGCTTCAGGAACAACAGCCCTGCGTGCGGCCAGCTGGGCTCAGGTCTTGAGACAGGCAAGGCCACGTTGCCGGGCGGGGGGACCAGCCGGAGGCGGGCGGGGTGGGGACACGGACCTGGCAGTTCATCAGGAGGTCAGTGGGACAGGGCCCGCGAGGCCGCTGGGACCCCTGCAGGCTGGCCACGGTCCGGGCAGAGGGGCCGCGCAGTGCCCCCTGGGTCTCACTCCCTGCACTCTGCAAGAGGCTGAAAGTCTGCACGGGGGCTCCCCGGGCCGCGTGGTGTTTGGCGGTGCTCAGAATTGAGTGTGGAATCTTTGTTAGCGGCTTGGCATACATCTTTTAAATTATAAATCGATAAATAGTTAATTCAAGAGTAGAAGCCTCTTGAATATTTCATGCTGCCCACGCACCGTGCCCTCAACTTGGATGTTGCTTGGAATTTGTCGCAAATGTACCCCAGACTCCTATTCGCGCAGCTGCAGGCTCAGCGGGGAGCGGGTGCCTGTGCCCTGCACTCACCTGGGGCCTTGCTGGCCGTTGCGTGACGCCCAGGAGGTGAGCTGGGGGCTGGGGGCTCGTCCCCCATAAACCGTCGCCGCCCAAAGGCCCCTGGGCTGTCTGACCAGCAAAGGCCAAGGGCATCGTGTGGCCGCTCTGATGTAAACCGCCGCTGCCCAAAGGCCCCAGGTGCCGAGGGGCCGTGGTGACGTTCAGGCGAACTCGGTGGCTTTCCTAGAAGGCTGGAGAACCGCCAAGCCCTCACAGCTGTGTGGACGTGGACAGGCCACCTGTGATGAGCTGTCTGCGTGCTCACACACTCACTGGTGTGTTGCCCACGTCCCCAGCTAGGAGGCCCATGAGGTGGGCTGGCTGGCACCTGGGTGTCGTGGCCACCAAGCATCACATAAGCCAAGTGCGTGTCACAAGGCCGTTGTCCGTGAGGCATCGCGAGGAGGTCAGCTATCTGTCTGGTCAGCACCACCGGTGGCCACGTGGTGTGTGTGTCGGAGCTCCGGTGCAGGGCTCCGGACCCCACGCCCTGAGTGGTGTGCCGTCCCCCCTCTCTCCCCTCCCCCCCACCGGCGCTGGCTGCTTGAGGGCGGTGATGCTGGTGGGCGGCTTACGGTGAGCACAGCGGCCTCGGCCTGGTGCGCTGGCCTGAGGTGGACACCGGTGATGTCTGCACAGCTAGAGGAACCGCAGGACGCAGCCGGCTGCCCAGCAGGCATGGAGGGTCACAGGGGAGCAAGGCCTGCCCCTCTCTGTAGGACACCAGGTAGAGAAGCATCAGTCTAGGTTGGGGAGGGACAACCGGCCCTTGGGCGCCCCCTACACTGCCTGCCCCCTGTCCCGCTCCACACCTGCAGAAACCCCTTTAGAGGGGTGTCCTCCGTGCATCCCAGGCCCCCTGACCTTGGGAGGCACTCCAGGGAGAGCTGGGATGGTGCGACGGTCAGTAGGTGCCATCTCACCGCCCAGTGCGTCTCTTCCAGAGTGTTCTAGACCAGGAGGGGCTCCAGCGTCCAGTGCTCTAGGCCGCAGCAGCGTTAGGCAGCCCTGGGCTACTCAGACCCTTTGACTTGGGTCTCTGAGCGACCTGTGGAGGCCTGCAGGGGAGGGGCTGCTGCGGGCGGTGGGGGAAGGGGTGCTGGGGGTGGGCGTCTCCGTGGTGAGACTGAGTCCCAGGAGCCTTCTGAAGATGGCTCAGTTCCCTGGTCCCTGTGGACAGCGTGGACCCTGGTCTGGTTGGAGAGCGGGTGGCTGTACAGGAGATTCCCACCCTCTCTCTGCGCCTTGCAGTCCGGGGGTGTGTGCAGAGGCTCAGGCCTCTCCCCTCAGAGGCCAACTATGGAGTCCAGAGCAGGGTGCCCGCAGGCTTGAGGTCCACAGCATTTATTCTGTGCTCCCGAGGCCAAGAAAGATGGGCCGGCGATGGCCCGAGAGGGACCTGCCAGGTCCCCGGAGCAGATGGCAGCCCCTTCCGGCGCGGGTGGCCATTGTGAGTGGGGTCCCGGCAGCCCTGCCTCTGCCGGCCTGTTAGCTCCGCTGACAGAGCTGTTACAGTGACAGTAGATTAATATCTCTTTAATCAGCCAAAATGAACATGGCACGCTGGTGACAGTCCAATTTTCTGCTAACAGATTGTAGCCCATCTAAACCCAGCACTCAGCTGATTTTTATTTCTGCCAGAGATAACTCAGCGTGAGCACCGGCCGCTGCCGTCCCATCCACCACCTCCCTCTCAATAAATCTCCCGCCGTGTGTTTCTCAGCCACCTGTCAGGGCGGCCGCGGGGACGAATGCACCTCCGCAGGCTGGTGGCATTTAGAGGCCGTGCAGAGCCGCGAGGCACTAGCCCCACAATCAGTGTCGGGCCTGGACGGGCCTTTCCTGCAAGTGGGGCTGAGGAGTGTCAGGGGCCCTGGGGAGGAGACAAGGGTGTGTGTGTGTGTGTGTGTGTGTGTGTGTGTGTGTGTGTGTCAGCGTGCATGTGGGTGTGTGAGCATGTGGGGTGTGCACCAGTGTGTTTGTATGTGTGTGTCAGCGTGCATGTGGGCATGTGAGCATGTGGGGTATGCACCAGTGTGTGTATTTGTGTGTGTCAGCATGCACGTGGGCATGTGAACGTGTGAGGTGTGTACCAGTGTGTGTATGTGTGTCAGTGTACATGTGTGTGTGTCAGTGTGCACGTGGGCATCGAGTGTGTCAGGTATACCCAAGCATGTGTGAATAAGTGTGTACACATGTGCATGTGTGTACAGTGTATGTGTGTGCGTGTGTACACCTGGGGCCCAAGGGCCAGCCCAGGGTTTGTGTGACTCCAGCAGCCTCTCTAAGGCCATGCGGGATGTGGAGGGCAGTCCTGTTCCACCTGCTCTGAGGGGCATCCAGTGACATGGAGGGTGTATTCTGGGGGTGCTGCTGCTGACCAGGGGCTGTCCTGGGCAAGGTGGGCAGCACCTGGAGTGGGCGGCCTGCCTTGATGTCCTCTGGGTGCTGCTTGGCGGTGCTTGTGAATGTGGCTGTGTCCTCTGTGTGCCCCCCCCCGGCCACTGCCCTCAGGGAGCTGGGTGCACGCAGCTTGCTGGCAGGCCTTCCTCAAAGGGCCCTTTCCGGAAGCTGCGCCCCCTCCTGCTGCACCTTGGGAGCGGGTTCCTGGGGACGCGGCAGGCTGCAAGCTGCATCCCGGCAGCCGGGGTGTCTGTTCTGTGGCCTTCCCTAGTGTCCTTTGCAGAGCTGGGTGGCGAGGAGGGCCCAGGCGTGAGTCACGGAGCGCCCTGCCAGGCGCCCTGTAACCCTGAGGGGCCCGGCTGCTGCCCCTTTCAGATCTTTGCCATCACCATGAATTCTTTCTTTAAAAAAGTGAGCATGAGAAACAGTGATTAGAGGTCACGCTTCTCGGTGAGCAGAAACCCGGAGGTGCTGGGGTCGGTGTCTGGCCTGGGCTGCAGTGCCTGCCGTGTCCTTGTCTCAGCTTCTGTCCTTCGCATCGGAACATCCCAAGCCAGGCCTTGGCACCCACCCCGGGTGCTTGAGACGGCCGCCCAGCCTCCTGCCTGCACTGGGACTGGCTTCACAGCAGCGCTGCTCGCCTGTGCCGCCTTTGTCCTGTTCCTTCAGGGCTGGGAAGCTTGTCCCCCCATCCTTGCTGGGCCTCCACTGACTAAGCCAATCAGGGGAGGGGAAATGGGCTGCTGGGGGTGCGGCTGCCCCCCAGACACGGTTCCTGGGCTGCTCCAGGTATTCACTAGCAAACGTGGCCCTGCTGATGGACGGTGAGCACCCACATGGCTTTAGCCAGCTTCTGCCTGTGCCTGGCAGCACCACTCCCCACGTCCTCAGCAGGGTCTCCGTTGGGCAAACTGACCGGGAATTGCCCTGGTCCCGCCTGAGCCCTGCCTGTACTCGTCTGGCCCCCAGGGAGTGTTCTCCATGGAGGATGTCCCCATCCGCCCCAGGGCACCTGGGAAGCCCTCCTTCAGGGCAGTGAAGCCGCCTGCCTGCTCCCTGTTCCGGTGCTCTCTGCCTGGCTGGGCTCCTGAGTCCAGCATCAGAGGGCCTCTTCCTGTTGGCTCGGGCATCCCCTTTAACCTGCTTGAGGATTTATTCTATAAACAAGGTGGTGAGTCTCGTGGTGATGATGAGGGCCTGGCTCCCAGTAGGATGCAAAGGGGCTGGGCCGAGGGCATGGATTCCCTGTGAGGCCTGGCGCCTGCCCACCTGCCCTGCCTGCAGCCGAGCTGACAACAGCCGGCTTGCAGGAGCCTCCGGAGAGCTCTAGAGGGAGGCAGAAATCTGTGTCTTCAGGAAGGCCTCTGGAGGAAGATGGGAGGCAGGTCCAGACCCTTGTCTACAGCAGGAGGGACCCCCCCATGGCCGGCAGAGCCCCCGGGGCAGCCGTGGCAGGGCTCAGTACCCTGCTGGGGTGGGTGTGACTTGGGGAGCCCGCCTCCGGGGGCGCCAGATCCTCAGAGGGCACAGCAGAGCTGCCCTTGGGCCCTGGATGTGGCCCCGGGGCAGGCTTCGGTGGGCAGAACCCTTTCCAGGAGGGCTGAGGGCTGCCCCACGCCAGGTAAAAACCTGGGCACAACCCGGGTCGCATGGGCGGGGCCAGGCGGTGAAAACTGACTGTAACCTTGTTCCCACTTCTCATCTGTTCCCCAAATACCTGTGTGAACTCGAGGCCCTTTGGGTGGGAAGTAAGCCCTCGTCCCTGCCCCCAGCCGTTTAGAGAATCTGGGGCGCAGGTGGTAGGGGCAAAGCACCTTGAAGCTCCACGGCTGGGACGCGCAGGGGCCATGGGCCAGCCTGCTGCAAGGTAATCTCCAGACACCGCGTTCGTCGTCATTAAAGGGCCCCACGCCCTCCGGTCTGAGAGTCAGCACTGGCCTCTGGCTGCAGCTGCCCCCAGCGTTTCCACTTCGGAGACCTCCCTGCAGGGTCACCTCCCCATCACGTAGCCAACCTGGGGCCTGACGGACAAAAGCTGGTGGCTGGGGCCTGTCTGCCCCAGGTTCACAAGTCCCCACATGCACATGGACACACATGTGCACAAATACAGACACACGCAGTAATGCATGCACATGTGCACCCAAGTGTACACAAACGCACACACAGACATGCACATACTTCATATGTGTGCACATGCAACACGGATGCACCGTACACAGACATGCACACACACTCACACACACATGCACACACACTTTAGAAGACCTCACCTGGGGCTCAGGGCCCCTCCAGCGCTCAGGCAGGTCTGTCGCAGTGCGGGGCCGGGGTGGGGTGGGTCGGTGGCACTGCTGGACGGCCAGCCAAGGGGTGGACATGGGTGAGACAGCATTCTATGCACTCGTATGTGGATGTGGGGTCCAGGGGAACCCACCAGTGTGTGCTCCTGTCGCACCCCTGCCTTGAGTGTGCACACACGGCTGCACCTGTGTGTGGCACTTACATGTTCTGTCCACACTATGCACAGGTGCCCGAACGTGGCAGGGCTGGGGCCAGTACCGGCGGGTGGGCAGCTGGCTGGGGGCTCCAGGCCTGAGCCGCGGCACAGCTCAGAGTCACCATAGAGATGGGGCGGCATCTCCCCCAGAACCAGGATCTGAGGCCTCTCGTCCCAGGGCAGGTCCTGACCCCCAGGGCCGCCCCCACCCCGCCCGCTGGCTGGCGTTCCCTGGGCCCCGTCACTGCCGACAGGCTGGCATTTCCCTTCCTGTTTGCTCTTTTTTCTCCCTGTCATGTCGACAAGCACAATCGTGTTCCCTGACAGACGGAAATATCAGCTTCAAGCACGGGACAAAGCAGCTTTAAACTTTAACGAGAGGCGTTAATGGAAATTCAATGAAAGGCTCCCCTTTAAACGTGGGGTTCTGTTTTATCCAAGAAAAAGTGCCCTAAATAATAAATAAACTACGGTGTTTCAGTTATTTTACATGCGTGAATATTTAAAACATGCAAAAATGTGGAAGATGCATTTGCTGGGAACAAAAGGAAACACTTGTTTAACCCCAAAACGCGTAAGTAGAGGAGGTGTAGGGCAGGAGATGGGGAAAACAGAGCAGATGGGGTGCGGCGGGTGTGAGGGCTGCGGGCCGGTCTGCGGACAGCCAGCCCCATGGGTGCAGGGCCCGGTCTGGGACCCGCCCCGCGCGGGGTCACCCCGCGCCCTGCCCCGCGTGGGATCTGCCAGCGCGCGCCCTGCACGGGGTCTGCCCGCGCCCGCCCTGCGTGGGGTCTGCCAGCGCCCGCCCTGCGTGGGGTCTGCCCAAGCCCCGCCCTGCGTGGGATCTGCCAGCGCCCGCCCTGCCCCTGCACGGGGTCTGCCAGCGCGCGCCCCGCGTGGGGTCTGCCCAAGCCCCGCCCCGCGTGGGGTCTGCCCAAGCCCCGCCCCGCGTGGGGTCTGCCAGCGCGCGCCCTGCGTGGGATCTGCCCAAGCCCCGCCCCGCGTGGGGTCTGCCCGCGCCCGCCCCGCTCAGCACCTGCCCTCACAGTCGGGTCTCTCCTCACCGCCAGCTCATCTGCTGTTTGCGGGTTTTGGAAGCCCAAACGCACCCTGCCCTTCCTCTCTGTTCTGTCACTCCTCAATTCCTGAACACCTGGCCACCCCTCGTTTGTGTAGCACCTACTGTGTGCCTTAACCCCCAGGCTGTGTGTGTTTCCTGGGGCTGCTGGAACCGGGGCTTAAAACAACAGATCTTTGCTCCCTCCTACTTGTGAAGCCCCACACCCAAGACCCGCGCTCCCTCTGAAGACTCTTCGGGAGGGTCCTTCCTGCCTCGTCCAGCCTCTGGGGGCTCCAGGCGCCCCCTGGCCTGTGGCCACATCACCCCAATCTCTGCCTCCGTCGTCACATGACTGTCTTCTCCCTGTGTCTGTGTCCTTTTCTAATAAGGACACCAGTCGTCCTGGGGTGGGGCTGCCGTAATGCCTTCATCTTAACCTGACTGCACCTGCACAGGCCCCGCTTCCAGACGAGGCCACACTCACGGTACTGGGGTCATGAGTTGCGTGGGTCTTTTGGGGGACACAATTCAACAAAGAACACCGGGACACCATAAGCCCTCCTGGGGCCTCTGAGGGACAGGGAGTTGGAGGGCAAGGGGATGAGTGGCCCCCAAGGACCCCTGGGCTGTGGCGTCAGACAGCCGTGGTCTCTACAGGGCTCTGCCAGGGGAGTGCCACCGCGCTGTGGGGTCCCTCGGACTGACTGCTGTTTTCTCTCACTTGGACACTTGGCGTCCTGCATCTCAGGATGGGGGTGGGGTTGTGGCTCCCTCTCTCAGGAACCCCTGCTCCCCACACGGGCAGACATTTTAGACAGACCAACGGACATGTGAGTGTTCATCGTAGCGCCCAGTTCTCTGTGACGCTTGAGGGCAGGTGAGAGGGAGTGGAGCCGCAAGCCCTGGGCCTCTTGGCCTTCCCAGCCGGATGGCCTTGGAAGTGGCAGTGTTCCTGGCCCTCCTTTCTCTCACTTGGAAGTGGCCCTCAGACGGATGTTGCCCCCGCCCGCCCCAGTGGGCTGCAGAGTGAGAGAGCACACGCGTGGGCAGGGCCTTGCTTAAAGCAAAAGTGGGCTGACAAACAGGCCCATTTTCTGAAATTAATGTGGACTTGGTCAGCTTCTCTGTGGCACTTTCTAGACCTTTCTAGGTTTTAAGAAGGAAGTGCTGTTTTCCTAGACCCCTTGTGCTGATGATACAAATGATAATTTTGCCTTTTAGAGCCGGTCCTCAATGGTCCCCGTCCTGCAGACGAGGAAGCCACGCCGAGGGGCGGGGCAGGAGCAGGACAGAGAGGTCAGGCCGCGGCCGGGCCGCCCTGGCTCTGTTCCCCAGGTGGGTGCCTGTGTCCCTGGCAGGCTGCTCCGTCACCCGCAGCTCAGGAGCCCCAGTGTGGCTCTTGGTGACGATCTCCTTTTGCTCGCCCACGTCAGAGGGCTCACGGAGTGACCGTTCAGTTATTCATCCCCTCGCCTCCCTGGGATGGAGTGGCGGCAAGGCTCTGAGTCATGTCGGTGCATTAATGTTTCAACTCGGTCACACCGGAAGCCAGCCCAGAGTGGCGCCCCTTTCAGACCGTCAGAGGGGCCGTGTGTCTCCGAGGCTTTGTGGCCAAGGGCGGCCTGGGAATGTCCTCAGACAGCGCCACTCCGGGCTCCTGGGTGGAAGAGGCGTCCGGACTTGGAAGCAGTGTGGTTGGTCAGAGTGGGAATCCGCAGCGGGCTGCTCAGCCCGGGCCGGGATGCTGTCCCCGGATTATCACATTTGCTCCAGCTCCCCTAGGAGGTCGGGAGAGCAGCCAAGGAGGAGGGCTGCCAGTTTCCGTGTGGGGAAACCGAGGCGGCTCCAGCTGGCGCTTTCTCCTCCAGTGGCTTCCTTTAGAAAGTCACCTGGGGGCCCAGGAGTGGGTCTCTGCGGGGGCCGGCTCCGCGGCCAGGCAGCGAGGCCGCTGGCCTAAGTGGCTCCCGGTGCGGGCAGTGCAGAAGCCCTGGCGCAGACCGCTCTCATTACGGCCAGATAGGCTCGGTGAAATTACAACACTAACAACATCATTTATTTCAGCAGCATCGGGGCAAAACGACTTTACAACGGTGTTTTACGTGCTACATGTGCGCCGTAAATATTTCCATAAAAACATGCATTAAAATATAAAAGTGGGCCCCAAGACATCCGAAGTTGGGAGGGAGAAAACCCACAGCAAAGCTGCGTGCCGGCCGCTGGGTGTGAGCAGCTGCAGGGGGGCCTCCCTGAGGTGGGGGTGGGGGGCACTCGCTGAGAGGGCAGGCGAGACATGGGGGCCCAGCACCCCGCCTGCTCGGTCTTGGCTCTGCCCGGAGTCTGAGGCCACTCCCCCAGCACCATGTCTGGCCCCTCCAGCGGTCAGTGTCTGAGGAAGGGCCCCCCCACTCTGGGCCAGCACCCTGGGGGTCCTGCCTGACAGCTGCTCAGCTCCTCAACCATGTACTCCCCCACTCCAGCCCTTCCCAGCAAAGCCCACCGTCATGGTGGACCCCTGCGGCAAGGCTGGGGTGCCGCTCAGAGCCTGGGCCCTCTCACTGCATCTGTGCTGAGCTCCATTCTCCCAGCTGTACACAGTCAGTTAACTCATCAATACTCCACAGCTGCCCCACATGGGAGATCGGCACAGGGAGGCTTAGCAACTTGCCCAAGGTCACCCAGCAGGAAATGGAGGGGTCGGAATTTGAACCCTGCTGCATGGCTTCAGACCCCTGAGGTCCCTGAGGACCCCGTATTGCCAGCTCTCAGCACACCAGGCCCAGCTGACCCCTCCGCGCTGGCCTCCTGGGGACACTGAGCGGTCCCTCCTCTCTGACCATGCCTAACACAGGGCTCGCTCGGTTACTGCTGCCCTTCCATGCAGGCGCTGGCTGTGCTCTCGGCCCTGCTCAGGGCCTCTGCTGCAGGCTTGGGTGCTGGGAGGGCTCCGGCGAACTGGAACCCTCGTGCCCACAATGTCCCTCTCCCCCCCCACATCTGCTAGTGCCGGAGACCTTTATGGCAGGACTGGGGGGAGTGGCTGCCCCGGGCAGAGCCCCTGGGCACCCACGGCCCTGGTCTTGCACACGGCATTCGGCCTCCCTGAGCCCAGCCTGAGCCAATGTCCCCCCACGCCGCCATGGGACTGCAATGGGGAGTGCACTCCCCATTTCCCACCCTGGGACAGAGCCTCCAGGCCCATCGCCCCCTGTAGCCCCCGTCCCTGCCTCTGCCCAGTCAGGGCCACTGGTGAAGGCCCCAGCATGCGTCCCTCAGCCCAGCTGCCTGCCTTGGCCCCTCTCCTCATCCTGCCTGGCCAGCTCCTGACCTCAGCTCCAGGATACTTCTTTCCAGGACACTTCCCGGAAGCTACACCTGCACAGCGAGCTCGCTATTGGCACAGGTTGGATGCTTATTTGAGGCAACGCAAGCGGCTGCTGTAAGAAGGGCTGCTGAGGCCACCCCGGGCTCCCCGCGATGGCCTTGGAGATGGGAGGACGGGTTTTTATGCTGGAGCCCGAGGTGGCAGCAGGGCGCCCTGGTGTCTGGGCAGAGGGCAAGGTGGGGTGGGGAGGGGCGACAGGGAAGCCAGAAGCTAATGAGAGCTCTGCATCCTGAGGGGGGTGGCGTGCGGGGGCCCACAGGTGGGCCCATGTCACCCACTCCTGCGAATCCACAAAGACCGAAACCCTTAGACACAGAAGCAGGCTGCAGTGACAGAAACAGAACAGGACGGACACTAGACAGTCGGGGTGCCTGGTCCCCGTTCCTCTTCTGCGAGAGTGGGGACTGCTGGCTCGAGCCCCTGAGTGACCCGAGTGGGCCAGGTCTAGGTGGGGGTCCCCACACTCTGGGCCTCGGGCTGACCCTGCAGCCTCAGAGCTGAGCTGAGCCAGGCGGGGGCGGGGCGGCGGGAGGGAAGCCAGCGCTGCCCGAGGCGCCCCAGCCTGCGACCCCCTGATTCCAGGTCTCCCGGGGCCCAGCCGGAGCCCAGGAAACCTCGGCGCCTGGAGCCCCCTGGTGGTGCGCGGCCAGCACTGCAGGGCTCTGTCCCCACGGGTTCCTGTGGGATCTGCCTTCCGTGGCGTCCTGGGACCTGAGTGTGTGGCCGCGGCAGGGGTCCAAGCAGGTGGCCAGATTTAGCAAGTGAAATCCAGCTAGATTTGAATGCAGGTCATGAATAGTGTTTTCGTGCAAGTATGCAATATTTAGGACAAACATTGAAGACAATTGTTGATGTGAAATTCAGACAACTGGGCGTCCTGGGTGTTAATCTGACGGGCCCTAACAGAGGATATTTACGGGAAGAACAAAAGAAAGATGCCTGGGGGTCACCACTGGACACTTGTGAGCCAGGGCGGATTGTCTCCCTGCCAAGGCCAGCGGGCTGGGGGTGCCAGGCAGGGGTGGCAGCTGCGGGCTCGGGGAGGCCGGGCCCTGACCCACTCCAAGGGGCACTGGGAGGGGGTGGCCATGGGCAGGGTGCAGGGCTTGGGTCCCGGGCATTCCAGTGTCGTCTGATTGTTACTTGAAAGGCATTATGGAGATATAGCTGACGCTCCAGAGCTTACCCATTTAAGTGTGTGACTCCGTGGCTCCCAGGACCCTCCCAGAGACGTGCGGTTCATCACCACAAACTACATGGGGACATTTCCATCATCTCGGAAAGAAACATGGCCCTCCTGAGCTCTCCCCACACCCCCACACCCCCTGCCTGCTCCTGGCAGCCACGAATCTGCTTACTGACTTCCTCATTCTGGACATTTCACAGAACTGGAATCACGCCACCTGTGGCCTTTTGTGCCTGAGCAAGATTTCTCCAGGTTGTAGCAGGTGTCAGAGCTCATTCCTTTTTATGGCAGAATAATGCTCCATGTATGGACCTGCCATGATTTCTTTATCATTCATCCGATGACACACACTTGGGTTTTTTCCAGTTCATGGTTGCTGTGAGCAGTGCTGCTGGGCACACTTGAGTGTGACTCTTGAGTGTGAGCTGTGGGGCCACTGGGGCCACTGCCCAGAGTCACACCCCTCCCCTGGGCCTTGGGCCTCTCCTGCTCAGTTGACTCTGCCATGGGGAAGCCCAGGGTGCTGGGCTGGTGCCAGCATGGCTCCCACCCAGGTGTGCACAGGTGTGTGGGCCATGGGACCTGCCCAGGGAGGTCACAGGAGCCGTGGAAGCAGGACACTTAGGAATTCACTTGAATGTGAATCGTTTTCTAACTGAGTTCCAGTCTCCAACTGGCCAAGAGACGGCGGTGGGGGCTGGTCCTAGTCCCTGGGGACCACATCAGACCTGGGCCATGTAAACGGTCGCCTGTGCTGCCAAGTCTGCCTGACGAGCACAGCCGCTCTCGGGCGGGAGCCTGGCGGCCTCGTCACCCCACCCTGCCTGCCCCTGGGAGCCTTTCAGCCTCCTCCTGGAGCTGCAGTCGCCCGATTCTGACTCCGATGGTCTGAGAACGGGCTTGTGCTGTCGCTGCCCAAGCTGATGGACCATAAAGGCTCCGGAGTCACGCATGGAGTTCAAAGGCCACTGCTTCCCTTATCACTCCGTGACCCAGGTGCCTCAGCCCCTTCACCCGCGCACGAGGTAACGATGATGGGGCCCCCAGGGCAGGGAACAACAGGGCCGGTCATGGTGCCACCAAGACTGTCCTTCCTGTGAACTGGGCTCATAGGGGTCCCGGCAGGCAACCCGTTGGCTGTGACTTGGGATGGTCCCCGGTGACAGACCATCTGGACCCGGTGGCCCAAGTGTCCTCGAGGTCAGCATCATCCTCAAGGATGGGCCCTCCTTTCTCTGTTCTCTGTCTGTCAGGGGATCTTAGCAGCTGCTGGCAGAGGGCACCAGGGCCTAAGAGGGAGGGTCAAGGGCCTTGCCATGGAACCAGGGCGGAGGGGCCCTGGGTGGACATACAGGTCTGCCTGGCTGTTCTCTGTCCCCACCGGAGGGGCCAGCCGTCCTTTCCCTGTTCCCTGGGTGGCCGGCCACACTCAGCGGACTGGGTCGGCCCTCCCTCCCTCTGGGACGCCTACTCTCTGTCCCCTGCCCCAGTCTTACACCACAGATGCTTACGAGGCCTGGCTGCAATGTCCCCACTGCTGTGCCATCGCTCTGCAGGTAGGAGACAGCCCTCTGCCTTGGGGAAAGTCAGGCTTTCCTTTGTGTTGCATTATTTCAGCCTCTAAAATTGAGACCCCCCCTCCCCCATCAGAACATGAAATTCACCACTTGAAATCTCATCAACTGATTTCAAATGAAAGGCAGAAAAGTGCTCCATGAGCCAAGAGGGGAAGGGTGGACCCAGGGCCCAAGGAAAGGCCGGCCCCAGCGTCAGAGCTCATCTTGGAGGAGCCAAACTCCCTCTGACACTCTCGGCGGCTCCAGGATGCACTGTCACATCCCTACAAGGTGGGACCCGGAAGCATGGTGTCTGTGATTCTCATTCCCGCCCCTTTTAAGGAGAGGAAAAGGACTCGCTCTCCCTTGGTGCCAAAGCTCTGCTGATGCCCAGGCATCTGTCACCAGCTTCCTAATTTATACAAGTGACCCCCAAGAGGATGCCACCCACGGCCCTGGGGCCTCGGGGTACCCAGGGCCCTGCTGGCTGTCCCGGCAAGAGCCGTGGCCTGCTGGGAGCTGGATGGTGCTGCATGCTGTCCGCATGCGATTCGCCACGCCGCGTAAAACCTCTCAGGCCCCGCGTTTCCCAGATTGTTTTACAACAAAACTCGGTGTCAATGTTATGCTTTGAAACATTTAAGAAACGGCAGTTTATGGCCTCAGATCTTTACGGTTTGGAAGACCAAACACCCCGCTCGCCAGGGCCAAGTCGATGGTTGAAATGCAGGAGAAACCCATCATGTTACAACAGGAGAGAATGGCCTGTGAAGAAAGTGCCCAAATCACTCCAAGCTGTTTCGGGTTTCACGTCTCCGCTCTCTACGGAAACACGCTCGTGCTCTCGGGCGTGGAGTCAAAATACACAGAAACGGGATATTTTTAGACAAGCACATTTGGAATAACGTTGCCCGCGGCAGTGTGCACGGAAGGCCTCCAGGAGGTGGGTGCGGCCCCGCCTCCCGAGGTCCCGAGTGCCGGAGCCCAGCCGGCTCGCCCAGCCCAGGCCCTGACCACGCAGTATCCTCCTGGCCCTGGGACCTGGGAGACAGGCTCCCAGGAGCAGGTGGCCATTGCCCAGTTGCTCCGCGGCGTGTGCGTGCGTGAGCAGGCACATGCTGGGGCGTGGACGGCCTAGTCTGCGGTCCCGGCTGTGTGTGGGGGACCTGCTGGCTTGCTCAGCCGGGGTGAGGCGGGGTCCCAGCTGGACGTGCCCACTCACTCGTGCCCTGCTATGCTCAGCTGCAGGGGACACAGACTGTGTTTACTCATCGTGGGAACAAGCACCATGTGAACGTCATTGAGGGGGAATAAATACCGACCCTGAGCTGTCTTCACGGAACCACTGCTGTTTTAAGTGCTTGTGGCGATTAATTTGCAAAGAGGGGAGACTGACATGGAAACACGGCCTGAGGAGCCACAGGCCTGGCCGCGTGTTCCGGGGTGCGGGAAATGGAGCGGGTGCAGTTCCCAGCTCCCCCCGCCCCCATCCCTGCTCAGAGCTTGGCTGCTGGTCATGGAGCACTAGGGACAGTCCCTGCAAATAGCCTCTCTGTGGGCTGCACTGGTGGGGCTCAGAGCAGGTGTCCATGTGCCAGGTGACAGGTTCTCAGCCCTTCCCCGGACCCCTGCTCTGAGCCCATGGCCAGACAGTGTGCTTTCCTAGCTCAGGAAAGGCCTAGAATATCACCGAGAGCCGGTGGGGTTGGCTTTTACATCCCACCAAGGTGGCGGGGCCAGCCCCGGCCGACCACGGTCGGACAGCGCGCCCCTCATGCCGTTGGCCATTGGCAGCCTGGATTAAGGCCACAGGTGTGAGCCCAGGTGTGAGTCTTTGTCCCCAAACCCAAGCAGTGGTTGGCCACAGGGAAAACCAGGGGTGGTGGCCAAGGATTGAGCTGGGCTCTGGGGGAACATCTCCAGTGAACGCTGAAGAGAGGACCCTGCCGCAGGAGTGGGGAGATGACCCAGAAAGAGGACTGCCGCTTAGATTTGAATTCAAAGACACGGCAGATAACCGTCTAGTGTAACTGTGGGCATTAGTGTGCTGGGGCCATCATAACAAATGCTGCAGGCGGGCGTCCTGGAGGCCGAGGTCTGAGATCCAGGTGTGGGCCTGCCCGTGCCTCCTGCGGCCTCTCTCCTCGGGGTGTGCACGGCCGTGTCCTCCAGGGTCTTCACGTGGTTGCCCCCACGTGTCTGTGTCCCGATCTCCTCTTCTCATAAGGACACCAGTCGGATCAGATCAGGGCCACCCAAGCGACCTCACTTTAGTTGATCGCTGGCGTGAGGTTCCCATTTCCTAATACGGTCATATTCTGAGGTTCTGAGGGTCAGGAGACTCACTTACCTTTTTTGGGGACACATTTCAGCCTATAATAGTGTGTCCTGTGCAGTATTTCGGGAAGACTGAGCCTAAAAGGTTACTCATTGCTTATCTAAAATTCAAACATAACTGTGCAGCCTGGGTTTTTCTTGGCTAAATCTGGCTTCACTGCCCACAGAGCCCATGTCTGGGCCCCCCTCTCCCTGGCTTTCAGCAGTGGCTCAGCCAAGATGCAGACCATGCTCTGGGGAGTGGGGCTTGGACACAGAAAGCCCTGGGGTGGGCAAGGCCAGCTGGCCTCACGTGGTGGGCTGTGTGTTGACTCCTTTATCTGGGCAAAGCTGTAGTTGGAAGAGTAAAGAAATGGGTCTGCAGTCCATCCTTGACCACACGCACACACGTGCAGGCATGCACATGCACAAGCACACACACGTCATATGCACTTGCATACACAGACATATGTGGACACACACACGCATAACAATCACATAAGGTGCACATACAAGCACACATACACATAGGTACACACGTGTTATGCACCCCCCCACACATACAGGCACACAGGCTCACACGTGCACGTACTCTCTCACACAGACACACACACACACACACACACACACACGTGCACGCACTCACTTCTCAGCGTGTAGACTTGCTCCATGTGTAGGCACGGGCATCCAGGAGCTGCCAGCGGGCTCTCAGGGCGCTGATGAGCTGCTCCGAGGCCCTAAGGAGATGTGACCGCACAGGTCGGATTTCTGATGGTTGATGAAGGAAGCGAGGCCACAACGGCCTCTGGTTACAGTTTAGGAAACACACAGGCCGCCTGGGTCTCCAGTTCAAAAGGCAGAGAGATGAAGGCGGATGAGCGGGCGGGGGCCGGAGGGGCTTACAGCGGGGCTCGGTCTCTGGATGCTCCTTCCAGGCCCCCCGCCTGGCGCGAACGGGGGTGGGGTGGGGTGCGGTGACAAGGCTGGGGCCCCTGGTATGGGGTTGGGCTGGGCGGGGGCAGGGTGGCCGCCGTGGCTCGATGCCTGTCTGTCGAGGGTGCCCGATGGCCGCCCGTAAGCTGTCCCTGCGTGCTGGCTGTGGCCAAGCTCCCCAGCCCAGCCAGGAGGCTGGGAAGTGTGAACGCCAGAACAGTTTTCAAGTGAAAAACCTCCGATTTATTAACTCTGCTCCCGAAGCCAGTGCGTCTGTTATTTATGCTGCTTTGATCTCAAAAGCTGTTTGTTTACATTTTATTGTGTTATAAATCCCCAGTGAGCAGGCATGATATTTTTATGATGCCCAGTAAGGATTCTCTTGTGAATGTGTCCAGGGTGGCGGGGGGCCTTTACTGCCCTGCTACCGGGGCCGTCCCTCCCGGCTCCTGCTCTGCTGACCATCTGACACATGCGGCTCCCAGATGTGTCTCCCGGAGCACATCTGGGGGGTGCTGGCCGCCGAGCGGTGCACGGCCAGCCCTGGGCAGGCGTGGCTGGGACACGGGTCCTCACAGCTGGCTCCTCTGCAGGTCCAGGGCAGGGACCTCATGTGACCACTCAGCCTTTGAGTGGGTTGGGCTGGGCCGTCCTTTTGCCTCTTGTGCAGGTGGGGAGCGGGGAAATTGGTCCTCACAAGGCCTTGCAGCCCCAGCTCATGGGGGTCCTTTACCGGAAGCAGAGACAAGCCAGTGGGCAGGAGGCAGCCACACTTACTTGCTCCTGTCCTCATTCAGTGAGTGCTGCCCACGTGCCTGCTCTGCCCAGGCCTGCCCTGGGGCGTGGACACAGCAGTGACCAGGCTGCACACGGCCTGGCCCTTGGAGCTTGCAGACCAGTGTGGGAGAGCAGCCTGGGAGTGACCAGTGCTGATTTGGTGCCACACAAGACCTCTCAGAGAGGGAACATAGGGCGCGGATTGGAAGAGTGCCTGCATGTTACGCAGTCAGAGGGCAGAGTGTGGGGGAGATACCCCGGGGCGAGGGGTGGAGGGTTTGGGAAAGGAAAAGGGGCCCCCTGAGGTTGGGACAACAAGAGTGGGGACAGCAGGGGGCGCGCGCGAGCAGGTCCCTCCTGCTTGATGGGAAAGCCTGGACTTCACACTGCCCACCGTGCCCAGGGAGGATGGGACATCACTGTGGCCTTGCCCCGCCCCTGACCCCTCGCCGACCCCAGGCAAAAATCACTGCCCCCTTCTTGGTGACCCAGTCACCGTGGCCGGCCCTCAGCATGACGCTGTTACAACACGTCGTGTGCCCTAAATGCCGGGCCTGGGTCTTCCTCATCTCACAGGACTCTTAGCCCAAGAGCGCCCATGGCACGGAGAAGTCACTCGGGAGGGAGGGGTCCCGAGGCTCCACAAAGGACGTGAGGATGTGTACCTGGGTCTCCCAGCCCGGCCAGGCCTCATGGGACAACGTGCACTGAGTACCCTCTCCATGTAAGTGTTGTGAGACGCGGGGGACACAGCCCAGAGAGGGATGGGCACGGAGACATGGCTCAGAGTAGGGTGGGCACTGGGGACACAGGACAGGGAGGGGCGCTGGGCTTGGAGAGGGAGAGCGTCGGTGTTGTCCCATGGAGCTCAGAGGCTGGTGGCACACAGTCATCCAGCAGTTCCAATGGCGTGGACAGTTTCATTTAATCTCCAACCTCACAGGGAAGGTGCTGTCGCTACCCCCTTAGCAGCTGAGGAAGCTGAGGCATGGAGTTCAACATCTGGCCTGACAGCTGCTGGTGGAGGAACTCGGTCTCCGAGCTCATCCCATTTGGCTCCTGACCTCACCCTCACAGTCACCACTGGAGACCCCGGGTCCACAGGCTCACTCGTCTGTGGGAGGAGATGGGCCCTGTGCAGGATCAGCTGGGAGGGTGTGTGTGTGACTAAGTGTGAGCACACCTGCGGGCACAGAGCTGAGTGGGCACAGACGAGGACCACACATATAGGGCCTTGAGTGTGGAGGAGAAATCAGAGCAGGGAGGGGAGAAGGGTGCTGTGTGAGCTGGTCAGGGGTCATCTATGGCATCGGAGGTAGACGGGGGCAGCTGTTAGGGGCAACCTGCATGGATTCCAGGGGAGACGGTCCCAGGCCGAGAACAGGGGGGCTGCAGGAGCGCTCACGGCATCTCAGAGACAGCAGGGAGCAGGAGGGCTGGTGTCACAGGGCCAGGTGGCCGGCCAGGTCAAGGACACCCTTGGGGACCTGGACGCCGCAGCTCAGCAAAAGCAGGGCTGTGACACGGGGCACAGGCGGTGACAGGGATCTTGGGGAAGGTGGTGAAGGTGGGAGGGTCCAGACCCTGAGCCCTGCAGACCCACTGGGGGTGGCGGTGCTGGGGCTGACCGCAGGCTTTGGTCTGTGGCCCCCTCTCCATGGCAGCTTCTCTGTCTCCCACCACCTGGTCCTCCCCCCTCAGTTGTCAGCATGTGGGGTGGGGCAGGAGCCTGCCTTAATTTGTCCTTTTTAAAATCTATTTTTAAGAGCAGTGTAAGGTTTACAGAAAATGGAGCAGGCAGCACAGAGCCCCCCTGATAGCTTGCACCCTGTCCTGAGTTTGTCACAATGGACGGGCCGATGTGGAGATGCCCTTTGTTAACGAAAGTCAAGTTGACATGAGGGTCCCTCTTGGTGTCGCACATTCTTGGGTTTGGAGCAAGTGGTGTCACGTGTCCACCTTTGTGGGGTCATACAGAGTGGACCGAGCACCCTCCACAGCCCTGGGCAGCAACCCCTCACCCCTCACCCCCACCTGCTCTGCTGTGCCCACCATTGGGGCTCGCTCCGGCCAAGCATGGGTTCCCTAGGGCGGCACGCCGTCTGGGGCCTTGGGGAGCAAGGAGGCCTGCCATGGGCACTGACCTGCCGTGTCTTAGCTGGGGGACCCTCGTAAGCCTCTCTCCTTTCCTGAGACTCAGGGACGTCGTCACGCGTTCAGCAGAGATCCGGAACGCAGTAGGCCCTGAGTTAGGGTCAGTTTTCTTCTCCTCGGCACCCCCCCGCCCCCCGAGCCTTTCTCAGTTCTCAGAAATTCCTTACTGGGGGGAGCCACAAACTCAGACTTGTTACAGACGGGGAGCCCGCCCCTCTGGGCCGGGGGTGCTGATCCCCTGGGACCCCCCCTTGAATGGGCCATGGTTCCGGAGCCAGGCTGGGAAGGGATGGCCATCAGGCATGGCGTCCTCCATCCAGGGGCCGAGCAGCGCCCAGCTCCCAGGTGCGGTCTCTGCAGTGCAGCCCTCTGGAGCGAGGCTGAGCGTCGGCGAGCCCCAGGGGAAGGCTCTCCTCACCTGTAATGCACGAAGAATTCCAGGTGGGGAAGGATCGGCCCAAGACGGTGGGCCATGAAACCTAATGACAGGCCGGTGACACATCTGTGTCTGTGATCTCCCGGCCGGAGCCGTGCGCACACTCACGCGCATTATGCACGGGCCCGGCCGGCCGGCCGTGGGCTCTAACGTGTCATCGGCTTTCAGGAAACTGGAACCTCAGAGTAAGTATCAGATGAGTTGCTAATGTTGGAAGCAAAGCGAAAACCATGTTTAGGGTCTCTGTTTTATGGCCGCTCTTGAAGTCAGAATGTGCGATGGTAACCCAATGCCGCCGCGGCAGCGTGTTCTCGGTCTTGTCGGGGTAATTGAAAGTCCAGACTACTTTGGCGTTTAGGCCTTGGGGCAGCTGGTCCCATGCTGGCCCCCACGGGAGGAGTGCCAAGCCCTCCCCAGCGGGCGGTGGGGCCCGGGGCGGCCTGCCCCACCTCCGTCCTCAGGGACCTGGGCCACACGTGAGCAGAGGGCCCCCCGGTGCAGCTTTGCAGCAGCCCCGTGACTTTCTGGGTGGCCCGGCTTTGTCCCTGGGGCCTTCTGAACGGGAGCTTAGCCTGGTGTCTCTGTGTTTGCTCCTTCCCGGGAGGACGGCTTCCCAAACTGGGTGCCCTTTGTGGCCGGCAGGGTCTTCAGGGTCCCGTAAGCGCCTTTGACATCTGTAAGAGACTGAATTGTGTCCCCCTCCCCCAATTCTTACCTCGAAGTCCCAACCCCAGGACCTCAGAATGTGACCTTGTCTGGAAGCAGGGTCCTTGCAGATGAGCAAGGGAGCATGAGGTCATTAGGGTGGGTCCCTGATCCCACACGGCTGGGTCCTTATAAAGGGGGATGTGGACACACACACACACATGCACATGGGAGGACACACACACACACGCATGCACACGGGAGGACGCCATGTGAAGACGAAGCGGAGACGGCGTGAGGCGTGTACGAGCCAAGGAACAGCGAGGACGCCAGCAGCCACCAGGAGCGGGGAGCGGCCTGGGCGGGTTCTCCCTCACGGCCTCAGAGGGACCAGCCCTGTGACGCCTGCGGCTCGCACTTCGGGCTCCAGGACCCGGAGGGAAGGCTCCTGCTGCCGAAGCCCGGACGGGGCTGTGTGACTTTGGCCCCGGGACGCTCGGCAGCGAGAGGTGCTCAGCTCTGAGCCCGGCCATCGCTGCTGGAGGGACAGGGTCTGACAAGTTGGCTCCAGCTCAGCACACCCTCGGGGTGTGTTTCGGGCCCTGCTTTGGGGAAATGCCCCGCCCTCGGGTGTTGGGAGTCCGCAGCCTGGGGGCACGCACGCTCTGTTTGGAGCCTTTGCTGTATGACCCAAGGCTGCCCCTGGTCGTCCAGTGGGGGGACGTGTCCCAACCCTGGGGTCAGGCTGCGGCCTCCATTCACACAGTCAGCAGCTAAACACCCTCTTCTTTTTGGCTGCCCACCCGTGTAGAATGAGCACTGTGTTTGAAAAAATGGACAGGGCGGACATAGTAGACCCCAGGCTTGCCCCACGTGTCCCCACCTGCTCCACTCCCCGGGCCCCGGGTTGTGGGCAGGGCGGCCTGGGGGGCCTGGGAGCCTGACCGTGGAGCCGGCCCTGGGCTCTCGCTCTGCCTGTTTGGTTCTGGCCAGTGGAAGCGGCTGCAGGTCTTAGCTTCTCCGCCTGGACCCACTCGGGTGCTGTCCCCTCCCCACGCCGCCCTCCTGGCCAGGACCAGTATCCGCCAGCTGCCCACTCCGGGCAGGGGCCCCACTGTGAAGAGCCCTGGGGGTCCCGGCACTGCCCTCCGCTTCCCCAGCCCTGCCCATGTCTTGTTCATGACACTCAGTTGGCCTTCCTAGACTCACCCCATGGCGTGAGCCACGAGCTTGCTGCTGGGACCCTGGCGGAAGCGGGGCGCCATGCTCCCCCACCCTCTCCAGGGCCCTGATCTCCATCCTCTGGGCTGCAAACCCCAGCACAGGTTCTGATGGGCTCACACCCCAGACTCTGCCCCATAGACACAAACGCATTAACGGGATTAGGGGGCGACGCCATGATGTGGCAACTGATGGGGCCCCAAACCCCACTCCCCATTCCCCCATCTGGGTGGCAGGACATGTGTGCACAGCCAAAGACACATATCAGGGTGACACCGGAGAGCCCAGGTGAGTTAGCGTGGGACGTTCTTGGCCTTTTTGCTTGAGGCAGATTTGGGGCAATACGTGATGAGGACGAGGCAGTGGCCACCGTCCCCTCTTCCTGAGCCCGACGTGGCTGGCGAGATTGGGAGGGGTGGGGGTGGGGGGTCACTGGGAGGGAGATGCCGGGGGGGGGCCCTGCCCTGCCAGCCAAGGGGCACAGAAGGCGCCAGACCCTTCCTGGGGTCGAGGTGGCCCTAGTCTTGGAGGGGTTGTCGCCTATGCTACCCTGGCATGGGGCAAGCAGGACAGGTGGAGGCAGGCAGGAGCTGCGCATACCGGGGCCATTCCCAGAGTTGGAGGAGGAGGCGACAAGCCAGCAGACAGGAGGGACATGACCCGCAGGCCGGAGGTGGACCTCAGCGCTGGGGGTTCTGTGGGAACCAGACGCCCACAGGTACCACCATGGGCTCCGGATGTCACCGGGGCAGGAGAGGGGAGCCCTGTGCAAATCACCCTCACCCTGAAATGACCAATCCTTCCAGAACCGGTGAAGCTGAAATGGAGATTGAGTTATCACAGAAGGTACGTTTGCAGCTTTGTCCACTGATGGCTTCTTGGCCTAAGATCCTTGTCCCCAAAGATCTGTGCAGGTTTTCTGATGGGAGCAGGGTGGGCGCAGACCACAGTCTCTGACTCTGAGGAGAACCGTGAATTGCGGCATTAACCTCAGTAGAAGATTAAGTGGCCGGGAGCGTGTTTGGGAGGGGACGCAGCCCTCCCCTTTCCGGCCCCTGCTCCGTGCTGGCATCTCCCCGGGCTTGAATTCATTACCCAGGAAACATGCCACGCGGGAGGGGCCGGCCTGAATCACACGTTTTTACAATTAGCCATTCTCTGTACACCTGGGCCGGGATTCCAGAGAGACAGAGGGGCCAGTGGAGGTGGGGGTCTTGTGGGGTGACCAAGCACCTTCCTGTTCGGGTAAGAAAGGGGGGAAGGGCGGGAAGAGGGAAAAGCCACTCTGGAACAACAGGCCAAAGGGGTGTCCTCCATGTCCCCAGCCGTCCCCCAGCCGCAACTCCCAGCCAGGGCAAGTCACCAGCAGGCGGTCTGCAGGGCGGCTCTGGGCCTGAATCGGACCTTTATGGGCCCGCCGGGCCTGCCTGGCAGATTCATGGGCCGGCGCCCTTCAATTCTGGGCTCTGAATGGGGGCCCTCAGCCATTTCCTTCTCATTTAATTTATCATTTGTGCCTCCTTTCAACACCAGGCACAGGCTAGCGATATTGGAATGCGGGCCTGCCCAGACGCCCCTGCGGCGAGCAGCCCGGAGCGGGGAGGAAACAGCACTGCCCCTCTCCCGGCAGCGCGGGCGGCCTGGCTCTCGGAGGCCGAGGCCGGGCGGCACCAGGGAGCTCAGGCCTCCCGCACCCGCACCCTGCCGGCTCCTGCCCGCCCCGCGGCCCTCCCTCACGCTCACTGAGGCCCAGGTCTCAGAGCAAAGACAGCAGTGCCGGTTTCCAGGTGAGTGACCACTGTCCTGGCGCGCGTGGTCGGACCCACTGCCGTCACAGGATGGGGCGTCTCGGGCTTCATTCTCGACCTCTGGGTTTGAGTGTTTCTGACATTTGTGGTTCGAGAAGGTCAGAATCCCCACTGTCCTGAGAAGTGGGTAAGAAGAAAGGGTCCGGCTTGCTGCCGACACTGGACGGAGCCGAGGACCTCGGTCTCCGGGGGAAGGCGGCGCAGCGCACAGACCCTGCCGAGGACGGCCGGGCTCCTGGGCCTGCGCGTGCTGCTGCATGTGCCCGACCAGAGGTGAGGAATGGGTTCTCTGTGTTTCAGTGCACTAATTCCGCCCTGTTTCCTGACTCTTCAGTCAGCACCTGTGTCACTGAACACACGCACGCATGAGACATGTACATGAGTGCACACTCACACCCACACACAGGTGCACACATGTGTGCACACAGGCTCTTTAACAGGGGCTCAGCCTCTCCTGGAGAGAACCCCACTATTAAGGAGGACAAGAAGCCAATGCTGACCCTGCAGCGGGAGGGCTGGGACGCTGGGAGCTGGAGGTCAGGTGTCCAAGGGTCACTGCGGGCGCCTCATGGCCACCAGGCCCAGAGGCTCAGCTCTGAGCCCACTCACGGCCCCACAAGCCTGGTCTCCCCACGAGCACAGTCAGGACCATGCGACGTGGGGCTCCCCCAATGTGGGGCAGAGGCCGCCATGGTCTTCTGTGGTCTGCCGAGGGTCGGGCCACTGCCCGGGGCCTGCCCCCGCCCAAGGGCCGGCTTTCCTTGGTGGCATTGCTGCAGGGCAGGGCCCTGTGATGTGACCACAGCTCGTAGGGCCCTGCACAGACGTGCCAGCATCCATCTTTCCAGGGCCCTGTCTGGGAGGCGGGCCCACGGCCTGCATGGGTCAGAGAGTGTGACCCACACATCCTCCTGAGGGTTCAGTAGGGACGGGTCCCAGAGGCCAAGATGCCCATGGGCCCTTGTGTCTCCCTTCATCCATGCCTCCCATTGGCTTTCAGTGGGGACATTGTCCCTTTCAGTTTGGGCCCCTCATCATGGGCCCAAGCCCTGTTACAGGCCATCGCCCTGCAGCCTCTTAGTTGATGGGCCCAGAAGGAGCACTTTGCACAGGTGCCTGTCCGTGGGCTGCATGTCAGTGGGAGAGGTGCCTGACCCTGCACACTGGGCAGTGACACATGGCCCTGTCCATTCCCACAGAGCCCTAGACTGCCCATGGATGTGGAGATGGGCACACATGCCCACACATGGCCGGTGTCCTGCTGCGGGCACGAGCTGGGCTGACCTGGCCCTGGGGACCCAGGAAGACCCTCACTGTCCACTCCTTTTCCTGGCGTTTATGAAAAAGCTTGAATCAACACACACTCAGCCACAGATTGTGGCTCCTTATTCCAGGTAGGTGAGTGGGGAGAGGAGGGAAGAAGGGGGGAAATAAAGGACTGAAATCTGCAACCTGTGACTTGCCGTGTGGTGGACGGTGGGCCTGGGAGAAGCAGCTGTGTGTCACTTTGCACCTCAGCCATGTTCCCCGGAGGCCGGCTGTTGATGTGGAGGCTATTTGCATATTCTGTCCCTCATTGCACTGACCTGCCCCACTGATGGGTCTGACGGTGGCAGCAGCTCCCCAGAGTGTAGATGAAAACTGGTTTATTTCCTCGTGTCTCTGTGTTTCTGATCCAGGTGGGGACAGCCCTGGGGACACTCGAGGGTCACGATCCAGACCAGAAGGACCCTCCAGGTGGCTCCCCAAGAATGCTCCTATGTCATCCACTTTCTTCTTTCTTCAATTGAAGCTTATTTTGTATCAGCGTTATACATGGAAATAGTCTGTCAGAATCATACATGTGCATAGTGTAAGGGTTAATAAGGAATGCACACGAGTTCCGAGTCGCATCAGTCATCTGATCTCAGCTCTCCAGGAGCAGCCGTTTCCGGCTTTTTCTGAGTATTATCTGTATTTATCTTCCTATTTCAAAATAAAATGTTTAGGCCTTATATCATGTACACGTAAAATAGATTTTAATGATTTTCTGTTGCCTTTGTGCTGTTGGAGGGTGAAAATTTAACTCTCTTCACACCTGTCAATGTAGCTGTCACTTTGCAATTTTCTGTGACACTAGTTTCCAGGTTCACTACATATGGATGTGTAGACATGATCTCAGCCAAGCCACGTGAATAACTGTGATTCCATTTCCTGAAGCAACTCTTTTATTTGCCTGCACTAACAATTGCCTTAAATTTTCATTTGCATATGTTTCTGTGTGGCTAATTCATCCTTAAACCATCCTAAAGATGGCCAAATGCATCAGCTTTCTGTTACTTTCATTTGGTTACTTACTTGTTGAAGCTGTGCTCTTGGATCCCTCCTTTTTGCCCCCTCAAGCCTGTTTTGGTGGCTCATTAGCTATTATCCTACTCAGGATACATTTGGGAGCAAAAGGCTATTAATAATTCTGCTGCAAGACGGGCATAAATCAGCACTGTCCCAGCTCCCGGGGACATAAGTTCGCCCCATTAGGCCCATGCATGGGCTGTCTGTGGACTTGCTCTCGCCATCACTGTGGGAACTGTTTCCTGGATTCCATTTCATCTTTTTTATTTTTTTGGTTTATGCCCTTGATTTCCTGGAGCACATCCTCAAGTACCTTTCTGAGAAAAGGTTCCTTGGATGTAAATTTTTGAAGACTTTCAATCTTTGAAACTGTCTGTATTCTACCAACATTCTTGATTGTGTGTCTGAATACTGGATTCTAGACTGGACAGGACTTCCCGTCAGAATTTTGAAAGCGTTGCTCCGTTGTCCTCTAGCTTCCAGTGGCTCTTAGGTCTGATGCCATTTGATTCCTGATCCTTTGTATATAATCTGCTTTCTTCCTCCTCTCTGAAAGCTTTTAAGCTTTTCTCTTTTCTCCAATATTGTAACAGCTTGTGATGATGCCATATCTTGGTTCAGGTAAACCCTCTTTCCTGGATACCTTCCTAGTTTTTTTGTTCTCCCTGCAGTTAGCTGCTGGACTCCTGGGTCGATGTTCGAGTTGAATCCCATTTTCCTTCTCTCAGAGGTAGTGCTCCCCTCATAAAGTTCTTGGGGGATAAAATGGAGCTTATTGATGGTGATGATGATGATGATGATGATGATTTAAAATGAGTCTCCTCTACACCAGACCCCTCAGAAGCATTTGGTCTTGAGAAGACCCCAAAGGAGGAATGCTGTAGGAGGGCAGGTGGGCTTTGCTGTCACGTGTCACTGTGCCAGCCCTGGAGCCACCTGGGCTCAGTGTTCCATTCTTGCTCACATTCTCAAGAATGCACCATAGCCATGTGGCCTGTGACCCAGCCCTGCTGCTGAGGGGCTGCATCTGTCTGAGCCTTACTCCTGGGCACATCTTTGCTCTGGCTTCCTGGTGGGAACATGTGCCCACCTGTCCGGGGCAGAATTGGATGGGGGTTGAGTTCTAATCCTGGGGGCTGCCAAGTGACTTTGGGCAAGTCGCCTCCACCCTGGCCTCAGTTTACCCCCTTCATGGCCTTGCTGACCCCCGAGGGCTCTCTCACTTCTGCCCTCTGGATGAGGTGCCCTTTGGGCCATGCTCGTAGCCAGGGACCAAAGCA
The DNA here is from genome assembly GCA_033961575.1 of Aselliscus stoliczkanus. Classification (NCBI taxonomy): domain Eukaryota; kingdom Metazoa; phylum Chordata; class Mammalia; order Chiroptera; family Hipposideridae; genus Aselliscus; species Aselliscus stoliczkanus. The sequence continues at coordinate 181,576,136 of CM066730.1, read as the reverse complement.
GCCCCTCAATGTAGACGTTCCTCTCACCGACCGCACATTCCTTCATTATAAATGTCCAGCCCCAAGCTGACCACAAATTCTTGTCGGAGACAAATCTAATATATTTCTCCCTTCGTCCCAGCACCACCGGCTCCCAAGCCACCCTGGACATGGGGCCGCTCGGCTTCTGTTGTCCTCGGCCCCTCTCTCCGCCCTGGCAGGGCGCCAGTCTGGGACGTTCCTTCTGATTTATTGTCTTCAAAACGACCCGCAGATGTGGCTGATTCTGCTGCCTGTTGCCAATTAAAGTGCTGGGGGACACTGGCCCTCCTGGCCGGACTGCCCTCTCTCCCAGGGCAGGAACTGGGTCAGCCATGAGCATGGGGTTGGCCCTGCAGGGGCCCCAGGGGACGCCGAGCCATGGGGCCTGTCAGTGGGACCCTTTGCCTCCAGGGAGCCATGGGGATGGAATGACCCAGTCGCTAGAAGGAAGTCCCCAGAGGTCCACAGCTGGATGTCCACTGCCAATGGGGGCTGCTGGCCTGGATGCAGCCTCTGATGGGCGGCCCCACCTCACCCTGGGGCCCATTTCCAAGGCCCTCAGGACACCAACGGCGGGAACCGCTGATTCTGAGTTAGTGGCACAATTGTAATTCTGGAAAGAAAATGTAATCTATGGTGTGGGCAGGGGGAAGAGAGGAGAGGCACGCCTAGAGGTAGTTACGACAAAATCTCAAGCTGTTGTAGGGCTGCTGGCGGGGCCCCCACTCTCTCTAGCCCGTCCACACTGCAAGAGATGGACCATGACCACCGGTACACACACACACCTCAGAACTCCCCACACTGTCTGACAATCATGCAACCTTACTTTTAAAAACAACAGTGACCCATTAAGTAAACAAACACTTTTGCTATTTAAAAACCCATGCAATTTTTCATATTAGGAAACCTGCCTGTTGGGAAACCCATCCTGTGTCAGGCGTGCGCTCCCTTTGGTGGACAATCAGCCTGTTTGGAGAGACGAGCTATGTGGACCTGGCCCCCAGGGCAGGGCCCCTGGAATCTCCCCAGACTTGTTCATTCCCACCTCCATGCCCATCTCTCAGGAGAGGGGTCACTCCTTTAGAGCTACCGGGACCCGTGGCTCCTGGCCCTGCACTGAGGCTGCCATGGGGCTCGGACTCCAGCTCAGCTGCAGTCCTCTCTCTCACTAGTGTCACAGCATCGGTGGGTTCCCACTCACAGTCAGGAGAAGGGGGATCCCCACCTTTGTCTCTCCAGGGAGCCCCTCTGGGATGACTCGTCCTCCATCTGCCCAGGGAGGAGAGCAGACCCCAGGCTGCTGGCGGCTCCTGGACAGGAAGGGCTGGACCAGAGCACACAGGTGGCCGAGGGCTTGGGGGACCCGGTTTTGAGCTAAGCACGGCCCGGGGTTTCCAGCCCAGGATCCCAAACTCACCGATTTCAAATTCCCTTTTACAAACGAGGGTGTGTCTGTGTGTGCGTGAGTGTATGTCGGTTCTGCATGCCTGTGAGTGTGCCCGTGCATGCATGTGTGCGTCTGTGTTAGCACTCGCAGTGTCTGCGTATGTGCGTACGTGAGTGTGTATGTGAATGTGCACACATGTCATGTTCATGGGTGAACATATGTGTGCTTGCACACGTGCCAGTGCGTGGGTAGTACTTGGCTTTCCAGGGGCCCTCTCAGCCCAGACTTGCCTGGAGGGGGCGTCACCAAGTGCCCTTTGCTAGGACAGAGGGGCGGGGTTTATGTTGAGGCCATCCGGGGTAAGAACCGTCCCTAACGTCACTAATAGATGTCGGACCTCTGATAACCTGTCTTGGTTAAAATTTCAATAACCACGTAAAAGACTTTACAATTTTTCCCTTAAGATTTAGCAAGTATTTTGTCATGAAAATGAGCTCATGCATTTCCATAATGCACAAAAGGATCTGGCCGGGAAGGCCATGGGCTCCCCACCCCTGGGGGCCGTGGTCAGGGCTGGCCTGAGGGATGAGGGGTGCAGGGGCTGTGGGCCACCAGGCTGGGTAGGGAGTGAGGGGCCCATCGGCTCTCAGAGGACTCTGCCCGAGTTCCGGTGCTCTGAGCTGCATGGGGTGCAGAGTACCTGGCCCCTGATGGAAACCGCCGCTCATCGCGGATGTGTTCCTGGGTCTCCAAAGGGCAGGCGGTCGCCACCAGGGGCCCAGAGCACCAGCTGTGCCTCCCTTCACATGAAAAGACGCCGTTGCTGGCCGGCGGGGCACAGTTTCAGCCTCCGTCCGTCAGAGCCCTCGTGGTGCTCCTCCTGTGTCCAGGCATCCCGGTCCCCCAGGGCCTGCAAGCCAGGCCCCCGACAGGCTCGCGACTTGCAGGTTTCACACTAACCCCAGGCTGAGCTCAGGCCGGGTGGGCATGGCGGGCTCATCTCACCTGGCCTTTGTGGAGGCGCTTGTCATTCAAAATGCGGTCATGATGAAGGTGACCCCACAGGGCTGAAAGCTGACAGAGGGTTCAGGAGCAGGCAGAGAGTCACACTGAGTGGCCAGCACGTGGAGAGAACCCTACGGTGAGCAGGGAGGGGTCCACTCACTCAAGGGTGGCGGGCGGGGTCCCTCCCTCTGCAGGGCCAGCACCGAGGACAAGGCACAGCACCTGGCTGTGCTGTTAGAAATTTTTCAAAACCTGAAAATTGTGAAGAATCCACCTACACATAGAAGCAAAAAGGACCCCAAACAACTGAAATGAAATAAAATTAAACGAGAAAACCACAAGCACAAGCACAGAACAGCCTCGACGGCAGGCGGCTGGGGCCGCAGGGAAGAGGTGTTTGTAACGTGTTCAAAACTAAGCGTTTGTTCTCCTTTTCTGAGAGCGAGACCGGCTGTGCACACCGCAGGTCTGCAAGCCTGGACCCACCTGCCAAGGGGGCTCCCGCCTCTCTGGTCCCCACGGGGTGAGCTGAGGCCCTACTTCCTCCCCACGGTGAGGAAGAAATCCCTGAAACTGGGAGTGGGTCAGCTCCTGACACCTCTGGGCTGTCGGGCTCCCCGACCCTTCGGGACTAAAGCAAGTGACACCTGGGCAGGACAAGCTACCCCCCAAACCAGCAGTGGGCAATCAGGGGTCCCAGGGCATGGCCGCCCGGGACGGGCTCTCATCGGCCGGGGTCACTGCTCACAGCTTTGAATAACAGCAGGAGGTGAGGTGCGGCTGGCCAGCCACGGCTTCTGTTTCTGACGGAGCCCTGGGCACCGCGATTTAATGGATTAGTTAAAATGATGTGAAAAAATGGATCTCTGATTTATGACCTGCAATTTTTTGCTGACTGCGGCATGTTTTTTCCAAGCCCCGCGTTTTAAAGTCTCGGGCACATAAGGCCTTTGTTGTTTGGCTGATTCGGCCCTCAGGGCTCATCCGTGGACCCTGCGCCCAAGGCCCCTCCAGACCTTTAAAACAGGAAGTTTAATTTTATAGAATTAAAAAAGAGAAAACGGTACTTAATTATCTGGCTGTGAAACAGCACTGCCCTTTCTTAATTTTAGGAGCTAATAAAATGCCGTTCCCGCAGTTAACTACTTCTGGTCCGAGGCGCCCTACGATTCTGCCTGTTTGGGGAGGACGTTTTATGACCTGTTATGTATTGCACTACGGTTTTTAAGCTCTGCTATGACATATTTCTCTCAAGATTTATTAGGAATTTTTATTTAAAACAATATATTAAATAGGGGAGAAAAAGTAATTTCAGGTAAAATTCAAATATTAGCAAAACATAACACGGACCAAAACCTCTTTCATTTGAAGTTGCCCCCTCCCATCCCCGCCCCTCCCGCTGCTGCTAATAAAACAGTTTTGGGGAACCACAGCTGCATCATTAATTCAACATGGCTTCCAACCTGACTCCAATCAGGGATCAATTTCAAGGCCAGTTGGCGCTGAAGTGACTTTATGGAAACAAAAAAATGAGCTGGGCCTGGCGAGACCTCAGGCATCATCCTGGTTTCCACCAGACCCTGAGGGTGACCACACAGGCCCGCGCCCCAAATTCCCGGAGGCCCCCCACCCGGCCTGACTCCTCCGCTGTGCCAGACCCAGCTGCCTGTCCCCACTGTGTCCTCAGCTGCAGTCCCGCAGGGTGTCACTGTGTCCTTTGGGGACGAGCGTTTTCTTCTCCTCCTCTGCGGAGGCCCTACTGTGTGCTAGCTTGGGAGCGTCCAGTGTGGTGACATTCAGTTGTGGAGGCATTGGGGGTGGGGCGCTGGAGGCCTTCTCTACACGCTGCTCGATCCCATCAGACAGCACTAGTTCAGCACCAAAGACAGCATGTAAGACTCGCTGCAGTGTGAGCCGGTGCTGATAGAGCCCCAAGCACAGCCCGTCTGATCCCAGGTCCCACGGGTCTCACGGCGCAATGCCCGCCCTACGGAAGGCTGAGAGCAGAGTCCAGGTGTGGGAGGCTCAGCCGCGAGGGGCCAGCAGCCTGCGGGAGGGCCGAGCAGCCTCTCGGGCGCCCAGGGAGCCCAGGCATGGGTGTGGACGGGGGCCCTCCTGCCTGTGCCCTCTGCTCACTAGCAGCTGTCATTCGGCACCGGCCACATGTGTGCGGTCGAGGGCTGATTAGGAAACAGGACTGGACGAGAGTCCAAGCTCGTGGGCTGGACAAGAAACACAATATGTATAGCTTGTGGTTAAACGTGAGGAAGAAACACACAGGGCAGCGACAGGGGGGTCAACAGGGGGCCCTTGACCTGGAGCTCCAGGACGCCTCTGATGAGCCAGCATTTCTGCTGAGACCCCAAGGGCAGACCAGACAGGAGATGCCCAGGACAGGGGAGGCAAGTGTGAGAGCCTGGAGGTGGGAGGGGCCCGGGACAGAGGCATGGTGAGGGTGGGAGGCGGGGCTGCGGGAGGAGCTGGGGTGGGTCTTTCTTTGGGAATCCCAGGCCCAGCTCCCCTCTGGGGCAGCAGGAAAACCTCCTGAACAGGTGTCCCAGGCAACAGGGGGCCTCGTACCAGCTGGATCCTTCATGGGGTGGGCGTCCTTGTTTGCAGACGGGCTGCCCTGGAGAACACCTGTTTGCCCTCCACGGTCCCTGGGCTCTGGGGCGGGTACAGGGCTGCTGCCCCACTCACCGAGGGGCCGGCAATTAAAAAGCAAATCAGGGCCGGCAGAGTGGCGCATTGGTTAAGAGCTGGCTTGGGATGCCAGCGGCCCCGGTTCGGATCCCACATACGAGGGCCAGTGACGCTGACCTCTACAGCTAACAACAGCTCCACCTGGAGCTGGGCTGCGAGCCCCGGTGACGGTGTAGGTTGCAGCCCCTGCTGCAGTGGGCTGCCATAGGCTGCAGTGAGTGGCCGGCAGCCAGCATGAGCTGTCAATAGCCGCGGTGAGCGACATCCAGAGGCTGGCGACTGATCTGCCTCATCCGGGAAGAGCGCAATGACAATACCAACATGGGCCAGTGAAGCAATGTCCTCCGCAACTAGACTGAAGAACAAAAAGACAACAACTTGTCTATTCCCCTTCCCCAATTCCCCAAAGCTGTTCCCCTCACCCAATTCCCCAATAAAATATTTAAAAAACAAAAAGAAAAGCAAATTATCATCAGGCCTCCATCCGGCTGTGTGCCTGCCAGTTAGCGGTGTGTTGTCAGGACACACAGGAGTTTCAGCAAATCAGTCTTTCGAGTCATGTGGGCACCCCTGCCTCTCTCTGCAGTCTTCTGGGATCTCACCAGGCCTGCTCGGGGTCAGCCTGGTGCAACAGCTGGTGTGTCAACCCTCAGTAAAGAGCCTAGGCCAGCTCTCGACCTCAGGGGGAGTGACCTTGGCCTGGAGATGGTCAGGCTGCAGGGCTGGTGTGCCAAGGGGGGCATCCCAGCAGCTCTGCCCATGCAAGGGCTGGCTTCTGGAGCCATTGTCACCACTCTGCCTGGCCAGCTAGGAGTGCTGGGGTCCCAGAGGAAGGAGGGATGCCCTGGTTCCACGTTGCTGCCAGACACTCTGGGCCAGCAACCCCATCACCTGTGAGCCTCAACCTCCTCCCCCGCAGAGTTAAGATGTCCTGCTGGGGGAAGGAGGTTGTGGTGATTGACGGGGCACTGCTTCCTTGTCCCACAGATGCAGGCAGCGAATGTCAGGTCCCACGGTCTGTGCAGGGTTGGGGCAAACAGGGTACCCCCAAATTCATATACATCCAGAATCTCACAGAGTGACCTTATTTTACTTGGAACTTGGGTCTTTGCAGATACAAATTGGTTGTGATGAGGTCATATTGGATTAGGGAGATCCCTTAATCCAATGACACATGTCCTTACAATACCAGGAGAGGAGAAAGAGACCCAGGGGAGAGAAGGCCACGCGACGGCGGAGGCAGAGGTTGAAGTGCTGCGGCTACAAGCCAAGGAAACCACCGGAAGCCAGGGGCGTGGCAGGAAGGACCCACCCCCAGAGCTCCAGGGGGCACAGCCCTCTTGCTGACACCTCCCTGCTCACACCTTGGTTTGGGGCTTCTGGCCTCCAGACTGCCAGAGAATGAATTTCTGTTGTTTTCAGTTGCGAGTTTGTGGCACTGTTTTGGCAGCCCCAGGAAACTCACTGAGCTCCAAACAGACTGTTTTAATAGGATCCCGGCCTGTCTCACACATTCTCGTGACTTTTGAAATCTACCCACTCATATGTGTTTTATTGCAAAAGAGGACAGGCGATCCCTGGGCCTTCCAGTGGGACCATTGCTGTGTCTGTCCTGTGACGCATTAGCGCCCTGGCCCGTCATGCCATGCCCCAGAGTTGCCCTGGGCCGTGGGACAGTAGTGACCAGCCTGGCCAGCTCAGGTCACAGCTCCATCGCTTCTCACCTTGGGCAGAACCTGAACCCTCTCAGGCCTCAGCCGGGGGACCGCCCCCCTCAGGCTGCCGGGAGCACGTGACCGGCCTCAGCCGGGGGACCGCCCCCCTCAGGCTGCCGGGAGCACGTGACCGGCTCCCACACAAGGACGCTCAGTGCAGAGCCCTGTGTGCCATGCCCAGGAGGCCCTGACTGTCATTTTTAGAGATGAGGCAATAAGGAGAGAGCTAAGCTGGCCCCTAAATGCCATGTGGGTGACCCTTGATCTCTCACTGGGTGCTGGATGGGGTGAGAGGCAGAGAAACAAAGGGACATATAATCCACGGGGTTTGGAAGATGGGAGAGTCATCTGGCCTGAACTCGTAAGCAGGGGAGGGCATGGGCTTGCCCTTGGAGAAAAAAAGAGGTTGTGTAGGGAGAAGGACATGTACAGGGTAGGGGGAGAGTGGGGAGAGGCAGCTGGGTGTCAGGGAATGGGTGGGGTCCCAGTTTCCTGCTGGGCTCACAGCACCCAGCCTGCCCGTGGGCTCCCCCAGCAACCAGCACGAGGCAGCTCTGGCCATCGGGGCCACCGAGGGGGCTGGTTCCCTGCTGAGAGGGAGCCCTGGCTCTGCCCCCTTCTAAATGTCAGCACACATGCCCTCGGGGCTACGGGACACCCCCAAAATCTCAGTAAATGCTTGGCTTTGTTCAGGGCAGTGACCGAGGTTGCTTTTGATTTCCCTGGAAGCAGTTCCCCATCTTCCTTGCAGCTAAATGGAGCCTTCCCAGATCTATTTTGGGTAACCTCTGAGCTGAAACATACTTGTGGAATGACAAACCTCGTGGTGATGCATTTACTGCCATCTTCAAAGGCGGAATCGGAATGGAAACAGGATCCGCTGCCCAGCACAGGGCAGGGGAAGGGGCTGGTGCCATCGCAGGCCCTTAGCGGGGAGAGACAAGATCGATCCCAACAACTGCGCCGCTGGAATTCCAGTGTGCGAGGCCCCAGGGCCCAGAAGTGTCGCCCAGGATTACAGACTTGCTGAGGAAATCGTGGACAGCCGTGGAAAAAGTGTGCTTGGCTGGCTCTCGCTCACTCCTCAAAGCTGCCTGCTGCCCGCCTCCGCCAAGATCAATCCTGCGTGGACAGGAGGAGTGGGCCGGGCAGCAGCCGGGCCTTCCCAGAAAGGCAGAGGGCAAAGGTCTGCGTGGGGACGGCAGGCACGGACCAGAGGAAGAGCTCCTAGGAGCCCCCGCAAAACTCCCGGGACCCTCACCCCTCCCAAACATCCCGATTGTGTTCCATGGTCAAGAATGTCAAAAGGAGCTGGGAGGGGGGGGCGAGTCACAGGCGAGATGGCAGCTGTGTCAGACCCCATATGGAGGTCATTACTGGCCCCAGAGAAGCTTGTTTGGGGCTCGAGTGTCCAAGGTGACAGCCAGCGCCGGGGGTGTGAGGGGTGTGGGGGAGGGTTGCTGCAGGAAATGGTGAGGCTGCTTCGGAGCCCCAACAAAAGCTGGGCAGAGAGCTGGCTCCAAGGGAGGGGTTTCCATTCCGTGCCCCCTGAAAGGCTGGTCCACGAAGCTGGGGTGACACGAGCAGAAAGAAAGGAGAGGGGTCCAAACGCGGGGGCAGTTGGCGCTGCCCAGGTGCGTGTGCGCACATGGCCTCTCACCCTCTCGGATCTGCCCCACCTGCCCCTGTCGGCGCTTCGCCTCCTGACTGCCTCCCTGGCCCACCGGCTTCTCTCTGCCTCCTACTCTGCCTCTGCCTGTCCCCTCCCTCTTTTCCTCTCTCACTCCCCCTGCTCTCACCTCTGTCCCCTTAGCCATGAAGCTCAGAGGTTTGGTCCCACACTGTCTGAGGGAGGTGCCCAGGGACGAGCAGGTGGCCCAGTCAGCCAGCGACGCCGCCGCAGCTGCGACAGCCGGGGGCGAGGGCTGAGCTGCTGAGGCGCAGGCCGGAGGGCTGCTTCCGGTTACCGTCCTTTGCCGTGGGAATCCTTGCACCTAAACTCACAGCTGAATGGCACACTGCTGTGGTCCCCAGGCTACGCTGGCCCTTCTGGGGTGCTTGTGATGGCTGGGCCTCACGGGAGGTCCTCGCTTCACCTCCCAGTGCCCGCTCTGGCCTAAGCCAGTGTCTTCAGCGTCACAGCTTTGTGTCGCAGATAATGAAATGTGGGCAAGGGAAGGACTTCTGTGCACCGTAATGGCAGATAAATAATTCAGACTGACCCTCCTGCTGAATTCAGAAAAAAACAATTTGAATCCGAGTCAAGAAGGCAGTGAAGAATTAGAGAAACACAATGCCAAAGAGGGTCAAAGGGCACTTAGCATTTGGGGCTGCGTCTCCATTGGGGGGGTGTGTGTCTACGGATTCTAGAAGAAATGGCTGGGAGACTGGGAGTCCTTAAATCTTCTCAGTGCCAGGAATTGGACTTAGTAGGTCTCCTTCTGCTTGGAGAGACATACATCTAACATAATTTTAAGTCTCAGATTATATATATATATAATGTCTGGCATGCAACAAAAATAAGTGGGTGCACAAGGAGGTAAGATAATATGAATGAAAACCAAGAAAACAATAGGAGATATACACAGGAGCTCCAAATATTGGGATTAGCAGGTAGAGACATTAAAATATCTATGTTTACTATGATCTGGGAGATAAAATAACTTAGAAGTTTATCATAAAACTATAAAAAAAAAGAATAAAATGGAAAAAATCAAAATTAAGAACTCAGTGGATATATTGATTAACAAATCAGACATGGATGGAGAGAAAATAAAAGAATTGGAAGATAGATATTGATGAAATAGAGCACAAAGGTAAGAAAATGAGGCCCAAAGTTTATTTTTCACAAGACTAAAAATTAATAAAAGAGAGAGGGAGGGAGGGAGAGAGAGAGAGAGAGAGAGAGAGAGACAGAGAGAGAGAGAGAGAGAAATGTTTGCTAAACTCACTTAATAATTTTAATAATAAACCTATAGACTCCTTTGGATCCTCTCTTTACATAATGATTTCACCTGCAAATTATGAAAATAGTATATCTTCTTTTCTAATAGTTATAACTTTTATTGCTTTTTCTTGCATTATTGCACTGGCCAGAATTACTAGTTTCGGGTTTAATAAAACTGGTAGGTGCAGGCCTTCTTGTCTTGTTCCCAATCTCAGAGACCTTTCAACAATTCATCATCATGTATGACATTTGCTGTAAACTTTTGTATATTTACATTGTCAGGTTAAGAAAGCTGCCTTCTACTCCTAGAAGTTTGCTATTTTTAAAAATCATGAATGACTATTAAGATTTATCAAATGCCTTTGCTAAATCTATTATATTATCATATGATTTTTCACTCTATTCCAGTTATGTGCTGAATTACATTGATTCATTTTAAGAATGTTAACCCAATTGTTTATTCCTAGAATAAATTGTACTTAGTCAAGTTATATTGTTTTATATCCTGATGATTTTGAGTTCATTAATGTTTGTTTAAGATCTTTGCATCTAAGTGCAGAAGTGGTGAGCAGCTTGCCCTGGGTGAAGTTTCTTGTGAAGTCTAGGTCAGATTTGGGGTTCATAAACCAAGCTGAGGAGATTGAGCTGTTTTGAATTCTCTGAAAGAGTTTGTGTAAGATTGGCCTAACTTCTTACATGTTGATAGAATTGGCCTGGGAAGGTAACCTCGCCCTAGAGCTTTCTTTACGAGCAGGATTTTAATTCCAGAGCCCATTTCTTTAACATTTATAGAATCATGTAGAATTTTCAGTTTCTTCTTGTGACGGCTTAACTTTTATTCTTTAAGAAATGTTTTCACTCATATTTTCTAATTGAAGGCCTGACGAGCGGGCTGACGGAAATGCCTCATAGAAGTTCATTTCAGAACCAAGGAGGCAGCCTGTTGTCACCTCACTTTCTCTTTCTTCTTTAACACGAGACAGGGCTGATGCTGAGAGAAAGGAGATGCAAACATTGGTTAGTGAGACATTCTAAAAAAGTCAGATAAGGTGGGACAGCTTTCCTCTCCTGCCAGAAGCAGCAGAAGGCAGAAAGAGGCCCCAGCCGGGGCATCCATGAGCGTCAGCTGCGCGCCCCACCTGCCCCACGGAGCCTCCAGGGAGGGAGAGACGTGCATTGCCATTGACACTTCGTTTCTTTGGACTTTGCTCTAAATTACAAACGCCTGATGGGACCTCTTATTAGATATCATTGAGCCGAAATACATTTAGTTAACCAAGTATTCAGCTTGAAACTTCAAGGAACACGATGAAATTTTACAAATATAACTGTTAAGCTCGGGATCATGCCTTCCTGGGCCACGCCCGAGGGGAGGACGTCTGATTCTCCAAGGCTAGTCCAGGCACCTGACCACACAGAGTAAGTCCCCGTGGCCTCGCCTGGTGCCCGAGTCCCCGGCCAGTCGCCCATGAGTGCAAAAGGCCTGCAGGCACCCAGCACTTGGGGGGGGAGGGTAGGCAGGCGGCTTCCTGCAGGAGCTCGCCCTCACCCTGGGGTGCTAGTGAAGCATGCAGGTGGGTGCAAGGCAGCGAGATGTCATGGCAGCCGCGGGTGCACCCTGGCCCTGTCCCTTGCACCCCTGCCACCCCCCCCCCCCAGCTGGGCAGCCTTGGTCAGGTCCTGCCTTTCTCACAGGACGTTGAGGGGTGGAGGGAGTGGCATCTGCCCCCTGGAACTGTTGCAAGTGACAAGGTCAGCCGGCTGCTACGGGTTATAGTCGGGGCCAAATAATCGCCACTTCCTTGTCCTTCTCAGGATGTGCCCTTGTAGGAGGTGCCCGCGCCAAGGTGACACGTGGTCTTAGCGGATACAGGGAGCATGCTCGAAGGGACCCCTCAGCACGGGGCCATGCAGGCCTGCGTCCCAGGCTGTCCTCTCCTCACAGAGTCCTCCTGTCTGACGTGACACATGCTGGCGTTGCTGTTGGTTTCCCAGGCTGAGCACCGCAGCGATCATTTAGGTGTTGGCCTCATCATTGTTGCATTTTGTGGCAGAATCAGAGAACAGACAGAAGGATGGGCAAGGAAGCCGCGGGCGGGTGGGGCCACCTCGGGTGTCCCACCACCTCTGTCCTGGGAGAGGCAGGGGCCGCCTGTCCTGCCAGCCCTCCTGCAGGGCACAAATGAGGTTCCCAGACAGCGGGGCCTCTCCTCACACCTCTCCAAGCAGGAGCCCCATTTATATCCCACAGTCCCAGGCCTCGCAGGCACAGCGAGGATGCCCAGCAGCACAAAGCACGTGCCCGGGGGTTCGCCCTCCTCATGGGGGGGCACTGGGCTTATGTGGCCCTGGGTGTTCTCTGAATGTCTTCCTTCCTGCGTCCTGTGGCCCCGGCAGGACGCCCCGTGCAGGGCCAGGGCACCGGCGCTCACCTCTGCTGGACGCGCTAAGGACGTTTCCATCTGTCCCCTGTGACTGAGCCCTTTGTTCTCAAATTGCCCTCAGGAGTCTGAACTGGAGAGGCCGGGCTTGTTTCTCCCAAGTACTGCACTGGCCAAGGAATGGAAATCATGAGTTCAGGGGCTCCCACTGGTGCTTAGACCTCCCAATATCAGAGAGGCTGGCAGATGAGCAGCTTGCTGTGTCCCCAGTTCTGCCCCACGTCACACCAGACGGCACGAGGAACGTGTTTCTTCATCAGGTTAAAAAGACTTGATGGGTCCGCAGGGAGCTGTGGGGCTCTGGAGACCAGGCTGGGCTTTTAATGCTTGGAGACCCCCCAACTCCATTTTGGGGGACAGACCTCACCTCTTCAGCAAGTCCCCTGTTATGGGCTGAACTGCATCCCCCAAATCCATATGCTGAGGTCCTGACCCCAGGATCTCAGAATGAGACTGTATTTGGAGATGGTCTTTACAGAGGTGATGAAGGTGAGATGAAGTTACTGAGGTGGGCCCTCTTCTTATGTGACTGGTGTCTTCCTAAGAGAGGAGGTAGGACGCAGCTACAGGGACAGCCATTTGAGGATGGCACAGGGCGAGGACAGCTGTCTCCATGCCAAGGAGAGAGGCCTTGGGAGAAAGCAGCCCCCTTACACTTGATCTCAGCCCCCAGCCTCCAGGGCTGTGAGGAATAAATGTCCGCTGCTGAGGCTGCCTGGTCTGCGGCGCTTTCTCAGGGCAGCGAGGGCCGGACTGATAGGGAGGCGTCCTGAGGTTGGAGCCTTCCTTGCTTCCTCCTCCAGCGCAACTGCTGAGAGGACGCTGGGGAGAAACGGGGGGCAATAATATCGTGTAAATGGGATAATAGACATCTGGGTGTCACTCTCTCGTCAAGCAAATATTTGTTCAGCGCTTTCCAGAGTGAACACATGAATAGGCCCCAGCCATGCAGAGCCCACAGGCTATTAATGGAATTAATAGTCACTTAGAAAAACTAACGAGAACATATGTGACAGTTTGGATAGTTGCTTGGCAAATACTCACCTCTCCTCTTTAGCTGTGGGGTGGGGGTGGCCCCCATCTGTGAATGTTGGGCTGAGCTCTGCGACTTCTCTAGATGTTGGTGACTTGACGTGAGCAGAGGCCATTGCCCTCTAGGTACACACCCTGGGGCAGAAGCACGGCATCCATTGTTTACTCCTGTAACCTTGACTTCAGGGTCCAAACCCATCCTACTTACCACTGGATTCCTTCCTTCTTTCGTGTCCTCCATCACTCAGTCTTCCCTGGACACCTTCCATGTGCAGCTGCCTGTGCTGGACCTGAAGAGGTCATATTGATTAAGGTACTGGTTCACTCATCCATCCATCCATCCATCCATCCATCCATCCATCCATCCATCCATCCACCTATTCATCCATCCATCCATCCATCCATCCATTTGTTTGTCCGTCTGTCCATCCATCTGTTCATCAATCCCTCCATCCATTCATCCATCCCTCCATCCACCTACCCACTCACCCACCATCCATTCATCCACCTGTTCATCCACCAGCCATCCCTCCACCCACTCATCCATCCATCCATCCATCCATCCATCCATCCATCCTTCCATCCATCCATCTACACATCCACCCATTCACTCTCTATCTAGTCATCATCCACCCATCCATCTATCCATCCATTCACCATCCATCCACCCATCCTTCCATACATTCTTTCAGTGCCTATTTCCCAAGCACCATAATGGCTTAGGGATATGGTGTTGAACAAATAGTCTGTGCCTTGTGGAGTTCATGTCTTGCAGGGAACAACCTAATCTGTGATTACGAGTTAGAATGAGAGAAACTGAGTAGGAAGCTCTGGAGGGTACAACAGGAGGGGCCTTTCTGAAGGGCGGGGGAGATATTCATCTAAGACCTGCAGTTAAGGAATAAAAAGACACTTATGGGGTGAGAGATCCGAGGATGAAGTAGGCTAACCCCAGGAGCTTGGGGAGGCCCAAAGCACGTGGAGGGCCCTGGAGGGATGAGGGGGTCTGCAGTCCAGACAAATCACCCCCGCGCCTGTACTCACAGCTCCCATAATGGGGCAGAACCAGCCCGTCTGGGGAATGGAGGATGGAGGGAGCCCCTCCCCAGGAAGGCTTTGTTGACCCCTGGACTGAATCTGCCAAAATTCATGTCAAAAGAACCAGTGAGTGTGACCTTATTTGGAAATGGGGTCTTTGCAGACATACTCAGGTTAAGATAGGTCACACTGGAGTAGGGTGAACCCTTAATCCAATGACTGGTGTCCTTATAAGACCCATGAGATTCAGACACACAGATGACACACACGGGAGAAGGCCATGTGAAGACAAAGAAGTCTTCTCTTAGAGTCTCTGAAGGGAGCGCGGCCCTGCTGACACTTGATTTTGGGCTTCTGGTCTTCAGACTGTGAGACAATAAACTTCTAGTTGGTGGTAATTAGTTACCCTGGCCTGACACGGGTGCACCCTCCACCCCTCGCCCAGGACCATATTCCCCCTCTTTCAAACCCCAGGTCTTTCTAGCTGTTGTGTGTTGTGCTGCTTGCCCAGAACTCAGCAGCCCCTAGGCTGACAGGCCTGCCCCGCCATCTCCCCCAGCAGGTGGGGGCCCCTGGAAGCCTGAGCTGTACCTCCTTGGGGGCCCAGCAGCTGGCCTGGCTCACACAGTAGGTGCTTTACAATTTACACTTGGTTACTTCACTGACTGTAAAAATATCTATGCTCTCACTTTCCAATTTTCTAAGAAAACCTGCCCCTTTTGGCCATGGCCCCCCACCTCATCCCCCATCTTGAACCTGCGGCTGCCCCCTCATGGCCTGGCCGGGCCAGTTGGTGGGGGCTGGTGAGGCATCTCCCTCCTCGTCTGTAAGGACAAATCCCTGACAAGGAAACACGCCCACTCAGGAGCTGCGATTTGGGGGGGCGGATTCAGCTTCCACTGAAGGAAAATGATTTTTAAGACGTCTGAGGACTGGAGGGTTCCTGGAAAGCAGGTGCCAGACAAAACAGTGATCAGGAAATTCCATGAGGTTTCTGTGATGGTTAGGATGCTGCGTGATCAGCGAGTCCAGCCTGGGGACAGGGGACAGGGCCTCATCCTGCAGCCTGACCTCCCTGGCCCGATGTCACGCTGCCCCTGCCTGGTCCTGGTTTGGTTAGGGGCCAGGCGGGTGGGCAGACACTGGTCTGGTCATTGTAACAGGGCCGTCATTTCCTCTGCCACTGGGAGGCAAAGCTCCATGCAGGTGCCTGGTGTTCTGGGTGGACATCTGGCTCCGTGGTTTCGTCTCTCGGGCCTCATGTACTGAGGGCCCCCGGTAGGTGAGGAGCCCAGGGTGACAGGGTGAGAAGGACCAGGCGTTACGGACAGAGCAAGTTTCCATCCTCATGGGCAGTCACAAAGCCTGGAGTTTGGAGGAAGTCATGGCCGCACCTTCACATGTGTCGGGATGACTGCTGGGCCGTCCTGGGTCAGGCTCTGGGTGGGGAGTGCCCAGGTGGAGCCAGTGCCTGCTGCCCAGGTGCTGTCCAGACTCATGGCCAGGTGGGCTCACACTGCGCCGGCTGAGCGGTAACTTCAGGGAGCAGCACACGCCGCAGAGTGACCATCTCTGGGTTTGGGGCTCTGGCCTTGCTCTGGGGGCTTCCCCCTCCAGCCCCAATGCCCCAAATGAGCCCAGACTCCGGTGCACTGAACACAATAGTTAGTGTAGCTTTTAGGGCTCCTGGAGGGTCAGGACCACTGTCCAATTTAGGATAAAAATTCAGACGCGGGCAGTGGTGTCCGGCCCGGGCTGTCCTGATGGAATCTGACCCTGGAACCTGGGAAGGTTCCAGAAAATATGGGGCTACACTGGCAGGACGGCGCGTCTGTGTCCTCCGGCCTGGGCGGGTGCTCACTGAGGTCAGATGCCCTGCAGGGCCTGGCCGAGTCCCGTGACGCCGAGACCCCCAGAGTTTGCACTGCTACCGTTTTGAGGGCAGCGTGCTCGACCCCACTGCAGAGATAATTTAATGCATCGTCCCCATCACACTGGATGGTTCGACGTGAACGCTGGCTTGGCAGTCGCTGCCCCAAATCCTAATATAATGGGTGAAAGTCGCAATTTGGAAAAGAGGACTTTTTTTTTTTCTTTGCATGAGTCACTTTCTCAGCGTGGAAAGATGGCCAGCGGCTCTTATCTTTGAACTCCATGTACTTAACGCTTATGAAAATCAATACCGTCCATTAGCCGGCCACGTTTCCATTTTTAATCATCTATTGATATATGGCCTGTGCTTTTATAGGACTAAACAAATTTCCGCCCGCCGTGCCCCTCTGTAGCCCGGGGGCAGGCTGGCGTGCCGGGCGGGACGTAAATGTTTATTTACTGCCTGCTTCCTGATCGAGGACATGCCTGGTCCACGGGCCTCAGATGGCTTTTACACGGGAGACTTACGGTCACTTCCTGTTTTCCAGACACAGCGCACCGTTTTTAAGGAGCGTGATGAATGTGAGGCATTGTGGGCGTATTCATGGGCCGTGCCCAGCCCGGTTGCAGCTTTATTATTTCTTTACCCCTTCATTCATTTCGGAGGTGGAGGGGTAGGGAACACGTCACAGCTGGGGCTGTGTCCTCTGCTCTCTTCCGGCTTTCACAGAGTCTGTCCTGAGGACCGGGCAGCCTCAGGGAAGGTTTTCACTTCCCAGGGCCCTTCTGGAATGAGGGCCAGCGGGGTGCTCCCTCTGTGCTGCACACTCCTGTGCCCCTGCGCCCCGGAGGCATCGGGCTCCCAAGGGAAGGTGCCCCCCCCCCCCCCGTCTGCTCACCTGCCCTTCTTCTCAGGCCTCCGCCCTCGCCCTGGCCACGCCCTGGCTCCTGTGAGTGTCTTTTGAGACACCTGTGTACAAGCATCTTCAGAGGAGGCCCTGAGCTGGGGAGGGAAGCTGGGCCGCTCCTGCCTCTCGCTGCCGTGGTGTAGGGAGGACGGGCTCTGAGTGTGGCAGCTGCGAGGCGCCCCGGCCATGCAGGGGGTCCTGGGCACCAGGGAGGCCGCTGCCATCCTAGGCTTGGGTGGCCTGTCTGGGTGGCTGACCGCCTGGTGTCAGTGTCTGAAGGGGACTCCCTGTCCACCAGCGCCAGCGCCAATTCACACAGCGACTTCCTACTGCAGATCTTGCTGGTCTGGAAGTTTTTTGGCAGGAATTAGTCCTCAGCTTCAACTGCCCCTCAGGGAGAAGGGGGCTTGAAGCAGAGGGCTCAGGAGTCACGTTGCAGGGGGGCCACACCATCTCGGAGCTCAGCTCAGACTCTGCAGTTGGCCTCTCCTGCTGCCGCCTTGGCCCGGGGAGCTGAGCTGCCTGGGCCACATACTGAAACGGCCCGGTGCCTGGGGCTGGCTCTCGGGGGGCTGCCGTCCCCTCAGTGTCGCCTGTGTGCCTCGAGGGTCACAGACCTGGGGCTCACAGGCCGCGGCCACCCAACGGCTTCCCATCTGTGTTCTAAGATGCTCTCAGGTGTTGGGGTCCCCTGAACCTCCTGCAGGTGGGGCACAAAGTGGTCAAGTTCTGTGTCTGCAGAATCGCCTTCCTTTCTGCCTTTTTAATTCTGTTCCTACGCCACATGGAGGTGTGTGGCCAAACAGAATCCCGCTGCTAAGATAAGGTGATAGGCATTTGTCGTCTCAGGCGCTTAATCCTCATACGTGGGGAGACCGAGGCCCAGAGAGGAGGACCGAGGCTCCTCTGGAACCACGCAGCAGAGGGAACCCCGATGTCCAATCTGGGGTCTGTCCCTGAGCCATGCTCCTCCCTGCGACTGAGCGTGTCAGGGCAGGGTGGGAGCCTGGGAACCCTCTCTGTGCACACACAGAGCAGACACACTGCCGGGCGTGCCGCTGGCCACCCAGCACACAACACCAGGCCTGGCGAGCCGAGGCTGTGCACTGGGCCTGCATCTGTGGCCAGTGGCTTCATAAACCACCCTCTAATGAAAGTAACACAGGGCGGAGGGAGAGGGCAGCCCTCACGCGGGGCTGCGTCGTGGAGAAATGCGCTTGTTAAATGTGTAATGAGAGACATAACAAATCCCCAATATTGGGCAAAGCTGTCGTTAAACCCCTTAATGATAGTGGCGTTTTCTCTGGTGCACCACACAGATCTTTACAGACGCTTTGGCGTACGTGGGGGGCGGGGGGTGTCTGGAAGGGCCTTTCTTGGAGGCTGAGACCCTGGAGCCCGGCCCCCGCTCATCCCTGCCCTTTCTCCTTGGTGGCCAGGCCGTGCCTTCTGGTCTCGCTTCCCCTGGAGGCTGGGCCCACGTGGCAGGCAGACATACCTCATGGGCCTCCGAGCTGCCCGTGGCCGCCATCCTGTCACTCGCTGAGCCCCTGCCATGTGCTGGGAGTTAGGCCCAGGGCCTGACATTGCCCAGGGACCTTCTCTCCTGGCCACGGCAGGACCTCCTACAGGTCCTGGGTCCCCAGGTGTCCTCAGGACCAGGCACAGAAGAGAGCCTGCTGCAGCTGGCCCACGGCCCCGCATTGGAAAGGGTTCCCAGGGTTAGAAGTCCAACCACTGGCCCTGTGCTGATAAAGCACCAGTGATGCCCCCTCAGTCACCCACCCAGGCCCAACTCCTGCCCCAGGCCTGAAGCTGAGGCTTTGATCCGCACTCTGCACACCCGAGGAACCGAAGTGCAGGCCATCAGAGGCTGCAGGACGGGCAGTGCCGGGGTCCCTGAGGCCCGCCGCTGCCCAGCGGCCCTGCTCTCGTGTGTGCGGGTGTGCGGGGTCCGGGGGAGGGAGCGTCACAGCCAGTCTTTTGACCTGGGAGCATGACGGCCTAGGACCCGAGTGGGAGGGTCCAGGCCAGGCTGGCCCACGAGCACTCCTCATTCCCACCACAGCGGCTGGACCCCACCTTGGAGGACGGCAGCTGCCTACTGTGTGCCTGGGCAGCGTCACTGAGGCAGCCCCACCGGAAGTCTCTACCATCTCTGGGGAGAGGAGGCCTCCAGCGTGTGGCCAGCCATGGGCTTTGGGGTCAGCAGGGAAGCAGCATCCAGGCCCCAGGCCCTGGGGATGCACCGCCTCCCGTCTCATCAGCATCTTCTCATCCTTCAGACGCCTGGAAACTGAGGCCGCAGGAGGCCTTGGGACCCAGGCTTGTTGGCCCCCAAAGCTCCACAGGCGGCCCAACAGGAAGGGTGTCTCTCCTGGGGCCAGGGCAGCGCTGGGACCCACTGGCTGGCGCTGTCTGGCTGGAGTCACTGGTTCTCAGGCCTCCCAACCCCACCGAGTGCAAGCGTCCAGGTGAGCTCGGCAAATGCTTTGCTGCCTGTGGTCCCACAAAGGAGACCAGGATGTGTAGTGTTCCCACGGGAGCAGCTGGGAGGTCTGGTGCCCAGGGGCCATGGCGGACCTGCTACAGGTTCAGGGGCCACGAGCCCCAGTGAGCAGAAAGTCAGGGCCCACCTCATCCCCCACCCCCCACTCCTCCAGGTGTGGGCATGCGCGCACCTCTCCGTGCCTCAGTTCCCTTACCTGGGAAGCAAGCATGCCGCCTTGGAGGGTTCGTGAGCAGTAAATGGATTTGATCCTTGGGAGGGGGCGGTTAAAGGTGCTGGTGGCAGTTCTACTGTGGGGGGTATTCTTATTTAAGAGGAGCACGGGGGCAGGCCTTCACAGGCAACATTTTCAAAGGCCCTAAGCACGCATGTCCGCTGTCTTTCCAGGAAGGCTGACCCATGCCACGCCTCAGCACCAGACCCTAAGGGGCATCCCCCAAAGGACAGGGTCACAGCCCTGCCCGACCAAGGGCTGAGGCTTAGCCGATGGCCCAGGGAGGAGGGCAGTGGGGGGGAGCAGCAGGGCAGGCTGGGGCGGGGCCCCTCGCCATCCTCAGGCCCCGCTGACCTCGCATATGCAGCCCTTGCCGGTGTCCCCGCCGGGGCAGTGGTTACACAGGCCACCGGAGGACCCAGGTGTGGAGACTTTTAATAGTCTGTGACCTGCCATCCACTCTTGGCTGGGTGTTAATGGCTGAATGTTTTGCAAGTAAATTACCAGAAAGAATTATTCCTGAGAGGCAGACGTTGGTGGGAAGGTGTTAGAAATCGGACAAATGGCCAGCGACTGTATCCGCCCCGCCACCCCTCCCAGATAGAGGGCCTGGCTGAAACGCGGGCCAGGCCGCCTGCTCCTGGGGCTTGTGAGGGAGGGAGGGTGGTGAATCCCCCCAGACAGGGCCCTCACCCCACCCAGGGCCGCTCCTTCGGGGGGGGGGGCATGGGAGTGAGCAGCAGGACCGGCCCAGAGCTCCCTAGAACGCTTCCCTCGGCGGGCGCTGGACAGAAAGCGCCCTCTTGGCTTCCCTCAGAGATGACCCCGGCACAGCCGGGCTGGGGGGCTCTGGACTGTGTACAACGAGTGCTCTGATGGCATCTTGGGAATCGTGTAAGGAGAGCATGTGTTTCCCAGGGCCCCAGGCTGCCCCATCCTTGGAGGTGGTTGACAAGCTTTGTGTCTGGCCAGAGGGGGAGACGCGGCGGGTCCCCTGCTTTCAGCAGTGACCGCAATGACACTCCCCACTTACCTGGCTGGTGTCCCACACTGAGGCTCCCGGCCGAGCATGGGGCCTGACACAAAGTTGGCACAAGGACTATCCGCTGACTGAATTCCAGGCACGGTGACCCTGGGGAGGCTGGTGGGCAGACCACGTGAGCTGCCACGGAATGCCGTCCGGAGTGGGCACCAGCCCGGGCTGGACTGCGGCTGTGCAGGAAAGCCCCCGGCCCGGCTGTGCGGCCCACCCTTCTCCTCCGGACCCAGCAGCCCAGGCTCTGCGATGGGTTCTGATGACGCTGTGCTGTCTCCTCTCAGCGGTGGACCAGCAGCCTGTACCCCACTCCTCGGAGGGGCCAAGATGCATTGCCAGCTCAGACACAGGAAGGGATCAGCCAGGAGGCCGGGAGGGCACGCAGGCTGCTCTCTGCATATGGCTTCCAGGCTCCTGGTAGCTTCAGGTCCTTGGCCTCGCTCAGCCTCGTCATTCCCATCTGTGAAATGGGACAGGCGCCCACCTCGAGGTTTTGCAGGTAACAGATTAAATATGATAAAAGTACAGCATTCTGTGAGGACGTGTGCTGAGCATAGAACCAGGTATGGATTCCCGAGGGGCAGCCCCCCAAGGCCAGGCCCCCAGCCCACCTCACAGCTCTCCAGGCCCGGTCCCCGCTGGGGAGACTTGTGCCCTCCCTGGGCTGCCCTCAGAGGAACCGGTGCTGTGGCCAGCAGGACGTCCAGACTCACCAGGCCATGCCCGGCCTCGTGGGTGGGATCACAGCCCTCTGGGCCTGGGAGCCAGGATGCCCCGATGAGGGCCTGGGACCCTGCAGGAGGGGAGTACAGCTGGACCCACGGGTGAGCCCCGCTTGGAGCAGACCCTTGCCCTCCATGAAGGCTCTGCCTGCGTCTTTAAGACGCTAATGGGCCCTCTTAAAAAAAATGACAGTTTGCCTGCACACTCACAGGTTCTCGTCTGACATCAGCAGGGAATCAAAGATATTTTATTATTTGGAAACTCCATATAGGGAAGGCAGCCTTGAAAGTCTGTCATGGCTCCAAAACCCACACCTCCCCTGGGAGTTAATTATTTTCTTAAAATGCAACTTGTACTGTTAGTTTAAAACATTCCAACTGTGTTCACACTCTTTAAATCTTCAGTAAACCTTAGAGTTTAAATCACTTGCAGATAAGAGTAATTCTATTAGGGAGAGAGGGAGCAGCGCTCGAGGAGGTGAAATCAAATGGAATGAAAAGGCCATTGACTGTGGGTTCTCGGGGCACCTTGCCCTTCGGGCCAGCTGGCCACAGACTACAGCCCACCAGTGCCCGGCTGTCCGGTGCCCCGGCTGGAGTTGCTCACCTTCCCTCTTGGAGGGCTGGACACAGGTCCTTGGGGCTGCACTGAGGTCAGCTGTGTGGTGGCCGAAGTGGGGGTACTTTTGGGGTGGCCCAGGACACTTGCCTTGGTTGTGGGGAGCCTCTGGGTCCCCAGGCTGGGAGGCTCCTGGAGCCTGGATGTCCACCTGGGGCCTGTGTGGGGCCAGCGGTCTGGAATGGGCAGCCTTGGGGGGGGGGCTCTGCCCTGGTTCCCTTGTCCTCACCTCCCGACACCCTCCAGTCAGACTGCCTCTGCTGCCCTGGCTGAAGTTAGCCCGCTGAAATGTCACTTGCGGCTGGTCTTCCTCCCGAAGCTGGGGGACATACCCAGAAGCCAGCTTGGCAATGGCGAGGGACAGGCTCCTTCTCTGTTCCGAGGGTTCAGGTTTCTGAGGGGTTTCAGGGGCCCCTGAGCTCTCATTCCCGCCCCTCCCCCACTCCAGTTCAGGGGCCATCCATTGCTCTCAGGGTGACATCTGTCATCCCGGGCCATACTGTTGGACCACAGGTGGTGTCTCCCAGCCCCTTGGATACGCCTCTCGCCCCCAGCCTGGTGCACGCTGCCCTGGCTGGGCTGCACCCACTGCCCGCCCGGCTTCCCCACCCACCCTCCTGGTCTCCTTTTCTGTCCACAGGCCCTGCCCCAGGTGTATTCAGGGACCGCTTCTTCCCCCCAAGCCCCACGTGTCCCCACCCCAGCACTGGCCATTCTGGACTGCTGGGCCACTGGTCACCTCCCCACTGGACTGAGACCCCACCCCCAGGTACAAGTCAGGCCCCCACGTGGGGGCTCCGTGCAAGCTTGTGAAAGAGGGGTACCCAGGGGCTAGAGGGGACAGTGGGCTGAGTGGTGAGGACACATGTCTTCCCACGGCACTCAAGTCCCCTTGTGCTGGGCTGGAAAGTCCGTACATGCTCCAGGGGTGGCTGCCTTGCATCTCTTGTGACCGAGCCGCCCAGCTGGGGTCTGCTACCACCAAGGGCAAACCCAACCCAGCCCCGCAAAGTCATGGGAACTCCCTGGGCTCCTCAGGGAGGGCTCGTCAGGGTCTTCCGGCCCCCTGGGTGACCCCCTCACGGGGGAAAGAGCAAACCTTCCCTCGTCCCACGGCCTGTGTCCTCACTAGGGGCATCTCCCCACACCATTATTAAAGAGGGCAAGGAAGGGATGGAGGACAGCCGAAGAATGGACACAGAGTGACCAGTGGGCTCTGAGGGTGAGGTGGGGGCTGGCAGCTTCAGGAGACGGTGCCCCTCCCCGCCGCCATATGCACACTGGGCCAAGCCACAGGGATGGGAGGCGGGTGCCACGGGGCCTCAGCTGTGTGTGTGTCAAGAGAGGGCGCTGAGTGTGCAAGTGAGTGCCAGTGTGTGAGTGTGTGAGTGCATGTGTTCCAGCGTGAGAGTACGTGTGTAGAGCCCAACAGTGTCCACACCTTTCTGAGCCAGTCCCCACTGCGGTTGTTCGGGTGTCCAGACAGGCCTGGGGGAAGAGAATCGGGGTCATGTCTGGAAGACAAGGGGGCCACCCCTCCCTTCCCACTGCCCGTCAGGGCTCTGCCTGGCCCGGGGCTGGCTGCCGGCCCTCGTGCCCACACGTGGTGTCCGGAGCCCGTCAGCTCCCGGGCTGCTCTGCCCTGCACTTGCAAATGCTTCACGCCCCATTTCCAGCAGCTTTGCAGCTACGTTCAGGCCCCTCTCCCAGTCACTCCCAGGTGCCCCCTGCCCCCAGGAAGATGGGGGACAAGCCTGCTGCCTCCTTCTCACCCCAGCATGACTGGCTGGACCTTTCCCGACAGAAAGAAGGTCAAGCTGGGCAGAATTCTCACAAATTGGCGAGAGTGTGTTCACAAGTGGACGCTGTGTCTGGGCTCACGGTGGGAAACAGGCTGCCCCAGCTGTGACGGCCATTGGCGGGCAGCAGAGATGGCCACCTATGGGGCTCTGTCTGCTGACCCCGAAGGCCGTGCTCCTTGTTGGGCCAATGTGGACACCACCTCCCCTCCTTCCGGTATCAAGGAGGAGGCCTCGGGGGCCATCTGTCCGGCTGCGCAGCCTCCAGGTCCACGCTCGGTGTCCTCGGCCACCTTGCTTTAAGAGCTGGGGTCCAATCAGACTTGGGTTGTGCCTGGGGCACAGGATCGGAGCTCTAAGATCCCAGACGCTTGCTGGGAAGAGGGACTCTCGCTGGCTGAGGGCGGGTGCCCTGAACCCTGTAGGAATGTCCCCCCTCCCCGCCCCGCACCCCCGCAGGAGAGGAGACAGCTCTTGGGAGCGGATACATCCCCTCCCCCAGTGCCCAGTGTCCGTCTCGGGCGGACCTGGCTGTGTTTGGCGAGCCGCGTGCAGGCTTTTGGAACATGGGCTCTGGAGGCACCCTTGGTCTGGTCTCACTCTCACCAAATAGCATTTTGATGAGTTAAGTGTGAGAGAATTAAAAACAACCCGATTAAATTTCCTTTATAAATACACATGGGTTTGGAAATCAAGGGGAAAAGCGGCTTTGGGCTAATAAAATGCTGCGTGGGTTTTCCCGCAAGTGTTGGGGAAGGAGGCTGACAGGTCCTCAGAGCCCGGATGCCCCAGGCCGAGGGGACAGCAAGTGTGAACCCCGCCCCCTGCCTGGAGCTCCCGGTTGCAGCCCCACCCCAGGCCAGGCCAACCGGCAAGGTGGCCGACTCTGCTGGCCTACCCCGCCCCCCACTAACTATGCCAACAGCTTTGGGCACCGCTCTCCCTGAGGTTGTCTCATCCACGACCAGAGGCCACGGCCATGGGTGCTATGACCATCCCGCTGTGCAGGCAAGTAAACCGAGGCGGGAAGCGTTGACCAGGCTGGCTGAGCAGGGCCGCCCTCGCCACTGGGAAGCACAGCCCCTGTCGCCCTTCCCCCGTTACTGGCGGCATCACTCAGCTGGGTGGAGGGGGCAGCTGAGCACCCGGTGGCAGGGGGAGGGTCCCAGGCAGTGGAACAGTTTAGGTCATTGGAAAGGCAAACAGCATCATTCACAGCTCCAAAAATAACTCAGCAAGAGTGAGATCCCCAGGGAGCCCCTCCAAGCAGTGGGGTTTGGACAAGGGGGCGCCTCTCGGGGAGTGCAGTGGGCAGTGCTGGGTTTGGGGTGGGCCGGACTCCAGCCAGTGGCCTGGGCCCTATGCAGTTCGGAGGAGGCCCTCAGCCTTCCATCTGCAAAATGGGCCGACACGAGATCGCTCATCCTCGAAGGGCTTGGGGCGATGCCGATTCCGCCTGGCTGCCGGGTCCTGTCCTGTGTTCCTTTACGACAGTCGCACCATTTAAAGGTGCATGAGAAGTTCGACTCATGTATGTGCCTGGGAAACCATCACCATAGTCCAGACTGTGGGCATATCCATCAGCCCCAAAAGGCCCCCATGCGCCTTTGTCACCTCTCCTGCTGGCCAGCGCCCCCTGCTCCCCACACCACCGCAGACCTGCTTCCTGTCACTAGTGGGCGTTTCCTGGGGTTGTGTCTGCACAGCATCATCCTGGATGTCCCTTGGTCTTCCCTCCCTCAGAGCTGTCATTCTGAGATGCGTCCTGTAGCGTTTGTCAGTCACCCAGTCCCCTCTTTCTCATAACGGGAGTCGACCACTGATGAATTCCTTCAGCTCTCGTATGTCTAAAAAGCCTTTGCGTCACATCAACCTTTCGGAGAGATTTTCGCTGGGTGTGGGATTCTGAGTTCACTGGGTTATTGTCTTGTTTTCCTTCTAGGACTTTAGAGAGTCTGCCCCCCTCAACCGTTTTCTCACCTGCATTGTTTCCGATGAGAAATCTGCCGTCGGCCTTACTTCTGTGTTTCCGTTGGCCACGTGTCTTTTTTCCTCTGGCTGCTTTGGCGATGTCCTTGTGTCACTGGTTTGAGCAACTTGATAATGAATGTGTTCTCATTCTCTGTGTGAAATTGTTGAACTTCACAACCATGCTTTCAGATCAAAAACAAATAAACAAAGCGCAGGGAAGCGAGCGTCCCTGCCCATGCCATGCCAGCGGGCAGACGGGACCTGAGCCATGTCCCCTGATTCCACAGCCTGCGTGTGGGGGCTGATGGGACTCGAGGGCTGGAGGGAAGGGGCAGGCCGGAGATGCCAGCTTCATCCCAGTGTGGGGTCAGCAGGGCCCCTGGACCTTGTTCTGTGGCTCTGCCCGCAGACAAGGAGCCCTGCTGGGGTCCCTCCCCCTCATCGGTGTGGCAGATTCTGTGCCAACACTTGTTAGTTTTGCCATGCTGCTGTCTTCCCTCAGTCTCCTCCTGTCTACCTTCTGGTCAGACTGAGGCGAAAGCTGCCGGCACGGCTGCCATGACGGCCAGGTTGGAAGAGTCAGAGGGAGCCTGGCATCCTGCACATCCATGGCTGACCCCCTTTACCCCACCCCGGCCTCCCTCATGCCAACGGGCTGGAGAGACGCGCTGAGCTGAGCGCCGGGGCCCTCTCCTCGCAGGGCAGGCTGCTGGCAGGCGGGCCCCGCCATGTCCTGGTGCCCATGGCCCGGGCTGCGTGTTCCCCTGCTCCACACCCCTGGGGCCCTCGCACAGAGCAGACCCTGAAGGGAAGGCCTCAGGGTGCTGGATGCAGCTGCGACGTGGGTACAGGAGTGGGCTCCCTCACCAGGTGCTTCAGGCAGGTCGGCCCCAGCCTGTGGGACACACGGCACAGACAGGTGGCCCAGGGAGCCTGGGAGAGGCCTCCCTGCAGCAAGGGGGCAGCCAGGCCAAGGCCGTCCACTGGACCAGTGTTTCTCCACAGAGCAGCTGGCCAGGGTGGGGCGGGAGTGTGGGGCGGCCACGGGAGGGCCCATCTTGTCCTTTCTCATCAGTATCTCACTTACCTGGGCAAGCAAGCTGCAAGGTACAGAGAGAGCCCAGCGCCTGCCAACCGCCACTGGCAGCCTCCACGGGAGACGACGTCTTTGGGGGCAGCGCGGACTCGATTTCCCCTCCTTCCGGGGCTTCCCAGGGCCTGGGAGGATGTGAGGTTGAAGTGAAGAGGCATCTTTGTTTCATTAATTTTGCCTGTTGGAAAACTCCGGTGTTAATATTTATGAGAAATGACCTAATATCCACGCCGCCTGCTGTGTGTTTGTTTAACGTATTTAACGTGATTTGGGGGCTGTGTTTACTTTTTAACAGCCTGGGTGAGGGGGGCCTGACCTATCTCCCCCACCAGGGAGAAAAGGCGACCTTCCTTCCACGGCCTCCAGAGTTCACCTTCTCAACTAAACGGCTTCAGAAAGGCGTCACCCAAGCCTGTGGGAGGGGCCGGTGGGGACAGAGCGCTGGGTGGGCCCAGTGGGTTCTGCAGACATGCACCACCCCAGCCTGAGCCCCCCACAGCTGGGCTTCTCTAGGAAAAGAAGGAGAAGCATTTGAATGGTTTCTGAAAAGACCTCCTTGGGATTTTGTAAGACAGCAATTTCAACCAAATGCTCTCTCCCCGTTTCTCTTGAGCATAAAGGTAATTGTTTGGCCCTGAAATAGATGCCGGTGTCCCTCTGCACCGAGTTTTCCCTTCAGCACCCCTCTGTGAGCTGTGTTAGTGATGCACAGGCAGGGAGGCCCCACGGCGGGTGGCGGCCGTGTGTGCCCAGGCCCCGGCCTTTCCTCCAGATGCCAGGAAGGATGTACGCTGGGAAGACAGCTGGGCCTTTGTGGCTGGAAGAGCCCTGGCTCAAATCCCAGTTCTGTTGCTTAAAAGCTGTGTGACTTTGGACAGGTTGCTTCGCCTCTCTGAGCCCCAGGTCCCCTGGAGTAAGATGGGAGTGAGAACAGGGACAATTTCTGGCTCAAGGGGTTGTCATGAGGGTTAGAACTGCACCTAGCCCACGCTGGGTCCTTCTGCTGGGTGGTCAGACCTGTGGGTATGGGGCCTTGGGGTCCACTCCCTACAATGTTTCACAGAAACCCCCCAAAAGGTGCCTACAGGGGCTCTAGAGGCCCTCAGGGTACCCTGCTGAGCCTGGAAGATGGCCCATCATGGCAAAGGCCGACTCCTGGGCTCAGCCTGCCAGTCGCCTTGGAGATGCTGAGGGGGGTGAAGTCGGGGGCCCTGGGCAGTGCGGGGCCCTTTCCAGGCCCAGCTGTCACCATGCAGGGCTGGCCCAGTGCATGCAAGGCTACAAACGACGCGTTCTCCAAGTGCCACCGTGCGATCTCCAGGTATGTGGGGTCTCTGCGTCTCTGTCATAAGGTGTCCAGGGTTGTTCTGGCTGGGAGACCACGTCCTGAGTGCTCACCTAATAAAAAATAAAAGGGGACATCAGAGTGACTCCTCCCACATCAGGAGGTGCCCCTTTCCTGGGCATGAGATGAGCCCCGTGCCTCACCCGCTTGGGGTACAGAAATGACTCTGGAGGTGGGGGGGGTGTCACAGGGCAACCTTCCTCCTGGGGATCCGGCGGCCAGGGGTGGGATATCCATGTGACCCCCAAAGCCACCAGAGACAGGGGCTCCAAGTCCTGTCCCAGGTGAACAGGCAGGACACTGGCCATCCCCTCCTGGGCCTAGACCTCGAGCTGAGCACTGGATGGCTCCTATACCACCTTTTGGGGTAGACACCATCTCCCCATTTTATAGCCTCAGCACTGAGGCTCCAAGGCCTCCACACGGGTGGACCTCATGCACAGTGGCCTGGGCCTCGGAGATGCACCTGCTTGTGATGCATGAAACAACACCCTTCCGGGGTGTCGGCCAGCAGCCTGCACCCCGTCCACTTCCCGACCCAGCTGTCCAGCCACAGCCTGCATGGATGCCCTGGACAGCCGCCCCTCCCCCAGCCCTCCTCACCGTCTGTCTTCTTTTGTGCAGAGAAGGGGCGACACTGCAGCCCACCCAGGGAGCCAGGCAGGGTGGGTGGTGAGAGCTTGAAAGGAGAGGAGGGGCTGGGGGGGGCCCTGGCATGGGACCCTGCTATGGCTCTGAGAAGGCCCTGTGTGCTCGTCTGAAACGTGACCCCTCCACACTCTCCCCTCCCAGCCCTGCCCTGTGGAATGGAGATGCAGCTCCCAGCCTAATCGCTGGTGAGAGACACGGCCAGCTGCCCATCAGGCCTGGCCCGGCGACCTCCTGGGAGAGGACACCAGCACGCGTGATCAATCAGTCCCGGAGCTTCTCGACATGCTTCTCCAGTTACACGCCGCGGGGGTGATGTCATAGCGGCCACTGCTGGAACCGGGGAAGAAAGAGGCTCCTCTGTTTCAAAGCTGAGGGCCAGGACGGGCCAGCTTCTCAGTGCATCCGGGTGCCTCTTCCCTTGGCTTCAGAATGAATAAGGGTTGGAATGTTTTTTTAATTTCAGACTAAGGAAGCAATATATGCCACAATAGAGAGCTTGGAAAATCTAGGAAAGAAAGAAATAGGAAGTATTCAGAATCCTACTCTATCATATTGTCTTCTAGTATTTTCCATCACATGGATCTCCGTACCGACCTACTACTCATCCCTCATCCATCCATCTACCCATCTCTCTACCCGTTCACCATCCATCCATCTATCCATCCATTCATCCATCCATCCATCCATCCATCCATCCATCTATCCATCCACCCATCCATCCACCCATCCTTCATCCATTCATCCACCCATCCATGCATCTGTACACACTTCCATCCATCATCCATCCATCATCTGTCTGTCCATCCATCCACCCATCAATCCATCTTTAATCCATCCATCTATCCATCCATTCATCCATCCATCCACCCATCCTTCCTTTTTGACCAGACCCCTCCATTTGCCCAGATGTGTTTCCTAGACTCAGCATTTAAGCAGCACAAAGGTAGACCATAAGATAAAGCGCTCGTACCAGGAGGTATGGGGATGACAGTGGGGCTGATGTGGCACCTGCAGTTTTGTATGTGTGAGTATGAATGTGTGTGTGCATATGTTGGAGTGTGTGAGTGAGAATGTGAGAGTGAATATGCGTGTCTGAGCGTGTGTGTGCGCCACCGTGGGGAGGGAGGGGACCTGGCAGGGGCGGTGAACAAACACAAGCAGAGCCCTGCCTGCCTCTCGGGAGCACTCTGGGCCCTCCTGGGAGCCCACACATCCGTTGGTCCGGCTCTCGGCTCCTGGCTTGGGCACATCCCGAGTCAAGACGGACGAATGCGCCCTGGCGTGCCAGGGAGCCGGGTGGGCGAGCAGGAGGCCGCTCTCCCACACATGGTCCACGTTAGCCGCCCTGACTTCTGTCCATGAAGCGCCTGGCCCTGGTGGCCAGTCCCGGCCCCCACCGCCAGCCCACCTCCACTTCTAATTGGGCCGCAAAGCCGTTTAATGGTGTCTGCACGGCTGCAGGGCTGCTCAGGGCAGAACAATGCGCCATTCATGTCCAAACAGAACACTAGTGATTGGGCTAATATCTTTAAGCTAAAAAGCAAGGCTTAATTGGAACAGATGCTGCAAATTCCAGTGCAAAAGGCCAGCTCCTATGTGATCTAAACCAGGTATGTGCCAGGGGTTCATTTTAATAGTGGCTTTTATTTTTTTTATTGGCATATACAAAACTCACTAATACGCTGCGCAGCAGACCGGCAGCAGGGCCCTCAGGAAACCTCCCTGGTGAGAGCCCGCAGAACCTTGCTGCCGCCTTTGGGTTGCAGTGACGATGCCCACCATTTGCCCAGGGGGTCTCTCCACCTGGGCCGGGCTTTCTGCATTTCCAGATCGGTGCAGCTGCCAGGGCCTTCGACCTCAGTGTCACTTGGAGCACCTGATGAGCCTACTCGAGGATGCACGTCCTACAGATGCAGACGAGGCCTCCTCTCGGCCAGGCAGCCACACCCCCCCCCGACCCCCAACACCTCCTGAGGTCTTCCCGCTCATGCCCCATGCCCCGCAAGCAAACTCCTGACTTTGCTCTAAAACTGTCGCTATGCAACAGAGTCTCCTGTTGAGACTCTCCCAGCTGAGTCTTCCGATGTAGAGGGGGCTGGCTGGGACCCGGGACACTGCTGAGCAGAACGGGCTTCAGTGTTCTTACTTTCCACGTTTTCAGAGAAAGATGCAAGTACCCAAACTCCCAGCTCTTCTTGGGACTTGGGAGAACCTGTCTCCATGCAGTCGTGAAGGGGCCCCCACCCTGTCTGCCCCAATCTGCCTAGGGTGGGCCTCGGAGTATCCCTGAGGGTGAACCCGAGCTGGGGGACCTGGACGCTACCTGACCCACCCCAAATGTGCTTCCACTCCGCCGGCTGAAGCGGTCGCCGCCTGACCTGGCTCACCGAGGCCTGGAAACTGCCTCAGGGTCCTTACAATGTTGATTCCATCATAAAAGTTAAAATGGGACCGGTCTCCCTGTCAGTGAGGACTCCTGTTTTCCAGAACTCCTGAGGCCCCGAGGGAGCTGTTGGCAGAATTTATCTGAACAAATGCCTCAGGAGGGAACTTCAGCTCAGGTAGAGCCCAAGGCTGCGGAGCCTACCACCCATCCATCATCCATCCATTTATTATCCATCCATCCATCATCCATCCACCCATTTGTCCCTCATCCGTCAATCCTCCATCCATCCATTCACTCATCCATCCACTCATCCTTCCTTCCTTTCTTTCTTCCTTCTTTTCCCCCCTCCCTCCCTCCCTCCTTCCATCTATTCATCCATCTTTCCATCCAATAAATATTTGCTTGGCCACTACAAAGAGCCTGGCGGGACATGGCTTCCTTCCCTCCCAGCATGCACGTGGCACACTCTCTCTCAAGACGGGCAATGGGGTAGGCTGCACTGGTGGTTGGTGGCTCAGTGGAGGCCAGAGGACCAGGAAGTCAGCCATAAACTTTGGATGCACAGAGGCAGGGTGAAGAATGGTTCCTCTGTCTGGGCCGGGGCCTGGCTCCCGAAGGCCCCTCCTGCAGGAAAGGTTGTCTTCACCCAACCCAAATCCCCTAAGAAATCACTTCTTGGGCTCAGGGCTCTGGAAAACCTCCAGGTAATTAATAGACAGAGAGGAGGGGTGCTTAACACCCAGGGAAGTGAGAGTCAGGGACCATTAACTGGGGGGTGGCCAGGCTCCACAGCCTTCCTCTCCTGCCCTCTACAGCACCCAGGCCGGGAAATGCAAGCCAAGTGGGGCAATGGCCCCCCTGGGACCCCTACTACTGGAACCCATGCCCAGCATTCCACAAGCCCAGGGTCCTGCCCTCAGACTCTCCTCATCCGGGCAGCAGAGGGCGTACCCAGCCTCACAATGGAGGTGGTCAGTGTCCGCCATGACCACGGCCCAGGGGGCCCAGCCCTTGGCCCAGCTGAGTGAGATCAGGCCCCCGGGAGAGCCTTCCTGCCCATACTCATCCTGAATGTTCCCCAGGTGGCACTCTCCAGGTGTGGGTGGTGAGAGACTCGGGAATTGGCTGGGGGGCGGGGAGTGGCTGGAATCAGAGCTCCCCATGGGGCCCAAGACGCTCCACACCCGGAACACGCATCTCCATTGGGGAAATGTGAGCAAACCATGTCCCCGGAGGCCAGCTGCGGCCATGGCCCCAGGTGTGAGAGCGGATAAGGAGGGTGACTGT
Organism: Aselliscus stoliczkanus; assembly: GCA_033961575.1. Taxonomy (NCBI): domain Eukaryota; kingdom Metazoa; phylum Chordata; class Mammalia; order Chiroptera; family Hipposideridae; genus Aselliscus; species Aselliscus stoliczkanus. The sequence goes on along the minus strand of CM066730.1, from coordinate 181,543,435 downwards.
TGCTGGGGAGGTGCCTGCCTCCCTCAGGCTGGGAAGGGCGGGTGGTGGGGAGGGCTTCCCGCTGGAGAAGGCGGGGAGTCCTGGGCGCCCGTGGGCCCCCTTAGCACCCGTTTCTCTAGGCTTCTGCGCAGGCTTTTCCAGAATCATGGAATCTGTCAAGCGCAGAGAAAGGAGCGGCGACGAATAGGGGAAACGCCCACTCAGCCCGTCTTCGTCTTCTTCACATCGAGCAGCTTTGATCCTGTCCTGCTGCCACCTGATTCTCGCCTTTGGTATTTGTCATTCTCAGGCCTGGTCAGTGGTCTTTCACGGGGCGTCACGTTTGCCTGCGCTTTGCACATGGATTGAAGGGTATGTAAATGGTTCCGAGCTTCCCTACACAGGCGTTGAGATGCGGTCGCTTTGTGGTATGACGCTGGTGTTCCTTAGGCGTTCCTGGTGACGGGGTCCTCCCAAGGGCCTGCTACAATGGACGGCGCTGATGTGGACACTCACACGATTACTTGTGCTCACACAAATGGGGTTTTAGGGGCCAATGCCTATGAGAGGCATTGCTGGGCCAAGAGCTGATCTTCACCTCCCAAACTTGCCAAATGACTGGAGGGCAGAGGTTGCACTAAACCTGGTGTGTCCGGCCCCCAGGGGTGTGCATGAAGCCACACACAGCGCTTGGTGTCGGCAGAGCTCTGAAGTCCACCTGCCTGATGTCTGTGAGATGGCCTGTCACCCTGGCTCTCATCAGCATTTCCCTTGTCACTGGTGACTTGGACCACCTCTGCCCAGGGCTCTGCAGAATGTGGTACTGCCTCTGCAAAATGCTCCATGATAGCCTTTACCCATGTTCCTGCTGGAATGTTCTGTCTTTTCTATTTTTTTCTTATTGTGGTTAATTTTCTTAAATTAACACTTTATTTAAAGACAATATACATACAAAAAAACCCTGGAAAAGTCGTAGGTGTGCATGCGATTGGGTGACTTTTCACAGAGTAGGTACACCATGTATTCAAGGTCCAGATCGAGACACAGAACATTCTGGAACCCCAGGGGCCCCCTTGGATCCTTCCCATCACTACCCCATCTTCCTACCAAAGGTCGTAGCTATCCGGGCTCTGCCCTTGACGTTCGTGGCTTCGTGCAGCCTGTGCTGGGTTGTCCTTTGTGCCATGTTTCAGAGGTCCGTGGTGTCAGTGAGTTCCTGTTTCTATGGTGGTCCTGGTTTAGGTGCGTGATGTATTTGTCCATTCTGAGAGTATGGACTCGAGCTGTTTTCTGCTTTTATGTAGTTTTGATGGAAGGGCTTATCTACAATCTGTTAAACACCTGTGGACACGCTGTGTGCCATGTCTGCTGAGTGCAGCTGGAACCCTTGGGCCGGGATGTGTGCTCTGGTTTTGTTTGTCCTTCTGAATAGCCTCAGCATCTGCGCTCATGCCAGATCCTCCCGTTTTTGCCACCATTGGCCAGTCAGCCTTTCCAATTTAGCCAAGCTGTGGGTACGTGGTGGCAGGTCATTCCGGCCCTAATTTGTGTTTTGCTGGTGCCTATGAAGGTGGGAATTGTTCGACTGGTTTTCTACTCTCCTAATAATTTCAATTTACCCATCTTCTCCTAATGGCTAGGACCCCGGGTACCCTGTTTCAAACCTTGGCTGTGGTCTCCTCTAGAGGTTTTATTGTTTTTCCTTTCACATTTACAGCCACGTCCTACCTGGAATATATAATTTTTGCATGGTGGGAGGTAAGGGCCCAGTTTAATGTTTTTGCCATACGACTCCCGAGGTGACCCAGTACGATTCATTAAAAATACCATCCTCCCCCAGCTCCTTTGTCAGAAGCAAGGGTCCACATCAGTATGTTCCTGTGTCTAGGCTCCATTCTGCTCCACAAGTCTGTGAGGATGAGGGGGACATCAGAACGGAGCTGGTTGGTTGTAAACAGAGATAAAGTGTGTTAGTCTTTTATGCTGCGTAACAAACGGCACACATGCTCAGGACGCCACCCATTAGTTATCTCAGAGCTTCTGTAGGTCAGGGAGGTGCCTGGCTGCTCCCTGCTCAGGCTCTCACGAGGCTGTAGCCCAGGTGTCGGCTGGACAGTGCTCCCTTCTGAGGTTCAAGATCCTCCCTGAAGCTCATGCAGACTTACAGAGCTCAGGCCCTCGTTCTCTTGCCCGCTGGTAGCCACACTCTGTTCTCTGCTCCTAGAAGCTACTATTTCGTCCTTGCCGTGTGACCCGTCCATCTGCAAAGCCAGCGACGCAGATGGCACCTCATATAAAATCTCTCCCACGCTTCAATCTCTTCTGCCAGAGCAACCCTGCTCCCTTCAAGGGCTCGCCTGCTTCGATGAGGCCCACTGAGGAATATGCCCCTAACAACTGATTTGGCACCTGCGTGACATCTGTAAATTAAGTTCCTATCCCCACCATGGTGGGCTGGACGTCTTGGGGGTAAGGTGAAGACACACCTTCTGCCCTATGGGGAGCCATGTCGAGATCTGGGGAGAGCAGCAGACATTGCTGGGCGATCTTGCACTCTGAGGTGGACATCTACTCACGTTCATAGCAACAGAATTGCTGGTTGTGAGCTCAGCACATGGCTGCCCAGGATCAGCTCCCCCGCCCGCCCCCCGCCTCCCTTGCAGGTAGCTGTGGCCACGCTAACAGCCTGAATAACTATAGTGAAAGTGATATGTATGATTTCCAAATTGTGCACTTAAGAATGTGCCAATCTTTCTTGTAACCTGTGTTTTGCGTTGACATGTGACTGTGGTCTTGACTCTTATTGGACTGGACAGTGGAGGGTCATATCCCAGAGGTGATGAGGACAGAATAGACGGAGCCCGGCTCCCCAGGTAACCTCCTGAAAGGAAGCTGCCGTGTCAGCCATGACGGCCTCTCTGCAACATGGTGGGTGGGGGAGGATGAAACCTTATGTGTTTAAACTACCATATATTTGACTTTTTTTTCTGTCAAATGCTTTCAAACCTAAGCTTAATTATTACTCACAGCAACTGACTTGAATTAGACTTTGTGATGGTAAACCATCCCTGCATAACTTGTAAATCCAGTTTGGTCACAATATTTTGTTTTTTGTGTGTTTGCATGTTTTATGTTGCTGGATTTAATTTTTGTCTGCATTATTTATGATTTTTTTTAAAAAAATTATGTTCCTAAGTGAATTTAGCCAAAGATGTTCCCTTCTTGTATTTTTCTTTTCTGACCTTGAATATCAAAGTGATTTTAGTTTCATTAAATGATTTGGGAGGGGTGTTTGTTTATATTTTCTGACCCAGTGTGTTTAGAATTGGAACTGTATATTCATAGGATATTTTGGAGGCTACCCTCTAAAATGCTGATTCTGATGGTGTTTTTCATGGGTATATTTTGCATTATTTTTAATGATAAAAGACTTTTACATTTTCTTCTTAGTTTTTGGGGTTTTTTTGGAACTAAATTATGAACTCCATCTGGATTTCACCTGTTTTCCCACTAATGGAGTTTTCCCAGATCCAAGCTAGGATCCTACGTTGCATATAGTTGTCACGCCTTCTGGTCTTCTCCTATCTGTGACAGTGCTTGTCTTTTGCTGTCATTCACCGACCTTGACACCTCTGAAGAGTACAGGTCAGGTATTTTGACGAATGATTGTCAACTTAGGTTTCTTTTGTTTTCTTGTGATTACAGTGAGGTTGTAGATTTGGGGGAAGGATGTCCCAAGACAACATGCCCTTCGCAGCGCCCTATATCAGGGGGCATGTGACGTGGCTAGCTCCTACTGGAGGTGATGCCAACCTTGATCTTTTGTTTAAGGTGGTCCCTGTCAGCTTTTACTCTGTAAAGTTATTATTTCCCACTTGTAATCAATAAATATGTGAGGGGAAATCCTTTGAGGCTATAGAAATACCCTGTTTCGCCTTAAACTTTTACCCAACAACTTTAGCTTCCATCAGAGGGTCTTGCCTACAGTACTTATTCACTGTGGTTTTCTAATGGTAATTTTTAAATTTCCATCCATTCATTGTACATTTGTTCACTGAAATGTAAGAAAGGGTTGCCAATTCTCCGGTTTTTATTTATTTAGTCATTCAATCATTTGCTTATGAACTCATAGATATTTTCCCCACTGGGTTTTAATCTAATACTATTACTATTTATTATGTTACTCAAATTGTTCCAGCTTTGGCCATTGCGAGCTTTTTCTGGTTCCTGTATCCTCCAAACATGTCCCTCCCACACACATAATTTGTTCATTTTGTGAATTTGTTCAGCTGTGAATCTTCATAGATGTCTTATAAAGGACATCTTTATCAATCCCTTATTTCCTAGTTTGTTGAGTTTTGTTGTTTTTTTTTTACCATGAAAGGGTGTTGGAGTTTGCCAAATTCTCTTTCTGCATTTATTCAGATGATCATGTGGTTTTCATCCTTTATTCTATTAATTTGGTGTATTAAAGTAATTGATTTTCCTATTTTGAATGAGCCTTACTTTCTTGGTATAAATTCCATTTGGTAATGGTATATAAGCTTTTTAAATACATCATCGGGTCAAAATTGCTAGTATTTTTGATGGTTTGCATCAATACTCTTAAGGGACGTTAGTCTTTTTCTTCTGTATTCTAGTCTAGTTTTCTTTTCTTGGGATGTCTTTGTCAGGCTTTGGCATCAGGATATTATGGACTTGACAGAAAGAGTTAGGAAACGTTCCCTCTTCTTCTCTCTGTTTATTTATTTATTTTTAAAGGATTTTGTTGGGGAATTGGGGGAAGGGAGAAGCGTTGGAGAACCGAGGAGGGGAACAGACAAGTTGCTGTCTTTTGTTCTTCAGTCTAGTTGTGGAGGACGTCGCTTCACTGGCCCATGTTGGTATCATCATTGCACTCTTCTCAGGTGAGGCAGATTGGTCACTAGCCCCTGGATGGCCGCTCACACTTGCTGCCGGCCACTCACTGTAGCCTATGGCAGCCCACTGCAGCAGGGGCTGCAGCTATGCCGTCCCGGAGACTCACAGCAGCCCAGCTCCAGGTGGAGCTGTTGTTCACCATCTTAGCTGTAGAGGGCAGTGTCACTGGCCCTCATATGTGGGATCTGAACCCGGGCCCTGCTGCTCAGAGCTCATGCTCTCAAGCCGACTCTTAACCAATGAGCCACTCAGCTGGCCCTTCTCTCTCTTTTTTAAAATAACAGTTTGTGAAGGATTGGTGCTAATTCTTTGTTAAATGTGTCATAGAAATTGGAGAACCAAAAAAGCTGATGGTATAGTTTCAGTCCAAAAACTGACAAGCTCAGTGCACAGGAAAAGCTGGCATTTCAGTTCAAACCTGAAGGTAAGAAAAAATGGAAGTCCCAGCATAAAGGCAGTCAGGCAGGAGGAAGCCCCTCTTACCTGGGGAGGCGCGGCCTTTTGGGTCCATTCAGGCTGATTGGGAGAGGCCTGCCTACATGATGGGGGGGCACCCTGATTTGCCGAGCCTACTGAGTTCAATGTTAATGTCATCCAGAAACACCCTCACAGACATCCCAGAATCATGTTTAACCAAATATCTCGGCACCCCAAGGCCCTGTCACATTGATACATAGAATTAACCATCACACCTTCTTATTGCTTTCTTTAGGTTGAATTTGCTCCTCTTTTCCTAGTGGTGTAAGATGGAACGTTAGGCTATTGATTTGAGATATTTTTGTTTTCTTTTTTTTTTTTTTTAGCTGAGCCATCCTGCTGCCTGTTGGCAGCTCAGCTTGGGCTGGGCATCGAACTGCTGTTGCTCAGAGCTCAGCTCGCACTCTTGAGCAAGCTCTTAACCCACTGAGCCACTCGGCTGGCCCTGTTTTCTTTTTCAATGTAAGTGTTTTCAGCAATAACTTTCTTGCTAAGCCTTGCCTTGGCTGCATCCCATAAATTTTCGTATGTTGTGTTTTCATTTTCACTCATCTTAGAGTCATTTCTAATTCCCTTTGTGATTCCTTCATTGACCCATTAGCTGTTTATGACTGTGTTGTTTAATTCTCACATATTTATGAATTCCCCAATTTATTTTTTTCTGTGCTTGATTTCCACCTTCATCCCATTGTAGTCAGAGAACACACTGTATGATTTCAATGCTTTTGAACTCGTGTATTCTGCTGTTGTTGGGTGGGGTTTCCACAGGCGTCTTTTCGGTCTACTTGGTTTCCAGGGTCTGGGAAGACTTCTGTTTCCTTGGTGATCTTCCTACTCACTCTATTCATTATTAAAACTGGGATATTTAAGTCTCTATCTATCATTGTGAATTGTCTATTTCTTTCCTCAATTCCATCCATGTTTGCTTCATGTATTTGGGGACTCTATTTTTTAGCTTCATATATGTTTATAACTATTATGTCTTCCTGATGGATTGATCATTTTATCATTAGAAAATGTCCTTTGTTTCTCATACAATTTTTGTCTTAAAGTTTATCTGATATTAATATAGCCACTCCAGCCATCTTTTGATTTCTATTTGCGTGGTATCTTCCCCCCATCCTTTTACTTTCTAACTGTGTCTTTAGTGACCTTTATTTATTTATTTATTTATTTAGAGGGCAGTGTCACTGGCCCTCATGTGTGGGATCCGAACCGGGGCCGCCGGCTTCCCAAGCCAGCTCTTAACCAATGCGCCACTTGGCCGGCTCTCTAACTGTGTCTTTAAATCTAAAGTGTGTACATGATCCATGTACATACAGTTGGATCATGATTTTAAAAAATCTATTCTGCCATTCTCTGCCTTTTATAGGTGCAATTAATCCATTTACATTAAATATAATTACTAACAAGGTAAGATTTATGTTTGTGATTTTGCTATTTGTTTTCTATATGTCATATGTCTTTTTGTTCTTGTGTTTTGTTCCATTACCGCTTTTTTTGTGTGTAAAGTAGATATTTTCCAGTACATCCATTTAATTTTATTGTTGTTTCTTTTATTTTATTTTCTTAGTGTTTGGCCTAAGGATTACAATTAACATCTTAAATGATTACAAAACAATTTAAGATTAATATCAACTGCGGACCTCAAAAAGGAAAATATCTGCAAAGAAGGACTCCTTGTGGTTAACTGGGCACAAATTCATAACTAGAGCCTAGTAGCCATTGCTGACAAGCCCCTCAGGGGCTCTGCTTTTTAAGGAAGCACCACAGACTGGCTTTTAACCTCCTGAACTATGCTCCTGACTGAGTTAACCCTTATAAAGGAGTTCCTTGTTTTGTCTCTCAACCAATGGATTGAGACCTGCCCTATCCAATCAGAATTGCACAACTATATTATCATTTGCATCTATACTGACCAATCAGAACTGCTCCATAATGCCCCATCAGAATGCACAATGCTGACCAATCAGAGCTGTGCAAGTTTGGATTCCTCATTTACATAAAAATGGACCTGGCAGAAACTTTTTCTATAAAAGATGCCTGCCCTCCCCCCTTTGTCTTGGTGGAGTGCACTTTTGGTTTCCACCAGAGGTTGCATTTCTCTGATTTACAAACTGTTCGCCTGAGTAAAGTCTCTCCTTTTCTACACCTCAGACTGGGAATTTGTGTTGACACAACTTAATTTCAATAGTATGCACCATCTTTGCTCTCCTATCTAGCTCCATTCCCTCCCACACCTTTGTGCTATGTTGTCATATAAATTACATCTTTATATATTTTACACCCATAAACACAGTTTTGTAAGTATTGTTGTATACAATTTTCTTTTAAATCATATAGAATAAGAAAAGAGTGACAAACAAAAAATACATTTATACCATCTTTTATATTTATCTTTGTAGTTCTCTTTACAGGTACTTTTATTTATTTGTATGGATTCAGCTTACTGTCTAGTGTTCTTTTGTTTCAACCTAAAGAACTCCTTTTGGTATTTCTCATAGGGCAAGTCTGCCAGTGATGAATTGTTTCACTCTGTTTATCTGGGAATATATTGATTTCTTGTTTATTTTTGCAAGACAGTTCTTCTCAATATAGATTCTTGGCTGGTCGTTTTGTTTCTTTTGGTACTTTGAATATATGATCACACTGCCCTCTGACCTACAAGGTTTCTGATGAAAAGTCAGCTGTTAATCTTATTGAGGATTCTCTTTACCTGATGAGTTGCTTTTTTTTTTGCTGCTTTTGTCTTTGGCTTGTCACAGTTTGACTACAATGTGTCTAGGTGTGGAACTCTTCGAATTTATTCTGCTTGGAGTTCATTGAGCGCCTTAGAAATGTAGATTAATGTTTTATTCAAATTTGGGGAGGTGTTGTTCATTGTTTCTTCAAATTTCTTTCTGCCTGTTCTCTCTCTCATTCTTGGACTCCCATTACATGTAGGTTACTATGCTTGATGGTGTTCCACCATCAGGTCTCTGAAACTCTATGCATTCTTTTGCATTCTTTTTTTCTTTCTGTTCTTCAGACTGGATTATCTCAATTTACCCAGCTTCAAGTTCACTGATTCTTTCTTTTGCCAGCTCAAATCTTCGGTAGAGCGCATCTAGTGGTTTGTTTTTTTTTTCATTTTAGTTACTGTACTTTTCAACTTCAGAATTTCTATTTTATTTTATTATAATTTCTACCTTTTTATTAATACTCTATTTGATGAGGCATCATTCTCATACATTCCTTTAGTTCTTTGAGTTCTTTAAATCAGCTGTTAGTTTTTAATAGCTGATTTAAATTTTTGTCTAGTAAGTCCAACACGTGGGGCTCCTCAGGGGCAGTTTTTATTGATGGCTCTTTGTCCCTTATGGGCCATACTGTCCTGTGTATTTGCATGTCTTGTAATTCTTTTGTTGAAGAATGGATGTTTTAGATACTATGGTGTGGCAACTCTGAAAATCAAATTCCCCTCCCCTAAAGTTTTGTTGTTGTTGCTGCTGTTTGTTTATTTGATAACCTTCCTGAACTAATTCTATAAAGTCTATACTCTCTTACGTGTGGCCACTGAAGCCTCTGCTTGGTTTGCTCAGTGGTCAGTTAATGTTTCGACAGAAATTTCCTTAAATAACTTGAGCTAAAAACTCTCTCAGACCTCGCCGAAGAGGACTTCAGTGCCCCAGTAGGCAGGTTACAATTCTGTCTTAGCTTTCAGTTTGTCTTTATGCAGAGTCTCAAGGCCAGACAGAGGTGAGGAATCAGGGCCTCCTGAGGTTGTTTCCTGGGCATGTGCACTCCCTTGCACATGCACATGACTTTCTAGATTCTAGGAGAGTGTTGGAACTGTACCCTCCAGTGGATGTTAGGCTGTTAATTTTCACAGCTCTTGTGACTGACACACTATTGGTTTTCAGGCTACTAAGCAACTGGGGAGAGCAGGGTGGGATAGGGCCAGTGAAAATGCCACAAAGCTCTCCAGTCTTACTAAGATTTGATCATTTTATTGAATAAATTCTAGGAGGCCTTTGGTGAATTTCCGGAGTCCTGAAAAAGTTGGCTTTGACCAGTTTGATGAGTGTTGTCCTTGCTTTTCTGTGGAGGAGCAGTGTTTGGGCGGTCCTGGCTCCATTCTGGAAGTGCTTCTCTTCAGGAGAAAATTTTATAACCTGTATCTCCATCTAGGTGAGACAGACAAGCTTTTTTGTAGTAGTTGTGTGCTGGTAAATGGATTTTTAGATGTTATCCTTCCACTGAGGATATAGCAGGAACCACGGCTCTATGTAGACTTCTCCATTCCAGGGCTTGTCCATTGGCACCTAGGGGCTTCATGCCCGTCTGGGGATCCCATTTCAAGCCCCTTTATCCAGAGACCAGCATCTGGGAGCCAGCCACAGCATTAGCTCACCTCAACTACTATTTTGGGTCATGGTGTTCATTTTGGGGCCCCTGGAAATTTCCATTACTCTTTTGCAAGCTCAGCACTTCATGTAAAAAGACAGGTGACCCATTTTACCTGGTATTTTAAAACTATTTTTTAAACAGGAGTATTCTCAGGTTATTTTGGTTGGAATATTCCTGGGAAAAGGAGGTCTCCATAACTTTTAACACTCACACAAGAATACACACACACACGCACACGCACACGCACACGCACACGCACACAGCTACCAACATGTAACGTGTAGAAGCAGGAAGCATGAAACCACGGCGAGGACAGTGAGTGACTATCTTGCATGTAGACAGAGAGTCTGACCTGGGTCCAGGGGTCTTCGCTACCCCCCACACCACCCGTGGCCTTCTCCAGAGGCTTTCAGTGTGATGGGAGTAAGTTGTTTGGGGGTGCTGCTGTGCCAGGACCTGCGAATCTCCTGCAGGCCCAGAGCCTCCGCCCACCCAGACAGGGGCCTGCCTTTTCTAAAGCTACAGCCTGGCACTTCCAGGACTATTATTTGGGTAAAAGCAACACTTCCCAGGAGCCCCCCCATTCAGCATTCCGAGATAGTGGGAGGTTCGCAAACCCAGAGTTCAATGGAGAGACTTTCAGTCCACTACAGCAGGTGCCAGGAGGAGGTGTCACGAGGACAGTTTGTGTCCCCCCGGGTCCATATGTTGAATCCTAACCCCCAGTGTAATGGCATTAGGAGGTTAGGAGGTGGGGCCTTAGGGAGGTGACTAGCTCATGAGTGGGATTTATACCTTTATAAAATGTGCCAAGAGAGCTTTCTTGCCCCTTCTGCTGTGTGAAGACCCAGAGAGAGGAGGCCGTCTGTGATCAGGCAGCGGGCCTTCACAGACTCCCAGTCTGCCAGCTCCAGGACAGTGAGGAATGAATACATGCCTGTGTCTCAGCTCCAGGCGGTGGCATCCTGCGGAGCAGGCTGGGCTGACAGACAGACAGGACGCCCTGGGGGAGGTCAGGATGGAGTTGGCACTCCTAGAAGCTGACCTATTTGGACAAGAGAACTTCCTGAGCTGGGAGCGAGGGTGAGGACTAGAGGGAGATTGGCCAAGGACTCAGTGTGATGTGACAAGAGCGCATCTCTCTTCTGGGCCTCCAATCCAGCAGGGACACGTGGAGACCAAGGACAGAAAGGGTGATGGAGTCATTCAGCAGCCTGATGTTTTCTTAAAAATGTGTCAGGGACGTCCCAGTCATGTGGCTATAAATACCATACCTCCCTCAGCCCCACATTTAAGTATGAGGTCGGACAACGAAGTGCGTGAACTCATCCTAGAAAAAGTGCTGCATACCTCATTGCTGAATATCACTATGGTCACCTTCGAAGTACTCCCTTGGGAAGCTATGCACTGATGCTAGCACCTAGTCCACCTTTCAAAGCAATTTTGGAACTCTTTTTCTGGAGCGGCCATCAGAGCTGTTATCATATTACCCTTGAAGTTCTGAATGTCATCCAAATGTCTTCCTTTCAATATTTCCTTTATCTTCGGGTAAAGAAAGAAGTCACTGGGGGCCAGATCAGGTGAGTAGGGAGGGGGTTCTAATACAGTCATTTGTTGACTGGCTAAAAGCGCCCTCACAGACAGTGCCGTGTGGGCTGGTGCATTGTCGTGATGCGAGGGCCATGAGTTGTTGGCGAAAAGCTCTGGTCGTCTAACTTTTTCACGCAGCCTTTTCAGCACTTCCAAGTAGTAAACTTGGTTAACTGTTTGTCCAGTAGGTACAAACTCAATGAATAATCCCTCTGATATCAAAAAAGGTTAGCAACATCACTACAACAAGTTTGTGAATATAATGGTCAGGCCTCGTATATATGGGGGAGGTGCCATAAAAAAGGTATACACATGATTTGTATTCATCTTTTGTTATCAGATTATATTGAGTATTACAATTTTAATACAGTTTTTTCCTTTCTTAAAATGTGTATACCTTTTTTTTTTTGGCACCCTCTGTGAACATGTATGGCCACGTCATTCCACTTTTCTCTTGTCTGTCCACTCTCCAACCACTTAGTGATTTTATAAGCTCTCAATTTGGGAAGCAACAAAGTGGCTAAGATTAGGCTACTGGCGTTGAGGTGATTGGGGCCCCATTTTCACTCAAGCCTGATTGTTAGAAAGCTTGGAGAGAGGATGCAGTCTGAGGCAATGGAACCAAATTTCTTCCTTGTCATCATCACTGTCGTTGTCATTGGGGACCGCCGTTCCCTGATCACCTAGCCACGTGCAGGCACTGTGCCTAGTGCTTTACGGGTATGGTGTCATTTAAACCTTTCAGCCTCCTGGGGATTCCCACTATTCTTGACACTTTGCAAAGAACGAGAATCAAAGAGGTGCAGGGAGCTCGCTGCTCATGGTCGCAGAGCTACTAAGCTGAAGACTCGGAATTTGAACCCAGGATGTTCTCGCCCTGGAGCGCATGTCGTAATTATGACAGTTTTCCTTGACAGTCCTCTTTTGGCGGGGAAATTCCAGCCACCCAGCCAGCAACAAGGACCTGCCTGTGTGTGGTCCCTGCTCAGGCTCCCCGGGGGTTTATCAGAGACAGAGTCATCCGTGAGAACTGCCAGAGAAAGAGGCGCAGGCTGGGCGGGGGGACCGCTGGTCTCCTCAGGGTCCCAGGCGGAAGACGAAGCCCTGGGCTCCGGAAGTTGTCAGTTGTGGAGCTGTGGGAGGTCCCATGTGTAGGCAGTGCCCACATCCCCGGAAGATGTGTTCAACTAGGAAGAATGCCTGCCCTTCCCAGTATGACAATGGCTCTGTGGAACTAACCCGCCACCACACAGCTGCGTGGTGTCTCTGAGGGGTGGCCTTAGGGTCAGCTTCTGGTACTGGCAGGTTGGACATACAGTGTTAGTCATGACGTCAACCTCAGGGAGAGGAAGTCCACGCAGTTGAGCCAACACAGAGCTTCAAACCCTGGCACCACGCCCATGCCATCTCTGAACCCATTGTTCCGACATGGAGCTGGTTGAGGACAGGGGCTGGCTGAGAACCGGTCAGGTCACCCTATCCACATGGTCGCTCAGAGCGCCTTGTGCAGTGAAAGCTCCCTGGTTTGCATGGATGTGTGACTTTGTGTCTCTTCTCCACAACCCCCTGTCCCCCGTCTTCTGGTTTTCTCCCAGTCCTCTGAGCAGCTCACTGAGCCATTCACTGCCCGTGAGCTTGTGCATGTCTGTGTCCTGGGCCACGTGTCTCCACAAAAGCAGATGCGCAGGTGCACGGACCCAAGTTCTGCCCGCAGGAAGATGCTTGCTTACCCTGCTGTTTGGCTCCACCGCTGACAGCAACGTGCTATGTAGCCTTCCTTTTGTAGCAATGGACTGAGTTGTGTCCTCCAAATTCATAGAATGAGGCTCTGACCCCCAGTGGGATGGTATGGGGGCAGCGTCTCTGAGAGGTGATTAGGTTTAGATGAGGTCATGAGGGTGGAGCCCCACAGTGGGAACAGTGCCCCAGAGCTCCCATTTTCTTTATCTATCTATTATCTATCTGTCTGTCTGTCTGTCTGTCTGTCTATCTGTCTATCTGTCTATCTGTCTGTCTGTCTGTCTATCTATCTATCTATCTATCTATCTATCTATCTATCTATCTATCTATGGTCTATCCCACGCATATTATCTGTCTGCCTTCTATCTCTATCTCTCTGGATCTCCGTCTCTGTCTCTATTTCTAGCTCTCTGTGTCTCTGTCTCTCTATCTCTATCATCTCTATCTAATCTATCCCTTTCTCTTGCTCTCTCTCCTTGTCCCTACTGCCCCCCTCCACCATATGAGGACACACAAGGAGGCAGCTATCTAAAGCCAGGAAGAGAGCTCTCACCAGAACCAGGATCTGCTCACACCCTGATCTTGGACTTCCAGCCTTCAGAACGGTGAGAAATGAACGTGTTGTTGAAGCCCGCTGTCTATGGTGCTCTGATACAGCAGCCTGAACGAAGACAGTGGTTAAAGCAGTGTCTGGCCCAGAATCCCCACCTCTAGGAGTTGGTCCTAAGGAGCTGGTGACACCCCTGGGCACAGGATGTTCACGGCAACACTGCGTATCCCTGTGAAAGGCTATCCCTCTTTTTTTTTTTTTTGAGGGCAGTGTCACTGGCCCTCACATGTGGGACCGAACCGGGGCCGCTGGCTTCCCAAGCCAGCGCTTAACCACTGCGCCACTCGGCCGGCCCAAGGCTATCCCTCTTAAGAGGCAAAACAAGTCACCTAAATTAACTCCACACACAGAAAACCGTACAGTTGCCTGTCATTCTGCAGAGATGCGCGGGGGCTCCTGGGAAGACCAGAGTTGGTCGGGCAAACGTCCACCTGGCATCATGCCCTCTGCCCACCTTCGGCTTAGACACACCATCAGGCAGGGGAGAGGAGTCTCAGAAGATCATAAACGCTGCCTCTCTCCCACAGGTGTGGGGCCCAAGCCATGGTGTGGGAGCACATGACAACGCTGCAGACCTTAGCCAGCACGGATGGGGCCCCGCCAGCCTCTCCCTGGGGACTATTGCTTTTCTCCAGAGCTTCTGATTCCAACAGCCCAGCCCATGTGGCCACCATCTAGGGGAGGACCCTGGCTGTGGCTGCATAGACGGAGAGGGGCTGATGACGAGGGTAACTGAGCCCTGGGGCTCGGCCCACAGTGCTGGCTCTCGCTACCTCCAGCCCAGCCCAGCCTGTGCCTGACCCCTGGGCCTGGACGTCCCCTGGCTGGCACTGGGTGTGGTGCTCCCCCTATAGGGACTTCTTTCATATACCAGGTCAAGGCTGGTTGGGAAAACGCCCCAAATCCGAGAGTGAGTGCTTGTGATGAGCAGAGAGCTAGGGAGGGTGACGCCATTTCTGCCCCAGGGCCTTTGCTCACCCCATGCTGCTCCCGCACCATGCTGACTGCTGTGTTTCCAGGTCTCCCATGGTGCTGTCTGCCTCGTCATTAGGGGCTCAGCTCTGTGGGCCACCCCTGACCACCTGCCTACTGAACTTGTCCCTCAGCCCAGTCCGTCCACACCTGTTTCACGTTCTTCATGGCGCGTGTTCCGCTCCGACGCCACCTGGGTGTGTATGTCGTACCTCATACCTGCCCCACCTTGCTGTCGCTGACTGCGGCTCAGGGAGGCAGGGCCTGGAGACGGCATGTGCTGCAGAAGCCGTTGTTCACTGGGGGGCTGGAGGCTCTCAGAGGGTGGGGTGGCAGGCGGGGAGGGCGCAGGGGCACTAGGGACGAGGTGGGGCCTGGCCTCGTCCACATGAATCCTCTTAAACCGCAGCCTCAAAGACCCCACCTCTGTAGGAAATAGGCAGGGACGGAGGTCCTGCCCTGGTCTCACCGCGTCAGGCAGGCGGGAACCGTGCCCCCAGCGTGGTGCCCGCCACCTCGCATCCCTCTCGCACTGGGCTGCTCTCGCTGACCCATGGTGCTGATATCTTGGGAACGTGGTGATAAGAGCCGAGCACAGGTCACGGTTACCTCCTGGCTCTCATGAGAACTGCGAGGGCAGTATGGCCGTTTCAAGTCTCTGCCGACTGGTTTTCCAGAGGCCCCTCTCCTGGGAGTCTGGGCAGACAGGTGGGGGCATGGGGGAGAAGGAGGCCAGTGTCCATTTTTGGGCTGAATTCTCTTTTGGAAAGCACCAGGCATGTCTTTGGCACAGATGCCCAGAGTGGCCGAGCTGCGACTCCCCGGCCAGCCAACCAGCACCTGGTCCACTCTCCTTTCCTTGCATATCTGCTTCAGCCCGGAACTGGGGCGGGGCGGCGGGGTGAGGGGTGAGGAGCGGGGCAGACATGGCCCCGTTCTGATGACTCCGGTAAAACGTTTCCCTGTGCTTAGGCTCCCAGTGGAACGCCAGCCGTGGGCAGACCCACCGTAGAGTGTAGGATGCTGGAGCCCAGGACTCTGAGCCTGGGCACACAGCGGGGTGGCTGGGGTTGCAGCCGCAAGTATAGGCTCCCAGTTCGATCTGAAGTTCAGATAGGGAGTTAAGTGTGTTTAGTACAGGCATGTCCTATTGAATTTGGCAGTCCTACACGACACCAACCAAGAATGACATCAGAAAGTACAAGCACGGCCCCCACTTAACCAGCCACGTCTGGGGGTTGCCGCGATGGCCAGCTCAGGACCGCTTCCCAGAGAGGCCCCCTGCTCTCCACCTTTCCTGGTTCCCTGGAAGGGGGGTGGGGCCACCGCACAGATGAGATGTGAGCAGAAGTGCACATGTCACTTCCAGGCTCAGGGACCCTCAGTACTTTTCTTACCACCTGAACAGATGGTACATGAACCTGGAGTCACCCCACCTCCCTGGGCCTGTGTGGAGCTGAGGATGCAGACTCGGGATGCTGAGAAGTGTCCTGGGGCTGCTGGTGTCCAGAGCCAGGCCTAACCTTCCCGTGTCGCGTCCAGTGGGATGATGGGAGTCCCCGCCAGCCAGGCAACACCTATCCTTGGCAAAAACCCTCAAGAAAGAAAATAAAAAGGCAAGACTCCATTGCTCGTGTAGGCCGCCCAGAGGACTGAGCCCAAGGGCTCCTCGAAACCAACTGCTCCTCACTTGTAACTCCTGCCCGGACAGCATCTTCCTGGTGGCACTGCCCCCGCTCCTGTCATGGGATCCCCAAGCTCCGTCCTTCTGTAAGCTGCCTCCTCTCAGGGCCCTAAGAATGGCCACCATCAGCATCCCGGTGGGGAGCTGGGTGCTGCCTGGGGCCCCACGTGCCTCCCCATCATTCGCCAAGTTCTCACTCATTCATTCGTCCCAAAGGCAGGTGCTGGGCTAGGCTGGGCAGTTCAGGGCCACGACGCTTACAAGATGGATCCCCTGATCTCCTGAAGCCCGAGTCCTGATGGGAGACACAGATGTGAGCACTGTCAGGGATGGTGACCATAACTGGACGATGACCATAATTTGCAAGGACAAGTGTGGGAGGAAGGTACATGGCAATATTCCCCACAGGTGAGACTCCGGACATCTCTGTCCATGGAACTCGGGCCCTGGAAGGCAGGCCTGCACCTGGCACCTGTGCATTGGTCTCACAGCCCCCAGCCACAGGTGGCTATTGCCCGGTGCACCTGGGCGCTGAGCATTTGACTCAATATCGACGTCCTTGGTCACAGGTGGCTGTGACTCCTGTATTGGGCAGCTCAGGGAAGAGGGTTTTCCAGGAAGGCCCCTCTGAACCTTGTGTCCATGTCTGGAGGAAGAGTGCCTCCAACTCCGAGGAACTGGAGCAAGGCCAGCGTGGGAAGCAGGGTGGGCCAGAGGGCGAGGGGTGGCAGGCGGGAGAGGGACGCAGGCAGGTCCGGCTCGCCTTGGGCCTCCGGACACAGCCTGAGCGTGATTTCGTTCAGCCTGAAGGGGACCCTTTAGAGGACTGCAAGTGTCACCAGCTGACCAGCACGTTTTCGAGATCCTCTGGCTTCAGCTCCTTGTTGCCCTCTGGGGCAGCGGGTCTGTGCCAGGTGCTTGTACCCACCAACCAGGCTGCCCGGTCTCTGAGCAGCGACGCAGTTGTCAGGTCAGAGGGAGCCGAGCAGAGAAGGCCTGGGGGGCAGGGCTGAGGCCTCAGGCGGCGCTGTTCTCAGCGTTGAGTTAGGAACCCTCAGGTCAGGCCGCCCATAACTCACCACCCTGGACGTCTCCCTCCGCCTCTCTTGATAAGGTCCCCAATGTTTGTAGAGAAATCTGGTCCCCGGCCCCTAACACCCTAGAGCCATTGTCACTTGCCCAGAATCTGAGAAGAATACGTCCTGACACAGATGAGATGTGCACGGAGATGCTGCTGGGAGAGACGGAGCTGTGACTGGTGCTGAGATTGGGTTTGGGGAGACGCCCCCACTGCCGAGGGCCTCCTGGCAGATGCTCGAAGGCCTCCGTCCCCTGAGCTGGGGATAAACTCCGAAATGAGACGTGGCCTTTTCCGTACCTTCTAAGAGAAGGTCCTGTGGATTTTATTAAAAAGAAAGAAAAATGACAGTCGGAATGAGGGGAAACAGACACCTTGACAAAGGTGAGTTGGCCGGTGTGTTTCCTCCCCACGGACCGTCTGAGGCTGCAGGAAAAGCTGCCACCCAGGTGGGCCAGGGCTCAGAGCGCCAGGGGCTCGGGGGAGGGAGGAACTCAAAAGGATGATGCTGTCGCCGTCACGGCCGTGTGCTTACGTGGATGTCAGACAGGTGAGGCGCATTGTGGCTACGCAGCTTGAACACCTGACCATTATTCCGAGACTCTTCCTGGGGCTAATTAATGAGTCACCATGATGGGAGACATAACACTTAGAAACCGATGCTCTCCCAGCTCCAGTGGCCAGACGTCCAAAACCACGGTGTGGGCGGGTGGATCCTCCTGGAGGCTCTGAGGGAGAGTCTCCCCTGTGGCTGCCCGGCTCTGGTCGCGGTCAGAGGTTGGTGCTGCCGTGTTCCTTGGTGGAGCTGCACTGCCCAGTCTCGACCTTCATTGTCACATGGTCTTCTCCCTGTGTGTCTGGCCTCTTCTGAGGACACCAGTGGTTGGAATTAGGGCCCATGCTAATCCAACATACCCTCATCTTAACTTATTTAATAGTGTCTGCAAAGACCCTATTTCCAAATAAGGTCATATTCTGAGGTTCTGGGTGGCTGTGGATCTTTGGGGCGACCTGGTCCAACCCAGGACGCACAGTGCACGGACCCTTCAGAGCCCAGCCTGGCTCCCTAGGCCTGCGTCAGCCACGATTCCAGTGTCTTGGGACCCGGCTCCTGGCAGCCCGGCCACCTTGCTGATCTGCAGACCAGGACAGGTGTGGGAGAGGATTCTCTCTGTGGATGGGTCACCTCAGCCATGCTGGGGGGTGTCATCGGGCCTGCCATCCAGCCCCTCGCCCACCGCCGTGATGGGGACAGGGCCATGGATGCAGCGTTGGGTGAGCACGTCCGCATGGAGACACCTGTGTCTGGAGCGCCCCCCCAGCTGTCTGTGAGGGTGAGCGCCCACGGAAGAGGGCACCCCTTCCACTCCCCGTCGCCAGCCTCACGGTGAACAAAACTCCTTTACCTGGAGTCAGAGCTCCACGGTGACGATGGATTTTCCCCCACGTCTGCTTCAGGACCACGCCTGCCACGTACAATATGAAAAATGCCGGCGAGCTGGCTGGAAGCGGCATGTGGTGAGAAGGTGAGCCCCGCACCGGGGCGGCGCTGCCCCCTGTCCCCACCGGAACACAAAGCCTTGTCTTTCTCCAGCTGGAAACGCACACAGCCCGTGAATGCAAAGAGCTCCTTCAACATTAGATTTTAAATTATTTGAATTAAATCTGGGATCCTACCGGGCCGCATGCCCCCCTGGTCATTCATCACCGGCTAACTGCGGAGGGCTGCCGGCACCTCCAGGGACAGCCCTCTCGTAGATGCTGCCGGGGAGATCTTATGAACTGTTTCAAACCGAAAGCCGGGCGGCCCGTTGGCGGGAGCTCAGGCACTCTGCGTGTCGGAAGCTGGCGGCTGTGCACACTTGTTCATTTGCTCTGGCTTTCCTCTGGGTAATCACTTTAATACACTTGAAAATAAACCTTTTCCCCACTGAGGCAGGGCGACATTTTCCCTATTTAGCAAACATTGATCTTGTTCCTCCTCCAGTGTCCAGCCTTGCCATGAAACTAACGAACAAGCCTCTTTTGTTCCCGTGCCCCCTCTTACCCCCACCCCACCCCGCACATCTTGTGTCACTTCCACTGGGCGCCAGCAGGGGGCAGGAGACACTCTTTTTTGAGGGCCACCCTAAGGGTGCTGCTGCTGGACCGGCCATGGGCCTGGGGCAGCCCGGTGATGGGGTGACCGGCAGCTCAGAAACTCAGTGGCGAGGGAGGCCGAGACTGGGCGCCAGGATTTGGGGGACACACCTCTAGTGTGTCTGCGATGACTTAGGTCAGGATATAACATCTTGAAGGAATAAGAAGTGGCAGCAGTACTGGCCAAATAAACGAGGCCACCAGAGAGGCCCAGCCTGGATGCTGCTGCCAGTTCACCTGTGTACCCGGCCCCCGCTTATGGAGCCACTCTCCTCAAATGGCCATAGCTGCCTCTTCTCCTGAGACTCCAGCAGTGCTGTGAGCTGCCAGCAGAAGGTGGCATCCCTGCTGACAGGTGGGGAAACTGAGGCCAGAGCAGCCACGCTTGGGTCGGAGTTGCCAGAGGGCGACCCTCCCTGCAGTCCCTGTGTGGGCAGCTTCCAAGATAGCACTTGGTCTGGGCATATGCACCTTTACATAACCCCTCCTCGTAGTCATGGCAGGGCAGACTCACTTCTGACCAACAGAAAACAGCAGAAGTCATGTGGGTGAGGTTGGAAGTGGAACCATCCCCACCTCCCCGTGGAGCCTCCAGATGCGACTGCAGCCTCACTGGCGACTTGACGGTAACCTCACGAGAGACCCAAGTCATGGGCACCCCCATGAGCCGTGCCCAGGTTCCAGACCCATAGGAACTGTGAGATAACAGGTGTTTGCTGCTTTCAGCTACTAAGTTTGGGGTTAACTTGTTACATAGCAACAGATAATGAATACAGCCCCTTTTCTGGGCTGCACGGGGCAGGCACATCTGAGGCGTTGCTGGGATCCCACCTTTGCATTTGCTTTTGCCACACTAATGCAGTCAGTTCTCACTGGGCAGGTGTTATAGTTTGAATTGTGTTCCCCAAATTGTTATGTTCAAGTCCTAGTCTGCAGCACCCACGGATGTGACCTTATTTGGAAGTAGAGTCTTTGAGATGATCTAGTTTAGATGAGGTCCTTACGGTGGGCCCTGATCCAATAGGACTGGTAACCTTATGAAAAGGGGAAATTTAGCACAGACACACAAATGGGGAGAAAGCCAGGTGAAGATTTGGGGTTACGCTGCTACAAGCCGAGGAACTACCAGAAACTGCAGAGAAGCTGGGGCTTTCCTTCCCTAACACCTTCAGAGGGGGCACAGCCCTGCTGATCCCAACCTTGGACTTCTAGCCCAAAGGACTATAAGAGAATATAGCTGACCCTTGAACAATAAGACAGTTGGGGTGCCAATAACCCTTGAAGTCAAAAATCTGAGTATAAGTTAAATTTACCCTCTGCAAGACGGTATGGAAGGAGGGAAAGAAGGAGGGATGGAGGAAGGGATGGAGAGAGAGAGGGAGGGAGGGAAGGAGAAAGGGAGGCAACATAACTGAATAGGAGGTGGATGGATGGATGGAGGATGGATGATGGATGGATGGATGGATGGATGGATGGATGGATGGATGGAGGATGGATGGATGGATGGATGGATGGATGGTGGATGGATGGATAATGGATGGAGGATGGATGGATGGAGGATGGATGGATGGATGGATGGATGGATGCTGGATGGATGGATGATGGATGGATGGATGGATGGATGGATGCTGGATGGATGGATGGATGGATGGATGGATGGATGGATGGATGGATGATGGATGGATGGATGATGGATGGATGGATGGATGGATGGATGATGGATGGATGGATGGATGGATGATGGATGGATGATGGATGGATGATGGATGGATGGATGGATGGATGGATGGATGATGGATGGATGGATGGATGATGGATGGATATGCTGAGTGAATGGGTGGGTAGACGGATGGTGGACAGATGAATGAGTAGATGGGTAGATGGATGCATGAGTAGATGGAGGTGGATGGAAAAATGGATGGGTAGGTGGCTGATACAAGTTCCATCTCAGAGATTTAAAGGGGAGAGTGCTCAGGGCTTTGGGCTTCTCTGGGGGTGACTGTGGCAGAGAGGTGGGAGAGAAGCCATTACTGAAGCCATCCTGCCAGCACCCCAGGTCCCTGGATTCACACAGTTCCGTCGGACATGTGCACCGTTCTCTCTCTTGCAAGAGCGGTACCCGTCTTGCCATCTGCAGAGTGGCCCTGTTTCTTCAGGCTGCTGACCGACATGGGTCCAGGCCCTCGGTAACCAGGATCTGGCCGCCAGATGTCAGCCAGCACTAATGAGCCCAGTCTGCTGGTCACTAATTGGCTGAGGGTCTGGGCGCCAGGGACAGATGGAACCAGGGACGACAGGACAGACAGGACAGCCCCTAGCACAGGCTTGGGTGGCCCAGTCACACTGAACCAGGGTAGTGGGAAGCAGGGGTGTCCAGCGGCTTCAGGACTGCCCACTGCCAGGTGTAGGTGCCTGGCAGCTTCCCAAGGCCTTCCAGGGACTGCCCACCTCCGTCATGGGCTGGGGCTCCTCCAAGGGCATGGCAGGTGGGGGCTGGGTTGGGCTGGAGAGGGCTGCTGCTGGACGTGACTGCTGGAGCAGAAATAAGGGCCAGCCTTCCTGTGCAGGACGGAAATGAATGCCCTCCAGGATAATCACGGCGGCGAGCCTTGCCCTGCGGAGGAGATGGAGTTACAGCCAGTTCGCCCATAAACTTGTTCAACCGATTTACGAGGCATGGCGGGCGCAGCGTGGGGGCAGGGCTGCCGCGGACCGGCGGGCCTCTAGCTGGTGTTGGGAGAGGGGAGAACGCCCTTGTGCTAGCAACCTTCACGGTAAATGCTCAGCCACGGCGCGTGTCTGCCGCCTTGAGCATCACATCCGCTGACATGGCCAGGACAGCTGTGGGCAGCGATGTGGGCGCCTGCACCTGCACACGCGTCGCCCCTCTGACACCCACAGACCCAGCTGGCCGGAGGGATGGGGGCGTTTCTCCACTGGACATCAGACGTCGTGGAGGAAGGCGGGCTGAGGACCTGGGAACCATGGGGTGGAGTCTGTCCCGAGGGGAATTGGAAACCAACACAGCATCACGGAGGCCGTGGCTCGTAAACCCACGCGGCTCTCAGTGGCCACGGGCACCACCGCCCAGAGTAACTCACTTCTTGGTGGGGGTCTCAGAGCTTTCCCACTGTTCTCCATGTGAGGGACAACGCGTCAGCCGGATTAGACACTTAATGTGGGGACATGCCTTCACCTAGCCCGGGGCTGGCTCAGACAACAAACCCAGAAATGACATCTGAGGAGTTGGCCTCTGCCTGACGCCTGAGTCCCGAGTGTGGAGCACGGAAGGTGCACCCCTGGCTGGGGAGCCTTTGTCCCCAGTGTACAGAGAAGGGCAAAGTGGGGACTGCTTCCCAAGGCTGCTCTGCCGGGCGTGTGGCACGTAATGGCCATGACTGCCTTGGGTTGTCAGGCAGGCTGGGGGTACTAGACCCAGGGCAAAGGGCAGCACACGTCTCTGGCTAGGCAGGCAGTGAAAACATTTAGGAAAAGGGGTCCTGGAGATAGTTGGATGGCTTTGCTCAGAGCCACTCCCCAACGGCTGGTCCAGTTGGGTCCTGGAGGGTCTGAGCTCACCCAGGGCTGACAGGGGTCACAGAGGGATGGAGAATGGCCATTACAGGTTCAGAAACAGGGGAAGACTCCAGACCTAGCTTAAAGGCCAGTGAGGAAGTTGGGCCTGGGGTGGGTGGGAGAGGACTGTGTGGCTTGACGCAGCTGACCCCTGGGACACGGTTATTGTGTGTTGTTTCAGCACACTCCCACACCTCACCAGCCAGTCTAAGCTTTGCATAAGTGTCTGTCCCTCCCTCTCTGTCTCTCCTGCAAATGCCAAATGTCCCAGCCAGCACCGGGCCTCCGGGACACAGCCATGGGGCAACCTGGCATTTGGAACTGACATGCAGCCCTCTCTCCCCGCTGCTGCCACTTGGCCCACTTTGGGGCCCAAATCCACAGACCTTGAGAGCACGTGCCTCCTGGTTCAGCCCTGAGCACGGGCAGCAAAGAAAAAATTCGAGCAAAATCTGAGATCCGAGTACACAGGCCGTTTATGGTGTCACCAGGCTGGATCTCAAGTCATAACCCCAACGTCGCAGCAGCCTGCAAGGGACACACAGTCCCCTAAATGTTGAACCCCAAATCTTAGAAGCCTCACAGTTGTAAGCGACGATAGTTCTGGGCTGTGCAAACTCGGGGTCTGGGGTCAGGTCACAGCATCAGCCCTGGTATCCACTTGATCCCGTTTCCATCTGGGGATCCCTTTTGTCCCTGAGCAAAATCTCAGGTAACACCAAGATTTTATGGACTCCCCCCAGGGCTGAGCTCCGGTCGGTGCCCACAAAGCCCCACGTCTAAGTCACACATCTACACCATGGTTCTACACGACACGACTAGCACGTACTCACTTTTTGCTAGTGGTTTGGCAGGGTGTTCAGTGAGCTCCAGTGGCAGAGAGGGCACGGGGTCTGGGAGGGATGTGGCCTGGGAGGCGGTCCCCTGGGAGAGTGTTCTGGGTGCGGGAAGGGGCTGGACGGGGACATGGCTGGGACACGTCAAGAGAGGACCAAACATCAGTAAACGCTGTGTTCTCCAAGGCCGCCCACCCTCCTGAAGACATCCCGGGCCCCGCTTCCCGGGCCTGGTCCCATTTCTTCCTGACTGGAAACTGGTCCAGGTGCCGGTGGCCTGATTCTCTGGCGGCTGGGGCGCCCCTCAGCCCGGCCCCTTGCCACCTTCCTGGCCTTGACCTGGTCGTTTCTTCTTTTTGTTTTGTTTTGTTTTGTTTTTCTGAGGGCAGTGTCACTGGCCCTCATATGTGGGGCCGAACCGGGGCCGCTGGCTTCCCAGGCCAGCGCTTAACCACCGCGCCCCTCGGCCGGCCCCAACCTGGTCATTTCTGACTGTGCCTCAGTGGGCTGGGCTGGCTGCGTGACAGGTCCCAGCCTGGAATCAGGGCTGCCCCCTCGTGAGAGCTCACAGGCCCCTCCTCACAGGCCACTGTGTTCCCAACCCCAGGGACTCCTGGATGTTGCTCTGTGACAGAGCTCCCGGGGCTGCAGAGGGCAGCGAGGGGCCCTGACTCCAAGCCAGAGTGGGTATATGCACTCCTGGAGAGACAGCCAGGGCTGGTGGGGTAACAGGAAGAGGAGCCCCCACCGGGGCTGCAGAGGGCAGCGAGGGGCCCTGACCCCAAGCCAGAGCGGGCGCATGCGCTCCTGGAGAGACAGCCAGGGCTGGCGGGGCAACAGGAAGAGGAACCCCCAAAGGTTTCCTGGAGGAGTCTGAATTCAAAAAGAGTGTTCTAAGTGCTGTGAGGAGGCTGTGGGCATCACCCCTCCAACCTGGACCAGCACCTGGTGTGTGCTCACTCCTTAGCAAAGCAAGTGTGTTTTGTCAGCAGCTCAGTGGGCCAGAGACACCAGTTCTCTGGGTAGCCCCAGGCTGGGCTGCCTCACTCAGTTCTAAGGCTTGGCCTCAGACCCACAAGCTGTTGACTATGGCTTGCCCTTTCTGTTTGGTGTCTGACTATGCAGCACCAGGGGCTGTCACCACCCCCTAGAGACTGTCTGGTGCTGCTGAGGACAATTGTTGCCCTGGCTGTATTGTTACATATGGGGCTATCATCCCTACAAAGGCCTCAGCAGCGGGGCCAGTGAAAGGAGAGCTGACCTGTGGGTGAGGATCGGGGGCTCTTGGGGACCCACCATGTGCTAGCCCTGGGAGACACCCCGACGACTGTGGAATCCTCACCCTTGGAACTTCCAGAGGCGCCTCTTGTGTCATAAAGTGGCCCCGAGGGTTCTATCTTCATTTCGGTGACGTGCGGACGAGGATGCCCCAGGAATGTTTAATCCGCACGTGTTAGAGTGCCCTGCCGTGATTTTTGACAATGGGTCTGGGCTCTGCAAAGCAGGCCTGTCCGGAGAGATCGGGCCCCGCCACGTCATCAGCTCCGTCGTGGGCCACCCAAAATTCAAGATGCCTCCGGCAGGAGCCAATCAGAAGACATACTTTGTGGGGGAAGAGGCGCTGCACAAGTGTGAGGTCCTACATTTGTCCCACCCAGTCGAGCGAGGCCTGGTCGCGGGGTGGGACGACATGGAGAAGCTCTGGGAGCACCTGTTCGAGTGGGAGCTGGGCGTGAAGGCCAGCGAACGGCCGGTGCTCATGACCGAGCCCGCCCTGAACCCCAGGGTTGCCCGAGAGAGGACGGCCGAGGTGATGTTTGAGAAGTTCCAAGTGCCCGCCTTCTACCTGTCGGATCAGGCGGTGCTGGCCCTCTACGCCTCGGCTTGTGTCACAGGCCTGGTAGTAGACAGCGGGGATGGGGTCACTTGCACTGTCCCCATCTTCGAGGGGTACTCCCTGCCCCATGCAGTCACCAAGCTCTCCGTGGCGGGGAGGGACATCACGGAGCACCTCACACGGCTGCTGCTGGCTAGCGGGAGGACCTTCCCGTGTGTCCTGGACAAAACCCTGGTGAACGACATGAAGGAGAGGCTGTGCTACGTGGCCCTGGAGCCCGAGAAGGAGCTGTCCCGGAGGCCAGAGGAGGTCCTGAGAGAGTACAGGCTGCCGGACGGGAACATCGTCCCCATCGGGGACCAGCTGCACCAGGCGCCCGAGGCCCTGTTCACGCCTGACCAGCTGGGCCTCCAGAGTCCGGGCCTCTCCGACATGGTCTTCCGCAGCGTCACCAAGTGTGACGCCGACATCCAGAAGACGCTTTACGGGGAGATCGTGCTGTCCGGGGGCACCACTCTGTTCCATGGGCTCGACGACCGGCTCCTGAGGGACCTGGAGCAGCTGGCTTCCAAAGGGACCGCCATCAAGATCACGGCACCCCCCGACCGGTGGTTCTCCACCTGGATCGGCGCCTCTGTCGTCACCTCCCTCAGCAGCTTCAAGCAGATGTGGGTCACCTCCGCAGACTTCAAGGAGTTTGGCACGTCCGTGGTTCAGAGAAGATGCTTCTGAGGGGCCCTGCGCACGGAGCGGTCCTGGGGCCGTGAGCTCACCTCTCGGCATCAGCAGGGTGTTCAATAAAAGAACGATGCAGTCTTTGGCCATGTCAGGCTCGGTTCTTTCTCAGCGGCGCCAGAATAATTTCTGACCCTGGTCTGTCCCCCATCCCCTCGCTTTCTCCTGAGAAAGTCCTGGGTTATGTATGAGTTGAGGCTGTGTCCACCTGCAGCATTTGGACCAAAAGCAGGGGTCCGGGCCTCGTGCCCAGAGCTTGAGTCGGCAGGAGTCTGGGGTCCGCATTTTAAGCACATGTCGTAGGCGGGTCTGAGGCAGAGTCAGGACATGCAGGAGTGCTGCCCTGTGCTGACGGGCAACAAGCCCTCACCGGTGGGTCTTTAGCACAGCAGGGCTCTCACAGCCGAGCAGGTGGGACCCCTTGTTCTGGGCAGTGGGGATTGACAGGGGGCATCCCATTCTCTTCAAGGCTGTCTGAGGGTCCCGCTGCCCGGAGCATGAGAGACTCAACCCTCCACTGGGTGATTGTGACCTGTCTGTGTGATTTTACTTTCAAAGATGTTTATGGCAGTGTTTATGGGTAAAGTACTGGCGACAAAGTGAATGGCCATCAATGAAGGAACGGTTGAATAAATGATGCAAAAGGGGATTTTTTTTTTCACAATTGATTTGGTAGAAATCTCCCAAAATATTACTGGGAGAGAAATGGAAAATGCAGAGTAGTCTTTATAAGATGATTCCCCCTTTGTTTGGTAAAGAAAACAATGTCAGTTCCCCATGTGTGTCTGTGTGCAGCTTATGTTCATTTAGAAGGAAATGTGTATTTTTATAGGGTTATAAGCACATGGAGAGAAGGACAGAAGGGTAGAGAGGGTTGGTAGGAAGGAAAGAATGAGTGGAAATGCAGGGGGAAGGCAGGAAAAAATCAAAAAATCAAAAAGACTATACAAAAGTTCATCTTAAGTGAAATGAGTCCATCTATCTAAACGTGTGTGTGTGTGTGTATTTAATGTTTGCCGTTATATCTCTTGCCTTTTATTTTCAAACTCCCTGTGTCATATTTGAAGTGAGCATATAGTGTATTTGAAGGCAGAAGATAGTTGGGTCACATTTTTAACCCATGGTGCCAATCTCTGTCTTTTAATTGGTGTATTTAGACAGTTTACATTTAAGGTAATATGCTCTCTCTTAAGTCTGCCATTGTATTGTTTTCTGTTTTTTTCCCATTTCTTGTGCCCATTTCTATTTTCTTGCCTGCCTGCAGGTTACTTGAGTGTCTTTTACGATTCCATCCTGATTATTTGTGGGTTTTGAGTTTATGGTTTTGTATGATTGCCTTTCTCCGGTGATACTGACTTGTCAGCACTTAGAGCTCAGTGTCAAAGCCTGGTTTCTGTTTAAAGTCCTTTACCCTCCCAACTTTTGTTTGTTTGTTTTTTTGTTTTTAAGATTTTTTTTTATTGGGGAATTGGAGGAGGGGAACAGACAAGTTGCTGTCCTTTTGCTCTTCAGTCTAGTTGTGGAGTATGTCACTTCACTGGCCCATGTTGGTATTATCATTGCGCTCTTCCCGGCTGAGGCAGCCACTCGCCGGCCATTGGATAGCTGCTCACCGCGGCTCCCGGCAGCTCACAAAAGCTGATACCAGCTGCTGGCCAGCCCCACTGCAGCCTACGTCGTGGCCAGTGATCCACAGCAGCCCAGCTCCAGGTGGAGCTGTTGTTCACCATCTTCGCTGTAGAGGGCGCAGCGTCACTGGCCTTCATGTGGGATCTGAACCGGGGCTCTGCTGCTCAGAGCTGGTGTCCCAAGCCAACTCTTAACCAACGTGCCACTCAGCCTGCCCTACCCTTCCAACTTTTAAAATAGAATTGTTTTCAGTATTTCATCTGCGTGTGTCAAGCCCAATCTCATGGTGTTAAGATTATTCTTTCCACCCTCAAATGATTTAAGACACTCATGAGTCTGAAAGGGTTACCCTATTTTTACCAGGTTCTTTGGCCCTTCCTGAAGTTCCAAGCCCTTTTCTGCTCTGCTATTATTTCCTTTTTGTTTAAAAGTACTTCCTTTAGTTGTTCTTTAAGAAGAGGTTCGTAGCAACAGATTTCCCCAGTTTTCTGTCACCTGCAAATGTCTTTATTTCCTTTCATCCATGAGGATACTTTGGCTGGGTATAGAATTTACAGTTGAGTTTCCCTCAGTACTTGAAGAACGCTATGCCAGTCCTCCCCCCATGCCCTCGGTGGTTTCAGATCAGAAATCCTCTGCTATTCAACTGATAACATGTAATTTCTTTCAAGAGTTTTTCATTGTCTTTAGTTTTCAAAGGTTTAATTATGTGTCTTGGCATGGGTGTCTTTGGTTTATCCTGTGTGGGATTTATCCAGCCTCTTGAATCTGTAGATTTATGTCTCTGGCCAAATTTGGGACATTTTGTGCTATTATTTCTTCTAACACCTTTTTCAGCCCCACTCTTTTTTCTTTCTAGTTTTCTGTTGTCTTGAGAATGTCTTTATTTCCCATTGGGGTCTCTGAAGATACAAAAGTTAGCAGCCTTGTTACTGTCCCACAGGCCCCTGAGACTTTGTAAATCATTTTCAGTCTGTTTTCTCTGCTGTTCAGGTGGAATGAAGTCTATCCACCTCTCCTGAAAATCACCAGCTCCATCCTCTGTCATCTTACTCTTCTCTGGAGCAACTCCAGCCTGTTTTTTATTTCTGTTGTATTTTTCAGTTTGATAATTTCCATTTGGTTCTCTTTTTATAACTTTGAATTCTTTGCCGAGGTTTTTCATATTTGCATTTGTTTCAAGGGAAATTGTAATTGCTTGTTGAAACATTTTTATGATGGCTGCTTTAAAACCTTTGCCCAGATAATTCCAACATCTGAGTCATCTCCGTCTGCTCCAACACTCACATCTGTGGATTGCCTGTTCTCATTCAGTTTATGATGTTTCTGTTTCGTGGTGTGATGAGTGATTTTCTATTGTGCCCTGGACATTTTAAATATCCTGAGACTCTGGGTCCTGCTTAATCCTCTTTTTGCACTAGGCATCCCCCTGTTGAGGTGTAGCATGAAACCCGCATGGGTGGGTGTGTTCGGTTTTCTGATGGACCCTGCTGACACCACCCCAGAGACGTGGGCACTGACTCACACGGCCACATTACAGACAGGTAGGGTGGAGGTCCAGCTCCCCACTGGGCCCGACTGACACCCAGGAAGGGGAAGTGGAGTGTCAGCTGGCCCTCCTCCCTCCACTTCCTTCCATCTTGCTGGGAGCTCAGGTCCCCACTGGATGCTGCAGGCGCCAGGGGTGGAGGTGAAGCAGTGCTGACGAGACCCGGCTCACACCACTGGGTTTAGTCTTATTGCGCCGGGTGGGGCTAGGGGCACTCTCACCCCTGGACCACACCAACACTACCCCAGTAGGGAAGTCTGAGAGTCAGCTGCTGCTGCTGAGTGGGGATGCAGCGGCTCCCTGCTCAGCCCTGCACCACCACCCAGGTGGGGAATTGGAGCCCCTGGAGATGGGCAGAGGGATGGGGATGAGGTGGAGCTGGGGTTGGGGTGCTGTAAAATCAACTCCCCACTCTGCCTGCTGAAACCACAGGGAGGCGTGTGGTTTTTCCACTGGTGTTTGGCTGGAGGAGAGAGGGCATTCCCCAAAAGGCACCTAACACTTCTCTCAGTGGGAGCAGAGTTTACTTGAAGTTTTTTCAGTCTGTGCCAGTTAGAGATTTGCTGTTGGAGTCTTCTCCAGCGCCCTGTGGGGATATATGGGAGACAATAAGGGAATTCAGGGAGTGCCCAAGTCCCAAGGCCCACCTTTCAGATGCTTCCTATGTTTGCTTGTATTACAACCAAGGCTTTTAGTTGTAAGAGAGAGAACTAGGCTCATGAGTGATGTTTTTATTTATTTTCATTGTTCCTGAAGGTCACAAGGGGACTCAGAGAGGCCAGTGGCCTCACCCTCGACGCCCTCGTGTCAGCTTCACTGTTTTACAAGGAGAAGTCAAGGCTCAGGAGTTGCGAATTTTCAAAGCCACATGGGGAGTGAGAGCAGAGCTCGTCCCAGATTCCCAGTCCAAGGCTCTGTCCCCTTTGAACATGTCTTTTTCACCCTTTCCTGTGCAAGACTGTCCTCACGTTACCCAGTTGCACCTCAAATGAAATAACTAACAGCTTTTTTTTTTTCTATTCAAGAGCTGCCACTACTCCTGTTACCATAACGGTGATTATGGTGGTGATGGTGATGGTGGTGATGGTGGTGATGGAGATGATGGTGGTGATGGTGATGATGGTGGTGATGGTGATGATGGTGGTGATGATGGTGATGGTGGTGATGATGTTGGTGATGGTGGTGGTGGTGGTGGTGATCATGATGATGATGGTGATGGTGGTGATGACAGTGGTTTTCTGACCTCTAGGTCATCTTCAGATCTATGTCCTTAGGGCGCTGAAGTATGCAGAGGGAAAGTCGCTACCCAAATCCCTGATAGAGTCCACAGCAGGAGCTTAGTAACCAGTCTGGCTTCGAATTCTGGTTTCCTTGTGATGCCATGTGATGACACTGAGCATCAGGCACGGAGAATCAGAAACACAGGGTCAAGGAGAGAAGGCCCTGCCCAATCACTCTCTCCCCCAGGATTGCACTCTCTGTCACATGGAGCTTCATCCTTAAAGCACTTCCCAGGTCCAGGAAGCTTGGCCCCCACAGCCTGGGGTGGCTGGGATGACAGGGTTCCCTCACATGCTCCCTCATTCATCTCACTGATACTACTGGGGGGCCCACAGTGTGGACACCTCTCCGTGCGCTGTGGTCCTGAAGGGAGAAGAAGGCGCTGTTCTCTCCCGCGTCGGTTGGCATGGCTGCCGGGATGGAAAGTAGCAGTGAGCAGAGAGGTGGGCTCGTGGATTGACCCAATGGCCCCGAAGAGTGCGGCGAAGAACCCCCGCCCCCAATTCTACAGTAACAGAGCTCAGGTCCGAGGAGGTGCAGGCTGGGGAATGCAGGTGGCCCGACAGCTCAGGCTCTGCCCTTGGACACCCCCTCTTCCTCACGAAATGGGGGTGGCACCAGAGTCGTGAGCAGTGTCCATTGTCCCCACACACCTGCATGATGAGAGGGGGCTGTGCAGTCCTTCATGGGCACCAGAGCCACAGGCGTCCAGAGACCCCTGGCTCAGCGTACCCCTCCCACCCTCAGCCCCAAGGTCTGAAGACCTTGGACCTTCCAGCATGGGGGAGTTGTTAGTGTGGGGGTGCCAGTTCCCTGCCTAGGACAGGGGTCCGGAAGGACAGGCCCAGCTACCCTCGGACAGAGTAGGGGTCCAGTGGTGGGACAGTCCGCAGCTGGCGTTGGGGTTCCCCGACTCCCTTGGCTCTGCTCTCCTAAAGTCAGTGGTCAGGGAGACGCCTCCAGGCCCCAAATCCGTGCCTTCAACCCCCCCTTGTACTCCTGTCACCTCCGCCCTTCCCCAGACGTGGGCAGGCCTCTGCCCCCCACGGCCCGGCTCATGGAGTCGCTGGAGAGCCCGATGCAGGGATCTGAGGCCCCGCGCCAGCACAGGAAACTTGTAAACAAATGAGCTTCAACTGTCGACAGTTTAAATCGTATACAGCTCACTGACTTCCATACGAGAGGGGATTTACAGGCGCTTAAGAGTTTAGACTCGCGCTCTGGGGATCCAACACAGATAATGAGAGAAACGGCGGTTGCTGGTGGAGCTAATACCCCCCAGAAAAGGGGTTTCAGGGACCAATACATTAAGCCGGGACCCTCCCCCAGGGCAGCCCCAGCCTTGCCCTTTCCTCCTGCGTTCTAACTCAGGGGCGACTTCCATCTCCTCTGAGCCACAGGAGGTGGGCCATTCTTCAGGGGGAGGGGAGCCTGGCCGCTCACCGAGCATGTACCTGTGGATAGAGCCTCAACCCTCGTTAGGACCGCGTCTGACTCTCAAGCCACCTAAAGGCCTCACAGAAAAGGATGGGTGTGGTCCCCTGGTTCCCCAGCCTCTGGGCACGTGTGCCTCGTCACCGTGGCACTAACCCTGGCAGTGCCAGCCCACGCATGCTGCCCCAGCACCCTGTGTATGGGGGGAGTGCAGTGGAGGTCTGTGCTGAGGGCTGACATGCCTCCTGGAGGCTGAGGGTTCAGGGACCCCACGTGGGCTGCACAAAGCCTGGTGTTTCCCGGAGGCTGAGTAGAAGCCTTGGGTCCTTGAGGCAAGAGAGCCAGGGGTTCAGGCACAAGCCAGGAGCCAGACAATCTGGCCAAGGCCTGGCTCAACCCCACGTCACCCGGTCAGGCCTCCGTCTCCCCATTCGCATGCCAGGGACAGGGACAGAGAGGCTGAGCTCCAACAGAGGTCTGCTGCAGGCCCAGCTCTCGGAGAGGCTTGTCCTGGGCCCTGGGCAGAGTGGGCACCCGTCCTTGAATGAGCAAGTGTGTCTGAAGCTGCAAAGAGGCGGAGGAGGGCCCAATGGTCAGGGCTTAGGGCGGATCCAGGGCCCACCCAGACCCAGAGCAGGCCGGGCGCGCTGGCCGCTGCTAAGCGCCACTCGCTGTCCATCCTTCCTAAAATGTTCCTGGGGGTGGGGCAGTCTGAGAAGGAATGACAGAGTGTGTCCTCAGGCTGTTTGGGATCCTCTGTGCAGCCGGGTGGCTCCCTAGGGCTCCCTGAGCCAGCATGCTCCTGCAGGGGGAGGGGAACGAGTTAATTGTGCAGCAGGGACCAGCTCCAGGAAGGTTGTCGCTCATGTGTCCCTCGGTGCGGGTCCTGGCGGGGTGCTTCCTTGTCCTGAGAGGTCACTTGAGGCAGGTACGAAACTCCTGGCCCCTCACTTGCTCTGACGCAAGGAAGCCGGGGCTTGTTCCACCCTCACAGTTTTGCTAAAAATGGAAGCCTCCGCTTCCTATGAGGACACCCAAGACCCCCTCCCCCTGGCTGCTGTCCCAGCTGCGGGCAGAGCTGTCACCCAGCTACATATGCACCGTGTCAGCAGCCGGCGGAGTGTTCACTCCTCACGTGCCTTCAGACCCGGCCGCGTGCAGCTCTCATCTTTCTGGGAAAGCCGGGTGCCTCCGGGTCCTGTCCTGGCTTCCCTGGGCGTGCTGACCCCGTGCGTTTGGGGCTCTGTCACCCAGTGACAGTGCCCGACACTGGGAACAATGCGCTTACTGTCACGGCTGGGCCTGGCTGGGAGCACAGAAACGTAAGATGCTGTGTCCCCATTATCGCCCTCACAGGGGGCTGGGCTGGGCTCCAGCTCACACGAAGACATAATAATTTTCTCCCATCATTCAGATCTCCTGTTCCCTCGCCTCGCCCCGCCTTTTGGCTGCAGCACCCGAGGGGAGAGGGTGGCTGGGCTGGAAGGGCCCCATGTCCCAGGACACCTTCACAGCTGGGTAACTGTGCAGCGTCCAGGGCCCACGGGGCCAGGGTGGCCAGCACTGCTCAGCAGGGGCCTGGCTGCGACGAGGAGCAGGCACAGCTTCCCGGGATATGCTCCCTCCCACAGTTGTCTCTTGACCAGAGGCCCACAGTGCTGGCAGGGCTGGGGATGACGCGGGAGAGAGATGCAATCAGAGGGTGGAGGCATCCCGGTGGCCCGCCGCTGCCCACACTGGCCAACTCTGGTCAGAGGTGGCGGCCCCTGGCTCCAGGAGGCTGGGGGCTCTGTCTGCCACTGCCAGCCTGCCTGCAGCGTCGGGGTCACCTCAGAGACCCCACCGGAAGCCTGGCAGGGAGAGCGCTGGGCGGCTGGTCCTCCCGGCACAGGCCATTTCAGGCCTGGCTGGGAGGCAGCAACCCGAGTAAACGGATACCTCACAGTTATGCAACCGGGGTCGGCGAGGATGGGCCGAGTGGCCAGCCAAAACAAGCACCTCCCGGCTCCAGAGTGTGACATCGTTGGGCCCAATTAAAGGGAGGCTTGAGGAGGCGGGTGGGGGCTGGGCGCCGATTACCGCTCCGTGGGAAGGCAGTGTGCTGTGAGGCCAGCCCCTGCCCCAAGGCCGGCCTGGCCCCCACGTACACCCCAACACCCTGGGAGAGACGGGAGGGAAGCTTCCAGAGTCTTCTCCCCTTCCCCCCCACTAGGCTGGACACTTCCCACACAAACCCTGTGTGTCGGGGAGGGGCGTGGATGGGGAGACTCTTGCCGCCCTCTCTGCGCCCAAGGAGCCTCAGAGACCAGGCTGCATGTTAACTCATCCAGCCGCGACTCCATCCCCAGCCGGGGGGGTCCTGGATTTTCCAACCCGACTCCAGGCTCCCTGCCTGATGGTCCCAGAAATTCACAATGCAGGGTGTCAGGTGCTTTCTGGGATTCAAGGAAGATAGGGACCCCGCCGTCCTTTTCACCAGGGTGTCCTACAGCCTGGGAAAGGGCCCCAAAGATGAACCCAATGTAGGACTAAGGAGGGGTGCCCCCAGCTGCCACGGGAGGGGCTTTGAGTGAGTGAGGGGTGATGGGCGAGGCTCGGGGAGGAGGGACAGAGAAGAGGGAGCCCCTAAGTCTTGTACAAGGCCTCTGTTTATGTAGAGGGAGCACCCCTGTTTCTGGCCAATGCCTGTTGGGGCCAGTAACGTGCTGTCAGAGCCACAGGCCTAGGTGTGGGCATTGCTCCCCTGGGGGAAGAGGCGGAGGCCAGAGGGCAGAGGAGGAGCCCGGGCACCTGGTGCGGCCACGGGCTGGAGGCGGCTGAGCGTGGTCCCTGCCTCGCCGCCGGTGTGGGAAGCCAGAGGGCAGGGCGGCTTCCTGAAGATACGCGAGGGGAGGAAGGAGACAGTCCACAGGAGAAGGACGCGCCTCTCGCCCTGCAGGAAGCTGGGAGGATGTTTCCTATGGGACTCATCCCGGAGCCATCCATCAGAAAGTGGGAGTGAGATCTAAGGAGCTGAACAGACCGGCTTTGGGCTGTGCACGGGGCAAGGCGAGGGCCTGAGCCGGAAAAGCCTATGATTGCAGGAGAGGAGATTTCCGAGGCCCTGGGGAAGCTGGGAGCAGCGTACCCTGCAGATGCCAACCAGCACCTGCTCTGGGTGCCCGAGGGGCCCGGGGACAAGGCTACAGAGACTTTGGCCAGTGAGGTCCCTGCCTTCACGCAGCTTTCCACCCCAAAGCTCAGAGAGCCCTCGACGGGCCCCCTGCGGCAGATGGGACAGCGCCCAGCACCTACTCTCTTGGCGGTGTCCCCAACCTGGTCTGGGCGTCCTAGGCATCTCAGCTCCGAGCACTGCCATAGGGATGCACCCACAGCCAACGATCTCCCCAAAGTGCCCACAGCTTTCCCTAGCGCTGCCTCGGGGCTCAGCAGCCTGTGAATTCCTGTCCCCACGAGCAGAGTGGAGGCAAGAAGCCCAAGCAGAAAGAGGGACAGCAAGGGCACAGGACCCTCCAGGCCAGTGGCTACATAAGGGACAGAAACACACTTTCAGCCGGCTGTGCCCCCCAAGCCATCCCTAAAGCTTCCCGCGGCAGGACACACAGCCCCTGGACCGGGAAGACCGGACAGGCCACGGGAAATGACCATGGCCCTGGGGAAGCCGGGGCAGGATGCTGGGTGGCCAGCAGTCCCCCGTGTCCAGGGCGTGTCCCTTGACTGAGAGCCCAAGGCCTGGGTGCAGCCGCCATGACAGAGGTGGTGCCCACAGGCCCCCTGTCCAGGGACCTGCTCACTCACTCTGCTCAGGCTTGGACGTCCCCGGGCGCTGCAGCAGCACCCGCAGGCTCTGTGGTCCCCTTTTGACCCCTCCTGGGGGGCTCATGAGCGGGAGCAGGGGATGCACCTCTCCAGGAGAGTCCCGCGGCCCCTCCCTCCCTGTCTGTCCCACCAGGGGCCCGACCACAGGGCTGGGGTGTGCTGTGGAGGCTGCGGAATAGGGTTAGGGCACTTGTCAGCGGAAACAGAGAGTTCTCGTCCTTAAGAGAAACACACGCCGTAATAAATTTACCCACCAGGGGAAGCCGTTCTTGGGGCTCATGTGTGAGCCCCTCCCAGGCCCGGTACATGGGGCCTCCCTGTGTAAGCCCCACTCTTCCTTTGATAATTTAATTCCAGGGGTGGGTTTACTTGCAAGAAGGGAGAGATCTGGAAGTCCACAGGAAGACGGACGAACCTGTCCAGGCCTTTTCCAGGACAGCCCCTGTCCACCGAGCAGGGCAGCAAGTGTCCTCCCGTCCTCTCCTTGCTGGGGACACTCTTACGTCCCCCTTACGTCCTAACGCCCAGCCCAGAAGGCGCTGCCTGCCCCTGCCGCTCCAGGTCCTGGACCGGTGTCAGGCTTCCTCAGGCCGGTCAGCAGGTGGAAATGAGACCACATCTCACAGTCCTCAGCTCCTACCTTTGTTCGCTGTGAAAACTCCATTCTGACTTCACCCTTCACTGAAACTGGTGAGCCTCGTGTTAAACGTGAATAGCCTTGTTTATAAGAAACCCGACTTGCGTGGGACGGATCCCCTTATGTGCCTTAGTTGTGGCCAGAGCTCTGGACACCAGATCCTCACCATGGGGCTCAGAGCAGGCTGTCTTCCCATTGTTTTGGCAAGTCCGCAGGGATGTGTGAGGGCCAATTATGTGTCACCTGGACTGTGCCACAGTACCCAACTGGTCTAGTTGTTGCTGGGATGTGATTTCAGTTGAGCTGCATGTTTGAATCAGTGGACTTGAAATAAAGCAGGTTGCCCTCCACACTGTGGTGGGCCGCATCCAATCAGTCGAAGGCTTGACAGGACGGAGGCTGGTCCCCCAGAGGGGAGCCTCATCAGTTCCCAGGGCCTCCAGCCTGCAGATTTGGGACTCTCCATGCCTCCACAAGTGTGTGAGTCTCCTCCTTACAACAAATCTCTCTACACATGTGTGTGTGCACACCCTCACATACATCCTACTGGCTCTGTTTCTCTGGGGAACCCTGACCCACAGATCACAATGGGAAATGCTTATGACATTTAATGAGATGTGCTTTCTGTGCCACATGCCCCTTGCTGCCCGGCGCTTCCCATAGTGCAGGGGGCCAGCCGTGGCCCTGAGGCATGAAATGGGCAGGGCTGGCATACCCCGGGCTCATCACTAGGGGACCCTTTGCTCAAAGCCAGCTCACTGCAATGAGCCTGGCCGACAAATGCCTCATAATGGGGGGGGTCGACTTTGCTCGGCGCTTTGGGGTCACACTTTCGCCATGGGCGTTTGGGACAGCAGGCCCAGCTTGCCTGCACTGGCCAAATCCCCTTCATTCACACACAAATGTCTGCTCTAGAGACACCTGTGCCCAAGTGTGAAATATGCAGGACAGTGACGTTTGGCCGCTGAGAAGACCTGGAGAGAGGCTGGACCTCAGCCCGGACCCAGGGAAGCACGTCATGCCCCTCAAAGCCCTAATGTCCCCAGTTCCCAGGGATGCCAACAGCGAGCGTCACACAAAGTGGCTCAGTCACTGTGGCAGGATGCTAGAAAACCGGCTCGTTTTCCCAAAAACTGGTAAATAAAAGTAGGAGTTAAGCTTTCAGATTACAAATAAAAATTCAAAATTTCTGCCACAAACCCACAGCAAAGCTCAGATTTAGAAGAAAATCAGTCCAGTGTTGTTGAAACCCGTCCACACCACTTTGCGTGCCGTGAGCCCACGAGTCGTCAGAGGGAGGGGCTGGGGCCCGTTTGGCCGACGCGCCTGTGGTGACTCCGTCGCTGGGCTGTGACTCTGGGTGCTGCTCCTGTCTGAGTCCTGGCCGTCCCCTGGGTCAGCCCCCTGCATCTTGGGGACCCCCTGCAGGTGTGTGGATGTGTGCTGCAGGCTGCGGGAGGGCACCCATGCGCCCACACATGCAGATGCACACGCACGTGCACACACATGCACATAGACAGGACATACATACACATGTGTAACGTGTACATGCACACACACTGAGGCCCCGCAGCAGCGACCAGTGCCGCATCCAAGGCCACCCTGACTCCTCTGGCCCCATGATGTTTATTCCTTATGGAAATGAAGTGCCAGAGACTTTCAGGGACTGCGCAGGTGACAGGAACTGTCCTGCCATCCAGTGACAGCGAGTACAGGGAATTCTCATCCTGAACTGCCCTGCAGAGGAGGGGTTTTCTGGCACCGGGGCGGGATGGGGGCCGCGGGCCCTGCTTCACGTGCCTGCACGCGGGGCACACCAGGCATGGTGCACTGTGCGAGTCCCCAGGGCCAGCAGGTCAGGGATGCCAGGGACAGGGGCTCCCCGAGTGGGCATCTAGGGAGAATGACAGGAAGTCAGTATTCAGACCCAGCAGCACGCTCCCATCCAGATTCTGCCCCGGGTGTGATGGCCCTGGGAGGACTAGGCACGGGTGGGGGTGCTGACGGCCGCCGGTGTCCTGCTCGGGGAGCGGGCAGGAGATGCCCAGGAAAGGGGGACCCCAAGTCATCTCAAACACCAGGTGTTTGCTCTCTAGACAATGACCTGCTTTGAGAGTGGAGGGGGTGGGGCTGCAGGGAGAGCCTGGGGGGCCTGGTCCCAGTGGGGAGCACCCCATGGGCCAAGCCAGGCAGACATGTGGCAGCAATGGTAAGGGAATGGCCCTCGTTGCGTTCACTCAAATCCAGAGTGCCTAGGAGAGAGGTGCCCGGTGCAAGGTGAGTGTTGGGGGTTCGAGCCTCAGGGTGAATACTGCTCTGACCCCATGACCCTGTCCAGCTCCCTGACCAAGGATCTGAGAGGAGTGCCCCCGCCCCTGCTGCCCTCCCCGCCTTCTCCAGGCATTACACGGGGCCATGGTGCGGCGAGCGGGGTCCCCCTGCCCAGGGCCACGCGTCTCACTGCACTGACGTACGAGAGACCAAGCGCCTCCTTCCCAGAGGCCACATACGTGGCCGCAAAACCCCGAGCCATGTCGGTGGACGGCTTCGGAGCGGGCGTGGCGTCCCCTACCGACACGTGAAGCCGTCCCCCTCCTCAGCCCGTCCAGTGGGAGCTCGCGTGCGGCCAGGGTCTGAAGCGGCGCCAGCAGCTCTGCTGGGGATTACACGAAGCCAGAATCGGTCTTTCTGTGAGCATTACACAACCGCTTTTATTTCAAACGTTACTCTCTGTCCTGGAGGTCAGGAGTGAGACCGTCCTGTCCAAACCTGAGGCCGGAGGAGAGCAGCTTTCTCACAGGATGAAGTAGTCGGGGACAGATGGAGACCTGGTCCCTTGCCGTGCCGGTCTCCAGATGAGGTCCACCTCCAGGGTGCAGACCGGCCCCCCTGGAGCTCCCTGCCTGGGGTGCTGGGGCGGATCTGTCTCAGGCAGCGGACCTGGGCCGTGCAAAGGGAGTGAGCGCGTCTGCTGGCTGACGAGCTGCAAGAGCTGGACGTGTGTCCCTCACGAAGGGCATGTTCCAAGTGCCATATGTGCTTTGGGACAGCTTGGCCATGACCAGGAGGCGGAAGCACAGGGAGCGATTGGAAACCACAGGGGCTGAGAGCAAAGCGTGGAGGAGGCCATTTGCAGCCGGGACGAGGCGGGGTCTGGGGGCCTGGGGGCGCCTGGGCGGGGTGGCCGGCCAGCCGGCCTGGAGCTTTGCTACCCTTCCTTATAAAGCTGACATCCCAGACAGCGCTCACTCGGGCAGCCTGGCTGGGAATCTTCTGTCAACAGGAGCAGAAGTAACACTCCAGGCTCCGAGGGGGGATGTGACAACCCCGCATGCAGTGCCGTGGCTGAGGGAGGACGCAGTGACCGGCACCCGGCGGCTCCGCATCTCAGGGGCCTCCCAATTCCGGGGCCCCTTCCTGGGGGTGGGGAGGGCAGGCCATACGGGGACCCCACCCCTGACCAGGACTGCCCCCTTGGCCCGGCTCTTCTGAGCCATGGGCTTGGCCTGCCCAGGCCAGTTTTAGTGAGAATCACCTCATTTGACACATAACCAAGTTCCTCTTCGTAACTTCCATGCACCGTCCCTGGCCAATGGGTCCCCAGTTGCTGGCTGTGCTCAGAAGTCAGCTCAGCTCCATACTGGCCCCCCCGCCACTGCAGGGGCTCATACCAAACCTGTCATGTGACAAATGTCGGTATAATTTCTCTGTGACACCCCGAGAACCCGGGCCTGGCGTGGGCCTGGCCCGAACCTCTCACCAGAGGGTCCAGGGCCCTCTCCCTGCTCGGCCTGCAGACTCAGTCTTAGCCCCTCCCAGGGATCTTATCCTGAGGACTCAGCTCCCCACTTGGCCCTTCCGGGGACGGTCACTCACCCACACTCATTCACTCACTTGCAGGAGGCACTTGAGGGGCCCAAGCCCCCAGCCTACTTGGTGGCTCGAGGACAGAAAAGCTCCCGGGTCTGAGTTTCTTCATCAGCAGACAGGATGTGAGCTCTGGTGAGGGTCTGCCTGCGGCGTCATCACCAATGCTCCGTGGCCTGAGGAAAAGACGGTCAGGAAGAGTCCCCACCCTGGGACTCACTGTCTCGTCAGGGAGGGAGATGCTGACCAAAGACTCACCAAGGACAGGCCAATGGCTGCCGTGACAGGCGTCACAGGGGAGAGGCAAGGGGTTCTTGACCCCGTTGGGAGAAACCATAACTTTGAAACGAGCAGGAAACCTTGTCTGGCAGACCCTGACTTAGCTGAACTCTGGGGTCTGTGACGTTCATTGTCTCTGGGCACTTTTATAAGCCCAGAAGTT
This sequence comes from Aselliscus stoliczkanus, assembly GCA_033961575.1. NCBI lineage: Eukaryota > Metazoa > Chordata > Mammalia > Chiroptera > Hipposideridae > Aselliscus > Aselliscus stoliczkanus. The sequence goes on along the minus strand of CM066730.1, from coordinate 181,502,215 downwards.
AAAGCAGGCGGTGACAGGATGAAAGGGGAAGGAGGAGCACGTGCAAAGGGCCTGAGGCTGGGGGACATGGGAGCAGTCTGGGAATCTCACCTGATTCCCCATCTCTCCCAGCAGCCTGGCCCAGTCTGACCATGGGCGCCCTACATCAATCTGGGCACCAATGACACCTGCCTCCCCAAGTCCTCTGATGACCCTATTCCCAGGGGACCCCTGTGTCTCCTCACTGTCCCATTAGCCCTGCTTTCCTCGCCTGCCCCAGGTGGCTGAGAACAGCAGCTAAGAACCGGGTGTGGGGCAGCCAGCCTCTGTTCAAAGCTCAGCCCCAACACTTAGCTCTGTGATGCTGGGAAGGTTGCCTGGTCACTCTGTGACTCAGCGTCCTCGTCTATGACATGCAGAACATGTGCGAAGTCTGGAACGTATTGAGAGCTAGTTGAGGGACAGAGTAAAGGGTCAGCAGGTGAGGATAAGAGTGGAAGCCCGTTGCCAATAAAGAGAGGGGCTTGGCTGCTTTCTCACCTGTTGGAACCGCCCACAGGGGGCCCAGCTGGAGCCCGAGTTCGCACCACTCAGGAACGGGAGTGTCATGTCAGTAGAAACCTTCTGCTTGTCGCCTCTCTCTGGGTGCGTTGTGTGTGTTTAATTTGCTCCTGCGCTGCGGGTTCACAGGGCTTCATGCCTTTCTCACGCCACAGTACGTGTGTAAAGCTCTGTCCACTGTGCGGTGAGAACACCTAGTGGCCGCTCACTGCCCCCTGGCTTTCCCCAGGCCATGTCCATGCCACCAGCTGTCCTCCCGCACAGGGAGGACCTCGCCTGGGCCTGGGAGCTGTTCTGGGGCCGGTGGTGGGGAGCAGCACACAGGTAGCTACCCTGGGCTCTGCCCGCCCCTTCAGTGCCCATCCCTGTACCCCTCCCCTGTGGGCATGAGGGGCCTGTTCTCTCCCACCCATACCCTGGGTGCCATTTCACTTTCAAATGTTTGCAAATTGGCTGGGCATGAAGGTGGAAAATCTTTTCCGAAATTTGCATTACTCCGATTCCTGTTGAGTTTGAAACCTGTGTGCGTGTTTTGGCCACTGTAGGGCCCCTCTCCGGCTCTTCACAGCTGCCCCACTTCCTTCCTATTTTGAATTAATCACTTACTCTTTTCAGCCATGGCACATGTCTTCTCCCCTCTCCAGGCTTTCCCATCTTTCGCTGTTTTCCTTCCTTATGTCTGGTACATCTGTTCCAGTATCTTTAAGCTGATGTAGCCAAGCCCCTTAATGCCCAGCATCAGGTAAAGGTGGAGGTCTGATTTCAGAGGTGTTTACTGCCTGAAGATGACAGCCCTCATCCCACAGCTACTTTCACTGATAAAACCTGGAGCTTTACCTTTCACACCTGGGACTGTATCTGTCCAAAGGGCCCCGAGGAAAGGCCTGATTTTTTTCCACACCGTGAATCAGCGCTCCCAGCACACCCACTGAAGCGGCCGTCCTTTGTCCAGACGAGGGGCCTGTCACGCCGCGGGCCCCTTTCTGAGCCCCATTCTGCACGACGGGTCACACCGTCTCATTCCTATAGCTCCGCACAGGTCTAGTGATCAGTAAGAGGAGCGCTCGGCTTTCCTCCTCTTTTCGAAAATTCACTAGCTGTTTGTAACCCTTTGTTCAGCCACAACCATGCTAGACAAGGTTAATTAAACCCTTGGAACATGCTGACGAGGTGTTGACTGGGATTGAATTGACTCTGAAGGTTAAGTGGAGAAGTAGGGTCTGCAGAACGTTGAGTGCTGCGTCTTTCCTTCTATTCCTCCTGCTTCGTGCTCTGTGACATGATGAAGCGTTTTCCCGGGAAGTCCTATGAATCCCTCGTTCGGCTAATCCCTAGGTCCTTGAGAGATTTTGCTGCTAATATGAATGACATCTAATCTTTTTTTTTCCTTTTTCTAGTTAGTTACTGACAATGCAGAGAAATGCTAGTGTTTTTGTAGGTTGATCTTCTATCTGGAATCTTACTGGAAGCTCTGATTATTTTGTGGTTGTTGATACTGTTCGTCTACTTGTTATTTAGGATCTTTGTATAGATGGCCATTATCTAGGTGATCAGTCTTCTATCATTTCTATCGTTAGTTTATTATTTTTTTTATTTGTTTTTATTTTTTTTATTTATTTATTTATTTTTTTTGAGGGCAATGTCACTGGCCCTCATATGTGGGACCAAACCAGGGCCGCTGGCTTCCCAAGCCAGCGCTTAACCACCGCGCCACTCGGCCGGCCCTGTTAGTTTATTTTTATTCTAACAAATAATGATAGGTTAATTCCTTCTTTTGGGCTCTTAGGTGCCTCATTTCTTGTTGGTGTCTGATCGCGGTGACTGTGAAGTGACGCTGAACAGGCACTGGAGGGCAGGAAGGCTTTCTTCGTACTTGATCACAGTGGGAACATTTCCAGACTCCACCAGGTGAGCAGCCTGCTGTGGGTTTTTGGAAAATCACCTTCATCAAACTAAGACAGCTGCATCCTGCTCCTCGGAGCCCGTAGAAAGATGAGTAAGTGCTAACCTTTATCAAATACTTGTTCTGTACCTACAATTTTTTCCTTAGCCCATTCATGTAAATTGATCAATTTTCTGAATTTAAGCTATCTTTGCATTCCTGCGATAAACCATATTTGATCATGATATGTACCTTCCCCAACATTTTATTATAAAAATTTTTAAACATAAAGAAATATTGAATTTTACCATGAACACCTATGTACCTACCATGTAGATTAATATAGTACCAATAAAACTTACATTGCACACCATTTACATTTACAAGGTGGCTTTGTGGTAGTGCATCGTGTGCAGAGGACAAGGTGGATTGGGGTGCCTGCCTCAGGTACATACTGAGGACCAGGTGGATTCAGTGAGAAGTGGGTAAAAAGCACACCTCGCAGCAGGAGTGCATTCCATCAACATTCTTCTTGCCTCCTCTTGGAAGAAATAAAGCAGCAGTGAGGTCCTGAAGGCTCGTGTTCCTCTTTTTAAAGTACAGTGAAGCAAGTCTCTGATAACAGAATTGGAGTCGCTGTGTTTCTGAATGTGTCATCCGTGTGTGAGTCCTCCTGCCCCATCATGGCCCCGCTCACTGTCCGGGGAGAGTTTCCTGGCTGCAGTGCAGGGAGAGGAATCTAAACCAAGCCCACGGCAGTTCAGTAAAGATGAGTTCAGAGGCCCCTGGAGGCGCACAGTTGGTGACCTTCAAGCAGCATTGAGTCAGCGGGGCCCCCTGGCTTGCACAGCAGCACCAGGGCTGTGTAAGATGTTAGCATCGGGAAGAGTTGAGTAAAGAGTATTTTGGAACTCTGTGTGCTCTTTTGCAACTTTCAGAAGAGTGAAATTATAAAACACATATATTTTATAAATTACCAGCCATGAGACAAAGTACTGAAGGGAGAACACTGCCAACCTAGGATTCCATCCCCAGCAAAAATGTCTTTCAAATTAAGGCAAAAAATAAATGATTTTTCTGTCAAAATAAAGGTTGAGCAAATTTATGGTCAGCAGACCAGCATGGCAATAAATGTCAAATAACATTTTACCCACAAAGGAAAATTACACCAGATGGAAATACAGACCTACACAGAGAAATGAAGGATGCTAGAAATGATAAATATGGGGTAAATATAAGAACATTTAAATTAATTGTTAAAAAATTCAAACATAATTAACTTCTCAAAGGAAAATAATAATAACATTGTAAAAGGTTAATAAGATGAGGAAGTAAAATTTATGACAATAACACAAAGGACAAAAGAAAGGAAGCAGACACACTATTGGGAGGTTTTGCACTATTTGTGAAGTGGTATAACATTATTTGAAGGCACTTTGGTAAGTTAAACCTGTATGTTGTCAACTCTATAGCGATCAATAAAGAAAAGTTGCATCTGATGAGCTCATATTGGAAGTAAGATAGATATTTGAAACCATTCCTTTAATTCAAGAGGACAGAAAAGCAATAACAACAAAGAAGTGAGACAAAAAGGAAAACAAACAGGAAGATGGTATATTTAAATGCAACCATATATGTAATCACATTAAATGTAAATAAATGGCCTAAACATTCCAATTAAAAGGCAGAAATTGTCAGTATGGATTAAAAAAACATGAAGACCCCATTATATGCGGTGTATAAGAAATCCAGATAAGTTAAGAGTAAAAGGATGGGAAAGAGACACCATGTAAACACCCACCAAAAAAGCAGGAACTATTATATTAACATCAAGAAAGATTTATTTAAGAATAAGAAATATTACCACAGATTATATTTATCCATGGATAAGGAAGAACATTTCATAATGATAAAGAAGTCAATTCTTCAAGAGGACATCGTAATTCTAAATGAGGATGCACCAAACAGTGACAGAGCACACAGTCTTCCTGTGTGCACATAAACAGTCCTAAGAGAGACCACATTCTGAGCCGTAAAACAAGTCCCAGTACACTTAAGAAGACTGAAATAATACTAAGTATGTTTTCTAACTGTAAGAAAATTAAACTAGACATGAATAATAAACAAAACTTGAAAATTCCCAAATATTTGGAATCTATGCAACACACTTCTGAATAACTCATGGGTTAAAAAACAAATCACAAAAGAAATTAGAAGACATTTTAAACTGAATAAAAATGAAAACACGGTATTAGAAATATGTGGGATAAAGTTAAGCAGTGCTTAGAGGAAAACTTGTCACATTAAATTCTTATATTAGAAAAGAAGAAAAATGTCAAATTCATAATCTATGCTTCCTTCTGAAGGAACTACAGAACCAAAAAAAGAAATTTAAGTAAGTAAGAAGAAGGAAATAATAACGAGAAGAGCAAAACGCAAATGAAATAGGAAACAGAAAAACAATAGAGAAAAACCAACAAAACTAATGGTTCTCTTTGAAAAGGTTTATTGATAAGCGTCTGGCCACACTGATCAAGAAGAAAACAAGGAAGACAGAAATTACCGGTATGAGATGAGTGAGGGGACACCCCTGCCAAGTCTACAAATGGTAAAAGGCTAATAAGGAATGTTATGAACACCTTTATGCAGTACAGCTGGAAACTAAGAAGAAAGGGATAACTTTCTTTGAAAAACACTATCAATGCTCACTTAAGAACATGTGCAGATAACACATTTGTCCGTAGAAAACCCAAAGGAAACTACAAAGAAGCTATAGGAACTAATATGTGAGTTTAGCAAGATAGCTACATACAAAAGTCAATGTACAGAAATAAATTGGATTTCTACATACCAGCAATGAACGATTGGAAATCGAAAGAAAATATTGCTATAGAATTAAAAATATAATACACTCAGCAATCAACTTAACCAAAAAAAAAAAAAACAGATAAAAAATGTATAAGGCTCATACACTGAAAACTAAGAAATATTGCCAAGACAAATTACAGAAGACCTAAATAAATGGAGAGATATGCCACGTTCTTGGATTGGAAGGATGAGTGTTGTTAGAGCGACAACTTTCCTAAAATTGATCTATAGATTCAATGCAATACCAATAAAAAAAATCCAAGAATTGTTTTAAAGACATTGACAAGCTAGTTTTAATGTTTATATGGAAATACAAAGGCCGTAAAATACCCTAAACAATTTTGAATAAGAAGAAAAAAAGTTGGAAGACTTATGGGCCGGCCGAGTGGCGTGGTGGTTAAGAGCTGGCTCGGGAAGCCAGCAGCCCCGGTTCGGATCCCAATATGAGGGCCAGTGACACTGCCCTCTAAAAACAAAACAAAAAGTTGGCAGACTTATAGTATATTTTAAGGCTTAAACAGTAAAACTAGAGTCATCAAGATTGTGTAGAATTGACGAACGGCTGGAGAGCCCACACAAAAATTAATTGGTCAATTAATTTTTGACAAAGTTGCCAAGGCAATTCCATGAAATGAACTCCAATCTTACCTCATACCATACAAAAAAAAAAAAAAAGAAAACAAAAAAAGCCCTCAAAATGATCCTAGATCAAAATAGAAGAAATAAAACAGTAAAACTTGAAGAGAAAACAAAGTAGAAAATCCTTCTGACCTTGGGTTAGGCAAAAAAAAATTAAAACAGAATAGAAACACAAACTATAAATGAAAAAAATGTTGCTAAAATTAAAAATTTTGTTCTTCAAAAGATGCTGTTAAGAAAATGAATTGGCAAGCAAATGCCAGGAGAATGTCTCTCAAATCTTCTATCTGGGGAGGGGACATTGGATGGCAAACTATCGGGAACAGAAGGGAAGCCCCTGGACTCTCAGGCTGCACTGGCGCCCAAACAGGCACCCTCACCCCGGCACAGGTGAGTGTTCTGACATTGTACGAAGCATCATTTAATCTTTTGCCAAATCCCTGTTTTTTCAGGTCTCCAAGCCTCTCACCAGATGTACTCATTGGCCGGAGGGTCCTAACTGGGCTGGGCTGCCCCTTTCCGGCTGTGCTCATCCTCATGGGCCACGTCCCCAAAGTCAGAGACAAAGAGGGCCAGTAAACCTGGGTCTCTGCCCCCCACCTGAGTGGGGTGGTCTGCCTGACTGCCAGCGTGAGGACCCCCCACGTGCTAGACCCTATCCCCCGGTCTCCCCTTGCTGGCCTGGGCTGGGGTAAGCGGCAGCTGGACCAACGCTCGGGGCACCTTTGGAAGAAATCCACCTTCGAGGCAAGAGGGTAAACGATTAGCGTGGTTATTCTGGCAGAATCTGGAGAAAAAATAATGTCGCCTTTATAAGGAAGTCAGCTGAACATTTTACAATTCTTCCCCAAATTGACTAAGCCATTTTCACAACATAAAACGAGCAAAAAATGTAATTATTTCAAGGTGTCCTTCACCTCGAATTCACTGGAGGCTCACAGCTTAGGGGTTTTTAAAAATACATATATTTAAAGCAAATATTATTGCAAATGACTACTCTGTAATTTGGATTAATTGCTTTGGTTTTTTCTGGAAATAAAATCTTTAAGGCAAACCCATAAAAACCCTGGAGCCATTCCTGCAGTCCTTCGTTCGCAGAGAGCCTGAGCAGCCCCACCGGAGGCCTGGGTGGCTTTCAGAGTCCCCTGGAGGCCGCTGTGCCACGCCCAGCAGAGCACACAGCTGAGGACAGCACGGGCCTCACCACATCGGCCTGATCACACCCTGCTGGGAAGACACTTTGTGAGTTTCAGAGGTGGTTCCAAGAGCCAACCCAGGAAGGGCCCAGGGAGGACCCTGGCCAGGTCCATCCCCACTCCGTCTGCAGCGGGAGGTCAGGTTCAGCCAGGCCCTGCTGGGGGAGGACAGGCTGGTGTGGGGCTGGGAAGGGCTGGGCTCTGGCTGTGCCCGTGGTCACAGGAAACGTGTGCCCGTGACTGTGTTGGGGTGGGGGAGGGTGTGCAGGAACAGTGGATAGACAGAAGGATCCTGCACTCTGGGCTCCTCCCCTGGGGCTTCCTGCCCTCTGTGGACATCTGGGATTTGGAACCTCGAGAGACCACCGTCGCAGGGAGGGGTCTCAGCGAGGTCCTGGGGAGGGCATGTGTGTCCATTTTTAGGAGTGAATTGAATGAGCATGTGCAATGCTCGGGGGAACGAGGAAGATGAAGATGGAGCAGGGCCTTTAGATGTCTCTTGGGACCCTTGAGAGTAGTTTCGGCAGAACAAGGCACAAAGGGCAGAGCGTCCATCGGGGCAGGGCATGGAGGTATGTGACCACCATTCACCTGGTCCCTTCAAGCCTATCATCTTATTTGTTCTGAGCAGCAACCCCAAGGGCTGGGCATCATCTTTCCTTTCCTGGGTTCTGTGCCCCGGTCAAGAAGTGAGATTGGAGAACTGTGCTTCCTACAGGCGCAGGTGAATGAGGTGAAGCGGGGCAGGTCCTAGACTCTGGAGGGCTCCATCCTGGGGCCAATGGCAGACGTAAGACATGGATCCCCACCTGGTTGTCAAGGTGATACTGATCACTGTGGACAGCTGGACAGAGAGGACAGAGGTCTGGAGTCCTGGCAAGCTTTGTCACCAGTGTGCACTGTGACCTTAAACAAATTCCATCCCTCTCATTAGGTTTCAGTTTCCCCCAGTTCATTCCCAGTTTCATCATTACACTCAGTTTCCTCAGATCATTGGGGAAATCCACCCACCCACCCACCCACCCACCTATTACCCATCCTCCAGGTCCATAGCCTCCCATAAGAGAAGCTTGGGCAGAGGCACACACATGGGTACAGAAAAGCACCGCTGAACACAGCCCAGTGAGCAGGGGAGGCAGCCGGCCGGCCCTCTGTGGATGGATGGGTGGAGAAGGTGTGGTCCAGCCACACACCAGGTGTCAGTCAGCCTGAACAGGGAAGGCAGCTCTGACACCTGCTACAGCACCAATGGACCTTGAGGATGCTATACTGAGTGACATAAATCAGACACAAAAGGACGAGCACTCTGTGACCCACTCACAGAAGGTCCCCGGAGGAGTCAAACCCATAGAGACAGAGAGAGGAAGGGTGGGTGCCAGGGGCTGGGCGGGGAGTGTTCACTGGGACCGAGTTCCAGTTTGGGAAGATGAGAAAGTTCTGGAGATGGCGGTGGTGACGGTTGCATAGAACTGTGAGTGTGCTTAGGGCCACTGAGCTGTGCACTTAGCAATGGTTTAGATGTTCGTTTCTCTGTGTGGAATTCTCAGCCCTTACAGGCATCGCAACCATCACCCCACAGGGGCCCAGAGGCGGGTGTGGTTCTCACATTTGCAGGTGAGGAGACTGAGACCCAAACAGGTGTGACCAGCTCACTTGCACAGGGCGGCCGTGGGGTCACCTGGCCACTTGCTCTGGAGCCTGCACTCCTGCCCCTCCCCCACCCCCAGGCCTCAGGGTGGAGCCCAGGGTCACACGCCCCTGCCCCATCTCAACAAACTGGGAAACTGAGTCAAGCTCAGAGTACATCCACATGCCCTGGTAGAAATGAAGCTTAAACCTATAAATTAAGCTTATATTCAGAAAATAAAGTTTTATTTAAAGCCCATCTCACATATGTGCTGAGGGGCGCGTACCAACAGCGGGGTCAGGGGAGCCTTCTGGGAGGTAATGACCTCTGAGCCAGTTCTTGAAGGACAGATAGGGTTTTCTTCTTAATTTTAAACATGGTAACAATTACACAACTAATATATAGTCACTGGAGAAAAATAAAAATGTAGATAAGCATAAAAGAGGTAAAAATGATAACACCCTGAAATGCCAACACTCAGAGCAAACCACTGTTAATACTCCATTTACATTCCTGAAGGTCCCCCCTCCCCTTGGGTTCCAGGACAATATGGCAATACGTAGGTATGTAGTCACCATGTCCATTGTCCATTGTCTACACAGCAGGCCATTGTGTGGAACTAACCGGCTTCACGGAACAATCCTATCTGTTGCAGGAATGCGCTGTCAGGGAGGCTCCAGGAGGGAAAGTTGGCGGTCAGCACCCAGGACACCCGGGCAGGGTCAGGCCCAGACCTGGGGATGGGCGCAGCCTTTCTTAGGCAGCCACAAAGGCCCCCGGCTCAAGATGGCAGGCTCAACACATCTAATAGCATTCCCACTGCAAACCCCACTTCAAGCTCGATTAAGACTTTAAAAGACATTTACCTAGAGGGAGGGGACAACAGAATCGTCCGCAATTTCTGAAAGCTGAATTATAGATGAGCTGTGGTAACCAGGTCACTGACAAGAGAAAGGCAGCCCTAAATAGAGAGAGAGGGAAGGTGAGATTTTACCAGATTTAATACAAAGAGCACCCCAAAACTCAGGACTGGCCATAAAAGCTACCCTGGGACTAGGAGTGCAGGAGTGTGATGATCAGGGAGTTGAGAGCAAACGGGGAGTGCAAGGAAGTTATATTCCTGGATCCCCCCCCCACCCGATGTCCCTCCCCGATGTTAGCAAAAGTCCAAAGGCCTATTCCCAGGAACACAGGCGGCCTTGCTTGACTGAAAGCTGAGTGCAGGGCCCAACTTGGCTCCCAGAATGCTAGCAGCTGGAGACCCTCCCTCATTTCCTGGGCACTTCTCTCAGAGCCAAATCATTCCCTAAAGATGCTGATATCAAGGGCTCCCAGGATCACCGTTCCATGAATCTCAGAGGCAAGAAGCCCCACTCCCTTGCTCTCAGATCTTCTACCTAGTTCTGTACTCCCCTCCAAATCATGGGCAGACAGCCAAACATCAACAGATGTTGGAGAAAAGACAGAGATTAAACAAAGTCATTTGGAGGACACACAGACTAGGTGGGCAGAGGACAATGTCATACTATCAGTCTCCAAAAACAAAGAAGAGAGGAAACAGAGGGTAGGAAATCAGTAACAAAGTATTTCAATAAAATTTCCCAGAGCTGAAGGACATAGCTTCCAGTTTGAAAAAATCCACAGTGGATGCAAACAGACAACAGTCCAGGGTGCATCACTGTGAAACAATGGAACTCTTGGGACAAAGAAAAGATTCTGTAAGGTTCCAAGGATGAAAAAGGAAGTCACACACAAAGCATAAGGTAACAGACTCTCCACAGATTTCTCCACAGCTACCCTGGAAGCAAGAGAAACAGTGGGGCAAAGCTCTTAAAATTCTGGATGAAAATCATGTCCCATCTAGAATTCTATACCCAGCCAAACTATCATGCTGGGAGGGTGGAAGAATAAAGCCATTTCAGATATATGAGTAAGGTCTTGAGAGCTTACCTCCCAGTTTATCAGAAGCTACCACAGGCTGTGTTCCACAAAAATGAGAAATTAAGCCAAGAAAATATAGGCTGTAGGGAGCAGGTGATCCAAAGGAATTTCCCCAAGGATAACAACCATGGTCCTAGAAGGATGGTTATGGGCAGAGCGCACAGGTCCGCTGGTCCGCACTGGAGCAGCGTGAGGAGGGAGCCGGCTGTGAGGCCCTCTGTTACCAATGCCCTGCAGTCACTGTTCCCTTGTCTTAATTTGGGAGAGCCTGGCTCAGATGTTTACCTTAACCTGGCTTGTCTTGAGCATGTGTGAAGTTCCTACCCACCACCCCTTATAAGTTTCCTGTGGCCACTGTCACAAATTACCACAAATTCAGTGGCTTAAAATAGCCCTAGGTCTGTTTAAAAAGGGTCTCACCGGGCTAAAATCCAGGTATCAGTAGGGCTGCTTTCCTCTCTAGCGGGTCTAGAATGCATTTTCTTGCCCTTTCCAGCTTCTAGAGGCTGCCCTTATTCCTTGGTTTATGGTTCCCTTTCAGAGTTAAAGCCAGCAAGGCCAACTGAATCTTTCTGCCTCCCTCTACCACATTTAAAGACCTTTGTGATGACGTTGGGCCCACGCGTATACTCCAGAACACTCTCCCTGTCTCAAGGTCAGCTGATTAACCATCTTAATTCCATCTGCAATTATACTGTGCGCCCCACCCACTGCCCCTCTTCATCGACCCCCACGCTTCCCTCCCTCCGTTCTGCTCCAGCCACACTGGCCATTTTTCGCCTCAGGGCCTCTGCACTGGCTGTTCCCTCTGCCCAAATGCTATTCCCCACGTCTGCACATCTCTGCTCAAATGTCACCACCTCAAAGAGGTTGTGCCTGGCCACCCTCCGCATCCCCGGCTCCGCCCCTCTCGCCCCGCCTATTGCCCACTGCACGGACCCGCCTATTGCCCACTGCATGGACCCGCCTATTGCCCACTGCATGGACCCGCCTATTGCCCACTGCATGGACCCGCCTATTGCCCACTACATGGGCCCGCCTATTGCCCACTGCATGGACCCGCCTATTGCCCACTGCATGGGCCCGCCTATTGCCCACTGCGTGGGCCCGCCTATTGCCCACTGCGTGGGCCCGCCTATTGCCCACTACATGGGCCCGCCTATTGCCCACTGCATGGACCCGCCTATTGCCCACTGCATGGGCCCGCCTATTGCCCACTGCACGGGCCCGCCTATTGCCCACTGCATGGACCCGCCTATTGTCCACTGCATGGACGGCCTCCTAACAGGCTGTGCATGTTCTCGTGTTTCTTGCTTAGCCGCCTCCCCCATGAGTGAGTGAGCTCCATGAGAGGTGTTGGGGGCTTTTGTCTGTTTTGGTCACTGCTATATACTTGGGTCCTATGGCCATGCTGGCACATACTAGGTGTCCAATGAATGTGTGCTCAAATGAATAAAAGGTCACACTGCAACCCGCTGGACTCCTAACCTCGGTCAGCCCTATTTCCCACTGGCTACCAGCCAGGGGTCTCCCATTGACACCCCTGGGGTTGCCGCTGGGCCGTGGTCTGGCTCATCACCTCTTAAAAACTTCAGCTGCCCAAGCCACCTCTGCCTTTCCTTCCGCAGCTAGGCAACCACCAGTCTGCTTTCTGTCCCTGTGGATTTGCCTGTTCTGGACACTTCGTATAAATTGGATCACAATATGTGCCATTTAACGTCTGGCTTCTCTCACGTGGCGTGTTTGCAAGGCTCACCTGTGTTGTAGCATGTGTCAGAACGTCATTTCTTTTTATGGCCAAATACCATCCTGTGGGGTGGGTAGACCTCATCTCACTGACCCAGCCGTGGCGATTTTAATGTTCCTCATGCATTTCAACTTGAGTAAGTCCTACAGCTAGACTCGCATTGTAGGCATCTGTATTAGGCGATACGACAAGAGGCAGTTAACACAAACAACTGGTTGGTAGTCACTTCTGGGCTGGTGGCAAGGGATGCACTCAGGGGAGGAGGTTGCACAGAGAGCTTTGAAGACAATGGTCCCGAGCTCACCCTTCACTGAGGCGCTGAGGCCAGAGCTCACGTGACACCCGTCAGCATGTGCACATGCGTCTCACACACTCATCGAGCTGTATGCTCATTTCCAAGTTTTTAAAAGAGCTTTAAGAGCTGTTTAAACATGCGTGCTCAGTAGTGGCTTTTTTATTTTATTTATTTTTATTTATTTATTTATTTTTAGAGGGCAGTGTCACTGGCCCTCATATGTGGATCCAAACCGGGGGCGCTGGCTTCCCAGGCCGGCTCTCAACCACCGCGCCACTCAGCCGGTTCAGTAGCGGCTTTTTTAAATAGTAGATTTATTGAGATTAATTCACATATCCAAACACTGACCACTTTTAAATGTGCAATTCAGTGGCATTCAGCACATTCACGATGTTGTGCAACCGTCACCACTATCTCATTCCAGAACCTTCTCATCTTCCCAGAGAGCCCACGCCCATGGAGCAGTCACTCCCACGTCCCCTCCCCCAGTTCCTGGCAGTCACTCATCTATTATCTGTCTCCATAGATTTATCCATCCTGGGCATTTCACGTGAATGGAATCATACGATACGTGGCCTTTTGTGACTAGCCTGTTTCACTGAGAAGATAGTCTTTGAGGTTCACTTGTGTTGTGGCCCATGGCAGCTCTCCATCCCAGTTTACGGCCAGGACTCCTCCGTGGTGTGGACAGGCCACGCCTCATTCCTGCATCGGGGCTGATTTTCCTGTTCATCCTTCACTTCGTGTGAATAGCCTGCATCTGGGCTCCTCGTAGGGTCTCGGGGACCCAGAGGACCCTCCGTTTCTGCTGGGTCCACACAAGTTCTTGGGGGAAGCACTCCGTCCTTCAGCCTCGGCTCGTGCAGTTCCAGGGCAAAAGCTTGGCAAGCAGCCTGCGGAGTTGAAACAGTGATCACCGTTTAGGTCTGGTTCTGCTGGCTTGACCCAGGGAGAGACCTTTCCCGTATCCTGGGCCGAGCGGAGGAAAAAGAGCAGTAAGGATGCCAGGGCGGCTTTTCCAGTTTTTCAAAAAAGCGCACAGACACAAAAGGAAAAGCACTAATATGCGTTTGATGGGGCAGGCAGCCTTCAATGAATGACATCATTCGGAGAACATAAATCTTGGTTTGTGTGATTTATTTATGTTAAGAAGCCCACATATGATGCTGAGTTTTCAATGGCTTTGTTTAAGTGATAGTTTTTCCTTTTTAGTGAAAGTTGGAGCGAGGATAAACAGCTCCAGCTGTAAAAATTAAAGGCGGAGGTGAAGCCAAGGTGATTATTACACAAAAAAGCTGAGTAGGGAGGGGTGTTTGGCCCTTCTATCCTCTAAAATGAAAATTACCCTGTGCCACGATGTGCCACGAACAATTACCTGCTGTTTATTAATTAACCTATTTTAAAAGCACCACATTTCTACTAGACACTGTTATTTCTCTAATGTGAAAACTGGCTTATTCGTGTTTATTAGAGCAACTATGTCCCACGTGGTCCGGACTCAGTGCACACTTAACTGACACATATATTTTTTTAATTACACATTTTATGATTGGAAATACCTTCCTGGGAGCCCAGGTGCTGAGCGTGACTTCTTCGGTGTGTTAGCTCCACTCTGAGCCCCCAAAGCCACTGGCTGGGTTGTGGGGCCTGCCCCCAGAACAGTTCCGGGGTGGCCACCCTGAGCAGGACCCCTGACTCCCCAAGGAGAGCTGGGGACCCCAAATGGCTGTCTTTCGGGACACAGGCAAATAAACGTCTCGGTTATTGTCAGGAGCACAGGGCTGACCTGGAGAGCACAGCAACACTGGAGCTCATGCCCTTAGCACCACATGGCACCAGGAAAGGGTCCCGGGCAGAAACCCTTCTGCAGTGCCGCCTGTGTCGCAGGCACACCCCGGAGGGCATCATCTTGCTGCCTGTGTCACCTGGAGTCAGGCTTTGTGGTCAGGCACTGAACTGTGGTCAGGCACTCTCCTGACTCTGTGACATGCCTTGCATCTCTGAGCCTCAGTTTCCCCATTTGTAAGGTGGAAGCAATTGCAGTTCCTACTGAATGGGACTGTTGTGAGGGTTACATGGCACTGTGAGGCATCCCAGGGGTGGGAGCCAAGCGGGGCAATGGCCAGCACCTTGCCTGGCACGGAGTCCAGCACCATCCGGCTCCATCACTCCGGGCCAAGGAGCCCTGCAGAAGGAAAGCCTCTCCCCCAAGGGAGCTCTTTCCACCAGGCCCCCACCTCCATCATTCCTCTGAGGCCTCGCAGCAAATCTGTTGCCTTATCCAAACGTGCCCCGCACAGCAGGGCCCCTGAGTGGCTTGCCCTCCTTGGGCTCCTCGTATGGGGCTGGCACCAGCTGAGGAACGCAGGCGGCTCTTTGCAAATTGGGGCCGATGAGGAACAGGTCACTCAATACAGGGCTGCTACCTCCACTGCGATGTCCTATCAAGTTGCCCCTCCTCTCCTTCCGTCTGTCCCCGAGGCTGAAACCAGGCTGCGGAGATTCCAGGGTCACTTTCTACTCAGCATACTTCATTCATTCGTGACTCATTCATTCATTCATTCATCCATTCATTCAAGCAGGCTCCCAGGCTTGGGCCAGGCACTGCAGCTTTGGAGTGGTCAGACACTCCTGGAGGAAACGCCCTCCATGGCCAACCTGCATCAGGTGACTGTTCCAGCAACTCTGGGCCTTAATCAGGCCTCCCTGGGGCCTCTGCCATATGCGAATGAATGAATGAATGAATGCTAGGTCTGCAGCATGACCCAAGAGCTTCGAGCCCCCAGAGGACAGGTGGTGGGCCTGTGAGAAGCACCAGCTGCAGGTGCCAGGGGGCCAGCTGGCCCTCCACCCTGACCAGGCCAGGCTAGGGCAGGCCAAGGTCAAGAGGGTGGGCCTGACACTGGGAGCCTGCCTGTGGAGACCTGCCCGACAGCTCCGGGGCCCTATCCTCAGGCCTGGCCGACTTGCCCTCTGTGTCCAGCCAGGGAGAGGGTCACTGCCTTCCATGGGCCACTCAGAGCCTCCAGCACGCCGTGCCCCAGCAAACCCTCAGAGGCCACACCCCTGAGTGCTGCCATCCCTACGATGGCCCCTGGCTTGTCTGCCTCCGTATTACACATTAAGAAATTGGGGCACCCAGGAAGCTAGGGCAGGGGAGCTGTCCCAGGACTCAGCGGGGAGGGGAGGAAGCTGACTGAGCCAGGCGCCGCACCCCGCCTTCAGCATTCCCATTAGAATATCAGAATTCCACTGATATCATGGGGGGAGGGTTGCCCCATGAGTGAGGGACTGCTCAAGGCTGGGACCAAGCCATCTGCACCCTAGTCCCCAGGGCTGGCACAGAGTGCTTCTTTGTGAGGTCCTTTGCCCTGCCTGGGCTGCAGGGGGCTTGGGGCCTTGTGCACTGTGTACCTGCCACTTGGGCTACTGTACTTTCATTGGGGGCTTTGGGGCTGAGATGCAGGAGGGAAGAATGGGGGGGGACACCCTCTGTTCCCTGCAAGTGGCCAAGCCTGGGGTAGCAGACGCCAGAGCCAGCTGTCAGAGTCCTGCTCCCTTCCTGGGCCGGCAGCTGGGTCAGGAGCAGGCCGGCCGGAGGGCACGCATTCCATCACCTTCGGTCCCGCCTGGGGGGTGTGTGTGGTGGTGGTGGGGGGTGGTCCTGATCTCCACCCTTTTCTCCTCGGCTCAGGGGTCTGAGTCTCCACAGGCCACCTGCAGAGATTACTGGTTTAGTAGTAAGCAAAGTGGGGCGGAGGAGGGGGTGTCGGTTTGGTTGCCCCCTTAGCCACTCCATTCCCCTTCTTCCTCCCCCATGATCTTTCCCAGAAGCGGTGGTCGGCCTGGAAGGTTTGCTCAGGCCGTGCCCCCTCCCTTGCTTCCCCTACCCACCCCCTCAATCAAAATTCAGACAGTAGTTTAAGGGGCAAGGACACCTCGGGGCTCCGACGGTCACGCCGAGGGCCCCGCCCAGACGTGCAGGATACACGCAGCCCCAGCCCCTGGAACGCCGCAGTCCCGCGGGTAGCGTGGGGAGACGGTGTGCTCCCGCCCTGCCCCGCCCCGGCCCCAGGAGCTCAGCTGGGCCCAGGGCCTCCGTAGCCTCCTCGGTCCCCGACAGCGCCAGCACCCGCCCTCTGCAAGATATGGGGTGCGGGGTGGATCACCCTAGAGTTGGAG
The DNA here is from genome assembly GCA_033961575.1 of Aselliscus stoliczkanus. Lineage (NCBI taxonomy): Eukaryota > Metazoa > Chordata > Mammalia > Chiroptera > Hipposideridae > Aselliscus > Aselliscus stoliczkanus. Next base: position 181,485,298 of record CM066730.1, on the reverse strand, counting down.
CCTGGTGTGTTAAACCTCCCTGCATCATGGGCCCCGGAGGAACCAGAGAGCGCAGCCCAGGGCGAGCCACGCCGCTCCGGGAGGGGCTGGACCCTGAGGTCCCCCACCCAGCCCTGGGGAGGGGACGTCGAGGAAGGCGCGGGTGGGGGGCGGGCGCCAAGAGCGGGGACGGGCAGAGATCGCGCAGAGCCACATCGCGTCCCGTCCGGCCCGGCCCCAGCTCTGAGCCCCGCCGCGCCAACGAGGCCCCAGGCGTGCGCGGCGAGGCCCCCGCCTGGCGCATCCCATGCGTCCGTGCTCCCTGCAACCTCGCGTCAACCCGTGAGAGGGGCACAGGAGCGTGTGGCCCCATTTCACAGGTGGGGAAACTGAGGCTGGAGAAGAAACCCACCGCAGCTCCCTGTCCAGGGTCACATCTGCGGGGTGCGGAGCCCTCAGGAGCAGAGACGAGATTTCCTTTCCAAACTAAGAGCCCCGGTGCGGGAGGGAGGGCAGGGGCCGCGGCCCGAAGAGGGAAGGAGGGCTTTGCGCAGAAAGGTGCGCAAGCCTGTTTGGGGGTCTCCTCGGGCGCCAGGCGGCCAGGCCAGGGTCCTCGGCTCCGGCGCGTGTGGGGAAGCCAAGAGACGGCTCCCACCCAGCGGCTCCCGGGACTTGACCGCCGGAAGGGCGCCGCGGTTAGCCGTTTTCGTTGCTGCCCGGGCCCTGCCCTTGCGCAACCAGAACCGGGCGCGGGAGGCGGCGGCCGCGTCCACGCGGGCAGCGTTCCGGAGACGCCACCTCGGCTGCTCGCAGCCCTGCGGACGCTGGGGAACGAAGCTGCTCCGGGCGTGCGGGGCGGGCGGCCTGGGGGTGCGGGTGGCGCGAGGGTCCCCGCTCCAAAAGGCGCTGGCGACTGGGGGCACGGGATGGGCGCGCCTCTCAGGATCAACGCAAACCGAACGGCCGGATTCGTTGGCGGGTTTTTAAAGGTTCTCGCACGGAGGGGGGAAGCGTGGGAAGCCAATTCCGTTTATTGCTCCCTGCGGCAGTGGCAGCCCGCGCGCTGCAGCTGGAGCCCCGCGGCTCGGCGGTCGCTTGGTTCGAACCCACTGTGCACGCCGCCGGGGAGGGGGCGTCGGGGTTGCCGGCACCTCCTGGAGAAAAGGTTTGGGTCGGGATACTGGTGCCAACTCCCTCCGGGGCTCAAACGGGGAGTTCAGGCTCCCGGCCTCAATCGCTTAAATTAAAAATCAAAACAAAACCCAAAAAACTCCCGATGACCTCCCACCCCAAATGCATGAGGCAGCTCCCAGGTGACTGCAGAAGAGTGACCGGCGCTCCTGAGACACAGTCGTCCCAGCCAGGACTCCAGAATGCAGGTGGGCACAGAAACCTCGGGACCTTCCCAGGAGGCCGCCCATCTTCAGGGACAATGTCTGCCTGCCTGACAAGGAAGTAGGTCCGAACACCTGGGGTGGAAATTAGCCGCGTGGTCCCATTCCTGGGAGGACCGGCCGCAGTATCCCCAGCTCTCTCTGTGACCCGCTGCAGACCCAGGGACCAGGCATGGGCACCCAGAGGCCTCCACCTGGCACGGCTTAGGGAACGGCCACAACGCTTCCAAACTCGCTGGGCCGGAGGCTCGGGACCTGTGTCCTGTCCTTGCAATCGATCTGGGTCACAGTGGATTTCCCTGGGGCTGGGGCAGCAAGAGGGGCGAAAGGGGGCCTGCAATCGCTACCCAGAGTCCACGGAGGCTCCGGTGGCCCCCGTCTGGAGCGGAGGCACTGTGCCGGGGATAAAGCTGCGTGTGGCAGCCTCGCCGGAGGAAATGGCCCTGGAGGTTGTCTGTGCTCTGCCCCCAGCCCCATTCTTGACCAAACACTCGAGCTAGCTATTTGCCCACGGCTGCAAGGCCTCTGCCTTCAGCCCCCACGGAGTCCCCTGCTGGGCGCCAAGACCACCGAGTTTTCTCCCCCGCGGCTGGTCTCCGGTTTGTCCCTGAGCAGGCAGCCTTCTGATGCTCAGATCTGGGAGACGTTTTCGTCTAGCGTAGGGCAAGAGAACAAGCCCAGACGGGAGGAGGCCCGTACCTCCATCAGACTCGGTGCCTTGTGCGGAGGGCTGGGGCAAGGACTGGCAGTCTGGACCCCTTCTGGGGCAGTTCGGGGTCTGAAAGGAGAGCCCATGTGCAAAGTAAGGGAGGAGGACTTTATTCTCTCAGCTGCTCAGTGCCTCCGAGCAGGGCCCAGGAGAGAGGACTTGCCCTGGCCTCAGAGCCCGGGGCTGAGTGCCTGCAGCCCGCAGCTGAGCTCAGGGAGCCCAGAGGGGAGCCTGCAGGGAAAGCCGCGGACCGGGCCGGTCAGTGCCTCTGCCCGCAGGCGGCTGGCCGGTCCCACTGCCCAGCATGCAATCTGCAGCAGGCTGCTGGGGTCTTTGGGCCCCGGTCAGGGGGCGGGCCGGCTCTGACCCTGCTGCTCCCGACGTGCAGACCCCGAAATGCAGACCTCCTCTGCAGAGGCCAGGCCTCCCTGAGTTGGCTAGGAGCACAGGTCCTGGCTGAGCAAAGGGATGCTTCAGCCGAGTGAGACTGCACGGTGGCCACAGTGCGGGTTCACTCCCCATGAGCTTCTAGGAAGCCCCAGAGTTAGAGACCCGCCTTCCTCGTTGCCACTACAATGCTCACTACAGGACTTCAGGGCTGGCTTTGCTCCCTCTCCCAAACCTGGCCCTTTCCCAAAGGAGTTCTCCTGATCCTGGGTCTCCAGCTGCACTGCCCTGTGTGCTGGACAGGCTGGGAGTGGGCAGAGGCCCGGCTGAAGCGGGCCCCAGCGCCCCAGAAGCTGGAGGTGAAAGTCCCTTTTCCAGTCCCCCTGACCCAACACCGAAGTCGGTTCTGAAACTCAGAGTGGAGGGCACATCTGTGCAGCCAACCCGCAGCTCAGCAGCCTCCAGCGGGCCTGGCGGTCACTGGGAAGGCGGCGGGCAGCACGTCCATCCCCAGTGCGGGGGGTGGGGGGGCGGGGGGCCTTGGCGGCATCTGCCAGAAGACTTCCCACAGCCTGGCTCACTTTGAAAACTACCCTTAAGCCTTGCAGTATTACCGAAATGAAAACTGGGCTCCACTCGTCCACACCTGTTCCCCTAAGTCCCAAATGTCCTCGGGCAGGACGCAGAGCTGGGGGCCCCGGGAAGACCTGCCTCTGATTTTCCCTGCTTCACCCTTTCTCTCTCTCGCTGGGGCTCCGCAACGCCTGGCCTGCTCTCCATTCTAAGTCTGGCCACGCGGGGGCAGGGCCTGGTCAGGCCAGGACCCAACCTCGGCCAGGGCCATGGCCTTGGGGACGGCCTGTCCAGGCTCCTTGAGCGGATCGGCTGATTGGAGAGAGCCCGCACAGGGGCCGCAGCACATGGAGGAGCCCATCTCCTGGGTCAGCTGTGCTCTCCGGAGCCCTCTCCTCAGGGTGGCCTGGATGTGCTGCCCCGCCCCCAGTCCCGCAGGGTCCCAGCAGGGGGCAGGGAAGAGGGCGCAGCCTGACCTTCCGCGCAGCCTCCTGCCCTCCTTCCCCAGGCCCTGGCAGGGTGCAGTTCCAGTCTTCAGGGGATCCCGGCCCAGCCCGGCTAGGGCTCTGAGGACTGTAATAGCCTCCTGAGCTGAGGGAGGGGCCTGACTGAGCCGGAGTGCCCCAGGAGAAATCTGGGCTCCCCTAACCTTGGGGTCGCTGGCTGCTTCCAGAGCAGGGGAGCCAGTGCTGGGCTGGGCTCAGGGGCAGGAGGGGACCCACTCTGCATGTGGGAGCCTTCCCAGGCACCCTTGTATTCTCTGAAGCCTCACGCCTAACCTCGTTGGGAGGCTCCCTGCAAAGGGGCCCTAGGGTGCGGAGGTACGAGGCGACCCCGTGTTCTCTCTGGCAGGCAGCTTCAGCCCGCTTAGGCCCAGCAGCCAGAGCCCGCCTTGGCTGAGTTAGGTGGGCAGGTCCAGAGCTCCGGGGTTCCAGCTCCTTTCCCTCCTGCCTCTGACAGTAACCAGGGTCCCCACCCTGGAGGAGTGAGCTCTGAGCTGGCTAGGGCCAGCAGCAATGCCCCAGTCCCCCATGGGCACACTCCCCATCGCGTCGCAGAGAGCCTGGCAGGCAGCAAGGCCCAGGCATCCTCTGAGCCCAGCAGCACTGTGCTTAGCCCACGGGAAAAGATAGTCAGGGCGTTTGGGGAGGAAGAGGGGCGAGAGGCCCTCGGAAGGACGGCGGGCACTGGGGCTGGGGTGCCCCGGCAAGCTCAGCGCTGTAACCGAGGGCGACACTCACCTAAGGGCAGGAAACAGCGAAGAGACGGTCAGTGAGAACCAGAGCAGGGCAGAGCGCATTCTCCGTCCAGTGTGGTGGTGGGGGGGGCGCAAGAGCGGACACCCCCAAGCAGTGGGAACTCTGTTGGGGTTCCCATCCCTGCAGGGAAGCGGCTGCGAGCTGAGGAGGCCCAAGGCCCAGCGCTCCACCCGGCGCTGGCTCCTGCGAAGCCTGGCTCTGTGGGGCTTTTCCTCTGGGGTAGCGTCGGCCATGGGCCCCTCACCATCAGGGTGCCGCTGCCAGCACCCCGGGGTCTCGGCTTAGCTCCCTGGCATGGCCGGTTCACCTGTTTTATGACCAAGGGTGCGCGGGGGTGGGGTGGGGGGTCAGAATGTGAGTCCAGGAAGGCAGTGCTGGTCTCGCTGCAGCACGCAGGGGATCCCCTGGCGGCAAAGACCCCAGACCGAGGACTGGACCCCTTTCAGGCTCAGGTTGACTCTGCAGCAGCTCCAAGTCCTGCAACCTGGCAGAGCCCTAGTCCTGGAAGGGCACCGGGGTCAGCGCTTCCGGTGGCTTCCAACTCCTTCTCGAATCCCAGACGTACACACTCGACTGAGGAGCTCTCACTGTCCCCTGCAGGTCCCGGGTCCAGGCACCCCGCCTGCCCGCGAGCCCAGCCCTCCCCTGCCGGGCCTGCGAGTGTGAGGGCTGCGGGCAGAAGGAGCCCCCGTGGCCTCCCGCCCCCTCCACCTGCTCCGCTGGCCCTCCCGCCCTGGACGCACCTGGCCTGAGCGAGGCGAGGGGGGAGTGTCCCCGGAGGCCCCGGTCCCTGGAGGTGGTCCAGCTTATGCGCTCGCGCGGTGGAGTACTCACCTGGGGGCCGCCGAGGCAGGAATACGCGGGTTGCCCCCAGGGCGGAGAGGTGCGGGGACGCCGGGTGTGCGGACAGCTGTCCCCGCGATGCCTCCCCGGTGCCCGGGGCGTTGCTCCCCGCAGCTCCGCGCGGGACCGAGGGCGCGGGTCCGAGTCCCGCCGGCGGCCCGGGCAGTGGCAGAGCGCGGAGCTGGCGGCGCTGCCGCTGTTGTTTTTGAGACGAGAAGCCCGAAGCCGCGGCGGTTGGGTGGGGGCAAAGGGGAGGGGCGGGGGCCGGGGAGGCCCGAGGGGGGCGGCGGCCCGCAGGGGCCTTCGGAGGAGCCGGGTTCGGGCGTGCGGGCCCGGACCCCCCCAGCCGATCGCGGGCTAAGGGCTGGCACCAATGGGGGAGCGGGAAAGAGCAGCGAGCTGGGGTGACGGTAAACGCGAAGCTTTTTAATCGGCACTAAAATGCAATAAAGCGGAGCGAAATCGGCCAGACCCACGTCCGAACTGTCGGCGCGTCTGCCCCACATCCAACCCGGGGAAGTCGCGAGGGCAAAGGCAGCCGCCACTCCATCTACGGCCGGCTGGGGAGGGAGCCGCAGCGCAACGCGACGCAGGGGCAGGGTGGGGGGAGAGTCACCTCGCCTCCGGGGCCACCTGGGTCCTTTTAAAGTGTCCGGGGTGCGGGCCCCGGGCGGGAGCGCCCAGCCCGGAATGTTTTCTTAAAGGGCCAGTTCCGAGCTGCGCGGAAAAGGGGGGTGGGGGAAGGGGGCGGGGGGAGAGATAAGTGAGGTGAAGCCCGGGAAGGCCGCGGAGAGCCCCCCAATCCCGCGCCGAGGCGGCGGGCGGCGGCGGCAGCGCGACGATGAGGATGATGAATACATTGCAAAGTTTTTTTGGCCCCGGCGAGGGGTGTCAGATTGAGTGCTCTGTGCGCATGTGCGAAGGTGTCCAAACTGACAATGCTGGGGAGATGAAGATAGTGTGTAGCTGCTTCTGGACTCAAGGAGGAGGAGAGAGATTCCGCGAGCCGACACCATGCGATCCAAGGCGAGGGCGCGGAAGCTAGCCAAAAGTGAGTCTCCTGCGCTCGGCCGCGCCGCGCCCACGGGCCCGGGCCGCGGGGCCCGGCGTCCCGGCCAGGGGTGCGCGTCGGGGCGAGGCCGGCGCGCCTCGGGCTCCTGGCCCCCCGATCGGCCGCGCGGCCCGGGGGCTGCTCCGCCTCCCGCGCTCCGGGGCGGCCGGGCTCGGCGCGGAGGCTCGGGGCGCCCGGGCCGCGCGCTCCCCGAAGGCGCCGGCCCCCTCCTCGCTGAACCCCCTCCCCCCCCCGTCAGGCGCTCGGGCCCGGGAACCCGAGGCGCGCGGTGGGGGCTGGGGAGGGGGGCGGAGGGGGAGGGCTGGGGGTGGAGGGGAGCGAAAAGCGAAAGTTAGCGAAAAGTTGACGAAAGGGGAGAGCAACTTTTCCCTCCTCGCTCGCTCGCTCCCTCTCTCTCTCTCCGAGTGGCTCTCAGTCCTGGTCAAATCATATTCCGGGCTTTTGAAATAGTGGGCGCTAGAGCACCGCCTTTGGCGTCGGCCAGCCGGGCGCAGAGGAGGGAGACCCCGAGCCGGGGAGGGGGCGGAGGAGGGGGTGCGGGCCGGCGCCCCCCGGCTCCGCGGGCGCGAGGGCACCGGCGGCGACGGCAGGGCAGCCACAGCCGCCGGGGAAGCAAAATGGAGACGTGGTCCCGGGCTTGGAACTATGTTCGTGAAGTTTATTCCCACTGGCGTCCCGCGCGGCGCAGGGCGCGCCTCCGTGACTGCGGCAGCCCCCGCGGGCCGCCCGGGCGCCGGGGACTCCGGCGCGAGCGTCCCCACCCGGCCGCCCTCCGACCCGCCGCCGCCGCCGCCGCCGCCGCCCCCGGCCCCGCTCGGACCCTCCTGCGCCCGCTCGCCTGGCACCGCCGTGAGGCCCGGCGGGGATCGGGCGGCCCCCGGCGAGACGGCCCGGCGCCCGGCCTTACTTTCTCTTTCGCTGCGTCTCGGGCCGAGCCCCGGGCTCCGCGCGCGCAGCCCTCCGCCTCCGGGTCCCGGCCGCCGGCCGGGTGCTCCCGCCGCCGCGCCGTGGGGCCGCCCGTGCGCCCTCCGGTCCCCAGCGCCGCCCGCCGCGAGGCCCGCGGGCCCGAGAGCCGCGCAGGTGGGGGCTCCCGCAGCCCTGGCACAGGCCCGGCTGCAGCGAAGCGGCGAGCGCCGCGCGGAGCGGGATCGGCGCCTCGGGTTCCGGCCGCCCGCCTCCCCGCCGCCGCCAGCCCACCCCCCGGCGCGAGGGGCGCGCGCCCTGCCCCCCGGGGCCCCCGCCCGGCCGCCGGGCCGCGCGGCCCGCTCCTCCTCGGGCCTCGCAGCGCCCAGGGCCAACCCCGAGCGTGAGCCTGCCGGGCGCGAAACGCCCGACGGTTTGGGGAAGAAGTTCGGCTCCTCGGGTTCGGTATTCGCGCGGCCCGGCCCGACAGCGACCCCGCGGTCGTAGGCCGCGTGTCTGGCTCGCCCGGGAAAAGCAGCGCCCAGCCAATGCGGGCCGCCCCTGCTCTCCGCCGGTGGCCTGCGGGGCCCTTCGTGAAGGCGCCGCCGCTTCCCTGCCGGTCTCCGCCGCCGCGCGCCCCTGGCCTCCGCCTCCCCCCGCCTCCCGTGACCTCTGTCCCTCTTGGTGCGAACAAGGCCCCCGGTGCGGGGTGGGCCCGCCTGTGCGCCGCTCCCTGACTGCTCGCGGGGGCGTGGGGTGTGCGTGTCCGTGTGCATGTTGGGGTCTGTGTGTACGCGCGGTGGGCCTGCTCAGGCTCTCGCTTCGGGCCGCCAGCCTCCCGGGTCACGCTCTCTCTGAGGAAGGGCCTGAACTTGGGGCGAGAAAGTGGAAAGTCACCAGGCCCTTTCCCGGTCTTCGCTGCAAGCGAGTGGCGGCCCAGAAACTTCCCGTGCCCCCAGCAGGCCGCCAGTCTGGCCCCTGCTCTGGCCCTCGGCTCTCTGTCTGCCCCACCTCGGCGGCCAGGTGGGGACTGTTGCCCAGGCCAGGCTCTGCTCAGGACCTAGACAGTGGCTGGCAGCCTCCTGCAGCCTAGCCTGGAGGCCAGAGGACAGGACCCAGAGTAGGGCGGCGCACAGGTCTCCCCTTCCTGCGAGTCTTTAGTGAGGAAAAGCACAGGCAGCAGGTAGGTCTGTCAGGCCCAGGCCAGCTGGAGCCCGCACCAGGGAAACCCTGGGACCCCTACCCCCTGGGCCCCACAGCTGGGACAACTGCCCCAAGCCCTCCTCAACAAGGCGGTGGCAGAGGCAGGCACAGAAACGCGGCTGCCTGCCCGACTCAGAACACAGGGTCCGCTGAGGAATTCCATTTCAGTGGACAATATTTTAAGCAGATGTGGATGTCCCTGGGGACCTGCCTCTATTACCTGATCCCAGGCAGAGGGCAGCTCGGGGCCTCCGACAGAACGTCCACCTCCAGGCCACATCGTGGCCAGGCCAGGGCCCGGGGCTGGGGCTGGGGGAGAGGTCATAGTTACAAGGCCAATGTGCAGGGCTGGGCTGTGTCTGCAGCCATGGGCTGGGCAGGGAAGGACGACCAGGTGAGCAGGTGTGACCCCCCTGACCCTGAGCTTGGGGGGCTGCACCAGAGGGTGTATCTGGGGCTGCAATTTCGTTTGTGTTCCCCCCAGGACCCCACTCCAGGGGGTCTCTCTTGCTGGGCCTGCACTCGGAGGGCTCTGAGTTGGGCTTCCCAAGGGCAGAGGCCATTGGGGCCTCCAGGCCTGGGCTGCTGGGAGGCAGGGGTTGCAGTGAGCACAGGTGGTGTCCAGCCAGGATCCCTTCGCTCAGGCTAGGACAGTGCTGGCCTGTGAGGAAATAGGGCTGTCTTTGCGGAACATTTAAAAACAAAATGCCTGACAAAAGCTTTGTGTTGCTGCCTCTGTTGTGAGCCAGGTGTGCAGGTGGGGACCCGCACGCGCGGCCGCAGTGCCCTGCTGACCTCTGTGCAAGGAAGAACGGGCCCCGAGAGACTGTGCGCAGCCAGGGGCTCCATCGGAGCAGCCCCCGAGGCCTAGTCCCCGTGGAGGTGACAGAACCCATGGTCTCAGACACTCTGTATCCTAGGTCTGCACGTGCTGGCCTCTGGATGATGCAGCCTGGCCCCTGGGCTGGGGGGGGGGGCTGCGAGCTCTGCTAGATGGGGCTTTTCGTGGTGTGTGTGTGCGTGTGTGTGTGTGTTCCAGGGTGATGTGTGCGAGGAAGGCGTGTGTGATAGGGCCGGGGAGCCGGGCTGGAGGCCGCTCTCCCAGCCCCTTCCCTCTGCCCGGCTGAAACAGGCCAGGCTCCCTCTCCTCCGCCGGCCCTGCCCTTCTCCCACCCGCGGGGAAGTCTGCCCTTCCGCTACTCCTCTGCCTGCAGCTGGGCAGCAGCCTCCTGTTTGGACGCCTGGCAGGGCAGCAGCGCCAGGAACTGTCCGGTGGGACGGGCGCGTCTAGCCCGCTTCGGGCGAAAACGCGGAGGCGGCGGCGGAGGGGCGGGGTGCAGGGCTGCCGGCCAAGGCCAGGTGCCCCGCCGCCGCGCGCAGAGTCCCCGGAGGCTGATTTCGCCTTCGGCTGGTGGGTGTGCCATGGCAGGGGGCCTTCGAGAGGAAGGCAGGGGGGCACCAAATCCTGTTTGTGGAGTGACCTCCCGGCGCGCTCCCCAGAGAAGGGCACTGGCTGCACTGCAGGGTCCCCAAACAGCCAGAGCCCGCCCAGGGCTGCCTGCTTGTCCTGTGCGCCACTGTGGCAGGGCAGGTGCGGGCTAGGCCTCCCCCGCCGCCCTGCCTGCGGCTCCCGCGCACCCTGGGTCCGCCTTCTGAGCAGAGCACAGGGCAGGGGGCCCGGAACCTTCTCCTGCTGAGAGGCTAGGTGCTAGCGGTGGGCGCGGGGGCTCCCCCCACCGGGCTCCTGGGAGAGGCCAGCCAGCTCTCTGGGCCACTTTGAGCGTGATTAGCCCCCTGTTTTATTCAATTAGGAGGCAATTAAGGATCCTTGGGGGGCTGGGGCTGGCAATTAAGGTGATGTATAATTAGAGTTTCAACAAAAATTATCCAGGATTAAAAATCTTTTGAGTAATTTCGTTTAAAAATTTCAAATAGTGCTAACTAGAATTTATCAGGTTTCGAATCAAACCCGTGTAACAAGTCTTGGACACTACAGCTCATGTCGCCGGCGCAGGAGGACACGGAACCGCCAGGGCGCCGTCCCCGCGACGGACAGGAAACTTCTCGCGGCGAAGGGAGCGCCAGGCCTCGCTGCGGGTGGAACGGCGGCCGCGGGCCCGCCGCGCGGGGCCTGGGAACCTCGGACGGAGCCGACGATGGCCGCAGCGGCTCGGGGTTCTCCGCACACAAAGTCGCGGCCAAGTGCCGCGCGGAGGGAGCTGCGCCCGCGTCTACACCCGGCAGCGGGTTCATGGCGATGGCTGCGCACGGGCGCCCCTGACCCCAGCCCGGCGGCGATAGCGCTCTCCGCCTCCACGGCGGCTGTCCGGCCCCAAGAGCCTCTGCCTCTTGGCTTCTTGGACAGAGAAGGGTGCGTTCCTCGCTCCAACCCCTCGACTCCCGACTCTGGCCCAGACTCCGCGGGCCGCAGGCCCAGGCTCCGTTCGCAGTCGTTTCTCGGACCTGGGCGCGGAGAGACACCGGAGCGGGTGGTAGCCTGGGTCTGAACGGGGCTTAGGGGGAGGAGGAGACGGTGTGGAGAGCACCGAGGTGCAGGGTGGAGGTTGGGCTTCCGGGATCGACCCCCACCTCCCTGGGCCGCATCCGCGGGTGCAGCTTCGCCCGAGGTGGTGTGTGGTCCCGGGCGTTCGCTCCACGCACCTGCCTGCCTGGGGAGGCCAGAGCCCGCTGCCCCTGCCGACGCGGCAGCCTCCACGGAGAAGGTCAAGGTTGCCTTAGAGGCGCCCATGGTCCACGTGGAAGACATGACCCCTCCCCCTTCACTGACCCTGAGGAGGATGGAGTGTGGGTATCTGGCACCATTTTTAAGGGGTAAGAAGACCAAGGCACAGAGACAGAGAGGTCAAGGAACCCACGCAGGTCACACAGCAAGCTGAGGGAGAAACTGAAAGTCACCTCCATAAAGCCCTCCCGAATTTGGGGTTTAGCAGCCCCTCCACCACCTCACTGCAAGCTGCAGGTATTTCCACAGGAGTTCGTAAAATGCCTCTGGGTTTAAACCTGTTCCCAAGGCCAGTGTTCTGCTTGTAACAGGTCTGTTCTTAAAAAGCAAGTAAGACATCACCGTGCTTACGGCCTGTGAGTGCCATAGCCTCCTGCAGCCTGGGTTTTCTTGCTCCCAGGTCTGGACTCTGCTCTCCCCACCAGCAGGCGGGAGGCCTGGCTCCGGCCTCTCCAGCGCCTGGTCTGGGTGTCCTCGTCCAAGCGCAGGTGCAGAAGAGCGGAAGTGTCCACCACTTGCCTGCACCCCCCACTTAGTGCCTTTAACCTGAGTGAATCCAGGAGGTGCAGGACCTGTCCGCTCACCCTCCCACTACACCCCAACTCTGGAGGGCAATAATCTCCGCCCCTCCCCTTAGGCAATCAGGGAGAGGTGGAGCTGACCACAGAGCCCAAGGAGCTGGCCGCTCAGTTGCTGGTCCTGCCTGGGCCGGCTGCTGTTCCTCAAGCGTGGGCACCTCCTAGACTAGGGGCAGGGCCACAGTGGCAGCTCGGGCCGGCTAGTGCTCCCCAGCGCCTGTGGGCCCAGGGCGGCCTCTTCCTGTCCTGGCCACTCTCCCGTCTCCGGCTTTGGCCATCAGATCCTCTGGGGTCTGTCCAGCCTCTCCCGAGGCCCTGAGGAGAGATGCCGTCCCTCGGCTCCCAGATAGGAGTGCCGCGCTCCCACATCCATGTTTGTTTAATAGTTAACATTCTGTGCAAAACAGGAGGGAAGTCAGAATCTGGTGAAGGCTTTGCTTATTTTATATCCACTATAACTATTTCTGTCCATGAAAATTGGCTTAATTATATCAATGGAATGTTGCTTTTTCAATTCTGTATGCAATTAGTCCGTCTTGCCGGCTGCAATTTATTTTAATAAAAAAATAAACCAGTGGTGTGTTCAGTTCCTCGTCCCCTGGGGACAAATGCGATTGGTGTGTTTAATTTCATTAACTACAATGCGGCCTACTGGAAAAATGTATAAAATCAGCTTTATACAGCTTAAACACTGGCATTTGAAACAAATCATTATTGCATTAGCTGTCACACTGGTAATTCTAGAATCTAAGGAAAAAAATATATTATGGCTGTTTTTATAACCCTTTGCAAATGCACTGTTAAAATAATTTATAATCATTTGAAAACAGGGCTGGGTCCTGGTGAATATTTTATCTCCTCTGGATAAGGCTGCATGTTGTCCCGCGTAAGCCATGATCCTGACGTATGTGCCGTTCCCAGCCCCAAGCCCTCCTCTTTCCAGGTGGAGGCAGTGGGGGCTGGCTGTAAACACGCCTAGTGAGCACGGGCTCTTTTTTTCATTCTGGCTGGACCCTGTTCTTGAGGTGGAATAGCTGGTGCAGTGACAGACGCGTCTGAAGTCCTCGGGTCAGAGGGGACCCCAGAGGCTGGTGCTTCCGGGTCCTGGGTGCCCTTAGCCTCCCCTCCAGACTCTCTGGTGGGAGAAGGGCTCCATAAACACGCAGCGTCTTCCAGGCACAGGATCTAAACCTCCCACGGATGGTATTCCAGAGCTCCAACCTGGGGAAGTGGAGGGCCATCTCTGCTCTGCTCACCCCTGCCGCCCTGCTCGGCGGACGCCGGGGAACCGGTGACTGAACACTTGTTTTCTGACCCTGCCCAGAGGGTTCTGCAAAATGAACTCGGTGAGGGGCTTCACTAGACAGAGGGAATTCACTGCTTCTCGGTGGACAACTCACTTCCAGACGGTGTGCACCTCCAGCCCACATCCCGGGGAGCGTGGGTGTGGAGGGGTGTGCCCCATTGTGTGCCGGGATCAGCCTCATCCGCAGAGTCCTGGCCCAGCCTGAGCCGACCGTGGCTGATGAGGCAGGCGATGGGGGCTGCTTGCCCCCCATTCCCCTGGGTGTGTGGCTAGAGACGGTTAGCCAGCTGGGTCTTCGGGGAGGGTGTGCTGGGCAGAGTGTGGGCTCCTCTGACTGTCTGTCTGCTGGTTCTGAGACACGCCATGCAGACACCTGACTTACGTTGCTGAAACCCCGGCAGGGTGGCCACTGGCCTGTCCCCAGTATGGAGGTGGCGAGGGACATAGGGGCTCGGCCTGCCGCTGCTGCCACTGTCCCTGTGCAGGCGCCTGGAGCACCTTCTAAAGGTCTGTCTCCCCCCGCCCCCCAGGTAGCGCCCAGGGTCATTAACAGAAAGCCAAGCCCTCAGTGGCGTTGATCTGAGGCTCCGGACCAGGGCAGCCATCCTGCTGATGTGGGAGAAGGGCTCCCGGCTCTCACCTGGGTTTTTTAGGGAATTCCCAGAGATATCCTTGGGTCTTTCCGGCCACATTAAGAACTATCCCCTCGCCCTGCCCCTTAGCCTCCTCACTCACCTGCATGGATTTAGGAAGATTTCATTTTTTCCTTTCGATACAAAATGTATATTCTATAACTTTCAGTGTAGGGTGATGGTGGGGCATTGGGGTGCACAGGCACACTGTCTTTGGGTCTGAAGCTCCCTCCTGCTTCTCGGGGGGCGGCCAGCAGAGCTGGGCAGGGAGACCCCAGGCCAGGTCTCCCCAGGGACCTGGCTCTGGGATCATTCCCCATTGAGGTGACCTCCTTATGCCCGGGGTGGGGGGATCCTCAGGCTTGTGGTTTGCTTTCCTCCCGGTGAGCTGTCGAGTTGAGAAATAGATGGCTTTGTCTACTTTCTTACTTTAGAAAGAATAACAAAGCCCAATGCTTCATGCAAATCCAAGCCCTGGGCCGTGGACGCCCTGGCCACTGCCCTAGAGGCCTCGTGTGGGGCCCTGCAGCCGGCCGCCCTGGGACAGAGCTGGGGACACTCCGCTCGCTCCAGCTCTGCACGTGTGGCATCCCACTGCCACATCCCCACGCCCCGCCTGGACGGCACCCCTCGCCCCTCGCCACCAGCCACCTTTGTGAAACCAAGGGAAGGGGAGGCATTTGGGAGACTAAAAGCGAGCAAACCCTTCAGCTTGGTTGAAGGCTTGCGGTGTGTGTACGTGTATTCATTTGTGCGTCATGCCCCTTCACTCCCAGGCTCGAGCAGGTGTGACTCCACAGAAGGTTACGGAAGGACCCAGCCTGGTGTTTGCTGGGGTGTCCTGGGGCGGGGCGAGGGTGCAGTCAGAATGGAGGGTGAATCCCACCGCCATCAGACAGGCAGGCAGAACTGAGTTTCGGTTTTATCTCCTTGGCCTGTGTAGGAAACTGCTTTGTCGGTCTCTGCCTCCCTCCCGACCTTTGTGGGGCCATCTGCGGGTCCCGTAGAGGTGTACAGGCCAGGCGGAGGGCACACACCCCAGCCCCACGGTACTGCAGTAGCTGCCCAGGCTGCCCCGTCACAGAGCCCCGCCGCCCACTGGGCAGCCCAGCTGCAGCTAAGCGTCCACTAGGATGCTGCCGTCCAGTCCGGTCCTGACCTGAAACACACACAGGCTCCTTCGCTCCAGAATTTACTTTTAAACTGGGGAGCAGAGGCTCTCAGCCCAGGGCGGACCCTCTGCCAGGCGCCCAGGCACTTGCCATGCTCACAGGCCTCTGGCCGCCTTCCTGCCCTCCTGCCGTGCTGGGCCTTTTCCATCCTTACATCTGTCCTCAGGGTTTAAACAGCTGTGGGAATCTGCCAGCTCCTTCTTATCAGAGACCTCCCGGTTCCTGCAGGAGGGGGGCCTTCTGTTGTTTGGGGGGCTCCAGTCCATCCGTCCCTTCATCTCTGCCCCTGGAGCCCAGCACATCGTCCGTGGGCCTACTGCGTGTGGGGCCCTGAGATCTGCTCACTGCTGGCAGGGGTGGGGGGTGGGGGCATCCGGAGGAAGATGTGGTCACGCCACCATGCTCTGGGCAGGGTGGGGAGCCTAGGGGTTCACAGATGCCCAGAAGACTCTCTGATCTTCACTGGCCAGCAGGTCCACATCTCGGAGTCTGGGCCTCTGTGTCTAAGCTGTCGGGAAGCGGAGGATCCCGGGCTCAGCCCAGCAGGCCGCCCCCAGCCTCAGCACCCTGGGGACAAGCCGCTTTCCCCATCTCTGGTCTGGCCTCTGAGCTGGTGGAGGGTTTGCCAGCCTCCAAAATGAGCTGCTCTATTTCAAATTAGAAAGGCCAGAGAGGGAGGGTGGAAAGGAGAGGGGGCTTACATACCTGTGTGCTTCTGGGAGCCTCTTTCTCCCCCTCTCTCTACCTAAACTCAGTGGCTCAGGTGCACTTTGTGCGGCGTCCCTCTGGTTGCGATGGCAGGCAGGGCACCCCAACATTTCAGCCCATGGATGAAGTGCCTGGGTGGATGTATGAGGAATGGAAAGGGAGTATGGCAGGAACTCTTTCCTGTGACACAGTTTAATCCCCGTATCTGCATTCAGACACCGGCAGTCGATATTGTGCGTTAATGTAGATTTACATAATAGGCTGCCATCCGTCTCTCTAGCGGCCTCTCTGAGGGGGAGGGGCGTGCATTTAAAACACTCACACATAGGTATCTGCTCAATGGGCTGTTACAGCCGCTTCAGAGAGGCCCGGTCACATCGGCCCATAAAACATTTAAACACAGACTGAAAATGATGACGCTCAGACGAGAAGCCCACATGGTGACACAGGAAAGCCGCTGCGCTGCCGGGCAAAGTGCTGGGCATCACTCGTCGCGGAGCCCAGTCACCTCCGCCCTCTTTCCTGCAGGCTGGTCCGAGGCTCTTCCACTTACGTGCCCTCAGGTGACGCTCCCTTGTGAAGGTTCAGGAGGAGGCCACCGCCCCAGGGCTCACACGTTCCCAAGTAGGTGTTTTCACCCTCTGCCCGGAAAAGCGATGTGATTGGGTCTCCCCTGTGCTGGGAACCAGCATCTCTGGCTGGTGCTGCCCTGAGGACCATTTCCAGCCCCTAAATTCAGAAGTGGCTGCCGGTCCCTCCTCTCCCCACTGGCTACCCCGCTGGCCCAGCCCTGAATGTACACCTGGCCTCAGGATTCACCTCAGGTGGTCCTGGGACTAGCTCTGGGGTGTCAGAGTGGGGACCTCACCAAGCTGTTAGAGGCCCCTGGGGGTCCCTTTCAGAAGGGAGTTTATGACCCAGAGCTCAGCTGTTGCTCAGTAAAACTGAGCTGCTTTAGGCCGGAGCAAGCAGCCTGGGGCGTGGTGCCCACCGAGCTGGGCCACCTTCCTCGTCCCTGCCGCCTGCTCGCCCGCTGCCCGGGAAGCCTGGCCTTCCTCGCAGGTTGCTCACAGATCTCGTTCCTGGAGAAGCCGGGGCATTCTTGAACTGCCTGCAAACCGGGAGCGTTTGTTGGCCCGAAAAGCCACTGCGAGGGGGAAACGCAGCCCCCGACACTGACCCCTCGTCGGATCACTG
This sequence comes from Aselliscus stoliczkanus, assembly GCA_033961575.1. NCBI lineage: Eukaryota > Metazoa > Chordata > Mammalia > Chiroptera > Hipposideridae > Aselliscus > Aselliscus stoliczkanus. The sequence goes on along the minus strand of CM066730.1, from coordinate 181,468,640 downwards.
TGCTGGGATGGTCTCCAGGGAGAGCGCAGGCGTGTCCGTGTGTTTCCATGTGTGCCATGTGTTCACATGTACGCGTGCACCTGTGTGCCAGCATGGGTCTGATGTCCGAGAATTATTACCCTCAGGCCGTTTTTGGTTTTGTTGTTTCGTCAGTGACCACTTGTGCTTTGCAAGGAGCCCCTCACGTTCACTGCCCCCTCCCACTGCTTAGCTCCCCGTGGAGTCTGAGACTGTGGCCGTAGCAGCAGGCCCCGAGTCATTTGCAGCTGGTTGTGCTGGGAGAAGAGACTGAAGTTCAAAGGTGGAGAGAGGAGGGTCTGCACCCTCCCCCTCGAAGAAACAAAGAGGAGAGGGGGTTGTTTAGATAATCCTGGGCCCTAGTGCTCACATTTAGAAAAATTAGGCCCTCTTGAAAAATTACAGAATTATGCTGCCAGTGTCAGGTTCCGAGATAATGATGTGTCTGTGTGCGAAAATATTAAATTGCAATAACACGCCTGGGAGGACCTCTCTGAATAGGGTATTCAGTTCCCAGCTTGGGCTGGACATAAAGCTAGTGACTGACAGAATACAAATGGTGTCAGGAAACATTGGGGGGTGTACAGCCCGACTCCGCCGTTTTTATCGCGTTCTCTATCTGGGCCCATCTAGCCGTCCTTTTATTTAATGAAACAGCCCGACAATGTGGCTAATTATTTATTTATCATGTTAGCAGGAGGAAAAGCTATCAGAGACAGATCAATTTTTCCCTGGAAGTGATTTGACGTGACTTAAAAAATAAGACCCGCTGAGATATGCTGGGCGCTATCCGGGCATCTCCCAGAGTCCAGTTCACAGGCTGTGCTGACCGTCCATTTTTTGCAACGCCAAGCAACCCACCGAGGGTTTCCGTGCCGAGGACCGCGGCCCCTGGTTTCTTCTGGGCAAAGGAAACCTGAGCGGCAACAAGTAAACCGGGGGCGATGGGAGGTTTTTCCTATTTCCACAGAGCCCGTGGAGACCTGGCGTCTCTGATAAGAAGCCGGGTGAGATGGGGGTCCCGGCCCCTGACACTAGGAACTCTCCCCGTGTCCAGAGACCTCGTGCGTGTGCGTGTGCGTGAGCGTGTGTGCGATGGAGAGGGGGTGGAGTTTCAGTGGCTGCACGTTTGGCCGAGTGTCCTTAGGAACAAAAGAGCTGGAAAAAAAAACCTCAGTGGAGAGAAAGAAAGCTCAGAAATCAGGGGGCAGATAGCCGGCCCAAGGGGGGCTCTCGTTTCATGGCTGAGAATCAGAATTGCAAAGCACGGGGGCCCCCAGTCTTAACTTTCTTTCCATCGAAGGTGTTAATCTTACCTTCCAAAGGTTAGATAAAGCCGCTCAAAGCTGCTGTGTGCTATTGAATCTCACCTGCTAATTACGGCGGGGATGGCGGTTCGAAGCCCATCTCGGCTGCCCCGCCGGGTCCCTAGGCTGGCAGCCTGGATAAGGGATCTTTCTTTGCTCCAAGTTCTCCTTTTACCCTGGGTTTTAGGTTGCCTCCAATGCTGACAGACTACCCTCGTTCAAAGGGGAGGGGGCGCTGATGGCCACGGTGAGGGTGAGAAGCCCATTACCGCAGCCCGGGTCCTGGCAGCCCCTCGGGAGTCCCCCTCCTTGACCCACAGACTCAGCATGACAGAGTGAGGGAGAGGGCCGGGCGTGGAAGAATGCGGCCTTGCGTTTTCTGACAAAGAACCCCCGATTCTTTACTCACCAGGAGAGAATAATACTTGGCCTCACCTGCAGGGCCTGCCGACTGGTAGGGGACAGGGAGCTGGTCCGCAGGCAGTTTGCGCAGTGGGTTCTCAAGGACATCAGGACCCCCGGGCCAGATATGGGCCTCCTGGGAAACTGTGACCACAGCGCTGGTTCCCATCCAGGGTCGTGGTCACCAGCACTGGACACACTCTGGCCACAGCTGCGTGGGGGAGAGGCCACCTTGGGGCCCGCGTCACAATGGCGTCCCTCCTTGAAGCCCCCGACACTCACAGAATTTGTAAAAGCAAAGCCCTCCTTCCCTCCCCAGCCCAGAGGCAGAGGCCCTCAGAGCCCTGGCCAGCGGGCAGGGCCGGACGGTGAAGCCCAGCTCCTGTCACGGTGGTGAGCGTCACCTCCGGCCACTGCAGGGCTCTTCACATGCCTCGTCCCTGTAGCATCTGAGACACCACAGTGTTAACTGCCACCAGCCAGCTCTTGGCCTGTACGTCCCAAGTTCCAACTGCGATGAGCCATACCCTCGCCTTAGCTGACCTTGGACTAAACCAGAGGGAGCTGATGGGCTCACCTGCCAGCTGAGTGTTGGCGCCTGGGATGGAAGGCTGGCCCTCGGGTCCCTGCACCGCCGGGCAGAGGGGAGGTGGCCGGGGTGGTGTCACGGAGTGTGTGGGAGCCCGTGGGCCTTGCCCAAGGGGAGATTTTTCTGCTTCAGGAGAGGGGGGCTTCCCGTAGGCCCCTTGAGAGCACCTCCAGGCCAGCTTGACTGGTGTCAGAGGGACAGTGGCCCGCCTTTGGTCTGGAGTCACCCTTTGCCAAGGCTGAGATGCAGATAAGGGTAGACTGAGTTTTAGAGAAGCGAAGATGGGGCCCCCAGGAAGCATCCCTCGCACCTACCAGGGCTGAGGTTGGGGGACACATGCCAGCTCCTGGACTTCCTGACCAGTCCCACCTCGGCTGGGTCAGGACAGAGCAGGGACCGACGGGCAATGTCACGTGCTCTTCCCCGGACCTTGAGCCTGGACTATAGGGCCGGGAGTGTTCCTCCAGAAACGGGGAGGCAAACGTAGGGTCCAGTTCCACCTGTCCCCTCCAAACCGTGACAGCTGGCATGGGCGCCTATACCCCGTCGGTCCAGAAGGGCCCGCCTGGGGGTGGCTGGGAAACAAAATGAGACCTGTGTGCTGGATGGCGTGAGCCTGTGTCCCCCATCGGCCATGCCCCCCACTTTCTCTTTCCCTTGCCCTACGTGCCTCACTGGCTCCGGTGGGGGGCGGATGGGAAGAGGCTTCGGCTTCGGGGTGGGGAGTGGAGGCTGGGGTGACGTGCAGGGCGCTTGAGCGTGGGATGGTGATTGCTGATATTGTCTGCAGGATCGAGGCTGCCGTTCTGTCATTGTTAACAGCTATTTTGGGTTTCTGGAACTTTTTCCGCACCCGGCTGAAGCAGATTTTGTATGAGTGTGTGGGGCTGAGCAGTCTCCCTGGGCTTCCGGCTGTGGCCTACAGGTTTCAAAGCTCGTCTGAAACAATACTTTGAGGAGGGGAGAGCAAACGAAGCCCAGCAATACGGGTCTGGTCTCCTTGCAAGCCCGTGCCGGCCTGGGCGGAGGCGGCTGGCCAGAGAAACCACAGCCCTGGGGAGGGCCGGCGGGTTGTCTGGGCGACCGAGGCAGGCACCTTCCCCTGCTGTGGGGCGCCGTCCACCCAGTGCCCCGAGGAGAAGAGTCTGGGTGTGGTGAGGCTGCTGGACAGCAGTCCACAGGGCCGGCCTTTGGGGGTGTTAGACCCTGTCTTTTGGGGTCTCTTGCTTAGTTTTGTTCCAGGTGGTTTTGGGGTGCTGAGTGGCAAGTCCCAGAGATGAAAGGGGTGAAGCTGTTACCCCTCGCTCTGCTGTTATCCAGCTGATGTTCTGACTCTTGATGGTGTCTCTTTGGTGTCACCCAAGGGGACACGCTTAGGACTCACTCAGGGGGCTACAGGATAATGGACTTCACTGTAATCAGTGTGTGCACACACACGCACCCCCCACACACACAGGTACACATGCTCGTACATGCAGCTGACACACGTGCAGCACACTCACGCAGTTGCACAATGCAGTTCTGTGAATGTGAGCACACGCAGACACATGCACACTTACACACTCACGTGCAAACATGCTCCGTGTGCACAGACAGGACTCCAAGAACCAGACTCTAGTTTTAGTCTTGGACGAGTTAGGGGACGGATGCAGAGACAGCAGATGGAGCACATGTTTGCGGGCAAAGGGGACGCCCATTCGGGGGGCTGTCGCTGGGTCTCAAGAGGGGAGGGAGGCTGGGAGAGCCAAGTTCAAGTGCAGGGCTCCCTGTAGCAGAAAGGGCCTTGGCAGCTGGCGGGCCGGGGAAGCCTGTCCTTCTTCCTTCGTTGGGACTCTGGTCCAGGTGGGCCCTGGGGTGTTGGGGCCCTTCCCCCTGGGGTGGGGCAGGCGGTGGCCTCCGAAAGCACAGGCAGGACGGGCTGGATCTGGTGTCATGCAGGCCCAGGGCACAGGGTCCCGTCTGGCCCTTTCAAAGGGACATTCGATCTGAACCCTGGGGCCCAGTAAGGAGATTCCTGAGCGGAGCGCGGGATCAGAAGCAGGCGGCGCTGGACAAAGCGCTCCGCACCGTCCTCGGCTCTGGCAGGAGGCCCTTCCTGGGATTATCTGCCCCCTTGGGAGGCGTGGAATTCTGGGGGCCAGGGGCCACGCAATACAGAGCTCACGCAGGCCCCCGATAACGCGGGCTGCTTTCTGAGGCCCTTCTGTCGCAGAAATCTGAGGTGCGGCCCCAGAGTGGAGGCCGCTGGCCCAGGACATTTGAGCCAGGGAGGCAAGGTCCATTCTGCCGCGGCCCTTGGGAATCAGAGTCCTGGCCGTGTCTGCCAGTGCCTACGCCCGGGTCTCCCCCTCACCCCCACCCCCCCAAGCTCCCGCTTAAGAAACAAAGTCTGGAGGGCAGCATCTTACTTCCCAGACCCGGCCGTTTGCGGGCGTCCCCGTGAGTCACAGATGCCCGGCCTAGTGGCCCCGGCCTTGGAAGGAGGGCCAGCAGGGAGGCTGGTGGCTCCTGGTGCTGCCTGCGAGCTGCAGTTTGCTGGGAGCCAGGGGGTTCCCCTGGTGGAGGCGTCCGGTGGCCCCCACACCCCTCGACCAGCCGAGCATCCTGATGCTTCATCCTGTCCCCCTGTCGCCAACTCATTCCCATCTTTGTCAGGGGACATGGGCACATCTAACTGCTCTGGGGACTGGTGCCCAGGACCTAACCGACCCTCCAGTAGGTAAATCCAGGTGGCATTGCAGCCTTGAAGAGACATGGATGTGGATGATACCCCTGAGTTTTGGCGGGGTGCTGCAGAGGACCTGAGGCCGTGGTGATGGGGTTCTGCCTCGCTGGGTCAGAACCAAACCGCTCTGGGGGAGGGGAGAGAAGGCCTGGCCCAGGTGCAGAGCTGGGTGTCCCCTTTGGGGACATGGGTGGGTCCTGACTCGATCCAGGTGAGGCGTCTGCACTTGTGGTCTGACTGTGAGTGGGTGGGCAGCGCAGGCTTTGGGCTCAGACCCCTACCGCATGCTGCACCCACTGCCCGCAAACTGCGACCTGGGCTTCTCTTGGCCTCTGTGAGCCCCGCGTTCCCATCTGTGAAACAGGTGATCCATACTTCATGGGGCTGTGGTTGAATCGAGAATGGACTCCTCCTGGAGAATAGCATCCTGCCCCCATGGCAGCTCGTCTTCTGGGGCCACGGCAGGTCTCCTCTGGGTGCCTGGGTGACCGTCCTGGATCTCAGGGCAGGCGGCAGGAGGCCCTCAGCCAGGATGCCCCCCCAGGCCTGCGAGGGCCCCAGGTGGGCATGGCAGCGGGGCCTGGCTGAGACCTCCCCAGCCCCAAGCCCCCCCAGCCCCAGAAGCCTGTCCAGCCCGGAGAGCCTGTCAGTCCATCCACAGTGAGCGGTCAGCTTCTCTGGAGCCCTGGGGCTGTCTACACCTGGCCACAACCCCACTGGTGTACACACGGGCTCGGCACCTTCCTTTAGCCTAGTTTGAGGGCCTCAGCGTGTGTCCCTGGGTGCCACTGAAGGTCACGGTGTCCTGCAGTGGGGAGCGTTTGTCTCTGCCTGGGTCTCTTTTTGTTTATGTCCCTCAGGTCCCTTCCTCTCAGTGAGGACAGATCGGTAAACTGAGGCATGCTCAGGGTGTGCTCGTGCATGTGGGAGTGTTTATAAACTGTAAGTCGCTTGCCTGGTCAGGTCCACGTGCAGTCTCACGGGCAGGGTCGCCAGCCTGGACGGCAGGGCCACTGGTTCTGAGCCCCAGGCTCAGTGTCCTCTCAGCCTGGAGAGCGCCCTGCACTTTCTGTCCGGTGGTGGAGGGCCCAGGCCCTCCCTGTGCAGAGACCCGCACCCAGTGCCCTCTCCCCACACCCCTGCCTCCACGCACCTTTGGAGTAGAAACGCATCGAACCCGTGTGATGGCCTGGCTTCCCCCTGCCGGCCCCCTGCCTGACCTGCCTCCGCATGTTGTATTTCCACAAGGACGCTTTGGTCCCTGTTTGGGAGCAGGAGGCCCAAGGGGAACCCTGGCGGTATCCCCCTGAGCCTTGGCAGTGCGACTGGCACCTGTGAGAGCCGAGCAGACCCGCCCGTCGGGCCCCACCGTTGCTGTCCCCTACCTGCCACCTTTCAGGGGATGGTTTTACCGAGTCCTTCCACTGTGGAGCCTTCCCTTTGGGGCCCACGAAGGAATCTTGACTTGACCTGTCAGTGCTTGCCCTGTTTATTCATTTGTTTTTATGAAGTATGCTGTTAATTGGGCAAAAGATCGTGCCCGGAGATTTCTGAGGAAACCAAGAAGGTTTCTGAGATTTCCAATAGTGAGGCGATTATGTGACGGAATGCCGCAAACCAACATGGCACCTGTCACCTCCAAGGAAAGTGGGGGAAAAAGAAAAAAGAAAGAATGAAAAAAGAAAGAGCAAAGCTGAAGTCTGCGGGAGCGCGACTCCCAGACCGCGTGTCATGGGCAGCGAGACCTCCTGCCAAGGGAGGGCGCCTGGGCCTGGGCCCCCCCCCCCGGAAGCCCTGCGCCTGTGCAGGTGGGGGGGGGTGAGCAGTTCTTCCGAGGGGGCCCCCCCAGCACCCCTGCTGGCCTACCCAGCGGCTGGGGTCCTGAGGGCAGGTGTCTTTGGGCCATAGAAGATGGGGCATCTAACCTATGGCAGAACGAGACCCCGTGATGCGTCTCCTGCTGTACCCCACATGGGGGCCCAGAAACTGGGGTGCTGGGAGTGTCCACTGGGCCAGTCTGCCATTCACACGGCCTGGGGTCCCCAACAGAGAACTGCTGTCCACATTTGGGTCAGGTCAAGGGTCCTTCCTTGCGCTTGTCAGGCAACGCAACCCCAAATGAGGAAATGCACATTTTTGGGGGTTTGTGGGAGGGAGTTTTTAGATCATAGGAGGAGATTTAAACCAACTTTGATTTTTTTTTTTTTTTTTTTTTTTTTTTTTTTCAAACCAACGCTTAGTCAAAAATGCCCCATGTACCCCGTTCCCTCGGACATTATAAATCCAACATTTCCAGACCATTAATCCAGAGAGGTTGGCAGCACTGGCAGCTGCTGGAATCACTTTTTTCAAAAGCGTTTCTTGATTGTGTGTGCCTTTACCCATAGTTCTTCTCTTTCTTTTCTTTCTTTTTCTTTCTTTCTTTCTTTCTTTCTTTCTTTCTTTCTTTCTTTCTTTCTTTCTTTCTTTCTTTCTTTCTTTCTTTCTTTCTCTCTTTCTTTCTTTCTGACAACCTTGAGATGCCTTTGGACAAATCTCTGGTTGTTGACAAATCAATTTTCTCGGGAGGGAAATGCATTTCTGTTGGTGGCACTGGGGTCCGGCCTCCTGCTTGTGGCTGAGCAAAGATTAGACTGAATTTCTGGGCGAGCTGTGTTTCCTCCGTCCCCCATGACTGCCCTGTGCCTTGGCTTTCATGCTACATTCTTTTTGCCTCGTAATGTTGTTTCTCTCACCTTCTAAAGCCAGCCAGCAGCGCGGCTCCGATTTATGAGGTCTGAGCTGCTAACAGGATCGTCTATTTCATGCGCTCTCTCTGCCGCTCTGGCCATCTGACCTCAGCCGCGGTGCGGCTCGTACATGCAGGGACTGTGTGGCTGAGAAATGTCTGCGTCAAAGAGACGGGAGGCCAGCCCTGGAGTCTCTGTCGCGTTAAATTGGGGAGCTGGGGCCTGAGTCACTGAGAACAATCCAGAAACAATAATACCCCCGCCCCAAGCCTTTTCCCCACGTGTGTTCTTATGTGTTTGAATAAACTTAAAGCTGGACCCTCGACTGAGGTGGAAGGCAAGTGGGGGCATGAAATGCATTTGCAGAACACCCCCCACTCTACACTCCCCCTGGTGGGCTGTGGCCTGTGGGAATTTCGCAGGCGTGGCCCCAGCATGCATGGGCCAAGGTAGCAGCTGCGCCAGCATTGTCCCCGCCTGGAGAAGATGTGCAAGGACCCCACACGCTTTGGGTCCCTGCTGCCCACACGGTGGTACCCGGCTGGGAGCTCATTGTTTGCTGAAGGTCGTGGGGCCCCCAAGTCCCCCGGCCTCTGCCTGGGCCCGGTCCTCCCTGAGCCTGTTTGCCTGCTTGGCGTTGAAGGGGGTCTGTGAGCTCATGTCAGGTGGCACGAGCCCTCTGAGCACAGCGGCTTGTCCCTGTTCCTGTGCAGGAAAAATAAAAGGTCCCAGGCCGTAAAACACATGCTGTTCAATCGGGCTCTTTATATGATGGAGTTTCCTCATTGAAACAGAAGTGGCCCTGCCAGGCGTGGGGTCAGACACCTCTTTCTCGGGCGCATTTGCTCCCCAAGTGGCTTGTTCCGGGGCAGCCACCACGGCAGACGACATTTGAGGAAGCCGCCTGTCTGGCACTTGCGAATTCCCTGTTTTATTGCGTCGCCTCCAGGCCCAGCCTAATCAGACTCTTGTCCCCCTTGTCCCGAGGCTCCAGCCTCTCCCCACCGGCATCACTTTTGAGTTAAGCAAATAGGAGCAAGGCTGTTAACTAGTCACCCCTGGAAGCAGGCTCATCTGAGTGACTGTGACAACGGGCTCAAACCACTTCATCCACCCACCCTTCCGTCCATCGCCTGTTTGTCCAGCGAAGGTTACGGGCACCCACCTGCCTCTCCCAAGTTCTGAGAGGCTCTGTCCGGGCTGCCGTGGGCAAACAGGAAAGTGAGGCAGACACCCCCCGACTCCGAGTAAAGCCCCGGATCAGGCTGCCCCTGCATGTGGCGGACAGTCAGGGATCCAGCGCTTTCACCAGACAGCCTGGGGTCAAATCCTGGCGCCTCTCCCTCCAGTGGCCTCCAGGCCACAGTGGCCTTCGTTCTCCAGTGGAGATACTAGTCCCGCCCCGCTGGACCCCCTCAGGAACTGAGAGGAGAAGGAGGACAAGCTTCCTGGCATCCAGGAAGCAGCCCAGAGATGTCGCTGTCATGGAGGGCGTGTCGGGGATCCAGGCTGCCTGGCGGCAGCTGGGCCGGGTGGGGTGATGTTGGGGACCATGGCGTCCATGTGCCCAGGAGTTGCCCGTCTGAGTCCAGCTGGGAGAGGCTGCCATGCACCCTCCCAGGCCAGTGTTGTGGGCCCCACTTGCTGTGGCCTCAGGGCCACATCTCTGAATCGGTCCACGCAGCACCCACTAAACAGTGCAAACTGCCATTTTCTCCTAAAGAAGTTGGGCCAGCCCCCGGTGCCCACTCCAGGCATGTGTCCCCGGAGAGGCAGGCCATTTGTACTCCTGCATCTGGACTCATGCCCATGACACTCAACTACAGGGTGGCTTTTGTCAATGTAGGGGGACCTGGGGCATGGCCTCGCTACACCCTGACCCCGTGGATGCGAAGAGCAGCCTCCCAGTGGAGTGGACCCTCGAAGCTTCTTGCTTCTGAAACCTGGCTGAGTTACCCTGATATCAAACCGAGGGGGTCTCTTCTTGAAGCAACGCCCTCCAGAGACTGAGCAGGCTCTGGGCCAGGTCCCCCCAAGCGGCAGCAATGTTCCTTCATGAGACCCTCTGCTCCAAGCTGTTCCTGGGCAGAGAGGGTGGGCCTCAGAGGCCCCCAGGGTTGGGGGCACCATCTCTCTGTCCCCCAAGTCTTTGTGTGTGGTCAGATTTTCAGACATGCTTGGGTCCACGTGGGAGTCAGTGAGAAAGGCTGGGGTTTGGTGATTGCCCGGAGGGCTCCCGATGGTGAGTGACCAGAGGCTCCCACCGCTGTCCTATGCCCCTGGAGCTGGGTCCAAACCCTAAGAGATCAGGGAGAGGTGGCCCCCCAGGAGGGTGTGGTGAGGGGCCCCAAGTGTGAACCCCAAAGCAGGAGATGCTGCCTGCTCTCCCTGGGGTTCCAGCACCAAGAACAAATGTACACCATCTCACCCGTCACACATTCTTAAACCTTCCCGGTCACATGTTCCCATGGCCTGCAGGCCCCTCGGGCCAGGGCCACAGATTGGCCCCCAGGAGAGGGCTCTGTGAGCCCAGGGACAGTCAGGGAATGTGAGGGTGAGCATGCTGGGGGCTTTGTGCCGGCATTTGCTTTTCATTTCCGGGTATAATGTGCCCTTTGGTTACAAAGGCTCGATGACACTCAGTACCTGCCGTCAGTGAGTGGGAACCGGAAACTGGACGACAGGGCCTCACCCGGGGCTTCTGCGACGGTTCTCGGCGAGTCCCGTGCGGGATGCCGCCATGCACGGGCCCTCCTTCCTCTGGCCAGGCAGCCCCGGCCTGGGCCCTGGGCCTCATGGAGGGGTCTCCTGGCTGCTCGGGGCTGGGGGCCCCGGGCTGGGGTATTATGTCTTATCTCGAGGGGACACGATGTCTCAAAAGCGAAGCATTTAAGGTCCAGAAAAGGTGCTAAATGTGCAGTAGATGGTCAGGGCAAGACCGTCGTGGGGCTGGGGCTTCTGGTCAGCTCGGGAAACCGCTGCCCAGCCCCATGACAACCAGAAAACAACGGTCAGCATGGCTGATGACCTCGGTGACTTCCCAAGTCACTGTTCCCCCTGACCTGGCTGGGCAGAGGGCATCCTCACCACCTACAACTCCCATCAGGGCCCACACTAGCCGGGTGTCAGGGGCAGGGTCCCGGCTAGCCTGAGGTCGGAAGCAGACAGCATTAGGTGTCTGGAGAATGGCGGGGCAAATGTCAACCCCCTGGACCGTAGCCAAATAATAGCCGCTGCGTCAGGCTACAAAGCACAGGAAGGGTGGGGAACGCGGTGCGGCCTGCCCACCCGCAGCGCCTACGCAGAAAGCAGGGGGATAAGAAAGGAGTTCTTGGTAAATTTCCCCGAGCGCTGAGGATTTTTAAAAGTTGCCATGGGCATGTGGACTTCTGTGATTCTGTGGTCAGGCCACTGTGTTCCAGGAAGTGCCAAACAGAAGTGGTGACTCTGGCCAGTGACCTTGGTCTGGGGAAAGCGGTGGCCGCAGCCAGTGTGGTCTGTGGCTGTCGGTGACCTAGAAACCTGAGTGCTCAGGGCGGGAGGCGGGGCACCCTGCCACAGCAGAGTGACCACGGGAGGGGAACTCACAGTGCCAGGCTCGGGGGCCGTGGCTGGGGGGTGGGGCAGTGGGCACCTGAGGGAGGGTTCTGGAACAGTGGGGGGCCGGCGCAGGGCACCCCTGAGTTCCCAACCTGCTTTTCCTCTTCCCTGTGCTTCTAAGCATCTCCAGGGTGGCTGTGGAATTCTCGGAATGGAGCGACTTAAAAATAAATCCACATTAAGTGAATGGTGCATTTCTCAGGATCAGAATCTGTAGGTCAGTCGGTCAGAGGGCGGTTTGAGCAAGTGAGAGCAGCCATCTCAGCCCCTTGTAGGTTCAGTGCCAGGCCAGGGACCCTGCAGAGAGCGGCTGTCACTTCCACTGGGCCCTGGTGTGCGGTGACAGGGAGGTGACTTTCACGCTGGTGACCAAGAGAGCATTTCACTTATTGGCTTGAACAGCCTGGTTTCGTGGAAAACACTGTGTCCCCTGAGCTCTGTGCCAAGAAGGAATGCCACACCTTCTGCACAGCCGTGGATGGCCGCTGTCCATTGCTGCTGGAGTGAGCAGGGACTGCGGGGGTGGGGGGGTGAGAGGGGGAAGGTTCTGGTTTCCTGCGGTGGGAGCCGGGGACTTGCCCTGGTGCTGTCACCGTGGGGACTCCGGGTGACGTGCTTGCTCCCCTGGGAGAAAGCCCCGTGGGCCAGGCGGGGGCAGGGGTTGCACAGGTACGGGCGGGCTGGGGGCTCCCCCCAGCTCATCCCCTCAGTGGTTGGGGCCACAGAGGCACAGAGGCTTCGGTGCGGTGCCCGGTAACCCAGCACCTCTTAGGGCAGCAGGGGAATTTTCCATGTTGGGCGAGACAAAGCCAGGAAGGGGCGAGGCTGGGGGCTGGGCCCTTGACGCCTCTGCGCTCGGCCCCCCTCCCATGTCCCTGCCCTGCCATGCACAAGTGGCCACCTTGTGGTTCTGCTGCCCCTCCAGCCCGGGAAACGGTGACCGGGCCGCAGGCTCATGCTTCCTGGGTTCTGGCTGCGGTGCTGGGACGGGCGCTGGCAGGGGGCCTTCGGCCTGTGATGAGGACAGTCTCGTCCTTATCCCAGCCGCCCTGTGGCGGGGTCAGTGTGGCCTGAGCACCCCACAGCTGCCCCGAGAAGCAGGTCCCACTCAGAAGAGACCGGGGCTCACCATCTGGAGTTTGCAGAGAAAATAGTGACGGGCACCACGGGGCACATAGGACAGTCTAGGGTGTGGTGAAGTGTGCCCTTGAGTCTGGGGGCCGTCTTAGTTCGTTCCAGAAAATGAAGCGAGGCTGTGAGGCAGGCGTCGAGCTGAGGGAGGCAGAGGCCCTGGTTCTGGCCTCTCCTGGGGCCTCTGTGGGCACAGCCTTAGCAGGTTCAGAGGAGGGGGTTGGGCAGGTGGCCATTGCAGCTGGGTTCTGACTCGGCAGGTGCGGCTTTTGGACAAAGCCAGGCGACAGAGCTGGGGGACCCTGTGCCCATTTGAGACTCGGCTGGGCCTGCAGGGGCCGTGAGCAGCCTTGGTCCAGGCTGAGGAGAGCAGGGGCCGAGCGGGCAGGGGTTGGTGCAGGGGTGTCTCTGCTAGGTCAGCCGTGACTTGTAGGGGTGTATTCGTCACTTGAGACTGTTTGGGGGGCGGTGCCATCTGCTTTGGGTGTGCTCTGGGGAGCTAGAGGACTCCTCACTCTGTTCCCACTCCACGGTCCATGGCTTAAAATCAAAAGCCCCCTCCTCTAGGCAGAGTGGGTTTGATGACAGGTGTTGGTGTCAGAATGGAACCCAGGTCCGGGGGTGGTCACCCACCCTCCTCCTCCCCCTCTCGCTGTTTTGCAAAAGGCCCACGGCCTCTGTGCCGGACCGTCCCACCTCCCCGAGAAGCCCCAGGAGCCTGCCCCCCGCTCAGCCTGGACCAGGTGGCCCGGGACATCTCACCCGCGTGCTTGACTGTTGGGTGTGCAGCGCGCCTGCGTACAGGCCTGGTCCGACAGAGGGCCGCAGCCAGCCAGCCTGCCCTTGTCCACCCTCTACCAGACCTCCCGCTCCGCACGGGGGGCCTCCCTCCTGCCGCAGACCCCCAGGCCTCAGGTCCTCTCTCGCGGCCCCCACCCTGTCTCCAGGCCTTGGCCAAGGTGGGCCTGGAGTTGGGAAGGAAGGAGGTCATCGGAGGGGGAGGGCGGGGGGGTGCTCAGACGGAGAGGGTCTGGTTTTAGAACCCACACCTTTCTGGGAGGTGAGACCCACTGACCAAGCCCCTTCCCTCTCCGCCTCTTCCCCTTTTGCCGCTGGAGGCGGCGACCTGCCTGCGCTCCGGGCTCCCTCAGTGCCACCGCTACTCTGCCCTGAAAGCGCCCTGGGGGCTGGACGTCCGGGCGCCCTCCTGCTGGGGACCAGTGAGGAAGGCGGGGCTGAGGAGCCTGGAAGCCCCGGGGCGCAGCTCGGCCTCAGCGCGGGATGGTGAGTAGGTCTCTCCGACCAGCGCGGTGTGCCCAGGCCTGCCTTCCTCGGCTTCCTTGCATCCACCTCAGTTTGGAGCCGCCGGGGGGCCAGCCCCGCTGCCTCCACTGTGGGCCACCTGCCCAGTCGCCCCGTGAGACAGCCACCATCGTCTCTGGGGTCACTGGGGCCATTTGCTGATGACTTGGTGCTACAGTTTCAAAGGAACCAAGGCCATACTCCTTCTGCCCGCCATGGTCCGTTCCTCGGACGTCCCCTCAGGGAGTGTCCTTGTCTCTCAGTACCTTCTGAAAGAGGGACGGCCTTGTGCCCTGTGCCGCGTGCCTGCCTTGGGTGCCTTGGGGGTGGGTGTTCTTGGGGGCCGTGAGGCTGGGGCTGGGGTCAGAGATGCTGCTGCTCGTTTCCCGGGTGAGGACCTGGCAGTTCAGAGAAGCTGCCTGCATTGCCAAGGTCACGAGAAAGGTCACGGGCAGAGCATTGGAGCCTCTGGTTTGGCTCTGCTGGAAAAGCTTGGATTCTGACGGGCCGTTTACTGGCTCTGTGACCTCGGGCGTTTCCTGACCTCCCTGCAGGATGGGTATGAGGCTGCTCACCCAGCAGGCGGCAGGAGAAGCATCTCCAAGGCCTCTGGTGCCTAGTACGCTGCCCTCAGTAATAATAACAGCAGCGAGTGGCAAGGCTGCATCCCGGCATCCTGTGTGCCCCCTCAGTTCACACCTCAACAAGTGCTGGTCAGGACCTGGCCTCACAGAAACCACCTCACTCGTCCGTGCCACAGTTGAAATGACCCTGAAAATGCATCACTCCGCACGCCTCTAAAAGTGCTCACGTCCTGGCCAGACCCCTGTGCTGCTGTCCTGTCTCTGGCCAGAGAATTTCTGGGGACCTTGGGGGCCTGGCTGCTGAGCCAAGCTGCTCTTTTTGAACTGTGAAGGGGCAGGGAGGCGGCGGCCACAGGCAGCTGAGGGGCCTGAGAAGGCGCCCCCTGAGATGCCAGTGCTGGTAGGAGCTGGGTCCCTCGCAGAGATGCCCAGGGGGGCCCAGTCACATTGCCCACAGGGCAAGAGGCAGGTGGGGAAGCTGAGACGGTTGGCAGAAGCCTCCTCTAGGCACTTTTGCTGCCGCCTGGGAAGACCAGAGTAGGGGTTCTGCTGCTCCCACCCCTGGGACCCCCCTTCTCGGTGTCCGTCACTGTGACTTGCAGGCATAGTCCCCACTCTGTCCAGGCAGCTCCCCGACAGAACTCGGGCACTCTGGCAGCAGGAGGGTGGGTCCCGGGGACAGATTCTGGGCAATGCCACTCCACCGTGGCTGTGGCCCTGGAGGTTTAGGCACTGCCCCCGCCTCCCTCGCTGCCACACCCACCCCGCTGGCAGGGCTCCGCTGAAGCTCAAGGTCTTTCCTCGTTTGTAAAGGGGACACCTAGGCCGGCTGTGAATGCTCTGGGGTTGGTTCTGCCCCGAGTTCCCTAGCCATAGAAGGAGCAGCCCCTGAGCCCCCTACCAAACCCCCTCTGGCTGGGAAGGAGAGATCTGCCAGGAAAAGGCGAGGGGGCAGGTCTCGGGAAGCAGAGAGCGTCCTCACCGGCCTTTCAAACAGTCATGACTTCATTTGGGGTAAACCACCTGGGTGCCTTCCTACCTCACCCAGGCCAGGCTTCTCCGGGGCTGCAGGGCTCTGAGCTGAACTACAGCCAGCAGCTTTGATGGCTGAGGACGGGGGTCGGAATGGCCGGGGCATGGGGAACGCGGAGGTGTGAGGTGCGTGGGGCATTGGGATAGCCCCAGGCCAGGCTGCTCAGGAAGGGATTAGCTTCGGGTATGTCTGGAACCAGCCTCGATGGATGGGCTGGGGCTCTCACTGGTGCCCACGATGCAGACACAAGCCCCCTGTTTGCTTGTTTCTGTGCTCACAGGCTGGTTGGCACATTAAACAAAATGAGGCCAGGGGCAGGTCTGGCTGGTGTTGGAGCTCGGGGTCCAAGCCAGCGCCTCGGCGTGTCCCTGCTCTCGTGGAGTTTGGGGTGCTCTGAGCATCCCAGAGGGGTGCTCCTCAAGCCCCAGGCCTGCAGACAATTGAATTTTTCTCAGGACTTGGGGGGCATATGCACTCCTGCCATCTCGGGTCAGCCTCTGGGTGCCACCTGCAGTAGGTGTGTCAGGATAGGCATCGGAGGGGGTTTGAAGGGGAAGCACGCGCAGTGCATTCGGACAGGAGGCAGGCGGCTGGAAGGGTGGACGGCTGAGGGGCCGCCTCTCCCCCACATCACCTGGGGAGCAGTGAGGAGCAGGGCTCACCTTCGGCACACAGAGCGCTGCTCACCTGGACGCAAACCAGGTGGGGACACCTGTGAGCAGCCCTCATCGGGGAGACCCATTAGGCAAGGATGCCACGGGTGACGGGGTTTTCCTGAGTCCTCCTGGGGTCTTGCGGGCGCTGGTCCCCTGAGCTCTGTCCTCTGCCGTGTGTGTCTCCTGCGGGCATCAGTGGGAAGGAGGAGGGCGTTGGTGTCACTTTCCTTTCTTTCTCTTCGAGAACCCGATGTTTAGGGAGCGGATCCCGTCCGCAGGGCTGCCGTGGCGGTCTCCTTACGGGCAGGATGGCGTCTCCCCGCTACCCCTGTGTGAACATGGGGGCACCTCCCCCTGCCCACCCCACTCTGGCGGCTTCATTTATCCATCCCATTTGGGGTGCAAGCAGAGGCATCTCTGCCTCTGGGTAGTCCCCGCACCCTGGTACTGTAGCGTTCAGTTAAGGAGCATGGAGACAGGTCTGGTGCAGTGGGGGCCCCCGGGGCCCTGAAGGACCCTGCCGGTTCTGCAGCTTGGCCCCCACACCTGTTCCGTGGGGAAGGGGCAGGTGGACACGCTCAGTGGGCTTTTCAGTTCGATCGTGTCTGCAGTGACATTTCAGGAGTGGGCTGAGGCTGGCCTGAGGGTGGCGGGAGGCTCTGCCGGGAGGGACTTCCTGCCCTGCCTCTCTGGCTTTGGGGGGGCATGCTTCCAGGGCAGAGGGGCCGCCAGCACAGGCCCCGGGACTGGGCAGCCTCGTGAGGGGCTGTGCCCAGGGAGTGGATGAGCTCACCTGCTCTGCCAGACGCCCCATTTCCTCCCTTCGTCCGATGAACTAAAAGCCAGCCCCTTGGTTTGCATGTGTGTGAGCCCATGGTGTGCTGGGCACAAGCCAGGGTGCCCACCCAGAGGGGCCGCTTGATGGGACAGACAGACAAAGCCCCGAACCCCAGCTTGGAGGGACAGGACTTTGGGAAAGTGATGCGTAGCCAGTCCTGCAGGGCAGGCTGCCCAGGCCAGCGAGGTGGCAGCGCCATGGCCGTGAGTTTGACTTCGGCAACGGTCGTCTTAAACCCTGCCCTCCTCTACATCACAAAACCAGTTTCATCATAGCCAGGTAATGATCAGTCATAATCATTGCTTTCTGGATTCATTGTTTTAGTTTTAAAACAACCCTTTAAAAGGAAGAAACTCCCATCTTCACTGAAACTTACACTCAGCAGACAAGACCATCAGCCTCTGCAATTCACCTGTTTCTTCTCCGTGTTAGATTTTAAACTCGAATCAGGTCCCTGGCGGTCGGGTGAAAGGGCAGCACGGGAGGGACTCCATGTGGCTTCTCCGGCTTTGCACTGTGTGGTTACGGCTGGTTGAACTCGGGGATCGCGGACCCCAGGATTGGCAACAGCCCACCCCCAAACTCCCAGCCATCGAGCTCGCCCTCAGAGGGGATGTGCGTGGCGGGGTGGTGGTGGCCGCAGTGCTGGAGCCGACTCCCACGCCTGGCCCAAGGTGGGGGCGGAGGGCCCACCTGCGTCAGTCTAGCTCTGTGTCACCGCAGCGGTTGCTGGGGACGTCATCACAGACCGAGGCCTGTCTGTGGGGAGCGGGGTGCCATCATTGACTGGGCTTGGAGTTGCCACGTGCGGCGATTATAGAAAGCAGATGACCCTCAGCTGCTTTTGTTATTGTTTCAAATTCTCTGCCTGGCGCCCTCTCTTGCTGGGCCACTCCCATGTCTCTGACCCTGGGTGGTGGCCGGGGATGGATGTGTGTCTGGAACATGGACATAGGCCGAGTGGGAGCATCTCGTGTTTGTTGAGTGAACGGAGGGCAGAAAGGGTGGCTGGGGCGAGGGGTGACGGCGAGCCACGGGGCCAGGGCTGTCTCGGCAGAGCCAGGCTCCCTGCGGTATGACGGGTCAGTCTGGACAAGCTCCTCCCCGGCTTCTCCCCGTCTGGAAGGGGACATGGGAGGGCGGGGGGAGAAGGCCTGTGTGGCCCCCTAGAGTCTGGTTCGGAAAGACCCCAGGGCTTGTTCGCTGTGTGGGCTGATTCTCGGGGTCCCGTGGCCAAGCAGAGCGGGCTCCCAGGGGCACCCGTGTCCCTGGACTCTGACAGGAAACCTATGTCTAGGTGCTTGGCACCCTGGCGGTGAGCCAACCAGGGAAGCGTCTGCTGCCACTGCCCGCCCCAGCGCTGGTGCTGGTTATTGTGAGGTGACAGTCAGCAAAACGCTCAAAGGGCCCCTGAACACCCCGGCAGACCACCTCCCCTTGGGCAATGGGGTCCTTCACAGATGCTTCCAGCTGGCGCCACACAAGCTTGGAGAAGGGAACTGGGCAGCCCTTTTGGAGGGGGCGCACGGGGATTCTAGCTGCTGCCTAGAACCCCCATTCAGGTGTGTGTTCTGGGAGCACCCCTCCCTTGTCACATTCCCGCCAGGGAGAAAGAAGTCCCGGGCTGTGCCGTGAGGGCCCTTTGGTCGTTTCAGAGGGTGAGGCCTGGGCCGACCGCGGTCCGTGGACCCGCCTGGGCTTGGGGTGGAGGGATAAATGTGGTGCTCACCTTTGGATGGGCGCAGCCGAGAGGGGGAGATGTGACAAGCGCCCTTGGTACCTGGACTGGCGCCCTCCCCACTTCCCAAGAGGTAGAGGTGGACAGGGGCCCTCGGAAAGGGTGGCGCTCAGTTAAGGTTACCTCTGGCACCTTGCTGCCTGCTGACATCCTGGCTGGGAGTCCCCAGGAGCAGGGAAGAAGCACTGGCCAACGGATCCCTTAGAAGGTCCAGGGCCCGCACAGGAGTCCTGCTGGGGAGGGGCGCTGTCCTGAGCTGGACGTGCTGCGCTGTCTGTGGGGGATGCCGTCAGAGCAGACGCTGCCTCCGGTTCGGGTGGGGCCCCCTGGCCCCTGGGCATGGAGACCCTGACAGGAAGCCTGCTGGCACCGCCCCTTGGCTGGGGGAACAGAGATGGTGCCAAGGTGAGCTCAACTTTCTCCCCTCCTCCCTGCTGCTGGCCGGGACAGCCTCGCAGACACTCTTCCCTGAGAGATAGTGGCTTCCATCCAATGCTCCTCCGCTAATCACCAGCCATCGTGGGAAAGGCCCAAGAGGAGTGCCGGAGGCAGCACATTGTCTGGGGGAGATTAAAGCCCCAGGGCCCAGAGCGGCATTGTCTGGGCAGCGGATAAATCTTCGTGCTGTCACTCAGACGCTGAATTAAATTCCCCCTCATTTCTGAAGGGGCTTATCTGTGCTGAATGGGCGGCCGCACAGCAGCACGAGCGGCGTGTTTTTGAGCGGCGGTCCCGGGCACCTTCAGAGCAGGAGAGTCTGAGGAGGGAACACTGTGAGCGACAGGCTGCGCCTCTCCTGGCGGGCGGGAGGGCTCCACCGGAGGTCGCTGCCTGTGGGCCGTGCATCGCATAGGGCCGGGCACAGGATGGCTGGGAGCCGGTGGGGTCCCGTGCAGGGCCGGCCAGGGGAGGGGCCCAGACAGGGTTTGAACTTGGCCAGGTCAGAGGGCGAGCCAGGGGCAGGAGGGGACCAGCAGGGCAGCCTGAGGCTGAGAAGCAATTGACCTGTGGGCTCCGGAACCTTCCAGAGAAGCCACCCCATCCCTGGTGACTTTTTGTGTTCCGGGGATCAGCCCTCAAGGCTCACCCCCATCTCTGACCAGCTGCAGGGGGACTTAGGAGCACCTCTCCCAGACGGCACTGTCGGATTCAATGGACCTCCCTACCTTCGGTCTCCGCCCGTTTGGGGAAGTGCTAATTGGGGTTTTCTGTGCGGTGTGCAAAGTGTCCCCAGTTCACAGGGTTTGGCACTCTTCTGCGGAAATCTGTGGCTGTGCTCATACCCCTAGTCTCTCCCTGGAAGGAAGACCCCTGAATGGGCAGGCGGTCCCTCCAGAATTTCAAGAGCTCAGAGTAGAGCAGGAAGCTTGTGGGGAGTGACAGCCCCGCCTGTGCCCCGGGCCGGGCCATAGATAGCATGTGGTGTGCCCACCTGGTCCGGGCCAGAACCTTCTGCTCCTATAGGCGGCCCCCTCCTGTTTGCTGTCAGCGGTGAGTCACAGCCCGTGTTTCTGAACGTCACGGCCAAGTATAAGACCTCCGTTCTGGGCGGAGCGCGTTGCTGCTTCAGCCCGTGCTCTCGTTAGACCAGAAGCCAGTGGTCGTGTGTGCTCTGGGGACATGAGTCCAGGCTTATCCCACGCATGGGCCCAGGAGGGTCCAGCACATCCTTCCTCCCTGACCCTACAGGACCCAGGCCGCACCTGGGACGGCAGGAAGGTGGGCGCCCAGGCCCTTCAATGTGAGTCAGGGCTAGCTTCCTGTAGGTCCCTGGGGCCCCAGAGAAAGTGCCACCGATGGAGCAACTTAAGTCTCAGACACGCTCTGCCAGCCCTGGAGTCCCGAGGTCCAAGCTCCATGTGTCAGCATGGCCGGTTTCTCCTCCCTGGCGTGTCCTCTCCCTGTGTCCTCACGTGGTCATCCCTCTGTGCGTCTCTGAGTCCCATCTCCTCTCATAAGGACACCAGTCACCCTGGATCAGGGCCCACCCTAGTGACCTCATTTTACCTTAATCATCTCTGAACAGACCCGGTCTCCAAATACAGTCACATCCTGAGGTCCTGGAGGTCAGGACTTAAACATACAAATTTGGGGGGACATTGTTCAACCAGAAACCATGCCCTCCGCCACCATCTGTGTTGCCCCGTGGCTGGGCTTCAGTCTGGCTCAGAGCGTCACTGTCTGTGATGATTCTAATGCCGCCCCAGAAATGGGATTACACATGAGCCCCAGGAACACCCAGTCTCCCGAGAGGTGAGGCAGAAACAGCTGGTGTGGGGATGTCCTGAACACCGAGCCCCGAAAGAGAGCAGGCCTCCAGCAGCCCCGTGAGCGTGAGGGGAAGCTCCGGGAGGGGCAAGCAGTCTGCAGTTAGCGCGGAGGCTGCTTTCTGAACGGCCAAAGGAGCTTAAAGAGAGGCCTTGAACCTCAGAAACGGCCATGGAAATCAGGGCTTGACTGGAGTGCACAATTTTTCTCATTTCTGTGGGGTTGAGCCTTTTCAAAAAGATTTCAAGAGAATAAAATCAACAGGCCCCAGGAAATTTGCATATGGCTACTTAACATCAATTCTGTATTTTTTTATTTTATTTTTTTTTTTAAGAAATAAACATATCCTCAAACTTCCCCATCCGCAGGGCGGGACTACCCTGGGAGTTAACGGTTCAAACCTTTACAATTTTTTAAAACCCAACAGCTTTCCATAACAAAAGGCAAAATTCACAAACAAATTGCCTTCCCCCTCCCAAGGCTGCTCCTTGGCCCGGTGAAGGCGTGTTGACAACACACAGCTCCTTGGGTCACCGTTGAATGGCGGATCCCACGGAGACAGGGTCCCCCGAGGTCTGTTGAGAACAGCGTGGCTCAGGAGCCTAAGTGCACGCTTTCCCCCGTCTTGTCTTTTCAGAGCGCCAGCTAACGAGTGGCATTGTGGGGACCAGGAGGCAGCCTCCACAGCACGCGGGGCTGTGCAGTCAGCCCAGGAGCAGCTGTCCTTGCTGGGAGGTGCTGGGAGGTGCTAGAAGGCAGAGGAAGGCACTGGAAGGCCCGGCCTCATGGTCTGGGGCTTGTAGTTCTAAAAGCATGCGTATGTTGTGAGTGATTGTAGCCTGTCCTAGGTTTGGGAGGGGCATTTGATGAATAGCTGTGGAGGGCATGGAGCGCCCCGGGGCAGCAGGGAGCCCCCAACCAGGGCCCTGAGGAACCCCAGGGGTCCTCACCTGTCTGGGCACATCTCTCAGGGCTCTAGGAGGTGGGGTGCCCAAGCTGGTCCCCCAGAAACCCTTGGCCCAGCCGTGAAGAGGGGTGCAGGAACAAGTGGCCGCCATGCCACCCCCTCTGCACTTTTGGGGGCACCAGCTTGCAGCCTCTCCCAGCCCCCCCACCCTCTGTCTCACCTCTGACCCTAAGCTTGGGGCTCCTGTCTTCCCTGCAGAGCCCTCACAGCTCATGACCCGCCATGTGTGGCCCCGTTCCTGGCCGTGCAATTCTAGTTTGTGGGCCCCCCGCAACCGCAGGTAACCATGCCCCCAGGGCAGGGATGGCTTTCCCACTCCTCCTGGCACCCAGTGGACACTCAGTAAAAGCGCATGGAAGGCTCCTGGGCGATGTGGATAGGCCTCACGGCTTGTCCATCGGAAGGCCAGGCACTGGCTGTGCAGAGGAGGCAGGATGAGACCTGGCTCAGGATTGTTCTGCAGAGAGACAGGCCAGCTCGGCCCCCCAGGCAGCCAGCCCGCCCCAGCACAGAGTGGTGGGAGGCCAGCGTGGGCCACAGGCTCTCCACGGAGGAGTGAGGGGCCCAGTGTCCTGGAGGCCGTGTGCCGGGCTGCTGGGGCTCCAGCCTGGAGAGGCCACTTGCCACCTGCTGGCTCCCTGGGCCCAGCCTCTGGGGAGGCTGAGAGCAAGTCCATGTCCATTTTGCCCTGTCCACCTCTCTGGGCCATTGTGGCCGTCCTGCCTCGGTGGCCCTGCCCAGCACAGGCGCCTGGCTGCTCACTTCAGCCGCAGACACCCCTTGTTCCCACTCTCCATTCAAAGACAGGAGCCCTGGCGGGTGACAGATCACAGAAGGCCCCAGGCGCACCCTCCTAGCCGGTGGATGGTTAGTGGCCCGTTCTGGAAGCCCAGTGGTGGCCAGGATGCTCGGCCTTCTCACGGTCACCGGTCTGGACCCCAAAGGGTTAAGGAGTGCGTGTGGGGGGGCTTTGTTCAGGGTGTCTCATCGTGCAGCCCGCAGCCTGTCCCCAATCCCTTCCTCATGACCGTGATTAGCACGGAGCCTGGATGAATAGGCCAGGCCGATTCCTATGGTAACCTTCAAAATGCATTCCTGGGCAGGCTCGGCCTCCCCAGTAATTACATTCCCAGCTCAGCCCACAAGCAGCATATGCTAATTAGCCCCTGGAGAGAGCAGGCTGCGGCTCCCTCCCTGAGAAAGGGGCCAGGAGGCAACCCCTGCTTGCAGCCCACCTCTTCCCCTCCTCAATCGTGAGGTGCCTGGGTGCCCAGGGTATGCGGGCCAGGCTGCCACGGAAAGCCCAGGAGGGGGAGCAGAGACGAGAGAGAGGGGTCCTGACAGCCTGTCCCCCCTCCCCCACCTGGGCCGCCCTCAATGCATCTTAGGGGGGTGGAGGGCAGTCCACTTCTGCCCCCCTTGGGGGGTGTCCTGTAAGGTCGGTCCAGCTCCCATCCCGGGAATCTGGGGCAGGGCCCTTCCCGGAGGAATGCCCGGGCTAGCTCCTTGGTAGCGCCTGGAGCCCTGCTGGGGGGGCACGGGGGTGTAGGCAGAAGAGTTTCAGTGAGGGCAGCTGCCAGCGGCTGGCAAGTGTGGTGTGGAGGGCAACCAGGCCTGTGCAGAGAACACTTGCGGCTCTGGGTGAAATGGGGGTGAGGGCAAGACCCAGTGCGGCCCCTGAAGGAGAGATATGAGAGACACAGGGCACAGCGGGGAGGAGAGCTTGGGGCGTCCCGGGGTGTGAGAGGGGCTGTAGGGCGAGCGCCCAGTGGCTTTGCTGGGCTGTAAGGAGCCGCAGAGAGGCTTGTGTGTGGGGGGTAATGTGGGGGCCTGGTCCCAGCTGTCAAAGACGGCCCAGGCGCCAGCACAGAAAACAGGTTCCAGAGGTGCCTGAGTGGGTGCAGGTGAGCGGCTCCCGCTGGGCGAGGCCGGGTGGGCACATGTGGAGGGCTTGGGAGGCAGAGCTGGCAGGAAGTGCTGATGGACTGTAAGTGGGTCACCCCAGGTTTCTGTGCTGACCAGCAGGGCCTATGGGCCTTTGGTCGGAGCGCACGCGGGAGGCACAGCCACTGCGGAACCAGCTCCAGTCTGACATGGCGGACCTGGCTCCGCGGTGTGGCCCGAGAGTTTGATCCTGGGGCCGGCAGGAAGCAGAGGTGGTAGGGCCCACCCTTGGTTTGCGGTCTGGGCACAGGCCTTGGGGTCAAGCCCAGCAGCGTGGCCTTCAGTGGGAAGCTCAGGCCTGTCAAGGTCAGGGTCGATGGACAGATGAGGCTGCTCTGGCCGGGCGTGGAGGCGGGAAGCAGGGCCCGGCTGGCCTGGGAGCCCAGGTGGCTCCGCCAGGAGCTTAGGGAGGATTAGGATTTAGAGGCTGCAGTTCCTTGGTGTCAGTCTGCTCTACTAATTCTCATGTAAATAGAGCAATCCTTTAAGTATATATCATTTAATGCTCGCCAGAGAGCCTGAAGATCTCAACACCAGCCACTCAGAGCTCCTCCCGTTAATTCCTGTGGTGTCAGCCCCAACCCCCGGGCTGTGCTGTGGTAAACCCTGGCATCGCCATTGTTGTGGGAAGGGCCTGGGGGATTGTCCTCCGCCCCCTCACTCCCTCACGCCTTCCCTTGTTAGGGGTGCACAGGATCCCAGGAACTCTGCAGGCCAAACCCCAGGCACCTCCCCAAGGTGCAGCCCCAGAGGGTCTCTGCCGGCCGTCGTCTGCCCCGGCCATGGCCAAGGGCCAGCCCACCACGGCCACCTCCTGTGGCCAGCCTGGGGCTGGGCTCTCCTGGGGGTCCTCAGCAGAGTGCGTGCAGTTTCCTCAGCAGAGCCACGCCCGCCGGGTCGCCTGTGTGAGAGCCCTGCTCCACACCTGCCACGCTCTTTCCTTCTTTCCTTCCTCGGGAGATCAATTCTACAGCCTGGGGACCTCTGAAACCTAACGTCCGTAGGATGAAAGGAGACAGCACTGCAGGTCGGAGCCACCAGTCTTTTCTGCCGTCCTCAGAGCTTTGGGTCTTAGTTAATAAACCCTTCCCCACCCCACTGCAGGTCCTCTTCTGAAAGTTTCGAAGGGTGGTTTCCGTAGCTGAGCCCCCAGTTCTCTGTGGTGAGTTGGTGTGCACGGCGTGAGGTAGGGATCTAACCTTATCTGCTGCACCCCTCGGGCAGCCATGCTCCACTGGGGCAGAGTGGCAGCATTGGTCTCTGTGATCAGAGATGTCCCCAGCTAACCTGCAGTGTCGCCCCTGTGATAGGGCCAAGTTCTATACGAGAGTCTCTGTTTCTGGGTCTCCTGTCCTTTCGTCGGGCATTTGGTCCTGCTGGAGTGCCTGGGAGAGCTGTCTCCACAACCACCGTACACTGGGAGCAGGCGCAGCCACGCTGTTCCCGCTGTGCCAGCCGCTGGCCACGCCCTGAGGGCAGGTCGCGGGGAGCAAGGTCCAGTGAGGTGGTGAAGCCCAGCGGGGCTTGACCCAGAGTGGCCCGGGCAGCCCCCCTCTGCACTCCTGGATCTAGAAACCACGGGGCCTCTGGTGCAGCTGCTGCATGCCAGACTGACGGCCATGATGCCAGTTTTTTTCTGGAAAGGGGACAGTTTGAACGGGAAAGCCTGAGGCAGCAACCCCTTGTCACTCCAAAATGACCGCAGATTGTTCGAAAAGGTGTGGTAAAAATTTAAAAATAGAGTGAAATAGAGTGGCATACGTTGAGAATGTAGGTGTGTGCTATGTGGTGCCCTCCAGAGGGCGGGAGCTCGGCCCTCTGGCTGGCGGAGGCAAGCCCTCCATGCCATGGGGCTTGTTCATCTCATCAGCGATTTGCAGGTGGGTGGGCTGCCAGCTTGTTAGATGAGGTGGAGCGCCACGCATACTGCCTTGGACTTATTATTATCGATTATTATTTTACTGTTAGCCATGGGACGGCACCATCTGGAGAGCAGCCACACCCCACAGCCCAGGGACACGGCCCTGTGGAGGCAGCCTGCTCAGTGCCGGAGCTCAGCGTAACTTCCTAAGCAGATGCTAAAGTGATTCTGTTCCACGGCACACACACACCCCCAAGTCAACTATCTTTTAATAACTGTCTGATAGTTACCGCTCCCGGGGGGCCTTGTGAAGCATCACAAGCCATTAGACCAGGGGCTCTGGCCAAGGATTAATTGAGCAGCGATTAGGAAAGGGCTTCACGTGGTGCAGGCAACTGTGTCATCAGTGACCAGATTGAGTTCACCCCAGGGGCGGGAGTGGGGCCATGCCCGCCTGTGTGTTGGAGCAAGGAGCTGACACCTGAAGTCCTGAAGGGATGGTGGGGTTGCCCCAAATGCCCTGCGAGGCGCAAGCAGGTGAATTTGATCAGTGACCGGTGTGTTTTTGGGGGAAGCTCCCTTGTCGTGGAAATTGGTTCTGGGTCACAGGATGTTGGCATCATCGCTGTGCGGACGCAGACCAAGCCCAGAGACTCGCCTGCGTCCTGGGGTGGGGCCGGGGTGCAGTGCCTGCGCTTGTGGTTTAGAGAACACAACAATGATTGGCGTCTTGGGGACACACGTGCCGTGCTCTGTTTCTTTACCCATCATCACGCCCCACACACACACACACACCCATGAGGGTGAAGGCACAGCTCAGGGGTGGGGGGTGCGGCTGACCCGCTGCTGGGCACACGGTTTGTGCAGAACTGGGGCAGGCCGAGAACTTGGTTTGTCTGACTCGGGGCTCAGGTCCTAGCTGGAGCCCGTGGACACTCCGATGACGCCAGGGTCTGTTGCTCCCTCCGTCTGGCCTCTTACCAGGAGGGCCCCGTGCACAGGCATTGAAGACCCTGCAGAAGGAAAAGCCAGGACGTGGCTGGGGCTTGGCTGAGGAAGGAGGGGCCCACACCCCGATATCTGCACCTTAAACTCACCCTGGGAACCCTGAGTTCTCCCATCGTCCCTGGTGACCCCCTAGCATGGCTCTCACGCCCTCTGTGTGGCTGGAGGCGGCCCTGGGTGGTGTCCCCCTGCTGCCCTGCCCCTGCCCCAGGAAGGCCCCGTGGAGACTGGTCGCTTGGAAACCATGAGTTACTCTTTGAAGCTGCGGCTGTGCTAACAGGCTCCTCAGCTCACTCACCTAGGCCGTGTGGAGGCTGACCCCTGGGCCTGTTTTTCCGGGTCCTGGCTTCCTGGAGACGGCCTGGGCCAGGTCCCAAGGGCAGGGCAGGTCGGGGAGGGGAGAGGAGCTCCTGGACACAGCAGTGTCCTCTTCAGGGCGCTGGGGAGACAGCGGAAGAAGGAGGCAGCCTAATCAGAGTCCCCGGCTCCCCCCTCGTATCGCCTCTTCCTGGTGGCCCGTGGCAAGTGGGGACCTGGGACCCCTGCCAGGAGTTCCTGTTTGTCCTACCCAAGGCTTGCTCTGTCTCCGTAATATTTAAATTAGCGGATTTTAGTGATTCTAGTTGCACCTAAAGTGGCCTTTCCTGAGAAAAGTCATGCAGATCGACAGCCAAAGAGGTGTTTATTTTTGTTAGGGTGCCATGATTAGCTTGGGGGAGCTTTCTTTGCCCTCACGTGATGTCTGAGTGGTGGGGTTCCTGGAGAGAAGGTTCTGGACATGGCAGGCTTCGCATCACTGTAGCTGGGAGCTAGAGCTCCAAGCAAGTCAGGTCCAGGGGCCGTCGGCTCCGGGGTGGCCCAGGGGGTGGGCCGTGTGAGGGGACACAAGCTAGGCGACGTGATGTGGGCCAGTCTGTGCACAAAAAAGGCTGCCTAGTCGTTGACCTGCTGAGGCTTCCGGGAGAGAGATGTCAGAATGACAGGGGCTCAGAGATGGACTGTGTCTGGGCAGGATGGCCGCGGCAGGCTGGCCAGGACGAGGCCCCGAGCCAGCAGGCCACGGTGCATGTGCTGGGACAGGAGGACTTGAAGGCTGGAGACCCGCACGCTGCGTCCCGAGGGAGCCAGCCCCAGCCTGGGACCCACGCTCGCAGCCCGCCCCCCACATCCCCGGGACGACAGCCGGGTGGGAGAGAAAGGCCGTTTCCCCTTGCACCCCTCAGTGGGGTGGATGTACAGGCCTCTGTGTGTTCCCCGAGGTGGTGGGGGCATGGCGGACAGGGAGGGGGTGCTGATAGGGAGGGTCCGCACACACAGGCAGGGTTCTTGTCACAAGAGCTGAGAGCCAGGCAGTGACCTGAGTGCAGGATCTGAGACGTGTCGGGAAGGAGGGGGGCTAGGATGGGGAGGAGAAGGGGCTGGGGAGGGAGAGCAGGGGGTGAGAGGGTGAGGAGTGCGGCGGGGACAGGGGGCAAGGGCCAGGCGGGGCACAGGCGGAGGTGGGGGGTCGGGGCGCACCCCCCCTTAGGGACACGGGGTCCGGCTTTCAGGTACCCGCCTTTTGTCTGCTGCCCTGAGCTCGCCTGTCAGCCCCGCCGTCAGAGGCCTAATCTTTTCTTCTTCGCGGGCTGAAAAGGCCCAGCATCACATCAGGCAACATACTGCTGCCTATTCTCCTTCCCCACGGAACCCAATCACCGGACAGCGCCTCTATAATTCACTCCCCAGCCCGCCCTTTGAAAAGGTGGGCCGCCTCGGCGCTGCTCGCCCAGCAAGATAAATCATGTACTCGAAATTAACTTCCATTGAAGGGAGGGCAGGAAGAAAGGCTGATGGCCGGCGCGGGCGGGCGGCGGGCGGGGACGCCGCCTTGGTAAATGTCAGCGAGGATAATTTGGGGGCCGTGATTAAGATCTTATCTAGGTGGGAAGTAAATAGGAAGGACTTTCATGAACCTCCAGCCCGTCTGCTCACCAACTCAGGAAGTTCCTCTTCTTTTCTTTCCCCCTGTGTTTTTGGGTGGGTGGGAAGGGAACCAAAAAGGTCTCGGTGAACGGAAAAGTTGGATGCAGGGCCCCTGAGGGATTACACGGACCTGGGAGGGGCCAGGGTGTCTCTCTGCCGGTGACAAAGGGCAGAAGGAGCAGGATCAGCCACCTTTGTCTCCAAACTCCAGCTCCTGAGAAATGCTGAAAATTTGGGGGTGGGCGTCCGTCACCGTCTCCTGTGATGCCTTTAGGCCTCCAGATTTTGCTTGTCTTTGGTTGGGAGCATTATTTTGCTGCAGTAAAAGTTTTCCTCAGATAAAACGAAACGGAAGCCTCTGTGCGGATGGGGCCGGAGGCTGTTCGCTGGTAAATGCACTCTGGGTGCCGGGCGCCCATCAGCCTCTCATGGCCCATGGGCCGCCTGTGCTGGGCTGTTTATTTTTGCTACCAGATGACTTCAGTGACCCCCAGCTTGAACCCCAGGCTGCAGGGCCTGGCCTGATGACCGGCCAGGTTCATCCGGGTGGCTGCTCTGGGCGTGGGCTTCTGCTGGCTGTGGCGGAAGTCACCCTCTATGGACGAATCTGTGCCAGCTCTGCAATGCCCCTAATTGGAATAGCCAGGAGGTGAGGGCAGGATGGCTCAGCAGGCCAGCCCTGTGACCCCATCGCTTCTGTGGATGGGGTGGACAGCAGGGCCTCCTGGTGGGAGGGAACCCTGGGGACCACGAGCCCACTGCTGGCTCCCAGGCCCAGCAAACTGTGACATGACCGGACGCCCAAGGCCGGCAGGCCCGTCAGCGCTGGGCAGCAGCAGCAGCCCTGGTCACCTGGCATCCTGAGCCTGCCTGAGAACTGAATCAGTGCCGGTCCCCTGGTCTGTCACTGGGCTGCTTGGACCCGTTCCCACCTAATGCCTGAAGCCCCTGGATTTATGCAGTGGGCCGGAGTAGGGAGGGCAGTGCAGGGGAGCAGAGAGCGGGGCAAGTTGGAGGAAGAGGAATGCCCAGAGTCCCTGGGTCCCTGGTTCTCTCATCACCCCTCCAACACAGGACCTCAGCTGGCCAGGGGAAGGCTACACACAGTAGGTGCTCAAAAAAGATGTTCGGGAAGCAGGAGAAGGAGGGAGGGGGAAGGGTTCAAGCAGACACCTCAGGAACAAGGCAGAGCGTGGGGCGAAGGGAGCCACCAGGATGGGCTGCATTCAGCAGGTGTCTCCTGTTGATGCTTTGTTCCAGAAAGTTCCTTGTCCTGTGCATCGTGGGGCACCGAGCAGCACCCCTGGCCTCTGTGCAGTAGGTGACACCCCCACAGTGCTGACACCCCACGATGTCCCCACGCCCTTGCCCGGGTTGCTGCCGCTCTGCGTCTCCTGATGGTGTGTGAGCTCAGGGGCCCCAGGATCTCAGGAGTTGTGTTTTGACTTGAGAATATTTATTTCTCCCTCTTTTATTTTAAGCACGAGGGATGCAAGGGGACAGACACTGGCATAGTTTCCATCGCGTGCCAATGTTTTGTTTGATTTTGTTTTTAAACCCACGAGTGTGTGGAGGAGTTTTAGCAACAAAGGTGCCAGGTTGTAAAATGGAGATTTGCATTAGATGTTCCTTTGAAATGTCACCGTGTTGTTTTAAGACATCAGCATTTACCCCCTACACGCAGCCGCACACACGCTTACATGCTCGCTCATACATGCACACACACTCAGGGAAGGCTGGCCACCCCTGGTGCTGGGCACGTGGGTATGTGTGGGCATCTGGACAAGGACCCCACCGCAGTGGTCCCCAGAACCT
Source organism: Aselliscus stoliczkanus (assembly GCA_033961575.1). NCBI lineage: Eukaryota > Metazoa > Chordata > Mammalia > Chiroptera > Hipposideridae > Aselliscus > Aselliscus stoliczkanus. The sequence goes on along the minus strand of CM066730.1, from coordinate 181,438,163 downwards.
CACCAAGCAGGTAAAATTGGCACCCCCAACAGCCCTGGGGACGGCCCCGAGGGCCAGTTGGCAGAGTCCCACGTGTCGGGTGGGAGAGAGGCTCCTGCAGATGCCGAGACTCTGGGTGGCATGGCACAGGACCCGAGCATGAGGGCAGCAGTCTCATTCTGCCCAGCTGGCCCCAGCCCACCTTCCTCTGGCCGCACAGCCACCCTCCAGAGGCCTGTGTCTTGGGGTGCAGCCCGTGGAGCCCCAGCACTCAGCTCCCAGCCCCTGCTCGACCCTCCTGGCTGTGTGGCCCTGAGCCTGGTGCTGACCCTCTCTGGGCCTCCCCGTGGCCCCAGCGGGTGGAGGAAGATGATGGGACAGGATTCACCAATTGGCTCGGTGTGGGTGATGCCACCATGCTGGGTCAGTGCTGACGGGACTTCCATGGACAGGGCCCCAGAAGACTGTCCTGGGGGGTGGGGAGACAGGCGGAGGGGCTGTGAGAACACGGGGCCCCCATGGGAAGGGGTGCAGGGGGTGGGTAAGCTTGGAAAGTGGCAGATAAAGCAAACACCCCAGCCCCTAAACAAACCCAGCAGGACAGGGCAGATGACAAATGATGGGACTGTGTCAGCTTGAGAGCAGATTGGACTAATGGCACGCGGACTTTGCACTTCCAGGATCAATATTCCATCAGGCAGGCCTTGTGAGCAGCTCTCGAGGACAAAGGGGAGACCCGGCATAGTTTGCGCACACTCGCCCTGAGCCGTGAGGAAGCGGTGGGGGCAGCGGCATCCCCACGTGAGCAAGGCCGCTGCCCAGGATGGGCCTGGCCACAGCTGTCCGGCCTTGGCCTGCAGTGCTGGCCATGGGTGTCGTGTGGCTGCAGGTTGGCGTGCTAGGGGGTGCTGGGGTTGTGATGCCCAATCCTAGATCATGGCTCCCAGAAAGCTCCAGCTGGCCCTTCTCCGCGCCCCCGGCGGCCAGACTGCAGTGTCTCAGGCATGTGGCCTTTCTACCCCATTTCTCTGCAACACCTCTCACCCCTCTGCTCCCGGGAGGCTGGTTTCCATGGTGGGTGCGTGGGCAGGGCCCCGAGTGGGGGATGGGTGGTCCAGTCCTCCTCGGGGGCGACAAAAAGACCTCTCCCAGACCCCAGGCGCCCCTGTCCGCCAGGTGTGTTCATTCCATCCGTGTGTTGAATGCTTACTGTATATGACATTGAAAATCAAAGCCCAGGACAGAAGTCACGTGAGCAGTGGGTATGCCTGGGACGGCCGGAGGGGGCGCTGGATGTCGCGTTTCCCAGGTCTCTTCTTGCGGGACTTTTACTCCCAAGGTGGCAGCTTGGCCTGGGTGCCCTGCTCCCAGGCAGCAGACCCTTGTCTGGGCTTGGTGACTCGGGAAGGGGAGCCCTTACCTTTTCCTGGCTGGGCAACCCCTGCAGCACCCCCGAGTCTCTCCCTGCCAGCGACAGGCTTACCTGTGGGCCCCTGGCTCGGTTCTGATCACGGACGCCGTGGGCCCGTTCATCCCAGGCCTTCCCGAGCTGAGGCCAGACATGGGGAGGGTCTGCCTGGCCGGAGGCTGACCTGGGGTCCGAGAGGCCGGTCAGAGCCGCTCCTCCCTGGCCCGGTTTCCTGCCCCCCACAGGCCTCCAGGGAGCGCTGCCCGTGGGTCTGGCCTGGCAGGTGACTGACTCCGTGGGCAGCAGCTCTCATCCCGGACGGGTCACCGTCACCTGTGTGAGGCCTGAGCCCAGCCTCAGGCACTTCAGAGCAAACACGTGGACAAAGGGCTGCGCCCTTGGCCCCCCACGACCACAGCCGGCCAGCACCATGGTCTCTGGAGCTCACACCTGGGGTCCACCGGAACTGAGGGTCTGCACCCGTCCTGCGAGTGTGGCGAGTGAGTTTGCAGTGCTGACCAGGTGACACGTCCCCGTCCTGCAGACACCCACGCAGGTGGGGTGATAGGCCCCCCAACACCGGATGAGGGGCTCCCATCAGGGAAGTGCTGTGTTTGTGGGGGGATCCCCCACCTTCATGCTTTTCTGCTCTAAGTTTTTTAGCCACAGCTTTTCCAGATAACATCTCCTTGGAATAATTCATTCCTGGTTTTTCCATCTCTACACACACTTCTGTGAGAGCTGCGGGCTCCTGGCTAATCTAGGGCTCAGGCTTGGCCCACAGAACCAGGACATGCCGTGGGCATGGCTCTCCCCATGCTGGCTGGTGGGGCAGGGTCCAGGGCCCGGGACTGTCGTCCTGGACGTGTCTGAGTGCCCAGTGCCCTGTGTCTTCCCTGGGACCACAGGCCCAGGGCTCACTGGCCTTGGGAGACCTGTCGCGTATTCCTGTGCAGTCTGGAAATGTAGCTGGGTCCAGACTGTAGCACTTTGGCCTCTGACCCTCCACACTCATGGGCTTCGTGAGTGCCAGGGAACCACCGAGGCACTGCGTGTGTGTCTACACTGTGTGTGCGTGTGTGCGCGTGTGTGGGTGCATTCACTATGTGTGTGTGCATGTTTGGGAAGACTGCACACACACACGCATGCACACGCACGCACACACATGCACACACATGCACACGCACGCATGCACGCGCACGCACGCACATACGCACACACACGCACGCACACACAGGTGCACACACAGTACTGCCCCATTCCTGTGAGAGGTATTCTCACAAGGCAAGTGTAGACCTCAATGCAAAAAACTCAGACTCACGTGCGAGTTAACACAGAGGCTGCGCTGTCCCAGGGATGGCCAGTCACGCTTCGGAGGCCCGCCTTACTTCCCAGGACAGTTGTCCCCACCCTGAAGCTGGGGGTCCTTCTCTGTGTGTTCCTGGATGCCCTGAGGCCGCACACAGGCCAAGCTGTCTCTTAGCAGATTTGGGAGAACACAGAGGTAGGATCCGGGTTGTCTACTCAGGAGCCCATCTTGCACCCCAAGGTGTGGCACAGGCCATATGAGGACAATATACCACCAGGGACCGGGCCCTGGGGGCGTTTGTGCCATGCTCAGACCGAGAGCCTCCCTGGCTTATTCAGACACTTTGCAAGGCTGATGGACGGACGGCGGACCGTGTCCTGGGGTCCTGGGGCTGCCGGCAGGGGACATGGGCAAGAGGAAAACCAGGCCGCACGGCTGGGGCTCTGTCAGGACATGCACACACCACATGTGTGCATGTGCGTGCATACTCGCACACACGCGCGCCCCTGTGTGAATGCCATGTGAGGCGCACGTGGAAGCATGTGCACGTGTGTGGACATGAGGGCACTGGGGCCGAGAGGGACTGAGGACTCCCAGAAAGGGAGCCTCCGGCAGTCCTGCCTGTCCCCCCGGGAGCTGCGGCACGAAGGGGCCCCACCAACCAGCCTGCGGGCTCTCGGCTGGCTCTCAGGTTGCTTGGCCGAGAGGCAGGCCGGAGGGGCCTTGACCTTGCCCCTCGGTCAGCCTAGAAGGGTGGGGGCAGTGTGGGCCCTGGACGCCCCATGGCTGACCCTGGCTGCCTCCGCCACCCTCCCAGGGCCTCTCTCAGGCCAGGCCCTTTGTGGCCAAACTCGCTGGCCTTGTGATTTCTGCCTGGACGCCCATTGATCGGTGGGGCTTGGGTGGACAGCCCCCTGCCGGGCACAGCCGCGCTGTTCCCTTTCTCAGCAGCCAGCAGCCTCTCTGGGACGCAGGGGGCCTTCCTTCTGAGGCCCGGGTGGCAGAGAGCAAGCTGCCTGCTGCCTGTCGGCGGGCTGTGCATGGAGCTCCGTGGCTGGCTGGCACTGCGGTGGCCTTTGTGTGACCAGGCAGGTGACCCGACTACAGGCTCGGCCCTCTGGGGTCCGGTTAATTACCTTTCTCTGGACCCCAGCTTGGAAAGTCATTTCCCTGAAAGGGCCGGGGAGGGGCTCTCGTCCAGCTGGGACCTCCCCGCCTTCTGGGCCGGGCTCGGGGAGCTGGTGAGTCTTCTCAGTGGCCCCAGGGCCTGGGCTCCTCAGGGTTCCTGGGGGCCTGGGCTGAGAAGCGTGTGGGGAGAGGGTTCTAGAAGCCTGGGGCTGCGTAACCGGGCGGCAGGAAGTGGAGGCCTGAGGCTGGGAACGTGGGAGAGTGGCGGGGTGCCGCGTCTTTGTGCAGGCACAATGGGATTTTGATGACAGATCCTTTTTCTTAATGTAAGCCACAGAGTTAAGTGTTTGAAAATTGTTCCAGAAGCTGAGAAAGGCCTGCCCTTCTGGTCACGCTGGATTGTCTCTTACTTAGCAGCTGACAGGCCCGTCTGCAGGCTGCGGGGAGGGTGGAGCCTGGGTGAGGGGCAGCGCCCGATTGCAGCCCCCAGAGCTGCGGGAAGGAGGGCGGCCCGGTCCTGCCTGTGGGTGCCCTGGGGTCCTGTGCTGTCTCTGGGGAGGGGATGGGAGCCCACCTCCCCAGCTCTGCCTGCCGCCCTGGAATCTGGGCCCCTCAGACGTAGGTGCCTGTGGGTCCTAGGCCAGGGCGCAGCCCCCCAGCAAGCCGGCCTCCCTGCTCAGGGCGGTTGAAGCCGTCCATCGCCCGTCCTTGGCCTGGGTCCACAGGTGGTTCCCTGAGCCTCTGTGGGAAGACGGTGATGGGCCAGCCCCTGCCGCCGGGCTGAGTTATCAGTTCGCAGCTTGAAATCCAAGTAATTAAGAGGATGGATTAAATCTGTAGGATGTCTCCGACGCTGGCCTGTATCATGTTGTTTCACAAGTATCATGTGTCCCCGGCCCTCACTCACAGTCTGCGCCCCTCCCCCGCCCCAAGGCCCTGGACGGTTCCGGGATGAGTCTCATGCACTTTGACCCCCTTCAGGCCACTGTTCCTGTACACCCCTAATTGCCAGAAAATGGGCGAAGCATAAAGCACACCGCGAAGTGGCGTGAAATTCCACAGCATGTAAAGGGCACCACACTGCCCAGGGTGTGGCCGGAGGGTGGACAGACAAGAGAGGAAGGGGACCAGGAGGGGGACTTTGCTCATGAACTTGAGAGGAGTTGTCACACTCACAAAGGCCAGCCCAGGGCACACTGGTCACCCCAAGGGTCAGCCACACCCCCTGAAACCAGCGAGAAAGGGAAACTCGCCGTCAGCTGGACAGGCCTTCCCGGAGGTCAGCATGAAACTCAGGAGACCTCTGACCAGCAGCCCCTGCCCCTGTGCCTTGCAGACCTCGGGGGGGGGGGCGGGGGGGCAACGCCCGCCCTTGAGCCTTAGGGCTGGAGCTTCAGGGTAGATATTGGGGGTGCCCAGGAGCAGTGGGCCTCATGGGAGTGACCCCAGGGGGGCAGAGCCCCAGCCCCAGCCTGAGCAAAGGGAGGCTGCTGGCCCCAGAGAGGGCCGTTAGGAGCCGACTTCCCACTTCTGCGAAAACCCGTGCTGTGTTTAGATTAGAAACAGGATATAATAAACTTGTTAACATGTCGGATCTAGTGTTGGGACAACATAAGTGGGTGTTTTGTCCTCTTTTCTCTCTGTTAGCAGGAAAATGCTGCAGCCTATGCCCTGACTACTAGGCCGGGCCAGGGGAGGCACTGGGGCTGCAGGCAGAGGAGAGCGGGAGGCACGTGGCCTGTCCCGGGGCGAGGGTCAGCCAGCCAGGGGGCACGCGGCCTGTCCCGGGCGAGGGTCAGCCAGCCAGGGGGCACGCGGCCTGTCCCGGGGCGAGGGTCAGCCAGCCGGGGGGCACGCGGCCTGTCCCGGGCGAGGGTCAGCCAGCCAGGGGGCACGCGGCCTGTCCCGGGGCGAGGGTCAGCCAGCCGGGGGGCACGCGGCCTGTCCCGGGGCGAGGGTCAGCCAGCCAGGGGGCACGCGGCCTGTCCCGGGGCGAGGGTCAGCCAGCCGGGGGGCACGCGGCCTGTCCCGGGGCGAGGGTCAGCCAGCCGGGGGGCACGCGGCCTGTCCCGGGGCGAGGGTCAGCCAGCCGGGGGGCACGCGGCCTGTCCCGGGCGAGGGTCAGCCAGCCAGGTGGCACGCGGCCTGTCCCGGGGCGAGGGTCAGCCAGCCGGGGGGCACGCGGCCTGTCCCGGGGCGAGGGTCAGCCAGCCGGGGGGCACGCGGCCTGTCCCGGGGCGAGGGTCAGCCAGCCGGGGGGCACGCGGCCTGTCCCGGGGCGAGGGTCAGCCAGCCGGGGGGCACGCGGCCTGTCCCGGGGCGAGGGTCAGCCAGCCGGGGGGCACGCGGCCTGTCCCGGGGCGAGGGTCAGCCAGCCGGGGGGCACGCGGCCTGTCCCGGGGCGAGAGTCAGCCAGCCGGGGGGCACGCGGCCTGTCCCGGGCGAGGGTCGGCCAGCCGGGGCTCCAGGAGCCCACAGTAGCCGCAGCCGCAGCATCTGCCCATGAGAATGGCCCTGGGGCCGTGGGGGTGAAGATGGGGGGGGGGCAGGACCACATTATTTGTTTTTAAAAAGGCTTTTATTTTAAAAGCCTTGCGTCCTGGAGGAAAACAACATGGAGCTATTTTCAGGAATGGGCTCAGAAAAGGATCAGCTCTTAATGAAAACAAAACACAGTAAGATCAAGCTGTGGCCCAGAGGCCCCTGACCGGAACAAAACCGTTTCTGTCGAGACCTGCAGGAGTTGTGCGGCCGTCGGTCTGCAGGCCCCGCGGCCTGGCCGAGCGTGGCTCCCAGGCCTGGCCAGGGTGGGGAGGTGCGGGACAAAGGGTGGCAGTGAAAAACGGCCATAGCCTCCCAATGCAGAGAAACAGATGTGAGTCTGGGACAGGCCAGGGGAGGACGCGGCTGACTAGGGACCCAGGGCAGGACCAAAGCGCAGACACGCAGACCTGGGGGGCGGTGTCCTGGGCCTGGCGGGCCGCCTGCTTGCCTGGCCTCACTTGGTGGGCGCAGGTGGGCCGCCCCGTCCCCGAGGTGGTTGGAGACCCCTGGAATTCGGGGCTGGTAGGATGTGGAGGGAAAGAGGGGCTGCAGCCACGTCAATAACCTCGGTGATGTAGTGAGTGAAACATCATGAAAAATGAAAGCAAATCCTGCTCTAATCTCCCCAAACAAAGGCCTTTCAGTTGGGCCTGAGCTGTGCGGGCGGTGGGCATGGCCAGATCTTTCATATTAACCGCGCACCCGGCAGAATATGGATCTTATTAGGCAGCCGTGCAAGGCTCTTTCCTGCACGTGGTGTCTGCGAAGGTCGGGGGGCCGAGGCTGTGTCCCAGCCGCAACGCAGCCGCCCGGCAGCCAGGAGCATGGCACGGCTGGGACTGACCACCCGCCTGCGTGGAAAGCTGTTTGTGCCCCTGCATCCCGTGTGGGAAAAGATGAAATGCGACTGTCTGTCATTGATGCCTGTGACTCTTCGGCCCGACACTCTCTTTGTCTAATTGTGCATCCTCACAACCCAACAGTCCGATGTGGCCGAGGGGTGAGTGACCGCCCCCCCCCCCCAAGGTGACCAAGCCTGGAGAATCAAGTGTCTGCAGGTTTCTTTGGAAGGGTCAGATGTCTGACCATCCCAATTCCACCTTTATCATAGCCCCCGGCGGTTCCGAGGAGTTTCAGGTCTGGGCAGAATAAACGCCAACTCAAGTGCCTGCGGGCGGAAGACAGGATCATTATATGAGTGAAAAAAATGAACCGTCTTGACTCAACAAATACCACAGTCCTGCCTTCTTCCAGACTCAGCCCCCCGCCATCGAAATCAGCCCAGGAGAGGAAATCAAATTTAGGGGTTTCCCTTACTGGCCAGAATGTTTAATTTAATAAGGGGCAGAGAGACTCTGTTGTATTGTGCTTCAGTCCGACTTTGAACAGGTTGAGTGATCCTGTAGGGCTCTGGGAAGACGGCTGCCGGGAATGGGAACCAGGCCGGCCTCGCAAATTCAAACCAGGGCCCCCTCCCCGCGCGCAGACCGGGGAGCAGCTGGCTCCTCTCGGGGGCGGGGAGAGGACACGGCCCCGCAGCATCCCAGGCCTGGGAAGTGGCTCAGGGAGGGCTTGGCGCTCAGCGGTGGGGTGCACAGGGCCAAGAGGGTGCGAGAGACCCCTCGATTTCATCGTGTGCTGTGGAGAAGTCACGCCTCCTGGCCACTGGCGTTCTTTGGTGCCGTGGCCATGACGCCGAGGAGCACTCGAGCTTTGCACCCGTTGTGTGGTTGGAGCTGATACACAGCCAGGGCACTCCCCGTCTTTGGTGCCTCCTTCTCTGTGATCCGGAGCCCCACATGGCTCCCCCCGGGAGCTATGGCCTTCGGCACGCTGGGAGCTCAGCGCTTTCTTCCCCTTGCACGTGGGACGGGTGCCGAGGGATGTTGTGCCTATTTCGGGAGACCGGGAAAGCTGGCTCTGTTTCAATAGGAGGCCATCACTGACTGAGGGTTAAGAGCAATGTATCTTGAGGCATCTGTCAAATCTATGAACCCCCAAGTGAGATGGGGGTCTGAGATAAAATACGTTCCCCAGGTGTGGTGGGGAGTGGCTGGAGCCCACAGGGTCTTCCTGGAGGAGGTGTCACTGAGATTCGGGCTCTCCCACCCTTTTCTGGCACTGCCTTCCAGTTCAGAGAGCAGATTCCCACTCTCACATGATGAGGTCTGAGTGTTCCCAGCTGGTGTCGCTGTAGTTGGAGCTGCGGGACAGCCCATCCCAGCCCTTCTGTGCACCCCATGGGCCATTGAAGTTCCAGGGGATCCGGGAGACGAGGCTGCAGGTGGCCAGCTCCTCAGGTGGTCAGTGCCCAACCTGGATGAAGTCACTTGGGGGAAAGTGGAGAAACTCAGTCCTCGACAAGCCTGAAGGAGGCGGCCTGTGGGATGCTCACCTGGGGTGTGGCAATGTGGGTGTGGTGCGGTGACGGCCTGCGGAGTCCCTCCGCCCACCCCGGCGGGGGATGTGGCTCTGTCCATCCAGGCGTCCTTTCAGGACTTGGTCTCTCTGAGATCTTTGTGTCCAGGCAGGAGAAGGGGTCTTCCAGCACAAGGAGACCCCCAGCTGGCCCCATGAGAGGTCCGGAGCCTCTGAGGTGGCCGCAGGGGCCCAGAAGGAGGTCCCATGTCCTCTGAGCCCTGCAGGCTTGCCTCAGCTGCTGTTGGTCTGGCTGGGCCAGCAGTGACCTTCACTGGGGTGTGGGGTGGCCGTCTGCACGTGTGATACATCAACATGAACCGCTGTCCAGTCATGGACAGTGGGAAGGGCAGGCCAAAGGTGGGGACCTGGGCTTGGCCTCCTATCTGAGAGTGAGCTGCCCACCATATTCCAGGCCCACCTAGCCACATGGCCACTCACCACCTCCCAGGCCCCCAGGCAGGCCAGGAGACTGAGGGCTGCCCTGTCCTTCAGACCTGGGCTTCCATCCCTGCGTGGTCAGAGGCCGCACGACTTCGCCCCTCGCAACCCCAGGGGAGCCCTCAGGGGCGGTCTCCTCCCCTCGACGGCTGAGGTGGCCAGCCGAGGGCCCCAGAGACACGACGGACCACAGCCCCTCCCCTAGGCAGCCCCTGCAGGGAACCAGGACCCGCCGAGGAGCTCCCAGTTTATCCCGAATGGCGGCCCCACTGCCAGCACCCCACCCCGCCGCGCTGCCCAGGGTCCTCCAGCACCGACTCCCCCGGGCTCTGGGCCTCCTGGTGTCCTCTGCAGTTCTTCCTGGGTCCCTGGGAAACGCCGCTCAGCAGACCCAAAGCCAACACGGCTGGGACGAGCTTCTCTTGGCCTGATGGTGGGCATGTCCTCGATGGCGGCCATCAGTGGCCAAAGGCAGCAGGTCGGTGGTGAGCACATCCTCCCGGCACCCGGGGGAAGGCCATTCTTCTGGCCAGTCACTCTGGTGGAGTGCGGGTCCTCACGTGCAGCCCGGGCCGGGGCTCTGGGCCTGAGAGGTCTGACCAGGAGGCCACCTGGCCCGACGCCTGCTGATGTGGATGGAGGAGGCAGGCCGCCGGCCGTCTTTGCTCTGGCTGGGACTGCTCAGCCCCTCGCGTCTTTTGTGACCCTCTGTGGTATGTGCCATCAGCACTAGGTCCCACCAGGGAAACTGAGGCCCCGGAAGCCAGGCAACTTGCTCCAGGCCACTCAGCTGCTGCTCAGCAGCTCTGGAGGGCAAAGTGGCTGGGTCAGCAGGACGCATCCTCGGGAAAATTGGCCCGACACTGACCATGGCTGGCACTTGAGTAGGTTTTAGGGAAATTGTGGGTTTTAGGGAGCAACTGTGCAGATCCCCAAACCAGACAGGTTTTTGTTTTTTTTTTTAAGGGAAGAAACAACATCCCCTGGTCTCTCCTTAGCTGTCTAGCGAGTTCCAGCAAGTGTAACTCCCCTGGTCAGCCTGAGGGGCGCTGAACGCACTGCTCTGGGCCCCTGGTGCGGGCTAGGAGAGGGCTGATGGTGCAGGGATGGTCCCAGCACTGCCCGATTCATTAAAGGCCAGGCTCCTTTGTGGGCCCTGAGCCCCAGGCCCATTGCTGTCATGGGCTGTTAGAGGCACAATGACAGGCATTGGAGCCCCGAGAGCAATTAGCAGGCTGCTTAATTAGCAAGAGGAATTAGAGTGTGAGTGGCTGTCTTCTCTTAAAGCCTGTGGAGAGCATGGTTATCTGATTGTGCATTGATCGCAGGGCTCGCCTCCTTAGGTCATCCTCTTCCCTCGTTGCAATCTGTGAATATACAACTGTTTAAATATTCCAAACTGAACTGTCGTAATCAACGAGGGGAGAAAGGGGCCCATTGTGGCCTCCCTTCCCCAGCCCAGCAGCTCCTGTGGTCGGGCGGAGGTGGCAGCCAGCACCCGAGTCCTCGCCTGGCCAGCCTGGGAACAAGCGTGTGGCCCCTGGGCCTCAGGCGAGACCGGCCCAGCTGCCGTGTGCAGTTTTTCTCTGTAGGCCTCTCCCAGCTCTGGGTGGCTCAGTCTCTCCCTGGACTCTAGGGCATAGGCATGCGCAGACCCATTGTACAGATGGATATGGTGAGACCTAAGGGTTTGATGGCAACTGCACAGTGAGTGACAGGTTGTCTTACTCTTGTGATGGCATTCAGATTGCATATGCATGGCCCCTTCAGCACCTGGCGTGGCTTCAAAATCCCCAGGTGGGTTTTGGAAGCCCAGGGATGCTAGTTGGTGCCATGCAACGTCCTCCTTTGGGAGATGGAGGACTGGGGGGGGCCTCAGACCTGGCTCGAGCGTGGACCCGGTACCGTACGGAAGATGCTTCTGGAGGGAGGGGAAGGAGTGAGGCTCCCAGCCCCACCTGGAGGGAAGGACTTAACTGATGATGGGAACAGCCCATGCAAAGGCACAGAGGCTGGGAGGCACAAGGAATGCTCCAGAAAGGCTCCTGATTCTGTGTGGCTGGTGCACAAGGTGGAGGTGGGGCCTGGGTCCTCGGATGTCAGGCCCAGCGCTTGCTCCTGGGCCGCAGACGCCCTCCGTGTCCTGGCAAACGGCAGGGCTGGGAACTTGCTTCACAGGCCCCTGGAGCCCCCGGCCGGCTCTGTGAGGCCCCTGCAGCGGGCAGAGGGCAGGACAGTGATGGAGTCCTGGACACTTTTGTTGGGATTCTGTCTTGACACCTTGGCTCAGCCTGTCCGGGGCCTGGAGCACGAGGCTGGTGGTGGGAATAAGGCTGGGATGCTGGTTTTAAAACGAAAGGGGAAAGGTCAAAGGGAAAAGATGGAGAGACGGAGAGAGGCCCAGACGGCCTCTTGTTTTGCAAAACTCAAAATAGATTTCAGCACCGTGCTTTTTAGAGACAAATCTCTGCACTCTTCCGCGATCCTCGCTTGACCTTTCATGGTTCCTGGCACGGGGCGCCTGTTACGATTTGGCATCGAGCAGTTTAAAATGCATAACAGCGGTGTGCGAACTTTGCCAAAAGCTGATCTCTGTTGGTTTCTTGAACTTTGCTTTTCTTGTTTGCTACACCAGATATCATCTTACCCAGACGATGCCCCCATGAGATAGAGCGCTCCACCCCTCAACTTTGTGGGTGCAGCCAATGTCTTTCGTTTTGCTGCGTGCTGGATCCGTGTGTGGAGAGAAAGGACCCCGGGCAGCAGCGTGCACAGCCCGGCCTCCCAGGCACTTGGGGAGTCTTTATCGAGCTCAAATGATGAAACCTGGTTTCTGGTTTCATTTTGGAAGACTCGCTGCTAAGCAGATCCATTCTGCCTGTAAAATGACACGGACGCTCTGCTCCGGGCCACTGCGCTCCCTCCGTGCTCCTGCCCCGGCCCTTCTCCATGGGGCAGGGGACAGTAGGACCTGGGTCGGCCCAGCCGTCCCGGGCCAGGTCCCACTGGGCAGAGGCGGGTTTGCCTGTGTGAGTGCGGGAGCAGCAGGGAGCGGGCTGGCCACTGGCCTCCGGTCGGGGGAGGCCCCTTGGGGGTGGCCCATGGGCCCCGGCTGCTTACCCGGGAGCCCAGCAGCCGGGAGCAGAGAGCTGGATGGCGTGGTCCCGGGGAGAGGGGTCTCTGAGATGAGGGTCAGGCTCTGCCTGTGGCCTTCCCAGGGGGCTCCTGGCATCTGGGGTATTTCCCCTGTCTTCCTGTCTAAACTGCCCATTCCTGAGAAAAGGGCCAATGTGTTTCCATCCACTTCAGATGATGCTTGAATGAAAACCCCTGTCCCCCAGGTCAGCCCCCCTGCTGAGGGGCTGAGAGAGTCCCAAGTGTTTTAAAGCGAGAGGAAGTTCCGGTGGCTCTTCCACCTGTATTCTGCGTTATTTGGGGCCAATTAGCTTTAGAAAAAGAGAAGCAAAAGCATCAAGTGTGATGGGCACAGTGAGGCTCAGTTTACTGCTCTTGATCTTGGCGTCTTGTCCTGGAGAACTTGGGGACTATTAAATCCACCTTGATTCCTGTTTTATTCCTTTTTTCGGATCCTGAGGTCACATATACACCTTTGGAACATGAAAGCCACAGTGTGGAGACACCAAGAAAGAGCCCTGTCGACCTGGACGTGGGGCCCATCTTCGTGCCGGTCTCCCCCACGTGGTGGCTGCAGGCTCAGGCCCGAGGGAGTCCAGCTCAGGAACCCAAAGGCAGGCTGCCGGCTGCACAGTTTTGGGGGTGGGTGGCGGGAGGAGTGAGCCATGAAAGCAAGTGCCTTTTGGGAGATGCAGGGGTCACCTCGTTTTGAAATATGTGGGGTAAACGCAGGGGATGGCTAAACACCTGGCACCACGCATGCCTGTGTATGTGTGTGCGTGTACCTGTGCGTGGAGACCCATGTGGACACAGACAGACTAGCTGCACCCCAGCACCCCGCGGTCTTCCTTACCCAGAATCCTCAGCCAGCTCGCCAGGCTGGTGCATGGGCCCCTCGGCGCCCCCCAGCCTGTCCCAGCTCAGAAGGGCCCTGAGAGCGTCACTCCCCTAGCAGGACCCCTGGGCGGCCGTGATTCAGAAGTCTGAGGGATTCAAAGGTTGAGGGTGGCCCCACCCTGTGCCCCTGGTCCATAGGCTGACAATTGTCACCTAGCCTGGCCAAGGATGGACAGAGCCGTGCAAACCTTGTCAGGGCTGCTCTGTGTCTCCCGCCCTGCTGTCAGTGACCATGCCACCGGTCAGATGGTCTTTTCTGGGCAGTGATGGCACCGTGCTGGGCTCCGTGGGAGTGTCCTGCACAGACGGACGTCACGTCTGCAGCGTAGCGCATGCCCCTGCTAGCATCCTTGAGGAAATGACCACCCTGCCGTTGCTGCCAGCCTCTGTGTCCTTGTCTGGAAAGTGGGAGGGAGGCTGGTGGGGGCATCGTCACCCCTGCACGTTTTCATCTCTCCATGATGGGTGCTGCAGGTGTATGAGGGCTGTCTGGGGCGGCCAGGAGCGAAGCAGGGGTGCGTGTGTGCACATGTGTGTGCGTGTATGTACGTGTGTGTTCATGTGTACGCGTGTGCAGCTGCGTGCCTTGTGCATGAACACCACAGACAGACATGCAGCGGGCAGAGCACCCCTCCGAGGCCACGTTCAGGGCGAGAGTGGACAGGAGCCCAGGGGCCTTGGAGGCAGGTTGTCTCTAGAGAGCCCCAGGGGCTTCCCTGCGGCTGGGGCGGGGCAGGCTCCTCAGCCACTGAGCCCCGAAGCTGGCCCTGCAGGAACTCCCCGAGAGAAAATGGGACTGCGTTTTAGGCTTCTGCCACAACCCGGCAAGTCCTTTCTCATTCTGTTCCTCTGTGTGTGTGTGTGCTGTGTGTACATGTTTGTATATAGACACACCTGTGTAACGTAGGACAGACGTGTGCATATTTAATTTATTCTATGATATATAACTTATTTTATATAATAAACTGCTTACGTTATAGTTATTGGCAGTTTTCTCTTCATGAGGTGATAGACCCTCATTCTATAGAAAACACCAAACGAGGCAGAAGAAGTGCAGACTGGGGAAGTAAGGCAGGAAGCCAGGAAGCTGCAGCCCCGGGGGGGGGGCGCCCCCAGTGCTGTCTCCCCAGGACAGAGGAGGCTGATGGAGCCTTGGGAGGTGCGTGGGAGGCTCTCCTCAGGCACAGGAGCTGCTCTGGCCGAAGCGTTTATAGGGTGATTTGAAGAAAGGTTTGCGGCGCTGAGATCCCAAAGGCATGCCTACTGCTAACTGGTCCCCTGCAAATCTCAGGCTACACGCCTGGCCCCCAGGATCTCAGGCACGTGGTGACGGGCCCCCAGCCTCAGTGAGAAGCCAGCTGACCCCTCTGTCCAGGGCAAGCAGTGACCCAGCATAGGGGCCCAGCCGGCCTGAGTCCCCTGGGCCTTTGGGCAGCTGGGCTCTCCGTGGAGTCACAAAGGGGCCATCTAAACCCACCTCCACGTCCAACATCCCTGTGTGTCCTTTGCAAACCACAAACAAAACTCAAACTGTCACCTCCCCGCTGGTTTAGTGGACCTGTGTGGTGGGGCTGCAGGGAGGGGTGAGGCCTCACATTCACTGTCTGTCTGCTCCTCGACCCGACCTCAGAGGATGCATTTGCAAGAGCTCGTTGTGTATAGACTTGACCTTCCAGTCCTGGGCGCTCGTCTTGTTGTTTGTGTTCTCGGCGCCTGCGCAGAAGCCTGATTTTGTGCAGGTCGACCCGCTAGTCTTTTCCTCACAGCTTCGCCGACCGGCTGTGGTCAGCTCCCGCCTTTGTCCCTTGTGCAAAGCGATGTCAATATCGTGTTTGCATCTTGCAGGCCATTTTCTGCATTTGTTGGGTGTGTTGAGAACTGGTCCCTGTGGGCCACTTATTCTGATGCAGCCTGAGGGGAAGGAGGAAGCGTGCTCAGGGCCCTGCAGGAGCCGATGCTGTTTTCTTCTAGAACATTCTATTGTGTGTGGCGTGCTCCAGTCTCTGCCTCCTCCTGCCTGCGCCTCACCTTGCAATTTTCAACTATTTTATTTTTGTTGGTATCTTCTTTGCACTGTATATGAAATATTCAAATTCATGGAAAAGCAAGGCTCCTCTTCTATTTTAAATGTTTGTTGCTGTTGAGTTTTACTATGTCCCCCTTCGAGAAAAAAACTTTGAAATATTTTTGCCCCAAAATTTATTCTGTAATCTTATTCCATTTTTAGGATAACGTTAGGGGGATGGAAAGCGTTATGATTTGCAGTTCTTGTGATTTAGGAATATGTCTCTCCCTGTTTAGCTTTTTTTAAAAAAACGGTTTTCACTAAAATTTGGTAGTTTCATTCGTAGAGCCGCATTGCAACACATTTCACTTTCAGTTTACTTCGAAGGATTTTCAGCATGAAAATAAGAAAAAATGTCAAAGTGGAAATCATTAACACTCTTCTATCCCTGCTGCCTCCAATGCAGAAAGCACATTGAATGAGACAGTTCTAGAACCAATGAGCAAATACTTGCGTGCCGCCAGTCATGCGGAGGTTTTCTGTGCCGTGCTCCCTGGGGGTGCGGGGGTGCCCTCCCCATTGGCGCGCCTTGGGCCGTGAGCTGGGGCAGACGCCGGTGCAGCTGCCAGCCCAGCAAATGCTGCAAGGTGGCGGAGGCCTGAGCCTTGTACAGAGTGGCGGCTGCTCGCTCTGGAGTTTGGTGCTGTCCCCTCCTCCCCAGCCAGCCAAGGCCCTTTTCCTCTGCTCACCGCTGCTAGGGAGATAGCTTCCTCTCCCTCCCGGCCCTGCCCCTGTGGCCAGCTCCTAGATAAGCCTGTTAAATTAGCCCCATAATACTTAAAATGCTAGTCAGTTTAATATGTAAACAATGACAATTTTTTTTCAAAGGGTTTAGGATTTAAATTAGTTTTTTAAAAACCCAATTACTGCCATTTAATTTGGAGGGGAGAGTTCTTTATTTGCTAATTATATAGTTGGGAAATGAGCAATCAAGGGCACAATGGGGCATTAAGGGCACTTTTTAAAGGTTTGAACTTATTTATCTGAGTTTGGGGTGGGGTGTCTGCGGAGGGAGCAGCCGGGATGCGGCAGCCCCGGAGGGAGGGTTTTGGAACCAGGATTTAGGGCAACATGGCCGAGCAGCAGAGAAAAATGTGTGATCATTATAGCGTCTTATTATTTCGATGATGTTTACGAATGTGTCAGAACCTGGACACGGGCCCTGGTCTCTCTGCCCAGATCACTCTCTGGCCGGCAGGCAAAGGAGAGGCTGCTGTGTGGAGGGTGGACAGGAAACCTGGGCCTGGTCAGAGCAGGGTCTTGGGCCCCTGTGGGGCCTGGCCTCATAGAATCATCTGGAACTTTCCAGACCCTTCCGGAGGAGCACACATGCCCCAAGAGGCAGATAGGCTGCATTATTCAGTTTGCCGCCTCAGACCGGGGATGCTGGGTAAACATGGGAGGGGGGCTTCTCCACTTCCCTCCTTCACACCCCACCCTCCCCAGTGAGGTATCTTTCCAGCAGATCTGGCTTCCTGGAGCGGACATGAGGCGGAGCGCTCTGGAGCCATGCTGTCCAGATCTTGCCTCAACACCTCTGCTTCCGCAGTGAGAAGGGATGATTCATTTTGGACAGAACTTGTCTTTGGAGCAAAGGGATCCTTATTTTGATACAGCGTCCTCTGAGGAGACGCAGGCCCCGGGTGGCTTTGGCAGGACCGCCTGGCCGAGTCCACACACCACATGCTGCCTCTTGCAAACACAGATCCTGAGCTTCTGCCCCAAATTTATGGGGAAACGGGCCTGTAATTAACACCGAGCAGTATCTAGCTGCCCTGGGACGGTGGACACTTACAGAGGACACTGCAGCCCGGTCCAGAGAGGCCCAAACCCGCACACCTGCGGCAGGTGTGTCTGCAGGGGCCATCGGAGGCCCTGGTGCATCAACTGAGTAGGCAGCAGGTGGCCACAAGGCCCCTCCTGGCACTGACCAGCGGGACGTCCCTGTCTGGACGGTGGCCATGAACACCTGAGATCTTCCCAGGACTGGCTTGAGGTGGCTCCGGGTGTCACAGTCCTGGTGTGCGAGCAGCTGGGTCCCCCCAGAGGAAGGCTCTGCTGACGCGGGCCTGGGGAGGGCGTCCCCCCACGACCCGAGGTCGTGCAGGGCAGGGCTGTCCTTGCTGTCCCCCAGCGCCCACCGCCCATGGAGGTGACTCCAGGCCCTTACGTGCCTTCACCACCACCCTCTGTAGGCCTCACGGCACTGCATGTGGTCATCCACCTCCACAAAGCTGATGGGAAGGGAGGCCCGTGCACGGGAGCTTTCTGGATCATGGAAACCGTGTGGGAAGGGCCAGGGAGCCGAGCGGGAGTCCAGGAGGTCCCTGTGGGCACAGCGTGTGCATCGTGATTCCTAAAGACAGGGAGCTGGCAGCCAGGGAACGCCAGGCAGAGGGCATAGCCCGAGCCGAGGCTGGGGCCCAGGAATGATGCGTCCATGGTCAGAGCTGAGATGGACGGTGCTCAACACACGCCACCCTCCTCTCCACGTAGCCTTGGGCGTCAGAACCCCTGGACGGAGACCAACAGCAGGACGTCTGGGGCCCGTGCAGCCCACCTTCCCGCATGGGGGTGGGGGTGGGGGTAGGAAAAGACCCAAGACCAGCCAGGGGCCCTGACCTAATTGGTCCAGGAAGGTCAGCATCGGCACCTACCGTGTTCAAAACCAGCGAAGATTAAACTTAAAGCGATTAGACAACTTATTTTCTTTTTCAAGACATTAGCCGGTCAAAAATGACAAAAATGTCCTTAAGCTGTGATGAGGCAAAAGCACGAACAGGCAGCCTTTTGTTCGGTGGCGGGGCCTGACCGCGGCTGCGTGGGGTATCCCGGAGCCCACCTCCCTTACATGGTGGGGGAGTCAGCAGTATTAGCGGGATTAGACAGCGGAGCTGCTGGTGGCAGGGGGCTGCGGCCACCCACTGGGGCAGGGGCTGAAAGGAGGAAGACCATCTTCCCGGCAGAGCTGGGTTGCCCGTTTATTTGGGGGCTTTGGAGCTCCCCGGAAACCGGGGACGAGTCCGCACAGCTCTGGCCCAGCCCGCTGGGAAGGAGGGCGTGAGTCCAGCCGTCCTCACATCGCTGGCCTCTCGTCCCCAGGCTGGGGCGACAGAGCAGGCGGGGTCCCTGGCGAGGGGCCTGGTTCTCGGTGGGCTGGCTGAGAAGCGAGGGCCCAGCGAGGCCTTTCTCCGACCCGGCTCTTCCTGTCTTGCAGACACTGTCCTTGGGGCCGACATTTTCTTAAGAAAAGAAAACACATGAGCCCACATTTCTTATCTGAGCGCAAACAATGAGGTCGCCGCTGGCCCGGGAAGGGGCTTTCACAGCAATAGTCCTCCGACCGGAGCCCCAGTCAGCCATGCCAGGGCGGCGGGGCCTGGCAGGCCCCGCACTGAGGCCGGCGCCCTCCCCCTCCTTGGCGGGCAGGTGACACGCCAGCTGTGAGCCCAGCAACCAGACCCCACCTGATGCAATGCGCCTGGCGTGGCAATGACAATTGAAGGGTCTCTTCACCCGCTTCCTCTGAGCGCTGGCACTGTGTGTCCCAGTACCCCCCGGGGCCCAGGGTAATTACAGGGTTGGGTTACCCCGAGAAACAGGTCTTAGCATTGTTCAGTCCAGCCCTGGACCCCGGCGCCCCAACCCTTCCTTTCGCTCTCTGGGCCGGGTCTCTGAGTGCTGTCCCCAGGGACCCCTCCTCAGTGCCCTTCATCAGCCTGGGGTGGGGGCAAGGGCCACCCCTTGGGTTGCTGGTGGCAGCCCAGAGAGTGGGCATGGGCGTCTCCGCCTATTTTCCCAGCAGCTGAAGTGAGCTGTGCAGGTGCAAGGACATTGTTTCGCTTGCATTGTCTGGGAGCCACAGGACACCAGGCGGGGGCGGGCCAAGAGGCCTGGGAGCTGCCCCCGGGAGTCAGAGGGGGTCCTTGGGCCCAGTGGTGGGCCCAGCGGCTTTGGGCCTCAAGTTGTGCCTAGGCCGGGGCCATGCCAACCCGAGGACACACCTGGGGGTGTCCAGGAAACTGGAGACTGCCACCCTCCCCAGGCCACGCGCCCCAGGCCAGGCAATGGCAGCAGAGGTGAGGGCCAGGCCGCCCAGCTGGGGCTGCTGAGCGAGGCTCCCAGGGCCTGGCCTCGGCACGCCGTCTCGGGTCCTCGTGACGGGCCCATGAGGTCGGTGGTTTTACGGATGGACAGTAGGAAAGCCGGGATTTGAACCCGGGCCTGGCCATGTCACGGGCCCTCACCCGCCACTCTTTTATTGTCACTGTTTTGCAGAGAAGTCGGTTCCTACTTTGGGGGCAGAATGACCCCCCCACAAGTCCCTGTGTCCACAGCCCGGGTGGGCCAATTCTGAGGGTCCTGAGCTTCCTGAGGCCGTGGCGACTGGCTTCTCTGGCCGGCAGCCCCAGGCACTGGGTGTGGACCGAGGAACAAGCTTATCAGCCATTTCCTGTGCCCCCACCACCCTCCCTGCCCCCTCCTCTGCTCCTGGTGAATATGCTGCTCTGTAAACAATTGCACGCTGCTCCCCGCCCCCGGCACGCAGACCCCTCCTTTGGGCGGCCTGTGACCAGTAGGACCTCATGGTGCCTGGTGCTGGAGTCGGTGCTCTGGACTCTGGGAGCTGGTTTATGGCCTCCGGCTGGCCCATTGTAGATGGTGGGCCTCTCGGGCAAGGCGCACCTTTTCCCGCGTACCCTGGCTCTGGGCCCAGGAGGGCTGGTGCCGAAGGAGGTCTCGACTCTGCTGGGTCATCAGACAAACAGGGTAGATAGCGGGGGTGGGCAGTGGAAGGAGTCAGTCTATTTCACAGATGAGGAAACTGAGACAGAGAAGTCACTCTGCAGGGCAGGTGGCAGGAGTCCAACTTCAGCCTGGGCTGTACAGATCAGATCGGGATGCCCCGAGCTGCTCGCCACTGCCCCTCACGCCTGGTTTCCAACCTGGGCATCCAGGGGACCAAGGGCAGGGCCGTTTCTGTGGCAGCCCCCGGTCCTCTCTCCCTCCCTCTGAGAGCCAGCATGTGAGGTGGTCACACGGCGCAGATTTAGACACGAGTGTCCCGTAGGGAGCAAGGAATGCAAAGCTGGCCTCTTCCTTCCCGTAAAGCCTCATCATGTGTGTGAGATAAGTTCTGGGGACAGTGGTGGCTTCCAGGAGGACGCTACCAATGCTGTCCCAAGCCACCCAGGCAGTCCTTAGGATGCTTCCCTGAAAAGTCCCAGAATGTTCCAGGGCCTGCTAGCCAGGAGGGTGCTACAAGTCAGACCAGACGTGGTGGGGTCCAGACAGGCCCTCCAGGAGGGCTCCCTGGAGGAGGCGGCTTTGTGTATGTGTGTGAAGGAGGGTAGAGATTATCCGTGATGAACAAAGAAAGGCTGGGGAAGGCTTCCTACTCGGGTGCAGAAACCCTGAGTTGCTTTCTGATCCCCACGCAACAGCTGGGAACCAGGTTTCCTACAAGGCAGGTTCATGGAAATAGCCCTGACACTTGAACAAAGTCCTGTCTCTCATTTTGCTACCAGTGAGGAGAGCAGCCACCTCTGGGGCTGCAGCACCTGCCACCTGACCTGCTTGTCCGGGAGCCCTGGGCCCCACCTGCCAGCCCCCCCCCATGCAGGCTTTCCCTTGGTCTCCAGGCTGAGGCCCCCCAGTGCTAAGGTGGCTCAGGACCCGTTGTGGGGCAAGACCTGCGGCAGTGACCATTCCTGGCAGCCCCCAGCTCTTCAGTACTGTTCGAAATAACGAGCTTGGCGTCCTGGGAGGGCAGGGAGGACCCCGAGACTCCCTTCAAATACCTTTGTGTTCCCCTCCCCCAGCCCTGTGTTCTGCGCCCTCGGGGAGCCTGGAGCCTTGGGAGTGCGGGTAGGCGAGCACGGGGCCGCGTCCATTCCCCTGACGCCAGTGTGGCCTTCCCGCCTGTCAGAAAAGCGGGAGCAAAGCCCACCGAGTAGACACAGCAGGCATTCACTGGCCTGGCCCGAGGTGCCAGGATGCCCGAGGGCTGGGAGTGTCTGGTGCTGTGAGGCTGTGCTGGCTGTGCCCCTGGGGAGGGGACCCTGCGTCGCTCCCGTGTCATGGCCGCTCTCGGCGTCCACTTTCCTGGGTTGCCTTCAAGGTGGAGGCGGCATTTCCACTGTCCCCTTCAACGTGCCCGGATCCGAACCAGCGCTGAAGCACTGTGGCTCCCAGGCCGGAAGCTCCCTGCTTGCTCTGCTGTGAGCGCCAGGGGCGAGGGGGCACTGCGATGGGTGGGAGTGGGGGTCACGGTCGGCTGCACCGCAGCCAGGAGGGCCTGACTTCTTGTCACAGACCTTCCCCTTTCCGAAAATGGCACCAGCACCCTGGCAGGTGGGACAGACATGGCCCAGAAAGTTCCAGAAAGCTCCAGAAGGCTTTTCTGCCATGGCCCAGCGGGTGCCAGGGCTCAGGCCTCGCAGCCGTGTTGGGCACATGTGGCCACTGAGTCGCCTGTGTGGGGGGACGTCTCCGAGGTCCTTGGGGACGAGCGAGGCGCCTGCAATGGGGGTGGCCATTGGGCTCGTGGCTTCTCCGCTCTGATGCTTTTCCACGATCTTTAGTAAGAAGGAGGGGGAGGAACGAGGTCGCTCCCTGCACTGCCCTCTTACCTCCCCCTCGGCGGATTCCCGGGTGCTGTGGGCGTTCATTTCTGACCTTTGGGATAAGATAATGGCGCTTCTGTTCTGAGGAGAGGCTTAGGAGCCCGGTGCTCAGAGATCCAGTGTCACTGTGACTGGTCCTGGCTGGGAACACATGGATGCGTCTGTACTTTCCCGCATTTCTGTGTCGCAGGGGTAGGCCGGCTGAGTGGTTGGGGATAGGGGAGACTCACACCCCTTCCTGCCTGTACCCTCACTGCCCATGCTGGGACCTTTCCCTCCCCAGGGAAGCACAGCACATAGGAATTCTCCTGCCCTCTGGCTGGCGCCCTGTCTCCCTCCTCACCGCCCCCCCAACCCCCCCAGCAGGGCATTTCCTTGAGGACCCTGGGGTGGGGGGCCCAGGACTGGTGTTTGAGTAATGAGTCCCATGCCCTTTTGCCCAGAGCGGGCAGCACACTCAGAGCAGACAGCTTGCTTGTGAATACCGGTCACCCAGCCAGGAGAGCGAGGGCCAGGCAGGGGTCCAGCTGCGGCCCCAGACCCGCCTGACACCCCTCTGGGGGGCCGTCCCAGTGCCGTGTCTTAGGGGATGGCCAGCTCCCTGTCATTGTTCCTGCCGTTGCGGATAAGCCCCAGCATTGCCATTCCCTGTGCCTGGGCTGTCATGACCCCTCCTCGCCGTGAGCAGGGAACTTTTCAGGACTAGAGGACCCGCCGTGGACCTGGGCACGTCTCCATTCCTGTCACAGGAGAGAAAGCTGCTCCCATCGAAGGGGAGAGCGCCTGGGCTGAGTGTGGTTTGGGGGCTCTGGGGTGGGCTTGGGGACGGCTGCTGTGGTCCCAGCAGGAGGCGCGTCACCGCCCCGGGACCTCGCACCCTGACCTTGAGCCCTGGGAGGCTGCCTCTGACCACCCCTCCAGACGCGCGGTGGCTGGTGATGAGAAGAGCCTGTAGGTTCTGCTATTTGACAGTCATTAGCGAGATCTGTGTCTTAAAGCAGCGTGTTAGGAAGAGTCTCGGGGAGGTGGTTATTTCTTTCATTTTAAACCCAATGTCGGCAGCACCCAAAGTGGTCTGTCCCGGGCGGATGCCGGCTCCGGATGGCCGCTTCGGCCATATATCTTTGTTTAGGAACCTGGTTTTTATTAAATTTAATTGCTTCCTTTTCTGCCCTTAAATCAAGGGAGGCCTCAAAGCAGGGACAGCATCCATTTAATTTAATTACTCTGCACTGCAGCCTCTGAGCATACCCGTGGCTACCGAGGGCTCACACAGGGCCCCCAGTTCAGAGGAGCTCAGCGGCCTCGGGAGGGCGCAGGCAGAGGGGCTGGGCTCGGACCCCCAGCCTCACCCCCCACCGTCCCCCCTCGAACCGGACTCCAGACCTTGCTTTTTACGTGGCTTGCTTTTTAAACACTTAGTGACGTGTTTATTTTTCATTTGCCGTTAAAACCACGTTGGCTCTTTAACTGAGGGCAATTCATTTAGGGCCATTTATCTGTTGTTAGCCAAATGTTACCACACAGCCCGGCCCAGGGCTGCAGACGCTCCCGGGCTCTGAAGCAGTCTGTGGGCCATGCTTGCGGCCCCGCATGCCGGGTCATGGGTGCAGACCACAGCTGAGCGGACCCTCCCTGCACCCCGGGACCCCCGCAGCCCACCGGGGTCCCTGCCTCAGTTTCCAGCACGTGGGCAGCTGTGCAGTGGCCTGCCCTGAGGCGACTGTGCCGGACTTGGGCGCCACAGAGGACCTGAGCACCATGGCTGCTCGGGCCCAGGGGGCACCAAACGGGCTCTGAGTCTGCTTTTCACCCCTTTCGCCCAACAGGGAAACCCCGTGACAAAGGAGCCTCGGAGGCTGTCTCCAGCACACGTTATTAAGTACCTCTGATGGTGAGAGCCCTTGCAGCCGGGGCTCCCCGGAACTCGGAGCAAAAACACTGGAAATGATTAAGATGATTTGTTAAATAATAGAAAATGTTTTTCATTTCCCAATTTCCAGCTCTTGCTAAAACCATCCTCCAGTTGCCTGCTTCTCATTCCTTAATATTTAGACTTATGGGCCAATTTGAGGGTATTTTCTCTTTCTGCCGTGATTAATGCTGCTATGAAACAATGTCATCACAAGTCACCTACCTGCCCTGTCAGCCCGGCATCAATCTCGCTGGGCTGGGCGGTAATTTATGGCGGGCGCTGGCAATTTGCAAAGCTAATGGGGAGCAGGGGAGGAGCTGCTGCCCACTCTGTCTGCCCGTCTGCGGCCTCGGCAGCCCCCTCCCATTAGCAGAACAAATGGTGCAGAGATCAGACAGCATCTCCAAGGCTCGATAAATATTTTATCAGCCATAATGGAAATTGTCAAATTGATCTAATTGTACAATACGTTATCAGTGAGCTATCAAAGCTGAGCCTGGCCTCTGGCCGGACCCTCCTGGCCTCCCGGCTGCCGGGGAGGTGAGTCTGGGAGTGCCGAGTGCATCCGACGTGGTGTAAATAACACACTGACCACAGTAGCCGTTAAGGGGATGATAAATTCCGTGGAATAAATGTCTTATTCTGTTGGGCTTTGCTAGGCCTGGTTTTTGAGACCCAGAGAGGAACAGAGAGAAATATAGGCATAAGGACAGAGACGGTGGGAGTGGGTCAGCACATCTCCTGGAGCTCCAATCCATCCAGCCCGCCCTCTCAGCTTGGGGGATGGCAGCAGCCCTTGACAATTGGTCCCGTAGCTGCCAAGCAAAGACCCATGCCAGCCTGACTTGCCCTGTGAGGGAAGGGTGTGCCTCTGTGGAAGGGGACATTGTTTTTCTCTGGCCCTCTGGAGCCCGCGGCCCTTGGGCTTGGCTGGGGCAAGGCATGCATGGCGCATGGTGCTTCTTTAAAATTCGGGGTCCTGCTGTGCACTTGCCACCCATGGGGGCAGATGCTGTGGCTGGAGCCAAGAGCAAACCATCAGCCCGTGGGAGCTGGGAGCACTTTTTAAAACTAAGCTCATAAGAAACCAAAAGCTGTCTCACTGTGCCCCTCCCCCCCGGGCGTATTCTTGGGGTCTGGTCCTCCAGGAAGGGGGTGGGGGAGGGACTCGGGGCGGTGGCGGTCAGGCATCTTTCACAGCCAGGCAAGACCTTTTGATTTCTAGAACAAACAGCGATGTCTTAGACCTGGAGCCCATTTGCAAAATCGAGTGAAAACATCTGTGAACAAGCTAACGACTAGCTGCCTGGCTGAGCGTGGGGAGCCCTGCCCCGGGCGCTGGGGGTTCCGGCCAGGGTCCATCCCGCTCCGTGCCCTCCTGCCCACGTCCTCAGCCGCTCCACTGCAGCCTTTGTCCTGCTCTCAAAATTGCTCTGAGTCTCAGGGGACCTGGGGCTGAGGCGGGGGGTGGGAGGGTGGTTCTCTGGTGCAGACATTCTAAGGCTGACGCGGCCCTAGTGTGAGGACGGACAGCCCCCTGGGTCGGTGTTGTGCTGGAGCCCAGCTGGGAGGCCGCATGCTCTGTCCAGAGTGGACATTCACCTTGACCTATGGCTTGATATTGACGAGAAGGGCCAGGAAGTTCATGCATTGTCTGCAGGCTGCACCGTGACAAGCAGGCAGCGTCTGAAAGGGGCAGTGGTGGCGAGCAGAGGGCTCTGCTTCAGCAGCTGCGGCCCTGGGCAGGCTCTGCTGGTGAGCGCTAGCCGGGGCGTGGGCACCCTGGGCTGCTGTGCACTCGGCGTCACGTGCTTCCCAGATGGGGGTGGCCCCACCAGCTCGGGCTTCCTCGGTGGCACCTCCAGGCGGGAGGCAGTCCTGTCAGTAGCAGCTTTGCCGTTAGGGAATCCTAAACATTTCTCGGACGCAGGCTCCGGCCATGTTTCTCATTAGCTCACCCGGGGGCCGGGGAACACACGTGCACACGCACGCACGCACACACACAGAAGCCTGCACTCTGTCTCTTGGGTCGCCTGTCATTTTAAATAAAAATAAGACGGGAAACTGTGTCGGCGTCACGGGAGCCTCTCGAGGCGACGTGGATGGCTTGCGGTCTCAGGCGGCCTGAGTGCCGTGGGCTCTGGCTTTGCCAGCTGCTTGGATGAAAGGACAGGATAATCTCTGGGCCGTCAGGCACGGTGGACATGGATCTGGGCCGGGGACTCGCGAATGTCCCCGCCCACCAGTTGGGACGTCAGGCCTGGGGGCTCCGTGATGCCCACGGGCCGCCTTCCCCACTGAGCTCATACGGCTCCAGGTCTCTCTTTTTCTCCCTTTCTTCTTATGGAAGAAAATGACGACAATGTTTGAAACTGCTTTTTACTCTTAGTTTGTGTGGTAACAACTGGGGGAGGGACCGTGTTTCCTGCGTGCCTGGAACCCGACGGCAGTACAGCGTCTGCAGCTCAGGTGGTGTCTGCGTGGGAGGGAGGACGGACGTGCGTCCCTGGGGCGTCTGGCCAGTGTCACCAGAGTAAATGCTCCTCGAGGTCATTCTAGCAAAAGAGGAAAGAACCAAGGGGTCTTCCTTGCTCAATTCCCTCTCCTGGCTGCCGGAGTCGCCTCCCACGGCTCTGCAGACCACAGTCCTGGCGCCTGGGTCCTGTCACTGTGGGATGGGTGCCAGGGACAGAGACGGGGTGGGGGGGTGGGGAAGCGAGCGCGCACTGGCCGCTGCTTCCACTGCTCACAGAGAAACATGCTGGGGCCTGGGGCACCTATGCTGCCCTCAGTGGGGACCCCAGCCCCACAATTTGGGCAGCCTCCTTTCCCTCCCCACAATGTGCTACTTGGGTCACACCTGAGAAGGGAGAACTGTCTTTCCTTGTCTTGGGAGGGAAAGCTAGAGGCCTCTGAGCTTAGAGACACCTGAGCAGCTGATCCACGCTGGTCCCACCCTGGCCGCTGGCCTCCCAGGAGTCACTGGGCAGCACGGGGGTCCAGGCCTTCTCCCCAGGTCTCCTTCTGAGGGTGTCCTGACCTGGCCACATTCCACTCAGCGGCGTCATCAAGCTCTTGGCCCCCGTGGACAAGTGTTGCTGGTGATGGGCCTGTGGTCAGGGCACGCCAGGAGGGGTGTTTAGCCCTGAGCCCCAGCACGTCCTGCCCACCCCCCATCCCAGCTCTGCAGAAAAGGAGCTCTAACCTGCAGGACCATGTGGTGTGTCAGGAAGCGGAGCTCTTCAGGCCCTTTGGGTGCTGGTTGCAGCCACGCGGTGAAGCCACCCCCCAGGCCCCCAAAACCTCATTGAGAAAGTGCGATGAAACGGCCCAAATCCCTGAATCGCTGATTAGAGAAGAGCTCCTGGCAAATTAGGAATATCTATTTGAAATTTAAATGTGTGCAAATAAACTTTCATCCTATTAAAAAAAAAAAAAAAAAAAAAGGAAGTGCAGCCGGATTGCAGCTGAGATCTAATTTGTCCCTATCGCCCGGCACAGGGCAGCCCTGTCCTGAGGTCCCCAGGTGCCCCCGGGGTCGGGACAGTTGGCAGGAGGTGGCCACCACCTCGGAGGTTCACACAGGAGCCCTGTTGTCCCTCCGGGACAAGGTCACTGGCCCTCTGAGGAATGGGACAGGGCAGGGACCAGCTTTCTGCATCAGTGAGGACTCTGCTGAGTGGGGCTGTGCTAAGCACAGCACCCCTGAGGGTCCTGTGGGGTGAAGTCCCGGGTGCCTGGCCCTGACGTCGCCCCTCATGCATCGCACCCCACCTCTCACACCCCTTCCTCCTGCTGGAAACTGGGGCTCAGCTCTCCGGGGTAAACACTGACCTGCTGAGCTAGACGGCCTCAGCCAGCACTCGCGCTCTGTGACGGCGAACTGCCCGGAGGCGTCAGGGAAATCGTTTGAGAAGCCTGCAACACGCGATTCATAAAAACAAAGTGCTCTAAAGCCTGTGCCACTGAGGTCTGCTCCCGAGGATGTGTGTGTGTGTGTGTGTGTGTGTGTGTGTGTGTGTGTGTGTGTGTGTGTGCATGTGCATGTCTGTGTGTGTCCACTTCTAGGCAGTGGCGTGAGGATACGTCTTAAGCACCAGATAATTTTAGACCTAGAGGAGAAGACACCCGTGTGCCCGTGAGCGTGTGACACATACCCTGCTTCCCACTCATGCCCCTACTGCCCCTTTCTCTGCAATCAGACTCACGCAGACTCAGAAATACAGAGGGACACCTCGGCCACCACCCAGATGCCTTCGGGACGTGGTGTGTGTGACGTGGCCATGCGTGGTGTGGGCCACTGGAGCCTGTTCAGGAGCGGAGGCCCTCAGGCCTCAGGTCGCCCGTATGCTTCTCCTCCTGTGGTTGTCTGTGTTGGAAGAAGGGGGTCCAGGTGCTGGAAGTGGTCACCTTTTCCTGCAGTGTCTAGGTGAAGGATGAGACTCCGAATCTTGACCTTGGGCTTTTCTGGGGGGCCCAGGTATGTCTGGGCATAGCTCTCGCTCAAGGGGCACCTGGGGGCAGGGTCCCAGGCCCAGCAGGTCTCTGGCGCTCTGTGGGACCGAGGCAGCCACCTGTGAGTCTGGGGCTGGGCCGAGCGTGGAAGCTAGAGGATCTGCACAGGCGATTTGGGGTTCCTCCAGGTGATGGGGGCCGACAGGCTGCATCCAGAGCCCCTCGGTGGTCGGTGTTTATGCACCGGGGGGTCTTCCAGCTCATTTCGTATGCGAGTCCGCCCAGACGCTAATGGCCAGGCCGTGTCGAAAGCTGGCGAGACGGAGAGAAGCAGGGCCTGCTGCCCACCTTCGAGGGCCTTCTCCCAGGACCCTCATCCCTCACTCCTCCCAGCTCCGGGGGTCCCACACAGACCTGGCCGAGCACTCACAGCTCGTGCCGTTGTGGGGGGGGGGGTTGGCCATCAAGATGGCCTCACGGAGAGGGCCCCGGACTGAGGGACGGGCAGGGGCCCGAGGGAATGAAGGAGAAGGCCAGCTGCCAGCACAGAGCAGTGTCACAGGCAGGCGTCCCTCACCAGGTAGCCCTGCAAACCCAGGTGCCAAGGGCTGTGAGACAGCCAGGGCTCCAGGCGCGGGAGGGGCTGAACTGCCTGGGAGCTGCCAGCCACCCCGCCCCAGAGCAGGTGGCATCCCCCTGAACGTCCCGCCCCTTCCTGAGGGGCAGGGCTCCCCCGTGGAAGTGGCCCTTGTCCTGGAGAGCTCTGAGATGCCCGTGGATCCCAGGTCCGCAGCCCCGGCTGGGCTGGGCTGTGTCCTGGCAGGGCCAGGCCCGCTGTTCCAGACGTCTTTGTCTGGCTGGAGTGTCCTTTCTAACTCTTCTGTGGCCAAACATGGGGGGCTTATATCCGAGAGCGATTCCAGGTTTTATAGCCCTTGAGAAGGGATCAGGGATCAAGGGGGCAGGCACAGCGCCCGGGCGTGGCTGTTTGGGTGAAGACACCGTTAACCTCGTCCCATGGTCCTGGCACAGCGGGGAGCTGTGGCGGGGATGGGAACTCGAGGAAGGAGCCCCCAAACTATGGCTCCATCATGTAAGACACAGCTTCTGTTGCCATGCACCCCAGCACAGGTGGCTTCCAGTGACTGTGACCCCTAGATAAAGGAGGGGCGATCCTGAGTCCAGAGAGAGTGCAGAGCCCCATGGAGGTAGCCGCCCTGGGTGCCAGCTGAGGTTGAGCCATGTGGAGACGTGGCCGTGGAAACCAGGGTGCCATCCACCTGACCCTCACCCCTGGCTGAGGATGTGATGTGACTTCACTTCCCAGCAGGGTGCGTGCCTTTGCCTAGGGGCCTCGTTCTGCACAAGGTCACAGCTCCTGGTTAGGGAGCCGGACGCCCCCAGCCAGTGGGGGGCCCACGGTGTCCGGCCTTTGATCCATCAGCCCTGACGGCCAGGCTGGCGTTTGTGGAGCCTTAAATGGCCCGCAGCCCCTGGCCCAGAAGGCCATTCAGCACCAGGATCTTACTGGATTTTATTTCACCAGAAAGAATGAAACTGACACGTTCTTATTAATTAACCTTTTCTTTGAACTTAATCAGTCAAGGAACGAATGGTCCAGCCTCGGGCGGCAGGGCTGACCGTCCAGTTCCAGGGTGGGAAGCACGTTCTCAGATGCACTGTCACCTTGGAAGCCGACTCTGGCTGAGGACTGGCTGGCGGCCACCACGGGCGTTGACGTCTGGTGCTCCGGGAAGCCGCAAGGCCAGGTGCTTTCTAGGCTCTGCCACGCTGGACACGAGACCCAGTCAAGTGGCCGCGGTGGCCCGGGTATGTTCACTGTCGACACTCAGCGTTGGGGATCCCCATGCATGGTTCCCCCCAAGGGTGGGCAGCTCCTGAAAGGAGACAACGCACCTCAAACAACCAGATGGCACATATCCCTCCCAAATCGCAGAATCCAGCAAAAACATACAAGCAAGGTGGGCAGCCCTCGGGCGTTCGTAAGTTGGGGAACGGCTTTGTCAGCCATGAAACCTCCCAGAACTTGCTTCCAAGTCCGTGAAATGAAGGCCATGGATGTGGCCACGTGGCCCAGGCTGTCGGAGAAGTGAAGCATTGCTCGGGCCTCCCCCAGGGGACGTGGGCGTCCGCTCCGCACTTGAACTTCAAACAGATGGGAGGACAAGAGCCTTGGGGAAGCCAACTCACAGTCACGATGTTGGACTGAAGCTGAGCCTCACTCCTAACCCCGCCTGTGGGGTGTGGGGCAGGGAGCCCGAAGCCCCCAGCATGGGCCTGCTCTTTGGCCAGGCTGCCTTAGGCGGGGAGCTGACTCTTTGGGATTCGACCCTTGACCCTCTCATCGTCATGGCAACATCACCCTTGTGATGCTGCAATCAGCAGTCCGGCTGCCTTTGTCTGCAGACACAGGAAATGGGGGACACAGAGTGCCCCCTCTCCGGGCATAGGCCCCGGGCCGGGCCCTGGGCAGCCAGGGTCTAATCCTCCCCAGAGTCCAGGCAGGAAGTGGTCTCACGGGGGTCCTACCTCAGGGTAAGTGATGATGGGCGCCCTGCACCAACTCCTCCTAGGGTCGCCCCCTCCCCGCTGCCAAGACAGGACAGATGAAGGCTGCTCTGGGGCCCCGAGCCCCGCGCTCCCCCCACCCAGTGCCCACTCCAGGCCATTCACGTGGCTGCTCTTGGTGCTTTGACTAAACTGGGTCCCCAGAGGCTGTGTTCTCATTGCGTTTCCATCTGCACAATAAGAGTAAAGCCAACAGGTGAGGACTGTTTCTGACTCCAGGGCAGCGTGCGAGCGGCATCCCAGCTAGGGGCAGAGGCAGCCATGGGCATGGCGCCCGGCTCCACGCCGTCCTCAGCAGAGCACTCCCGCCGCGAGCGCAGTTTCCCCAAAGGTCACTGGCATCATTCATTCCTGGAGAAGATGCGGCTGACAGGGACGCCCTCTGTGTGGGCCGGTGGGATTGGCCACGCCGTGCACTGAACGATGGCACCACTTTCAGTTTTCACCTTGGCATCACAGACAGCCATCGCAGGCATGGGGTCAGGCAGGCCTGAGGCCCCTCTGTCTCTGCAGAAGTGTCCACACAGCCGGCTGCCACTTTTAAACTTTAGAAAAGGGAACAAGCCACTAGGCTAGGATAGCTCATTGTGGGAGCGAAGTTGGGTTTGGGCGGGAGGGAGTGTCCTGTCTCCTCTCTGAATCTCTGCAAAGCCCCGCTGGTCACCTCATGCCTTGGCTGTTCCTGTCCTCACTGAGATCTGTCCAGCAAGGCAGAGCAGGGCCAGACCCAGGCTGAGCATGGATGCCAGGCTGGAGTCTCCTCCATGGCCCCAAAGGTTCCTAGCAACAGGTGCTCCGATGCTGATGTGGATGGGGAAGGTGAGGGGACCTTGAGGATCCCTGAATCAGAATTACAGGGACAGGCCACTGCAGGCCCCATTTGGAACTTAGTAGACAAGGCCCCTGAACTGCAAGGCAGTGTTTATCCATTCATTGATTCATCCAACCATTCATTTATTCATCCATCAACCCATCCATCATCCTTCTATTTATCTCCACATCCATCATCCATCCATCACCCATCATCCATCATCCATCCATCCTTCATCCATCCATCCATCCATCATCCATCCATCCATCCACCATCCATCATCCGTCCATCATCCGTCCACCATCCATCCATCCATCCATCCATCCATCCATCCATCCATCCTTCATCCATCCATCCATCCATCCATCCATCCATCCATCATCCATCCATCCATCCACCATCCATCATCCGTCCATCATCCGTCCACCATCCATCCATCCATCCATCCATCCATCCATCCATCCATCCATCCTTCATCCATCCATCCATCCATCCATCCATCCATCCATCCATCCATCCAACCATCCTCCATCCATTCATCCTCCATTCATCCATCCATCCTTCATCCATCCATCCATCCATCCATCCATCCTTCATCCATCCATCCATCCATCCATCCATCCATCCATCCATCCACAAAGAAGTACTCAGTGTCTTAAACTGTCTATGCTCAGGCTTAGTCCCCTGAAAAGACACCATTAAGTCCCCATCTCTGATAAAGAAACAGACTCAGAGGGGTTATGGAGCATCAGGGCTTCCTACCTTGACCTCTCCCTCTAGAGTGGCCACGCATCCACCGTGCTGGCTTTCCTGGCACTGAGCACTCTCTCTTGGTAGCCACACCTGCACATGGAGTTTCTTCGAGCCAGGGCCAGTGGCCTGCAGGATGGTGCTGTGTTGCTGTCCACCTGCCTATGACTTGTTGATGAGTCAGGCACGCTGCAGGGAGCTGCAGACAGACTCGGGCGTGCACAGGCCCTTGGCTTCGGAGACGTCCAGGCTGCTTTCTGAGCCGCAGGGAGTCTCCATTCTCAGGTGGGACAGGCTTTGCCCTGAGGCTCAGGTCTGTCCTCCTACCCTCCTTTCCTGCTGAGGCTGATGGTCATGCCCGGCCACACAAGCCTCCTGGGCAGTGTCCGTGTCTGCCCTTCTCTTCTGAGTGGGAAAGCAGTGACCCTACCCCCGGCTCTCACTGCCTTGCCCATCTTCTCTTCCCGCCTCTCCGCACTTGCAGCCCCCTCTTCCCAGTTCGTGTTCACAGCCCATGGTGGCCGGAGAAGTGAATGCTGAGTGAGCGGGTGGAGGTTGTGCGTGGGCTGGGGCCAGGAACAGGGTGGAGCCCGGGTGGGCCCCCATGTCCCCCGAGTCCTGACTGTGTGTGCGTCTATGCATGTGTGCAGGTGTGTGCACGTGTGTGCAGGCGTGTGCAGGCTACACTGTGTGTGCTGGGAATGGCATGCACAGCCGTCACCCTCACAGCCGGCAGGTGACTCCTGGATGCACGTGTCCACTGGCACTTGGCTGGGGATGGCCATCAGGCTGGTCCAGAGTGGGGCTCACATAGACACAGCCCACCGTCGCAGGAAACACGGTGCAAGAAAAACTGCCGCGTGTCATTTTGGAGGCCTAGCATCACACTGACAACAGTTCCTCTCGCTAGCACTTGGTCCCAGAGAGCCCTTCCGGAAAAGGCCGTCCTGTTGGGATCAAAAAATAATTAGCAGGGCTTTAAGTGGGGGTTTCAAGTACACATTTAATTTACACCGATTAACAGTCATATGCTAAGTAAACACCAGCTGAATATTAAACTCTCACCGTTGAAAAGCGCAGAAGGCACGGTTATACAGAAAACTCGGTAAACATACCGTTTCTGTAACTGGCAATTATATTAATAACCCGCAGCACTTCCACAAGTGAAATTAACTTGTGCGTATCCGCTTGGAGACCCCGGCTCGGGAACTTCTGATGTACATCTTCCCAGGGAGCCCCCCTTCTCGAGCCCTGTACAGAAAGTCATAATAGCCTCTGAAGCAATTAAGCTGACGAGCAAAAAGTAAAGGAACCCCTCCCGACGCTGTCTCGCCCCCCCCCCCCACACTGGCACACCACCTTTTTGTCTTTGAGTTCCTGAGTGAACAGCTGTGTGTCCCACTGGGCCCATTGCCGCTTTCCCCATGTGCCGCTGTGCTCTGTCACTGGGACCTGTCAGGGCCTGGCATGTGGTGACTCGTGAGGGACCCACCACCGTGTCCCCCGTGGGCTGACGGGGCTGACAGGAGGAAGGATGCCTGCTCATCCATCCAACCATTGTGGCCTCTTGCATTCTCTAGGAGTGACTTGAACCTTTAGGGACAAAGCCGCCGCGTGGGGCAATGTGACAAGGGGCTGCAGTGTGCCCATCCAGCTCCAGGACCCTGGCTTCCTGTACCCCACAATCCCAGGACCCCAGGGGTCCAGCTTCACACAGCTTACAGCTTCACCCCCTTCCCACTTCCTGGCCCTCTATGGCCTCAGCTGGGTCCCCAGTGTCCCCCAGCACAGCACACCCATCGCAGCTTCATGCCGCCTGCCAGCCGGGCGTCCCTGTGCCTGTGTGGGGAGACCTTGGTCCTGCGGGGGCCCAGGAAGGACAGGAGCCCAGCCCAGTTTAAGAGGCGCAGCCTCCCGTGGCTGAACCTGCAGGCCATTATTACCCCCTTCCATCAGCAACCCGGGGCGACACGTGTGGGTGACAACGGCCAGGCAGGGCCGGGGGGCACTTACGAAAACTGCTGTGAAGTCAGCGTAAGCAAAGCACTCGCGTTCTGTCGGCAAAAACCCACACGCACCCAAATAAGCCTCGTTCGTTTGGGTGAATGGAGGGCCTGTGTGAGTAGGTCCCTTCATCCCCGCCCCGGAAACAAAGCGTGCTTCCTTCCCAGCCCAGGAGCCCTGGTCGGTCGGGGCTCCCACACGGGTCTGGCAAGGTGGGGTCCAGAGCTCGGGGCAAAAATCCTGGTGTGTGTGGGGTGGCCTTCCTGACCTCCCCCACCTCTGAGCTCTTTCCTGGGCCCCCAAATCGCAGGGCTGCTGCCATACTTGATAATTGCCCAAGGAAAGTCTGTGAGGACCCAGAGCTGGCTCCTAGATCTCTGGGTGACAGTTCAGTGGCCAGCAAGGCAGGTGGTGGGACCAGTGGCCCGGGCACCCTTCTTGGAGATTTAAAAAATAAAATAAAATGGGGAGAAGAAAACCAAGGCTGTAGGGCTTGGCAGTGGCTGCGCTGCCTGCAGTTGGCACCGTCTCAGAAGGGACTCGGGCTTCGCGTGGC
This sequence comes from Aselliscus stoliczkanus, assembly GCA_033961575.1. Lineage (NCBI taxonomy): Eukaryota > Metazoa > Chordata > Mammalia > Chiroptera > Hipposideridae > Aselliscus > Aselliscus stoliczkanus. Next base: position 181,403,133 of record CM066730.1, on the reverse strand, counting down.
GGTGGCTTTGCTGTCTCCAGATTTTCATAGCAACGTTCTCTTGTGGAGAAGAAAGGGCCCCACTTCTTCGGTTCAGGGCGCACTTGTCCCTGTGCGGGGTGCCTCCGTCTGCTTCCTGTGTCCGTCCTCACACTCACGCCCGGCTGCCCCAGCCCCGTCCTGGGTCTTCCCACTTCCCAGCTCCTGAAAAATGAGATCATTTCAAACGCCGCCAGTTCCCACTTGGCAAAATGTGCTTGCGTTTGGGGGAGCAACTGCGTCGTCGTTGACTTGAACAAAACCCGGGTGGGTGAAAGGCTCAGGGTCCGGGCCGGGCGCTTTTTCCTTTCTCTGACCCTCAGGTGCCGAAGCCATTCCTGCCATACCCTCTCCAGAGCTGTTGGGTGTAATGGACTTCCTTAAATTAATAATGTGTAGGAGGAGATTTACAACACGTCGCTAAAATATTGTCTCTGCCTTTTATTCGTGCATTTGTCACTGTGGCCTCTGATCGAGGTGCTTAGGGAAGGGATAAATAATGACGAGAGAGAAAGCTCTGTCATAACCCAGGACCATTTGCAAATTCATCACCGGTATTCTCAGAGAAGGAGAGACAGAGGGATGACAAATGTGCCCCAACGCTAATACATCTCCCTGCTTTCCTCTCCCATAGACTCAGGTAACCTACTTGGGCTGTGATAGAATGAGGGCCTCGCTGCCCCAGCAACAGATGGGGCTGGACCCCCAGGATGACCCTGATGCGTTTGATTGGGGCCAATTTGAATGTTAATTGTGACCCGTTTGATTTCCGGCGACCTCTGGGGAATGGCTCCTGGAGGGGAGAAGGTCAGAGATGATTTCTGCGTTAAGCCCTTGGGAGCGCATCTGCGGTAAACCCTCGGGAGCGCATCTGCAGGAAAAGTCGCCATTTCTTCTATGGGTTGGTTCAGGTTGATGACCATGGTTTAAAAAAAGAATTGGCCCAAATGCCAATCAATTCCCCCAAAAGAGGTGCGGAATGTTGTTGCGGTTTGGAGGGGTGGTGTTTGCCGGGCCCTGGAAGCTTCCTGGGTGGGTGGCTTTTAACTGACAGGGACTTGGGGAGGGGCGGGGCTGCTTTGGGAGGGTCCGCTGCACTCTAGGCAGTGCCAGAGACCTGCTCAGGGAAGCATCCGTCCTCCTGCTGCCCAGGGCCACCGCTATCCTGGGAGTGGGGTGAGGACAGGAGCCTCACTCACAGCCCCAGGCCTGCTCCTTTCTGGGTGTCAGGCGTGGGTTTAGCAGGCGTGGACAACGCAGGTGGAAAATGGCTTCTGTGGGAGCCTTTGTGCCCTCAGGGGGCCTCTGGGAACCCAGGGGTGGGTGTCCGCTCTGGGGGCAGTTGCCTGCGTGGGGATCCATGGTTCCCAGAGTGTCCGGAGGGAGCTAGTGAGACTCGGTGGCCCTGACACGCCCCCTGTGGCACCACGCTTGGGGCAGGGGCTCTGGGCAGTGACTGGGCCGGGTGGGAGGGACCGCCGAGGGGTCTGAGAGGCGAATGCCCCCCCAGGGCTGGCTTCACACCAGTCTCCCAGGCTGAGGTCCCCTTTTCCCCACCTAAACTTTTTACATAAATTAGAATATGCGTTATAAAAATGACACAATTATAAAAAAATAATGCATGTTCACTGTAGGAAATACGGAATCCATCTTAAAATTAAAATCTCACGTCGCATCATCTAGAAGTAACATCTGGTGTATTTGTTCAGTATTGTGCTTATCTTTCATATATATGTATATACATAAATATGTATGCTTGTATACATATATACATGAAATAATTTACATACGTGTGCCTGTGTACGAATGTAGATACAGATACATACACATATATGTAAGTTATTTCATATATGTAACACTTCAGATGAGCTATAGCTCCCCCAAATCTTTGCCCCTAAGCGTGCCACCCTCTGCTGGCAGTGACCACTGGTCAGGGTCCACAGGGTGGGTGCAGGAACCCCGTCTCGTGTAATCGATTCGCGTGCTCCTTAAACTCGCCGCTTCCTGAGCTGCCACGAAGACGAAAGCCACAAAACAAACTCCAGGCTTGTCCTCAAGGGGGTTTCTTTCCAAAAGAGGGAACCAGACCTAGTCTGGATTTTAAAACTTGTGTTTTGTTGTAAATGTGCTATAATTATTTAAATGGGAGACATTCAACATTTTTAAAAAACATGTATTTTTTAACCTATACCCAAGCCACTGATATTTCAGCATTTTTGCTGAGTCTGTGAAATTTTAAAAGTAGTATTTTCTTTAAGAGCTGAGCAGGTGCCCCCGACTCCCCTGAGGCCTGGAGAAAGCTATGACTTTATATCCAATCCTAACAGGCCAGCTTTGGGGGCAGGGGGCGGGGAGGAGTCTTGGCCTAGGGTTTGCTAAGTAGTTTTCTGTATAAAGTGCAAAAAATTCGCCCTGGGTCGAGGAGCAGCATTGCAGGCCCCCAGGCACGGTCCAGGGGTAGTGGCATGCGAGAGGCTCCCTGTGTGGCCGGGAAAAAACATACTAAAATTCACCCGATGTTTATCTGAAATCAAGACTGACTGTGTGTCCTGTATTCTCCCACCCGAGGCGGGAGACACGCTGGCCGCGCCGTGTCCATCGAGGGTGCTGGCGGAGGGTGGCTCCTCTGAGCTCCTGGGGGCCGGGGGCTCAGCACAGCACACAGAGGGGGCTCTGCAGGGGTGAGACTGTGGGCCCTGTGCTTGGACCTTCTGGATGGGCTGGGAAGGCAGGTGTGATCTGGGAAGGCCTTCACACCCGAACCCTGAGTTGTGGGTCCCCAGTGCACTGTGGGTCTCAGCTGCTGATGGGGCTGGCCTGAGGTGCCAGTCACACCATCGCCACTCTCTCCCTCACTGATGAAGCATTCATGGGGTGCCTACTGTGTGTACAGCTGCTGCCTGGCATTTTGGGGGACCCGAAGGGTCAAGAACCCCTGGGGAATGCCCCCGACTCCGCGCAGGATAAATGCTACTCTGGGGAAGGGGACAGAGAACGCCTGGGACCAAGGGACAAACAAGATGCACCTTTCCAGACACAGCGGGATTAGGGCGTCCTCTGGATCAGGGTCCCAGGGCCAGAGCCCCCGCAGACAACCAGACCCCTGGCTGCAGGTGCCAGGCTGAGAGCTGGCAGGAGTGGCCCGGCTTCACTCTCCCAGCTCCACTTCCACAGGGCAGGAGAATCAGAGGGGTCACGTGCCCTGCCCGAGGCCACACAGCTGGCAGAGGCCCAGCCGAGTTAGGCCACTCCCCAAACCCGGGGGTCTGCGGCTTCCCCAGGATGATCTGGTGCCTGTATTTTCAAAGACCCTAGAAGGAGAGCAGATGCAGTGGAGGACAGCACAAGGGCTCATGGCCGCCAGCAGATCGATCGCGAGGTGCTCCAAGTTTCTCAAAAGACAGCAGAGGAGCCGCGCTCGGTCTGAGCAGGACACGCGGGACCTTGCTGGGAAGCGTTCAGGGGAAGTTGGCTGGAAACTTGGCCCCCGGGCCGGCCAGGCTTCTTTGTTTGCTGGTCACAGCCGCCCGGAGCACAAACCCAGGGCTTTCCCACATCTTGTCAAAGAACCACATTTCCTCCCCTTTCTCCTTGGGCTGATTAGCGGGTCGGGCAGTGGTGTGAGGACACGCTGGGGGTAGGGAAACGGGGGTCATTTTGGAGAACCTCTTTGTGGATGGGTCGGGAATGGGGAGAAAATGAATAGTTATAAGCTCATTTCCATAGAAACTGTCTCATTATCATGCTGGCTGCCCGCTGGACGAGGCAGGGCTTCCTGCCAGCAACCGGGCTTCACAATTAAGAGTGCCCTGCTCGCCCGGCTGCCAGAGAAGCCGGTCAGGAGAGGCGGCTCCCGCCCCAGCCGGCCCGGCACACAGGGGCTGTCAGCATTTCTTTTCTCTGGAAATGTCAGACATCTGTGTACGGATCTTACTCGGCGCATGAAAAATATTAGCCATCCCCATCGACCGACTGGGCAAGTGTCATTGGATGGTCGGTCTCATTGTGGGTTTTCTCTGAATGCAGAGTGAGAGCTCCCGGGCACCCGAGACGGTTAACAAAAGAAGCCGGAATGATTAGGTTTAAAATCACTTCCTGGGCCGTGCCCTTTGTGCTCCATCCGCGTGACATGGCCCGGTCCCCTCGCTTGGGAGGCACTTTGTCACCGAGCTTTGTGGGCAGGCGCATTTATTCACGGGCTGTCTGAGCGGCTCCAGGGAAGCTGCCCGCTGTCCCTGAGCCTCCAGGCCTGTCCCCAGACCCCGCGCTCCTGTGGCTAACTCCTTCCCATCCTGGGCAGGGACCCTTTGTGCAAGATTTGTCACCACGCACGAGGGTCGCTAAGTCTGGAAGGGGGAACGTGCGTGTGACCCCGGAAAGAAATGGGATTTCTTCCACAGCAGAGGGACGTGAACGCAGGGCGGAGGCGGGCGCCTTTCAGCTTTCCCCCAGAACAGGCTTGTTTTGTTAACTGTGGAGAAATGAACATCGGATGATATTTGTCATTTTAACCATTTGTAAGTTCGCGGCTCCGAGTGCATTTGCGTGTTGTGTGACCCTCACACCATCCGCACTGGCAGGATTCTCGCCGTCACCACCGAAACCTCTGCCCCATTAAACACTATGGCCGTCCCCATCACCCTCCCCGCACCCCGCTCCTCATGTTCCAGTTTCTGCCTTTCTGGGTTTATGGCTGCTGGTTTTAAGATGGATCACTGTACCTGGGGGAGGCACAGACACCCACAGCCCCGAGTGCTGCACGGTGGCCCCATCCTGCTCGTGCTGTCACCTCTGTGCATTTAGTGACCGACTGTGTAGCCTGGTTTCTGAGAGGCCTGTGTGGAAAGAAACAGCCCTGCCCCGGGACGTGAATAATTTGGGATTGACAGACAGCAGTGAGCGCCCCCAACAGGAAGATGGCTGCCCCGGGGAGAGGAACCCCGAGGGGAGTGTGAAGGGGGACCTGACTGCATGGGAAATAAAGCTGATAATATGGAAAGTGCTGGAAGGGTCAAGGTCAGGCACAGGTCTGAGTCCTGCCTCCCTTCAGCATCATCCAAAGAGGTATGGACTAATGCCATGGTCCCCGTTTTATACCCTCAGGCGCCGAGGCTGCAGGAGGTCAAGGGTCAAGGTCAGTGCAGCATGTTCTGAGAGTGGTGGCAGGGCCTGGTGATCTGTAAACACAGCCTTGAGAACACGTTAGGAATGGGGGTGCATGTGGAAGCCCCCTGCTTGTGGGTGTTCTCAGGGAACGCTAGCTCTGACCGGTCACTCAGCACAGCCTTGAATGCCCAAACTATGTGTCTGTCCTGATGGCCTGAATGAGCCCCTTCAACAGTCTCACACATAGTAGGTGCACAATCAAAAGTTGGGAAGTGAAATCTGTCAGTTAAATTAATGGCTGCATTAGTGCCTGGGGCTGTCGTAACAAAGCCCACCCCAGGCTTCGGCAGCAGGAGCCTTCCCTCCGGGTCCTGGAGCCCGAAGTTCCAGCCGCAGGCGTCACAGGGCTGGTCCCTCTGAGGCCGTGAGGGAGAACCCGCCCAGGCCGCTCCCCGCTCCTGGTGGCTGCTGGCGTCCTCGCTGTTCCTTGGCTCGTACACGCCTCACGCCGTCTCCACGTGTGCATGTGTGTGTGTGTGTGTCCTCCCGTGTGCATGTGTATGTGTGTCCACATCCCCCTTTATAAGCACCCAGTCGTGTGGGATCAGGGACCCACCCTAATGACCTCATGCTCACTTGCTCATCTGCAAGGACCCTGCTTCCAAATGAAGTCACTGCTTGACGTCCTGAGGTTGGGACTTGAGCTTGTGAAATTGGTGTGTGGGGGAAACATCATTCAGCCTGTGGCAATGAATAGTGGCCTGACTCCATCCCAAACGGCACCATCTTTCTCGGGCCTATGAGGACAGGCCTGCTCCTGCCGCCCGAGGGTGCTGGGAGTGCTGGGACAGTCCCTGCTCTCTGTCCTATCGGCCTCCCTGTCCTCCTGAAGACAATGAGGGGCTGCAAATCATCAGGGCTTCTAAGGCACTTGCCCGCCATACCCTAACATGGTGTCTTCCGCAGACTTGAGAGGCTCCGCCCGTGAATTCTATGCCACTCAGACATCCCGCCAACAGCTTAAGTATAATGTGTGATAAACACAGGAGAACATCCATTTCGTGGTTTTCTAAGGTTGGAAAGTGATTTAGAATAATTTTAGGTTGTCCTGGGCTGGCAGACAGTGTGATAGGCAATCCGAAAAGACGGTTTTCAACGGAAGGACTTCCCTTCCTTGTTTCTAATTTTTTAGAAACACGGTCAGCGTCAGCCGGCGAAGTCAGGCTGGCAGCTTCCGGAAGGATCTTCTCCAGTAGGTGGGCCGTCGGGAGCTCGCAGGTCAGAGCAGTGAGGCTGGCGCCCTTCCCACTGGCCACCTGTGCCCGGCCTCCCTTTCGCCAATGCCTCTTCAGTGAGTGCTCTGCTCGGCCGAATCCGGCATAGCGTGTCTGGAAGGAACGGATTTGAAGCGTGAGGAATTGCTAGCTAAGTGCTGGTGGCAGGCGGGTGGCCTGGAAGGGGCAAGGTCCTGCAAGGTGACCTGCAAGAGAAATGAGGTCATGGCCGCGTTTCGGCGGTGCCGTTATAGGCCTGGCAGTGTTGACGGGATAAGACGTTGCCGCAGAAGCAATTCCAAGGGGCTGTGCAGGGGGCCCTGGGAAACGGACCGTGGGACTCTACAAGGGGGCCACGGTGGTGCCTTCACCCTCGGATGGGCTGCCTAGCTGTTGGGTAACAGGCCAACACCCGGTCCTGCCATCCCGGGGGCCTCCTGGGCCCTGATCTCCCTCCCCCTGGTGTTTGGGTCATGTGTCTGCTCCCCAGCCCTGCAAGGCGGGGCCTCTGCCTTCCAGAGACACCCCACCCTCATTTTCCTTCCATTGGTTCTGTTTCTATGACACTGTGGGGATGAGTTTATGCCCTGTGCCCGGTGGCCCAGTCAGACGTGGCCCGAGGCCTGTTGGGGTCAGTGACAGAAGCTCCAGGCTCTCCCTCTGCCAGGCCCTTTCTGGAGGGCGCTTGTCTCACAGGCAGGCAATCTGCTGGTACAAACACCTACCTGGGCTCATGAACGGGGCTCACCTGGGCTCAGGGGTTGGACCACCTGGGCTCGGAGGTGGGGGTCACTTGTGTTGAGGCACAGGGCTCACTGGGATGCATGGATGTGGACCTAGCCTCCTTTCCTGGGGCTGTACCACGTGCTGTTGAACGCTAGCAAAATGCAAGCTGAGAAGTGCCTTGGAGAACAGCTTTCGTGGGGGTAAGGGGGTGGGGTCCGGTATGGCAGGATAGAGCCCCCACTTAGCCCCTGGTCCTTCCTGTGTCTGGATCTGAGCTCTCCACTGGAACCTCACCTTGCTTTCCGTTTGGCTGAAATTCATTAAGTGCCAGGAAATCATGGATTTCCAAACCCAGCTTTTTCCACAGCCTTCCACTTAGCAGAGAAAATCAAATTGATGCAAGCAAGTAACGAGGAACAGCTCCTGAAGAAGTCTGCTGAGCAGCCAGGCTGGCGGCTCCCCGGCGAGGCCGGCGGCAGGAGTTACATGGAGGAGACTTTGCAGAGGCCTCTAGGGGTGCAGGCCAGGTGCCATGGAACAGGTGTGTGCCTGTGGGGACATACTCTGAAGTTTTCCAAGGGTGCTTTTGGAGAATCCTCCTAAGGAGACTGAGTTCCTAGGCCCAGGGCGGGCCCGGTTTAAAAGCACTGCCAGGTGTGCCTCCCTGCCTTAGAACCACTGGGCTTGGGCTCCTGTTAGCTGGGCCTCTGCTGGATACGGCTCTGGGAGAGAACGTGGGTGAGAGCTCCCTGGGCATCGCCAGAAACCGGGGGCCCTGCTCATGGCCGGGCCCTGCCCAGAGCCTCCCCGAGGGCCGTGGAGGCAGAGACGTGGAGGTGACCCTGGGCCAGATTCCTGGTCTCTCCGTGTGACCTCAGGTCTCACCTGTGAAGTAAGGCCATCAGCGGTCTGGGTGCTGACTGCCCGGCGAGCTCAGAAGCTGTTGTCTGTGTCAGCGCATTTCATCCTCATGGCAGCCTGTGAAGCAGGCACCGTTGTTTGCTGTATAGATGCTGCCACAAGGCCCAGAGACCTCAAGGCACTTGCCTGAGCACACACAGCAGGAAACGGTGGAATAGGGTTGAATGCTGTCCTCTACGCACCTTTCAATTCCACCTCTCTCCCTCTCACCCCACGGAAGGACTCCTAGGGACCCACAGTGAGATGATGGCCCATATGAGGGTTGTCACTGCTGGGCCCCACTGCACTACGGTGAGCTGGAAAAGGCCCTGGGCCAAGGATATTATCAAGAGAAAACAAGGAGAGAGCGCAGCCTGTGTTCTGCAGGAGACGCCTCCAGCCTTTACGTGCGTGTGAGGCGTGTCTGAAAACGGCCCATCCAAAGCCAGGTTCCTGTTGGCATCCAGCAGGAACGAGGATCCCTTATCTCCAGAATTCGGTCCCTGGGACATCGTGGACCCAGGCTGGTGTGGGCCCCAGGGTTCAGGGACAGGCCCAGAACAGGCCTGGTGGCAGGAGGAAGGCACAGTGCTTGTCACCAAAGGGTTGCAGTAAGGCTGGGGTGGCCACGGCGTGTGGTCTCTCCATCGTGAACCCCGAGGCCAGCACGGAAGGTGCCTCTGCACCCCGCCCCCCCCCCCGTGTCTGCTCAACACGGCACCAGCTCCTCACGTGGAAGCACGTAGCTATTTCCAATCTCGCAACAAGCACGATGAAAGGAACAGGTGGGAAGATTGTTCAGACTCGTAAATTAGTCGCTAATGAGGAAAATTAGGAAATTTGCCGAGGCATAAAAAATGAGAAGTCCAGAGAAAGAAGACAAATGGGCTGGGAGTTGGTCCCCCCACCCCCACCCTTGTGCCTTCAAACCCTGGTTTAGAGCAGCCTGAAATGCAGATCTGACGACTGGGTTAATGGGAAGAAATTGGTTTAAGGTGTAGAGATGATTAATTGGATTAATGTGCAAAAGATGGTTAAAGTGGGGTCAGAGACTGAGGGGGAGGGGCTACCTGCCACCTGCCGGCCTGTGTCAAGTGCTCTGCGGATGTCATGTCACTGGGCCCACCAGGACCCTGACAGGCGGGCCTATCGCTCCCTCTCCAGAGAAGACTGGGCTCACGGAAGCTGCCTAAGCCTGTCGTCCAGCTCCAGGAGCCAGCTCAGAGCCCGGGGTGCTGCCACGCCCTCTGCCCATCACCCTCCCTGGCGAAGGTCCTGGAATGGGGCCGAGTGGGTAATGGGCGAGGCCACTGCTTGTGGTCTGCGGTCACCAGACGTAAGATGGAAACCCCAGAACCGGTCGGCCACGTCCAGCTGGTGGAGGCCCGGGCCCCCCTGTTCAGGCCCCTCCCTGTGGACACTCCCCTTGTCCTGATGCGAGGTACTGACAGCTCGTGCACCATGTGACAGAATTTTCTGCTCGTCCTTATCAACAAAACCAATGGTTTGTGATCTCGGGAGAAAGGCAGCCTCATGGAAAGCTGATTTCTAAGATCCACTCTTTCAGCCTCACCATCCTGAACACGATTGGGAAGCGCAATGGCCCCTCGAGCACCATGGGCTTGGGGCGCCAAGCCCCCGCGCAGTCGAAAATCCGAGGATAACTTTTGACTCCCCCCAGACTTCACTGCTCGTAGCCTGTGCTGAGCAGAAAACAGTAACCGGAACAGCTGGTGACCCCACAGTTTGTAAGTTCTATGGATTAATGACCTATTCTATCCTTACGAAAGAGTAAGCTAGGGAAGACAGTGGTGCTGAGAGAGTCCCAAGGGCAGCACATCTGCAGCACTGATTCCGTAAGTTTATGGCACTTGTTTATAGGATGCGTCGGTGATCAGAACCCCGTCAATATTGTCTTAAGCGATTCGAAACGCTGTAGATGTTAGAGGTACCACTAACACTGGATTCCAAAAATGAAAAGACTGTGTGGAAACACACTTTGTATTTATTTATAGATGTCAGGGGGCAGAGAGGTTGCAGAACCTGGCAGCTCGCTGGGCCCCCATTTGAGCCCAGGCTCTGCCCTTGCCAGGTTACTCCCTGGGGCCAGTCCTGGCGGCTCTGAGCCTCGGTTTCCTGATCCATAAAATGGGGTAATAGTGGGCCTCCGTCCTGGGGAACAAACAAGGTTATTTGTGTGAACTTCCTGGCAGGCTCATGGGCGTCGACCGTCAGGTTGACAAGGAGAGTGAGGGAGTAAAACAAATAAACCGGGAAGAAGCCAGGGAGTTGCCCACCGCCCACCCCGCGGTCCCGTGCGCCCTGCAGGCTCTTGACTCTCTCGCGGGGGGGGGTGTCAGTATCTTGGGGGGGACTCTCTCGCTGGGGGGGGCGTCAGTATCTTGGGGGGAAGGAAGGGCAGGGCGCCTGCTGCAGCCCGTGGCGCCTCCAGGAGCCGCGGGCCTCTCCCCTGGCTGCCAGGCCGGGCCGGCGCTCGGGTCAGCAGCGAGCTAACGCCTTTGTCAGGGTGATTAATAGTGGTGGGGATTGTCGTTAATTCACTGCCTAATGACTGCGGCCGCCGCGCTCCGAGTAATCGGGTGATGTATGTGAGGAGCGTCCACCTCATGGCAGAGGTGAAAATCATTTCGACAAGTCAAATATTGTCACAGGGAACAAATGGCTCTCCCTGTTAATAAAAATTAATGAATTTTTTTTCTTTCTCCCTTCCTTTTTTTTTCTTGCCACTGGCCTGCTAAATGAAGCTGCAGTGGCTGAGCAGGGAACAAGCTTGGCGGAGTCAAGCACTTTATTTGATGGTTAAAACTATAAACGTCTTTATTAGGGCAGGAAGCAGCCCGAAGGCCAGGCTGGGCACTGGGCCGGCTGTGGCCACAGCTGGAGGCTGCTCTGAGGTGGTGGGCGATGGGCAGCGCCCCCAGGCCTGCGGGCAGCTTTCTCCCATCCCTCCTGTGGGTCTCACCAGGCAGGAGAGGGAGGGGGTGGCACAGGTGCCTGGGCTGCGCAGCCACACGAGGAGGGTCCTGCTGGAGCTGGACCTGAGGCGCAGGAAGGCGCCGCTTCCCCGGGGGGCATCTCGGGGATGTGAGCCCCGGTCCTGGCTGCACAGGGGCTCAGCCTGCGCAAACTCCTCACCCTTGCTGGTGGGGGGCCGGGGCAGGGCGGCCAGCCACCAGCCTCAATGGAGAAGGAAGAGGGCAGAGGCCCTGCTCTCACCACCGGCCGCCCACCTCCAGGGCTGGAGGCAAAGGGGCATGGCAGATCCCTCCGCCTCCCTGGGTGCAAACACCCTGTGTGCAGCAGATGGGAACGCAGACCTGGCCTCCCAAACCTGGCTGATGGGGTCTCTGTAAGGAGGGCCGTCTCTCCTCCCATCCACCCTGCCAGAGCCTGGCCCCTCCCCTCCCGGGACCCCAGGGACACTCCAGTCCCACCAGGACCCCAGAGAGACTGGGCCTTCAGGCAAGGGGCAGGTGCTGGGGCTGCTTTCTTCCTTTTGTGATTTTCATTTCGGGGCCACATTTGTTTACTTGTGTGACTTGCTCTGGCCTCGAATGGCAGCCGCAGTCCCAGTTGGTAGGAACTGAAGAGATAAATCTGTCTATAAATAGTTTGGTGGCGGTTGTTGGGGTGTTTGCTCAGCGTTAACCCATTCTTCCTCCACGTGCTGCCCAGGCAGGGGAGGGGAGGGAGGCCAGTCCTGGGCCTGCCCTGCAGAGCGCCCCCCACTCCCAGCCCTCGGCCTCATCCCCTAAACCCTCTGCACCCCATTGGTGGCCCGCAGCAAGCACGCATGCCTGTCTAGAACGGGTGACAGTCCCATCTTGGCCCATCCCCTCGGCACCCCACTAAGCCCCTGAGTTTGCAGAAACAGCGTGTTTGTGGGGATTGGGGATCCCACCCGTGCCTGTGCGAGCTTGTGCCTGTCCCCTGAGGCTCCCCCAGGGCCCTGACCCCTCTCTAACAGGTGCTCCCTGCCGGCAGACCAGGGTCCTTGCTATTCCAGGGGCGCCTGTGGGCACAGTGGGGTGCTGACCGATGCCTGATGGGGATGGAGCCCCAGTGATGCCGCGGGCCCTGCCTGCCGCCGGTGCAGTCTGTTCAGAGTGTGGGGCGCCTGATGACAATGCAATGACAGTGCCGCGAACAGTGGCCCCACATGCAGGTGCCTTGCTTGAACCTCCCAACAGTCTCCTAAGTTGGGTGTACCCCTATTTTACAGGAGGGGGTACTGGGGGATTGTGATGCTAAAAGCACACTAGACTCAAATAGGTATCTGCACCCCCACATTCACAGCAGCGTTATGCACAATCGCCAAACCTGGGAAGCAGCCCAGGTGTCCACTGACGGACAAACAGATAAACAGACATGGTCCCTCCACACAGTGGAATATGACGCAGCCTTTAAAAAGGAGATTCTGACACCTGCCCCAACATGGACGGACCTGGGGACACCGTACTGAGTGAGATGAGCCAGACATAGGACAAACACTGTCTGATTTTACTCGTATGAGGTCCCAGGAGGAGTCGGAGGAGTCACAGAGACAGGAAGTGGGAGGGTGGGGACCAGGGGCTGGGGTGGCACGGGGAATCAGTGTTTCATGGGGACAGTTTCCGTGTGGGAAGATGGAAAGCTCTGGAGACGGTGGTGGGGATGGCCGCCCAGCAGTGTGAGCTTAGGGCCTCTGAGCTGCGCATGTAACAATGGTTAGGGTGGTGAATCGCGTGTCATGTGTCTTTTACCACAATTATTCTAAGCGCCCCGTGGAGTTGCTGAGCGCGAGGTTAGGGAGCTGGTGTCTGGAGCCAACCTCCCTTGGTATTTGAGGGGGTTATGGGGGTCGGGGTCCCCTCTGGTGCATTAACAATACAGGAGGCGAAGGGTCCCAGGAGCACACCCCCTCTCTTGCCCCCCCAGCTCACATAGCGCGCAGCATGGGGCCAGGGAGAGTCGGCTGTGATTTAGAAGAAAAACAGTGAGATTTGAGCAATCCGGGGCTCCCTCAGTGCCCCCGGGGCTTGGGGAAGTGGTATATTAACCAAGGAATAAAGGAGAGGAGGAAAAAAGGCCAAATCACATCTCTCTGAAACAAAGAGGCATTTTACCAGGAACAAGCCTTGATAAAAATTACAGCGACATCGCAAGCCATTCAGTGGCTGCCCCGGGCGATGGAGGCACGAGGAAATAGGGGCGCGGGGCCTGAAATAGGGACGTGGAGGTCTCCGGAGCATTGCGCAGATAAATAATCGTCTTAGAATAATGCAGTGGCTTTAAGTAGGGGCCAGGTGGTCTGGGCAGCCGGTCAGAGCCCCCATTGCCCTGTGTCAGCTTGGCTGGGGAGGGGCGTGCGCAGCCGCTGGGCCTGGCTGCGGGTGGGAGCAGAGGGCAGAGGGACCCACTGGGAAGGCGTGGTGGCTGGTGAAACACGCCCCGGGCCCCTTCCGGGCCCTAGGGAGGTGGATCTAATAACCATGAGTAGACTGAGCTTGACAGTGGCAGCCAGCAGCTGGAGACCCTTCTGCAGGCCATGCAGGCTCCCTGGCTCTGAGGGGCATGCCGCTCAGGCTGCACTCCCAGCGAAGGACTCGTCTACTTTGCGGATCGCTTTGTTTACTTGTCTGTGAAATGGGTAGATGTGACCTGCTTCCCCGTGCTCGGGGCAGACTAAGGACCAGGCGGAGAGCTTCCGAGGGTGGGGACTCTGTGAGGGGAGGCAGCCCCCAGGCCACGTCCGGTGGCAGTCAGGGCCCTCCGGCCTGACTCTCTCCTGGGCTGTGGTAACAAAGTACTGTCATCTGCAGGCATAAAACAACATGTATTCTCCCGGCCCTGGAGACCCCCGCCCTCCCTGCATTTCCCCACGCGCCGTCTCCTCTTCCTAGCACAGCGGTCAGGTTGCGTTAGAGCCCACCCTGAGGGCCTCGCTTAATCGTCCCCTCTGCCACAACGCTGTTCCCACCTCAGGTCTCACTCACAGGGGTTAGGACAAAGCATATCTTTTGGAGGGACAGAGTTCAACAAGGAGCTGGTGACATCCTGGGTGACAGAGGCCAGAGTCACAAGCCCTGGACCTGCCACTGCCGTCTCTGGACCCTGGACTAATCCTGGGCTGTTCTGACCTGACTTCCTTCGTCTCCAAAAGGAGGCAGCCCTGGGGGCAGTCTCTGCCAGCTTGGTGTTTGGGACAAAAGAAACACGTGTGTGTGTGACAGTGGTCAGGTCAAGTGGTTGCCCTCTGGGCAGGGCTGTGGAGGGACGGGAAGCCGCACCTCTTTGTTGGGTAGGTTCCCGGCCCCCCGGCCCCTGGCAGGAGAGGCTGTGACAGGGCTGTGACGAGCCCCGAGGCCAGAGCCAGCCCTGCACCTTCCTGGGCCCTAATGACACTCAGCTCCGTCCGCCCTGCAGCTGGGGCCCCTTGCCCTCTGGTCCCTCTGGGCAGGTCCCGGGCGATGGGCTGGGAAAATAAACGGCGATTGATTATTATTAATATTTAGCATGTTTGCAGGAATGCCTTTTCTCAGAGCTATTAATCTGCTGTGTTATTAACAGCCGCGCTCTGCTCTCGGCCCAGAAGCTCACGGCTGCTCGGCGAGGGGAATGCCAATGAGCACGGCACCCAAGGCGGCTAGCCGCCCTGGGCAGCTCGGTCAGGCGGTGGGTCCCCCGAGCATCATCGGCTCTCACTGGGCCATTCCTGGAGCCGCCTTTGTTCTTGGCTTACAGGCAAGGTCTGCGGCTCGGGGAGAAGTGACCACGTCTGCTGTGGTTGATTGAGGTGCAGGGGATAGCAACGCCGAGCCCCTCAATTCCCGTTTCCCTTTCTGACAAACCATTTCCGGAAGTGGGTACGCAGGACGCTCCCCTGCAACCCAGGACCCCCCGAAGAAAGGGCTCCTCCTTGTCTGCTTGTGCTTGGCAGAAACGTAGCAGCACAGAAACCCTCAGAAGTAAGGAAGTCTTATCACACCCTTTTATCCGTCGGCTTCCACAGACCCCGCCTGACTGAGTGATCCTCTGTCCCCCTCTCGTCTCTTGAGTGGCCGGCCAGATGGCCCCCGTGACAGTCTCAGTTTGTGTAGACTTGCAGCTCTGGGGCAGGGAACATGGAGGGTCCCTGAGGGGAGCATGGTTTGAGAGGTGAAAGAAGACTCAGAAGATGGGAAAGCCCAGCCCCACCTGTTTCTCCGAAAAGGCTCAGGTAACAGGGCTGGGTGGGCCTATGGCTGAACCCACCTCACCCCTGGAATGCTGGGCCAGGCAGGCCACTCCACATGAGTGATGAGAGGACCGTCCTGAAGGAACAGAGGAGAAACGGGCCCCTTCCAGAGGTGGGGAGGCTGGGCTGAGCAAACCCTGGTGTTCTCCCAGATTCACCAATCAGAGTCGGGGGGAGGAGCCAGGGGCTGTGTGAATGGGACTGGTCCTCAGGGAAGGAAAGACAAGGATGGGGAGTGGGGGTTCCTGCCTTCTACCTTTTTTGGGGGTAAGAATTGCCCTCAAGATTGTCCTTGTATTTTATCCATCCATCCATATCCATCTACCCATCCACCATGCACCCATCCATTATCTGTCCGTCCGTCCATCCATCCATCCATCCATCCATCCATCCATCTATCCATGTATCCGTCTACCACCCACCCATCCATTCATTCGATTCATCCATTCACACATCCATCTATTCTCCCAGGTAGTCATCCATCCATGATGACCTACCTGTCCATCCATCTGTCTGTCAGTTTATCCATTCATTTCCTGTGTCCATTCTGGGACAGGAGGAAGGTCATCACGAAATACTGGGACACTTTTTCAGGTGTTATCTCACTGCAGCGAGAACTTTGGGGTTGTATAGTGTGGCGTCTGAGAACTTCAGAATCAAGACCGAACAGCCCTGACCAGCTGTGTGGCCTTGAGCTTTCCTTCCCTAATGCACAAAATATGAGGGAAGCCACAAACCCAGCTTCCTTACAGGGCTGCTTGGGAATCAGTTCAAGGGCAGTGCTGGCCGCGTACTCTGTGGGCCAGTCGGCATGAGCAGCCTGAGACCCCAGAGGCCAAGGTGGCTTAGTGCGAATGGTCCTGACCCACAGAACCGAGAAGTCAGTGTTCTGACTAGGCCCTACCTGTAGTTACCTGGTTGCTCCCAAAGTCACACCTGGATAGTTGTAGAATTTAATGGCCCTGGGGCCAGGCTGGGGCTATGCTTCCCAGAGCCCCAGGCATTGTCTGTTCTCTACCTGGCTTCTCTTCTGCCACTTCACTCCTCTTAGGAACTGAATGGTGCCTTCAATTGCTCCTTTTGATAGGCAGTGGGATCGAATACTACCCTGGCCTTCAAAACCCTCAGTTGGGGGAGGGGGTGTCCCCAGCCTGTCTCTCCCTGGGGGAGGCTGTGGTCTGGGTCCTTGCTGTTGGCTAAGATGATGGCTTTGGGCCTGCCGTATCTGGTTGCCTCTGTGTAGGACCCATGGAGAGGTGGGTGGATGGATGGATGATGGAGGATAGATGGATGGAAGATGGATGGATGGATGGATGGATGATCGATGGATGGAGGATGGATGGATGGATGGATGATGGATGGATGATGGATGGATGGATGGATGGATGGATGGATGGATGGATGGGTGGATGGATGGGTGGATGGTGGAGGGTGAATCGAGGATGGATGGAGGATGGATGGATAGATGGGTGGGTGGATGGATGGATGGTGGATGGATGAGTGGATGGAGGATGGATGGATGGATGGATGGATGGATGGATGGATGATGGATGGATAGATGGATGGATGGGTGGATGGGTGGATGGTGGAGGGTGGATGGAGGATGGATGGAGGATGGATGGATAGATGGGTAGGTGGATGGATGGATGGTGGATGGATGATGGATGGATGGATGGATGGTGGATGCTTCAGCTGAAAACAGATTGGAGAGGCCTAGCCAAGACTGGTTTTCCTGCAAACACAACCAAGCATTTCCCGGATGTCCTGTGGGTCCTCTCCCTAGGGGTGATGCTGGAGAAGGAGGGACACTTAGAGACACTGTCACAGCCGTGGTCCCCTTTCACCCATAAAAACTCCGTAATGAAAGCATGCAGCTCGGGGGTCTCGAGCTGAAGCCTTTGGAGGCCACCTGCAGACAGGGTGATGGAGCTTTGGCACTGCCCCTTGGACGTCCTTGGCGAGCCTCACGCCCTCCCTGATGCAGCCTAGCCCGCTGCGTGGGGTGGAATCAGGTCTGCGGGTGTAGCTCCTTTAGCTGAGAACCAGCCTTTACGTGCATCTGATGGGAAATAGGCTGAGGCGCAGTTTCTCTTGGCGACCGGACGGGGTAACGGGGGTGGCTGATGGCGGGTCGTTTTCCTCCTGCTAGGTGGCAAATTTGTGGACTTTCTTGTGGGTCAGGGATGAATGAAATGGTGTGGACAGCGCCGGCCCAGGTTTCCAGGGCAATCTCTGGCTGTTTGAAGGGGGCTTGGCTTTGTGTCGAACCCTATTTTCCCAGGATGCACTCTTCTCATTTCGGCTTTCTGGTGTGGCCTGCTCACACCCCTCTCGAAGCCTCAGCAGTGCTCTCACATTCCAGCGGGCTCATTTGGGCACAGACCACGTTGTCTGCACCCAGTTTCAGGTTCAGCGTGTCTGGATGGGGCCCAAGAATTATATATCTTCCAGTCCCGGGGGACATGGGTGCAGTGGTTGGGGAACCCCACTCTGAGAACCCCTGAGCTAGAGGGGCAAAACATCCCCAGAATATCCAATGCAACTGGGTGCCTCACTCCTGAAGCCTCCGCAGCCCAGCCCTCTGGGCACGCTCCCTGCCAGGAACCTGCAGGTTTGCACCGTCACTGCCCTGCGCCCTGCTGTCAGAGGGACTGCCCCCTGCTGCCAGCGACTTGCCTTCCAGCCTGGGAATGTCCTTCAGTACGGTGCCCTGGGGGTGGCAGCCTGCTAGTCTGGGTGCAGAGCTCCCTGGGCATCTTGGCATGATCCACAGCTGGACCCCACACTTTATGGTCTTGACCCCAGTGAAATTTCGGGTATGCCACTGTCTTCTAAATATACCTGGGCTTCTTCAGACAAGAGCGCCGTACCTTAGATTGGTTTCAGTCCTGGTCAATTTAATGTTACTCTGATCTCTTTGACTGGAGAAGCGTCCGCTCAGCCGCCAGCGCCACTGAATCCTTGTGTCCAGCTCTGTTGAAACTGAAGGTTACGGCTTTGCTAGGCAGGGTCGGTGAGTTTCCCACAAATGCTAGGCAGGGCCGGTACGTCTCCCACAAATGCTAGGCAGGGCCGGTACGTCTCCCACAAATGCTAGGCAGGGCCGGTGGGTCTCCCACAAATAACCACCATCCCTTTGAGAGGTGAGGCCGTGAGTGCTCCGGGTTCAGAGATCAGTGGGTGCATAATTTCCCAGGGAATGCTCCTGCCCCTGTGCCTCCTGGGCTCAGGAAGGGGGTGGCTTTCGGAGTGTTCCGGATGGGGCCTGACTGTCCTGGCATGTTCCTGACATGTGCTCTTGGAGAGAGATTTGGGGAGCCAGTGGCTTGGGGGAGCCAGCCAAGCCCAGGCCTGTCCATCACACCCCCACTGTGGTGTCACCAGCACTGCCCAGGGAGGGCGGGTTTGTCCCTATTTTCATGGAGAAGACCTCAGCCCTGGGGCCCAGTGTCACTGGCTGATGAGTGAGGGGCTGGCCCAGGCCAGGCGGCTGGGCTGCTTCTCTGAGGATGAAAACAGGAGGCAGTTCTGTCAGCTCTGGGTCTGAGAAAGTGACGGGGATTTTCTGGGCTCAATTCTGTGGGGTGGTTGGGATGGTTTCCCCTCGTGGGCTCCTCAAGCCCATGAGCCCGCTGCAGAACACAGGGTGAGCCTCAGGTGGCAGCCAGGGTGCTGCGGTCAGCCTGCATGTCCTCACTGGGCAGGGCCATGCACCCCAGCTCCACGGGGAGTGGGTGACAGGCTGACCTCGCAGGCCCAGGCAGAGTTTGCTGCAAACTGGCCTGGCTGTCAAGCTGAGTTGAAGGCCCGCGGTGGTCCCACCAGCGCCCTTCTGAGCAGCTCACGCGCGAGCATCACGGCGGCGTGAGCATCACGGCGGCCCCCTCCTCCTCTCTCCCAGTGACCTCTTCTTCGCCACGCGAGGGTCAGCATCACATCATCACAGGACAATCTGCTTTTGACCCACAACCCTGGGGTGATTGCCAGATGGGCCTTAACACGGGGGGAGAAGGTGCAGATTGGGGGGCTTGCTCTCAGGCCAGGCACGGAGCACCGCTGGTCTCCCTCACAGCCTGGCCTGCCACCAACTTCCATGTAGGGCGATGAAGATGACAGGGCGACCAGGCCCGAGGTGCTTGGTACAAACATCTGTCCAGAGTTAAGGGTGGGCGGGATGCTGCCTGCACTCAGGGCAGGGGGACCGTGGGGAACCTCTGAGACCAGTGAGACGAATCCAGGGTGTCCTAGTATAAACTCGCAGAGCTGTGCGCACAGGTGGAGTGAGGAGCTGTGGTTTTCCTATGAAGGTGTTCTTTTCATCAGAACTTTAACTGAAGTAACTATAGATTCACACACATTTGTCAGACCGTAAGACGGAGGCCCCGTGTGTGCCCTTTGCCCGGATTCTCTGATGCTAACGCTTTGCAGAACTCCAGTCTTGGGCGGAAGGCTTGGCAAAGACACAATGGAGGATGATACAGGTACCCTCCTTCAGACATGGATACAATGTATCCTCCTTCATCCACAGATACAATGTATCCTCCTTCAGCAATAGATACCATGCACCCTCTTTCAGACCTGGGGCTTCTAACTTGCGCCACATGTGTGTTTAGTTAGGTCTCTTCCCACCAGCACAAGCAGGATGCACGCCACCCAGCCTCTAAGGTGCCTCACCTGGTCCTCCTGTGACCTCCCGCTCCCTATTCCGCCTGGTCCTGATGTCACTGTGAATACAGTGCTGGCTCCTCTGTTGGGGGAAGCCTCTCCCCTCCTCCTCAGCCCCAACTCTTTCCAGGAGTGACCTCATAAAGGTGAACTTGGTGTGGCTGAGTCATGGGTCAGCCAGCCCTTCTCCAGTCGGCTCCTGATAGGGTGAACCCACAGAGGCAGGCCAGTGGCCTCGGTGCCATGGCTCAAAGGATGCCGGCTTGGGAGTCCCGAGGGTGGGTGTCTGCTGGGAGGGGACGGTGCATACTCACAGGCTGGAGGCTGTGCACTGGGTGCCGAGAGGCAGGATCCTCCTCTAGCCAAGTAGGGGTGTCCTGGGAGGGCAGGAGCCCGAGGAGAGCTGTGCCCTGCGCTGGGGCCGGGGGGGAGCGGGCCCCACACAGTGGGCATGTGGGCGGGGCGAGCTCTGCAGTCCCTCCACCGGGCCTGTTGGCAGTGTGAGGATGTCACAGGCCGGCGTTAGGTGTTCCTGTGGGATCCTCTCAGCCCATCGTGGGGGGCAGCCAAGCACTGCCCTGCTGCCTCCTATTTGAAGGAGGAAGGGTGAGGCCGCCCAGCACGTCTGTTCCCAACCTCTGTAAGAAGGCTTTCCTCTCCCTGTTTCCAGGGGTCTCCAGGAGGCACACAGCAATGTCCTCGCCAGCCAGACGGCCTTGTGGAGGCGGGGGGCGGGCTGAGGTCGCCTTGGCTGTATTTTCAGGCCTCCCTCACCTCCCCTTACACACTTACACACAGACTCACACACGTGCTCACACTTACACACTCGTTCAGGACTCACGCTCACCTGCACTCCCGCCTCCCCCACAGTGCAGTTTTCTGGCCACAGTGGGACCAGCAGGTTTAATGGTTCTCCTGAAGCCCCTGCCACACAATAAAGGGGTAACCAGAGCAAAGACACAGAGAAATCCCCCACCCCCACCCCCAGCCGGGGAGCAAAGCTGAAGTCTGCGCAGTTCCACCAGGAGCTGGAGCTGGAAGGGGCTGGTGGTCTCTATGCTGAGGGGCTGCCCTCTCGGACGCTGCTTACTTGGTCACCAGTCTCATGGGGGACAGTGTGGAAGGGACCCTCTCCACCAGCCAGTGGGGCACATCCAGGCCCTGCTATTCAGGTGGGGCTCTCGGGAGATGGTGGGGTGGCTTCTTTTAGGGATGATGGACATCTGCGGGGGGGAAGGCTCCCTCTGTGAGACCGGAGGAGCCACAGACGTAAACTGAAGGCACGGTGGACCCGGGGGCAGGCTGAGGCCACCGCGGCTCCCAGCCCACATGGTCTAGACTGGGCAGCCACTGACTTCAGCCATGTCCCTGACCTGTTCTGTGAGACCAGGTGACCACTGCTCCCAGCTGAATAGTGTATGACACGTCTCCAAGCTGCGTGTTGCCATTAACTTCACCAAGAACACAAGGGCCTGGCTGGGACCCAGGCCTCCAGCAGGTGCTTGTGGCCCAGGAGCAGGGCCATGGCCCTGACCTGGGGCAGGGCCCCTCCGCCGGCTTGCTGGCATCCGGGCGCTCCCCTCTTCCTGTGGAACCTGCACCCCTCCTCTTGTCCCTCCTTCTCTCCCTGCCTTTTTTTTTTTTTTTTTTTTTTTTTTTTTATCTTGGGAGGTCTCCCAAAGAATTTTTAGGACTGATGGACTCAGTCATAAGCCCCACGCCTGAAACCACCACAAAACCCCAATAAAGGACCTGAGCCCCGCTGACCAGCAAATCACACACGGTCGTGCAGCCTGTTTCCAAAGTCATAAAAAGCTCGTGTTCTTGGCTGTGCACCCCGACCTTTGCGAGCGCACCACTGGACACGCACCAGCCATCTTGGGGCTGGGGCAAATGTGTGTCCAGCTGAGGGCCGAGGGGCTCCTGCCTGGGCCTGCCCGCTCCCAGGCACCCTGGCTGGCGCGCAGGGCTGAGGAAGGACGGCCTGTCCAGCCGCTCCGGTCCCTCCAGGACTCCGGAGGGCAGGGCAGTTTGTGCCTGGCCTGCCCCACGGCTCCGTGGCCTGCAAGCAGCCATCCACTGTCTCCAGGGCCTTGGCGCTGCTCGTGGAGCCTGGTTTTCTCCAAATGTTTTCTGCACAGTGATTAGGCCTCCTGTCGCCCACCTTTGAAGGAAGAGGGCTCTCCCCGCAGCAGTGGGGGCAGCAGAACGGAGACTTGGGTTTTCCTGGTGCTTTGGGCAATCACTTAACCCCGTGCCCACCAGGGTGGGAGGCCGGTGGGGCACAGCTTCCTTTAATCAGCAGGAAACGCCACCACTCTCTCCTAAGCTGTTTGCTCGGCCAGTAAATTAAACATGCCCTTCAAGTGTTGATTTTCCTCCAGTAGGTGAGGCGTTTTGGGAAGTAGAATTCAAAAATAATTTTTTTTTAATCCCAAATAAAGGAGCCGTGAGACGCAGTGTGTGCGTGGGGACACCGCGTGCTGGCAGACCCACACAAGTGGCCGCTGTAATTCCTCATTGTCCCCAAGGCAAAGGCGTCACACCTTTGAGGCACTCAGGACACACGTGGGGGGCGGGGGGCTGGCCCACGGCTTCCAGCCCGATTTTGTGTGCGAGCTCTGTGCAGTTCTAATAATGAGGGGGCACCTTACCCCCCTTGTGATTTACCTTCACGCCACACGGTCGCTGGAAGGTTTATGGGAGAGTTCTTTCAAACCTAACCGGCTTTGGCTCCTTGGGGGGGGTGGGGCAACAGCTGCGGTTCTGTTGTTGCATTTTTGAAAGGGTCCTACTAGTGAATTAAAAAGGAACCATTGGCCACTTAAAACATAATAATTACTTCCGTGAATGCTGCTAAATTAAATAAGTGTTATCCCCATGATTTTTTTTTTTCATCAAGACTTTGCTTGCTTTTGAAAGAAAACATTTTGTTACTTCTCGAGCAGGCCTGTTTGCAGCCAGCATGAGAAACCTGAAGTCATTTTTCTTGTACTTAAAAGTCCCCGTCTCCCTGGAGACGTTTGTTTCACCAGCCAAAGTCAAGCAGGGAGCAGGGAGGGGCCTCGAGACAAGGGCCAAAGTGACCACAGAGGCCGGGTCACTTTCACAGGTTTGCAAACCAGCACAGACGGAGGGACTTAGGCGGAAGCATCTGGATCAGAGGTCAGCGGGCCTGAGCAGGCAGC
Organism: Aselliscus stoliczkanus; assembly: GCA_033961575.1. Lineage (NCBI taxonomy): Eukaryota > Metazoa > Chordata > Mammalia > Chiroptera > Hipposideridae > Aselliscus > Aselliscus stoliczkanus. Next base: position 181,380,019 of record CM066730.1, on the reverse strand, counting down.
CGGCCGGCCTCCCTCCTGCCCCTCCTCTCTGCTCCTCCCCACTCCTCTGACTTTTAAATGTTATTGGGGTGAAATTCACATAACATAATAAAACGAGCCCTTTGAAGTGTGCAGCCCCGTGGCACGCAGCGCACTCACTGTGCTGTGTGCCCACCACCTCTGTCCGGCTCCGGAGGAGACCCACACCCATTAACTGGTCCCCGCCTGTTGTCCCTACCCCACCCCCGCCTCTTCAGATTCACTTTTTCTGGACATTCCACGTAAAGCGGGTCATACAACGCGTGGCCTTCAGCGTCGGCTTCTCTCACTTGGCCTGCCATTCTCAGCCACGCGACAGTGAACCTGCTTTCCATGGCTGAGAACTTCCCTGTGTGGATGGACCATGTTCGTTCACACCTCACCTGGGGGTGGACACCTGGGTGGTTCCTACCTTTGGGTGACGTGCTGTGAACATTCACCTGTGTCTTCAGTTCTTTGGGTCAACAGTGAGCCAGCCCTCGCTCTCCCTACCCCCTCCCCAGCCCACTTTTTATCAACTCCTTGGGGCCTAAGGCCACTCTCTGCTGCGTGTCCAGGTGGCACGATCTTGGCACCAACTGTCTCTTACGATGAACCCCAAAGAGTGGCCGCCCTAGACAGGCAGTGGGGGCCCTCTGCCTTCCCACTCCGCCCGTGACTTCAGCAGGCCCCTGTCCTCATCGACCATGACGTCATCGGGAACTTTCAGGACCCCCTCCCCCACTCTGGGCCCAGAGCAGCGCAGGTGTCAGGGCATTTTCACAGGAACCCGGGTTCTGAGCCCCCACCCCCACCCCAGAACTTAGGCGGTGTCCCCACCCCTAGCTCCCAAGGCTGCAGACACATTCTGGATGATTCCGAGATGTGTATTTCGCCATTAGCCCTGGCTAGGGTGCCCGTGTGACAACTTCCCTGTCCCCAAACTTGTGGAGCGTGGGTGGCCCCTGCCCAAAGCAGAGCAGGCGGGCGGGTCCTCGGGTCTGTGCGTGGGGTCTGAACGCTGGTTCCTGAGGGAGCTGGTGGAGTCGCCTTTCTGGGAGCCTCTAACACGGGAGTGCTGCTCGGCCCAGGACGAGCAGAGGTGACGCTGCCCAGGCCGCTTCTGGGCCTCTTGGCGTCCTGGGTTCCGATGGTGTCCCAGCCCCGGGTGGCCCCTGAGCCCCATGAACAGGGGAAGGAGTGCTGCTGAGCTGACGTTACATTGTTTCCTTCAGGTGACGGTGACATTGTAAATAATATGTATGAGCCGGACCCGGACCTGCTGGCAGGCGAGAGCGCCGAGGACGAGACGGAGGACAGCGTCCTGTCCCCCATCCCCATGGGCCCGGCGTCTCCCTTCCCCACCAGCGAGGACTTCACCCCCAAGGAGGGCTCGCCCTACGAGGCGCCCGTCTACATCCCCGAGGAAATCCCCACCCCGCAGGACTTCGAGCTCCGTGAGTCCTCCGTCCCCGGGGCCGGCCTGGGCGTCTGGGCCAAGAAGAGGATGGAGGTCGGGGAGAGGTTCGGCCCCTACATGGTGGCGCCCCGGGCCACGTCGAAGGAGGCCGACTTTGGATGGGAGGTGAGCATGTTCGCGTTAGCGTGATTGATCACGGCCATTTATCTTGTGTTCCATCTATTTATAAAGCCGGCTGAGCAGCCGCTGCCCCAGGCGAGAGGCTCGGTCGGAGAGAGCGTTCGAATGTCACATTTCCCAGGCTTATTTTATCCTGCAGCTCGCATGACGCGACTCCGAAAGCATCAGAGGTCCTTGTGGACGCCTGTCAGCCCCCATAGGCTGTGCCCGCTCTCTTCCCGGAAATGTGTCTTTAATGAGCTCATGTCTTAAGACGCCCCATGCTTCCCGTCTGGATCTTAGGTGCCAAGGCTGCAATCTCGGCAGAACAGCCGAGATTAATGGAATGTCCCAGAACAGGAGTCTCTACTCCAGAGAAATCTACACTTGGGGGTGGGGGTGTAGCTAGGTCCTGGCGCGAGCAGCGTGGAGCAGGCAGCTGGTAGAATGTGCCTGGGCACGTCACTGAGGACCCCCCTCACCGTGCCCTGTCAGCCAGCTCCCTGGGAGGAGCCCCCACGTCCCAGATTAGCGGGCAGTCTCATCCTGCCAGAGAGGGGCGTGTGTGGTGAGCCCTCCGAGCCATCTGGACCTGCCTCGATGGCTCTGGAGCCTGTGTGTGGCCAGGAGAGTTAGGTGAGGGCTGCTGGTGTCCTCCCTCTGTCGGAGGTGTCCTGCTTGGGCCACTAGGACCCAGTCTGGGGGCTTTCACGGTGGTCTCCCAGGGACCACAGGCCCCACCAGAGCACTCTGCCTGCAGGTCCTGGCGCTTCTGCCGGCCTGCACAGCGTGTCCTCGGTGGCATTGTGGCAGGGGCCCTCCCCGGGTGGAAAGTGCAGATGCAATCCCAGATTACTCCTGGGTGTTTCGCAACTTCCAAAGTGCTGGCATGGAGGTCAGCTCTAGAAGAGGACCCTGTGTGGCCAGGGACCAGGGCAGTGAGGGTCAGGGGAGCCAACTCTCCCAACCTCTCAGTGGTTCTAGGAAGGTCCCCAAACTTCAGTGTGTGGGCTGCCCACAGCCCCGCAGGACCAAGAAGGAGAAGGGGGTAGGTGTGCCCTGAACACGGGGAGCTTCCGACTTCCCAGTGGGCAGGTGGGGAGCGGTCTGGGAGCACATGGGGTGTGGATACTGGGGGACACAGCAGCTCATCGCCCGAGCGCCAGCGCTTTAGACGGTTTAGCTTCAAAATGGGTTGACCAGGTGGAAGGGAGCTCCACATTCCGAAAGGGTGGCCAGCCACCGTGGGGTGGGGTGGAGTGGGTGAGCTGGGTGCGTCCCCCAGGGGCACTCACTGTGTGCCACGGTCAGGGTCACCTTCAGAACAGACCCACCAGGGGCAGGCGGTGAAGGGAGCCTGGGTCCCGGCCATCCTGGGGCCACACTGCACGCTCCGTGGCCGACAGGGACGCCCCTCCTGGGACCAGGGAGAGCATTTGCTGACAGAGTGACAGGTAAGTGGTTTCGGCTGTGAGATGGCGTTTTGCAGACGCGACCTGTCCTGTCCTTGCCCGCCTGGCTGTTTGGGAGAGGAATGTGAGGGTGTTTGTCTGAGACTCTCAGAAAAGTCTGGACTATTTAATTAATAGGTGGCTTTTAGACGCTGGAGGGTAAACGAACCTTACAGGTAGTGTGTTGGATGACCTTGAGGCGACTTTGTTCTTGTCTGCTCTGATATGGGTTTCTGTTTGCTCTTTTTTTAAGAAATGGCCCATATCGCCGCTGCTTGCTGGGCGTCAGGCCTGGTACAGGCCGTGGCTGTTATCTGCCCTGGCCTGTTGACTTTGCAATATTATTTATTCTCGGCGTACGTGAGGGAACGCTCTCCCCGCACGGTGCGCCTCCCATCTCGGCCGCGGGCTTTGTCCCGCGCTCGTGACCTGACAGGTGCCTTTCATGCCAGCACTTAGAAGTGTTTGCCCTCCATCCAACGTCCTCAAATAGCGTTCCGGACGCGCGGACAGTATCTCGTCTGACCTTGTTTTCTTTGCGAGTTCAGGCACCGATTACCGGCTTTGTGACCCGTCTTTGGGCTTTGTGGCCTCCTGCAAAGGGGTTGGGAGCAGTTGTCTGCGTCATCATTGTGGTGGAGAGCGGGTGGCAGGATTGGACAGGAAGCCACCGCCTCCCCAGGGAGGGAGGGGGAAGGGGAGGCGGGCATCCTGAAAACTCAGTGTGAACCCACATTTGCCTGAAATAGACCCGACGTTCAAGGCGATTCCCCCCTCGCTCCATGGGCCTTGGTCTGGCCTGTTGGGACCGAAAGCCACCATCTTGCCTTGTAAGCAGCCTTCCTGGAATTTTCCACGTGCCTCCTGAGAGATACTGCCGCTTCGCTTTGTTTTCATGTCTCCTCGCAAAACGACAGGCAGCTCGGGAGACAGAGCGACTCACAGGCGCCCCTTCCCGGCTATGTGTGGTCCGTGCCTGGGCCCTGCCTGCAAACAGGCCCCAGGTCCCGGTGGAAACCCAGGCTCCAGGGCCCGGGTCCTCCTGTGACTCCGGACGGCAGGGGGCCCCCAGTGAACCCCAAGTCACTAAGGCCCACAAGGCCGTCTGGCCACGCCGCCTGTCCCATCGGGCTCCTGCAGGCGCTCTACCTGGGCCTGCCATGAGCTGGGCCCAAAGCAGGCAGCAAGATACAGAAAATAACTGGACAGGTGTTGGTACATACGTGTCAGATTATTGGGGGGGGGGTGCTGCAGAGCAGGCCCAGGATGTCACAGCAGGTCCCAGGGACAACACACGAGTGCAATAATCTTACAACAGTCCCAAATTTCATGTGTAGCTGTTCACTCTCGCGCTGGGAATCGTTTTATAAATCAGGGTAATTTGATTTTGTTGCCATTTACATGGTATTCCTTTACTGAAAGAGAACAGGTAATGGCATTTTAGCAAAGATGACAAAAGGAACCCGAAGAAGGTCCCCCAGGGCTGGGCTGGGAGCGGGGTTCTGTGTACGTGTGAGCTGGGTGCTGCGCCTCCTGTTAGTCGGGTGTGGGCGTGGAGCACGGGGAGGGTCCCCCCGCAGACTCAGGAAGGCGGCCCTCCGAGGCCTGGTTTAAAACCAAGGTCACGGAGATTATTCTTTCCGTCACTGTGGGGCACCAATTTTCTACCCTGAGAACAAAATTCTTGTTGTGGACATTCCATTTAGTCAGATCAAACGGCCCCGTTTCCTTTTGTCTTTCTGTACCCGGTGCCCGCCTGACCAACACACCGGTCCAGGGTCGCTCGCCCCTTTAGCAAAAGCGCCTCCCTCCCCTGCTGGGGCCAACTTGGATGACCTATGACCTCCAGGTTCAAGGCGGCCTGTGGGGCATCCTTGTTTCCTGTAGGTTTCCCTTTAGCGAGAGCGGGCAGGGGGGTGGGGTTGGCCGGGTTGCAGAGCCTCCTCGCCCCCCTTCACTTGCTGAAACCCTTCCTCCTTCCATCGCCAAGAGGGCTGGGCTCTCCCTCCACCCCACCCCCACCCCTGACTCGTGCATCCAGAACATTCAATGACTCTAAACCTCCCCTCTCCTGGGTGTTTTGGGGACACACCAGGAAGTGATTCTTCTCATTTTGGAAGAAAACCCCCCCCATGTCAGAAATGTCTCCCCCAAACCCCAACCTGGCTGGCCATATCTGTGGGGACAGATGGGTGCTGGGGTGAGTGGACATGGCCTCTGGGCTCCTCTGGAAGAGAGGTGGTCTGCCCCGCTGCCTGGAAGGCCCCCCTCCACCCAGACCGGTGGCCTGCCTGCTGATGCAACCACCACTCACCCTGCCTAGAATAAATCACGCCATGATTGCATTTTATTGCCCTGGGGTCTGAAAAAAAAACAATGATTTTGATCATTTGTTGAGTAAATCATGACATTTATCATTGTGCTGTTTATTTAGCTAATTAAGAGATGGCTGCGAGTGGCAGCCCAGAGGGAGACGGGCTGTGGAAACAATCTCTGCGGAGATGCCATCTGCCCCGGTGCCTGGTCCTGCAGCTGTGTACCCACCGACAGCTATGGAGCCTGCACGGGGGAGGGGGCAGTGCCACACCGCTGCCCCCCCCCCGGGCCCCGCGAGGCCACAGGAGCCATTCCACAGGGAAAGTGCCTGTGTTTGCCTGTTTCCTGGTGGAGAGGCTGTCCCCTCCAAAAAGCCAGCCGGCAGCTGCCCGGTGCCCCCAGAGATTGGCACATCATCTGTTAAATGATGCCTCTGCCTCTGTGTAAGGAGCTGCTGAAAAATGTCCCCATGAATGATGGGGTTTCAGTTATCTGAAGAGTGGACTCAAGTGTGCGACTGGTCCCGTTGGCTTTAGTTTCTGAGCATTAATATCTGTGTTCATTTGTTCGGTCAACAAACAGGCTGGGTTTAGGCCAGGGCCTGGGGAAGCATCCCGAGGCCTCAGGCTGCCTGAGTCACCAGTGTGGCCCCGAGGCAGCTCCTCCAGGGCCCTGGGGCCCATGGAAGGCGCTGACCAGGTCCAGGACCCACTGCCTCACCCCATGGGCTGCAGGACACCCCAAGAGCCGGGGTACAAGATGCCGCAGGAGAGAGCTACCCCAGCCCTGCACTCCCAGGGACAGTTCTGTAAATGTAAAATTGAATTATCATCCAGGACACCCAGCCTTGCAGAAAGGTTTGTGTGAGAGAAGTAATCTCTGGATGTGCTCACCCACCTACATGCATTTTTAGCAAAGCGATGCATTTTTTTTCCTAGATAGGGCTGAGAATCCTTGAAATGGGAAGGACTTTGGAGGCCTATTTTGGGTCCAAAGCGGCAGGATGGTGGTGAAGCCCATGGGTATCTGGTCCCCTGGGACACCAGGGTGTCAACTGCAGTGGGAATTCAGACTCTAACGTCTTTAGGACAGACCGCGCGTCAGAGACTTTCAAAGGGGCTGTGACGGACGCAGGAAAATGCAGCACCAAGAGCAGCTTTTCCAAGGCGCCCAAAAGCATTCTGGGTCCCAAGAGCGGAAATTCAGTGCTGGTGGGATGAGGGGGAGGGCAGATCTGCTCGGAGTTCCTGGGGTGCGAGTGGCCTCTGCTCCCTGGCCTCCTTGCAGGCCTGGCCGGGCAGGGGAGTCGCAGGGCGTCCAGAGCCGCAGCCCTGTGGCCTCCCGTCCAAGGCCCAGGTTTCCGTTTGGAGCAGGCTTCCTTTCCCTTCTTCTCCTCCGGCGTCTGCCCTCTCACGCACTTACCCAGCACCCTTCCTCTTCCCTTAAGTTTGCAAAGAAAAGTGTGAAAGTTGGTATTTGAAGGTCAGGACTCTTGTTCTTCAGGTTTTTCCTAGGTGTCTGAGGCCCGAGGGCCAAGGTCTAGACCGACGGTCTCACCTCAATCGCATGTTGGCCTCACCTGGAGCATCAGAATCACAAGTGCAGGCCGCACCCCACGCATCCCAGGCTTTCGCCAGATGGAGGGACCAGCTGTCCCTGTTGGTCCTGGACAGTCCTGGTTTAGGACCCGAAGTCCCGACAAACCCACCTGGGCACCGGGTGGTGAAAGCTCCCAGGAAATGTAATGCCTAGTCAGGGTCAGCACAGCCAATCTGGAAGGGACGAGCAGGGGGTCCTTCTAGACCCCTTGCCTGGGCTGGGCCGGCAGGACAGCTGGGAGGGGGCCGAGCAGAGGCTTTTCAAAAGACCCGCGCCCTCTTCCCCAGCGTGCTCAGCCCTCGGCGGGGTCCAGAGAGGAGAGAGGGACCACTGGGGATGGCTGCTGGGCATTTGGTCCCTGAGCGGACGGTGCCCAGCGTGTGTGCGTGCTCGGGGTCACGCTCGCACATGTCCTTACACATCCTGTGTGTGGCTCGCACGTCAGCCTCTTGTGTGTGCCCTTCACCCTGGGGCCGCCTTGCCCTCCTGCTTTTGCTGGCACGCCTGGGGGAGGGGGCACCTTGCTGGTGTTTATTTAGCTCTTAGACCATCTTATGGCGTTTACTGGGGTCATGCCAGCAGTGCCGGCGGCTGGAGGAGGAGGGCAGGGCCAGTGCCACCTGTGAAGGCCGGGGCCGCGGCTTCCTGCTGGTCTGATGGCCACAGGGCCTCAGGCTTTGGCATTCTCAGGCGCGAATCCTAACTGCCCTCTGTCGCGGTGGCACCAGGACACATGCGTGGGTCCCCCATGGGACCAGACTCCCAGAATCCTCCTGGCTGTGGTCCTCTGCTGGGCGGTGGACATGCCCCCGAGTGGGTTATATTTGAGGCCTAGAGACATCTCAGGGTTTTTTCATTTGTCTGTTTTCCTTGTGATAATTTCCCAAATGCATTTAGAAGGCATGAGATACATTCGGAAAGTGTCCCAAATCCTAAGTGCGCTGCTGAAGGCATGTTTGCACCTGTGGAAACGGCTCCCGGATGGCATGTGTTTGGGGACCTCTAGTCGGGATGGGATTTGAGCAGAGGCGTGGTCCTGTGGGAACTGGCAGAGCTGGAGATGCTGATGCGACCTGTGGAGGCCGGTGGTGCCGACGCCCCACACGCCCTCTGCTTCTCCAGGAACCTGCAGTGCAGTGAAGGGGCCACATGGCAAACCCTCGCCTGTCCTTCCTGGGCACTGTGACATCAGGTCCAGACGTTTTTAGCCCAAGAATGCCATGAAATTCTGCACTATCTTAGGCCCAGCTCTGAGGCGCGGGTATATAAGGAATTTTAGAAAAAAGGAGAGAGAATGCCTAAGAATACCTCCCCAGAGTTCGCCTTTATTTCCTTAAGGGGTAATAACTCAGCCGCAGTCTAGCAGAAGGGACTTTCTTTAAATAGAGCATCTGATTCACAAGCGAAAAAGGAAATAAATATTTTCTTTTCGTATTCTAGAGACGTCCATGGTATTTTACCCTCCACCTCTCTCTCTCTCTCTCTCTCTCTCTCTCTCTCTCTCTCTCTCTCTCTCTCTCTCTCTCACACACACACACACACACACACACACACACACACAGCCAAACCCTCCCTCACTCTGGACCGGGGCTGCTTGTAAAATAGCATCAGGTTGTCCGAAGGAAGATGCCAGGGGCTGGAGGGAGGGATGGCAGCCCCTCAGGGTGGCCGCGGCCTCCCCCGGGAGAAGGGGCGCTTCCCTCTGCCCCCCTCCCTCCTCTCTTTCTCTCTTTTTTCCTGAAGAAACATAGGGATGACACATTTGGGAAAATAACAAAGGCACCCGGTGTGGGCAGGGCTACCGAGGCCAGGGCAGGCTGGTCTGGCGCTAACTGGGCACCTGCTGTGCGCTGCAGGCAGTCCGCATGAGGCTCTTCCAGCATGGCCCCCGTTCTGCCGTTTGTACGTGAGTCCCATGCCCCAGCCCTGTGAACCACAGTGGGGCCTGGCAGGGCATTTGCTGGTCACCCTGAGGGTGCCCCTGCTATTTATAGGACGAGGTTCTCAGGACCCCAGAGACGGCCGGGGACAGAGCCGAGTCCAGGCAGGAACCACGCAGGGCCATCCCAGGCAGTCTGCCTGTGAGGCTCACTCGGGACCCCTGCCCCAGTCTAAAAGGGAGTCTTTTCCAGCTCCGGCTCAGGTCCCATGGAGCTCCCCCAGGGCATTTTCAAAGCGCATATTCAGGCCCCTCCTTACTGCTGGGTCAGACAGAACCACTGGATGCCCAGGAATCTGCATTTAATCAGCGATGGCGCAACGGGCACTGGGCGGACTCCACCTGGGTGCAAGCCCTCTGAAAGGGGCTCCCCTTGACCCTCCACGCCCCACCCCCCAGGCTTTCCACCACCCCTGGGAGCCCAGAGCGACATTTTCCTACAGATGTGAGGACAAACAGTGACAGAGCCTTTCTTAACTGGCCTGTCAGGGCCCGGTGGGCAGAGCCAGAAGCAGGGGGTGGGGGCAACCAGCGAGAAGGGAAGCAGGGAAACGGAGCCAAGGCTGTCAGGGGCAGGCTGGCTGCCCCACCGTGGAGTTCTGGGCAGCAGGTGAGGCCAGACGAGGAGCTCCTGAGGGCTGCCACCTGCACCCCATACAGCTGTCGTCAGCGCTGCTCCGCTTGGGTGGGTGGCACCCTGGAGACTGACCAGCGAGGGGACCCCCTCCCTGAGGGCATGGTGGTGATGGCCAAGGTGGGGGTCCCGGGCACCGTGTCCTCGTATCATGCAGGGAAACCCTGTGGCCATTTCTCCCCATCACTGTGCAGGTGCAAACCCTGCGCCCTAGAGGGGAGGGGGCCCCGCAGGTCCCATGGAGGTCGGCGCAGGCTCAGGGCAATGTCTTTCTGCCATGCCCGCTGCCACCATAGCTCATGAGGCCAGTTCTTGCTGACAGTAGGGACTCAGCAGCCCCATGGCCCTGGGGTCCCCCACAGAGCAGTCCCCAGGCTTCCACCGCCAAGTCCTGTGGGTGATGGCCTGGCCCTCGTGTCTCCAGGGAAACGGGGATGAGTAAGACGTGGGATGACACGGGCATAACTCAGTCTCCCCCATCTTCACCCACACTGCTGTCTGGGCGAGGCTGGCTCTTGGGTTAAGCCTGTGCTGACCCCACATTCCGGGGGACCCACCTGCTAAGACTGAAGCATCTGCAGTGTCAGTCACGTGGAAATATTTCTATTCCTAGTACTTTCCCAGCAGCAGGCCTCGCCGGGAGCAGCCAGGGCCGGGAAGGCGGCCTGTCTGAGGGTGGCAGCTACTGGCCAGGCAGCTCCCTGGGGATCCCCAGCACGGGCTTGGCCGTCCTGCCCTCCAGCTCCTCTGTGGGCCTCCCTCCCGCTGGGTCAGACCAGAGTCCCAGGGGGAGCAGGCCATAAAAGGTCTCCCTGGGTCATGGGACAAGGGCGTGAACCTCCTGGCCTGGCCTTGTCTGCTTATCAGGGCTTCTCTGGAGTTGGGAATTTTTGAGTGCCGATCACTCCCGGGTTAGGAATGTGTTCTGTGTGTCACAGGCCACCTCAGCCTCAGCCAAAACCCAGGGTGACACAGCTGCTTACAGGCCCACCAAGGGCTGGTGGCTGCCCTCCCCTGCTCTGCTGGGGGCCCTGCGGGGGCTAAGGTGGGGTGGGTTTGCTCTGATCAAGGCTGGGTCAGCCCAGGGCGGCCTGCTCAGAAGACCCTGCAGGGAGGTGACAGCTGGCGTCCTCCCACACTGTCCAGGTTCCACATGACCCAACCCGGATTCCCACACTGTTTAGGATGTTGTGAATAATGTGGCCTAAAAGTGACACTTTAAATCAGCTGACAGGATATACCTTGGTGTATCTGGTGACGTCTCCTCCTCCAAAAGGGAAGATCCTAAGACAAGGATGGCCTCCTGTCATCTTCACGGGAGCCTGTCCCAGCTCGCCTGTGTGCCTGGCCTGTGGGCAGGATGGCACATGGCCCTGGACACTTGTGACATGTGTGATTGTGTTCCCAGGGAGCTGGCTTGAAGAGTGATGCCAGCCTCCTTGGGACATTCACAGGCCAGGCCTTTCCCCTGTCCCAGCTGTTGCCCCGCCCGCCAGCCGGGGCAGGGCGCAGGGACCACCTTTGTCTGGCTCTCAGACTGTGTTTCTTCCTTCTGGGCTGATGCCCAGTTTAATGGCACATCCCATTGTGTCATCCCCTGTTCAATCAAGTTCACCCACCCCTTTCCCATTTGGATCTCTCTGAAGTCCGCTCTGGCTTTTATCAGCACAAGCATTTCACAAGCCGAGCTAAGATTTCTGCCATTTAGGCCCAGGCATTGTCTGTCCCTGCGGCAGCTGAGATAAACCCTCACCCAGAACAAAGTCGCAATGACCTTTTACAAGTAGAAGCGCCTTGTTTCCCTCTAGACTAATTTATCAGCCGTCCTTTCAGCCCCGCGCTCAGCGGAGGCAAAGCAGCACTGCCAAGAGCGGAGGTGGCCGGGGATGAGGGGGCCCGGCCGGCCCCTCGCTGTCCTCGGGCACCTCGGGGTCCACGGGGCGTAAGCTGTAAATGGCCGTGGGAGGTGAAGGGGCATGCCAGGCGCTCGCCGAAGAGGGAGGGGCTTGCGGGCGGCTGAGCCTGGGGGAGGCGGCCAAAGCCCCTCTCCTGGGCCGCTTCAGGGCCCAGATCAAACCGTGGGCGCCAGAGGTGAGCCGGACTGGAACAAGGATAACAAAATGGCTTGTAGGAGAGGCTCCTGAGGGCCAGGAGGGCAGCTCACGGGTCTGTCCCCCAAGCCCCCGGCCAGCCCCGGGCTAGGCCTCACGCAAATCGACACAGTTAGCGCTTGGGGGCGGGGGCCCTTCCCAAGAGTGCATTTCTAGAAGGGCTTCAGTTGCTCTGCCTGCTGGCGCCTGTGCACACTGTGAAGAGGCGTTGGGGGCTGAGAGCGGCCTCCCGCGGCCAGGTGAGCGGCCTCCCGCGGCCAGGTGAGCGGCCTCCCGCGGCCAGGTGTGCCAGCTGAGCCCTGAGCACTTCAGGCGCACCCCCCCCCCCCGCGTGTGCCTGCCAATTGAGTACGGAGGCCGAGGCCCACCCCCGCTGGTCCTCCACGGCTGCCCACACGCCACCAACCTGCACTGTCCTCCTGGGGGACCACGGCACACCCTTTCTCGTCTGAGCTTTCCAAGGTGGCTAACCTTTGGAGCGTGTTGGTGCTGCCACCCCACCTCGTGTCTCCTCTCTCCCTGTTTCCCCTGGGAAATTCGGAAGTTCCGCGCCCAGGATCAGCTGCTCCTTAGCGCCCACAGGCACACGTCAGACTACCCAAATTAAAGATGGAGCCATGTCAAGTTCATTTCTTCACAGAGGCTGAGGGCTCACCTCTGTCCTGCAGGGGGACCCCGTGGTGACAGCAGCCCAGGCCCCGAGGCATCCCCAGCCACACAACCGATGTACCCAATGAGGGCTGGTTTTTGGGGAAGGTGAGCCAGGTGTGCTTTTCACTGCCCCTGAGTCAGGGCCTCGGGGGAGGGGTGCTGCCATGGATGTCACCGGAGTCGCTGCATCAGGCTTCCCTTTAGATAACGGTGAGTGAAGAAGGGACCTTGAGGTCATCTGTGGGATCTGAGGAACCAGCTTGGGTGCCCTGACAATGTGTCGGGCTCTCCTGAAAACGCAGCAGAAGTTGGGGTGATTGTCCTGCCCTCGGAAGCCCGGTCAGGGGCTCAAGGAAACCCCCAAAGGAGAGGGTCATTGCGAGGCCCCATGTTCACATCCAGTCACTTGCCCAAACACGCTACCAGAAGATGCCACCTGCGGCCTTTAGGCACAGACTTCCAGCCCTGACCCGCGGTGGCTGAAAGAGCCAGTGACCGTGACAGGGTGATGTGCAAGGGGTGGGACGGCTGACAGCCGGGGTCCAGTGTCACCCCCAGGCTGAGTGAGGGCTCGGAAGGCACTGCCCTGAGGGACCAACCTGTCTGGTGTCTGGGAGACGTGGGCTCCGCGCCTCGGGCAGAGTGAGCCACGATGCGTTGCCATCCCGTGAGGAGGACAGGATGGGAAGGGTCTATTTTGCATTTTGATAAAAGCCTTGAAACTCCATGAATATTATCACGGGAGCTGCCATGTTGAAGTCAAAATATTTTCCTTGTCTGTAAATGTGCGCAGCCTTGGAGATGACTTTCATTGAGCTGCCTTGGAAGTTTGGCCGGGGACAGATGGCATTCAGCACCAGGGGCTGAGAGGTGGGCTTTTCGGTCTGAGGAGCCGGCCTGGGAGTTCAAGTCCAGCCCAGCCTGGGCCCCAGCCTCTGCCCAGCCCTGTGGGAGGGGCTCCATGGCTGGCTAAGCTCCTGGCTGCTGCGTGGGAGTCAGGCGGCCCTTGGGGAGGGTCCCTGACGAGGCCTAGACTCATTGGTAACAGTCATGGGCTGCTGATCAACAGTGAGGATGCAGAATGGCCGCTCAGAGCAGCTGGCCCTGGTCAGGCCTCGCAGGATCTGAGGAAGGTGGAGTCTCTGCCAGTCTCCTGGTGACACCCCGGCTGGTCCAGGCTCCCTGATGTCTACTGAGCTTGCTTCGCTCCCCCAGATGGAGTCAGAAAGTGACCCCAACTCCATAACCGGCCATTCTGGGGATGTGAGACTTTTGCTAGTACCCGTGGCCCATTCTCAGCCTGAAAGATGGCAGCAGAGCCTCCCCTCCCCCCGTTAGAGTCCATCTGTCTTGCGTTGACTTCTTGCTTAATCCTACTTGGAATTTAAAATAGATTAAAGATAAGTTAACCCAAAATAGCAAGCTGGTCAGGCCCAGGATGGCCTTGATGGCACTGGGCACCCATCCCAAGGCTACACATTTGTCACAGCCACTCCCAGGACCCCCAGGAAGGCCCTCCACCCTGGAGGATGGCGGCAAATGCCGTAGCTGGAGCCGCAGCTGGAGCCGACTAGATCAGTGAGGGGAGCGCCCTGCTCCCAGGTGGCACCTCCTATCTGCTACTGCAGCCGCCCCCACTTCCTGGCTCTGACCAGCTCACGTGCTAATTACAAGGTTTCTCGTGTCTGCAGGGCCTGCAGCTGAGCCTTCAATCCCAGATCCAGCTTCTCTGGCTTCCTGGCTTTAGCAGGGCCCGTTCACATCACAGATGCCACGTGTCCCCGAGGCAGGCGTTCCCCACAGCAGAGGGACCCACTGCCCTTGGACAGAGCCCTGTGCCCTGGGGGCTGAGGTCAGGAGGGCTTTCCAGCTGCCCTGGATCATGGAGGCAGCCTTTCCTGAGCAGCCATCCTGCTCTGAGGCGTCCTCGTGTCCTCGGTTTCCAAGCTGTCGCGTCTCCACGTGTGGCTGTCCAGGCTGCACAGCTCAGGGCACGGCCACCGGGGAGGCTCCCCTGGAAGGGTTGTCATGCCCCCACGTGACGCCCTGGTGGGCTTCCATCCTGTCCATTTATGTTAGAGGAAACTGGGTCTCAGGAAGGTGCCTGATGCTGCTGACAGAGCAGCTGCCGCCGACGGCGTCGGACCCCAGCTCCGAACCTGAGCTCTGTTTCCTGGACACATGGGGCCTTGCACGCGGGAGATGATGGAAGGCTCGCAGAGGCTGCTGGGCTGATTCCCCGGTACCGTGGATCCCTGATATTAAAGTGACTTTTAAGTCTCAGGAGAGCAGAGCAGAGAGACCTACCACCTGGTGTCCCCTGCGTGCTGGCGACCAGGCCCGTGTCACACACCACCGGTGCCAAATAGGTGAGGGACAGAACGGCCACCTGACCCTCTTTTGTGTGCTTCTTTAACCATCAGGTGGTTTCATAAGGTTTTCTAAGATGCACCTTACAGGTTGTTAAGATGCTGGTGTCACAGAGGCAAGGCGTGGGGGCCGGCCAGAGCCGTGGACAGAGGGACAGCTCAGGCTCCTAAATGCGGCTGAGACCCCAGCAAGCCACCCCCATCTCTGGGCCTCAGTTTCCCCACTTCTTAGGCAAGAGGATTCAAACGAATCATCCCGAGGGCGCCTCCCAGCTGTGGCCTACCCCTGGACCCTGCCATCTCCAAGAGGTGGGGACACGAAGAGCAGGTGGGAGGGGTTTTCTGGGTGGATCTGGACTCGTGGACAGCACGTCCCCGAGCTTTTGGCCCATGGCCTCTCCCCTCAGAAGCTATGCTCCCCAAGATGGGTGCTCCCGTCTCTGATGAGCTCCCTGTCACGGAGGTCACCCGGCGGCTAAGTGCTCCCTGCCGGTCTCCTGACCAGCTTTCCCTGGTGTATTCACTGCATTTCTCCAGGAACTCAGGCCGGGGGCCTTCGGTAGCAGTGCCCTGGGTGGTTCCATCCGAGCCCTCAGACCCTGGGCTTAGGAAGTGGTGAGGCACTTCAAAAACGTGACATTGCCGCCAAAACAGCCTTGGGGAGTTGTCACTCCAGCAGTTTCTACATAGACTGATGGAGGGATAGTGAAAAGTGCTGGAATACAGCACCCATGACAAGTAAGGAGACAGCCTCTGCCCCCAAAGCCACGAGCCCACACTGGCTCCAGGGCTGTCCCAACAAAGGTCCAAGGAACAGGCGGCTCAGACGCCTCCTGACGCTCACAGCCTGGAGGCCGGGTGTGAGAGCCACAGGCCAGGATGTCGACGGGCCTCGCTCCACATTGCGGCGGTTTGCTGGAAATCTTTGGTTTGTAGACATATCACCCCAAGACCTCCGCCGTCATCTTCACATGGGGTTCTCCCCACAGGCATTATCTGTGTCCCTTTCTATAAGGACACGAGTCAAGGTCCCCTCTCCCCCCAGGACAACCTCATCTTAGCGCATTACACTGCAATGACCCTGTTTCCACACAGGTCACACTCTGAGGTAATGGACTCAGGACTTCAACACATGAATTTTGGGGAACATCATTCACCCCAAAACAGACCCCTTATAGATCAAATCCCTAGGCCAAGTCATTCCCCGTAATGTGGGTGACAGAAGGTAGTGCTGGGCCACCCCTGGTGCTGGGATGCTGGTGCCTACGACCTCCGCCCAGGTGTCCTCAGGGGACACCAGGAGGAACTATGCCTGAATGGTGAGTGGGGACCCACGAGGGGCTCTAGTGAATGACAGCAGTGCGAGCCCGTCTCAGTTGGAAGACACTGTTTAGGGCTAGCATTCTGGGCCCATTCCTACATTTTCCATTGGAGGATAATAGTGAAAGCAATGTCAGAATTTGCGTGGCCACTCACAGACACCCCACCACCCGTGCCCCTGTCGTGGGTGCCACCGTGCGCGTTCACAGCGAACCTGCGATGGGAGGAAACAGCAGTGAATATGGATTCCAGCTGCTCCCGGCGGCGAGGTTTTGAAAACTTTCTTCAAGCAGGAAAAATTGGTTTGGAGGTAAAACAATGTTGTGTCCACACTGCAGAGAGATGTAGCGGTCAGGACCACAGCAGTAACAGGCCCAAACCGAGCCTACAGCTCCGAGCGAGGCAGCGGGAGCTGAGAGCCTCCGCAGACCAGCCGCCCGACCTGGTCCCAGGAAGACTGGGTGGCTGCCCTGTAGACCCAGGTGTGGGTGAGGCCTACAAGCCCAGCTAGCGTCAGGGGCCAGCTGTCTGTGCGTTGCCTGCGAGTAGGGCAGGTGCTGGAAGGGTGTGTGGACCCGCCTGTGCGAGGCTGTGGGCGCCTCCGTCTTCACCCTGCCGGAGCCCAGGCCTATTGACCCCGTGCCGGGAGCAGGGCCCTGAAGTTCCTCAGGAGACCAGTTCCAAAGGAAATGGTTGAAAATGGGCAGCGGCAGGAGGGGGAGACAAGGGGAGGGCTGGGAGGCCGGCAGTGGGCTAATTGGGGAGCGGCAGGCGTGGGGAAGGCTGGGCCCCCGGACAATGTGCTCTGGGCTGGGAGCTGGGAAGGCCCAGGGATTGTGATCGAATTAGCTGAAGTCAGAGCCCCCCTGAATGAGGTAAAGAAGGAAAGGGGAAATGAGGGCCGTACAATGCGGCCTAAATGAGGCCCCCATTCACTGCCCGTGAAAAGGCTCTGTCCTTCCTCAGGGAGGGTGGGCAGGTCCCTTTTGTTTGGCGGGGGGCGGGGGCTGCCCTTGGAGGATAGACTTACCTACAGCCAGTGATGGGGAGGGCGGGGAAGGGGGCATTTACCATAATCCCCAGTGCCAGCGGTGGGATGACAGCAGACACAATCGCTCAGCACACATCAAGAGCTCCAAAGAGCTCCGTCGGGTGCTACCCGCACGTTCCCTGGAGACGTGAGCTGTGTCCCCCGCGTCCCCCGCGCTCACCGGCCCAGGGGGCCTGACCCCCGTCTTCTACTGGGTTGTTCGCTCTCTTTATCGCCACTTAAAATTCGGAGATTTAATGTGGCTGATTGTGTATGCAAGAAATATATCCTTATAGTTGAATTTGAGAATAATATTACTGGAACTAGCAATAAAACCCATAAAATACAGAAATAGACCAGCCAGAAACCCAACTGGAACCCAAAACAAAAAAAAAGGCGGGGGGACTCCAGCTTCCATAAAAGCTACTTAACAAAGTGCCATTCTCAGTAAATATTTGTTGGATTCATGCATTAATTAATTTTCCAGATGAGCTTTTTCCTAATCCATTTTTTAAAGAAAATAAGGATTAAGAATGAAGCGGAATCTGATGATTAGGCCGGGCTGGTGGACATGAAAAGGAGCGTGGTGTGTGCGGCGTGGGGGCTGGGCGCGCCTGCAGGAGCCCAGTACGCGTTCCCAGCTGGCCCGCCACCCTGTGCAGTGGTTGATTTGCTATTCAAAGTCCACCCACAGGGAGCGGAGCCCACTGCATCCCTCCGGACACACGTAGCATGTGCCGGATTGAACCGCTGAATCTTGGGGTCCTGCCACTGAACCCCCATGGGGACCCCAGTGCCAAGGGGACTCCAAGGACTGGATGCCAGGACTTTGCAGAGAGAGCAGCAGGGCCCAGCTCTGCCCGAACCAACCGTTTAGTGACAGTTAACTTTCCTCAGGGTTAGTCTGAGCTGGGGACAGGTCCACAGTGCCCCGCCTCGTCCCACATCACCAACGGCCCCGTGCGGTGGCACCATTATTCCAGTTTTGCTCACCAGGGCCAGTGTCTGCGGTCACAGAGCCGGTGCGAGCCCACTGACCCACACCGGCCTGGACCCCGCCATCCCCACCTCCTGCGAGGGGCCCGCAGGCTGTGGTGAGAATGGCAGGGGCCCCAGCGTGCACACTGCCCTGTGTGAGTGCTCCAAAATGTAAGCGGCCTTTGCTGGTGCCCTGGTTTTGTTCCAGGCTGTCACTGTGGAACACGGCCCTGCCACTGGCCCCTGGGGGCCACGCGTCCGCCCTGTCCCCACGGGCAAGGGCGTCCTCAAGGGGAAAGCCTGCGCAGGCGGGACGTCCCCCGGCGCTTTCGAGGTGTCGGTGGGGCCAGGCTTCACGTTCCCTGTTCCGAAACCTTCGTGAGCTCCTCACCCCCAAAGGTGGCAGGCAGTACGCCGAGCGTTTTCGAGGGTTTCTGATTTTACCATATAGATTTATCCAGACGCTGGAGAGAGGGAATAGCCGTGCGTGCATCTGGGCGAATGCAGCTCTGTGCCCTTGGACAAGACAAGATCCCACGCATTTGCAATGAGGAATCCCTCTGGGGACTCCATGGCGTGCCTGGCGTGGGGAGGTGGCTGGCCAGTGCAGCCTAAATCTCCGCACAGACAGGCTCCTAATCCCCAGAGAGGCCTTCAGGGGCCCAGGGTGGAGCCCTGGGTGTTTTTTGAAGTGGCAGGTATACCATTGACTTTTTCTTCAGACCGTAAATCTGTTTCCTGAGTGGCAGCAAGGCAATTACTTGTGGGCAGGTGAAGAGGTTGGAGTTAGGGACGAGGGGCTGGTGCTGGGTCAGAGGAACGCGCCTTTACAAAGGTCCCCAGAAACCATGTTCGCTGAGTGGATTTGAGACCCGTCCTGGCCCACACACACCCAGGCACAGAAGAGGAAGGTGAAGGAAATGCCTGGAGTCTCCTCGCGGGGCCCCTCTGCAGGGGGAGCCGCCCCCACGGGGCACACAGGGGAGATCCCGCCGTGGTGTGCCAGCTGCCAGACAGGTGAACGCGGCAGCGGGCTGTAGAGGAGAGGAAACGGGCAGAGTTGGAACGGTGCCCGCCGGGTGGAGGAGCCCTTCCAGCAGGTGGACAGGCTGCACGGGGCCAGTGTGCCAGCCCTGCCAGCTCGCAGTGTCCGAAAGAATGTTCCAGAAAGTGTTCCAGCCCCAAGCAGCTCATCCCCTTTTTATGACTTGGAAAGAAATTTGCGAGGTCATTTAATTAATTCCACCACTCCAGTGTCCCTGCTGACCCAGTGCCCTGGTCCTGTGGGCCCAAGTAGGTTCCTTCCTAGCAGCAGATTTTGCGGTTGCCTTGCTCCATCCACAGCTTTGAAGAGGAAGCGAAAGCATTTGCAGTTCAGAGCTGGGGCCGTAGTGTTGCCTTAGGTTCAGTCACAGCGCGTCACGATGTGGCCTGCTGGGGGCCTCATGTCGGGGTGGCCACGACACCCTCGGTGGCCCTGGGAAGTCACTGCACCGCGTGCCTCAGCATGCCCCCCTGGGAAACGGTCCTGGCCGCGCGTTCGGGTTGCTGCAGTGAGTGAGGGAGACTGACCCGGAACGGCCACCTGGCCATGTGGGGGCCACTGTCAAAGTCGGGGCCTCTGTCCTCAGGTGTCACCCCAAGAGGGTAGCGGGAGAGTAAGTGGAATGACCACCGCAAAGGCTGCTGTATGCTGGTGACATGTGGGGCCCGGATTCCGTGCTGGGGGTGCTGACCTGGACATTGCAGGGTGTTCAGCAGGAGGGGCGCCGTAGCACCCTCCACCCCGAGCTGTGACAACCGCAGTGTCTCCAGACATTGCCCGACGTGTCCTCTGGGCAGCACAGGCCCTCGGGTTGAGAGCACAGGGCTGACGTAGGAGCTAGTGACCCTTTCCCAGCTTCCTCCTTTGGGGCAGTTTCCTCTGGGTCCTTCAGATGGCTTTGCTCTCTGCCATGACGAGGTGTCCCAGGAAACCTGTGTGGCCTGCAGACTCCTACGTGCCAGGTGCCAGCTGTGGCCAGCCCTCTAGAGGTCTCCCACTGCATGTGCGTCCCTCGTCCATACCAGCACCAGAAAGTGGCCGGTCCCGCTGAGGGAGGATCCGGGGGGTGGCACTGACCGTCAGTGGGCTCATGGCCAGGCCGGTGGTCTCGTCCACACAGCCTCTGGCCCAGGCACCATTTCCTTCCTTTACTCAAGGGCTCTGGCCTGCAGCTGCCATTTGGGGCTCGCCAGGTTTGTCCTGAGGCTGTAATGCAGGTGTTCAGGAGGCCCCGGGAGAGACACGGAGAGAGGGGACGAGGATCCTTCCTGACACACTGCGTCCCTTCCCGCCCTCTCTACAGCCTTCGGTCCAGCCAAAGGGGGACGAGCGAGTGTGTGATCCACCCTCTGGGTGGCCGAGCAGGTCCCAGGCCCTTGATGAAGCTCAGCCCGCGTCCAAACCTGGGGCTGTGACAGATGGGGGAGGACATGGGAGAGTGGCCAGCCTGGGTGGGCTGAACACCGCTGTGGCTTCTCCCCCAGGACCTCACGCCGAGGTGGTACGTCTCGGTGAGCAGAGAGGGAACCTGGCACGCTCTTCCTGGGACTGGCTCTCTGTTCATATAAACTGGCTTTAAGTTTTTAATTCGGTGTCAGGGTCTTCCCTTCCATGGTGAGGGCGGTGACTTGCTCTAACCCCCTGGTACCCACCGTCTGCTTGGGGCGTGGGGAACCGTGCACTGACAGGGCGCCCTGGGAATTCTGAATGAACACAGAAGGGGACACTCTGTGCTATGCTGGGTGGGGGTCACATCAAGTGACATTTGAATATCTTAGTCAAAAACATGGGGAAGCTTTGGCTCCAGTGACAAGAAAAACTAGTCATTGATCTGGTAAGGGCTCCTATCTGAGTAGAAAAGGAACAAGGAGATAAGGACCTGAAGTAAACCTTAGATTAGGGTTTACCAACCACCGTCACGCTGGGAAATCATGGAGTCCGGACAGTGTGTGTGTGTGTGTGTGTGTGTGTGTGGCGGCAGAGAAGGCAGCCCCGCTCGCTGTGGCTGTCCCCAGGTCCTGAAAGGGCTGTCCTGACCTCTACACCTGCCCGGCGGTGCCCTCGGGTAGACCGGAGCCAGCCAGGCTCCCTTCCCTGGCGAGGCCCGTGAAGGTCACATCTCTGCCTGCGCTCCCCTTGGAGAGCTGGGCAGGCAGCCAGAGCCGGGCGTGGGAGTGGCCGCGCTCAGGCCTTGGCTCCTGCACATCTCGGCAGAAGCCTACAGGTGCAGGTGGAAGTGCAGCACCCCGGTGGAATGTTCTGGAAGCCCAAGCTGGGAGCTCCCATGAACCCCAAACAATGCGCCTCCTGCTCTGGGGGCTGCGTTGGGATTGACACCAGGAGCTTCCGGCTGCCCCACCCCACCCACAGCCCCGGCAGGACCCCCCCCCCCCGCCCCACACCTGGAGTTCTGGGCCGAAGATGTGCCTCTAGAATTTTCCAAACTGGCCCAATAACAGGCTGCGCTAAGGCTGATGGTCTAGACAAGTGGCTGCAACTGGTGCCTTCCAACCCTGCAAGGTGAGGTGGGGCGTTCCAAACGGCGCCCGTGGCTCGTTCTCACGCCTAGCCTTTAGCAGGGTTCTCGGGTGGCCTGGAAGCATCGCAGTACTCTAGAGCCTTTAGCAAGAAGACCTATGACACTTTGAGGCCACTGCTCTTTCTCGAGTACAGACAATCAGTGACTATTAGTATAACTGTATTTTAAAAAGTAACCCAGGGGTACGTGTCTAGAACGTGAATATACTGAATGAAGTTACAATACCAGAAATAGGATTCTCTGTGCCCCGTAATTCCCGTGGTGAAATCTTGTTGTCGTGGGCTTGTGGGGGCCAGATGGCACCAATGGAGGTGTAGGCGCCCCCGCCTGATGCTTCCAGGCCGAGCTGTGGCACTGAGGAATGTCCTCCCTGTAACGGGTGGGGAAACTGCGGCCCAGGACGATGGTGAGTCCTGCAGACCCAGGAAGCGCCACAGCAGGCTCAGAACCCAGGCCCCCAACCAGCCAGCACCCAGAACCCCGGGCGGCCTCGTCCTGGGCGTTATGAGAGATTCAGAGGCGTGTCTGTCGGTTCCTTTCGGTTCCCATCTCAGTAGCTTCGGCCACACATACGGGTTGATAAACTATTTTCAAGACATGCTTGGAAGAACAGATAGCATGTTGTATGTCAAAGGGATCAGAGTTAAAGAGAATTTGCTACGGATGCACGTCCTGATTCACAGGGATGGAGGGTGTTCATTTTTGACCTCCAGATGCATATTTCTTTATTCACTTATTAGATACATATTTATTTATTCACTGATTAATATGTATTTATTTACTTATTCATTCATTAGGTATTTATTTACCCATTAGACATATAGTTTATTTATTCACTTCAATGTTTGTTTATTAATTCATTAAATACGAATTTGTTCGTTCATTAAATGTATTTATGTAATCGCTCACACCCTTGTTCATTCCTTCATTAGACATATACTCCTGTACTCACTCATTCCTTAGATACGTATTGTTGAGAGCCTGCCGCCTGCCAGGTCCTGGCTGGTCACCCACTGGCGGCCAGTGGGTGGCTGCTTTCTTTTTGTCGGCCGACCAATCAGAGAGGAGTGTGAGTCACTTCCTGGACGTGCCGTCCCCCTTGAATCAGAGATGAGGAAAGGATGGCTGACGGTGTCTCTGCTAAGGGCCCAGCTCGCCGCTTTGGAAAGCTGTCCCTGGGTCTGTGCAGACACGAGTCTCAGACACAGGCTGCAGCCTCTGGCTGAGCTGGGGACTCCGTGGATTTGCATCTCAGAAACAAGTTGCATTTGGCTCTATTTGTGATTTGGGGGACTTTGTCCCCAAGGGCTCAGCCTTGTCCTTGTCTTCCAGGGAGCGGTGTGAAGCCCCTGGCCACAGCCATGGGAGCGGTGCTGGCTGCTCTGTCACTTCGGTGTCAGCCACCTGCCAGTTGTTCCTTGGAGAACAACAAGTGTGCGGGAAGCGGCCCAGGGGCCTGCACATGTGTGTGCAAGGGTGCCGTGGCGGCGCCAGGCCAGGCAGCCAGGGCCCGAGCGGGCGAGCGGGCGAGCGGGAGAGGGTGTGTGCGCCTGTCCCCCCCCACCCCACCCCCGCCTCGTCACAGGGCAGAATGAGCGAAACATGAAAGAGGAGCCAATAAATAGTTTCCTACCTTGCGCTGATAATGGGCAAGCTCTTTAGATTGATTAATCCTCATGCTGCCCCTGGACGTCAGTTTGGGAGTGACAGTAACAAGCGTCCGAGGGCTTGGCTAATTTGCACGGCATTCAGCATCCCGTGAAAACCCCTCGGAGCTGCGGAAGGGCCGCACGGAGCTCGGCCTCATTCAATGGGGGGTGATACGCTGGGAAAGGGGCCAGTTTGCACAATGCCCAAAAGAGCAAATTGGCGGAAGCTTTGTTCTTCCTTTTTTTCCCTGTCCCTTTCATGCGGTCTTGCAGTAGTTAAGCTCCTCATTTGTCCCCGCCGGGAGCTCAGGGCTTGGGTCACCCTCGGGGCTGCCTTTTCAGGTGATCGCAACACCCCCCTGGCCCTGTCCCTGTCCCTGAGGGGAAGGTGGGGGCAGGGCAGCTTGAGGTGCCACCAAAGGAATTTTAGGCATCCAGCCTGGGTGGGGACTCTGAGGGGGCAACAGAGGCGGCCTGAAGCTCCCCTCACTCCGTCCTCGTCCTCGTGTTGCCGGGCCTCTCTGAGGTCCTGGCTGGAAAGCTGCCCTCCCAGAGTCTTGTAAGACGGAGTAAAGCTTCCGACTTGTCCCCCGGCCCCCACTTCACTGCTGCCTTACTTGCCACAATATAGGGGTTCGTCACAAATTAAAATGAAACAAGCCGTGTCCCTTTGGCTCCCACCAAATTTGCTGTGCGCCACTCGGCCTCTGGCTCTGTCTGGCCCCGACCGCCAGCTCTGTCTTCTCTGAAGCTCAGCATCAGAAGGGCAGCTTTTAGGCCTCCTGCTTGGCCGGCCAGCCTGGTCCTCATTCCCGGGACAGGGCCCTGAGCATTGGCTGCATTGCGTTTCTTGGGGACTAATTTTTTTGTTTTGTTTTTGAGGGCAGTGTCACTGGCCCTCACATGTGGGACCCGAACCGGGGCCGCCGGCTTCCCAAGCCAGCGCTTAACCACCGTGCCACTCGGCCGGCCCTCTTGGGGACTAATTTAGAAGCACCCTCCCATGAGAGCCGTGTGCAGGAACTTGGGGGGACCTGCCTGGCAATAGGACAGGTGTCACCTGAGAAGGGAGGGACAGTGCCCTCATTCGCTTGCCACACGCTTCCTTGGAAGGCCTCACTTGCAGAGAATCACACCCCACGGGCAATGGCAGCCCCTCGCCTGCCAGAAAGGGAACACCACGGCCACCACCAGCACTGACAGATGCATTTGCAGGTCCACAAGTAGCCAATAAACACGCCTCATTCGGAGGCAGGGAGGCAGGAAACACCTTCCTAAATCTTTATGAATTAAACGTGGCAAGTCCGGCAAGTCACGCACATGCGCGTTGCTGCTTTGTTTGCTGACACAAATCACTCCACCTGTTCTGCTGGGGAGAGGGTTTTGCGGGGCGGGACGGCAGGACCCCAGTGTCTGCTCAGCCGTTGTAATTATACAATTGTAATGACTGTAATTTGCCACTTAGGCTTGTCACTGGCTGGGAAGCCACAGTGCTGTGCAGGGTCGTACGCGGCATCTCAAGTTTGGGGTTTGGTTGTATGCATTCCGTCCCACTAGGGTGTCTGTTGTCACTTCCCAGTGGGATACAGGCGTCTGGACATGCTGGCTGCGGTCCTTGTCTCAAGGAAGGGCCCATGCTAGTCAAAGTGGAGGTGGACAGACGGCAATTTTATTCACAAGATACTCTAAACCCCTCATGTTCCAACCGGGAGGCTGAGCTGGACCTGGGACATCAGGTCACCCACAATCAAGGTCACAGCCGGGGCTGTAGACAGAGGACTCACGAGGCCACGCGGGTGCCCCCCCCCGCCCCCGAGGCCTCACCACCCCACATTAATCCTGCAATTCCAGATCACTATCAAGGCCGGTTGGCCTGGTACATTAATTCAGAAGCACGCAGGGCAGAGGGAGGGGCCAGTGAACCAAACGGAACGCCAGTGAGCTGCGCCCGGACACATGTGCGAGTCCTGTGTGGTCACCTGGGCAGCCTTGTCTGGAACCTACTGTTCCATCGCAGCCCCTGTTTCTGAAGGGTCCACAACCGGCCCAAAGGGTTCAACACTGCCCATCGCAGGTGAGTTTCCTGTAAAAAGTTTATTACCAAAGGGGAAAAGTAATAAAGAGGGAAAATGGTTTCCCTATTCGCACGAGTGCCCTTCACTTCATTCTCTTGTTAAAACCAGATACTCCTAGGCCGTGGGTGGGCCTGACGCACTGGCACCTTCCAGCCCGCCGCCCCCTTCCAGGCAGACAGCATGCCTTGCAGCCCCATGGGGCAGGGAGCTTAGAGTGACGGCAGCTTTCTGCAGCTGATTTCCAAAGGGGCGCACGAGTCAGCCCTGCTGGTCCCGGAACCCCAGCCCGTGGCAGGGTGGCAGAACCATCCACAGTGGCAGGAGCAGCGTCACCCCAGGTGCCAGCATCCGTGCTCTTCCTTTTCTCTGCAGGGCATGCAGGCCCCTGCCGGGTGCCCGGCCCAGGGCTCGCATTTTCCACATGAGACAAGAGATGCCCACAGACGGGGAGATGGTTACCACAAACCGACCCTGGCCGAGGGAGCTGGGGCCCAAGCCTGCGCTGCTGGTGGACGCAGGCCCCTTCCCCAGCAGTCCTGAGACCTCCGCAGGCCTGAGATGGGGGGACCCTGTGCAGGCAGACGATGCAGTCAGTCGTAGAAGGTATTCATTTCAGCCATCGGAAGACACCATGCCATCTGCGGCTCCGCCACTCTGCCATTAGTCTTGGTGGTCAGTCCTGAGCCCTGGGCTGAGGACTCCGTCGCAACCAAAGGGCCTCGCTACGCGTCCTGCCCATTACTAAACATACGTAGTAAGTAAATAAGCGGCAGAATAGGACAGGTGGGACAGCAAGACCAGACCCTTGCTGGACTGCAGGTCACCTGTGGACTTTCAGGACGACGGACTGTCAGGCTGAGGGTGGGCAAGGTGAAGGTGTCCCCTTAGCACCATTCAGGGCCAGCCCCCCTCCACGGGGGCGCGCGTATTTGTGGGGAGGGGAGCAGGCTGGTGTGGGCAGGTGTCCCCAGCAGTGGCTGCAGCTCGCTGGCGCTGGGCCCCTCCTGGCAGCCGACCCTTGGGGGACCCGTCCGGTGCCCGACCCGGGAGCTGGCAGCTCTAGGCCTGTGTTTTCCTCTTTGCCCTTTTCCACTGGGCGTGGAAGGATGGCCGTGGCCCTCTCCCTGCCAGCCCCTGCCCTCCGCCTCGGGGTGCCCTCGGGCCTCTGATTCCCCTTGGCTCTCACAGATTCTGCCCGTGTCCGCACCCTCATTAATCAATGTCAAGCACGACATCGGCAACAAGGCCTGCATTCTTTGGCGGCCCTCTCAGCCTCACACATCCCATTGTCCCGGGCCGATTCAGATGGCAAGAAAACAGCCTATGCAGCACATAAAAGAGATGAGACAAAAATGAAAAGAATCAAGGGAGAAAAAAGAGGAGGCATTTTTCCCCCTGAAACACTCGAATAAGTACCCGGCAATGATAATTTAAATTATTCATACATTTATGAAAACATCCATTGAAAAGTGAAGTGTATGATGCTCTTTGTCTGTTTTGCTTGTCTCTTGTTTGGGATTAATCTTTACTGTAACCCGGGCTGGCCATGCCCCCCTCACAAAGGCCACTCTCTCTTTCCATGGGAAAAATGTTCAGCAATCCCAGGGAAAAGTCGGGGGGCCCGTGCCGATGTGGCAGCTGCCAGGCCCTCAAGATGCTGGACTGGCTGCGTCCAGATAGTGTCCGATGGAGAGAAAGCCCGGGACAGTTCTCACGTCTGTGCCATGGGGCTGGGGAGCTGGCCTGGCCGCACGGAGCATGCGTGCTAGTCCCTGCAGCCCTTGCCCCCTGCCTGCGGAATGAGCGTCAAAGCGTCTCCTCCGCGTGACCGCTGCCTGGGAGGGCCCTTGCGAGCACGCTCCGTCCTTGGCCTGTGGGTTTCCGATGGGCCGTCCGGCTCAGTGGGGCTTCTGGGTGGCTGTCACCTGCAGGACAGGGGGAGACGGGCAGAGCCTGTGCCTGTCATAGAGCACATAGGTGGGGGTCCCTGCGTCTGCCCAGACCCGGAGGAGGAGCCCTGAGCCACGTCACTGGGCCGAGTGTGGCCCATGAAAAGAAGTCTCAGGCCCAAACCTGAGGCCAAAGACGGTTAAATCAGTCTCAAAATCAGGGAGCGGGCACTGGGGCCAGCAGCCGTCAGCAGGGAGCCGGAGCCCAGATTGCTGACGGTCAGTCCCCTGTCACCTGCAATCCACCCAACCTCCCCACGCCTCCCTGTCCTTTCCCGGGGCCACCGCTGTCCCCAACGGCCCAAAGGCACCGCATGGGACCTGGCCCGGTTCTGCCGTGTCACTAAGCTTGGCGTCCAGCTCTGTTCCTGGTGGGGATGCCACAGGGAAGAAGCATGCAGCCCGCGCCAGGAAAGGCGCTTTAAGGAGGCAGCCCCCTCCACTGCTCCCACATCCAAGTGTTGGTATTTTCAAAGCGTATTCCAAAACGGGATAAAGAGGCCCACGGTGGAATTCTTCCCTCCGCGGGCTTCACGGGGAAAGAAACTGCGGCTGTTGGCTGTGGGGGAGCCATTGGGCAGCCATTTCTTTTCACTGGAAACCACCCAGAACTGCCTGGTCTCTGCAGCCCACGTGCCAGCTCCCAGCTCGGGGCTTCGCAGTGGGGATTTGGTAGGTCCAGTGAGGGATGGGGACAAACAGAAGGCTTGGGGGCTCTCTTGGTCCAGCAAACCCTGCAGAGGTTGTCGGGCTGCCCGCCACCCCCACCCCACCCGCCCATCCAGACTTATTTGGTCTGGAATGGAAGCTGGGACCCATGGGAACAGCCCTCCTGGAGGGATTTATGGCCTCTGTGGTTTGGGCCAGGTCGGAGCCCAGAGGAAAACCTCTCCTTCCTGCTACTTCCTAGGGGGAACACGAACCCCAGGACAGGCTGCAGCACGGACGAGCCGCTTGGGGACTTGGCAGGGACGCCAAGGCGCTCACTCCTGTTTGGGCGGGGACTCTGGCCTCCAACCACCGCAGCCTGCTGGTGACTTCCAAGAGCGAACTGTTGTCTGCACAGCCACTGCCCCTCTGTCACGGGGTCGGGTGCAGTCCATCCTGACAGTGCTCTTCTTTCTTTTTTTCTTGCTCTTTCAAACATGGGAACATTCTTGAGGGACTTGGCCGGTTTCCTCAAGTTCTCACAAGTTCCACTCTGGACTGGCTGAGATGGCCTTGCTTCTGCCTGGAAGTATTGGGGATGCTGCCTGCAGGCTGCCTCACGCCCCACCGTCGTCCCCCCAAACAAGGTGTTGGGGGCCCCTTGGCCCCTTGGCCCTTTCCCCCCTCCCTCTCTCGCCTTCCTCCCTCCTCTGCCACCAATGTTGGGGTCTGGGAAGGTAGCCAAACGCCACCGAGGACACTGCAGCAATAAATCATGTCTCGTCCAACATCTGCAGGCCCCGGGGGCAGCCCCTCACTGCTGCTGACCCCCCACCCGGCCCTCTCTGACAAAACACCTATTGTCGTGCCCGAGTGAAGAAGACTCGTTCCCACTTACAAAGAGCCTCTGAAGCCAAGCCGTGGACTGCCAGCCGAGGTGCCTGGCTCTCGGCGGGGGGCCCAAGGCACACTCTTTCTTCCTCCTGCTTCATACTTTTCCTCTCTCGTGGGGGTCCCCCAAAGCCTTTCATTCGGCTTCATATTCACATAAAGACATCAAGAAAAAAACCCAGCAGAAAGAATTATTAGGCATGGCTGTCAAATGCTTTATCAGAAAAACAGGGAGGGGGAACAGGGTAACCCTTTCCGCGCTGGCCCAACAGGCTTGGTTCCTAAGAGGCCGTGGGTGTCCCCAGGGAGCAAGGCCACCTCGGAGCACAGGGACGGGCCCCTGGTCGACACCACACGCCCGCTCGGACCCGTGCACACAGGGGTGCAGGCGTGTGTTTGTGCACAGGTGGGTGTGCATGGGTCTATTTAGAAGTGGGTTTCTGAGTCGCTGCACTGGCGCTGAGGGTCTGGGCGCACCTTCCTCAGGAAGGGGCTCCCGGGTCCATCCATGCGGCTCTTTCTTGCTGTGTTCCTGTCAGTGCAAGAGGCTTCACTTCCTTTTCCACCCGGCGGGGGCGTCTGCCCCCTTCACCCCGGCACAGGGGGCTTCTGCACCCTTGGAGCTGAGGTATGGCTGAAACTAGAAGTCCCCTGGAGGCCAGAGGACGTCCTCTCCCGGGCACATGCCAGGGCATGGGTGGGCGATCCTGGGCACAGGGGCTCAGGCATCAGAAAACTCAGCTGGCTCTTCGGAGACCAGGCTTAGAAAGGTACGGGCGCCTTGGAGGCTAAGCCCTGAGCTTCTGCTCCCTTGCCCCGCAAAGGGCTTTCCTCCAGGCCCCCCCGAGACAGTGTTGCCACCTGCCCAATCCTACAGGTTTTCTGGAGGAGGGAGCTCGGGATGTGATGGACGCAGGTCAGAGGGGAGCTGCGGGGTGGGGGGCGGCGTGTCCGGCCCACGGCCTCCAGGAGGCCGCTTAGAATGTGTGGTGAGGGGCACCCCGGAGTTTGTATCGCCTCAGGATGCGTTTTCCAGGCAGCCTCCTGATGCACAGAAACCGAAAACCGCATGCCGACAAACGGCTCCCTCGGCAAACATTTTTATTTCCAATTAGCAAAAGAAAAATTGCTAATTTGCTGCAGTTGGACCCGGCTGACGTCTCAATCCGCAGAGTGTCAGCGCACTGAAAGGAAACGTCTCGCACGGTGCCGCAGAGAGCGCCTTTCTGAAGGGGGTCAGGGCGGCGGGCCCAGAAAGCAGATTGACTGGCCACCGCGCTAAATTACTCACACAAGACACACATTGTCTGCCGTGCCAGCTCCCGGGGGACCTGCTTTTTCATTCTTCCCCCTTGGAGCTGGGGCGGGGGAAGGGGTCCGAGCGTGGGAGGCCAGGGCAGGGGCTGGCGTGCCTTTGGGGGGGGGCAGGGTCATCTTCGGATGGGAGCGCGCAGAAGCCAGTTAATGATTGCCTGGGCCTGTCTGCGGCGTTGGGGAACAGGACGATAACATTCCCCCGGAGCCGGGCCGCGGGTCTGTGCCCGGCAGATTCAGTACCAGATAATGTCCATGGGAGTTAATAACTGAGCAGGCCCAGGACAGGGGCCGGCCCTGACGCTGCTCCTCAGGCAGCCCGGGCCGCCAGCCCGCCCTCGCTGTGTCCTGACTGTGCCCTAAGCAGCTGATGGCGGGCAGTGGGGAGGGGCTCCCCCTTGAATCTCAGGCACTGTGTCCCCAATGTGCGTGGAGCTTCGGCGGGCCTCCCAGTAAAGCAGGCTGCCTTCCGGAGGGCCTGGGGGTCCACGCGGTCAGCACAGAAGGAGGCGGGGGCTCCTGGGGGACCTAGGAGGCGGCCATGCTGGCCACAGGTGTCTGGCACTGAGGTAGTAATGAGCCGCCCCTGAAAGCCATTGACCACGTAACCTCAGACAGTAAAAGCCTCCGGTGAAGTCTGGAGGACAGCATCGCCTGCCTTTCCAGACAGCAGGCTCCTCCTAAACAGACATTCATTACATGCCCACGGGAGCCGGATGCAAGCGCCTCGTCCCTCACTCAGCCCACACGGGCTTTCCATCTGCTGCCGTCAGTGTCCACTGTTCTAGCCGCCATCCTCAGTGGGCGGTGGCCCAGGCCAGGGAGCAGCGCCGGCCGGCGGGGGCCCAGCAAGCCGGGACCTGCAGCAGGTGCCAGGGCCCCACTGACCTCGGGTCCCGCTGCCCACTTAGGCTGCCCACGGCTCTCCTCTGCCTGAAAGGCCGGGGGTGGCGACCTCTGAGTGGTCTGGAAAGGCAACCAGCAACACAGAGACCAAAGTGGTCTGGAGGTGCAGAGGCAGCCCCCTCAGAGGCCGACACGCTGCCCTGAGGGGAGGAGGTCCTTTCTGTGACGTCTTAGGGACAGGTGCCTGGGCGGAAAAGGACGGCTAGCACTGCCAGGCCCAGCCCTGGGAAAAATGCCACCAACCTCAGCAAAGCTGGCATCTGATCTGTCAGCCCCTCAACATGCAGCGGTTGGAGCATCCACGCCTGCGAGGACACTGGACACACAGTCATATCAGGCAGACCGTGAGTGGGGAGCGGGATCATTTACAGCCAGGACGATCTGTCAGGCAGACAGCTGTGACGGCTGGGCTGGGGGCCGTGCCCTGGAATTCTCGCTGGCACTGCGGATGTCCGCTTCAGGCCTGCCACGTGTGACCTAGCATGGAAGGACATGTTGGAGAAGGTTCGGCAGGGGCCACTGCCTCTGTCTCACTCTGAGGGTCAGGAAACAGCCACTGGCCTAAGGAAGCAGAGGCCCGGACTTGGACGCCCCAGACACCCGTGTACCGTCTCCTGCTGTGTGGCCTCAGACAAGTCACTTGACCTCTCTGAGCCTCTGCCTCACATCCTCAGGGAGATGATGAAACTGGATAATGTATGTGGCACTCTTTTTTGCAAGATGCGAAGAGCTGCCTGGATGCGTTGTCTTTGTGCAAATAAGGGAAGAATGCCTGAACCCGTATTGTGCAGAGAACCCTTTGTGCCGAGTGGACCCAGCCTATACACACTGTATTTTCTTCAGGAGAAAATAAAGAGTGACTGCTGGGCCATCAATCATGGAAAGGGCCGGCCTCAGATGTACAATGTCCACGACGCTGTCTGTAAGGAGCAGAGGCAGGACAGGCCCTCGGCTTTTGGCCCCTCTCCTCCAGGGCCTTCCCACTCGGCCCTGGGCTGTCTGTCCAGAGCCTGAGTGCCAGGGGACACACACACGTGCCCACATGCGCACGCATGCACACATGCGGAGGACGCGGTGAGCACCCGCAGCGTGGAGACAAAACACACGCGTGCACTCACGTGCTCCCTCCTGGAGAAGTCGCCCTCTTCTCATGCTGAGGCCCGGAAGCTGGGAGCCCTCCGAGGTTCCTGGGGCAGAGAGTTTTCGGGAAAACCCGAGAGGGCCGAGCACAGACAGGAAGCCTCGGGAAGCTGGTTGTCACTCTTCTGTTCCCCGTGCCCCTGAGCACCCAGATCTCCTGACAGAGGCCTTTGGGCCCAGTACTGGTGCCATGTGAGGACAGGAAGGGCAGTCAGAGATGCACCAGCAGGGCCCAGCCTCGGGGGTGGTGACATGACCTGGAGCTCAGGCCCCATCGGGCCTACTCCCCACAAAGCAAATAGGCCAGGAGGGAGAGCGGACAGCTCAGAGCTACCAGCCGCAGGTAAGCTGTCCCTAGCCCCGCAGCCCCGCTCTGGAGGCTCAGGCCCCACACAGGCCCGAGTGCTGGGGTCCCTGTGTCCTGGGGAACACCTCTTTCCCTCCGCCATGGGGCGGGGGGCTGCAGGCTGTTGTTGACCGTCCCTCCTTTCTTGATGGTTTCAGGTGGTGGAACCTTTGGCGCTGTCCGTGGACAGCGCTGGCACCTTCTAGTCCCCGCCAGGCAGGCCCCGCCCCCCAGTTCCCCCGAAGGACAGAGCTGACCATCCCCGCTGAGCTCCGGTGTCATAGGGAGATTTTACGCCAATGCCTGGGCCGTCCTCGCCCACCCCTGGGACCTGAGACCCGGCTGGGTCCCGGCGCCAGCATTTGGCAAAGTCCCTGGATGTTTCCAGTGGGCTCCCGGGCTGAGATGGCTGGGGTGGCTGTGGCCATAACAGGGTCTGCGCCTTTCCCGGACCCGCCTGTGATTTCTCAGCTGATGGGTTCCAAACCCCAACGTTTGGCCTTTTGCATCCTAAGGGAACTGAGAAAGGGTGCGGCTTGCCCACCGGCCATTGAAGTCTGGGGCAAAGGCAGCTTGAGGGGTGTTCAGACTGGCCAGCAAAGCCACAGCTCCAGGGGCACCCAGGAGTGAGTGTATGCCTGGGGTCATGTACCCATAGGTGTGCCATCTTCCTGGGGCTACCTGCCCACAGGTGTGCCACATCTGCCAGTGCCCAGATGAAGCCAAAATGCCCCTCCCTGCCTCTGCCCCTGCCAACATAAAGGTCTCTTTTTGCCGTTAGGGCAGCGTCACATGGACGCAGCCTGGCTAATTTTAACTAGGGCACAGGTAATCACAGCGCCGCGAGCAAACGTTGGTATTGATTTTTGTGGGGAGCAAACGTTTCTTGAGTTTATAACACCTGTTATCTTTTGACGAGCAAAAGGGACGCTGATGAGCCGAAGTTCATCTTTGGTCTTGGCCCCTTCCCCAGCCCGGGAGGGCACACAGGCCCACACATGTGTATAATGCCACACTCTCCCCCTGGGCACAAGCAGTTTTGTTTTACCTGTGACAAAACAGAGAAAGGCATTTGGGGCATCAGCATATGTGGTGTTAGATCTGGAATAAGATTGCTTGGATTCTCTCATCAGATTAAACTCACCCTAGACTGGCTTTCCCTCCTGAGTTGTAAGGAAATGCCCGGTGAATGGGAATATTCGGACCACACGTCTCAGTACATCACAGCCCCAGTGTAAAATGTCACCCGGGCTCCCACACCCAGCATGCCCAGCCGAAGCAACAGGACAGCAGAGGTGCAGCCAGCAGGAGCCAGCCCTGCTTCTCCACCCACGGTTTGTCACCTAATCATTGCTTGTCTCAACTCGAAATCCTGTGAGCAGACGAAAGAGAAGGCCGGAATCCCAACTGCATGGAAGGCCTTCACTCCTTCTTCAAATATTAAGATAAAAGGGTGTCACTTTTCAAAATGTTAAATATAATAGAAAATCCATTGCTCCCATCAGGCGATTTGTCTTTAAGCGAAGCCCGAGTGTCAGGGAAAGAGGCCGCAATGCTTCAGTGCGCTCTGCCCCTCAAATAGATAATCAATTTCCCTGAAAGCATCAATAATCAGAGTGGACATTTATGGCCCCTCAGATGGTTTATCTTTGGGGCTAGGGACAGCGGGGCTGTGATGAATACCAAATCTGCCAGGGAACACAATTAAATGCAGTGAGGATAAAGGATTTTATATCGTGCACAAAAAAGCAATCAAATTCATAATTGAACTCCATTGCATGAAATCAGCCAGAAATAAATATCCCACCCCAAGCGTAGCCCCTGAGTCCCCGTGTTACGGACCAGGCAACAGTGTTCCCAGCGCCACTCGTTTATCCCTCCAGAGGCCCTAGGCTGCCCCCATCCTGAGCGACCCGCCTGCATGCGGCACTCCGTACCACCCACTCCCACCTTTCAGCTCAGGGGTCAGGGGGCACAGCCACCTTTTTCTTCTAGTGGAGAGAAAACATTTTGCAGATCTGAGTTGGATCCCACGGGGCGGGCATCAGGGTTGTGTGCGCCCGCGCGGGCACCTGCAGGGTGGGTGGATTCTGCACATGTGTGGGGGTCAGAGCCTTAGAGCGAAAAGCCGGTGGGGCCAAAGGGCGGCGCCTTCCTAGCTGGTCACTGGGGTTCTGGGCGGGGGGCAGCGACAGTTCCGGTACAGGTCTGTTTGGACTTCATGAACTTGATTTTTGAAAGAGCCTTGAAAATGTTAGCGTTTAAGGTCATATACACTTGGCAAAACATGGCTTTTAGTTTGGGAGGGAAAAAAGGCATAAAGGGCATTTGGACACAAAACAGCTCCTTAAAACAGCATTTTGATGAGTTAAGTATAAATAAATCAGAAACACACGGATTTCATTTCCTTTAAAATACCCGCGGGCTCAGACACTAGCGGGAAAAGTGCCTGGCAAGCGGTGGTTTGGGATTTTGACAAACCCAAATATTTTGAAGAGGTTTCTGAAATGTTTGCACCCAGGTCTCCTCGTCTGCCCTGCCTTCCGTGAGCAGCCGGCGGCCTCCTCCCCACCTGTCTGCGACAGGCAGGCCGTCCGTGCCTGTGTGTGCGAGTGTGCACATGCGTGTCCACATGTGCATGCATGTTCTGTGTATGCACACACACTTGTGCGAGCATGCAGAGGGAAAGAAAAGCAAAGGAGAGCCGAAAAGAGATGAGGCTTTGAGACTTAAAGAATTCTAACCTAATTTTAACGTGGAATGGAAAAAAAGTTGAAAACCCTACTTTTCAAGGAGTTGCAAAAAGGCTCCATGTAAAGCAGGCACTGGAATGAAGTCAGGGCCGCTGCTGCCCTGACCGGCCCCGCCCCCAGAAGTGTCCGCTCTCACAGACAGGGCTCCCTGGGAGGGGCCTTGGAGAGCCAGACATGTGGGCACGGTACGGAGTGGCCGGAAATGCTGGCCCCGGATGCCAAAGGGGATCTCCGCCTCTGCAGGAAGAAACCCAGCTCAGTACAGTGATTCCTTTACCTGCACTGCAGGGGTGATGGTGACAGCCGGCCTGCATCTCGGCCAAGGCTACTAAGGGACTGCTGGCCTGGGGGGCGTGGGCGGTGCCCACAGGTTCAAGGACGCTGGTGAAGCAGCGGCTCCCTCCTTCAGGTAACGCAGGTGCCAGGAAGGAAGGCAGAGGCCACACCGTCCTTGATGTCCAGAACCAGGGGGTGGCCAGTGTGGGCGTGCTGGGGGAGCCCCTGGTTACGAGTTTGCTGGGCTCCCTAATGAATAAAAGAAATACCACTAAAACAAGAGCTGGTCGGTTTCACTGACCCAAGAAGTGCCGGAAGCTGCTCAGGTTCTCGGAGCTCACGCACCGCAACTTCTGGGGCTTCCACGAGGCGCACAGAGGGGCCAAGACCTGTTGTTCTGCCACCGTCCCCCACAGGCTCTCCTGATGCGCCCGCAGCCCAACGCTCGGACGGGACCGAGCCGGGTCTCAGTTGCCTGTGCTGCGCAGCCTGAGTCTTATCTAGAACAGCGAGTCCCATCTCGTACGCCATCTCAGCATCTCCAAAACCGAACTGCTCGCCCAGAGACGTAAACAGAAACGCTGGCCGGTGGAGGCCCGCCCTGAGACATCCTTCCCCACAATGTTCCTTTTGGCTTCTGATTAGAAAAAAAAAAAAAACTTGCAATCAATACTCTACTTGGATTTTGAGATTTTCTGCAGAGTTGGGCTGGGAGCATTTAATAACAAGGCTCCTTAGGGCTCAGCCTCCACATTTATAATAAAAGTAAATATTTCCCCTTGCTGATGTCGACGGCTGTGCCAACTGCAGAGAGAAGCTTGGATGTGAGAGGAAGCGACTGGACACGCTTAAAATAAACGCCAGCAGCATAAGCCCTGCCCATCCTCGCAAAGCCATGTTCCTTAACCAGGACCCCGGGGTCAAGAGTCCCTGGCTGACCTCTCACCACTCCTTTTAATTGTACGTGTGACTTGAATCGACATCCTCTCCTCTGTCAGATGAAGGCAGGACAAGGCCTGAGATCACCAATTGTGCAAATACAGTGTCCTTTGCTGATTGGGTTGGTTAATGTTACTTAGTAAAGCACTTTAAGGACGGGCGTTGGGTATGAAAGAGGCAATTCATACGTTTAATAATAGACTAATAGCTGTCAGCGATGAATCACCCGCCGTTGTCTCACGCACCGACCGTCGAACTCTCCCTCCAGGACTGGGGACGTCTGGTACAAATTAATAGCTTTGCAGGAGCCAGCGGTGCTGCGAGCCCCTGGTCTCCCTTCGGCTCGCGTCCCTTCCAGCCTGCGAGGGTTTGGCAGTGCACGCAGACCGCAGCCCTGGTTGCTGTTTGGGGAGTTCATCCTCTGAAGAAAAATGAAGCCCTGTTATTTCTATTATTTATGAAAGAGCCTTTGCTTAAGCGATTCGGAACAGGAACCAGCGTCCCGCACCCTTGTCCTGAGGCCAGAGGCTTAGCTGTTTTACTCAGTGACCCCGGGCGCGCTCCCTGACCTCCACGGGCCTCAGTCAACTCAGCTGGAAAATTGGGTAAAGAGATTGTGGCGTCTCTCAGGCATGAGCTGCTGAGGAGTGCTTGGGGCTGCAGAATTGTGACAGCTGAGCGCACGGGGATGCGGCCGTGGCCGGGGGCCTGCTGCTCACCCTGTCAGCCAACGCCTGAAGGAAATCAGACCCCTGGGCTCCAAAATGGACTTGAGACGGGGTCCTAGGGCACAGCTTGGGACCTGCCTCGGTGAGACGCAAAGGGCAACTTCCCTGGCGGGCGTGAAAAGCTTCTCGGGGCGGCTGTTTCCTGAATCCTGGCTTCCTGTGCAGGGGCTGCGCACACAGTGCCGGTGGGCGGTGGGCGGTGGGCTCCCACCTCCTGCCCCAGCTCAGGCAGCGCCCTCCCCGCCCCGGGACTCGCATCCCGGTGGGTCAAGTGCATTCCTCGTCCAGTCCTGTTTTGAGATGTGGCCTCTTTGCCGTATCCCAAGCTTAACCGTTTTATCCACATAAACCTCTTTCCATTCAGGGAAAACAAGACAGAAAAGAATCGGCAGGAGGCCCCCTGGTCAGCTGGCAACGCTGACCTAATTGACAGGCTCTCCCTCCTGTGAAGAGTCCGAGGGAGGCCCTGTCCACGTCCGCTCCCCTCTCGGGAGGTAAAGCCCAGAGAAGCAGAGATTCTAGGGAAGGAAAGACGACCAACGATCGCATGTGGCTGGGCATGCGTTCCGTACATGGGGATTGGGAGAGGAAAGGTAACCCAAGGGTCCTGCTCCAACCTGCAGGGTGAGTCCACAAAGCCCCGCAGCGCCCACCCATAGAGAGGAATGTGTTTGTCGGGTACACGAACGGGCTGTAGATAGGACCAGGAGACCGTACCGAACAACCGCAGCTGGGGTCACAAAGCAGGAGGACACTCCCATCTCCCGAGTGGCCGTCGGCTTCGGGGCCTTGGTGGGACCACAGGCCTAGCAGAGGCCGCAGCGTCCAATTGCGAATCTTGTCCTTAATGAACTCGGAGTATCCTCGTCCAGGGGCCACCCACCCGCCACACAGTGTCCCCGCTTTCTGCTGGTCACACCTTCATCTCTGTCCCTTGGCCCCACCCACCCTCAGCTGGTCCCAGCTCTCCAGAGCCCCTGCTAAGCAGGGGTCTCCTGGGTGTATTTTCTATGTCTGTCTCTCTCTGTCCCCCGTGTCTGTCGCCCTCTCCGCTCCCCTCCCCCCCCCGGTCTCTCTCTCTGGGCACAGGACATGCTGCCCCCACCCCCGGCAATACTTGTACAGACCCTTGTGTGGCTCACAGTCTGGTGGGCTTCAGCGCTCTTCTGAGTCTCTGGAAAGAGAAAATAAATTATGCCACCAACCAAAACCCCCTCTCCAAGAATAGTTTTCAGAATCCAGCGGTGTCCCAGAGTATTCCTGAAGACGCGGTCAGTCTTTGCCCAGGTCGCTTTTGCCCCTGTGGGGAAAGTGCGGGCGGTCACATCTCCCTGGGAGTCCTGAGTGCCCACAGTGCAGCTGGGGTCCCACATGGAGACACACAAAACCTGCGGTGCCCCGGGGGCCGCCCTGCGTGTTCCCAGCGGCCCTGGGGAAGCCGTTCACTGCAGCCCTGCTCTTCCTGCTGCACTAATGGGGGTCATTTTCCTGAGTCCGTCCCGCAGACAGATGGTGACCTTGTCATGTTAAACTGACAGGCCCGCCACATGGCTGATGAGCATCGGAGGCCGCCTCCCACCCTGTCAGGGCCTCCACGGCCGAGGGTCACTCCTGCCGCCGTCTGAATGGAGCGTTCCCGTCCGTGGCCTGCAGGGCTGTGGAGCAGGCCCCCGCCTTCTGGCCGCTTCAGGGAGACGGGGTGGCGGGGAGACTGAAGGGGGGCGCGCGCTGTGCTCAGGGTTAGAGAGCAGAGCGGTGTCTGCACCTGCCCCACGCAGGCCCAGGACGCAGCGCGGGCAGGGCCACAGAGGGAGGGCAGCGGCGAGACTCTCACGCACACGGGGCCAGGCAGCGAGTGGTGACGCAGAATCAAACCACTTTCTGTGTAGAAGTCGGGACGGTAAGCAGGCGCTTTGGCGTCTGTGTTCTCTTGGTGTTCACACTCTCTGCACGTGTGAGGGTGTCACTGTGGCCGGGACAGGGCTTCACACCTCCTTGTAGCTGCCTGGGCCCCCGGGCCCCCCCCGCCCCACCCCTCGCAAGCATCATCATAAAATGAAATCACAAGGGGACAGCCTCAGCCTCGGACGGAGGTCTGCAGCTGAGGGTCTCGTGACCGACAGAGCCGCCTTCACTGACAACTTGTGGCTCTGTTCCTGACATTCCCAGGGGCGTGGGCATTAGCCCGACATTCCATATCCCCGAGTGTCATGAGGACACATCCCCCACCCACTGCCCCCCTGGATGAGCCCTTCGGGCCAGCGGGCCTGGGGAAGGTCACCGTATTCCGGGCCACCCTGGCCAGCAGCTCAAGGATAGGCTCTCTCGGCCACCAGGTCTGCTCCCGGAAGGGGCGCCTCCCCATCTCAGGAGGCCAGGCATCCAGGGACATGCAAGGGCTCGAGGCAGGAATTCCAAGGCGTGTTTTGAGATTTTCTTCCTGACCATTTTAGTGCTTTGGAAACAAACGGGGGGAAGCGAGAGAGAGTAAACTGCTCCTAATTTCACACGGCTCTTCCTGGGGGGAGGCTCCGGCTGCGAGTGCAGTCTGGGCGCCGGCAGCTGTTCGCAGGATCGGGTGTTCTTGGGAACCAGCCTGCCCTTCTCGGGCCGCGGCCGCTGCTCACGTGCATGCTTCCCCACCTGCCACGGGGCGACCTCCCTGTGGCCACAGGCCTGAGGCGTGTGAAGTGACAGCCTTACGGGTTTTCTTCTGCCTTTGCATTGGGTGTTGGCCGAGTGTGAGCAAAGCCACCCCAGGGCAGATGAGGCCCCCTGCCCATCTGAGCCTTCCACTCCTGCGGAATGTTCAGGAAAACTTGCTGCTGGGCCTGCTGCCCAAGGACACGGAGACGTCCTTTGCCTGTCCTTCTGTGTCTGTCCACAGATAGAAGCTGTGTGAGGCTTTCTGCATCACAGGCGGTCTCTGTCCCATGTTGTTTATTTTTGCAGCCCTTACGAGCGATAAAAGCCATCTTAGGACGCAGGCTGTACCAAAACAGACCATGGCTGGCTGTGGCCCATGGACGCTGCCAGAGGCCAGGGCAGCCCAGAGGGGCCCTCTGTGGCTGATCCTCGAGCCTCCTTACTGTAGGGCACCCCCACAAGAGGATTCTGGCCCGAGCCTGCGCATGCTCAACAATGGTAGCTCCACGTCCAGCAGCGCCACCCCCCGTGTTCGTGTCAGAACGCTGGCTGGGCCCCACCGCTGCTGGCGTCTTCCTCAGCACCTTCTCAGCTGCCGGGGGCGACGCACCTGCCTCCCACTGCCCGGCCAAGGGGGTTGAGGCTATTTGGTTAGAAGGGTGTACGGGGACTGGGGTGGACTGCTGGGTTTCAGGGGCAAGGACCGGCTCTGACCCAGAGTCCTTATGCTGCTCCAGTGGCCTCTTCCCACTCTGGGAAGTCTTCCAAAGAGTCCCGAGCTGACGCCCCACCTTAGACAGAAAGCCGCTGCAGGCATCGTCCAGGGCAGGCGGCCTCGCCTCCATCTGCCTCCCGTCGGTTTGCCTGGGCCTGGAAGTGCCCTCTGCAGCGCCTCCAACGTGTGGGACCCTGAGCTGGAAACGTTGAAGGGAGCCCACGGGGTTTGCATGGAAACCCAAGGCAGAGTGGGGGTGGGGAGGCCGGCCGGGCCTTGCTGGTTCCTCCTTCTCCCCCCACCCCCACCCCAAGAGCAAATCCAGCCCCAGAGGCTACAGGCTGCAGCCGCTGTTGCATGGATGCCGCAGGGTTCCGAGGGCTGCCCGTTTTCACAGCAGATGAGGGCGGAACTCCTCGCACAGCTGCTGCTGTAATGGGGCCCCATTAGGCAAGTGTGCGGTCGTGTCTGGCGGCGCTCTGCCTCCCAGCGCCCCACTCATGGTGGTCGAGTTAGCGCGACAGCTGGGACCAAAACCCGGGCTCCTGGGCTCTGCACTGTCCCGTCCCCACACTTTGGAGACATTCCTTTTTTCTTTTTCTTTTTTTGAGGGCAGTGTCACTGGCCCTCATATGTGGGACCCGAACCGGGGCCGCTGGCTTCCCAGGCCAGCGCTTAACCACCGCGCCACTCGGCCGGCCCTGGAGACATTCCTTGTGGGAAAGAAGGCACAAGTCCCATTCGTCACCTGTCTCCTCTCCCTTTCGCCCCCTCCTTCACCAAATGGAACCAGTTCTTTATCTTTTTTTTTTTTTTTTTTTTTGAGGGCAGTGTCACTAGCCCTCATATGTGGGACCGAACTGGAACCAGTTCTTTAGAGGCCACATAACCTGGTGGGGGTCCCAGCTCCACCAATTCCCAGCTGTGTGACCTGGATGAGTTCCTCAACCTCTCTGAGCTCAGCCTTCTTGGGGGCAAACGGGGACCACTAGAGCATGAAATAAAATGAGTGGGGTTTTCGCAGGGCCAATGTGTTCCTTAGCTGCTGTCGCTGTCGTTGCTGTTTTATGGCCGCCAGCAGTGGGAACCACGGCGCTTCCGGCTTCGTGGGTCGGCAAGCTCGCGGAGCCTAAAGTGCAGAGTCCACAAATGTTTGCTAAGCGAAGGAGTAGGTGGAATAATTAAAGAGCGAGGATTAGAGGAGGCCAGAATTCCATCGGGAAAGGCCTTCTGTCCCCCAAGTCACAGCCCCAAGGGGGACCTTGGCGACCGGTAGCCATGCTGCCTCATTGCCTCGTTTCTCTGTCTCCAGAAAACAATGCTCACCATTTTTAACGTTAAAATTAAACTTCAATTCTGCTTTGAAATGTGGGCTGATCTCTGACTGTCCCACCTTCAGATAATCAAAGGTGACCTCAAGCCCCAATAAGTGGCATTGGAACTCACATCCCAAGAGGAGCCCGAATCCTGGGGGTACGCTGTGGTGGGGGGTCAGCTTCAGCCTCTGTCCACTCAATTCCCATGGGATCGCGTGTCGGAGCAGTCGCGGGCCCTTCTTATTCACTTACGATTATTAAGGAACATCTTAACAAACAAGTTATCAATAGCAGGGTCAAGTCGAAGTGCATTAATATGACTCTGTCAATATCCAGGTTATTTCTATGACCAAAAAGGGTTGAGGACAAAGACAGATGTGTGCATGGAACCAGTCATTGATCCTGTGATTTATCTCCCCTTTGGGGGAATCCCAGGTGGAAAGTCCACCAGTGGCTGCCGGGGGTCGCTGAGCGGGGCCTCCAGATGGGCTGTCACCAAGGGGTCGGGGCAGAGGTCTGTGTGAGACGGTCTGCAGAGGTCCTAGGAGGACATTTTTCCAACGTGGGTTTGGAAGGCCAGCTCTGGTGTGCGGTCCGCAGAGCTCGGTATTGGGGATGCGTCAAGCCAATGGGGAGTGGGCAGGGCACCGAAACCCAGCCGTGCCCCATATGCGGCTGACTCTCTCTCGAGGGACGACAGTGTTCTGGGGCTGTGGAGGGCCAGGCTGTGCAAGGACGTCAGAGAGCAGTCTGTCCTGTTTTCGAGGGGCTGGCTGCTGGAGAAAGAGACACGTTCCTGTCAGTCCTCTCATTGGTCTGGCTGAGCCTGGAGGCCTCGGGGCTTTGCAGTGTCCCCAGGTGTTCCCACGGGCTGCTGACCTGTGGCATTTGTTGTTCATTTATCGCCGTGTCCAGAGGTGTATTGGGTGCTAGGGGTGACCTGGGAACTTGGAACCTAGATGTGTGTGTGGCTGTCGTGTTGATTTTCTCTTTGGGGTGTCTCATCTCTAACACACCCCCACCTTCTGGGGATTGGGGGCTCCTCTGTCGGCCTCCATGCTCCCCTCCAGCGGGGTGACTGACCACACCAAGTGGCTCCTGGTCCCGAGTCCTGGGACGCCGGTGCAGAACATACACGGAGGGGCTGGCCTTCTGGTGTTGGGTCGGGAGGGAAGGCCTTGACCCTGGAACACCTCCAATCCGCCCTGGGCCTCCTGCGCTGTCCTCCACCAGGCCCTGAGGTCCCAAGGGAGCTGGACCCTGCATCCTTCAGACCTCGGTGTCTGAGCTCCTGCCACCCGCCGAGACTCCCGGCCCAGCGAGCCCAGGTGCCTGTCACCACAGTGCACAGGCCCCTGGAGGGGCCCGGGCACATCCATGGCAGCCACGCCAGCCCCCGAGGTCACAGAATTGCCCTGGGCCCGGGCCACCCTCAGCCTGGTGACTCAGCCCACCCTGATCGTGGTCGCGCCCTAACCATGGGCCCTCCAGGGACCTGTGCCTTGAGTGAGAGTGGCCAGGGACTGCTCTGTGCAGGGATTCCATCCTTCACTCATTTGCTCCCAATTTTTTATCAGTCAATGCTGACCAGCATTTACAGCTGTGGTTCTGCTCCTCTGGGGACCACGATGGTGCCTCAGACCCTGCCCTTGGCCTCAGGAGCCACCTACTCCAGTGCGGGCCGGGGGCTGCCAGCAAGGTTAGGAGGGCTCCGAGCTGAACACGGTCTCTCTCTCCACGTGCAGCTGGCAGGCGAGTTCACAGAGAAGTAAAGGGAGGGAGGAGGGGAGGCACGTGGGTGAAGCCACGCCATGTCACCTAGAGTCACCAACTTGCCACAGAGAGTTTGTGCACAAGGAATGTGGGCTTCCTGTGGATCTGCCCTGCCTGGCGACTGAGCCGGAGCAGCCCCCCCACACACACACACTCCCCCACGCTCCCGCCACACCCCTCCACACACACTCCCCCACACCCCACACACTCCCCTCACACACACCCCCACTCCCACCACACCCCTACACACACACTCCCCCATACCCACACACACACACTCCCCCACACCCCACACACTCCCCTCACACACACCCCCACTCCCACCACACCCCCACACACACACTCCCCCATACCCACACACACACACTCCCCCCACCCCACACACTCCTCACACACACCCCCCACTCCCACCACCCCCCTCCCCACACACTCCCCCATACCCCCACACACACACTCCCCCATACCCACACACACCACCACCCCCCACCCCCCACACACACCCCCACTCCCACCACACCCCTACACACACACACCCCCACACCCCACACACTCCCCTCACACACACCCCCATTCCCACC
The DNA here is from genome assembly GCA_033961575.1 of Aselliscus stoliczkanus. Lineage (NCBI taxonomy): Eukaryota > Metazoa > Chordata > Mammalia > Chiroptera > Hipposideridae > Aselliscus > Aselliscus stoliczkanus. Next base: position 181,335,819 of record CM066730.1, on the reverse strand, counting down.
ACACCCCTACACACACACTCCCCCATACCCCCCACACACACACTCCCCCACACCCCACACACTCCCCTCACCCCCCCCCCCACGCTCCCCCACACACACTGCCCCCCACTCCCACCACACCCCTCCACACGCACACTCGCCTCGCATACCCCCCCACCCCCCAGGGACCCCCGTGCATGGCTCCTTATGCCCCGGCCCCTGTCCCCTGGCCCCCATGTCCCTGAAGGAAGCCCTGCGCAGGCCCAGGACACACTGCATCTGCAGAAGCTCCAGGGGCTTCCGGGGCCGCATGCCCGGTCCTGGGGCTCCTGCCAGGCCTGGATGCTCCCTGCTTCCCGTTCTGAGGCTGAACATTGTGGCTTGTCATGAGTCACAGACTGGAAGTGCCACGCACCACCCCTCTCATGATTTACAGGCACTTCCTCTGGGACATCAACCTTTCGGAAGCAGGAGGCAGAAGCTGTCCACCAAGGGCCGGGCGGGACACTGGACATGCATGTCTTTGGGACGAGGGCCTGCGGAGACCTGCTGGGCTCAGCCCCCGGCACGGTGCCTGGCACAGAAGGGGCTGGGGAATCTGTGCTGCAACTGCTGACAAACTGGGGCCAGGCAGCCGGCTCCTGCCCGCTCAGCGCCCTCCCAGCACCTCACAGGCCCGGGCGCCAGCATGGTCTCTGCCCAGAGCTCAGCTCCACTCACAGCCCCTCGGACAGCTCCCACTGAGGCCAGGCCGAGGGTCTTGGTGGTACAGGACCCTGGGGGCCGGTCCTGCTCCGGGGGTTCCTGGCTGAGTCACCCACCCATTCAGAAAGGGGTGACAGGAAGGACTGAGCACATCTGGGGGTGGCCCTGAGACCTGGGCTGCCTATTCTCAGCCTGGTCGAGAATTTGAAGCCTTGGTTGGAATGGCTCAGATACTTCAGGGGTTGGGGTATCTGAGCTGGGGGTCACCAGCTCTGTCTTCTCTGAGAAGGGACAACTTTGGGGGGCAGTCCATAGAGGGAGAGAATCCTTGCAACCCCCCCCCCCAAATGCAGCCCTGAGGGAAGTTGGTCAGCTGTGTCCTGGCTTGACACCCCATGTCCCCATGGCATTACCCGCAGGGAGCAAAGGCGGGGCGGGCTGAGGGGCCCACCCCTGTGCCTGCCTGTCTCCTGGGACACAACTCAGGGAGTCTGGGGAGAAGGCCCTGGGAGGGTCTGGGCGGGCTGCTGCCCAGGCCAGGGGCTGGTGGCAGTGAGAGGAGGGGCCCCAGCCAGAGGGCTCCCAGCAGCCACTGCCTGTGGGGCCTCTGTGACTCTGCTTGGTGACGAGGGACTTGCTACCGGCTTGGGGAACATTTGCACTGAGGTCAGCTAAGGAGCTGAGCCATTAACAAGGTGGTTTTGGGGTTGGAAGGGAGCTGGGGAGCCCCCCAGGCTTGTGGCACCGCCTTTATGTCTCTGGGCGCCTCATCAGGAAGACGCCTGGTGGTGAGAAGCCTACTCTGCTGGACATTGGGAGGCCTGCGATGGATGAGAGGCCAGGCGGGTCCACACCCGTGCTGCTGGTGGTCTCTCCTCGAGAAAGCGGCTGCACCGCCTGCCCTCCATCCCTGTCCCACCCCTTAGACCCTGCTCACCTCGGGCAGCTTTACCTGTTTCCACCCTCACTTGCCAGCTGTGCACACCTGGAAGGTTCCTCTCCCTCTCTGAGCCTCTTCCCCATCTGTAAAGAGAGGGTGACCACAGCCCTTCCACAGGCTGGTTCTAAGTTTTAATGCATTTCTGTGAGCCAAATACTGCCTAGCCCTTCCCTCCATCTCGCTGTGGTTCATTTGGGCAGCCTCCAACAGGTCCCCTGGGGGAACGGGCGCCAGCAGCCTGTGGACAGGGAAGACCCCCAAATGTTCCACAGACCAGCCAGGCAGACTATAGCCGCTTAAGGACCAGGTTTATAGGAGGCCCCGCCCTGCAGACCTCCTCCCTCCCCTGCTCCCTGCCCTGCACCTGTCCCTCTGTCTTGCCAGCATCCTGGCCCATAGTCACCCTCAGAGGCAAACAGAACCCCACCGGCATGATGGCCCCCTCCCGTCTCCAGGGCACACTGGCTTGCGCCCTGCCCCACCTGTGCACAAACCGCCCCAAGTCACAGCTCCACCCTTCCTCTGCCCCCCTCACCCCAGTTCCTGTTTCAAGATTCCCGCTCCCTGAAGTACCCTCCCTAGGTGGTTCTCAGTGGGAACCTGCAGGGCTTCCATGTTCTTCACGTTTCTGTTGTTGAAGGAGGCTCACCCATTGCCCCTGCCGCTAGGTAGCTGGCACTGGAATGAGTGCTGTTTTGAGAGATTTTAAAATGTTGCCAAGACATTTTTGATGCGGCAGCAGACAAAAGGCACCCAGTAGGGGCTTGTAAAGCGAGGATGTGAAGAGCGCAGCCATCCTGCCCTCGGGGGACCCGGGAGACTGGACCGTATAACCTGGAGAGGACAAGACTTGGGGAGAGGCAGAGAATTCATTCATTCACTCATTCAGTCAGTCATTCTGCAGGAAAGGGGATGCAGGCACCAGACGGCCATGGGTGGGGTCAGGTGTCCAGGTAAAGAGGTGCCAGCCCATGGACAAGACCACCAGTGAAAGGTGTATTCTGAGCACACCTGACAGCATGCCAACCGTGCCCAGAAGTTTTGGGTCTGAGCAAGGCCACACTGGTCAGGACACAGCCGTGTACCCCACCATTAGTCCTTGCGGCCACCGCAAGGCAGCAGGCATGGCCGCACTCCAGACAGGTCAAGAGCATGGAGGGCTGGGGGATGCATCTGGGAAAAGCAGAGCTGGGAGAGTCTACACACTGGCTCCTCGCACGGGTCCCCGGCAGAGTAAGGGGACAACAAAGAGGGTTGGGATGGTGGCATTTTGCTGTCATTCACGCAGGGCTGTGTCCTCATGTTGGACACTGGTGCGGGCTCTCAGTAAGGCATCCACGTGCAAACCCCTGACTCCAGGGTCCTGAGGAGGCTTGGGAAATGCCTTGGGGAAGGGAAGGAGGGGAGGGGGAAGGGAGGGGAGGGGAGGGGAGGGTGGGGAAGAGGTCGGGCTGGGAATGTAAACAGCCTTGGGGAGACCCACATGCATTTCGGGGATGGGCTCTCTGAAGGAGCCTGGGTCCTTTTCGTGCCATACTTGACTGTGTAAATATTTTTCTTAGGAGTAAAGAGAGAGCCTCCATTCATTGGATAGATCTCACTTGAAAGAACTGAGAAGTATCTGTTTAGGCATAAAAGCTAAAAACAGTGTCCAAGGCGCCTTTCAAAAAAATCATTTCTGTAGCTCAAACACAGCCAAGCTGGATTTTTTTTTTAATGCAAAAAATAAATAAATATTACCCGCTCCCAGTTGAGAGCTCAAGGGTTTGTGTCAACACCATGGGAGCGTTTGCTCCCGGAGCCAGAGTGGCCGGCGGTGACTAATACCCTTCATGGTTCCTGTCCCAGCTGCCAGTGGGACGCCACCCAGCTCGGCTTGAGCTCACGGGCCAGGGGCCAAGGGCCTGGCTGTGGGGAGCGCCCTCGCCCGGGAGGGTCCTGGCCAGGCTTCAGGTGTGAGTCCGGTTGGAAGGGACGCCATGTGGCCTGCTTCCCTGGACTCACCACCCGATGGCCTCCAGGTTCTCCCCCGCCAGCAAAAGCCCAGAATCAGGAGCCTGAATCTGAATGCAGCCTCCTCCCCTTCACAGATCCTTGACCTCGGGCCTGCGGCTCCAGTGCCCCAAGCCTCTGCTTCCTATCTGTGAGGCGAGGTAATAATAATAGCTCGCGGCCCACAGGGGCATTGTGGGACGTGAAAGAGAGCCTCCTTCCAGGTGCCTGGTATGGGCCCCCACATCGGGGCCCCCCAAAAAGGTTGGCTCTGCTGTCATCACTTGTCACCTCTGCTGCTGCTGTTGCTATCGCAATGCGAATGCAACATTTACACCAGGGAAAGTGGTGGTCAAGGTCAGACTTTGGTTTGGACAGAAAATGAAGGCCGAGAATTGTTCTTTAAAAACCCCATCTTCCCAGAAAGGGAGGAGGCGCACGTGGGGCTGTGGGCACCCCTTGCCAAGAATGAGATGAGCCTGAAACTTGGTGATTCTGGAAGTTTTGATCGTCAGCTCATGAGGCCCATTTTGCAGGCACTATTCAGTTGGGTGTGCAACTCTCCTCAGAGGGTAGGCCGCGAGGGGCCAACGCAGCTGCCCACGGAGTCTCGGTCTTGATCCTTCTGCTCAGACTGTGTCTCCAGCAGGACCCTGAGCCCCTGTGGCCCTCAGTCTCCCAGAGGTCAGCAAATCGAGGCTCAGAGGCGGCACGGGGTGGGAGGGGGGTCTCTAACATGCACTGGAGACCCAGGCCTCCTCTCCTGACAATGCTGAGTGACCTACACAGACAGTCCTGACTTCCGCCCATGGCGGCCTCTTCACTGGGAGGGGCCTCGGGATAACCAGCTTTCAGCTACTTCTAGGCCCAGACTCACAGCGTTGCGCAGGAAGAGGCAACTTCAGCAAAGGACAAGGGACAAGCAGGTTAGAGAGAGGTCTGGCCTCCAAGGCCAAGGGTAAGAGGTTGGGAAATGAGAGCTGTGGCCGACTGCTGGGGCCACAGGCCGGACTGGGGGGTGGAGGGCGCTGCGTTCGGTTCTCTCTGGTTTTGGAAGCCACAAGGCCGGGCTCTGTCTGGTTTTCTCCTGTAGGTGTGTTTTCAGATACTTTAATAACAGATTATTTTGAAGGGAGAGAAACCTGGGATCCATCTGTGACACCGACCAGAAAGCTTAGCCCCCCTGGGGGACACGCCAGAACTGTGAGTGTAGGAGACGTCTGTGCGTCTGCTTTGGGCCGACTCTTTGGAGAACAGAGGGTATTTATTTTAAGAGTCAAAAAAGATGTTTTGACCAACCCCACTTAGTTCAGTCCTGGCACTGATACCCGCGAGAGAAGCAAAATGCCGGAGGTCAAACCTCGCTTTTTTGGCTAAAATGCTTAATCAAAACACACCTAATACTTGTGCCGGGGTGTGGAGATGGGGTTGAGAGCGGCCACAGCCACTGCCAACAGCCGGCCAGCCAGCGACGCGTGTGCTGAGGGCTCAGCTAGCAGAATAAAGACGTATTTCAGCAAAGTGCAGCCTTGGCAGGGGGAAGACCAGGGCTGAGAGGCTCCAGAAGGGGTGCGTCCGGCGGGTGTCCACCTGAGGTCAACGGTGGGTGAAGAGCAGAGGTGTCCGTGTGCATACTTGCCAAGGCAGGCTGGTACATAGGGGAGGCAGAGAGACGCTTCTGGATCAGGGGGTTCCAGAACCCAACCGAGACCCTCTCTGCAGGAAGGCACTTCCTCCTAAAGTCATCACACAGACTTCCTCTTGATGGTGGGGGTGGCGGGGGACGGCATCGGGGCAGGTTGGGCCTATTGCCGTCTTCTGTTTGCATCACGTGATGGGATGGGGCTCTTCCTTGCTCACCTGTGGTCCTACAGCTGTGCTTTTGGCAGCCACTCTGCCTAACCACCCATACCCTGCCGCCCGAAAGGAGCTGAGGACCAAGCTTAGGGGAGCGGTGAAGAGATCGCAGAAGCTCCTGGTCCCGCCTGGTACTGTCCTGCACTGATTGCCTGGTCTCTGCTGCATGGTGTCATGCGTAGCATCTTGACCCCTTAGGAACAGTGTGGTTTGAACACCATCTCTGTCCCCATCGGACCAAGGGCTCCTGGGTGGGTGGCAGCTGTCACAGAGCATACGCATAGACCTTGCCAGACGGTGGTGGACAGAAGGGCCTGGCCTGACGTAGTGTGACTGATGGGTCTCCTGACATGCTCATCCCATGTGGCCATGCTCTGCATCTGATGAAGGACAGCGGTTCTGGCCTGTGGGGTGCAGTTAGGCCTGGACAGCGGCTGGCTGTGTTGAAGGACAGCAAAGATCTAGGAGAGAGGGGCTGTGTGGACCCACGATGTGCTGCTCTCTGAATGCCACAGGGAGTGGCCGCTCCAGCTGCCCTTGGAAGGTTCCTCGTGTTGGTTTCTGACCGAGTTTCCTGGTGAGTCGCGAGTGGTCCCTGTGTGTGCCTCGGAAGCAGCTCCAGGAGCCTGTAGGCACCAGGCTGCCGGAGGGGCCGTCCGGGCTCCCCACTATGGAGACGTGACCTGTGCTGTTGCCGTGTCTGTAGTCCGGAGCGAGTAGGTGTGCAGCTGCCTCTGTGCAGGCCAGGGCCTCCTGCCCCAGGACACCCCCATGTCTTCCTCGTGTGGCTCGGCCTCTGTCCAGCGCAGCACGAGCGCCGTGTGGGGCACGGTTCCAGGGCACCCTCGGGACCCTCAGAGGAGACAGGCCGGCCTCCACCCTTCTGGCTGGTTCCAAGCCCATCCCCGGCCGGTAGGACGCTCCGACCCCTTCGGTGAAATGTCCACAGCCACCTTTTCCTGCGAAACTGTCCCGTGCTTGGAGCCAGTGCAGGTGGCAGTTGCGACAGCCTGAGCAGTTCAGACCCTGCTCGGGGATCACCTGCATGGACAGGGCTGTGGGGAGGTCAAGGCCACGGAGGTCAAGGCCACGGAGGTTATGGCGGGCTCCCACCGTGGGCCCGGGTGCAGCGTGCTGGGGACACGGCACTGATGGCTGTCTCGTGGGCGACCCTCTGCGGAACGATGGGGAGACACGGCTTCGCGCTGCACGCGGCCGGGGGAGCGAGCGCTGCGCACGCGGCCGGGCCTCCTCCATGGGCCCGCTTCCCGCCGGAAGAGGCGGGGCCTCCCCGCTGTGGTCCAACCAGAGGCCAGCGAACCCCGCCCCTCCCCACGGCACTTCCGGGCACACCCGGGCACTTCTGGGCACATCGGGGCACTTCCGGGCACATCGGGGCACACCCGGGCACATCGGGGCACTTCCGGGCACATCGGGGCACACCGGGGCATTTCCGGGCACATCGGGGCACTTCCGGGCACATCGGGGCACACCCGGGCACATCGGGGCATTTCCGGGCACATCGGGGCACACCCGGGCACTTCTGGGCACATCGGGGCACTTCCGGGCACATCGGGGCACTTCCGGGCACATCGGGGCACACCCGGGCACATCGGGGCACATCGGGGCATTTCCGGGCACATCGGGGCACTTCCGGGCACATCGGGGCACACCGGGGCATTTCCGGGCACATCGGGGCATTTCCGGGCACATAGGGCACTTCCGGGCACATCGGGGCACACCCGGGCACTTCCGGACACACCCGGGCACATCGGGGCACACCCCGGCACTTCCGGCCCCGGCCCGCTGCCTGAGGCTGTGGGAGGCCGCGGGCGCTGGCCCCGGGCCCGGGCGGTGCAGTGGCCTCGCAGTGTCGCCCGTGCGGATGGCGCTGACCGCTGTGGGCCCCGGAGACGCAGCATCTGCCGCGCAGCCGGGAGCGGGCGGGCCGGGCGGGCCGGCGGGGGCGGTGGACGGGGGCCTGCGGGAGCGGAGGCCGCGGCCCGGCCCCGGGGCCCCGCCGGCTCAGCGCAGCGGCTGGGCCGCAGTCACGGGCAGGGCCCCCCAGGTGCTCGTGTCCGCGCCCTGGGGGCGGGTTCAAGCCCCGCTCCTGAGCCGCAGAGCCACCCCAGGAAGCAGCCCCCTGCGGGGCTGGCTGGGGACCGCGCCCGGAGCCCGGAGGCCTGCAGCAGGCGGTGCCCCGGCCTCGGGGCCTGCGCCCCGGCTGCGGGCCCGGCCCTTCCCTGCAGCCACACGCTGCTCTGAAACCAGGCCGTCAGCCCCAGTCCGTCCGTCCTGCTGTGGATGGGCCGCTGCGCCAGCCCGCCCGACTCGGGCTGTGAGGGTGGGAAGCCGGCCCATGAGATGAGCAGCTCGGAGGCTGCGCTCCCACGGGCGCCTGCCTAACCCCGGCCGCCCCGGGCGCAGGCCCCTGGGGCACCTGCCCAGCGTCTCTGCCGCGCGGTTCGCCGTTTTCTAATTCTCTCTTTGCACTTACAGTCGCTTTCCAAACCACAATTTCAGAATCTATTAAAAGAAACATAAAATCCCCAATTGGTTAGAATTCTCAACGTTTAAAAATATGACTTATTGTTATTACAGCTGAGCCCGGGCAAATTTGCCAGGGCTTTGGAACGCAGCACCCAGGTCCTCGTGCTGCCCGCTGAGCACGGGCGGCCCTCTGCTCCGCGCTGGTAGTTTGCAAAGGCGAAAGTGTACTTTTAAGGGCAGGGGAAGTGAAACCCCTGGACTTGACACCATTTCTTGTTTTATTTTTGAAATATTCGTTTCAATCTAAGTTTCTATTCTTATGGAAACGACGTTCCAATTTCTATACGTGTCCACACACTTTCGATCCAGAAGGGAAAACCCCATTTATATAGTTAATTTGTCAGTTTGCTTAGCTTAGAAAGCTCTCTGGGACCCGTCCCTGAAATGCCTCCCCTCTGGGGTGGAACACGGTGGTTTTTAAGAGGAGCTGCCTGCCAGGCAAAATGCTACAGCTCTGCAGACCTGAGCCAAAGAAAGCTCCCAGTCCAAAGTGTGGAAGAAAACCCCAGAATGGCTGGCACTTTGGCTGGTCGCTCTCTCAAGCCTGTGTCCATGCGGCCGAACGGGGCGGCCTCCTGCCGACCCTGGCTGCACACCACACGGGCATGGTCAGCCCCAAACATGGGGCTGGGTGTGCTGGTGGGACTCGGAGGACACAGGAGAGCTCGGAACATCTTTGTGCCCCTATGGAACTGTTTCTGATAATATGTGTGGGTCTCCACCCGTTACGAAGGGATCAGGGTGAGCTCCACGGGGTGGCTTCATCCCTATAAGGACCCAGCTGCCTTTCCAGGGAGGCGACAACATGAGGGGCTCCTTATCATTCCCAACAAATGGGGAGACCCTGTCGGCATGAAGGACCCAGTTCTCCACAGGGTGCCTTCTTTCAGATTATGGAGAAGTTGCTGGGTCGCACCCTCGTTATTTCAGAGGACACTCCATCTGCCCCCATGACTTACAGCCCATGGTAATTTGAGAACTGCATTCTGCCAGAAACTAACAACTCCTTTCAAAATTGTTTTGCAGCAAATGCTGACTGATGCAGAAGTGTCGTCACAGGAAGGCTGCATCCAGAAGGTAGGAGAGCTGGTCCCACGCTTTCTGTCTCCTCGGCCATGCGCGCCCCTGGGCTGCATGTGTGTAGTCTGGCCAGTGGCTGCGAGGGCAGTCCATGAGCGAGTGCACAAAACGGTGACTCTGTGTAACGAGGATGAGGCTGACTTTCGTCGTATGGGCAGGTAGGGAATCACCTCACTGAGCCCCTCCCTGGCTCCTGAGAACTGGGCAGATCCCTGTACCTGGGGGGATCCCAGGCGACGCATGAAATTAAATAGATGCAGGTTGTGTTTCTGTCGCTATCTTCACTGGCTAGCTACATAAAAAGGCTACAGGGAGGAGAAGTACGATGGGCTGCAGGTTGTACCCAGCCTCCAAAGAGGGCCTGGGCCTGGCGCTCAACAGCAGCCCGTCAGGTGAGAAGTATCAACGTGGTGGCGTTGGCTGCTCTGCGGCTGGCGATGGATAACAGCTGGTTGACAGACATTAGCTCTAAAAGACCCAAGGGTGAGCTAGGCCTGAAAGGTGCACACGGGCCCAGAGGAAAGCATGCATACACATGCAGTACGCACCTGCATCTGCACGCTGCGGGCTGGGCAGCCAGCAGAAGGGATCAGCCCCAGAAATCGTCTGCAAACCGCGCAGCTTGTCATCAGACAGAGCTGAGCCTCCATCGAATTTGGGTCATCCACGGGCACACACATACGCATGTATACACATGCATACATGCCACACACATGCACACAAACACGTCATGTGGACACATGCATACATGCCACATACATGCACACAAACGCGTCATGTGGACACATGCATACATGCCACACACATGCACACAAACGCGTCATGTGGACACATGCACACACGCCACACATATGCACACAAACAAGTCATGTGAACACATGCACATGACACGGTAACACAAACGTGCTCACATGACAATGTACACAGGCATATGTGCACACACAAGCACATGACACTCACATGAACACATACACACATACAAACACACATAGATACACTCACACACCGCAGCTGGTCTAATATTGGGGGTTTTAGTAGAATTAAAGTAATGTTTCCTGTGTTAGTCAGCATTTTGCGTGTGCGCATCATACCCAGACTCTGTCAGGAAGCACACTGCTGGGAGCGCTGAGTCAGCACCGGGTTAGCCAGCTCTTATCAAGTGCTATGTTCTCAATGTCACAATCACAGAATATGCCCTCACGGGTCTGTCAGGCTGAGAGCTGAGCATTGAAGTGATGGCGAAGGCCCCTCCCTCGCTCCTGTCCTGCCAGACTTACCCAGGTTCTCTCTGCGCCTGGCTTGGTGGTTGGAGCCTAGGCATCTGGGCAATTCTCCATGGCGGGTAGGACAGGGGACGCGCCACCTGGGCAGACCCGTCGGTAAGGGAATAGGGGACGCGCCACCTGGGCAGACCCGTCGGTAAGGGATGGGGACCCGCCCCTTCCTGCCAGGTCCAACACCAGATACATCGATTTTGGAGAAAACGTTGCAATAGGAGACATTTTCTGACGCTGCCGGGCCTTCCTGGAGGCCCTTTGACAGCGCGACCCTTTTCATTCGTCTCCGTAACTCAGGGTCTGTGTCTGGCCCCATGGGACCCTCTGTCTGAGCAGAGCTGGGACAAGGCGTAACTCCCAGTCGCACTGCCCAGGGGCGGCCTGAGGCCTTTCCTTCTGAAGTTAGTCCTGACCGTGTTCTTTTCCCTTTTTCTGCCTCTGGGAATGAATTCATATTTGCTTGAAGGATATAAAGTAGTGAGTGCTATGAAGCAGTGTCCCCGCATTTTCACTTCCCACAGAAAGGGACCTGCAGCCAACTCCAGTTTCAGCTTGCAGAGCAAAGGTGAGGTCTTCATTTTCCCCCCATGATTGAGAACCTGACCATCAACCCTGGGCGGGACTTCCTCCCACAGTGGGCAGCCTGGCTGGAGGTTAGAGGGGTGCATCTGTGACGGGACAGGCAGTCAGCCGTCCAGCCTGGGTGCCAGGGTCAAGGCAGGAGGACGGAAGGTTCCATGTGAAGGGAAGGGCGGTGAAGAGGCAAGTGCTGGATGCCTGTGGACCAGAGCAAAACCAGTCAGGACAAGGACAGGGCCGGCACTTCCTCTGTCACCCGGAGCCCGATGCACCGATGGGCCTTTTTCTTTTATAAGCGGTGGGGCCAGCGGGCCTTGACTGACGTGGTCAGAGGCCCTTCTTGCTGAGAGCTGCTCACGGGGTGGGTGTCAGGTGCCGCCTGGCCAGGGCCCGCCCACAACTGCCCAGCTTAGCATGGTGGGAATCCCCTCAAACACAGGCCCTTGTAAGGCCCAGCCCAGGATCCAGGGGTTCCTTTCCACACAGCATCACAACAGACCCGACCCCATAGCCCCGAGTGTCAGGGAGCCAGCTTTGGGCAGCAGGGCCACCGGGCATCTTGGCTGCCATCTGTTTTGGGGCACGCCCCCTGACTACCAGCCAGCTGTGGTCCAGGGGGCTCCCAGGAGGGGGCTCTGCCCCATGGAGTAACCGCACCACAGCACCCATGTCCCCTGAAGACCAGGACTGTCCCAGTTTCCCATTGAACTTCAGTGTTATCGGCATTTGGGACGTTTGACTGTGATGGGGTGGGTGCCCAAGGTCACACGGGTGAAATTGTGGAAGCCCGAGCCTGGTGCTTAGATGTAGACCCCTGGTTATGCGCCGTGCTGCTCCGAGGGGAGCAAATGGAAGGGCTGAGAGGTGTGAGCAAAGGTAAACGGGGCCATGAAGATGGATAAGTGCCCTCATCCGGCCTTCCGAATAGAAGGTCCCACCTTCCAGGCAGACGTTAGCTTCCAGCTATGGAGACATAATGTTCATTACAGAATATAACTCTACATGCCTTGGCTAATTAAAGACTAATTTGGTGGATTCTCTGGTAACAGCCTGTACACTCCCAGTCGTCATTTCTGTGTCTGGCCAAACAGGGCCCCTCTGCCCCCAAAGATTCATAGGTTTGGGAGCCTTAAAAATATGGTCCAGAAGCACTGGGGGGCTGTGTGGCTGCGGGTTGGTTAGTTGACATCTCTGAGCTTCATCTATTCCCTCATTAGGATGATTATATTTGCTGTTCTTTATCTGCATCAGTGAAATGTGACAAAAGTTGATTCCATCAGTGGCTTGACACAAGAGATACAGAAAATGTGATATTTTGTGGGGAAGTTGTGGTTATAAATTCTAAGTATTAGAGAGCCAGGTTGCTGATGGGGTTGAAGAATACATTTGTTCAGAGTTTACAGGCCCCGGGAGGTCCCAACGCCGGCAGAGGTGGTGGGATTCGAACTCAGGACGGGGAGGGGGGCGGAGCCTCTGGAGTGATAGCAGCCACCACCTATAAGAGACGCCAGGCTTGGCCCCGCCTTCCGAGGGGGCGGAGCCACCGCCTGCAGGGCTAGACGGCCCGCCTCTGAGTCGCCTCCGGTGCCCCTCCGCCCTCCTCCCTCCATACCTCGCGTCGCGCTCCGCCCTGCGCCCCGCGTCCTCGCATCCTCTCTCCTCCGCGGCCTGAGCGTTTGGCTCTGGTGCTGACGAGCCCCTCCCGGCTCTCACCTCCCGGCCTCCGGCCCCCTCCGCCCGCCCCGGTGTGCGCCCAGGGCCGGTTGCCAGCGCTCCCCCAAAGTCACTTTGGCTGCAGGTCGGGCTGCGTCCGTCGTCTTTTTGAGCCGCGGCCGGCGCTTCTGGGACTGCTCCCTCCGCCGACTCTATTTAGTCTCTGTTTACTTAGAGGGAAAGCCCGGGGCTCCTGGAGAGCAAACATCTGCGGGAGATAATCTAGCGAGTTGTCCATCCATCACTCGGGTCGCCCCGCTCCCTGGAGAGCCCGCCAGAGCCGGTAATAAAAAGGCCGGGCGAAGAGGCTTTGGGGACGAATAAAGAGCCGTGTTAAGGGCCCGCTGAAAATGGATGGAAGACATTATTAAGGCTCAATGGCCGTCTTATCAAAATCCAATAGGATAGACATTTGGCAAAAGGCTTAAATTTATTCTTTGACTTTCTGGAGGGCTTGAATTTATCCGTTAACAAGAGTGTAGTCCACCCGGGGAGATGGTATCAGCTAAAAGAATTTTGATTCAATCTCTTTGGTGATATGAAAAGGCCCCCAATAGCCTTCCCTTTGTGCTACTTTATCTTGTTTTCTTTGACCGTCTTGAAAAGGAAGGACGTGTTTAATACGGTACAACCCCAGAGAAAACACAAACAAAGGAAAGTGGCCTTTTTCTTTTTTCTTCTCCACCCCACCCCACCCCCCAAATAAATAAATCAGGAATTCGAATCAGTAGGGCTAGGTAGGACAGGGAGCTGAAAAAGGTGCCTCCCAGAAGCTTGGATGGTTGTAGCACCTGGCCAGCACTCCAGCACTCCAGGGGAGGCCGGGAGGGCAGGGCTTAGAAGGAGAGTCAAAAATAAATGGAGCTAATAAAGTCCTCCTACTGGAAGAGGAGCCGTGATGGGTCCATAAATCTCCCTATTATTACGTACAGAACGCTACAGGTCATAAAGTCATCTGATAGCACAGCTGGCACTGTCCAGACCGGGTGATGGGGCGATGATTATGATAATTTGTGAAATGATTATTTGGACCTAAGGACCGTGGCCTGTCCCACTGGGCTGTTGTGTGTGGATGTTTTTCTGTCACCTGACCGGGTGAAATGCCTCTGGTATTGGGCAGCCTGGAGGTCTCCTGGATTCCTGGAAGGGGTGGGGGTGGGGGGCCGGCTGGGGGATACTGAAGGGTGACTACCAACCAGGAAAGAGCTCAGCTGAGGGAGCCCCTGGGTGGTGGGCGAGAGGGGAGACAGACAGGCAACTGCGAAGTGTCTTTTGTGCAGCAGTTACTTGAGAGACCACACCCCGAGGTGTGAGGGTGGCAGCCAGGCCCCCACTCAGGCTTTGGGGGCCCGGTCCCTGGGCTGCTTGGCTATTTAAGCCCCTCCGCACAGCACGTGTGGCCGACACTGCGATCAGTGCTGTGCCTTAGGTGGCTTGCTTCCTCTGCCTTGTTTGTCCCCTGGAGAAAGCAGGGGCATTTTCCAGGTGGCTGGAGGGTTAGGGAGGAAGGGGAGGCAAGAGGGGAAGGGCTGTGGCTGGAAGAAGCGGGGAGAGCCTGGTGAAACCCCCGAGTGCAGTGCTCGTGTGCCCGTGCTGGGTCCGGCGGGTCTCACTGGGCCTGGAACAAGCCCCCGTCGTGGCGCGGGGCCTGTGTCGGCAAGGTGAGGCTTGGAAATTCTTTTCTTATTCCTGTGCACGCCCCAGCCAGCAGCACTCAGGAGCTCCTACGGCCCCGCTTTATTACCCCAAAGGCAACTCGGAGACCCGAGCCTACGAACCCTGCGATCACAATTATGAATTTGCATGTGGGATCAGTTATGTCTTTATGAAATCAAAGTGTGTTTAGCTGCCACGGAGACAGCTCCGAGTTGATTTTGATAATCTCGGGCTGAATGGACTTGCCTCGTTGCAGTAAGTCCTGGACAAAAGGCTGGACAGTGGCTGAAAGCCCTTTGACGACATGTCTCTCTTTCCTTTGTTCGGGGGTTGCTGATAAAAGAGCCGGGAGTCCATTAATTCAGTGAATGAACATATAGGAAAGTCAGTCCCCTCTTGAGAACAATAATGTTGAGGTCAGCTTCGGTTGCCATGGAAACTAAGTACTCCTAAGAAGTTTGCATCCTTGATTTTGCTGAATCAAAGGCTGCAAAGCGGAGAGGTGTAATGGGGCCAAGACACAGAAAGTCGGAAAGTGCCCCCTCCGCTGGTCCCTTCCCAGGACAGTGGCCCTGGGGACGCTCACCTGCCCCCAGGATCCGCCCCACGACTGGCTACCTGCCCCTCCCCCTCCTGGGAGGCCTCCTTTTGCACAACTGCTGAGGCTTATCTGAAGAGGCCTCTTAGGCGTGACTTTGGTGGCTCCAGTGCCTGGGGCAGAAAATCAGGCCCCTGGGTGGACTCTGACCTGCAGCCACCTCCAGCCCTGAACTTGCCCCCGGGGCGGTGGCACGGTGGCCCCTTCCTTCACAGATAAGGGTGATTAATGGGCCCAGAGTGTGGCTGGGTGAGTTACAGGCAGCTCCCGCTGGGCTGGATGATCATTATAAATGCAACCTTTTTGCATTTTGTCCCCCCCCCATGAGTTAATTCCACTTCCCCCATCCCCACCCAGTGGAAGGGTTCCTGATCAGCTTAAACCTCAGAAGAGGCTGGGGACAAGTGCAGGTAACTCATTTCCTTCCAGTCATTTATGGCCTACTCTGGCCCTCTGCCTGGAGGGGGGTGGGCAGGGCTCCAGCAGGAGTGGGCAGAGGGTGCTTGGTTCCAAAGCAGCTCAGACCTGAGAGCCATACCTCGGGGGAGGGCTGCAGGAAGGGGAGTGGTTTGTCCCCTTGTTTTACTCCTGAGAAAGCAATAAACTGGGTTTCCTTGGTCGCCTTGCAGCATCCCTTGTGAACCGGCTGAAAGAGGTCTTGGCTGAAGCTTGGGTCTGAGGTCCTGGCGGAGGGAAAGTGGGGAGGGACCCTTGGGGTCCCACAGCAGCCCTGGCACCATGTGTGAGAGCAGGTGACATGGGGACCCGTCTCTGTAGTCAGGGCCTTCTCCCACCCTGCCGAGATTTCTGCCACACTTAAATCTCAACAGCAGACAAAACCACCAATGCGGAGGACAGACTCAGAATTTGAAACGTGCATCCACCTGGAAGAGAAACAAAAGGCGCTTCTTTTCTCTGGAGGCCCAGCGCCTCCCAGCCACCCCACCCTCTGGGTCTGCTTCTGCCCTGGACGGTGGGGCCCTTTCTGCTTCCTGCTGAGCACCCTGGGAGAGCCCACTCCCAGCACAGAGGGCCAGCACTGGTGGGGGAACAAGATAGCGACTGGGCACAGCTCTGGGCACAGGCCTGCTGAGTGGGCATTAGGGGTGCCACTGCTATTCCTGGCCGGGCCTGACGGAGCCAGTGAGACCCTGGGAGGATGCGTTGGGCCTCTTTGAGGACACCTGTCTGGGAGGTGGTGTCGTGCCACCTGTGGTGGGTCAGAGTTCACAGGCGCAGGTGTCTGTCCCGGGACCCACGTGGCTGTCCTGGAAACCGCACCAGCCCCTCAGGGTGTCAGAGGCGGCTGGGAGCAGGACGCCTCTCGCAGGCAGCGGCTAATGAAGCAGATTTATTATCTACATTACGGCTTTACAGGAGCCAGATGGTGGTGTCAGTAAACCCTGTAATCTTCAGGTGGGTGCAATAGCGGGTTCATTAAATTGTGCCGCACCATCAGGAGAGAAAAATCTATCAGCTCGGAGTCCTAGTCAGCGTCTTCTGCGTTCAACGCGCAGACCGCACCTGGGCGAAGTCAGTGTCACCGGCCTGGGTGGGGCACCCCACCTGCCAGCATGACCCGCCACGCTGTCCGAGGGGAAGGCAGCGCCTCACATCCGCCCAGAGCCTCACCTCAGTAGGATGGTTGTCCTTCTGACTGTGACGCCCCTCCTGGCTTTACACAACATGTCCGGATGGCCAGTCCCTCTCCCCGTAACACACAGCAGCACCAGTGGGTGCTGGTCTGCTCGCGACCTGGCCGCGGGGGCTGCGCCCCCTTCGCTCCCAAGGCGCCCCCTGAGCATCTCAGGCCTGCTGGGAGGGTCGGCTCCTGGGGTCCTCCCGTGCAGCCCGCCCTCCCCTGAGCCCCAGGCCTGCTCAGGCTGTGCGCTCACGGGTCAGGTGGGGCCCATGGCAGGCTCTCACCACTGTCCGCTGAGCACTGCTGGAGCTGGGACCGGGGCAGCCTCCCCGCTCCTCCCACAAGGGCAGCATCTGGGGGTCTCTGAAGCCCTTCTGGCCTGCGGAAACTCGGGGAGAGGGCAGGCCCTCAGGAAAGTCTGCATCCTTTCATCCGACTGGCCCTTCACCCTGGCTTCCCACATGGGAGACTGATGCCACAGGGTGGGTGTGTGCACAGTGGTCCCAGTGGGGCCTCACGTTGCTATTGGGCTGGGCGCTAAGGCGAGGGGCCAGGCGGGAAGGAGAGCAGAAGTGGCATGCAGCCCCGCCTGCCCCCAGTGAGGCTGTCCTCTGCAGAGCACAGGGCCACTGCTGGCTTACCGTTATGGCCGTCTTGTGGTCAGAATGCTGGCCCACACCCGGCACCGGTGCCCACAGACTCATTATCCCCCATCCCTCCATGCAGGTGCTATCACCCTCACTTTACTGCTTAGGAAACTGAGGCACAGGGAGTGGGGGTCCCTTGCCAAGGCCACACCATTCAGTGGGCAAGTCGGGGACTTCCAAGTGCCCGCCAGCCAGACTCCAAAGCGAGTGATCTTGCGTGCCGTGTCAGTCATGTGCCTCCAGTTCTGCCCTCCAGACATAAAGTCACGCCAGCCTCGGCACTTTAGGCATTGAGTCCGGAGTGGCACTAATCTATGGACACGATACAGAGAAAGGCAAATCTGGATTGGGCTGGAGTGACAAGAAGTCGGGGTACCAGTCAGCTGTTGCTGCGATACTGCTATGTAACGAACCACCCAGGCTCCCTGGTTCTCACACGTGTGCAAGTTGCCGATCTAGGCCGGGATCAGCTGGGCTTGGCTCCAAGCTGATGGTTAGGGCCAGTGTGTGCTGACCGTCTCGTCCTCCCTGGACAGAGGGCTCTCTGGGCGTGTCCTCCTGCTGATGGCATGAGAAGAGGGAACGCAGACACTCGTAACCATCTAGGCCTAGGCTTAGAACAAGCACGTTATCCCTTCTGCCCACATCAGCCAAGGTCACCCATGGTTGCAGCCAACAGCACAGGGTGGGAAAGCCTGCTGTCACGGGAGGGGTGTGGTTGTCAGCAGCGGCCACGCAGGTGGGGCAGTAATGCCGCCAACGCACACAGCAGGCTCTCTGCGGAGGTGGCAGCAGAGCTGGCACATGCTGGTTCCCTGATGACAGTGAAGTGGGGAGACTCACTGAGGCATGTGAGAGAGTGGAGCCCCCAGGAAGGCAAGGGAACCCTGAGCCTAGAGGAAGAACAAGGAGAAAGTGAACATTAAGCCCACTCCCTCTGGCAGTCGCGTCTGGCTGGCACCACTTCCCCTCCTCGCCCGTGTCTGTGGGTCTCTTGCTGGGCCTCGCCCTTGAGACTGACCCTCTTCCTTAAAGAGAGGATCTGATTTTTGGTCCAGAGTTACCAGGAAAAAGCCATGCTGGCTCAGCTGTGGGCAGCGCCCTGGTCGCTTGTTGGGAGGGGTGACCTGTGAATGACAGGCCAGGGAACTCCGTCCTTGCGTGGACCTTGACTGATGAGTGCTGAGGTCCACCAGGATAGGGGAGGCGGGCCCAGCCCAGCTAACCCAGTGCCTAAGAGAGGGCTCATCTGGCGCTCAAAGAGGGCTTTGCTCTCAAGGTGCAGAAAACCCCAGGAGCCTTCAGTGTATGTCCCCAAAGTGCGAGCAGCCCGTATGAAAAAGCTGGGAGCTGCGGCGATGGGAAGGCAAAACTGGGGACAGTGCAAGTGTCAGTGGTTGTCGGGTGGGAGAAGTGAGGGACGAATGGTGGGCACAGAGGGATTTAGGGCAGTGGAATTACTCTGTATGAGGCTGTCATGGTGGATATGTGTCACCCTGCATTTACCCAAACCCAGAGAATGTCCAACACCAAGAGGGTGCCTCAGGGTAAACGCTGGACTGGGATGAGTGTCACTATGGGCCCATCAGCTGTAACACGTGACCATGGCAATTAATGCAAGATATTAATAATAAGGGAAACGGGCTGGGCGGTCAAGATAGTGTGTGGGAACCCTTTGTCGTTTCCACTCATTTTTCTATAAACCTAAAATTTCTGTAAAGAATAAAGGCTATTCGCATTTTTTAAAAGAGAGTTCTAAGGAAGTGGCATCTTATAGTCACACACACATATGAAATATGTACACACGTCTAAGGACGTATAACAAGAAGTCTGGAAGGAAATATGCAGAAATAATATTGTCACTCTTTGTGGTGATTTAATGGGTGCTTTTCAGAAGTGGACGTGTATATGGGGCATTCCAGTTATTAAATGCGCTAAGTTATGTAACATGCTCAGACAGTGCCGGGCCCGTCGCAGTGCTGGGGCAGTGGCTGGCGGTCGCTGCGCGGGACGCGTGCTGGGTGACTTCTAGGCCCAGCTGCCAGTTGCCAGTGTGACACCGTCCACAACTCTCTGCCCTCCAGCTCTGCAGCCAGAAAGCTCCGGACAGATGCCACGGTGGTTGCCATGGCAGAACCACCCTGTGGACCATGGCGGCACACAGACCTGCCACGTTCTGTCAGGCGTCCGAGTTGGGGCGGCTGTTGGTGACTGAGGCCTCACGCGCCTCGCCTGCCTGAGTCACTCGCTTAAGGTTTCTGCTGTTTTGTCCGGTTCGGCAGAGTCTCAAAACACCCTGCGTTCATTCATTCACTCACCTATTCGACCAATGTTTGGCGAACACCTGTGTGGGATGCCGTCCCAGGGGTTGGAGACACAAGGCTGAATTCTACCCATTTCTGCCCTCCTGGGGTTCGTGCTGTGAGACTCCAGTCACCTGTGTGGTGGGCCTCCACGACCTTCGTTCTTGGTGGCCCTGGTGCCCTGGGGCTGCATCGTCCTGTGGTCAGACACTCCTCCTTGTGGTGGGACAAGCTTCCAAGAGCCCCCCTCTCGTGCTGCCTGTTCTGCTCATTTTCGGCAGAAATGCACCATCTTGCCGTTGTGGGCCTAGCCGTGTCCCTTAGGTGGCTAATTCTAAGGAGCCTTTTTTTCTGGGCAATTCCTCCTTTCGTCCCCTATTCTATGCAAGGGGACATTGTGAGGATAACAGATGGATTTGGGCCAGAGAGAGTGGGATTCTTAATTGGACAGATTCAGTGTGAGGGTCCCGTTTCTTATTCAGTAGTATTTCCTTCTTTGAATAATGCCTCCTTCAGCTGGCCTCTCTGTATGCTAACAGGGCCCATTATTCCACCTGACACCCACTTCCATCAGCCAGGGCCATATCGCTGAACGGCTTCTTCTCACCCAGTTAACAAGATGTTTCTCCAGTATAGTGTTGATAAATTAAGTCATAAAAGGCGAGACTTATTATTTCATGTTGGAACCTTGCCTCTGTTATTTCTGAGCAATGGCCAAGATTCAGAGTATTAGCCACAGAAATGTCTGCGTTGCCGGGGATGGAAAATTATCACATAAAAAGAGCCTGGTGTGGTGTTCATCATGGATCAGCTGAGTGTAAGGAGAGAGATTCAGGGACAAAAAAAAATCATAAAAACCCGCTTCTCCACGCTCACACTGGGGGAGGGGCCGGCGAGCCGCGCATCTCCGTGTTTACTTGAGGACATACTGTGTGCCATGGCCGGGCCGGCGAGCCATGTGTCTCCGTGTTTACTTGAGGACATACTGTGTGCCGTGGCCAGGCCGGCGAGCGATGTGTCTCTGTGTTTACTTGAGATCATACTGCGTGCCATGGCTGGGCTGGCGAGCCAGACGTCTCCATGTTTACTTGAGGACATCCTGTGTGCCATGCAAGGCTCGGTTGCCAAGGCCCCAAAAGGGCAGATAATTATCGGAAGAGAATCAGAAGTGTGGGCACCCCAGAGAACTGCAAAAATAAAATGAGGGGGAGGAATTTTGAATAGATTTCCTCCCTTTGTATTTCTGTTTTGGACAAGAAGTGCAGAGGCAGGAGCAGAAGGGACCTGGCAAGGCAGACAAAACCCTGGAGCTCAGCCTCAGGACAGTGTGCGGCCCCCGGGGGCGGCAGGGCATCTTCGTCTAATGTCTGCCCACACGAGCCCCTCAGGAGGCAGAGCCGGCCTCGGGGGTCCTGTGTCTCCTGGCTCCTCAGGAGGACGCTCCCGTGACTGCCTTCCTGTGTGCAGAGGCAGGACCCAGGGAGGCGCTGGCGTCCCTGAGGCTGGTGGAGGTGACGAGCTCAGATCACATCCGGGGAGTGCTGGGGGCCCTGGGAGGCAGCTGCTCGTCTTCTAGGGGTTCACACAGGTGAGTTCATCCACCTAAGTTTACTCAGTACACGATAAACTTGGCCCTTGCAAAATGCTCCCAAACCCGGACTCTTAAACACAAGGCTGTGCCCAGGGGGACCTAGCTTCCTCACTGTGCGGGGCACCAACTTTCTAGGGTGCCTGACTGGGAAGTGTGTGTTCCCGAGAACCAGGCGTGGGGAAGGGGCGGGGCGAGGGGGCCGCATCTGCCAGCCTGGGCTGGCGCCCACGCCTCTCCTAGCTGGTTGTCCTGCCGTGTCCTGGGCTGTCTTCCCGTTACTGCAGCAAACAGTGCGCGTGTAAACACTTAATAAACACCCAGGACTTTTGCTTTCATACTCACCTTTTGGCCCCCAGAGTGTCACTGAAATCCTCCTCAAAGCCCTCGCCCCTGTTTGGGCCCCTGGTTTCCCAGCATGACACATAGTTCACCCCCTCGGAAGCCCCCGCCCGTCCCCCTCTGCACCCTCACCCTCCAGGGAAAACCTGCCTTTCCGGCAGGGCACACAGCCTTGGCTGCCTGAGTCCGAGCAAGTGCCCTGCCATGTCCCACCCAGGGAGCACTTCCCGAGCTGTCCCCATTCCTGGGCTCCTGGGGCCCAGACCCCCCCATCCCCGCCCCCTCCCCCCAGTGTCAGGCATATGGGAGCTCACTCAGCTCTAACCCCACGGGTTGCCTCTTTGCCCAGACTCCTCCGAGCAAACGGTTCCCGCAGCCCCATGAAAGCTGCCCACAGCACTTCCTGTGGACCTCGAGATTTCAGGTGGGAAGAACTTCCCAGAAGGCAGAAGTCTGTCTGAGGACTTCTTTATCCTCTGGCACCTTGATTTTCTCGTCTGTAAAATGGAGACAGTCGTAACTCATCCCTCAAAGTTGTGGTTACTGATTACATGAGTTACTATATGTGAAGCACCTGGCACATGCTTAGGGCTCAGAGGGAGGCCAAGGGGATGGTGATGGCACTAGTGACAGTGGTGGGATAACAGTGATGATGGTGACAATGATGATAACGGTGATGATGAGCCCTCGAGGTCTCACCTGAAACCCACCATTACACAGGGGATCCGGGGAGCCCAGGAGCGGACAGCCAGAAAGTGGGCAGAGGCAGAAGCCCCGATTCTGGCCCCACCAGCCACTGGTGTGACCCGGGGCAAGTCACCTAACCTCCTGGAGCCCTGCTTCCTGACATGGCACCACAGGGCAGACAGCCTGCAAGGACCGTGGAAATAAGGTCCAGAGCAGCCCTGGGCGGGCACCCCATGAGCACCAGGCTGCATTAAGAGAAAAAAACCCCAACAGGAAGAGACGGGAAGCAAGCTCCGAAGTGCCCCTCACAGCCTGGCGCTCTGAGACGGCCTCTCACACGGAGAAGCAGGCCTTGGGGAGTTAATAAGAAATACAGGACTTCCTGCGAGATAGCAAGTGAATTGTGAGCCGTGAATTACTTTTTTCCTTTGAAAAATGAGGTAGTTGGGTCAAAATATTTTTGCATTTCAAACACTTGAGTTCCTTTGTCCTTGGGGGGACATGACTTGGTTTCCATGCAGCCTCACAATGCGTGGAAGCACCCTTTCACCACCAGACGGTCCTTCCGATAAGCCCGCCGATTCATAATGTGAGTTTGGAGAGCTGCAGAGGGGTGAGAAAGCACAGGCCTTTGGAAAGGCTGTTTACACAGCAGCGAGGGGCCTTTCGCCCTCCTCTGGTAAACAGGGCCCGAGCGCGGCTATTGAGCGCAAGGCTGGGTGGGGGCCGGTACGCACGAAGGCCGGGGGCCCACCCACACTCCACACCCAGCGGGCCCTGCTGGAGCCAGACTCCCAGGTGCTGGGTCTGCCCCTCCAGGGAGGCGCTGACTGCTTGGGTGGGTCTGTGACAGTGTGGCCTGGCCGCCTCGTCTGGGAGAACAGACATTTCTGTCACAGCCTGTCTCACCTTCCAACCTGGCCCCAGCTCAGAGTTGTCCCACATGGGGCAGGCTTACTCAGCGGATGGCGGGTCTCAGCTGCGGCCTGCCTGGCCTCTTTGTCAAAGGGAGCGAGTTGGGCTGAGGTTCTGGGCCTCAGAGCAGAGCAGAGGACAGGACCAGTACAGGGTGTTCTCTGGGGAAGGCTTTTGTATTTGGCTGTTTCTTCAGGCACTTAACACATTGTATGCGGGCCTTTGAGCGATATGACGAGTTTACTCGTTTCCCACAAACAATGTGTTAACATGCTTGCTGCAAAAGGCTGGCTGGCTGTGGGGCCAGCATGCTAGATGAATCAGTGCCCATCCTACAGGTGAGGAAACGAGGCACAGAGAAGTTAAGGCACCTGCTCAGTGTCACACAGCTGTGAGAAGGAGGGCCAGGGAGAGCCCAGGTGTCTGGCTCTGTGAGCTCAGCATCACGGCGCAAGGCTCCCCAAGTGTGTGCTCGCCCAGCCTGTGCCCTGCTGGACACCGAGGACCCAGGTCATTCTGTTAGGACCCGGGAACCCAGGGCTCAGCCCCACACCTGTGAGTTGGCGGGAGTCATTGAAGGCAAAGCCAGCCAACCAGGAGAAACAAACCCAGAAGGAGCCGCATCTTGCCAGGCCCTGGCAGACCCCGTTCCTCAGGGTCACGTGATCTGCAAGCTCCCTGGGTACCCCACCTGCCTCCACTGCCGCTGACCACCCCATCCCCAAAACTGGAGAACAAAGTTGGAGGCTGACTTCCCTGCTGGGGACGTGAGGCAGGAGTAGAGCGTGAAAACAGCCACAGAGACAGACCCCCGGCACACAAGCGGGGGCGCCGATCGGGGGCCCTAAAGTGGTAAATGACAGGAATGCGCGGGCTCGGCCCTGTGTCAGCGGCCTGCCCAGTGAGAAGTGGGCCCGCTGTGACCCGGGGCCGCCCTGCGAGGGTGGCCGGGTAGTGCCATGTGCCGAGCTGTGGACCCTCCTTGGGGATGAGCCGCTGCGCCCGAGTCTGCGCCTCGCAGAGGCACCTCTCCCCAGACCAGCAGATGCGCGGCCAGCGCCCACTCCTCTGGGCTGGAGCCCCTGCTCACACTTGAGGGTCCCCTCGGACCCTGGCCCCGCTCTGCACAGTGGCCCCACTGAAGCTGCTTCTGTTTGGTGTTCGGTTGTGGGAGGGCCGGCAGGGAAGGCTGCTTTGAGGACACTGTTAGTTAGCGGGACAGCAGGACCGGCTGGTTGTGTCTGAGCTCCCGGCCACACACACTCCCTCTGGGCCCTGTTGTTGGCCTCACCCCAGGCGTGGGAAAACAAGGTCCAGTCGGGAATTCTAAGACGTTCCCAACTATGTGGGGAATGCTGCTCTCCTGCTGGGCCCCATCCCAGGCCCGGTCCAGATGGCTCTACCTTCTGGCTGGTGGGAAAGCTGCTCCTGCAACACCGGGCACCGCCTGGCCGCAGCGCCCCTCCCCAGGGCCCAGGGCCCTCACCGGGGCACCCCCAGAAGAAACCAGTCAGAGCAGAGCCAGCACCAGGTCCTTACACATGGATCCCATTGGAGCGCTCGCTTCATGGGTGACCCCCGGGGTGCACGCGGCCTGCTTTCCCTGGGCCACAGCAGAGAACAAGGCTGGGATTGGAGCAAGGCTCTCCTGGGTAATTGAAATAAGGAATGTGGAGAGGCCTTGGCCATCCTTCGGAGAAGCAACCGCTGGTCAGATGGCAGCAGCGGAGGGGATAGCCGTATTCATTCATTTGTTGGTTCAGTGGGCAGGTGGCATGGGGCCTCCCCCGTGCCGGTCCTGTCCCCGGCATAGGGCTTCCTGGCCTCATTGTAAGCACACTTCCCGCAGAGGGTGGCTAGGCCCCCTTTGCAGACCAGGGTTCTGATGCGAAGGCAGGTGAGGGACTTGCCGAAAGCTCCAAGCAGGGTCAGCATGCTGCCTGCCTGTCTTCACCACCTCCACTGCTTCTGCACACGTTTTCTGAGCACATGTGCGTGCCAGGCCTGCGCTGGGCTCTGCGCCTGCAGCTGTGGAAGGTCCGGCCCTTCCCCGTGGAGCCCCCATCCCGTCTGTCTCAGTCTGCTCAGGGTGCCTTAACCAAATACCACAGCAGGCCGCCTAAACAGATGCTTCTCACACACTCAGGAGGCTGGAAGCCCACGATCACGGCGCCGCGACACTCGGGGCTGGTGCGGCCTCTTCCTGGTTTGCAGGCGGCCAGTCCCCCCACCCCCCCACCCCGTGTCCTCCCTCACGTGACACAGAGAAGGAACCAAGTCAGGGGCTCTGCTCACAAGACTGCTAATCCCTTTAGGAAGGCCCCACCCTCATGGCTCAGTCACCTCCAAAGACCCCGCCTCCAGATGCCATCACCGTCACTGTCACCTCACCATGGGGCTAGGGCTTCAGTGTGTGACCTGAACATTCCACCCGTGGCGCTGTTGAAGAGGCAAACAAAATGCAAATACAAAGAGATAAACAGAGCAGTTACCCATGAGCAGGGTACCGCCAACGAGGCTGTGTGACGGGGTGTTGGGGTTGGGGATGACAGAGCTGAGAGAGTCCAGGCAGAGGGACCCGCAAATCAAGAGCCCCAAAAGGCAACAAGGGAGGGCAGAGAGGAGGGGTGGGGGGCTTGGAGGCACAGAGTGTCCGGGGTGGGGGCGCTGGGCGAGGTGGGAGCAGGGAGGATGCGTCTGGGGTATTTCCCAGGGAGGAGCCTCTGTGTGTGGACAGCTGCTGTGACAGCTGGAGTGCCGGTGCCATTTGCAGGAGGGAGTGGGAGTAGGGCTAGTGGAAGTGGAGATGTCGGCTTGTCCCCCAATCACAGGTGCCCCTGAGACATCCCAGAAGGGCATCAGGTGGGCAGCTGGGTGTGGGGGTGTGAACCTGGGAGAGATGCTGGGGTGCAAACATGAAGGGCCAGGAGGGAGCCTGAGCTGCTGTGGCATCTGAGACAGGACAGGCAGAGAGCCCTGGGCGTGTGCAAGGCTGAGGGTGGCTGGGAAAGGCGGACAGATGGGCTCCGGTCTGGGGCCCCTGCAGCCACGGGCCTGCATGAGAGCATTTCCCGTGGGCGTGGGGCACAGGTCCACGGCTGGGAACTTAGGTGCAGGGCCGAGAGCGGGACAGCAGGTTTGAGTGGGCAGTGGGACAATAGCTGGAAGGGGCGCAGAATCAGGTGGAGCGGATAGTGGGCAGCTGGGCGTGCTGGCAGGTGGCCCAGCGTGGACAGCGTGGGGATCAGTCCCAGCAGAGGGCTTGCCTTGGGATCGAGGGCGTGAGCAGCCCGGTCCCCCTGTGCCATGACATGTGATTCAGGGGACCCGCCCGAGGCTCCTGTGAACTTGGAGAGGGAGGGAAGCCGCGAGGGGCGCCCTCCCTGGCTCGGAGCCTGGAATCGCAGCCGCAGCAGTGGCGTGGGACGCTTTGCCGCAGAGCCTTGCCCAGGGGTGCTGCCTGAGACGGCAGAAGGTGAGGCTCATCCTGGGAGCTCTGGGCGGGTACCAGGGAGAGCAGGCAGAAGCCCGTTGCACAGGCTCACAGTCCAGCTGGCACGGCGCACGTGGGGTCTGTGCCCCCCCTTCTGGGGGGGCCTGGGACCCTCACTCTCTGTGATCCCCGGCCTGGGTCAGGCCTCGCCATCACTCTTTTCATTAGGTCCCCATTGTCTTGAGTCCCTCCAGGGCGCCGTGTGGCCCGTTTGCTTAGTCAGCAAGAACACTGTAATCCCAGGCGTCACAAACGCATATTTAATAGCTATTTTCCTGTGGCTGCTTCAGAAGTTCAGCAATGGCCTGGCCCTTCAGCTGGTAATGAGAAGTTAATAAAAGTGGGATTTCGTGCAACACTAGCCCTCTGACATCTTAATCTTTATTAAAGGGACGTTAACTTGCCCGGAGCAGGCAGGCCTGCCCGGCACAGCCGGACGCCCGGAGAGCCGGTGGAGGTGGCCGCGGGCTGCCAGCACCCCTGATCCAGCTGTGTGGCCACAGCCTGCCCTTCCCTGCGTCGCTTGTGCTGACCTCAGCACACATGACCTAATCCCCCAGTGAGGCCCGCGTGAGCAGCGCCATCACGTTTGGAAGGACAGGGAGCTGCGTGGGCACACGCGACACACGGCTCCGGAGGGGCTGTGTCCGCCCTCTTGCCCCTCCTCTTTCGTCGCGGTGAAATTCCCAAAACACACAGAGGAACCCTTGCAAAGTGAACGGCTCTGTGGCGTTCCGTGCATTCGTGGTGCTGTGGTCCCGAACACTTCCGGCGGCCTCACCGACGCCCCGTGCCCGCCGGCGGCCGCCTCCATCCCCTGACAGCCGCTCACCAGCGTCCGTCTCTCCCCCCGTGGATGTCCCGGTCTGGGACATTTCCTACGAGCGGCCCTGCGTGTGTGAATCGTCTCGCTGAGCGTCACACTTTGAGGTCCAACCACATTGTGGCACGCATGTCAGAGCGTCCCCCTTTTCACGGCCGAGCGGTTGGCTGTGCCGTGGGCCCTCCACCGTTGGTCATGCACCCACCTGGCGGCGGCCGTGGGAGTGTTCCCACCGTTTGCCAGTGTGGCTGCAGCTGCCGTGGGTGCGCGCGCCGGTGTCTGTCCGGGTCCTGTGCTCAGTTCTCCCGCGTGTGGACCTCGGAGTGGACTTGCTGGGTCCTGAGGCGGCTCTGTTTAACCTCTTGGGGACCCGCCAGGCTATTTTCCGCAGCAGTCGCCCCATTTTACTTTCCTGGATGTCTCGGCTCTTTTGACTCAGAGTTGCTGTAAGACAACAAGCTGGCCTCGCAGGGCGGCTAAAGGGCCACCCTCCCTCCCCCGCCCCAGGCCCCTGTGTAGATGGGGTCCAGCAGGACAGCGTCCGGCTCCATCAGTGCAGAGGCCCCGCAGCCCTGCCCACAGGGAACCCCACTCACTCATAGGACAGAGGGCCGGAACCCTGATTCTAAGCCGAGTGAGAACCTATCATGTTAGGTTTTGCTTAGACCCGGGCTGGGTTTGCATGCACTTTACAAACCATGTCCGTGAAGACAAGCTGACTCAGCTGACCTCAGGGTCCAGCCGGCAGGTGCCCACATCCCAGCTGGCCTGGGCCCCAGGCCCTCAGACCGTGACCAGCCGAGACTTGTGTCGGCACACACGTGTGAGTACCAGTGAGCAGCCCTACTGCCGCATGTTCCCGGCAGGCTCTGGGCCCCAGCCGCCCACCCATCAGCACCTGTCTGACCCCATGAAGGGCCACGTGACCCTGCTGTGGACACAGCCCAGCCACTGGGCCAGTGTGCGCGTGTGCAAGTGTGTTTGTCATCAGCTAATCCTCCGAGGGAAGGAGAGGAGTAGCGTCTTTGTCAGTCTCCGAGCAATTAGGATAATTAAAAAAGAAAGCTTATTGGATAAACTCGCTCTCGGATTGTGACCTCTTAATTAACGGACTATGGGGAGAAATTACAGCAGTGGCCAGATCATTAACACGTGCACTTAGAGGAGAGCTGTTAGCCGGGGTGCCGAGGGCAGGACCTGGGCCTGCAGGGCAGGCTGCGGGGGCGAAGGAGCCTGCCATGGACGCCTGGCCCTGGGGCTCAGCCCTGTGCCTGCCGGCTACCTCGGGCAGGTCATGGGAAGCCTGCCCTTTATTTCCAAAGTCGGCTTCAATAAAAATTCATGGTCCTTAGCAGAGGCCATGGTCTGCACAGTGGGCACTCACCTTCCTGATGACGGGGAACAGGATGGAAAGAGGGTGTGGTACACCAAGGGGTCCCGAGGGCAGGCCTTCCCACCTCCCACCCCAGCCCAAGTGTCCACTGCAGCCTCTAGAATATTCTAAAATTCCTAGGATATTAGAGGTATGGGGCCGTCAGCGAGGACCTGCCTGAGGCCCCCGGCGCAGAGAGAGGAGGTGGGGACTGCCTGCCACCCCCCGCCAGCCTGTCCTAGCTGCTCTGTTTTCATCTCAGGCTACACGCAGGGCTCCCCTCTGGGGCTGCCTGGGGAGTGGGTATTGCATCCTCCCCTGGAGAGAACAGTGAAAAGCACCCAATCCTGTGGACCTGCTCCAGGGGCACGAGCCCTTGAGGCCCTGTGACCAGGGTGGCCCTGCCAAAGGCTCCCACCCACCAGCAAGACTTTCCCACAACCAGTCACCCCCAGACTCTGCTGTGCTCAGAGATGGGGTCTCGGGTGTGTCTCCTGCTTTCCAGGCGGGAGCAGACGATACACAGGGAGAGGTTTGGGACAGGCTTTCAGACAAGATTCATGGGAGTGGCGCAGCTTCTCATGGCCACTGGGAATCTCAGGGTGAAGGCTGAACTTCGGATCCTGAGAGCAGGGAAGGCAGTGGGTGGAGGGCCTGGATGGACAGGCCTGGGGGGGCACCCCCCTGGGCGCAGGGGGAGGTGAGGCTGGAGGAAGTGCTTACCCTGGAGGCCGTGGCAGGGTATCCAGGCCCCTCGAGGCCTCGGAGTCAGAATCGGAAGCCCCGTCCTGTGCCACGTGTCCGTGAGGAAGGAGCCCCCACAGCTGCACAGAGCCCCGGGGTGCGAGGGCCCCTCCGGGAGTCTTTGCAGACCCCCAGCCAGGCCCCCGGGTGCCTCAGAGACAGGAGACGCCCTGGGGACGGCCCTTCTGTCCCTGCAGCCCCCAGGGGCCTCTCACCACAAAGAACAGCGATTAAGGAATTCACTCCCAGGTCACCGCTGACCAAATCCAAGAGCGTGGACAAAATGGCAGCAGCCCTTTGCCGCATGGCCCCGTGAGAGGCCGTGCGTGGTGGCTCCATCCCTCAGGGTGGGGCACGGACCACGGACCTCACCGCCGCCCTGGTCACTTTCCCAGAGCCCTGCTCGTCCTGCAAGGGGCATCGGCTGGAATAACCGTCTCCCAGATCCCCCTCCCAGCCCCAAAGCCACCCTGCTTGGTAGGTTTGCTCTTCCAGAGGCAGCTGTATGACCAGGGGCCACCCAGCGGGGGGCACTGAGCCCTCGGGGGTCACAGGGGGGTCACAGGAGTCCTTAGGTTTCCAGAAGCTTCTAGAGATGGCTGGTGCCCAGGAAGTGCTCAAGCCCGGGGGGACCTGGCCACAGTTTTATTCGGTGGGTAGCTCTATGAGGACTGAGCTCTCGTGGGCCGCGATCCTGCTGTCACTTGTCCCTGCAACCGCGGCAAGGCGAGGCTGGGACTTGATGCAGTGCAGGCTCCATCGTGGAGGTGGCGAGTGTTGGTCCCCAGACTGTCCTCAGGGCGGAGGGCACAGCACCGGGTTCTCCCTGGGTGCGCAGGCCGGCGTCCTATGGCCCCGGGCTCTGCCGCTGCTTCCAGGCCGGGCCAGCCCCGGGGCCTCGCAGGGTGTGCAGGACGCCACGTCCTGCAGCTCAGTTCTCTCGGCCCATGACAGTCACGGTCCCGCCGGCACACATGCGGGGCGCCCCCTGTGACCTCTGAGAGGTGCCATGGCCACAGCCTTCACATGGCGGACCTGGAACAGCAGCGCCCTCCCAATCCTGTGACCCCCGAGGGGGAGGAATGGCTCCTCTCTGATGCCCTCTGGGACAGAGACCTTGTGACATGTGCCGGGGTCCAGTGGATTGTCAGCTCTGCCGCTCCTGGGCCTGGGCCACGCTCACCTACCAGCAGCAGGGACCGTGGTCATGGTCTGCGGTCACGTCATCCCTGTGGGCTCGTGCTGCGGACTGAGAGACACACGGTCAGGCACACACGGGAGGCTGCGACCGTGGGGCAGGACCTGCCTTTCCTCCTCCATGCCTTATCCCCTCACGAGAACTTTGGTGGAACCAGGTGGCCCCTGTCCCCGTCCCAGGGAGCCCCACACGTGTGAGACAGACCGACAGTTACGGTCTGTATGCCCATGAGGCCCGTGTGCCTGACCTCTTAGCGTGCGGATTCCCAGGGTATGAGCAGACCGAGCAGGAGCTCCCAGGCCCTGCGGGGTGCAGGGGAGCTACCCGGCCACTGGGAGGGAGCTTTGGGGCGGGGGGCTGCAGGAAGCTTTGTGGTGGGGAATGCCTGGACCGTACGTAAAAAGTGGAATAAAAAGCCATGGGCTGCCTGAGGCAGGGCGGTCCTACGGGGGTGGGGACAGAGTGTGCAAAGGCCCCGCAGCGTGGCATCGCGTGGGCACGGCATGCAGGAAGTTGTAGGTGATACCGTCCGCGTGGAGCCCAGGGGACACGGGGCAGCGGGAGGGGCAGCCAGGGCCTTAAATCCACGGTGGGCGGCTGGGTGTTGGGGAGAGATTTACAAGTGGGGGACTCCCAGCAGCCCGGGGCTCGGAGGGCACATGTGCCAGCTGCAGGTGACAGCCCGGACTGGGCGACCTGCAGGGTCTCCCGGGCCAGCCAGGGAGCTGTTTCTTCAGTGGAAAAGAACGGCTTGAAGCAAATAGGATAAAATGTCAGTGATTGTCGACAACAGTGCTTTACACTTTTCCACGTTTTTTGCTGTATATTTTTAAATCCCTGGAAACAACTGAAATGCCAATAAAATCTGGGGATGAGATTTGGGGCAAGAGCAAAGCCCATGGACACTGACTGCACCCCCTTTATTCAGGCTGTGACTCCCCCGCCCAGCCCCTGAGAGCAGGTCAGGGTGTCCCCTGAGCAGAGCATGCCTTCCTGAGGGAGGGGCCAGCCACCACCTGAGCTGGGCAGGTATCCTGGGCCATGTCGCCAGGGCCTGCATGGGAGGGGACACCTTTGGAACAGATAGGCAGGAGGAAGGCGGGGAGTTGGGACAGAGCTGGGGGCAGATGGCTTAGTAGGTCTTAATCCATCCCTTTCCCACCAAACCCTAGTTTCTCTGAACCACGTGAAAGGGGCTCACTAGGAAGTGGGGCGCTGCCTCCAAGGGCGCCCTGCCTCTGGTGACCACCCCAGTGCCCCGCGCCCTCTTCACAGAGGGGCCTTGGGGGGAAGTTGTGAGTGGGGGGGGTCCCCTTCCACAGCTATTGTGATTCTGTCCTTGACGCCCTTAGTCGTGTGTGTGTGCCTATGTGTACACGTATGTATGTGTGGGTGGGCGCAAGCATACATGAACATGAGTGGGCAGATGCATGCATGTGCCTGTGTCACAGTGTATGTATGGGTGCGTGCACATGTGCATGTGTGTGCAAGCATACGTGAATGTGGGGGACAGACGTGTGTTCCATGTGACACACATGTATAGGTATGTGTGCATGTGTGTGTAGTGCACGTGTGCATGTGTGTGCAACTTGAACATGGGGGGCAGACGTGTGCGCATGCCGTGTGATACACACACGTTCGAGTGGGTGTGGGTCCGGGCGCAGCCCCCTCACTGCAAACCCTGTGTGCAGAAGTAACAAAAGGGCCTCTGAACTGCAACAGTCACATCAATCTCTGATTAATGAATTAGGATCCAACATTTTAACTAATGGAGCACATTAAATAGAAAGTCCCTGAGAAAGAAGGGGGAAAAGGACTAATACCAGACACTTTTCAAAGCTTCTTTAATAAAAAGTGTATTTGGGGTTTGACCGTAATGGCTAGCCTCGCTTGCCAAAACCTGACGCCCTGGCAGGTAACTTTCATCAAGCATATCTGAAATGGTACCTAAATGAATTAGCAATAAAATGGACTTAGGCCGAGCAGTGGGGACCTCCATTAATCTCGGGTTAATCACTAAAGAGGTGCCATTCACTTTTCTTAAGAAGTCACATTTTTCTCCCCTTGCTGGTGACCAGATTTCATAAAGTAACATATTTCTAATGAAAGGTCTCTGCTTGAATTAAACCCTGAAGGTTTATGCAGATTTCGAGTTTGATCACTGCTGGCACGGGCTCTTAGCCGCTGCGGCAGGAAGGCCTCTCTGAAAGGGCCCAGCGTGCAGTTCATAATATTCTTTGAAATAAAATAGTGCAGTTGTGCTTAGTGGCTTTAATCAGCCCTGACTTTTGATAGTCAAACAATAGCTAATTACAGTAACACCTGCCTTCCAGGCCCTGCCACGGCGGCCCCTGCCGGAGAGAGGCCTTGTCTCTGAGCCGCGTGATTATTGCAGGCTCTCTGCACAAAGAAGCGAGGCTGACACTCAGCAAGTTTGGTGGCCATTAGGGAAGGTTTATTTTGCTGCCGCTTTGCTAGCTTTTCCACTCCATTCTTCCTCTTTGTATTTTTGGGGGTTGCTGGTGGCGAGGGAGGGGAGGAGAGACAGGCACATCGGGCCTGGGGAAGCCAGCTGGGGGCGAATGCTGTCAGTTTACCCCCGTAGGCTTGAGATTTGGAGACGGGCGTTTTGAACGCTGGAGACCCCGAGAGCTCCCGTGTGCAGACGGCAAAGCAGGGACCCCACGTCCGGGCTCGGGGCCAGGCAGGGCAGCCCGGCAGCCCCGGTCTCGTCTTCCTCGGGTGGAGCGTCGTTGCAAATGAAATGCACTTCGATGTGTGGGGAGCGGGGAGACTGGCCCAGTGGAAGTCATAAATTACTATCTCGTTTAAGTCTTTCTTTTCTCATTAATTTCGCCTGGCAAATGAGCCTGCGTTTCCCAGAACCCGGCCAAGTGAGTAACAAACATCAGCCTGTCAGCCGTGGGTTCGACAGACCCTGTAACAAGTTCCTCCTGGAAATGAACAGGGGGGCGTGGGTGATGGAACAGGGGGGCGCCCCGTCCCCGGACCACGGCTCGCATCCGTCCTCACAGCCGCCCGTCGTGGGCCCCCGCTCACCCCCGCGGCCCTTTGGGAGGAGCCCCCCACCAAGAAACAGAGACAGAGCGGGAGGAGCAGGGTCTGGCTGGGCCCGTGCGGGGTGCCAGTCGCTGACCAGTGGGCATCCCACACAGCGCTGCTGGGCGTACCCCTGGCCTTGGGGGCCCTGAGTCACCCCTTCCTCTTTCCAGTTCCCTCGGGAACTTCATAGGGTCCCTTTGAGGAAGAGTGCTGCACGGGCTGCAAAGGGCCTTCTGCCAGCACCCTGGGTGACCGTGCCCTGGGGTGGCATGAGACCTGGGAGGGGCGTCACTCCAAACTGGAGAGCCTTGCGTAGCCCTGGCCACTCCCAGGAGGCCTGCCATCTTCCTTCCTCGGGGATCAGAGCGCCCGAGCCATCTGCGCCGCCGCCAAGACAAAGCTCCCCTCTGCCTGCGGTCGGGCGGCGCCCCCGGAGGGCGGGTGTGCACACGCGTGCCTGCAGGGCCATGTCCTTGGTCCCTCTCACGCTGCGGGTGCCATTTCCGTTCCGTTGGCTTTGGTCTCTGGACACTGCACCATGTTGACAATTACCCACAGCCAGGACTTGCCAAACGCTGGAGTTGAAAAGGCTTCAAGGAGGAAAAAAACAACGGGAAAGCTGTTTTCTGTTAAGGCAGGTTTATTTTTCCTTGCAATTATGTCTGACTAAAACGTCCTTGTGCGGGAGGCACTTCCCCAAGAAAGGTTGATTCACCCTGCCCTGGACAGGGAGTGGAGGCCGCCTCCGGTCCGGCCCCCTGAAGCCTGGGGCTCGGCCCGGGCGGGAGGCCGCAGAGGCTCCTCGGTGGGTCAGCGCTGCCTGCGCGGGTCTGCGAGTGAGGCCACTGCAGAGCGAGCCTCCGTTTCTCATCTCATTCCCCTGGAGAGGGAGGCAGCCCCGCGCGGGAGCCCTGCATTTTCCCTCCGGGCGCCCCTGCCAGTGCCCCGAGGCCAGCCTGGCCTGGGCGGAGGGCGCGCGCACGGATGGTGCCGGGGCTGTGGTCAAGTTCAGCATGCGAGAGGCCGTCCCCTCCCGGCCCTGCCCTTGCCCGCACCGGTCGCGACCCCCAGCCTCTGAGGCGGCATCTGTCTCTCATCTCCCTGTGTTTGCCATCGCTGATCAGTTTGATTGATCATCTCTGCGGCCGTAGGTGGGCAATAAACCAGTTTTGACTGCCTCTCGCATCTCCCTCAGGACTCCGTCAGCAGGACAGGACTTGACACCATCATCCGTCACCTGCTGCCTGTGGTCATTGTGCCTGATGACCAGCAAACAGATAGGAACCAGGCCCAGACGAGCTTTGGGTGGGGCACATGGATGTGTCGCCCACTGTTGGGCCCTGCCGAAGGCGGGGCTGGGGCTCCAGCTCCCCTGGGCCAGGTCCCACCTGGGGATGTCACCAAGCGCTGTGGGCTTCCCTCTCCCCGGCCCCCCGAGGAAGGCGGCTTGGAGGCACGTTGTCCGAGAGGGCTGTCTGGGTCCCCCCATCTCCAGGGAGTACACCACCTGCGACATCTTGACACATGGTCCCTGGCATGTCTGCAGAGACAAAGGAGGACAGTGAAGGGAGGCCCCCTGCCAGCCCCAACCCTTCCTTCTTGGGGAGAAAAGACGTGGGTTTATGATGTGAGCCTGCCGATGCCCCAGGGGTGTGGCTTAGGCCTGTGTCGGCGCTCGGGCCTCACACATTGGGCCTGGGCATAAGGGGCACTGACCCTAGAGGAGTGGGCATGAGCCTGCTTCCTGCACTGCCCTTCCCACGCCAGCACCGCCAGCCTCCACGCACGCACGTGCACGCCCCGTGCTCCGGGTGCTGTCTGAGCGGTCAGTGCCAGCAGCCAGAGCCAACAGGAGAGCTTCCAGAGCGGGGCTTTGGGGACCACAGGACCGAGTGTCTGGGGGCCTGCCTCCCGGCTCTCACAGCGTTCCTTCACCCCACCTGGAAGCCCCCCGACCCCCGTATAGCTGGCCCTCTGTCCTTGTGGCCGTTTCCCGGTTTGCGTCCCCCCCGCCTATGCCAGAGGATATCCCCACGGCCTCTCTGGGCCTCCTCGACACCTGGCGCCTACGGTGGCCCATCTCCCTCGGAGGGGATGCCTCTCCTCAGGGTGGCCTGGTCCTGCCCCCCAGACCAGCACCCTAAGCCTAATGCTGTTTGGGTGACACATAGGGGATGAAATAAACAAGTGCACAGGCAGGACGCCCCTCGGCAGCCTTCAGCGCAGGGGACGGGCCTGGGGCGTTCCCCTCCCACAGCTGCCCTTTCCTGGCTGGGAAACCCGCCTGTGCTCCCCCGGAAAACGTGCGGCTCAGCGAATGTGACGTGCTGGGGAGCTCCCCGCGTTGGCATTAAACGCCGGCCTCAACTCTTGGGGGTCATCTCGGGTGCCCACAGGGAGCCAGGGTACCCAGCAGTAGCTGGTGGGGCCACAGGGGGTGTTGGGGGATGTCGCCAGGCATCCTGATGCGAGGCTCGCCCTGCAGGCTGTCCCCCTTGACCCACAGGAAACTGACCGCCCGAGACTTGCTGCTTGCGTTGACAGACTGACTGATGGCACATTTTGAGAGATGTGTCTAAATTCGGAAAACCTCCCCTGGTCTAAAACCAGAGACAGGAGAGGACGGTGAAACCACCAGGACACGGCACCCTAAATGCCCTCTCACGCTGGCGGGCTCCCGAAGCCCATGTGCAGCCCCCACACCCCTCCAGTCGCCCCAGTGCTTCCGGCCCCCACCGTTAGAGTGCGGCCGGCCTTGCAGACAAGCCGCCAGCATGTCCTCTGTCCTGCACAACTCCGGGTGCGGAGTGCTTTCTGTCTGTCACCATTAGCGTGTCAACTGCCCTGAGGGCCGGGAGGGGCTGGCTTTGGAAAGCCAGCAGGTGTGGAGGCTGCCGCCAGTGGCTACCAGAGCAGCTTGGGGCCCCTGAGGCTTGGGGGTGCAATGGGACCCTCTCCTTACCAAAGGGCACATTGTCACCAGGGGCTCTGCAACCCTGCCCACCGGCCAAGAAGGGCCGGTGGCAGCTCAGAGCAAGGCCAGACCTCCCCTGGGCAGCCTGGGCCCGAGGGGCAGGGCCGGGCCCTCTGTGGGGCCCATGCCAGGTGAATGGAGCCGGAATGAGACGCAGCCTGAGGCCTTAGCGGCATCTGGGGGGGGCGGGGTAAGTGCGCTCTTGTCAGACCCTTAAAGAGAGAGGGAGCAAGGTAGGGCGTTGGGAGGGCCTGTGCTGGGCGGGCCCCTGCCGCCCAAGTGCCCGTGCAGGCTGGCGGGGGCTACCCCCTGCGTGCCTGGCTGCCGCTGGCTTCCTCCTGAGCTGCCCTGACCAGAGCTCCCTTCCGGTCAGGGCCCTCTCTGGCCAGTCG
This sequence comes from Aselliscus stoliczkanus, assembly GCA_033961575.1. Taxonomy (NCBI): domain Eukaryota; kingdom Metazoa; phylum Chordata; class Mammalia; order Chiroptera; family Hipposideridae; genus Aselliscus; species Aselliscus stoliczkanus. The sequence continues at coordinate 181,298,710 of CM066730.1, read as the reverse complement.
GAGGGAAAAGACGTGAGTCGCGACCTCTGTGAAGAGGCCTGAAGCCCGCCGTGGCCGTGCCCTTCCCCGGAGGGAGGAGGTGACTGCCCCAGGGGCTGCGAGCTCTGACCGGGATGCCGGGGTACGTCCTGCAGGAGGGCCAGCACAGCAAGGTGAGGGCCACGGCGGGACGGAGGGGCCTCTGCCCCGGCCCGTCCAGGTGCCCATGGAGGGCAGCCCCCCGGAGGCCTGGGCACAGCCTGCAGTTAAGGCCAGGCATGGGGGCCACCAGAGGAGTTGACAGGGAAGCCAGCCTGTGCCCACTGTGTCCCCTGAGCAGTGTAACCCGGAGGGCTATATACTCACAGCCAATGTGAAGTGCCAGGCTAGCGTGAGCCCCGTTAGGACAAAACCTCATGGAATCCCGAGTGTCCTAAAAGAAATATTGGTTTATCTTCCAATCCTGGTAATAACATATATTCTTTGTGAAACGATCAGGGGAAAAACCAGGATGGTTTAAATAAGAAAATCAGAAGTACCCATGATTCCTCTGCTAGCACATAAAGGTAAACACGCAACTACGGGGAGATACACACCCACCGTCAGCACAAAGCTGGTGTGGCCGCCTGGCCAGAGCTGAGCGTGTGCCTGTGTTCAGGTGTGTGCCTGCGTGTGCGTGCAGGCGTGTGAGGGCAGTGCAGGCGTGCACGCGTGCCGACGCTTACCGCACACTCTCAGGCTGACATCGTCCAGGGGAACGCGGCCCCACGGCATATGATCGGTTCTTTCACTTTGATCGTACACGGCCGTCCCTGGCAGTGGCGTCGCACCGATGGGCTCGCTGGGGACGGCGCCTCCCTCCAGGGACTCCCTGGCCGTCCCGGGCAGGTGGACCTGCTTCAGGCTCATCTCTTGCACACAGAGGAAGTGGTTTCTCTCTCCATCTGCCCCACCCGCCCTTGCTGTCAGCGTCCAGCCCGACATCAGGAGCGGCCTCCACGCTAGGCCCTCAGGGCTGCTGTCATCCCCCTGGGTTTCCAGGCTGTGGGCGGCTTCAGTACACACTGGTGCCATCTAAAACCTTCTCTGAGGCCTAGAAACATGTGTTTGGCTTTGGGGAAAAAAAAAAAAAAACAATGAAAGGGAACCCTGGGCAAGACCCCTGGTGCTCGGGGGTTGACCAGGAAGCTGGCAGGCCAGTGGGCCATCTGGGGGCCTTGGCAGGGGGCCTCAGCAGGAAGGCGGGCCGAGCCCCCCACGCCCACCCCCGCCACACCGGGAGTGACAGAATCCTAGCAGGGACTCTGGAAATTGGAAGACTGGTTAGAAACAATGAGAAGATTCAAAAGTTTGGCTCCAAGCTGCACAGAGGGCTTCTTCCCAGGTTCTGGGTCCGGAAGCCGAGGGGCCTGGGCAGAGCACGCGTCTGGCTCGGGGCCGGAGGGGTGAGCGGCACTGCCAGGCTGCCGCCCCCGATTCTTCACTTGCTGGTGGTTTGGCGTTGGGCTGGTCCCTCACCCTCTCCAGGCCTCAGTCACTCATCTGGAAGCAGGGGTGTGCTGTCAGTCCCGCGGGCTGCCCTGAAGATGCAGTGAGGCGGTGACGCAGGGGACCGCTGGGGGTTCCGCAGCATCCACGGGGTCGGGTGTTGGGTCTCGGGGTGACGCTGCGGGAACCCACATGTTCTCTTTAGCTAAGAATTTTGCCGTCGTCTCTGGCACCGCTGACTCCTGGCTGGCAGAGCGCGGCGGGGCGCATGGCGGGTATTTTCTGAATGATACGTGGAGCCAGGAGGCGCGGGACACCATGAAAAGGTGGTGCTGGTGCAGCTCTAGAGCGGCACGGTCCCCGTGGTCCCCGAGACCCCTTGGGCACAGATCTGGGCTCCCGCCAGGCCACACCTCCCTTCCACCTTCTGTGCGGCCGGAGTCCCTGGAAGCGAGCGGAGCACTCTACCTGAGCACAGGGGCTTCCCGTCATCACGGCGTTTCGCCAGCGTCCCCGTCTAGCCCGTGGGATGGGACGGCCAGCTCCTTTACCAAGGGAGCCCCTCTGGACTTGCAAATGAGAAGCATCTGAAACTGGTATCCAACTTGGCTCCACTCTCCTACCTATAAACAGGCCTGATCCGTGAGTTCTCAGAATGTTCTAGAAGAGGAATGTGCTTAGGGCTGGCTTTGGCATGCAGACATTTCCATGGAGAGGTCGGTAAGTGCCAGACTCTGGCACTTACCCTGGAAACGCGGGCTGGCCCTGCCGGCTGGGGCAGCTCGGGGCTGTGAGCTGGGTGGAGGCTCCGGGCTGCTGGCTCAGCTCCAACACGTCCTTGACCCAGAGGCCTTGCCCCTGGTGCTGGAGCCCTGGCCTGCTGACTGGCCGCCCCCAGGAGCCTGGACCCTGGGCCGCCTGCTGGGCCAGGCGGGCTCTGTCGGGGCCCCTGGTGCAGGAAGCCCCTCCCAGCAAGCTCCACGCTGAGCGTGTGAGTGGCTTCCCACCCGCATCAAGGGTGGCTGCTGCTTTTTTTTTTTTTTTTAACAAGATGGAAGAGCGTTTTATAACTGAATCCCGAGAAGCTTGGTGATGGCCAAGGTCACTGAGGTCACCTGGACCTAAGTCCTGTGTCTGGCTAACTGTGCAGCAAAGGCAGGCTGCCTGTGTGTGTCGGACGGCGCGTCTCCTTGATCACAGGCGTCGGTTAGAACCGTTGTTGCTGCTGCGTGTGTAAATTCCCCATGAACCTGGATTTATTCTCTACCTGGAGAGGGGGCTCATTTTCTCCACGTGAGGCTGAGGGGGTGCGCCGAGGTGGGGGCGCCGGGCTGAGGGGTCAGGTCCTGAGCCTCCGCCCGCAACCCCGAAAGCCTGAGTGGGTCCCAGTCACTCCCTGTCTTGTGAAGGAATCTAGCCCAGTGGTGGGGGCGTTGCTGCCCATTAGCCCCTCACTGCCTCCAGGTGGGAACTTCCCTGGCAAGGAAGGTGCCAAGGAGTGACCGCCAGCAGCCTTGCCCAGGCCTGAGACAAAGCGGGCAGCGGAAGAGAAGCAACTCAAGTTCCTAGGGGCGACACTCAGGTGCGAAGCCTGGGCACTCAGCAACGTCTCCAGACGGGAAGCTGGCGGGGCCTGGCCGCTGGCTCCAATGACCGTGGTCCATTCACCTCCTGTGGCCTGGGCCCAGCCAGGGCTGCCACCGGCGCCTGGAACCTGGGGTGCAGGCGCCCTCTATCGCCTGCTAAGGGATGTCTTTCCTCAGAGTGCACCAGCAGCCTCGACAAAAGCCTCTGCAAACCGACATGAAATGCCCGTTTCCCCAGACGTTATCTGCCTTTGGGGAACCTTTAAAATAAAGAGTCAAGCGTTCCCAGCTCCGGTCTGATTTTTAATATGAACCGTGTGGTCCTTGAAGCGTGAGTATTTTTGTAAAGCATTTAAACGGCTTCTATTCAGTCAGTTTTGGTAGAAAAGCAATTGGAGATACGGCCAAATGATGAGTTTGTTTCCCTGTGGCCTGGCACTCTGTTGAGAGCAGAAGCATTTCAGAAAGCTCCAGAATACCAGAGAATGGGGGCATGCCTCCCGGGGCAGGCTTTGTGTGCCCTTTCTCAGGTTAGTGTGTGGGAGCCGGGCTGCGGCCCTTCCGGTGGTGTAGCCGGCAGGATGGGGCAGCCAGGGACCTGCTTTTGGCAGCCCTGCAGGCAGAGCCCCATCAAACCTCCTAGCCTGGGGAGGTGACTGCTTCTACAGGTTCTCCACTGGCTTTGTGTATTTGAACATCACCTTGAATGAGCGTCTTAGATGCTTTATGGAGGGTTTTGTTTTGGGGGCAGGGGGCTTGTTATTTATTTTGTTGTTGGGTGTTTTTGTTTGTTGGGGTTTTTTTGGTTTCTAGTATGTCTGTTTTCCACCTGGGGGCAAACATATGACTCTTTTTTTCCTTGGTGGCAGTTTCTTTATCATTCTAGTGACTCACTGTGGGGACAGTTATGCCCTGGGGGTACGGTCTGGTTTTCAGGGCAAGTGGATGCCGGCCCTGCGCCGGGCAGACAAGCCCTGTGGGCAGCGCTGGGATCCCAGGGACATCCCTCCTGAGGCGTGGGTGGCACTGAGGTCCTTTGCCTGCAGGACAAGGTGGAGGGGACAGGCTGGACGCAGTAACGGGGAGGGAAGCACGGAGGCAACACACCCACCTGACTGTCCTCGTGACAACAGACGTTTGCAAAATTCTAGATTGGGTTCTGCATAGAGGCTCGTGGAGGCCTCCGGCTTTCCAGGACAGTGCTGTGTCTGTGGTCACCTCCGGGAGGCCCGAACCTCATCGCAAAACTGTGGGCCACAGCAGAACGAGGCCCTGAGCCCCACACAGCCCAGGCTGTCAGATTTATAACAGCCCTGGAAACACTGCCGGGCACGTGGGACCAGTGCTGTCAGCGGAGGGTTTACGAGCCTGGGAGTTAATTTGCGAGGACGGATGTGAGGTGGGTGCGTAACCTCCCCGAGAGGCGAATGCGCCCCATGCGGCCTTGTTGTAAAGTACCGTTGGTCATCCGGGCCTTCGTGGGTGTCAGGCGGTTGGGAGAAGCATCTTGTTCTAAGCGCTGCTGGGGTGCCGCTGAGAGCCAGGCGCCGAGACAGTGGCGCTGCCGTCTCCATCCGACGGTGGGAAATCAGAGGGTTTGTCTTGGGCCCGGGCAGGGGGACTGCAGTCTCAGCAGTGGGGTCTGTGATTGGCCCCCCCGCCCAAGGGCCTTTCATCTAGAGGACCTGAGAGGTCACGCGTGAGCCACGGGCCACGGCGCCACGGAAGCGCCAGCTGCCTGCCCAGGGCCGAGGGGCAGAGCAGGAAGGCTGCGCAGGGCCTGGCACGTGCAGTGCAGTCTCTGGCTGCCCAGGAAGCTTCCAGACTCAGTGCACCCAATCAGCACGCTGGCTTCGCCGTGCCGGTCCCTTCCCTGGCTGTGAGCCCAGCGTGACACGGTCCTGGATGGAGCGTGAGCTTTGGAGGGTGGAGACCACAGGCTCCTCCGCCAGCCCAGTCCTCGGGCGCCCGGAGTGTGCGAGGGGCCGTGGACGGCGTAGCACGGAGGCGAGCTGGCGCCCGGTGGCCCCCGAGTTCTGGGCCAGCCCAGAGGGTGTCCTGGTGAGATATTCAGCCCTTGGCAAGATTTTTGGAGCCCACCGAGCACACTTGGGGACCCGAGGTGGGTGTCCGTCTGGCTTGTGCGTCTGTCTCCAGAACCGCGGAGGGCAAGTGCCTCTCCCCGCCAGCTGGCCACCTGCACATTCTTATTCCCTGTCCAGGTGTCGCTGGGCGAGAGTCCCCCCCTCCTGCCTGTACCCCATTGTTCCACAGGCTCCTTTAGGTCATTTTACATTTTCATCTGATCCCTGTAATTCTGCAGAACATTCCCGACCACAAAGCTGCCTCGTGCAGCTGGTGTTGCATCCCCGCTCTCCTCGCTCACAAAGCTCTGGACAGAAGCGGCTCCGCTCTGGCCCGGCCCCAGGTACACGCAGGTCCCGTCTCCCACCCACAGCCTGGTGTTGGTGTCGGGCGTGGTCACAGTGCCTTGGAGCCCAGGGCACGCGTGCCCTTCGTCCTCAGGACTCCCAGGGCTGGGGGGATGTGCCCAGTGGACCCCCCGCCGCCGCTGCCTGGATCCTGGGGCCTGGGTGCTGCCCGCAGCTGCACAGGCCCCAGCGCGGTTCCGTGGGGCGGGGGGACACAGCCCACCGTGGGCTCTGGAGCCTAATCAAAGACCCGAGCACAAAGCCCCTGCGGGTGACACAGCAAAAAATAAATATCAAGGAACATTTGAAGAGCTCAATACATTGATCAGATCCCCCTGAACCTTCACCCTCATAACGACAGGACCATTTAAATGCTAATGTCATTTTTTAAAAAGTCAATTACGGGATTCTGAAGGAATGGAGTCCGCGTCCCCCACCCAGGGCTCTCCTACTGCTGACGCCCTCTGCGTCCACAGGCAGTGGAGCGTTCGCTCGTCCCCTGCAGGGAACACCCCGCGCAGTGGTCCCCGTAATTGAATCAAGTTGATACAGACACCAAAAATATTCCAAGCACCGTGGGTGACAGGAAGCACACGATGACAAAGCCACAGAGTCTGTGGGTCCAGGGGAATGGCAACTGCACTTAACCCTTTGGAGGACGAGACTGTACCCCGTCCAGCCCACAGGCCAGCCTGTGTCCCCGCAGGGAAGAGACCCAGGGCTGGTGACACACCAGCCTTCTGGAATGTTCCAGAGATGGGTGCCATTTCCCATCAGCCCCGGCTGTGCTCTCTCACCCTCCCGATGGGCATCCTTGCTGCCCTGGACTGGCGTAGAGGACAGCTGGCTGCCACGTGGCCAGGAGGGGAGAGAGGGGACCCCGCCCAGGGCCCTGGGCTCCTGCCCTCCACAGAAGCCCATGGGGGCTCAAGGGGGCGCTTCTACCTGGTACCCGCAGCTCCTCCCATGCCAGTGATGCCCATGACGGCTGCCTGACCCGTTTCCACATTGCCAGACTTCTGAGTGCTGGACACGTAACTCCCACAAGGCCTCCCTCCAGAGGAGACACAGGCACGGGGGGCTGCCTGCTGCCGCGCTGGAAAGAGCTGCACGTCAGAGCCCATCTGCCCCAGTGGGAGCCGCGCAGACAAGGAGGCAGCGCCTTCACGGGTGGGGGTGGGGGCTGCCCGAAGATCCCAGTAGCTAGACAGCCTGAATACCTGGAGAGAAGGCGACAAACTTGCCAGCATTTCTGGGGCTGTGGCCATCGAGGGCTGACCTGTGCCCCTCACACCCCGACCGACCCTAGCGCATGGGCAGAGCGAGCAGAGACGTGGGGGTCAGCTGTGAGCAGGTCCCTGGACACCATACGTGGCCCGGGGCTCCAGGGCAGGGCCGCCTTCTCCACTTCCCTGGCCTCTGGTGGAAGGGACCCTCCACGCTCTGCTCCCCTGGTTGGCAGGGAAAGAACCCCCCTGGGAGTCCCCAGTCTGCTTTCTGAACCCCAGGGTCCTCGCTGGGAAAGTCCGCGTGACGGCCCACACACACGGCTTGGGGCCGGGTAGGCCACGTCACGCGGCTCCCGCAAGCAGGTGCAGCAGCCGGAGCTCAGCCCGCTGTCCCCCTGCCGCTCGGACTACAGGCAGCTCAGTGACTGAGGCCGTAGGGGGTGGGTGTCAGACTCCAATGCCTGGAGCCGTGAGGGGCTCTTCCTCTGGGAGCCAGGGCCCCCCCCCGCGACGGGCACGTGTCCCGAGAAGGGGCAGGACCAGGTGGCTGAGCAGGGTCCCGGATGTCTCTGCCCAGCCGGCACCATAGGAGGAAGTGTGGGCGTCTCTTCCTGCCTTTGGCCACTGCCCAGCAGTTTGGCGAGTGTTGAGGCTTCAGAAGGTACTAGGGAGACGGTGCTCCTGGGGGATTGCTGGCGTGTCACCCCGGGACCACCCCCTGCAGGAACTTGGGCAGCGCGCTCAGCTGGCCTGCTGCCTTGGCCTCAGCTCCTGGCTGAGGACCCCAGTCCCTGCAGAAGGGGCTTCCGAGGTTCCTTCTCCCTCATCCAGTGTCACTCGCCGCAGGGCTCAGGTAGGAGAACCCCCAAAGAGGAGGGAGCCACCTGTGCTGCCATGGGGAAGGCACCTGACGAGCTCACAAGGTGGGGAGGGCAGGGCTACCTGGAGTGTGGCCCAGGGCCCCCGGCCCAGGACCCAGGGGTCTGCACGAAGCACGCAGCATCCTGCGCAGTGTGTATCTGTGGGAGTCAGCAGCCAGCAAAGTCCCTGGGGGTCCTGATACCCCCAGTCTGGGGGCCAGCAGGCAAGCAGACCCCGAGGGCACCCAGCTCAGCCGCTTAGCTCGCAGCCTCGTTTTACGAACCTGTCAGATAGGACACATGCTGTGTGGCAGTGGAGTCGCTGCCGCCTGTGCACCTGGCGGTGCGAGGGCTGGTCCCACGGTGCGTGCTTCCACCTCAGCCCCCGCCCCCTGACCCCACACTGTCTCTGTCCCTGAACTTGACCCACCTTCCTGCCACGTGCCAGGGCCCACACTGAGCCAGGGTTGGGGGTAGGTGTGAAGGAAGCCCATCCGGCGCCCACGGTCAGTGTCCTGGCGTTACTGACTGAACTTGGGTTCCTGAGCTTCACCCCTACCACCCCTGTGCAGGGCTCCCTGCAAGGACCCCCTTCTGACACTTGGGAGTAGACAATGGAAATGAGTCAGTAATGGCTCAGCCTGCCAGCCCAGCAGGGCTCTGACCTCCCTCCGTGTGTCTTCATCCTCGCGATGCTCCAGTGAGGGAGGGGGTCTCAGCACCCCAGTTTCACAGATGAGGAAACCGAGGCACAGAGGCTGGGACCTGCCCGGGCTCCCCCAGAGTTGGGACAGAAGGCAGACTGTCAGAAGTCCGCTGTTCTCCAAGGGTACTTGGCTCAACCCGCCCTCCCTCCCTCCAGCTCTTCACACCGTTTCTGAACTCAAAGCCCACCAAGGCTGCCAGCCCTTCCCACGATGGGGACAGAGGTCCATGCTCAGGACAGCCCTGGGGTGGCCGTCACTAACGAAGGTGTGGCTCCCACGTCTTTCCCTAAATGTTGTCCCTTCTAATAGCAAACCCCTGCCCCCGAGTCAGCTCAGTGCTGGCTGAATGGAACGTTATCTCCACTACCTCACCAACCCCACTGCAGTGCTGTCCCCACCGGAATGCCGTCCCCACCGGAATACTGTCCCCACTGGAATGCCGTCCCCACTGGAATGCCGTCCCCACCGGAATCCCATCCCCACCGGAATCCCATCCCCACTGGAATCCTGTCCCCACTGTCACAGGAAAGAATTGGGCTCTAGGAGGACCCGCAGCAGAGGAAGAAACTCAAGACAGGGGCCGTGGATCTCAGAATATTGTGAAATTGTCCAAGGCAGGTCCTATTAGATCCCTGAAATGGGATATGCAGCCTGAACTTGGTCACATAATGCAGCTCTGTCTGGGAAGGGCCCGGAGCGCCAGGGCCCCGAGCTATCTTTCAAAGGGCGATAGTTACGGAAATTAGTGGTGCAGAAATCCATCCCCATCATTCATCAGGGGTCTTATTAACTGTCCTACGATGTGACAGCAGCAGCCTGGCCTCCTGGCTTCAGGGGCCTGGGAGAGGCCGTCTTCGTCCTCAGCTGCGAGGAGAGGTGTGGGAGGAAGGCCTCGTGGGTGCTGGGTGCTGCAGCTTCCGGGGTCCACCCAGTGGAGGCGGCCGCCAGAAGTCTGGGTGAGGAGGAACCAGGGCAGAAAGAGACCCTCGCAGCCTTGTCTCGGAGCAGTGGTGACACAGCGTCCCACACGGGAGGAAATCGCCCCGGCAGTCGGGTCCCCATGGAAGGGCCAACTGGAGACCGCAGGGAGCCCTGGGGAGGCCTGGCGTCCCAGCGACAGGCGAAAGGAGCTGACCTTTGGAAGGACCGCCATCAGTGCCATATGCTTCTGTTATTATCCCAACAGCCAGGACAGCTGACAGCCAGCCCTGGGGTCCACAGCCCTTTGGGGCCCAGGAGCCTCCCCCGGCGCCCATCTCCTCCTGGGACCGGGCCTCTCCCTTGAATCGATGCCCATGTCACGGGACAGGTCAAGGCTGCAGTTCTCAGTGTGACCTGGGAACCTGTTGGAAAGTCAAGTTCTCAGATCCAGCCCAGACCTTCGGGTGGAATGCTGGGGTGCCGCCCGTGCTCTGTGACTGAGCCCTGCAGGTGACAATCCCGAGCAAGACTCACTGGGCTGGACACAGGACGAGTCTGGTTCCGGCCCCTGTTCTCCAGGGATCTTCTCCATGGGAAGGTCACAGAGGCCCCTCGGTGCCTGGGACCCACCGGAAGCTCCCGGAGTGGCCCTGCCCCACACGGGCGCCTTCCCACAGGGGCTCCCATGGGGCCCGGCACCTCTGGATGACCCATGTCCCGCCGGAGTTGGACACGGCAGCAGGAGCCCAGTGTGGAGGCACATGGTCATTAGAGGCCAAAGTCTTTGAGCCTAAGAGGCCTTGGCAGGACGCTTGCCTTTCAAGGTCATGCTCATGACCTTCCGCACATGACAGATTTATTGAGGGAAAAACATGTTGCGCTGTTTTGTCCAATGACATCGCCGGCAGGGATCTTCATGGCCGGGCCCCAGGCCTATTACTCAACACTGGCCTTATTACCCCCGAAGCCAGACGAGAGAGCACGGCGATGATAACACAGCAGGAGGGCACAGAGCCTTTCCAAACCTGGTCATTTTTAGCCCCTGCCAGCCAGAGTAGCGTCCGGCTCCGTCCAGGGGCCTTTGATCATCTGTCCCGGCTGCAGTGTCTCCACCTTCGGAGAAACAGAGGGCATGGAGAGATAACAGCACTTGAGTGGGTCACGCTCGCCCCGGCCACCCTGCTATCTGCTTCCCCGAGTGCTGAAAAGAGCTCCCGCGGCGAGCAGCACACACATCACCTTCACCCTTGACCGCTCTGTCTGGTGGCAGATAAGAAGGTGGGGGTGTCGGGGAGGGGAAAGCAGAGGGCAAGCAATCTACCCCCCCCAAAGACAAGGCTGGATGGCGTGGGAGGCTGCTGGGCTTCCTGTGGGGTTGGGGCACCCCAGGAGACAGGAATTGGGGGGTTGGGGCAGAGGCAAAAATGGGAGCCCAGGATGGACGTCCTCCCCCCACACTGGCTGGGGGGTCCAGCCCCACAGCTGAGCCATGAAAAACTTGTACCTCCGAGTGTGTTCAGAACAGCCCCGGTGGGTACCCAGCAGCGGGGAGGGGAACACAGGCAGAGACGTGCTTGAATTGCCCGGACGGAGGCGTTCAGCTCTGCCCCGTGGACTGGGACTTTGGCACAGGCTCTGCTGGCCTGTCTCCACAGTTAGTTACCAGGACAAGGGTTCTCATCCGTGTGGGGGCTTTCCCAAGAACCCCTTGCCCCTTGAGGATGGGGACCAATCCTACTGACCTATTTCCCACCCTGGTACCTGGCATTTGAACAACAGCTTGCACACTCGAACAGTCACCAGAGGAGAAGGGTTTGTCTGGGAGGGTTCTTGGTGAAGCCCACCAGACGGCCAGGCGGCCCCCAGCAGTTCCCCGTGGCAGCATGCGCGTCTGCAGATGGAGTTAGGAGCATCAGAACCCGTATGTGCACCCACCCCAAGCCCTTCGCTGCCGAAATGAAACCTTTGAAAGTCGCCACGGACCCTGGTTTTGATAAGAACACGTGGGCAGAGGGCGCGTTGCTCTCTGAGCGCTGCCTCACCTGGGGCAGAGCTGGAATGCCAGCTCATCAGAGGCGCGAACCTGGCGGGGCTGTTAAATAGGATGCCGTGATTGTTTCATAAACAGAGAGATTGAAGTGCCCGGGCCGGGAGCCGCTCATCATGGGGGAGTGCGGCTGAGCTCAACTCGTGACTCTATTTGTTTTGATAAGTGGTTGTCTCGGCTAATAGTAGGGTGTTTCGTTGTTAAGAGCTTGTTGAACGGGATTTATGGAAGCATCCCGCGCTGCTGTTTGTGCGGGATGCTCAGCGGCCGCTGGGAGCGGGGAGCTGGTGCCGGAGTTGCTCCATCTCTAGTGGGTTTCTCGCCGTCTCCCGGTTCCTGGGGTCCCTGCACGTGCAGGAGTCTGACGCGTACGGTCCACAGCGCCGCACAGCTCCCAGTGGGCACTTGAAAGGCATGTGTGCACGTATGTGCGTGTGTGTGTGGTTGTGCATGTGAGTATGTGTGAGTGTGGGGGCACGTGTGTGTGCGTGTGCATATGTGCACGTGTGTGTGCACGTGTGATGGGATCTAGGTTTCTGGCTTTGCCACAGGAGCCTGAGCGGCGCCAGTTCCCTGCTTCCCTGGGGACCAGGCGTCCCTCGTCCTGTTTGAGAGAGGCAGCGGGACATGACGAGGTCCAGGAGAGCAGGTGGGCAGAGCTTTCCTTTCGGGCAGAGCCTAGCGCAGTCACTGTGGAGGGCTGTGTGCCCCTGGGCCTGCTCCACGACGCCTTCCGAGGCTCCTTCCCGGGGAGGCAGCAGGTGGCAGGTTGGACCCCTCTCTGTCCTCTGCTCCATCTTCTGACCAGCTGCAGTTTCAAAAGCATGCCCAGAGGCGGCCTCCACCCTGCTACACAGGGTCTCCCCTCCCAGCCTGCCGGCCAGATCACGGCAGATGGGGCCTCAGAAACCTGTGGGTTACCCCCAAACAGCCAGTGAAGCCACTCTGCTTTGATGTCAGTGGGCCAGCCCTTCCCACTCAGGCTCCTGTGTGTCCCCTCCCTCCGCCCCCAGCAGTGCCTTCTCGCTGGAGCAGAGCCCCGCAGACCGACCAGCTCCCCGCAGTGAGCCAATCCCAGAGGAGCGTGGAAGGAACGGACGCCCCCCCCCCACCTGGGCAGAGCAGCTGTGTGCTGTTCCCAGCCCCACCTTGCTGGGCCGTAATTAGCTCTAAAGTAACAAAGCTGTGACCTCGTGGTCCTGCAAGGAATGCCCACGCGAGACTCAGAGGTGGACCGTGGGCAGAGGCAGACGAACCATGCCAGTGTCCCTGTCATACGCAGGGCAACCTTTCTGTTCTTACATTTGTTCTCCATTGAAAGAAAAATGTACTTTCTCACCTGCAAACAGACCCAGCCCCACCCGTTTTAAGAACCATAGGATCAGGGGCCTGCCGAGTGGCACGGTGGTTAAGCGCTGGCTTAACCTCCCACATATGAGGGCCAGTGACACTGCCCTCAAAAAAAAAAAAAAAAGAACCACAGGCTCAGGAATGCATAAGGCAGTGTTGGGTCCCATCGTTGGGGTGTCAATCCCCCCTGGGAAAACCACAATGGCTGGTCCTGGGATGGCTCACTCCCGCGTCACTGGGCATACTGAGGTGCTCTGCCTGTGGGGTGCAGTAGGCTGTTAAGCTGGCTCCCAGGCGGCCCTGGCCTATGCCCGCTCCCCGCCCCCCTGAAGCCCTGTGCATTTACTGGGAATGCTGGCACAGGAAGACTGGTGCGCCGTGGAAGGAGAGGCCAGGCTGCTGTGCTGAGACAGTCACAGGACGGTACCCAGGCCAGTCACCAGATTGAGCATGAAGGCTGGGTTGTGGTCCTCACCCCCTCTGGCCTCAGTTTCCTCTCCTTACATAAAGGCAGGCTAGTTGGAGACGAGGTGGGAAGGTGTCATGGTGATGGGAGAGGGCTGAGAGGGTCCCCTCAGACTTCTCGCGCCGCCCATCTCTCTGGACTTCCCGTGACGAGCTCATAGAGGTGACACTCTCCTCTCGGTCCCTCCATGGCCCCCTGTGCCCCCTGCCCGACCCCGGGAGCGTCCATGCTGTGGGGGAGGGCAGATGGCATCCTTTGATGCAGGTGTGCAGGCCCCACTCATTAAAGGTGGCCGTGCACGTGTGCCGAGGAACAAAGGGGCCCTTCACTGTCACCTCCTCGGGGCCAGGCGCTGGCCAGCCTGTAACCCAGGAGCCACGCTGCCCCCGCTCCATCCACACCGTCCGGCTCCCGAGGCCCCCACACCACAGCTCGCCCACTGCAGGCTTTGTTTAGTCTGGGTTTCTGGGCGTTGGGCTTTTTTTTCTCCAAAGTCTTCCAAAATTCTGTAGGCTGAAGACGCCACCCGTGCTGCCCAAGGAAGAGTGAATAACCTCCATGAGGAGTTCCTGTCTCCCCCAGGGCGCAGCGGGCTGAGAGCCGGGGGGAACTGGAGCGTGACGGCCGCCCCCCACAGGAAGGCCACGGAGCCGGCGCCTGCCCTCCCTGATAAAGACAGGAGTGCGTGGGGGGGCGCTCCCCAGGGCCCGGAGCCGCTCGGCAGGCCCGCTTCCATCCCAACCTCGGGATTGCCCCCGGGACGGCGAGCTGTCTCCAGACCGCAGCCCCAACCAGCTGCTGGGGCCCTGGCCCCCTCCCTAAACATGCGACCGCACGGCGGCTACGTGGCCCTGGCGGGGTGTCCCATCAGCCGGACAACTCTGGGCTGGGTCCGCATAGTTTTAAGGTTCTTGTCTGAGGCTCTGTGGAGGTGCCCTCCGGGCCCCATGCAGGGACACCGTTTCCCTCCCATGTCCTGGAGGCAGCCGCCCCATGACCTGTGCAGCCCTGAGAAATGGGGTGATCCATCCAGCCACCCCACAAATACTCGGGGTGTCCACTTTGTGCAAGACTCTGGGCTGCAGGGGGTGCGGCTGTGTGCGAGCAGCCTCACTGGGGACCAGGGCCAGGGGGACACAGACGGTGGCTTATTCTGTGGCCAGGAGGGAGGCAGGCCTGCAGGCCAGGGGCTGGCTCCGCGGGTAGGAGGGAGCGCCATGTTCCGGGTGCGGGCCTGGGAAGGGGCTTAGCTTTGTGTTCCACGAGGGTCTTTATGTGTGCTGCTTGTGCACCGGTTTTAAGCCTGCAAGGGAAGAATGGTTGGGTGGGGCAGGTTTGGGGCTGACCAGTACGTCTGCCCTGGGACTCCCCGTCCCCACGCCTTCGGTCCCTGCCCCTCCCCTTCTCGCTGCCCAGTGGCTGTGCTGGGGTGTGTGGCGGGGGAGGAGGCTGCGTTCAGTCTCTCCTCCCTAGCGTCTGGGCGCTCCCACCCTCCGAGGGGCGCTGGGGTCTGGGAGACGGTCTGGCTTCCCTGTATCCTGGGTCCAGGGAACCCCCCAGCGTCTGTGGGGGGATTTTAGGGCTGGACGATGGTGAGAGGGCAGGCGGGCAGGATCGGAGTGGGTTCCAGATGCCAGACTCAGGCCGAAGCCAGCGCAGGGACACGGTCTGGGCCAGGGAACCGGCAGCTAGAGGCAGGGGCGGGGGTGGGGCTGCGTGAGAGGAGGTCCCTGACAGCCAGACGCCTGGACCTTGGGGACGAGTTCTGGCCCTTGGAGAAGTGGGTTCGCATCCCCGAGCTGTAGGAGACTTGGCGTCTGCGTCCTGCAGTCCTTCCTCTCCGTCTGCCTCTGTGCCTCTGAGCACCCCTGTCCTGCCCGCTGGAGGCATAACCCCTACGGCAGGGACTCGGGGAGGCAGACTGTCGGTGACGACAGACAGTGGTCTAAAACTGCGTTGTCCCAGACGGCAGCCACGAACCAAATGTGGCCACTAAGCCCATGACACGCGGCCAGTCCAGCCAAGGCACTGAACTTTCATTTGATTTCATTTCAGTTATCTTACATTTAAATGGTGACCCCACTGTGCAGGGCAGCTCTGGAGTCTGGGCCTGTTTCCTCGCTGCAGCGCACGCCCTCAACAAGCGAGGTGGCGTCTCAGGGAGAGATGGCACCCCACACACACAGCTTCAGTGTCCCCCGACCTCCGCCATCCCCTCAGCACTGCCCCGCGGACTGTCCCCTCACAGGAAGCCCACCTACGCGTGGTGTCTGCCTGCTGCACCTGTCGCCGCAGTCGTACCTGCACTTTTCTCATCCCAGTCCACTTCCACCAAGCATGTTTCTCAAGGACAAGCTGCAGCCGTTGACCCCAGAGCCTGACCCCTCACAGGGCTCAAGGACTGCCCGCCGGGGAATGAACAAAGGGGAGGCAGCACCTGTTCTGTCACGGGTGGGGGAGCGCGGACACGGTGTGGCTGGGGTCGCGTGCTCTGCAGACACGGGCAGGCTGGGATTCGCGGGCTGTAAGCGGTCATCACACCCTCTGTTGTCTTGGTATTTTCGCAGGGTACATCTGGGTGACACTGTGCAGCTCGCTGTCACAAGGGTTTCTCTAAGCCTCAGCTACCGACTGTGACCCAGGCTGCCAAACTTTATGGTCAGTCAGGACAGGTGTGTTTGCCAATCAGCCAGGACAGACAGGAGGAGTGTGCTCCTTGTCGGGTGGGCTCTGACGTCCCCTGAGCTGTCCCACTGCCCCTGGTTGGTCCGTGTCCAGGGTGCTCCCAGATATCCGCAGTCACACCTGAGCTACACGCCGTGTAAATGGGCTCGCAGCAAAGCCACGCACTTCCCCCTGCAGAATCACGGCCTCAGAGGAACCCCTGGGGTTCTGAGACATGCCTCCCCGGGCTCCGTGCACCCCATCCCCACCATGAGCGTGTCTGGCGCATGCCGGGCCATGGGGTGCATGCAGGAGCAGCTCAGGCCAAATTCAGAGACCCTTCAGCCAAATGAGAACATAGGTGGTTCCCGTTTGTATAATGTACGGCCGGTCTTGTTGTGGGTGGTAGTTACGTTCTAGAAAGCCTCCCCGAACACTGAATCAGCGAGCGCTGACCCCGTGCTCCCGGGGGCACCGAGTGCGGTTCCTGCTAGCCTCTGGGCACGGCATTTCCGCCAGCGCATCAGCACGTCACCTTGTCTGATGTGCGTCTGTTTAAAGACGCCTCATTTAGTACATGCTGGTGACTCACTACCTTGCACATGTCCGTGTTTGGCACCGTGGCCACCTTGTACCCAGGGCACCACACAGCACTTCAGCCTGGGCTGGGGCCATTTAAACAGAAAGCACCAGCAGGCAGAAACGGCGCCAAGCAGACCCGAAAGGATGCCTGATGACACAGGAAAGCTAAAACCTCAGCTGGAAGTGTGCACAGCAGATGACCCAGCTTTTGCCCTGGTGCGTGTTCAGAACGAGTCCAAACACACCGCCATCACCTATCTGGGGGTATGGGTACATTTTAGCAAATAGGGGAGTTCACAGGTGTGGAATCTGCGAGTGAGGGTCGAGTCTTCAGACGTGTGTGTGTCAGCCTTATGATGGGTACAGCCAGTTTTATTGAGCTGTAACTCACATCCCATAAACTGGACCCTTTTGAAGTGTGCCATTTGGTGGGTTTCTTTCATGGATTGGTGGAACCGTCACCACCATCTATCTCAGAACATTTTGTCACCCCAGACAAAGGAAGCCCGTGCCCCTTAGCCATCGCTCTCCGTTTCCTGGGAACCTCTTGGCTGCTTCCGGTCCCTGTGGGCGTGTCTGTTCCAGACAGTCACATAGATGGAGCCCCACGCAGCGTGGCCTCTCACACCCGGATGCCTGCACCTGCTGTGGAGTTCCTGAGGCTTGGCTGCGTGGCAGCGTGTGGGGGCCTCTATTTCTGGCTGTGGCTGCACCACCTGCTGCAGGGACAGACCCTGTTATGTTTATTGTCCACTCACCTGGTCGTGGACTTTGGGCTCTTCCCACTTTCTGGCGATTGTGAATCGCGCTGCTGTGAATGCATGTACACAGTTTTGTGTGGCCCTGCCGTGTCATTCTCCTTGACACACACCCAGGAGTGGCACTGCTGGGTCCCACAACCCAGCAGTCTTTTTTTTTTTTTTTAAAGATTTTATTGGGGAATTGGGGGAGGGGAATAGCGTTGGGGAATCAGGGAAGGGGAACAGACAAGTTGCTGTCTTTTTGGTCTTCAGTCTAGTTGTGGAGGACGTTGCTTCACTGGCCCATGTTGGTATCGTCATTGCGCTCTTCCCGGATGAGGCAGATCGGTCGCCAGCCACTGGATGGTCGCTCACCGCGGCTACTGGCAGCTCACGCTGGCTGCCGGCCGCTCACTGTAGCCTATGGCAGCCCACTGCAGCAGGGGCTGCAGCCTACACCGTCGCCGGGGCTCGCAGCCCAGCTCCAGGTGGAGCTGTTGTTAACTGTAGAGGGCAGTGTCACTGGCCCTCATATGTGGGATCCGGACTGGGGCCACTGGCATCCCAAAACCAGCTCTTAACCAATGCGTCACTCGGCCGGCCCCCAGCAGTCTTTATAGAGGAGCTGCCAGCTGTTTTCACAGAGGCTGCACCATTTCATGTCCCCAAAGGTGGGGCACCGTGGTCTGGTTTCCCCGCGTCCTGACGACGCTCAGCCTTGTCTGGCGTTTTGTTCGTAGCATCCCCATGGGTGTGACGTATCTCACGTGGGTCCTAGGAAGGATCAGACGTGCAAGAGGAGACTGGTTCTGGGTGCTGGGGGCGTGAGGCAGGAGCCCAGCAAGGGATTGGGGGTCATAGCTACGGGAGCAGTGCTGCCTGCAAGCCAGAGAGAAGTCAGTTTCCATGGCACCTTCTCGTGACAGGTCTGGTTTACAGAAGCCGAATTTGTAGCCCAAGACAAAGGCGGTGCCATTTGTGAAACAGAGAAAGCTTGCATTTCACGCCTGCATTGCAGCGGCACCGTCCTGGCTGACTCACCCAGCGAGGGGACAAGGGAGCCCGTTACCCCAGCACTTCCAGGGTGGTCTGCTGTGGGTATTGAGGACAGCGTGAATAAGCCCGGGGGCTCGGGCAGGTCCCCTTCCCTCCTCCAGGTGACCAGCCTCTTCCAGGCCCCAAATTCTTTAGAGAGACAGGGTGCCCCGAGTCTCCTTCCCGCCGCTGCATGACGCCCCTGTGGCCCAGCCAAAGCCGGTGGGCCCCCGCTGCCCTGCCCTTAGGATGGATGCTATTGAGAGCGGGTTGTCCAGGCTCAGCGTCACCGGCTGGTGACTGAACACATATTGGAGGTGCTCCAGTCCAGAGGGCATGCAGACGGGGGCAGAAAGGCCACCTGCGCTCCCAGCAGTTAGACATTCCGGTCCTTTGTGTGAGAGCATTGACATTTGGGGGCCCGAAGGACCACTCGGGACACTGAGTTCAGTTCCAGTAGAGGGGCCACAGGCTGCTGGGAGCTGCGTGCAGTGGCCTGGGTGGCTCCCACGGCAGCCCGCTCCCCACGGAGATCACACAGGTGCCGCGGGAGGATGGGGCACCCATCCGGCCACATAATAAGCCACAGGGATCCCCCTTATTTCCTGTGTGGCACCTGCCTCCTTACCCGTGGCCTCCTACGTGCAGTTACCGCTTTGGGCTGGAGCTCGCCCGTCACTGCAGCCCTTGGGGATGGCCAATGGTGACAGCACAGGGTCCGCACCAGGTGCCCGAGTCCGCAGGCAGGGCAGCTGCAGCTGAGGGCAGCCGGCAGCAGGGGGGGGGGGGGTGCGCCTCCCAGAGCCGCGTCACACACGTGCTTCGTGGATGGAGAGCGCAGGCGACCGACAACCTCCTGGGACAGAGCCGAGACCCAAGTCGGACCAGAAAAGCCCCCTGGGAATGAGGTGCAGTGCCGGCTTGGTTTCTGTTTTGCCCACGACTTGGTCATTCATTGACTTAACACTTCACCGCTCACCTGCCTGTGCCAAGCCCTGGGCTGGGCCCTGCGAGGTGCCGTCTTCAGGTTCCTATAGGATGCAGGGCAAGGCAGATCGCTAATGACGGTGGAAAGTGCCCGGAGTCCCGGGGCAGAGGCGGCTTCCCGTGGCGCCCCTTCTCCTCCAGGAGGGCCTCGCTTTGAGCTGATTGTGCCCCCAGGCCCCACCGCACGTCACCAGCCTGGTTTTCTGGTGTCTGTGCCCCCCGCACAGCAGAAGAGAGGCAAGCACTTGGCACAGGCGTCAGACCGCAGTGGGGGCAGTGCCATGGTCCACCCGGCGACAGGGGGACCCCCAAACTGGACGCACGCTGGCTCTGGAGGCCGCGGAAGCCACAAGCAGGGCGCCACACGGCAGATGATTTTCTTAGTTAAGGTCAGGAAATGGCACGTTTGAGAGATTCTCCATGTAAAAGAGCTGAGTGGTTGAAAGACCTCCACCCTCTTTTCCCTGAGCACGCCCATACCTGGACATGGCCCTGTGGCCATGTGCAAGTGTCACAGATGGAGACCATCTCTGTGACAGCCCACCAGGCAGGTGCGGGATGTTTGGGAGAAGCTTTAAGTGTTCCACAGAAAAACCTGAATGCTGAAAGATGTTCGCACAGGGCAGCAGTGGCATTTTACAAACGGCGTTATTGAGATGTAGTGGTTGTGCTGAACAGTTCACCCCGTAAAACATGCAGCTTGGGGAACGCTGGGGAATGCTGGGTGTTGGCTTTGCTTGGCCTCAGACGGTCGTCCTTGCTCTGGGGTCCCCCAGGTGACCTTCTCTGAGGGCAGGGTTGCCTGCTAAAACCTCCCAGGCAGGGAAACCCAGGCGCCACGTGGCCCTCCTCTCAAGCCTGAGGCTCCCTGGGGCTCCACCCCCGTCTCCCCGATCCCCGCTCACCTTGGGTCCTGGCGGCCACGTCACATGGTCCTGTGCTTCTTTCCAAGAATGCCGGGCAGTGCGGCCCACTCAGCAGCCAGCCCAACGCTGCTCGGTCCAGACGGCACGCCGCCATGTGTGGCCTCGTCAGGTGACCAGCCTGGTTTGCCCGGGGACTCCGCCTCCATGGCACGGGCTGTGGCGCCTGCTTCTTGCGGTGGCGGTGTGCGTCCTCACGCCCGGCTCCTTAAGGAGCAGCGCGGTGCCTCGTGCCTTGGGCTCCGGTGCGCCATGCCGTCTCTTCCTGCTGCTCCGAGAAAGAAGCAAGCTCGGCGATGCTGCCCAACTGGGGCCGGGCTGCAGACTGGGCTCCAGCCAGAGGGCTGGGTCTCTGCCCACTTTGCCACTTCCTGGCTGCGTGACCTCAGTTTCCCCTGATAACAGCATCTCGGTGGCGCGCTGTAGTGTCATCTACAGTGACGATGGGCCCGTGGCAGGGTCCACAGCACGTGGTGGAGGACAGTGTGGGGCCGGCCTCCCTCTGGGGTCCAGGGCAGGTTGGTGGCAGGTGAACCCAGACATTCTCTCTGGGTTTAATGTCCCATGGCTCCTCCTTGGGAAATACCCAGCAACCTCCTGTCCCCTGACTCCCCCAATCCTATCTGTGCCCCCCACTCCTCCCCACCCTAGGTTTTTACCCCAAGATGGGGAGAAACCAAGGACCCCAGGCCTCTGCCCCGCCTCCCCGCCCCTCCGCCTCTTCAGTGCCTGGTTCTGTCCTGGAATGTCCTCTTCCCACTGTGGGCAGAAGCCCCCCCGGTGTGACCTCCCCTTTCCACAGGGTGCTCTCTGCATCCTCTGAGCAATGAATGTGGGGTGGTCACAGGAGACGAAAGCTGACCTGACCATCTGAAAATGTCACCTTCTGCTCAAGTTGCAGAGCCAAGCCTCGCGCCTCCCTGCTGTCACGGTGCAGGTCAGGGTCCAGCCACCATAAGTCCCGACCTGGGCAGCCTTTCCATGGCCTTGTGGTGCCGCCATCCCAGCTCGGTGGCCTTGGGCACCTTTCTTGACCTCCCTTGTTCATTTCCCATCTGTGAAATATGGGAGACAGGGCTGGCAGGGAGAAGATGCTTGGCCGGTGTGGGCGGGAGCCACAGTTACGAAGACGATATATGTAGTGTTATTCGGCGTGCGCACGAATAACATTACATACCTGGGGGCCGGCCCCGGGCCTGCTGGCTTGTGCTTCTGGAGGCCAAGGCCGCACTGGGCCAGAGCACAGGGTGCCCTTCCTCCGTGAGCGCGGCCGGCAGGGGCCCAGCAGGGAGAGGGCCTGGGGCGAAAGGGGCGGGGGCCGCGGAGCCCTCAGGGCGACCGCGGGGGCCCGACTCCGGGAAAGCCCGTGAGGAGCCTCCCCAGCGGTCCAGGGATCCGCGTGAGGGCTGGAACAAGCCTGACTCCCCGGCCGGAGTCCCAGACCCCAGCCTCGCCGGTGTGCGTTGCGTGGAATATGTTTAATCGTTTGCCACATGGAAGGTGTTTTAAAATCCAAAGCCAGGACTGGGTCACATGTGCACATCCATGTTGGTCAGACTTTCTGGCAGAGCACGGTACCGGGACATGGGCACCAGGGCCACAGGCCGGGGCTCTGCTCCTGCCACTGCCCCGCTGAGGCCCTGGGACGGGCACTCTCTGTGCCTCAGTGACTCCATCTGTAAAATGGGTGTCATAACAGATGCCACCGCAGTGGTGGCCCTGAGATAATACATGCAAAGCCTGCTCAGGTGTGAACCCAAAGGCCGGAAGCGCGTGGTGAGCGACAGCATCTTGTCCCTCGGCCTTTGGAGCGCAGTGTCCCGCCACCCGTCATCCAGGGCCACCCCGGTCCCAGCCACCTGCCCGCCCGCCCCTGGGCAAAATGAGGTGCCATCCGCCTGGTGGAGCGCTGGCCTGATTTCTGGCATCTGGCATCACAGCCCCAGGGACCCCGGGGCTGCAGAGGGGTCCCAGCCAAGCCCAGGCCGGGGTGAGGTCAGGTCACTTGGTCCCAATGCCCATGGCTGCCCCTCCCCCATAGGCCCAGCCAGCAAGCCCTTCTCACTGGACGGGACCTGGTCAGGACCCACTGCATCCCAGACTCTCTCCCTCCTCACTGCTGCCTTCACACCCCCTCCACTCTGCCCCGCTCTCTCGACCTTCAAGGATTTGGGCAACTCTTTGCAGACCTCAGGTGAGAGGGCCCCGAGGAGGAGTGCCCTGCGTGTGCACACGTGTGTGCGAGCAGCAGCAGGTGTCAGGGTGCAGACGGTCCTCGCTGAGCCGTGCCCGGGTCCCCCAGCCCAGGGTGCGCGTGGTGTGTGGGTGCGGGCGGTGGGGCGGGGAAGGGGTTAAGCCCAGGGCCGTCGCTGCCTCCTGTGTGGAGACTGGGCCGCCACTTCCCCTAATGGAAACCAGACCGTCCTGCAACAATTGCCCAGTGTTAGGCCGCTAGCTAACAGGGACGCATCTTTGTTGCTGTTCCCACAGAGTAGGCTCGGCATCTTTGCTTTCTTTCACTTTTGGAAACAAGCAGGAGGAGCCAAGTCTAGAGAGAGATTCTTTATTTCTTCCCCAAATTGCCTGGAAACCTGCCCCCCCAGTGGTGCCGCCATGCTCTGCCCTGTGCCCATCACTCCCAGGCACTGTCCTGGCTCCGGGAACTTTCCGGGCCACGGAGCCCTCGGCCCAGAGGGCACGTCTCAGGGAAGTCAGAAGTGCGGCTGAAAACAGAGAAGAAATTAGCAAGGGCCGGTCACAGGCCCAGGACGGGCCAGGCATCATACCGGTTCGCCATGGCTGAATCCTCACCCCGAGCTTCTAATCGATGGGTAAACTGAGGCCTGGAGAGGCCCAGAAGCTGGCCCAGATGGCGCAGCCAGGAGAGGAGGCCAGGCCTGCCCGACCCCAAAGGCAGCCCGCGCCGCTCTCACCCCAGAGGAATGGCCCCCACTCCATCGCCAGTCCCCCCAGGGAAGCGTGGGTTCCAGGTCCTCTAACAAGCCTGCATCTCTCAGAGAGCCCTGCCTTGCAGACACCGTCACAGCCCCTTGTCTGTGACCAGGGACTGCAAAGCCACTAGAATCTGCACAGTGCGGATGGCCCGACTCATAGGGGCCATGAGCTCCGGGCCAGCAGCGTCCAGGCCTTGGAGGGTGGAGACCAGCTTGGCTGTCCATGGGGAGACGCCCTGGGCTCCGATCCTGACTTCTGTCTTCCCCCCTGTGAATCAGGACCCCTCGTGTTGTCAGGATTGATCGAGAGAGAGTGGAGAGAGAGTGAGAAAGGGACACGGCAGCCTGGCCCTTCCCAGGCTCTCAGGGGGTGACAGCTGGGCCGTCTGCATCATCCCCTGCATCGGGGCCTCTCTGCCAGTTCCTGCACTCACCCTGGGCCAGAGCCTGTGGTCCGGGCAGGACCCAGCAAGGAACCCGTCACTGATGAGAGCAGTGGGACAGGCCCTGGGGTCTGGGCCCGTAGGACCACACGGGCCGAGAGGCTGCCACCCCGGCCTCCTCTGAAGCTTGTCCCGGAGGCAGCCTCCACCGTGCCACCTGTGCCCTGACAGCCCTGCTTCCCGTCCTGGTCTTGTGTGACATCCGTGTCGCTCCTTCTGCGGAAAGCTTCATGGGCCCACCCGGGAGCCCAGGGCCAGCAGTCAGGCTACCAAAGGGACAGGTTCAGGGAGGGACTTTCAGAAACGGGCCCTGCATCATTCGCAGAGCCCACCGACTGCCAAGCCGCTCCACTCTGAAGGCTGGAATTTCAAACTTACACAAATATTCCAGTGCTTTTCAAGCGTGTTCCAAATAGACATTTATGTTGGCTGAGGCAGTATTTTCCTTTTATTGCTGTTATGAGAGTCAACATTTTTCCAGAAATAACTTCTGAAAAGTGTGCCTGGATTTTGAACACGTGATCCTGACATACGGGGAGAAAGGTTTTTCAAAACACACATGCACACACGTGTACCCGCAGGCACACCGAGTGTACCTTGGACAGGCATCTTCAAAAGCGCTGCCTGCATTTGTCAACTGAAGAGTTCTCCCAAGGGCCTGAGCTTTTGAGGGGCCACATTCTCGGGGGACAGGGCAGGCATGGGCTGGTGGCCGCGTGCCACCCAGTGTCTCCTGAGTGAGCCAGTAGACGTGTGACGCGCGGCCCCCCCGGTAGAAATGCTGTTCCCATGAGTTGGTGATGGAGAGGATGTGGTTTCTGCTGCCTCATCCATGGCCTTGTGCCCACGAAGGGTAGACAGAGAGGCGAGCGCACCAGCTGAAAAGGAATGTGACCGCTCGCTGTCTCCAGACGCTCCCCAGATCCGCTCTGCCCCTGGACCCTCCAGAGCTGGTCCCACTTCGCCGTGAAGGTTAGTCACCCCCAAAGCCCTGAGTCAGAAAGTGACAGCACAGCATCCACACATCGAAAGCTGAATTTACCAGAAACCTGGCGGCTTGTGAAATTGTAGATAGCTCCGGACGGGTCAGGGAGAGCAGCAGGAGACTGGCCCGTGGGTGACAATGCAGCGTCCCCCTGCCCTGCCGGTGTCCCCACCCAGCGTCCAGGTGGGAGAGCGGAAGTGGAAGAAAAATTCGCATGGGAAGGGAAACATTTTTCCCAAATTAAAACTAGTCCCTTTGGGCCTGTTGCACCCGCTGTCCCAACTGAGGGTCCCCGGGGACTATGTGGAGCCCATTCCGGGCTGGAGGTGCCTCCCAGGGGCTTCGGAGCGCTGCCATCTGCTGACCCCGGCAAACCTCCAGCTGCCTCCTGCACTGTGAGTCTGGGCTTTGCGAATGTGTGAAGGTATTAGCTGGCAGTCGCAACTGGAAGGCAGCCGAGAGGCCTCGCTTCTCCAGCAGGAAAGCTTGTAGAGCAGCGAGTCTGGGCCTGGCTCAGCTTCAGAAACAGGAAGAATTAATAGGAGAAAATGTGAGCGCTGTTAGCACTCCGGCTACGATTTATTGCCGACGGTGGGGAAGACATCGCTGGGGTGTGGAGTTTTGTCCACTTGACTATAAAATGTAATTAACGAGTCACTGAGCACGGGCCCCGGAAGCAAGGTCCACCGACAGCCGTTTTCAGAGGTTTTCCGAGCACAAGCACGTGACCATCTCCCAGTAACAGGCACTCCTCCCTCCGCACAGGGGGAGCTGGGGGTCATCACACAGGCCCGGCCACTCGCTGTCGCTTGAATCTAAAGAAACAAAGCCTGGGTGCTAGGTGGCCCAGGAAGTTGTGGGCGCAGCGGTTCCCTGGGGAGGAACACGGATGCGCTGTATGGGAGAGGAAGGGCGTTTGGGGACAGGGGGGCAGTGTGTCCTGGCCACAGTTGGTGTGGCCTAGGCAACTCGACAGCACTGTCCGGGCTCTTCTCGCTGTTTCGGGGGGGGGGGGCGGGGGGGCAGGGAAGCAAGAGAGAGACACACACACCCCGACTCTCCAAGTTGCCGAAGGACTTGTTTGCATGTGCGGCTGGCTGATTAGATGGCTGAGAGCCTCTGAGACCCTCCAGCCTGGGGAGGGCCCCCTGCCACCCAGGCCCACTTTTCTCGCCCGTCACAGGGCAGACGTGTCATCGTCAGCTGTCCTCCCCTTCTCACTGCGTTAATGAAGGAAGGTTGGGTTTTGTGTTGTTTTTCCCCCGATCACCCGCCCCCGCCCCATAGTGAGTTTGTTCTCCAAAAAGCCCCCCTTCTCCTGAGCTCTTTGATCTTCTGGTTCGGGTTCAGTTGCTTCGTTTTTTGCAATTACCAGCCTGGAGGGAGGATGCCCCTGACCTGCCTTGCAGTCTGGCACACAGATGGGACAGGAAACGGGGAGTTTATGTCAGCCTTACGCCCCTATTCATCTTGGATAGATTACAACAGTAGCAGCTCCAAATGTCTTCATAGCCCATTTATGATAAAGCGATGGTAACATCACACAAGAAGAGAAACGTGCAGATTAGCGATATCCGGGGGAAGATGGATTGACTGAGTACACGGGGTTGTTCTGAACACAGCCCCCTCCTGCCTGCCTGCCCAAGCTCCCGCTGCTCTTGGGAAAGCCCCTCCCTGAAGGCCAGCGGGTGGGATGGGCACCCCGACAAGGCCAGCACTTACATCAGCCTCTCTCTCTCTCTCTCTCTCTCTCTCTCTCCTCTCTCTCTTTCTCTCTCTTTCCCCCCCTCCCCTCCCTCCTTTTCCCTGCATTCTTTGCCTTTCCAAGTTTTTGAAAGTCTACAGGGCAACCCTGCAGCAGCCCAAATAAATCAAACTGCCATGGTTACCCTGCAGAAGGCTGGGATTTATATTCGAATTTCAGGAAGAGGGGCAAATCCATCACCTTGGAATGCTGCATCTATAGATTTTAAAGTTTGCTTGAATTATTATTGGGGTGGGGGGAGGTTGCGGTGAAAGGGGAATTTGGAATAAAACCAAGGGGGACTGGCGAAGGAAGAGCTCCCAGCTGAAGGACAGGGGCGCGTTTATAAGCCATCAGTGCGCACCAGTAAGACCCATGGCTCTCTCTTTGTTCTTTTTAAGAGGAAACACTTAACAAGTTGTTGTTCTTTGTTGTACTTTTTTTAATGAGCCAAAGAACGTTGCTGCTGTCCCCGCGCTAACTGGGGAGGAGGGGCCCCCAGCTTTGTCCTTTGCATTTTTCATCCTTTTCCTCTACATGAAGACTGACAAGAGCCCCCCCCCACGACCGAAAGCTGATCCGCTCAGGCCGCTTTCAAAGCTCCAATTTAGAGCCCCCAGCAACTTCATCTCTAATCAGGCTTTTACTTTCCTGCTCACCAATCGGGAACCCCCCCCCCCACGGCCACTCCTGCTTCTATTGATTAGAGCTGGGCTCCAAGGTGAGGGCCCAGGATGAATGGGGGGATGCGTCGAGTGGCGGTGGCCCTGCCTAAAGAAGGTATCTGAGGATTTGAATGACATCTCAGGGGACAGTATCAGGCTTCCAAATTCCTTTCATCCATCAGATGAGAGAACAAGCCGTGGCTTTCAGTGGGACAGGGGCTGGGGCTTTCTCCTGCAGCGAATGGGCTCCGGCCACACAGATAAACAGCGTCTCCTGTTCCTTTGAAACCTTTTCAGGCAG
The DNA here is from genome assembly GCA_033961575.1 of Aselliscus stoliczkanus. NCBI lineage: Eukaryota > Metazoa > Chordata > Mammalia > Chiroptera > Hipposideridae > Aselliscus > Aselliscus stoliczkanus. The sequence continues at coordinate 181,271,622 of CM066730.1, read as the reverse complement.
GAGTCGTCTGTCACTGACGGAGGGCAGGTGGGGGCAGGGAGGGACCTTTCAGCTCTAATTAAAGCAGCAAGTTCAGGGCCACAGGGGGCTTTCCAAAGCCTTTCCAGTCCTTTCTGTTTCACTGACTGGGTTTACCCCACATGGTGGGGGTGGGGGGCAGCTAGCCCTGCATTCCAGAGGAACCCTTCCTTTTCAAAAGTACGATCAGGGCCAGCTAGAAAGAGCTCCAGGTCCCGGGTCCCAAGCGCATGGGCATTCACCTTCCAGGGGAAAATGGGTGCTTGTTGACGCCAATGATATACACCAAGCACTGGGAGGAACAGGAAGGTGCGGAACTGAGAAGGGGGTCAGTGGGCCGGAAAAGGGATGCAGTGTGGCCGGAAAAGATGCAGTGTGGCCGGAAGGATGGATTTAGGAAGGACAGATACAGTGTGGCCTGCTAAGGGATGCAATGTGGCCGGAAGGACAGATTTAGGAAGGACGGATACAGTGTGACAGGAAGTGGCCGCAGTGTGACAGAAAGTGGCCGCAGCGTGGTGGGAAGTGGTGACATTTGTAATATCCCCAGGCCCTGGGTCAAGACTTTGCAGCCTGTTGTGGAGAACGCAGTGAATAAACACCGGCTCGTGACCCCTGTGCGTGACTGTGACTGTTGCGGGGAGCGTCTCTGTCACCACTTGGCGGTGCACGGGATGTCCGCCCCTTGACTGCCTGTTCCTGTGACATAAGCAGGCATCCCAGGGGACGTTGCAGCATTTATGCGGGGAGTGACTGGTGAAAAGGACACTCCTAGCCAGACCCCCACTGTCCCCGAGAGGGTCCCCAGCCAAGAAGGATGCGTGTCAGCTGCATACTGTCTGTGGGTGCCCTGTGCCTTGCCGCTGGCTCCATGGCTTCAGCGGCATGTGGGCGTGGACACACAAGGCGGTGCAGTTAAGGTGCAGGGCCGTGGGAGGCCTGCAGGGCCGCGTCCTGCATCTGCCCAGACCTGGCTTTCCCCGATAGCCAAGCTGGCATGAGGGTGATCCCTCCCCCCTCTGCCCCCGCCTCCTCCCTGGGACCTGTGGCTGCCTCGCCACCAGGCCTGGCTCCTGGGAAGTCCTCTGCGGGTCCCTTGGTGAGGTGAGCATCCCCGGCCTCGAGCCTGCCCACGCACCCCAGCCTCCTTCTCCGGACACCACCAGCGCTGTTAGGGGTCCACATTGCTCATAGGACTATTTCCTTTTACTAAAGACCCCAAAAGTTTCCAAAGGCAAAATGACAGGCTGGTTAACTTTATATCCCAACTCCAAAAAGATACATTTTCTTCTTTGTAATGCACTAGTTAGTGGTTACTGGCACATTACATTAACTAATTTGAGATCGAATTATCAAATTTGCTCATTGCTGCTAGCGCTAATTTGAAACCTTACAATAAAGAACGGTTTGAGAGGCACATGAAAGGCCGCCACCCACAGCGGCTCCGAGGCCCGTCCCCGGAGCATCACAGCGAGGCTCGCAAAGGGTTCGGGGTAATTGCAGTCATGAGCCGGAGTTGATTGAAGAAAATTATACCCCAGTTTTTTACTACAAGTTTTTTTTGTGTGGCTTTTCTTAAATTATGCGGTGAAATTCAATTACAAGGGAAGACACGTATAGGACTTTTAATAACGGTATTAAGAGCATCTTTCCAGCTCTGTGCTGCTCTGTCTCACTGAGTTGCTCACCGACAGCTCTCTCAGACTTGTTTATGTTCCTGAGAAGCTTGAGTATTGAGTTTGTTTGTTTGTTTTTTTAAAGAAAATTATCTGGTTCAAGTTCACTTTTTTTCCATGTAATTTTTCTTTTTATTTTTCTACAATTTAAACTAGAAAATGTGGGAAAGGGAGCTCCGACACCGCGTGCGCGCGCACGTGTGTGTGCGTGCGCGTGTGTGAGGGACTTTAGTTCCAGCTTGGGGCTCTTTGCTGCGTCCTTGCCAGACACTCACGGCCTTGAACTCCCCTGTAAGGTGGGGAATCTTAGTAACCGTATTTCTAAATTGCAAGTAAAAAAAGTAAACTTATAAATTCCGAGTATATCTGGATATTTAAGGCATGCCAGAAAGCAATAGAGGGTGTTTTTTTATTTCCCCGCTTATTGAAAGATTTGTAACAATAAAAAGTAATCAAAACGCCGACGGAGCCGCTCTCGCTGCCAGCGCTCTACCCACTTTCCTTAGAAAATGCAACTGTGAGTGAAAAAGAGAGGCCCCTGAGCTCTGTAATTAATTCATTTACATTCTTAATGCCACAGATGGCTACAAACATGGCGTGACATTTTAAGTGACACTCGGGAATTCCGACCCAGCCAGCGAGTCCTGCTTCCCTGTCTGCCAGGGAAATCGGGAGCAGAGACACTTCTGGGTGGTGTGCCGCGCGAACGCCGACTGCTGCAGCCGAGGGTCCTGCTGGCTGCAAGGCACCCCCCCACCCCTGTCCTCGAAGGAAGACCCCTGGGTCACGCCCAGAGTGTGGGCTTCTCTTCCTCCTGCCGCAGGCCCAGGGACAGGCCAGGGGCTGGCAGCAAGGGCAGTCAGACCCAGAGCCATTTTCTTCTGAGGTGCTTGAGCATGTATTCCGAACGTCCAGCCTTCGCAGGCTTGGGAGCGTTGGCCTTTGGCGCAGGGCTAGATGATGCGAGGTGACAGGCCGTGACCTGCCTCCTGGGTCTACCGAGGGAGGAGTTCGAGGCCCGCGAGCCAGGCCGGGCAGCGTGTGGGCCGACGGAGAGAAGCGCCCACGCGGGGTGTGGCCTGGCGGCCTGCGGGCGCGGCCCTGGCTGCAGGGGCAGAAAGGGGGCTTGGAGCTCGTGTCCGACCTCTTGCCTCGCTGCCCAGTTGGAGAGCTGAGGCGCAGTGGTCATCGTGACTGCCCCAGCTCGGGGCAGGGCCTCCTGTGCTGTCCCAGCCCACCCACGTGACGCGGAAACCGCCGTCCATGACCACGCACCTCTCCCAGAGCCGTCGGGGCCTGGCAGTTTCTGCCCGCACTCACGGGAAGACAGGGCAGGACGAGCCGGGCTAGGCTAACGGGACTTCCAGGCTCTGGGCAGCACAGCTGAGGCCCCAGCCAGCAGATGCGGCGATTTGTGGGGGGGTGACTTGAAGGGAGGGGGAGCAGGGCTGTCCCCCAGAGGAAGCCTCAGGGCCTCCCGCCACGACAGCCAGGAGCCGCCTCTTGAGAGACCTGCTTCCTTTTTCCGGGCAGCGGAGCCATGCCGGGTGCACGTCCGCACCCTCTGCTGTTGGTTAGCTGCACTGCAGCGCCATCCCAAAATGCCTGCCAGATACCAGGCCAGGTACCGGGACGCCGCAGGAATACGCAGGCCCAGGTCCTGCAGGCCCCTGGGAATCCGAATGAGGCGTTGGCCTGTGCAAGGCCCCGTCTCAAAGGCGACGGGGATGTGTGTGCTCACTCGTGGGGGGCCGGTGTGTGTCTGTGTGTGAGCTGAACGTGTGCGGGGCAGGCAGCCTGCAGAGGCTGCGGGCCGGGGCCCCCAGGGTACAGCCATCAGACGCAGGCGGGGTGCAGGGCCTGCGGGCTGGCCACACACCTCACCCTCGGAGAACAGGCTTGTGTCCCAGGCAGCCTGGGACACTGTTACTGTCGTCCAAGGGTACGAAGCCTGTGTCTGTCCACCCTGACCTGAGCGCGGAAGACAAGAAACGGATAGTGCGTTCCTACCCGTCTGAGCCAGCCTCACACTGGGGCCCGGCCCTTCCCACTGGACCCGCCGCCCTCGCACCGCACAAAGTCCTCCTGAGGCAAAGATAGGACAGCTCCTTTGATCTCCTTCGGTCCCGACCCCTCCAAAGGCTTCTCCCAACCCCGGTGACTCAGAGCCCTGCCCTCCCCACCTTGGCTGCCGTTGTGACACAAGAGAGTCTGAGCTACACCTGTGACCTGGGCCCTGCCAGGCCCTGCGAGCCCCGGGTTAGAGGGGACCTTGCCGCAGGCCTCCCTGCGTGCTGATGAGTGTTATGTGCCGCCCTCCCCCCACCCCGGCACACTTGGTCACAGCTCCAAGAGGGACAAAGGCCGGACACTGGGCTTTGCCATTGTCACGCACCATGGGGGCAGCCAGGGCGTGGATGCCAGCGGTGTTCCCCTAGGAAGGGAGTGAGGGCAGTCAGCAGAGGGAGGGCGTGAGGGTGAAGCCCAGGGGAGCCTGCGCGGGGATGGCTCTGTGTGCACTGAGTGTGTGCGTGCAAGCGTGCATGTGAGTGCTCCTGAGTGTGTGTGCGAGTGTGCCTGTGAGTACGTGTGTGTGCACGGGGCGCTGTGTGACCGAGATGGGAATGGGTGTGTGGTGCCTGCCTGGCTTCCTGGGAAGGCCGCTGCTCCCCGAACCACATCGTTGCTCAGAGCCGAGAGGAAACAGCCCGGAATAAACGGCCTGTTGATTGACTCCTGTTACATCATTTTCTTCCCCTCAAGAGCCTATAAATCTCATGCTCCTTGTAAAACCAGAGTTTGAAAACAATCGAGAATCCTGGGCCCACCCGCTCTAGCCGTGGATGTGGGCAGGGCCATGTGCTCAAGGCGGGCCCCTTCCCCTCCGCCCCTTGGACCCGCGCCCCCACCGCGCGCCCCCTCTGAGGCCAGCAGCAGGGGAGCCCGTTTGGGGGGCTCCTCCCCGCTGTTCAGCATGCTCCCAGACCTAGGGTGGGCCCGGATTTGGAGGGCAGCACTTACCCCCAGAAGTGGGGGTGTCTTGTTGCTGGAAATGAGTCCATTCTCACCCGGCCCGCCCATCTTCCCCGCTTCCATTCAGACCCTGTACCTGCTGACAGCCTGCTGCCCTCGCCAGCTCCCTGGGGAGAGATGAGGAACATTCCGTGTTATCTTTAAAAATGGGGTTCGTGGCCTTCTCGATTTCCTACTTTCTGGCTGAGGTTCAGTTAACTGGCACTCCTGCATTTCCTGCCCCGGGGCTGCCGGGACCATGGGGTGTGGTGCGTCATCTCTGGGCAGCCACCGGCTCCTGGGGAATTTGCTGTGACTCGGCCGGGGGGGGGGGCGGGGGGGACTCCTGTGTTGGCTTCCAGGCGTCCTAGCATCACAGAAGGACCCGCCTGTGGTGTCTGCGAGCTGCCTAGAGTGCTGCATGTGCTTGGTGGGAAATGAGATGGTGGGGCCCTCTTTTCAGACGGGATTCCTTGAAGGTCTTGGCACTTAGGCTCAGGAACGTCAGGGCCACTCCACCGGCAGCTGTCCCTCGCTGGTATCAGTTGCAGCAAACCGTGAGATTGGGAATAACCAGACATCTGTCATCCCCAAGGCAACTTAGAAAGTCAGACCGCCCAGGTTTGGAAGAACTGGGGAAAAGCTAGGATGCTCCGGCTGCAGCCAGGAAGCAGGCAGCTTGCTGAGCTTTGACCTTCAGGCCCCGCGAGCAACCAGAACACGGGCATAAACCGCTCTGGGAGCTGACAGGAGAGGCAGCCCCTGCCCACCTGAGGAGTGGCTTCCTCCCTCCTAGGAGGGGCTTCTTGGGACCCTCGGGGGTCAGGGAGACCATCAGCTGAGGGAGAAGGGAGCTGTGTGGGCTGGGGAACCCCACCAGTCACCAGTGGACACCCGTGAGCCCCTGCTGGGGAATCCCCGGCCCCACCACGCGGCTGGAAGCCAAACGTGCACAGCCCTAAAAAGCACCGTCAAGGACACAGGCGTTCCCGGGCTGCTGCCCTTACCAGCCAGGCCGCCCTTAATCCTGAGCAGTAAAAAAACGGCAAGGCCCCACATCCCAGAACCTCATCAACAAAGAGGGCTTTTTCCTGAGCGTCACAGCCCCTGGCGGGGCGGGTAACAATGTGACAGCTTATGTAATGCCGTCAAAGGGGCCCTTTCAGCTCGGGGCCTCTGCCTCAGGCTCCCACATTCCACATCTCCTTGGGCGGCTGCCGGCCGGCTGGCCGGCAGGGCTAGGTGCAGGCCTGTCCAGAGCAGCTTCTCGGAAACGGGAAGGAAAGGGCTTGGTGGGGGCAAGGGGGCGGGGAAGGAAGCCCTGCAGCTGAAGGATGGCTCCGCGTCGGAAGCCCAGCAGGCAGCGGGCAGAGACGCGCCGCTCCTGGACACACCCCGCCGGCAGCCAGACAGTGTGGAGTGGGCTTAGTGCAGACAGGACGGTCACGGTGGCCCCTGGGAACCTCGTCCCTCCTCCTGGCCACTCGACAAAGAGGGTGCAGCAGGCCTGGGGGGAGCTAGGCGCCCCAAGAAAGGGCTGCCCCGACCCTGTCCGGCTCACTCTTCCTCTCAAGCCACGTGCCCCCACGCCCTGCCCACTGGCCCGGGCTCTCCCCATCACTCCCCCAAACTCTCATAACGACCTTCAAACGATTTCCCCAGACGTGCTCCGCGTTGCCGCCGCGTTGCGGGGGGGCAGGGGCACGGGGACTAGACACAAACCTGACAGCCCATTCATTCATTCATTCATTCATTCATTCCCGGTGGAAAGGGTCTGTTCCTCATCACCTAGGACAAAAGCCTGACAGCCTCACCAATGCCACCCTGCCGCTCCCAGGGCGCGCCTCACAGCTGGGCACCCGCCCTCCCACCCAGTTACTGCCGCCCCAGCAGGAGCCCTCAGACACAGTATGGGGGCTGAGCAGGGCCTGAATTCGGGGGACTAAATCCAGCAGAATTGTCCCATTGAACCTGTCATATCACACACACACACCCCAACCCAGTTCTCAACTCCGTGAGCGATCAGGTCTGGACACAGCAAATTGTCAGCCTGCGGGCAGCGCAGTTGACATTCACCCTGGTGTGACCCCAAGCCAGGCCTGTCAGTCAGCTGTGCCGTGGGCCTGGGCCCTGGATGACGCTGGAGGAAGCACTGCTGTCCCCAGGAAGGATGCACGAGAGGGTCTGGGCAGGGCCCCCAGCCACCTGGTAGGGGCACACGTTATGTGCCCCTCAGAACCCTGGCCTCCAGATGCCCTCCCCACCCCCACCGCCACACACAGAGGGGCAGGGCCGCCAGCCCCAGGGCCCGCCTCCTCTTCTGTGTTCTGACTTAAGGAACGTGCTTCCCTTGAAGTGGTTACCTGAAACCCCAGGCCCTCTGTGACGACAGGGAGTATCTCCCAGGAGATCTCCTGGGCACATAGAGCCCCCCTGGGGATGAATAGCACAAAGCAGGACAGGCGGTAAGAGGACCCCTGCCACGAGGCGGCCCCTGGCTCTCAGGATGGGCTCAGACCGCCCGGGCGGGCACAGCTGCGGGGCCGGCTGCACCCTGCTGGGTCCCTGCTCTCCTCTGGAGATAAAGGCCGGTCCCTTTCCTGGGGGGTCAGAGGCCTAAGTGCCCCCAGAGAAAGGGACCCATGAGTCCTGCTGGGCAGCCCCTGCCGTGTCCCTAAACCCCAGGGGATGGCTCTCAGGGACCTGTCAGTGTCCTAGGGCTGCCATGACAAAATGCCACCACCTGGGTGACTAAAACAATATGCATTTATTCTCATACCTCTGGAGGCTGGAAGTCTGAGATCAAGGTGTCGGCAGGGCTAGTTCCTCTGAGACAGAATCCGTCCCAGGCCTCGCCCCCAGATCCTAGTATTGTTGGCTTGTGGAGGCATCACCCCGCCCTCTGCCCTGTCGTCACATGGCTTCTTCCTGTGTGTCCCTACACTGGCTTTCTTATAAGGATGCAGTCATTGGATGGAGGGTCACCCTAACCCATTGCACCCTCACCTTAACTCATTATGTCTGCAAAGGCCCCATTTCCAAATAAGGCCTCGTTCTGAGGTCCCAAGCAGACGTGAATTTGAGGGGGACACTCTTGAACCCCCTTATAGAAACCATGGTCAGCTCTAAAGAGAGGCAGTTGCTGCCAGATTTGGCCTTGGAACCTGTGCCCTGGCCTGGAAGCCAGTCCGCCAAGTGTGACACCTGGGGCGACCCCTGCCTCCCCTTTGCGCAGCCGCCGCACCCCACCGCTGATCCCCAGGAACCGCCGTCACCAGCCTCAGCCCCTGCGTCCCACCTGCAGACACGCGTGCAGCCCCCGCCAAGCGCTAATCAGAGCAGAAGCAGGGGCTGCGCCACCGCCTGGGGGCCGGGGCCCGGGGCAGGGGAAGGGGCCTGGGCGAGGCCACCTGTGCCAGCGCTCGCCAGGCAGGTCTTGTCCCCTGGCACACTGCCCTGCGCTTCTGTTGGCAGCCCCCGCAGGCCTGACAGCAGGGAGGCTGCTTGGTCTCCTGGCTGGGGCAGAAGGGGGCCTGGCTTCACGGGGCCCGGCGTCTCCTCCGCCTCAGAAAGTCGCTCCTGGGGCTGTGGGGGCCCCGAAGGCTTACCTGAGCCCCGCGGGAGGGCCCAGCCGGAGGGCGCGGCAGGCAGGTCCCGACTCAACTGAAAACTAACATTTGGAATTTGAAGCCTTTTATGTCTACACTCTCCTTCTTTTTCTTCCTGAATTTTCGTTCAGCAGAGTCACCTTAAAGCCACCTCCCAAAGCCTAGTGAGATTTCAGGAACAAAAAGGTCCAATCCAGGTGCCGCTTTGCCCTGCAGTGGTGCGGAGCCTGCACTGGGCGTCTTCACTGGGGGGCCGGCTCCGAGCAGACACCGGGAGCCTCCGCCGGGGCCACTGCCACCTGCCTGCCTCCCTGTCCTCACGGACCGCGTCCCCTCAGCCCCCCCACCTCCCCTTGCTGCGCCGCGCACCCAGGAGTCATTTTTCGACGCCTGGTCCACACAGTCGGGACCAACAAGCCGGCAGGCCCCGAGCAGGGATTCTGTTTATCTGGCAGTAAGTTATTTGACCCAGGTGCTGATTCAGTTACTGATACCACGCGTATCAGCTGGCCGCCTGCTCATGGCTACGGCCCGGAGACCTCTGGGGCCGGAAGCTGGGCCTCGTTTGGGAGCCACATCACAGCAGCAGGGAGGACCTGGGCCCCAGGTGCGCAGCCTGGCATTGTGGCCGCCTGCCCAGGAGGGAGGGACCTCGAGAGGGTCAGGGTAGCCCCATGTGTGCATCTTAGAGCCTCAGGAGGGAACCCCGCTTCCAGCAGACCTTCCTGGGGGCCCTCATCGTGCCCCCAGTCCAAGCAGCTGCTCTCAGACCTCCCCACTGTACTGAGGCTTTGGAGGCCCAGGGCTGAGCAGAAAACCGTTTCACGGGAGAAAACAAGCAGGAAGCGTTAGGGTTTCTCACACACTCTAGGGACAGGGCAGGGGTCTCTGGGGACTGGGACGTCTCCAAACCGAGGGCTGCCTCGGTGCTGCAGCTGTGGGACGCCTCTCTGGGTCCACACCTCACGCCCACACTGGGCTGAGCGGTGAGCTGACCGATCCTGGAGAAGCCCCCCCACGCCCCCTCCAAGGCCCCCGTGACCCTGCAGCTGCTGTGGCTGCGGGGCTCCGAGCGTTTCCTTGTCATGGCTTCTCACCTGGGAAACTGCTACCTGGGGTCAGAGCACCCTGTTATAAGGGCTGTCCTGTGCAAGTGTAGGAGGTTCACAGCATCTCGGCCTCCACCCAGCGTGTGACAGAACTGTCCCAGACACCGCCACGTGTGGGGGCAGGCGCCTCCGGGCGCAGGCGTGGGAGGCGGGGGTGGGCAGTGTGCCAGGAGTTTTCCGTGCTCCCCGGCCCCTGGGGCTCTATAGAAGGTGGGTCGGAGACACGCAGAGACCTTCCCAGTTAACGGGCTGCAGGCCAGTGTCCTGCTCGGTGCCAGAGACACACAGTGGACACCCATCTCACCAGGCCCCTGCCAGACAGTACAGCCCCTGCTCTGAACAAAGACGGGCCCAGGCAGAGATACTTTAGTGCTGAGACTGAGTTTTACTGGGCCCTGGGCGACCTTCCCCCGCAGAGAACCAGGGTGGTATTGTGGCCGGGAAGGGCTCCGGAGCCCCCAGAGCCAGCCCACATGCTGGTTCTGCAGCTGGTGAGGTTGGGAGCCATGATAGGACCCTCTGTGCCTCAGTTTCCCTCTGTAAAAAGGCAAGTTCAGCGCTTATCCCCAGCTTTGTGCTCAGACCCGGTGAGGCAGTGGCTAGCTGAGGAGTGGGCCCCATGCTGGCGGCGCAAATGTCCGCCCTGCCCCCTCTTTGGGATGGCAAAATGAGAAGCACTTGCAGCCCCTCCCCAGCTCCCCCCCCACGGCCTTCCAAGCTGTCCACCCAAGGCACCAAACACGTTCTGTTAAAGCCAGGTGTGGGTGCAGCCTTGGATGGAGCCAGTGCAGGGGAGACCCCAGATTGGACATGGGTAGTCTGCCCTGGGGAGGGACTGGGGCGCTCTTCTGGGCGTGGCCGCGGCCTCAGGCTCTGAGGAGCCTCACCATACAGTTTAGGAGCTGTTCCTGGGTCCCCGTCGCCCAGGGCCCCACTCTGGAACCGTGGCATTCTGGTGGCCGTGTGCCCACCGCGGGGCTGGCAAGTCACGGCAGGGGCCAGCTTGGGGGCTGGACTCCAGCTGTGCTGTGGGGGGCAGGGTCTTCCAGGCCTCCGCAGAGGCTGGAGAGCACGGTCATGGCGGGGGGGTTCCCTGGGATCCGGGCTGGGGCATCTCCATCTTTATAAAGGGCTAGGCATCAGAGCAGGGTCCCTCGGAACCGCCCCTGCCCCCCTCCTGCTGTGTCTCACTGTCTGGATCTGAGCACCCTGTTTTGCAAGGAAGATGGTGATGGGCACCTGGGCAGGTGAGCTGGGGGGGCCGGGCCTTGGCTGGCTTGTGGTGGCAGCGCCTTCACACAGGGCCTGATAGAGAGCTGAGGGGCTTGCCATTGACCTTGAGACTTAGTGTGGCCGAGGCCCTGGACACACTGTCTAGTCTAGACTCGTTCTGACCTCAGCATAAGGAAAACTAGTGAGGAAGTGGCCGCAGGCTCACCGGGGGTGCCCCTTGCAGGAGCTCTGTGCCGGCTGCTGCCAAGACCCACAGAGGCTGGGGATGCTCCTGGATGGGCCGGCCGCCCGCCCACCGGCCCAGCCAGGGCAGGGTCTCTGAGAAGCACAGAAGGCAGAGGCGAGCCCCCGCAATCCAGCCCCCAGGCCCGGGGGCTGGGAGCCATTCGGGCAGCAGGAAACTGAGCATCCGCAGGGAGGGGACCCACTCCGTGGGCACGGGTTCCTTGGGGAGGGCCCCTCCGTTCGTGGCAGCTGCTCTTTCTGTGCTGAGTCCTCAGCCCCCGGCCCCTCCCACGCCCCACCTAACAGGCGCTCCATAGGGTTTGCCTTGGGCCGAGGTGAGCTCCTCCAGCTAGGAAGAAATGCACACAAGGTGTGAGCCAGGGGGAGCTGCAGAAGGTCCCTGCAGGAGGAAGGCTTCGGACTCGCTGTCCCTTTAAGAATCAGGCCGACTTGCCAGCCAGCGTCTCTGATCCCGAGACAAGTGATGATGGGAGAGCCTATCTGGAGAGCAACACTAGAATTCTCAGCCAAGAGGGGCTAAGGATGCGGTTGGGACTGGTGGCCACCCACTTCACCTTGGACTTGTCAAGCCGCACTGCAGCCTCTTTACGCTCGCCCAGCCAGAGCTGCAGGCCGCCCGGCTAGATTCGTGCAGAGTTCAGTCCCTTGGACGAGGCGATGGTGGCTGAGCAGAGAGCACACGCTCCCTGCGCGGCCCGTTTCTCCTCACGCCTCCTGCCCTCGCTTGCCCCTAGCAGCCCAAGCCTCCCAGCCCCAATCTGCATTAACCGTAAAATGTGTAGCGCCTCCCTTCTGTCTCCATCCACCCTCGTGGTGGTCGCCATCCTGACTGACCCTGGGTCTTGGCCATGGCCTGTCCCCCAGCCAGCCTCCAGCTCCAAACCCCGAGTCAGAGGCCCCCCGAGGATCCACTTTTCCTGCCTTCCAGAGCGAATCTGATACAGCTTCAGTGGACTGCACGGGGCCTGTGAGTCCAGAGGAAGAATCTAGAAGGGCTGCGTGTTTGGAGAGGCTTGTGAGGAGGAGGCAGACCCGGGATGCTCAGATGTTTGCCAGAACAGAGGTGCGCCCTGCTTTCTGGGGCCGAGGAGGGAGACGCCAGCCTGAGTGCCCTCTCCTCCCGCAGCTCTGCAGACACTTTCTCACCTGCTGCCCTGGGGCAGAAACCGGAGCCGGCCTTGGAGCCGGCCTCGCGTGCCTGCCGGGGTCAGGGGGTGAGGAGATAAGAGCTGGCCCTTTGTGTGGGGAGCTTGGCACTCAGCTCACAGGAAGTGGGCCTGAACGCAGGAGAATAGCGCTCCCTGGGAGTGGGGAAACGGTGGCTGATCCCATCTGATAAGGAAGGACGCTAAACCCCCACTGACAGGCCCTCCGCCCACCCCCACCGCAGGCTCCGGGGCCTGGAGCCGCTTCTGCCCACTGGCCCGGAGCGGCCGAGGCAGGCCCGCACCCCTGCTGGGGGCTGTGGCCACACGGTCCCGGCCCCCTTGCTGGCCTGATGGGACGCGGTCCTTGGAACCCCTGGCAGAAGTCTGGGGACAGGCTGTGCTTCTCCGTCACACAGAGCGAGCCTGCCAGGCGATGCTGACAACCCCTGTCCCAGGAAAAAACCCCAAACCCACAGAGACCCCACCCACAGAGGGGCTCCACACACCTTCGCTGAACAAACAAGCGAATGTTCCAGGCTAAGCAGCTGCTGGAAGGTGACGCGAACCCGGGGAGGGCAGTGTGGGACGGGCGGCGCGGGGGTGGGGGGGCTCCCTAGGCTCGTTCTTTGAGAAGTCAGCCAAATCCTGGAGGAAATCACGCTTGTCCAAGTCCCCTAATTAGCAGCCGAGCCAGATCTGGGGCCCAGGACTCAGGCAGCCGCTCTGGTGGGAACGGCAGGACAGCCTTTCTCTGTGTTGCTCAGCGCCCTGGGCTGTGACGCTGGCAGGAGGCTGAGGAGCTGCCACCCCTGGGTCCCCTGTCCCAGCCCTTCCCTGCCCTGGGCTCTGTTCTGGGCTAACTGGCCCTCATTAGCAGTCGCCCTGCCTCGGGTGGGAGGGCAGTGGGCTGCCACCCACCCCTCTTCCCGCCTTCTGTGCAGAGCCCTGGAGAGGCTCTGGGACCCCTGGCTTGGGTCCTTTCCTCACTTGATACAGATGTGCCCAAGTCTGTCAGAGGATGAGGCAGGGTGGCCCCGTGCCCGGCAGTGGCGCAGCCGTATCCCTGAAATATAAAGCCCGACCTTGGGGTTGGGCGGACACCCTTTGGGCAGGGGACCCCTGCCCACCCACCCACCCAGGGGCTCACCCTCGGGCCGCCTCTCCGCTGGGATCGTCACACTCTTCAAACTCGTGACCTGATGGGGGACATCGCGTGCACTTGGAAATTGTAATTAGATTCGACCTCACATTGTGTGCTCCTTCCCAAGAAAATCATCTATTAATTGATTCCAATTACTCTTAATTGTTCCTCATACATTTCAATTAAGCAGCCCTGTAGTTACAGGCGGGAGCTCTGGGTTAGACAAGCAATCGCCGCCCCTCGAATGGCAGGGGCTGCGGATCCTGGAGCCGGTCCTCCCCGGGGCTTCAGGGCCTCCCGCCCCCACCCACGGTGCCTCCCACTCCCTCATACCGCCTGGGAGAGGCCCACGGGCAGTGGGAGGGGGAGCTGGGCCCTGCAGCTGTTGTGGGCGCGACCTGCTGGTTTCGTTTTGTTTTTTCTAAATCAGTCTTGAGTGTCAAAGGTTAATTTTTTATTACAGTAAAATACACATAACATAAATGTATCATCTCAGCCACTTAAAAGCAGTCACTTCAGTGGCAGATGGCACAGAGCTGTGCAGCCACCGCTTCTGCCCAGTTCCAGGACATCCGCACGGTCCCCGGGGAGCCCCGTCCCCCTGAGTGCGCCCACCCCCGCCGCCAGCACTGCTCGCTGCCTGGTGGACGTGCCTGTGCCGGGCGTTTCCTATAAGTGCAATCCCACGCCACGTGGCCTTGGCGGCCAGCTGGTTTGTGCTCAGCGCGGTGTCGTCAGGCCCCGGTCCTTCCCCTGGTGGAGTGATGTCCCACTGGGTGGCTGCAGTGCGTCCCACCGATCAGTTCATCTGTTGATGGGCATTTGGGTGGTTCTGCTTTTGGTGACTGTGAGCGGCGTTCGTGTTCACGTTTCTGTGTGAACACCTGCTTCAGTTCTTCGCGTGTTATGTCCAGGAGTGGATTGCTGGGTTGTGTGGTTTACTGACCAAGTGTGATGGCTTTGGTAGTAGAGGTGGTGGGAAGGAAGGCCAAGGTGGCTGCTTGTCCCTCTGGGGACGCTGGGAGACCCTCGGGTGGTGAGGCTGGAGCAGGTGCCCCAGGCAGGGGTCTGGCTCGGGAAGCGGGGGGCCTGATGTGCTCGCTGGCTGCTGCCCCTGGGGCGTGCAGAGGAAGCCTCGCCCCCAGGATTAAAGCACCGTCTTCTAAAACCTTCTTGAATCCTCTCTGTGCCCAAAGCCATCGTGGCCCAGGTAGCAGACTGGGGGCCCAGGTGGCTTGGTGCACCTTTTATTTATAAGCTGTGTCAGGGGGTCCGCTTCCCCAGACATCTGCTTCCTCACCTGTCAGACGGGCTCATGAAGTGGCCCCCCCCTCTGCCTGACACAGTGTGAATAGGAAACATGGAGGGAGCGTGGAGAGGCCCGGAACCTTCCTGGGTGCAGAACCACAGGCCCCTGCCTCAGCCCAGGGTCGGGGCTCCCATCGGCCAGGCTGCAGAGCCTGCGAGAGATGCCACGGGCAGGAGGAAGCCCGAACCCCAGCCCTCCTGTCCTCTGAGGGCACCCTAGGCATCCCCCGGGTCACTCCGAGCCCGTGTGGCCAGTGGAGGCCAGGTCCTGCAGTTCTGCTCCTCTCAGTGTCGGGGGTTCCCAGCCTCACCATCAAATGTGAGCCCATCCGCCCTCACCCCTCCTGCTTGCTGAGCCTGCCCATCACCTCCCATCGCTGGGAAAACGAGACACAGAATCAGCCCTTGGTGCTGTGACAGCGAGGCCACCATGCCCCAGTGCTGGAGGAGGTGGCCCTGAGCCGGCTGGGAGTGCCCACCTAGCAACCGCCGGGGCTCCGTGCCCAACGCCACCCTCGTCCCCGCAGCGCCCCTCCCACTTCCAGCTCCACCGAAGCTCTCCAGCGACTCTCCACTGCGCTCAGAGGAGCAGCAGCCCTGGAGCCCCTGCCAGGACATGTCCTGACTGCTCCTTGCCCTCAGCTGGCTGTCACAACCGCGTTATAGGCGAGGGGACAAGATGAGGTCATGCGTGACCTGCACCCGTACAGCAGTGTCAGCACCTGTCACCCTGTATGCTCAGGGCCAGAGACTCCAGGCCAGCGTGCTGAGACCCAGGCGGGTGCCCAGAGGGGACCCTGGACTCGCTGCAAGGCTCTGGAGCGGACGCGGTCAGTGGAGAGCCCAGCGTTGCGTGCGGAGGCGTGAGCGGAGGTGGCGTTCGCAGTGGGCACCTTGCTGCCAGGGGAGGCAGCGGGCAGCCCTTTCTCAGACCTTCCGCTTTGGAAACCAAATGAAAGGACGTTATTGACTGCAGGCGAGGGGCAGGGTGGAGACCTTGGGGGACACGGGAGCACGCCCCCCGGCCTCCATAGGGAGCGCGAGCTTCGCCCCGGCATAGCTAGCGTGGCGCGTGTCCCAGAGTGCGCTCAGCGCGACCCTGAGCGAGCAAGTTTGTGTGCTTTAGCTTTTGACTGGCCAACGCAAGCAAATAAACAGGACTTCAAAGAAATGAGCGTGGCAGAGGACATCTGCAGCCTAACCTCTGGCGGAGGTTTAAACACAACACACCCTCGGACATAAATCTGCAAATAAACTTTCCAAAGGAAAACACTGACTTCTTTCAAAATCCACCCTTATTCGTGTTCCATCCAGTGTCCCGGTAGAAAGTGCGGCCGGGCACGTGTGAGGAGCCGGCCGCTATCGGCCGCCTGCCCACTCTGCCCCGAGCGCCCCAGGCAGCTTCAAGGGCTCACGGGGGTCAGGCCACCATGTGCTGGGAGGGGGAGGCAGGATTCCGGATTCTGATCTTGTGGGACAGCCCACAGAAGGGGTGATATCTCTGTTGCCAGCCCCCCCAAATGTCACTAAACTAAATATGTGTCAGCCAGTCCCACAGCTGTGCTTCTGAGGCCTGTAGAGGGAGGTCAGGGAGACCTTGGGGCCTGCCGGCGAGGCCATAGCGGGCGGGCTTTCAAACAGCCAGGTGGAGGTGTGCGTGTGTGCTGGTGTGTGGGGCTGTGTGCGCATCCATGCGTGCACGTGTGTGTTGGTGTGTGTGTGCCTGTGGGTACACCCCTCCCTGGAAGTCTAATGCAGGAGGACGGAGAGGAAAGGACTGCAGGAGGGGGGTGGGTTTCTCCCAATGCTCCGAGCATGCCCAGTGCCTCCCGCTCCGGATGCATCCAGCTAGCTGCTGCCTCTCCGAGCCGACAGCCTCCCCCTTTGGGAGAACAGTCCCCGGCTGAGTTCTTAGAACCCTGATTTCAGAAGCTGCAGTGTTGGGGGTGGAGCGGCCGGCAGGACTGAACTGGGGTCCTGAGGTGTCCCTGCAGGGTCATTATTTCTGGATGTGGGGATCTCTTTGCTCGAGGTCTGCCTGGTGGAGCCGCCATGCCAGCGCAGGAGGAATGGCTGCCGTGCCCGCTCCTGGGTGCCCGCCACACAGCCCTCGCAGTTCTGAGCTGCCAGGCCTGCCATTCACGTGATTCGGGATAGTTCTGCATTTGCTCTCTCAGCTTGGGGACGCACAGGAGGTAGCGTTTCTCACTGATTTGCATTTCCACTGCCCTCTCACCCAGTGATCTAGCTAGAGCCTGACACCCTGAGCTTTGGTCCTGGAAAGAAAGGAGGAGGGAGACAGACAAAACACACATGCACATGCACATGCATCTATGCACAGACACACACAAGGCAGGTGCATGTGCACAACAGAAACACATGTACACATACACAGACACAGGCCCACAGGCCCACACCAGACACACGTGCACACACATGCATGTGTGCGCAGACACCCACATGCACACTCAAAACCCATAGGCACACGTGAACATAGACATATGCAAGCACACACACATGCACGCACACGGAGACACACATATGTGCACATACATTTTGTGAGGGTCCTGCTACAGCTGTCATTTTTTTAATTTTCATTTTTCTAGAGAAACAAACCAACCAACTTCCCTTCGGGGGGTTAAGAGTGACCCCACCTGGCTTCTCCAAGGGAGATTCCGTGTGGGGAGAGAGGGGGGTCTGACAGTAAGGGAGGGCGCGAGGACACGCCCCCTCCGCACCATGACACAAGGACCGGCATGTGCTCCGCCATCCTGGGCTGAGGCGTGCCATTGGCGGCTGCTTCGGGCGTGTCACCAAGGCTCTGTGGGACCTGGGTGCTCCATTACCCCCAGTGATCTGAGCAACAAACCCAGAAGCTCAGAGGCCCCAACCAGGCTCCCCGATTTCGGGGGCTCCTTTCACAGCGGGGGACCAGGAGCACTGCCCACCTCCTGCCTGCCCAAAATAGGTGGTGATGAGTGCGTGCCGGGCTCTGCTCGGTGCTGGTAACCCAGGCTCCGAAGCCAGGCCGGGCACTGGGCAGCCTGAGGAAAGCACCTGGAACCATGGGGGTCTTGGCCACTGTGCCCTCCTGGGGCTCCGATGCAACCTGGATGGAAGGCCCTCTCTGGGCAGACACACCCCTGCACACACACCCCATTTTCCCAGCTCTGAGGTCAGAACCGGGGCATCCAGGGCAGACATGCCCCCCGAGGACCAGTGGCAGAGGGCACATGGTCCGAGGTCCGACCGCAGCCACCACACCGTGCAGGCCCCCCTTGGGGGCTGTGCTGAGCTCCAAACCCCGGGAAACAGGAAGGACCAGCTCTGAGGGTAACGAGCAGCCTTGGCGCTTCAGAGCCATGTACCTGGCTCTGTCTCCCCAGGCCCCACCCTCCCAGGCACTCAGCCGTTCCCTCCTGAGGGCCAGTTTCCTGGCCACGCTCTCCTCCGGCCGCTGAGAGCCAAGCCACAAATTGTGGGACGCTGGCCCCGATGCAAACGCCTCCAGGGACAGGAGGCATCCCGGCTATCTTGGCTTCCCGGCTCTGGCCCTGGATGGGCCATGGGCAGCCTTAGTCACCAGTGTCCTGGAACCACGAATGCATGGACAGGTGTGACAAGCTGGGGGGGTCAGCCGGGCCTGGAAAGTGCTCAGAGCGGAGTGGCAGGCACAATTCCTCCTGAGCCCCGGGGCCACTCAGGCTGGGCCTTAGAGGACGAGGCGGCCATGTCCCCTATAAGGGACACGGGCAGGCAGCTCAGGTGGGCGTGGGAGGGAGCTTCGGCGAGACCATCACTTCCTTCTCATGAGACCTCACCTTGGGCCCCTCAGGGACCATAGGGGGTCCTAGGCCCAGTAGACAGCGTCTGCCCTGTCCCCCGAAAAATGTGCGAGATGGGATGGCTGACGCCCCCTGTCCTGCCCAGTGCGTTCCCCCACTGCCACTCACAGGGAAGGCGGCGCCCACAGGCGGGGGGCCGGGGGTCAGGCCGAAGCTGGAAACACCACTAGGCAGGCAGGAGTGGGGACCCCGGCGTCCCTCCGTCTGGGGCCCTGGGACGCCCACAGAAGGGTGCTGTGGGGTTGTCTCTGTCCCCCTTCTCCTTCCTGAAACACTTTGGGGATAGACGGGGGCATAATGAGACACAGACCTTTGCCTGATGGGCATCTCAGGAGGGTCAGCGAAATGCCGATAAATGCCAGAGTCCTGCGTCTGCAGAGCCCTGTCACAGGTCAGTGTGTCTGGGGGTGTTTGCAGCATTCCCAGGGAAAAGAAAACAATTATTTTTGACAACGTGCATCAATACCATCTATATTTTCTCCCCCGGCACCGTGCTCCCCTCCCCCACACTACAGCCATCCCTTCTACGCTGGTCTATGTCTTCAGGAAACAGCCAGCAAACTCAATAAGCCAATTGTTAGCTCCATCGATCTTATTTGGGGTCCTGAAAATCCAGCAGACAGCACAGTGTTAAATTATTAACTAAATGTTTCCACTCGCTGGGGACATGCTTCTGTACAGACCATTAGATGAACAATGGCCTCTTTATGAAATTAACAGCCAGAGGGATGGGTGGGACAGAGAGCAGAAGTCACCGAGTGGCCAAAGGAAGGCCCCCCATGGGAAGAGGGGCGCAGCTGAGCCCTGGGGGCCAACCTGGAGGAGGCGGAGCCCGTGCCTGGTGAGACCGGCCCTGGGCACCCCAGCAGTGCGGTGTCCAGGCACAGCGCTCTTTAGCCGGGTAGCTGACCCCATCCCAGCCTCACTTCCCCTGCGCCATATGGGACGTGCACCCACGGGGAGGAGAGTCATCTTAGGGTGAAACGTGCTCCCAGTGCGAAGCGCCCAGCTGACACTTGTTGCAGTTTGCTACCACTGTGCCCCAAAACCAGGCTCCCCCCAGCTGACGTGGGGGGCACAGAGGCAGTGGGGACTCACCTCCTTCATGCCCAGCAGGGGCCAGGCCATGTACCGGGGGCCGGAGATGGGGTGGGGAGTGCGGACCCCGCAGCCACCTCAGGGACTCCCGTTTGTTTGGGGTTGGCAGGGTGCAGCATGAGGGTGAGCTCAGTGCCCTGGACAGGATGTCAGTGCCAGGCCAGTGCCAGGCCAGCCAGACCAGTGCCGCCGCGGTGAGGAGCAGACAAAATGAGGAAGTGTTCTAATTCAAAGGCCGTAAACGATAATTCAAAACTGGAGGGAGGCCCGTTTGGGGCTGCAGGTGGGGGCGCTTTGCTCAGCAGCAAGAGGCAGCCGGAGAAGCACCCCTAGCGGGCAGGCCCTGAGGCAGCTAGTGGGCCCTGCCATCGGACCTCACGCAAACACACTCGTGCAGTCGGGACCCTCATAGCTCCTTCTGCTCAGCAGCTATGCTTGCCTGTCACCCATGTGGCATACTGTCACCTTTATCAGTCATGGCCTCCTTGGGGTGGCACCACACAGGTGGTTGACCCATCATCCTGTGGACGGGCGTTTTGGGTTATTTCCAGATTTGCACTATTATGAATATAGTTAGGATGAACATTCAGGTACAGCTGTTTTGTAGACCACAGTTTTCATTTCACGGTACATGTCACCTAGGAGTACAGTTATCAGGGCAGAGGGTAAGAGGATGTCTAAATGTACGAGACGTCGCCAAGTTGTCCTCCAAAGCAATCAACTGTTTTGCATCCCCACTGGCAATGGGGCAATGGTTACGTGTCCCCGTTGCCCCATCCCCGGTCTTTTAAACGTTAACCCTTTCAGTGGGTATGAAATAGCACCTCGTGGACTCTGTGTGCATTTCTCTGATGACTAACGATGCTAAGGATTTTCATGTCACGTGCTTGTTAGCCTTGGGTGTAACTGCTTTTGTGAAATGCCTTTTCAAGTCTTTGCCCACTTTTTTTTATTGCATTATTTGTCTTTTTAATGGTGGATTTGGGGGAGATCTTTATGTACTCTGGATACAAGGCCTTAGTTATTTATATATATTGCGAATATTTTCTCCTAGTGTGTGGTTTGCCTATTTTCTTTGCTAAACAGAGTTTTTGTTTAGTGGATGTCTTAATTTTCTTTTTTGTATGTCGAGCTTTTTTTTGTTTCCCCCAAATTTTCTTCTGCCCCATTTTCTATCTCCTCTCCTGTGACTCCAGTTACGTATATACCAGACGGTGTCCCACAGGTAATGGGCTCCGCTCGTTTTGTTCCCATGTTTTCCTGTAGAGCCGTGCTTCAGTTCCCTTACCCTTTCTCTGCCATCCCCCCTTGCTGTTAAAAGCCCACCCAAGGGTGTGCTCATTTCACGCATTGTGCCTTTCAGTTCTAGAATTCGGTTCTTTATTGCATTTTCCATTTCTCTGCTGGCGTTTCCCATCTGTTGCACTCCTTGTGATCATGTTTTCCTTTAAGTCTTTGGGCATATTTATAACAGCTGATTTAAAGTCTGTCTGCCAAATCCAACATCTGGGTCCTATCAGAGTTGGTTTGTCTTGAAACATTTTTCCCCTGACTATGGGTTACCTTTTCTTATTTCTTTGTCCATTTGCATTTTTTTATTATATTATTTTGGACATTGTAGATGATGCATTGTGGAAACTCCAGATTTCATGATCCTCTGAAGGATGTGGGGTTTTGTTCTAGCTCACCTTTTGGTCACCTGCTGTTCACCGCAAGGCCGCCTGGCAGAAGCTGGACTGCGTACTGGTTAGGGTGTGTCTGTCTCTGTTTTGCTCTTGGTCTCAGGAGCAGCCTTTGCATTTGAGGCATAGTCCTTGTAGACTTTGAATTGGAAAACCAGGGAGTTCACCAAACCCCTCTGAGTTGGCGGACTCACACCCCAGGCTCTCTCTTCCGGCTGTGGCGGGCAGCAGCTGAAGCCTCAACTTAGCTCCTCAACCTTTCAGCTGTGGACTTTCCCTGGAGTCCATGAAGGCTCCCTTGGGCGTGGGTAATGCAGAGAGAAACTCGGGATTTGGGGGCCAATGTGCACACTGGGGCTCACCTGCCTGGGACCCCTTCCTCTCCAGGGTCCCCCTCAGCCTGCAGCTGCCCTGGGAGCCCGCCAGCTCCTTCTCGGACATCAGTGCGATACTCTGGCTCTCCCCTGGAGTCCCGGCTGCCCCATGCCCAGTGGACAGGGCAGTGGCTTCCAGGGAAAAGCCAGATAATTGTGGATTTTACCTGTGCAGCCCCTTCTTTCAAGGGTCACATCCCTTTACTTTCCTCCTGCTGTTTGTCCCTCTCTGATGCCTTCAAAACGTTTTTGAAATATGTTTTGTCCGGCGTGTGTAATTGTCATTGGCAGGAGGGTGAGTCCAGCTTGAGCTGCTCCCCCAGCCTTGGGCCAGGGTGTCCAGAACCCCGACTCTGGTATTCCGCCTGCCCGGCTATGTGGCCTCATTCCTCCATCCTCGCCACAGCCCGGGGAAGGCGCTGGCACGAACACTGCTCCCACTGGGCAGCTGGCACAGGTGAGTGCCCGAGGACACCCGACTGGTAGGAAGAGGACTCGGCTGGTTGCAAGCCCCGCACTCCTCCAGTTGCTGGTCCTGAGTGGGCCCCGCGGGCGGAGCAGACCCCATCCCAGCCACCCTCAGGTCCTCCCTTGCTGCCTCTGTGGCTCAGTTTTTCTTGGCGGCCTTTTCACTCTACCCAGGCTGCTCTGTGCCCCCACCCGGGCCCCCAGGAGCTGACAAGAGCCCCACAGAGGCCATGTGGCTGTGGGCCAGGGTCTCCACTGAGCAGGGACAGTCGGAGGGGCTGCTGTGAGCGTGAATATAAAAGGGGGCATTGAGGGGCGGGCTCCAAGGAGACTCGCTCTCCTTCAGGGCCCACAATGTGGGCTTTGTGACGCCTGGCAGGGCCGGGCTGAGCGGGAACTTTCCTCTTTCTCCTAGGGGGAGATTATTTCATTTAAAAATAATTGAATGTGGAAAATGTTGGATATGGAAACTGTTTATCGGGTTTCCTTTTTTGTTTCTCCCGCCGGCGGTGCCCTGGGTTCCCTGCAAACCAGGCAGGGGCTTTGGGGTTCCCAGCGGACGAGCCTCGCGCTGCCGACGCGGCCTTCGTGATGCAGGGGCCATGGGGGCGCAGGGCGCGGGCGGGATGCTGGGTCAGCCGACTGGAGTGGCGTCCGTCTGGGTGCGCGCCGGGGTTCTGGGCGTGTTCTGGGCGTGCCACCGTCCCCGCCGCGCCAGGCGCCCGCCCTCCCTGCCTCCACTCAACCCTCTCCCGCCTCGCTTCTATCCTGGGGTCTCCTTCTTCTCACCTTCACCCGCCTCCGTCTCCCAGGGGCCATGCAAACCCCACCCTCTCCTTCAAATCAGTCTTGATGGCCAGCCAGGCCCGCGCCGTGGCCCTCCGTCCCTCTGGCGCGCACGCCGAGGCCCCCCCGCCCCTCTTCTTGACCACACACCTGGTTAGGGAGCGTCTGTCTCGGTGTCCCTCCTATCTCAGGACGCAGGCTTTATCCTTAAAGCATAACCTTCTGGGCCTTGAATGGACACCAGAGATGTCACCAAGCCCCCGAGCAAGAGTTGACGGCACTCAGCTCCAGATGGTTTTCCTGCCACGGTCCAGGCCAGGGGTCGCTCTGGCAGCCCACGCAGCACCCACTCCACTTTGGGGCGTGGATTGGCAGCTCCGTGCGGGAAGGCCTACCTCAGATGCAGCCTGTCCCTGGTGTGCGGCCAGCACCCGGCACACGCTCTGGGGTGTTGGAACAGACCGAACGTTTGACCAGTCGATCGAGTCGGCTCTGGGACAAGTCCTGCCCGTTGTTTCCATGTGCTGCGCCAGCCCCTCGCCCTGAGCAGACGGGGGTTGGCAGGGCGACCTGATCCTCCCCCTACGTCCTTGGAAGGGCCTCAGGGCCGCCCTGCTCAGGGACGCCCAGGCAGCATCTCCCAGCCGCTGAGCGCTCCCTGGGGAGGCCCAGTCTGAGTCTTTTCCCTGGAGGTGGAGGGAGTGCGAGAAGGTGTGTGGCCCGGGAACGCACGGCAGGACTGAGGACTGTGCCTCCCGGGTCGCTCGCCCTAGAATTACAATCTCGCATGAGGTTCCCCCAGGAAGACAGGCAGAGAGGCACCAGGGCAGCCACGACTGAGCCTCGGCCCCCGCCCCAGGTGGGGAACCAGGCCCGGGGAGGGGAGATGCCCTGAGCCTCTGCATGCCCGGGCACAGTCATGGCTCCCTGGCATTAGCCCCAGAAGGAGTCAGGGCACCCTGGACCTGGCCGTGGGGAGCGGGAGGTCCCGCTGACAAGTGCAGTCCGTCTGCTGCTGGAAGGCCCACCCCTCCCACTTCTGCACCCAGTCCAGAGCCATAGACAGTGGGCGCTGCACCAGTGCCTGTGGGACGAAGGCAAGAGGCAGCCAGGGGCCAGCTGCACATGGGGCAGCAGTGGGAGGTCAGCACCATCACCCCTGTGGTCAGTTCATACAGGAGCTCGGGACAGCACGAGCCTGGCTCATGCGGGGGCCACCTATGACTTTGGCATGTGAAATTGGTGCCTCTCAGACTGGTGGGGTGTGCCCACCTTGGGCAGGCAGGCCCCAGGCCAAGGAGGCGAAACCCACGCCCAGGGTCCCAGGGCGAACAAGCTGCAGCCGGCTCCAATCCCTGCCTGGCCCCAAGTCCCCACCCCGATGGCCCTAGCACTTTCCACAGGCGAGCGCTGTCCCCTGAGGACCCTGAGCATGGAGGGCATCCCCCATGGCTGTGGGCCCCCTCGGTGCACCCAGGGCTGGGGCCAGGATCTGAACCCTGGGCTGTGTCTCTTAGTGGCTCATCACTTCCTGCTAAGGCCAGAATCAAACTGCAGGTCAGGCTGCTCAGGCTGTGCAGGACCGCTGGGCAGAGAGTCCATCTGGTGGCAGAAAGCAGAGCTCTGTCTGGAGCAGGGAGAGGAGGGGAGAGGCCACGAGCCACCTCAGCCACGCCCAGTGGCCAGGTTTTCTGTGCCAGTCTCAGGGTGAGGACGGGGACCTGTGGCTGCCCAGGACTGGGTCTCCTGGTGCTGCCCGGCCCCAGCACCCAACACTGGGTGCCGGCTGAGCTTTCTGGAGCAGCCTGACCACTTGGTCGGGCCCTTTTTAGTTTCGTATGGAAGCCCCAGGAGAAGCCAGCAGAGGAGAGAGGCGATCAGCCCCATCCTAGAGCCTGCCGGCCAAGGGCAGAGGGGCAGAGAGCTGTCACCCTCAGAGCAGTGGGCGCGCTCTGCCACTCACAAAGGCAGTCCGAGTGTGCAGGGTGGGCCGGGTGGCACAGCACACTTTGCAAAGTCTCTCCTCCATGGGGTAGCCAGTCCTTGAACTCAAGAAACCCCCCGGGAAGGTGCCCTTGAATGTCAGGTGCCACCCGGCCACATACAGCGCTCCTGACACCAGCCATTGGGTTCTCCACAGGGACCATCCGCCTCCTGTCCAGCCCTGGGGAGTTGGCCTGTGGAGCCACCAGATGGGGCACATAGGAGGGGCCGCCCAACCCAGCCCATCAAGCCGGTGGCCTGTCCTGGCCAGGGGTGGGGCACGGCGGGGGCGTGATAAGCATCCTACTTTGGGAGGCAAAGAGCAGGGGGCAGCTGGGGGCTGGTGCCCATCACAGCGTGGCTTTGGCTCCTGCCTTTGGCGGGGGGTGGGGGTGGGGCACCGTGTGTGCAAAATGGTGGCAGGACAGGCTTGGCCTTCGCACACATAACCGCCGTGATTATGGAACCGGGGAGCCAGAAGGCAATGCATTTCTGCACAATTTTGTCAGCGAAAACTTCAGCCCACTGGCCTTGCCCTGCCCCCTGGCCGTGACAGTGCCGCTGGCCTGCTGTCTGGACGCAGCGTTCCCAGACCCGCTCTCTGGCTCCCAGCGAGGGTCCCTGCCCCGAGACAGATAAGATAGAACGGGTGTCGGGAGGAGGTGCCGACAGGGCTGTGCCAGCATGCTGTGAGTGATAAAAGGGGCTTCAGAAAGGTGCTGACGTGGCCACCGCGCTTAATGAGGTCATCGCCGAAGCTGCTGCCCTGATAACCCGGGGGTCAGGCGCCCGGCAAGTGCACCAGGGGAAGCAGGGCCGCCTGTTGCTGCCATCGGGGCTCAGCGCCCGCTCATTTCAAGCCATCATCCTAAGCCCAGCGGCCTGCCTGCCCTGGGACAGCCGAGCGGGGACCCCAAGGCAGTGGTGGTATGGAGGGCAGCTGTCGCCAGGGAGCTCAGGCTGCACCGTCTCCCTCCCAGGTCAGGGGTCAGCGCCCTGCTGCCCTGGGGAGCTCTGCTGCTGTGTCAGCTCACTGAGCCTGCTTTGGGCTTGCGGGGGGAGCAGTGGGCCTAGGCTTGCTCCGGCGCCCTCTGCTGTGAACGGCTAGCTCAGTTCAGTCCAACCCAGGACTCTGCCAGGCCTGGCCTGAGTGCTAGAGGGGAGCGCCAAAGGACACCTGTCCTCTAAGGGGGAGGCAGGGTGCCCTTGGAGCCCATTCTCCCGGTCTCCATTGCCCGCCTGTGCAGCCCGGAGCTGTGGCCAGGGTCTGGCTTGGTGAGTGTGCAGGTGTGATGCTCCAGTCCAGGTGACATGGATGAAGTTCCCTGGGGACGAGCATGGCCCCCAGGACATCAGCAGCCTGGGCTGTTCTGGGACCCCTTATCCTGGGGCCACGGATGGTACAAGGCTCTGCCGGGAGTCCGGATGGGCAGAGGAAGCGCTTGGCAGCCCCGCCCTGCTGGCTCTCTAGCGCAGCTTGACTTTCTAAGGGCCTCCGGTGGAGCGCCCCGGCTGGCAGGGCCCATGTCATAGGTGACTTCCGTGTTGGCCCCAACTCCACGGGCCAGCCAGGCAGCCCAGACAAGCCACTGCCTCGCCGGGCCAGGCTGTGTGTCCGCGGGGCGCCCTGACACGACACAGGGCTTGCTTCTTTCCGGGCTTCAGACACGTCGCTGTGCCCTGGTGGGTGGCGCTCAGTCAGTCCTGTCTTTTCAGGGCGCATGGCCCCAGTCCTTGCAAAACCCGCTGCAAAGGTGTCGGGGCTCCACATGGAGCCCTTTGTGTTCTGGGGTCTGGGAGAGAAACAAATCAGAAAGCCACTTCCAAAAATAGCCAGCACAGAGTGGGAACTGTCTGGGCCGTCACAAGTTCGCACGGGCCCCCTGGATTGGAGCACAGGGTGGCCCGCTGGGGACAAGGGAGCTGGCATGAGCTGTGTCCCAGACCCAGACAGACCAGGCTGGCCAGGCGGCCCCCAGTGGGCCCTGCATCCTGGCGGTGTCTGAGCAGAGTGCCTGTGTCTCCCAGGGTCCACTGGGTCTGGCTGGCGCCTGTTCGCCTCCCAGCCGTCCTCGGCTACCGGACAGTGGGCAGCCAGCGGCACCCCAGACGGGGCTTGGCACCGGGCGGCCCTCCCAGACTTCCAGGTGGAAGAGACCCTGCCGTGGGCGGGTGTCCTGGAGATGCCCCTAGAGTCGCCTGCCTCACAACACAGTCACTGCGCTGTGTGTGGGAGGGAACCTGGCCCGCGTGGGGCAGAGCCTGTCGGTGTAGGAACTCGAGGGAGCGTACCAGGCAGTGGGCAGCAGGACTCCCCAAAGCGGGAGGTCTTCCCCCCACCAGGGCACCCCACCCCTCCCTGGTCCTGAAGCCGGGTGCCCAGGGCTGCAGATGTCCAGGGCACAGGCTGCCCGCCCCCCCACCCCCGCTCCAGGTGGTGACAGCAGGATAGCATGCGGGGCCATGCACCAAGGAGCAACTTGATCTGTGTGCATGTAGGCCGGGCGATTTTTATTTTTTATGTAAAAATTCAAAGGCGTGTTTTCGTCTTTCTGCACTTTCCCTGCCTTCCTGGCGATAGCTGCAGTGACGCTGGATGGCCGGGCCTGTGAGCCCCACTTAGCAGAGGAGGGGTGAGGGTGGGGTAGGTCCCTGCCAGGTGGAGCACTGCTGCCCCAAACCGCTCTCTCCTTGTCCCCACACAGGGTGCTCTGAACACTTAGCAGCAAGTGTCAGCCTCAGTTTCAGATAAAACGCAGCCTCCCTCCCCCTTGAACTTCACCTTGTCCCCGGGAATGGCTTCTTCCGGATGGCGGGCACAGTGGGCTCTGCAGCCCTGCCGGCTACCTTCAGAACCCAGAAGGCTGCCCAGGGCGGGGTCCACAGGGGCTGGGAGGCGGCGCTGCCTCCCGCCACCCTCAGAGCTCCCCAGAGCCCCCAGCCACACAGCAGTTCCATGCCTGAGCCCCTTTCTCGTGTTCTCTCTCTATCTCTCTTTCCCTCCATCTCTCTCTGTCTCGCCCCCTCTCTCACTATCACCCCCTCACTCCAGCCAACTTTGTGGGGCTCAGCCCTTACTCTGCCCAAGCAGGAGGCCCAACAGTGCCATGACGGTGCCTGCCCAAGGGTGGCCCAGCTGTGCCAGCACCCCCTTCCCCAGACCTGAGGACCCCTCAAAGAGCAGGGTGACCACATACTTTCCATCCAAAGGGGACACTCTTGGGAGGGAATGTGCACGAGACTATCTTCTGGGGGGACCCCGGCGAGTTGCGGTGGAGTCACCCCCTCTGATGCTGCAGCCCCTGCCCGGCTGCCGGCCCCTCACAGACACCCCATCGCAGAGGCGCAGACTCCAGTGGGGGCTGCAGCTTTTAATTGTTTTTCTCCCCAAATGCTCTCCCCACGTCTCTTTCCCCTTCACTGCTTCGCCCCGGCTGCTCGCTGCGCGTGGGGCGGCGGGATCTCAGTAGCATTTCCGCCCTCTCTGCTATCGTTTTGTCGTCTTCTCCTTTCCCTTTCTCCTCCCTCCGCGGGTTCAGCCTCCGTGATTAAGCCTCAAGGACTCCTGCTGCTTTTAATAGGCCTGCGGACTTGACCATCTGATGAGAACGGAGGGCCCAGCTTGTCCCTAATACCCACGCTGGAATCTCCTAATGCACCATATTAATCATCACTGTCAAGACACTGAGGCCCTAAACACATCCACCCCGTATGAAATTATACTAAACAGGAGGAAAATGGCCGTGATTGGCCGCATATTGAAAACAGACATTAGACGGCCCCCGCCCCACCTCGCGCCCCCCATTTGAGGGCCCCCACCAGGGCCTCTGCCCAGCTCAATGAACAATGGATAGCTCAGGGTATAGGCCAGCACATTTGGGGCTCATCAAAGTTCTGTGTCATGTGCAAAAGTGACGCAAAGGGGGGGCGGGGGGGCTGTGACGGGGGCGTCCTCTGCAGTGGGGCCTGGGTGCGAGCACGGGGCACGCTTCAGGCCCCCACCCTGTGGGCTTGTCCCCAAGAGTGGCCGCGGGCCCCTCCAGAGACCACGCAGGGCTGGGCTGAGGGCTGTTTGGGGGCAGTGCCCCCAGCAGGATGCCGAGCCCTGGGTCCCAGCCACGGGGAGGGCGGGGGCGGCCCTCCGCCCAGAGCTGGGATCTGCCTGTTGCCTTGGCTCTTTCCTCCTGGAGTTGGTCATAAAAGTTAACCGGGTGTGAAATGCGTGTTGCGTGGGCTGTGGTAAAAGTTTACGACAGCGGACAGTCTGCCTGTGATCTGCTTAGAGCCGAGCCTCCCGCTCACCTGCATGTGGGCGCAGGCTCCTCGCAGCAGCTGGCTGGCCTCCCCACACGGCGCGGGGGGGGCCAGGCCCCTCCGCTCACGTCTCGGAGGTGGCCCTGGCCCCGGGCTGTGGTGAGGCACCCAGCAGCCTCCGCATGTGTCCTGGGGTCGCCCCTCTGTGAGGCTGGTCCCCACTGTCAGCACTTTCTTCCATGTAAGCGTCGAGTTGGTCACAGGCTGAGGTTCTAATGTGTGGGTAAGGACCGGGACCCTCCATGTCACTCCTTCTGTACCTCCTCCCACAAACTGCAGAACTGGACAGTCAAAGCTCAGGTTAGAGGGAGTTTGGGGACGGCCACACATGCAGAGAGTAGCTGAGCTGATGGCCCTTGAGGCCAGGCGTCCTGCCCCCCTCTGTGCTGCCCCGATCTGCAGACCTCCCTGCCCCCTACCCCCCACACACACACACCTGAACCAGCAGCTCTGGACGCCCAGGGTGGTCTGTTCAAGGCCACGTGCAGGGTGGGAGGGGCCTGCACACACGGGGCTCAGGCTGCTCCGCCCACTCAGGCCTGGGTGCCAGGTCCCAGGAGGAGGGAGCCGTGGTGAGTTCCAGGCTCTCAGTGACCCTCCTGTGACTCATCCTATGAGAAGGCTGCAATGGGACCTTAAATGGCTAAAAACCAGTGGAAAATCAGGTGACTTGGGTCCTCTGAGTTCTCTGATATTGAAGGGCCCCTGAGAATGAAAAACCCTGGCCTGGCCACCTGATTCCCCACCTGGGGGTCACCTCGAGAGCAGTGGATGGGGCGCAGGGGTCCGGGGAGCTGCGGGAGCCCTGGAACGGAGCGTCCCTGGGGAAGAGCAAGCAGTGTGGCTGAGGCATTTGCAGAGGGGACCGTGTGCACTGGGCAGAAAGGAGAGTGCCCCCTTCCCCACTGGAACTGGCTGCGCAAAGGCCAGCCTGGCGCCGTCACAGAGCACGCTGAAACCCTGACCCAGCTTCTGCTGTTCAGGGTATAGACTTCACGGGGCCGCGGGTCGGATGTGCAGCCACGCAGAGACAGCACAGGGCTGTTTCAATGGCGAGGGCTGTGCGGGCGGGGTGCGGGGAGAGCCGTGTGTGTCCAGTGAGCCAGGAGGAAGCCGGACTGGCCGGAGGGCGCATTCCACAGCCAGGGAAAGTGGGACCAGAGCGGAGGGCACGAGGGGCTCGGACACCAAATGGGGGGATGGTTGGAGCGAGGGCCACGGAACACCCAGACCGGGGGTTTATGGGGCTCATGTGGAACTCAGGCTTTGCAAATGCACCGGGGGCCGGAGGCGCCGAGTCGGGGGAGAGGCTGAGGTCGGGGGAGTGCGGGTGGGAGACCAGCAGGTGCCAAGGCAAAGCAATCTGGCTGCATCCCAGGGAGACAGCCACACCTGGCTGCCCTCTGAACCCCTTCCTGTCCTCAGCCTGCTCTGCACCGTATCCCACGCCACAGTCCTCCAATGGGATTAAAGAGCCAGACCCCACACACACACACCTTCTTTTTCCATTTCTGCAACAGGGCAGGGAGCTGCTTGGCCTCGGTTTCCCTGTCTAGCAAACAGGTCGAATGAAATGGTCCAGCAAAGCTTTCTGAGGGTGTGTGTGAGGGCTGGAAGTGCACCCAGGTGTGCGTGCAAGGCCCCGCCAGCGCCAGGAGCCCTAAGCAGCCCCCTCCTCTGCCCTGCGTGACACAGACAGTACGTTCTCTGTGGCCAGGATGTGACAAAGGCAGGGAGCGCCGGAATGAGGTGGGTCCCGGGAGAGTGGACGTTGTGCCCAGGAAATAGGTTCAGAGGCTTTCCTGACAGCAGCTCTCCTTGCAGGGGGGCTGGGAGGGACCCTGATTTGGGCGGGGGGGCATCAGTAACACTAAGAACACAGGAAGCTCTCCCTCTGCCTGGAAATGCTGGGCGCCACTGAGCTGGCTCAACACATTTGCTCCTGTGGCGCCCACAACCTGCCACCAAATGGGGCACTCAGCGCCTCTGGGATCACATGGGGGAGGCGGAGCCAACGCCCCAGTGAGACGAGCTGCACAGGAGTGCCCAGCGTCTCGCCTCCTGACCTCCAGGCCACCTGCCTGCTTGAGCCACACATGAGCTGTCTCTGGAAATCGGGGGCCCTGCCAGTCCCAGAGGCGCCCCCCACATGCCCCCAGGCATGACATCAGGATGAATGTGGGCGAAGACACTCAGCACCAGCTCCCGGGCACCTCCCGACAGGAACAATTGGCCCTCCGGTGACGAGATGACAGCTGCCACCTACACCTTGAATCAAGTGCAGCTTTCAGGGCCAAGGACCCTCCGCATTCTTCTGGAAACGGTGCCGGTTGCTTTTCCCACGGCTCCCATGCCAGCGTTAGCAAAACCTCCCTAATCTTAAGCAAATAATTCCCTGCCCACATCAGTACAAGGCATGCAGATGGATCGCTGGTGGCCCGAGCGGGCCCGACATGTCTGGTGTACATGCAGTTGTTCCCAAGCCCCCCAGGCCCTCCCTGCCAAGCTGTCATCTTGGCCAAGAAGATAAAGGTGAGAGAGCCTCCACTTCCAAGGGAGCAGCTTTGGGCAGCCGGCCGGCCGGCCATCTGTTTTATGACATGCGACCGCCTTCTGATCTGGAGGGTCCGGAGTCGGCTCGCACACCTGACCCCCTCCCAGGAGACAGGCGGGGGGCGGTTTGAAGCCCCCTGCCCAGGGCCCCGCTGTCCGGAGGATGGAGCGCCTCTCTCATCCCCTCGCCTGTTGGCAGAGCATTTGGGAATAAAAGCAGCAGCAGCAGCAGCAGCAGCAGCAGCAGCCCTCCGAATCCCTGCCATGTCTGGGGCCCTTTGTGGTCGTGGCTGGGACTCAGGGCGGCCCCTGGGGAGGCACTGCCCATTTCACAGAGGAGTAAGCAAGGGCACGGAGGTGCAGACGGGCTGGTGGGCGTGGAGATGGGGTGCCGCCCTAGCTGCAGGGCAGGGCCAGCACACTCCCTGGTGCCCAGATTCTGAGACGGGGTCCTGGAAGCTGAGAAAGTCCCCACACCCCAGGGGTGCTCGCACTGGAGCCGTGCTGGCCATGCCCAGCCCAGGCTTTGGACGCTGGGTCTCCAGACAAGGAGGGGGTGGCTTCGCCTCCCTCAGGCCAGTGCCGGGCGCCGACGCTGAGCCCTGTCTCGGCTGCAGCTTGCCCTCGTGGAGCCAGGTTGGGGCCCCGGGAGCCCCCATCCACGCCCAGCTGGAGTCCGACACAGACGAGTGACTTCCACGCCGTAAGCAGCCCCGGGCCCAGGAGGAAGGCCTGCAGATGCCTGGCCGGCAGGTCTCCTTTGCAGGCCCACCACCCACAGGCCCCACCAGGCTGTGCACAGGGGACCCCAAGGTCAGGCCAGGTGGGAGCCGCCTGCCTCCGGAAGTGGCATTCTCTGCGCCCAGAGCCCGCGGTTCCTCCAGGGACCCTCGACGGCGGCGCACCCCTGGAGGGTCCCACCGCATCCACACCGCGCTGTGGCGGCTTCCTCAGCCGCTGTCCCCGCCCAGGCCCCACAGTGGCCGTGGGAAACGTGACGCAGCAGGTGCGGCAGGACTGGGACGGCCCGCCAGGTGCCCGGGTGGGTCCCCGCCTGGTGGCTCTCTGCAGAGCTCCCTGGGGCCTCGGGCCCTGCTTCTCCCTTCCCGTGATCCAGGAAGCACAGCGTCCCTCCCTACAGGTGGCCTGGCCAGTGCCGCTGGGGGGTGCAGACAGCTTTCAGGGGACACCTGCCCCAGACCCCATTCCAGTGACGAACCCACCTCCTCGTCAACCCACTCACCTGCTCCCAGAGGTCCGGCAGCGACGATGGTGAGAGCCTCCTGTCTCAAAAGCAATGATCTCCAAGCAGTGTTTTCAGCCATAGGCACTCTGCCTTTCAGGGGACATTGGCAATATCTGGAGACATTTTTGGGTGTCACCTCTGGGAGATGGTGGGTAAGGCTCACGGACATTGCTCAACACCCCACAGTGCTCAGAACAGCCCCCACGGCAGAGTGATCTGGACGCGGCTGCCCACAGTGCTGAGGTGGGCGAGCCCTGCCAAGGCCCTGGCCTTAGCAGGCGAAACCATTCATGTATTGATGCTGCTGATAATGTGTCCGAGGGGAAAGCTGTCTGCTCCTGAGCTCGTGGAGCCCAGCTCGCTCCGACGAGGACGCACACAGGCAGTGCCATGGTCCCCGTGCCAGCCGCTCGTGCACCATGTGTGTCCCCCTCCAGGCCAGGACTGGGACGGGGCTGACCAGGACCCCTCACCTGGGTCAGCGTGGACTGCACAGACACAGGGCAGTGGGCCGACCCCACCTGGAAGGCGGTTTGTCCCAAGTCCCTGTACACAGATAAGTCACCATAACACTGGCGTGCTTCTCATCTTAGGTAAGCAGATCCTGAAGGGACCTTTCTCCAGACACAAGACTGTCACCTGTCCCAGGAGGGCTCTGGGGGGCACCGGGGCAGAGTGGCAGCCAGCCAGGAGGAGGGCAGAAGATGCTGGCAGCGGGAGGAAGTCGCCTGCCGCCGCCTTCACTGTGGCCTCAGAGAGCAGCTGAGACAGGCACCGCGTGCCCTGGCTTCCCACGGAGCCAGGAAGGGGTAGACAGTGACCCCCTCGCCACCCTGGGGCCCTTGCTTAAGACCTCAGACCTCTCTAAAAGTGTGACAACACGGGTGATGACCTTTTGGAGCCACAAGCCAGGTGGAGCACCCGGAAACAAACAGCACACCTGTACAAGTAGTACCAAAAAAAGTGTGCCTCGTGCTGGGAACGCGTGCCTGGGCCACCTTGTTCCAGGCCCACAGTCAGTGTATGATGATCTGTGCCAGGAGAGCGGGGAGCTCGCCCCTAAGTCAGGCCATTCTGAGAGAAACAGACACGCTCTGTGCACCAAGGAGAACAGGTCGTGGAGGCCTGAGCGATGGCCGCCAGCCCCGTGGAGAGTCAGAGGGAGAACCCTAGAGCCACCGCAGCGAAGGCTGTCATCGGGGCTCGGTTCCCAGCTGACTGGCCCTCGGGCCCTGTGTGCCCACTGGAGTCTTTAACTGTCTGTGCTTTTTAAAAACCCAGAATTATTTTCTCAGTTCAGAAAATCGGGGGCATGGATTAAACCAATGCCACATAGCAGAGGCCGGCCAGCAGTCTGGAAAGGGAGACTGCCTTTCTACCAGGTACTAAACTGCATGAGCCCGTGAGGACCCACCTCCCCTCCACCCACGCTGGAGGCGAGGGTTCCGGGAAGAGGCTCAAACTGCAGCAGCCTTCCCGATGGGAGGCCTGTCCACGCCATCTGCAAGAAATCTCTATTTGCAGTTACTTTGGAGCTCAGATTTCACTCTCCACTCCACCTGTCATCATTGTTTATCCTCGTCGGCGTTCACAGCTCCATCTCTTTGGGCCTTCTTTTAAAGGGCCTTTAGAAAATTGTTGGCAATCTCAACTTCTTTCCCCCTGGGGGGAGAAGAAAAGACGTGTCCTCTGTGTGGCTGAGGAGGAAACCAGCAGCAGCCGGCGCTCAGAAGCATGGAGAGTGAGCCCGTTAGCACGACGCCCTGCTGAAAGGCGGTGTTTATTTAGAAGCTGGCACGGACAAGGACGTCACGTGTGTGTAATGCACAGGGTCTCTCGGAAAGAGGGTGCCGTGTGCACACGCTTTGTCTGAGCTTGGACGTGAACTCGGGGCACACGTGCAGACGGCCATCGGCCGACACGCAGTGACTCACTCGCGTCCCCGCCCCTCAGATCGGGGGCTGCAGAGGCTGCTCTGCCAGCCAGAAGCAACAGGCATAGTAATTAACTCCATGCATCCGTGTTCGCAGGCTGCAGTTCCTTGTCCCTAATTGTCACATATTTGAAAGCTCCAGTAAATGAATCAAACACTTCTTTTATCTCGTCATCCGAGACACGGCGCTTTAATGGTGACCATATGTGCAGACGCGCGTGTTCTGGGCCAGGGACTTCAGTCCAGGCCAGTGTTTTCCGCTGAGGCCCAATGTGCTTGACGGGACTCGCAGGCAAGAGAGGCCGGTCACCTCTGGACGCCGCGGATCCTTCTAGACCCTGCGCTGCTCTTTGTTCTCAGATGAGAGGCTTGGCTCTGCTGGCCCGCCGTTCTGTGTTGGCTGTACGCCCCTCTAGGGCCCTCAATTGCAAACGGAGGACGGAGTCGCGGATGGCTTGCGTTCGTCTCAGTAGTGGCGGCCCCTCCTATCCTCACCCCGTGGCCACTGGCAGCGGGTCAGGCTTGAGAGTGGGCTCTGGTATGAGGGGCTGGTGGGGGCGCGCGCTGCGTGGCCTTCACGCGAGCAGAGACCTGCTCACCGAGGAGGGCGGAGGGCCAGCCACCTGAGCGGGGGCCATGAGGGCAGGACCGACCGTGGAAGGAGACACTGCCCCAGTCAGACAAGAGGAGCCCCCCGCGCTGTCCGGCCCCCGCGCCCCGCCCCTCCAGGTCCTGTTTGGAACATCCCTGGAAAGTCTGAAAACAGTGCCAGCTGTGCGGGGGCTGCCCTGCGGGAAGGGGGAAGGGCCGTGCCGGGGGCTCTGTGCATTTTCTCTGGCAGAGCCACTTGCGTGTGGCTGAGCAAAGACACTGACTTACTAGTCACGGCATTGGGTACCAAACAGGGTTCCACTGAGCGGCAGGATGGCCTTTCTGAAGTGGGGGCCGTTTTGAAGTCCCAGCGTTCCTCGTTCATCCCACATTTTGGCTGTGACAGGGCGGATGGACGGGGCCATGGCCGCTCGTCCAGAGCCTTCTGCCTTTGAGCCATGAGGCTGCGTTAACCTTCTTGGCCCCAGGGGCCGCCCCATGGCCCCACTTCAGCCCGCATGCCTCACCTGCAGCCCGACGCTCAGCGGGAGCTGGGACAGGGGTCTCTGTGGAAGCCACGGGGAAGGGAGCCAACTCTGCAATCCTTCTCCAAGGTTCTGGGCAGTTGGGGAGCCCCTGCTTCAACCATGCAGAACAGCCTCCCTCAAAACAGTGGGTAGGCAAATCACTGTTTTGTTAAAGAAAGAAAAAACAGCTAAAAAGAGAGCCACGTTGTTTGTCTGTGATGAAGCCCAAACTTGACCCAGTTATAAGCCTGAAGTCCACTCTGGCCGTAACGCCCGCCGGACTGCCCGACGCTCCTGGGGGAGGGGCAAGGGCAGAGTCTGTCCCGGGCTTTGAGAAAGGCCCCGACAGGCCAGGGTGAAGAATGGGACAGAAGAGGGTCTGGCCAGGCGGCGGAAAGCGATAAGGCCCAACTGGCCACGGCCTGGGACGGGCGTCTGCTGGCGGCCAGCCAGCCCCCAGACTGTCAGTTTGGGACGTCAGTGCCACCTCCCAGGCAGACTTTTCCCCGGGGGGTGCAGCGCGGCCCCGTCTGGGCTCTGGTGACCTTGTCCTTCCTCCTCTAGCAAATGCCTCCTTCCCGCCCCGGCATTTGTGGTGCAAATATCAAACTGGACTGAAAATTCTGTGACGGTGGTGACATGGTGACATATGGCTCACCCTCCCAAAGCCCAGGACGCCTGGGAGTCCCTCCCCTGAGAACCGAGAGGCTGGACAAGGGAAGACACCGGTGTGCCTTGGGGCCAGTCCTGGACCCTGCAAGGAGAGAGAGAGAATTAAACAAGAAACAGGTAGATGATAGATGAAAGATAGATAGATAGATGATAGATAGACGATAGATGAAAGAGATAGAGAGATAGACAGATGGCAGGCAGATGGGCTGGTGTCCCGATGACTGGTACCTGTCTGCTGTCATTTCCTTTGGCAACTGGTTTAACCGCCCGTGTGACATGGATGTGCCGTTGTCATCCGTAATTAAACATGCCAGGGCAGCCATTCGTTTCTGGGGCTTCACCCCCCACTGTGGAGGGAGTCCCCGGGTGGACGGCCTGTAGGGCTCAGGGCCGGAAGTCCAGGGGAGGCCGTGCGGCTGTGGCTTTGAAACTCAGCCAGGCCCACGCCGCTGCTCTTCCCGAGGTGACACGGTTGGGTTCCGTGGGCTCTGCGTGCTGTTCTCTGTTCCCGAGAGTGAGATCCAGCCTGGATGTCATGAGCATAAGATGCGTAATGAGCGCCCCTGACCCCAAAAGGCCCCCTTCCAACAAGCCCCGCCCACTCCGCAGGGCTGCCATGAACCCGCCCTGACGGCCGTCTCCCTCAGTGAGCACAGCCCCAGGAAACGCTCAGGAAGCTGGGCCTCGGGACCGAAGTCCTTTTGAGCAAGAGGAAGGAGAAGGAGGAGGCAGAACACGAAACAACACCAAACACAGACCCACACAGTCCCAGCCCAGTGGAAACCTCTCACCGAAACCAGTGGTGCCCAGACCGGGACCAGAGGGGCCCCAGTCAGCCCCTCGGCTTGGACCGGCCCTTGCAGTCTTTAGAAGCAGGGATGAGTTCCATCATCTTCTCTGTAAGGGGGGGAGGGGGCACAATTCAGGCCACGTGTGGCCTTGAGCCCAGAAACTTCCAGTGAGATCTGGGGGGTGGGCTCCTGGAAGGGCACAGAGGCCAGACAAACCCACACCCACCCCGCTCTCACGGAGACACGGGGCTTCCAGGCTTAAGAAACTTGAGCTGGTATCCAGTCTGGGTGGAGGTGGTTTAATGGTTCTTCGGGGGTTCCTGGTTTGCCATCAGTGGACCCCAAATAGCCCAGCATAGCGGCCTTCACAGAGCTTACTCTGGCCTTGTAACAGGAACGCAGGAGGCAATGCCACAAGCCACAGCCTGTGAGATGCCCAGGCGGTCAGCATGGTGGGCGAGAGACTGTCCCTCTGACAGTCAGCCCCCAGCAGGGTGCTTTCTGGGGAAGCCCCCCAGTGGCCCCTTTCCCATTTCAGCCCAGGCTAGTGGAGCTGTTTCCTCCCGAGTGCCTGCCGTCCAGGCCGTGCCGGCTGGCTCCTGACCCGGCAACAGCCTAGCAAGGACTCTGCTGTGCCCCTGCATGCGGCCCCCGGGCCAGCGCCAAGGTAAGCCCGGCTGCTGGCAACAGTCATTTGCTACCTGGGCAATTCCTTCCTTCCCCCACCCAGCTGCCCAGGAGGACAGGTGGGCGCAGAGCAGTTTAATTATCATGGTCTGGCTGCAGGACCAGCGGCCTGACATATGGGCCCATTCCTCCCCAAGCCCCGAGAAAGACACTTTTATTGCTTCTAAAGGAAGTAGTATGTTTTAGGGTGGCCCCATCCTTTACGACCACCATTCCCACACCTGTGCGTGCTGCCGGCTGAACCCGTGCCAAGCATCCCCAGGGCAGGGCTGCAAGTGGAGATAAAACGGAGGAAGAATGCAGGGGGTCCCCAGATGCGCTGGGCTCATCTCTGCCAGAGAACCACTAGCGGGTGGGCAAGGAGGTGCCTCCTGGAAGCAACCTGGAGTCAGCAGGCTGTGGGTTCAGTGTGGTTTGTCCTGGAATGTGCAGAAATTGAGTTGCAGGGTCCCTTGGGCTCAGCAGTGACCCAAGGACCTTGAGTGGCTGCTCGGGGCACTTGGGTGGGGCTCCTGTGAACACAGCTGCCTAGAGCACCTCTTGCCCTCCCTGCACCTAGTGTGTGCAGCTGAGAGTTGCCGTGAGATCAGACGCAGCCCCACCCTGAGTGGGGCAGCCTATGCCGGGATGCACAGGGGCACGGCAGCCGTGCCCCCACCGCGCCCCAGTCTAGGCCTGGAAAGGGGTGTGCGGCTGTGCTTGGGAAGGAAGGTGGGGGCTTCCTGCCCATACCAGGGCCCCTCCTGTTTCCTCCGGCTTGGGAGCAGGCTGCCCACCCTGAAGCCCCCTCCTTCCACCACTGGCCCTGAACGGGCGCCTCCACTGTGCACGAGCAGGGCCCAGGGCTGGTGGCTTCCCTGAGGTGGGGCAAGGAGAAGAAACATGGGGCGCTGTGCCGGGCAGCCGGCCGCCCCAAACGCCAGCCCCGATGTCAGCCACAGGCCAGAGGAGTCGGGCAGGCCTGCCGCTGCACACAAGCCATAAATACCGCCAAAGCTGCTCTGTCACATGGCTGCGGCCTCACTCCCATCCTGCAGCAGTGCTGGTGATTAATGGGGATTATCATTAACACTGATCAGAGCCGTTTGGAGGCCGGGCGGGGGAAAGGAAATGCCCTCTGTGGGCTGCAGGGACCACTCTGGAAGGTGTCGGCTGCTGTGTGCGTGCTCGGGGGCACACACACCCACACGCGCGTGCACACACAGGACAGGACTCTGGGGCCGGCTAGTGGGAGAGCGTCTGGGCAGACGGGGCGAGCCGCTGCTAAGCAACGGCCCTCCGCATGTCGTGGATTGCGGGCTCCCACGGGGCCACTCTGCCCAGTGTGCCGACAGCCGGGGGACGCAAGCCTCGCACAGCTTTGCCCGTCGGAACGGGTTCCCTCTCGCCGTGTCCCATGGCTCTCATGACTTCGCGTGCGCGGCGTCTGCTGGCAGACCGACCGGATGGGCTTGGCCAGAATCAGAAGCGACGCAGAGAGGATGGGTGCCGTGGTGACGCCCTGAGATGGGTGCGGTGGAGCTAGGGCACCTCTGTGGGCTTCGTACCCCCTTCCCTCAGTGCCCCGCGGACCCTGCGCTAGGCCCGGAGCTGCCCTGTCCCATCCCCCCAGGCTGGGCACGCCTTTCCCCACACGTCCCGAGGAAGCGACAGAGCGGGCTTCCCTGCCCTCCGTATCCTCGCTCGAGGGGCCCAGTGTGGCTTAAAGATACAAAGTGTCCTTTTATTGGAAATATCAATTCAGAAAGGGGCTAGTAGTAAGCTGAGAATATTTGGATAAACTTGACAGCCCTCAGGACTGAAAAAGACCTTTTGTTCCCTTCGAGAAAAAGGCTGTCGCACCACCCTGGGCTCCCTGGAGCCGGTCCAGAAAAAACTGAGGTCGGAGCAGAAAAATGATTAGGGCGTCTCGTGAAAGATCTTTACTCTAGGTCAAATGTTTATTATTATTTATTTTATTTTTTATTAGAATGTGTGGCTAACATCCTATTGCATAATATTAGGCTGTAACCGTGCCTTCGAACACCGAGCCTGGCCCGGCCCCGTCCGCCGGCACAAAGGGGACTCTGTGGTACCCGAGGGCCGTGGGGGCAGCACCACGCCTCGTTTTGCTTCGCTTTGTTTTTGAGGTGTCAGCCACTTAAAGAAGGAACGTCTTCTAGGGTTTGCACTCCGCCGCGTAAAGGGGTCTCTGCAGCTGTCGTGGGGAGGGGGCCACCTCCCCGTTTCCAATGACAGGAGGTTGTACGTGTGGAAGACACGGCCGGTGTGACTGGGGAGGCAGGCCGGGTGGGTGAGGACCCCGAGAGAACCTACCTTTCGGCTGACACCCAGGCCCAAGGCACCAACAGCCAGATGGCGTTCTGGGAAGACGCTGGGACGCAATAGGTCTGCCAGGCCCAGTAACCCCCCGCGACAGCTGCCCCAAGTGTCTGTTGTCTAGAAACACACAAGCAGCTCTGGGGGTTCCCCGATTTCGTGACTGTGCCCCAAAGACGGCAGTTACTCTCTAAGATGCCCCTAAAAGGACAGCCCGCGAGAAGCCACGAGATGAAAATCTCCAACCTAATTCAAACCCTCTTCACCCAAACGCATGAAAAGGAGAAGGCTTGTTGCTGGAGGAGGCGCTGAGCAGAGTCTGGTAAGAGGTGACTTGGCCAAGCTGGAGGCTGTTTTAGCTCAGTTACATCCCTCCCCTCAGAATGAAGTCGAATTACTATCTGCACGTGAACCGCTCAGTTAAACATCCTAGGATCTGAATTCCCTGCGAATCCAGACATTTCTCCACCAGCCTCTGCAGAAAACCTCAAACGATGGATTTTCTCACTGGTCATTGCGCCGGGGAGCCCATGGACACAGAGCCTGGAGGAGATGCTTCTCTGGAGAGCGACTCCTGGTGCCGTGGAGAGGTGGTGACAAGTGGCCCCAGACGGAGCAAGCAGTCGTCTTCTCCGTGCCCACAGCCTCCCCCCTGCCCTCACCCAGGCCCAGCAAGCCCGAGGCCGGGGCCCAGGCTGGGGCCCCTTCCCCAGAGACGCTCTGTGTCCTGACTCTCAGCGGCCTGGCATCCCGAGGAGCATTGTCCGGGGCCCCAAGCAGGCATGGTCCGCGCAGCCTGGCCACGATCAGCCCCGGAGCCCTCAGTCACAGCCACCCCCTGAGACTAAAGAAACACACAGCCGCATCTGAGACCCCACAAGGGGCTCCGTGGGGCGGCTGCCAGCCTGCCCCCAGAATCGTGCCAGTTTGCAAATATCCGTCTAAAGAAAAGTGCAGAGACGCTGCGAGATGCGTGGTCTGCAGCCCGGAGCCCACGCAGCTGGGAGGGTTCCCTTTCAAATGCACTTTGGTCATCATGTGTACCCACAAAATGCCAGATTCTGAAGGCCTGCACGCCAGCTCCCTACACCTGCAGCTTTAATCGGTACCTAAGATTTTCAGGAGATAGTGTCTTCACAGAGGATGTCTGCTTCCCTGCGGAGTGCAGACAGAAAGGTAACGCATCAACCAAAGTGGGGGGAGAAGGCATATGTTTTACAGTAATTACACTTCTGCATTTATTTTCTATAACTTACAGTTGATGTGACTTAAAGAATTACCAGATTGGGAAGTAAGTGTACTTAACTTTAAATGTTTTTATTCTGTTCTATTTTTCATTGAGTGTTTTTAAAAATTAAATTGGATATTAAACCAAAAAAAAAGCTTGTCTTCAAAATAAGGCACTTGGGAAAGAATCAAATGAATCATGTTTACTTAAAAATAATTTTAAAATTGGCAGCATTTAGAGAGGAAAACTGAGCAAAAATAATTTTAAATGAGAGCAAAGTGTGTTGAGAGAGGAGAGGGAAAGGAAGCGAGTGTTTCGGGACCATCACGCCTCAGACGTGGCTACGGGAGAACCTCCCCGCAGAGGCAGAGAACCTTCCAGAAAAGAGCCGGTGCCCCAACCGAGGGGAGGCGCCCCTCGCCCGGCGAGCACCCTGGCCGCGTGGGGTCGCTGAGGACTGCTTGTCCACCCAGCGTGGCCCAGACCATGCTGTGTGGGGCTGCGTCCTGCACCGACAGAGAGGTCCCCACGTGGGACGGCTCTGCCAGGAGCCCCCAGGACGCAGACCCCAGCTCAGGAGCCACACCAAAGGCCGGGTCTGCATCTGGAAGAAGTTTTGGAGGTCTTGCCACCAGATGGGGGCACCCGTCAAGCCACTGAAAGGAGTCGGGGGCAACACTCCTGTATCCACGGCTGCTCTCCCCACTGGGCCAGAGGCCCCGAAAGCAAAAATCAAATGGAGACCACTAACCTCCCTCCCCGACGAGCGTGTCCCCGCCGCCCCCCCACAGAGGGAAGCACTGTGTTTGCACACACAGCCCTTCTTCTTGATAGAATGCCACGTCACCTCGGGACGTGCGCCGGTGAGCCGCCCTGAGCCCCGCGGCACTGCGCCTGTAACCAAGCCAGCAGGATGCCGCCTGCCCGGGGCTTTCCTTCTCATCCCGACAACAGCAGTAGAAGCGGCTGCTAGAGTAGGTCATACACGGCTCCTCAAGGGAGCCCGGGGGATGTGTCCTCCCATCCTTTGCCGTTTTGCTAATAAAAAGCAATATCAATATAACAGCAGAAGCCACAAGGCGAGATTGTGACAAGCACGTTCTGAGGCTCTTACTTGCCTGCATTGAGCTCCGGGAGAGGCTGTGGGCTGGCAGGCCCACGTACTTCAGAGCTGTTTGTGTCCAATAAATGCTGGTGATTAGATTTTTAATAAACCGTTTCAGTTCTATTTGCTGGGCTTGAATAGATGTTTGAACTTGGCTGGTGTGGACTTGAAAGGGACCCAGGTAATGCGTGGTGGGGACAGACTTTTAATTCCTCTAATAGATTTCGTCAAAGGTGACTGGCTGTAGGAACTGGCCGGAACACGGAGACAGAGGGAGAGCTATTGCATTTAATTGGTTCTGTTTGTCATTCAAGGCTGACTCTGCTGCACCTCAGCCATGAATCATTTCCAGACTTGCCGGCTCACCCAGTGTGCCCACAGCTCGGGAAGGGAGCCGGCTCTGGGTTCCCAGCGAGATGTCTCAGGCTGAGCTCACATCCCGGGGCAGGCCTGGCATGTGGCTCAGGGTCCACCACTGAGCCGGACAGCGCAGGAGAACTGGAGAATCCAGAGGGAGCCACGTGACTCAGAACCCTGGCATCGCCCTTCGCAGCCTCTTAGTCACGCCGTGTCTGGTGTACTGGGAGAGCTGGAAGGATGGGCCCCTTGGTCTACAATTGCAGGACACTGGGGCCCCTCCCCACTCACCCAGTTAGCCGATGGCTGAGCTCTGGGGCCCCTGCAAAAAACAGAAATCCCCGGAGGCAGAACCACGACAACAGAGTCTGTGGAGGACAGAGCCTCCTCTCCCATAAGCCGAGACAAAGCTGGCCCAGCGTGTCTGCTCGTGCGTGGGCCCGGGCCTGCGGGGGCCCGCAGATCCCTGCTAGCAGGGGCACCCAACGACCACACGGTCCGCCAGGAGCCCTCTGCCAGTGACCGTGTTTGTGTGTCACCAAGCAGCGAGAGGGCTCACTACGAGGATTGGCAAGGTATTTGCTTAGATCTGGCCGGTTGAGATTTGAGCTATTTGCGGGAGCTGATCTCAAAACATGAGGCCTGATACAGAAGGCAGTGAGTCACGAGGCTTCTCTAGACTGACATGGCCCCTGGAGAAGGAAAGAGGATGGGCTCAGAGAGACTGAGTCAGCAGCGGGAGAGGCACTAAATATACCTGGGCTGGATCCATGCCGCCGCCCTGCAGACCGCGCTGAGTACCTACTGTGTGCCAGCTTCCACAGGGTGCTGAGACAGACAGGCCGGCGTGGCCTCTGCCCTGGGATATAGGATGCTGCTACATTAAACCTGTTAACCCAGGGGAACACAGGGCAATGATACTATGACATTGGGCCCAGAGAAAATTGCAACCCTGATTTTCAGAGAAGCAGAGTGACAAGAAGGAGGGTTTGCATGTCCTTCGGCAGAACCCATGAAGGAATGAGAAGGA
This sequence comes from Aselliscus stoliczkanus, assembly GCA_033961575.1. Taxonomy (NCBI): domain Eukaryota; kingdom Metazoa; phylum Chordata; class Mammalia; order Chiroptera; family Hipposideridae; genus Aselliscus; species Aselliscus stoliczkanus. The sequence goes on along the minus strand of CM066730.1, from coordinate 181,227,534 downwards.
AAGTGGCCCAGCAGTTGACAAGGGGAGATGAAGGAAGAAAGACCCACTGGGCAAAGGCCTGTGGCATGTAGGGGACAGTCTCAGTTGTCTTGAAGCATGTAACCCTTTTGTCCCCTAAAAATTCACTTTGTCCCCTAAAAAACCCACTGTCTGCCTGGCTCTGGGAATCAGCCAAATGAAACCCACTGTGATCTGTCCTGTGATGGGGCAGAGGCTGTGAGAGCCCCTGTGATGTGTGGGATCAAGGCAGGCCTTCTGGGGGAGGTGTCCACGTGCTCTTCTACTTCACAACTCCAGGAGGGGGTTCCTTTGTATTTCACCTGGGCAACTGGAGGACACCAAACGTGGGGACTCTGTGCCTCATCCATCCATCCATCCTCCATCCATCCATCCATCCATCCATCCATCCATCCACCCACTCATCCATTCATCATCCATCCATCCATCATCCATCCATCCACCCATTCATCCATCCGTCCATCCATCCATCCATCCATCCATCCATCCATCCATCCATCATCCATCCATCCATCCATCCATCCATCCATCCATCCATCCACTCATCTATCCATCCATCATTCATCCATCATCCATCCATCCATCCACCCACCCTCCCATCCATCCATCCACACACCCATGGAGACTTTCAGTGAGCCCCGACTGGACGGTAGTCCTTGGCAAGGCTCTGAGGGAGTGTTAGTCGCAGTTGGCTGCCGTGGTCGAGCAGAGGACAGGTGAGAAGAGCAGGACCAGCCACGATGCTGAGTGCTGGTCCCCACAGATCAGGAGAGGGGAGAGACTGGCAGCCAGTGCCCAGTGTCCAGCCAGTCTTCCCTGCTTTTGCTGTGCAACACTGGGCCGCTTACCTCACTCCTCTGTGCCTCAGTTTCCTCATCTCAAGTGTGGCCAGGCAGCGCTGCCCCTTGGGGGGATGTGAGCCTCTAGTGACTCAGAGGTGAGGCTCAGCAGTGACCAGCAGCTGGTGCAGCAGCGGTCGCAGCGTTAGCAGTCTGTGGGGTGCTGGTGGCCGGACGGATGGGTAAAGAGAAAGCAGTGAGAACACTCTGAGCCTCTCAGCCCAAATGGGTCTGGCTCTGAGAGGTGTGTGTGGACTCACTCCCAGAGGATGGGGCCATCCGAGAGGGCCTGAGGGCAACGAGGCCTGGGACCTCTGAGCTGCTCCCCCGAGACTGTGGTCTGGAAGGTGCAGAAGTCCCAGCCAGGGAGACAGAGCTGGAGGAGGAGACCCAGGGGTCCTGGAGGGGTGAGGGTGGGGGGCAGCCGGGCATTTCCTTCCACACTTGGGGCTTTTGTCCAACAAAGAGGAAGTCCGGGCAGCAGCCCTCAGGCCCCGGGAGGAATGTGCCTGCCGTGCTTGGGAGTCCCACCCCCAACTTGCAGCAGTTTAGCCATTGTGGGGATGCCTCCTGCACCTGGGTTCTTCAGTTTGTCACCATCTGTGTGGCCAGGGAAAGGTTATGCGTGTGACATCTCCCCGGGCCTCGCATCAGCTGACAGACACTGCTTCCTGTGGGCAGACCCCGGGCTCCCACCTCACCTGGGCAAAGACACCGCCACAAGCATGTGGTTTGGGGTGTTTGGGCTTTTTTTCCCCAGTCTTTTTTATGATAAAACAAAAAACCAATGAAACAAGAGTGTCACTTCAGAATGTCACCGCTGAGTCTGGGGTGCGACCTTTAGGCTCAGAGCCTCCACGCCTGACCTCACTTCAGGTCAAATGGGGCTTTGAACAAGTGTTTGGGCTCTGAGCATGGTAACCACATCAGCCTAAGGAGCAGGGCCAGAGTGGGCAGGAGGGGAACCTGCAGGCTGAGGGGACTTGATGAGCCTGGCCTGGATTTGGGGGGCTTCTCTGCACTGGTCGCCTTTACCTGACCAAACCGCTCCAGGTGTTGGCACGTCGGTGACTTTTCATGACTGCCAGTCCCTAGTATCATGCTCTCGCTTGGCTTCCAGGTATAGGTGTGCATGTTTTCATCCCCCCAGGAGGCTGGGACCTGCACATGGGCACCCACAGAACAGGTCGGGGTCCCCTTGTGGTGCTAGGTTGGATGGGGGCAGGGAGGGCACAGCATTTATACCCAGATTGCACCTAGTTTTTCTGAGCTTAGAAACCTCTGCAGGGACCCATTCTGGCAAGTACCCCCCTTACGCCACCAACCATCTCCATGGAGGGAGGGTCGCGGGCAAGGGGGCCCTGAGCCTGTGGCTGCTTGCCTCCCTCGGCAGGCTCAGGCCTGGCCCCAGACCCTTGCATTGACCCTGTCGTTACACAGAGGCTGGAGTCCCGTCTCGGTGCTTGTCACCATCTTGTGAGAAATGACCAGCAAGGCTATAGAAGTGGGTGGGGTCGACCTGGCGTGACGGGGCTCCACCCACCTGCAGCGCCCCACCCACAGGCAGGACTGGCAGCAGGCTTGGGGCTTCCTCCAGGGTGCGTGCAGCTGGAGGCTCAGGACTCGGCCTGGCTGGGTGTGAAGAATCACCTCCATCCCAGCTAGACCATGCTGCCAGCCCTGCCACACCCCTGAGGACATAAGGCCGGTCCTGGGATGTCCCACCCAAGACCGTCCACCGGAAGAGGTTGGGGCAGGGCCCAGGACCCCGCTGCCCCAAGAGCTGGTGTCTACAAGTCTCCCCATTGCTTTTACTTTGAACTCTCGGTGGAGTTTGACTACTGGTGCCCTTCTGGGGTTGGCGTGGAGGAAATGTCTGAGGTGGGGCCACCGGTGACAAGGGCCTTCCCTGCGGGGACGTGGGGCAATGTTAGCATTGGCCTGTCTGTCAGGAGCTGCGGGATTGGACCCTGGGGTCCCGGCTGAATCCTGGCGGGGGAGGGGGAGTCTCTCATCACTGCTGCTGCCTCAACGTCCCCTCCTGTGAAGAGGCCTGCTCCCAACCAAAGCCGGCAAGCCCGGCAGTGGCCCACGAGCCGCTCACCTGGAAGAATGTCCAATTCAGCCACAATGCAGGGCCTCTTGAAGAGAGCACGTCTGTCCATAAACGGGGTCCCCATTACATAAATTTGGTGTACAAATGGCTCAGGGGAAATGTCTTGTGCCCTTTCTGCTCCCAGCAATTATGTCTGAAGACCAAGCCTCCTGGGCCAAGTGCCCTCTGGGAGCAGCTGCAGCAGCCTGCCACCCCCCAGGAGAGGGTCCCCAGGACCCCCGCCCGTCACTCAGCAGGCTGCCCAGCCGCTGGCCTGGGTCTGTGAGGGGAGCCACCTCCTGCTGGGGCCAGGGCTCAGGGCTCTGCAGCTGCCAGGCCTCCTCTTTGGGGGGTGCACATTCCGAGAACCATACAGCTGGGCAGAGGGGCCCCTGATGGGAGGCACACAGACCCCTCTCCTGCCCCCTGCCAGGGCTGGCTTGTCCCTTTGGGGGCCCTGGGCCACCCAAGAACATTCCCAACCGGCCAGGAGCCTGCACTTGCTGCCCACCCGGAGACCCCGGAGTGGGCCTGCCTCTGGCCAGCACCCGGTCAGCCTGTGGGGGTCAGAACCCTGCCTGCACATTTCAGAAGAGCAGGTGAGCCGGTGCAGCCGGCCAGGGAAGCGGCAGGGGCGCGCAGCCATCGGTGGCCAGAAGTACTCGTATGTCCCTGTGGCATGTGACACCTGACCGCTCTCAGAGCAGGTAAGGTGGGCGCGGGGCTGGATGTCTTAATGCACTGTTCCTTAGCCATGTGACAGCCCGAAGGCAGGAAACAGGCTTTCTAGTTCCAAAGGGGAAAATGAGGCAGGACCCCAGCCTACCTGCGTGTTGTCAGTTTGAGACTGAAACTTCATGGTTGGGAAGGCACAGACGGTTCAGAGCGTCCAGCCTCCCTGCAGAGCACCCTGGAGGCATGGCCACCAAGCTTTCTTGAATTCCCCTGGTGATGGGGTGCTCACACCTTTTCAAGGCTCCCAGCCCACTGGCCAGCTGCCAGCCCTGAGGTCTCCCAGCCGCCAATCACGTCCTCACTGCCAATCACACAGAGAGTCCTGATCTGAGCAGGTCTGTCTCATTCATTCATTTCCCTGAAATGCAAGAGCTGGTTTGAGTCCCCACTTTGCCTTTCCACTTGTGATGGCTCAGGGCTACAGCTCGTGGCCAGTGAGACAAACGGCTGACTTGCCAGGGTGGACAAGATATGTGCTTGGGAGGAGGCCCAGCCCCCAAACACCCCACTCAGGCCATAGGTTTCTGGGGACCCCCCTGGAATGAAATTGCACCCAGGCCACACCAAGGGCCGGCGACCCGGGCTCTGTGGCAGGCAGGCAGGGACAGTGCAGAGTCCCAGGCTCGCCTAGCCCCTCTGCTCACGCCTGTGTGCCTTTCATGTAATTGGCATGTGTAAGTCCCACTCCAGGGGACCTTGTCGGGGGCTCCCTCAGGTGACAGGGAGTCTGCTTTACTGTCGTCTTACCTTCTGGTTTTCTGCAAAGTGTGTAGATGCCGTTGGTTGAGTTGAATCCCTCGTGTGCAGTCCCTGGACAGAAGAGGAAAACAGGAAAAGGGGAGAAATAAGAATCAGATGGAAGGGGACGGGGCACAGAGAAGGAGCTGGCAGCCAAGAGGAAGCTTAGCAGCAGCGAGCAGAGCTCAGGGTCTGTGCCGCGCCGGGCGCCCAGCGCCGTGCTTTCCAACCCCAGTGTCTGCGTATTTTGTGGGAAATGGTCTGTGAACCCTGGGAAACTCCGTGGCTTGGGGTGTCTGGGTATTTTGGGGGAGAGAGTCTGAGAGCCCCAAGGAGTTTGCAGCTTTTGGATATATGGATAATATGTGGTCCATTCTGTCATCTGACCTTCGCAGGCATCTGTGGCCCCAAAACGCTGTAAAGTGTGGTTTCTGGGTTCTAGCTTATGCCCAGAGGCACCTCCTGTCACTGACACGGGAGCAAGCCCCCAGAAGCGGATGTGGGGCATCAGCCTTTCTGGGGGGTCACCTGGCTTCCTCCTGCAGCATCGTCATTCTGGGCATGAGACCAACGCACTTTGGCCTTATCCCCCCAAAATACACACGCCACTGCCCTGGAGCTGTTCACTGGAGACCACAGTTAGCTGGGGTGTCCCAGGAGCCCCCAGCTTCTTCCAGGCACAAGCCCCAGAAAACGCTGGCTCTCTCTATCCCCTCTCTCTTCGTGAGCTTAGGAGACAGGCTGGCCTCCATCTTGGAGGAACAGCTTCTGTCAGTTACTTGTTTTTCTAGACGCAGGCCTCCTGCTCCCCTCCCCCTCCCCCATCCCTGCCCCAGCAGGTGAGGTCCCAGGCTCATGACCCCCTGTCAGGACTCCTGTCTGCTTGGCAGCAGTGTGATCCCTCCCACCAGCCGCATTCCGAGTCAGCGCTTGGTCATCTCAGCACCGAGCCCCATAATGAGCTCACCCAGGCCCCTGTCCACACCCAGACCGAGGTGTTTCCAGGATTTGCCCCGACTCCTTCCATCACAAGAATGGCCTTTCTGTTCCAGCTCCCCACCCCCACCCCACCCCCCGCGCCGTAAACCGTAACCATGGTGCGTGCACACGTGCGCGCGTGCCGAGGGACGGGAGGGACCCACGTGGCTCTGAAACGGCTTGGGGGTCCTTAAAGAAGGGGGTCAGGGTGACAGGAGTAGGCCCTGCCCTGGTCCCCGCCCCATTGTTGGAGGCGGACACTGTGCCACGGCTTCCGGGGGGCCACGTGACAGCCACAGGACGCAGGGGCCGGGAGGGCAGCCTCGGGCCTGCACGCTCACTCGGAATCCATTAGGCGAGCTGACGACAGACGCCTCGGCGTTCCCGCCTGCGGGCTCACCCCGGACGGGGCCAGCGGCTGGCCGTGCCCGTGCAGCGGTGGAGAGCCAGCCCGGCCGAGAGCCCACAAATGAGAAGTGCAGGAAACCTCAAATGATGTGCAAAAAAATGGTCAAGGCTAAGAGAATTTTTCCATCCCTTTGCTGCATAAGTCAGCATTTGTGATGGGGTGATTTGCAAGCTGGGAGCTGGCAGGGGATGAGTGAGGCGGGGGCTGTGAGGCGGGGGAGGGGGAGCGGGCAGCAGGGCAGCTTCCTGTGGAGGCGCTGGGCCTCCCGGGGCTCGGCCTCCGCAGCTGGAGCCAGGCTTCTGAACGGGATGAGGCAGGAGAGCGGGAGTAAGCGGGAGAGGGACCGGAGGAAAGAGTTGGCAGTTCACCTGGCACCTCTCAGATTGAGCTTTCGTCTCTTCGGAAGGAACTAACCAAGACCTCCTCTGTCACCCCAGAAAGCCAGCCAGGGTGCTCACCAGGGAGGATGGGCCTCCCGTGACCTTTAGGAAATCACTGCCACCCATGACCATCCAAATGGCCCGAGGACCAGGCCTTCTGGGTTGAGGAGGAGGCACATTTCCTGAGAGGCTGCTGGCCAGAGAGTGGCAGCCGGGCGGGGAGGCGGGTGGAGATCGTGGCCTCGGAGCTCCAGGCCCTGCACCCCGAGAGGGACTGGGGCAGACTGCAGGCCTCAGCACAGTGTCCTGTGGGGGTGAGCGGCCCGCCGTGTCCGTGCCCAGACGCCCCGGAGAGAGCCAGAGATGTCTGCCCTGGCACAGGGAAGGGAAAGGCTCGTGCCCCAAGGCCTGCAGGGCCGTCAGGCGGCAAAGAGACGGGCTTGCTCTGCAAGGGCCCGAGGGGAGGCCGCTGGAAGGCAGGGCCCGCTCACCAGAGCGTATTCCCAGGGATGCAGCAGGCAGACTGGGCTGCGAGCGCCGTGGGTCCCATGTCTGCAGCTGTGCGAGCGAAGGGTGGCCTTGCCCACAGACATCAAGCAAGGGCTGGGGTGTGGCAGGCTGGATGGGATGAGCCTGGAGCCTTCCAGCCGTCCCGCAGCGACACAGAACCTGCAGGCACCGGGCTGCAGCAGGCCGTCACCTCACTCAGCCCCTCTCTTCTTCACCTCCCCCCAGAACACGTCCCGCGCATGTGCACATAGGGGCAAGCTGGGACGAGAGGGGCTACGTAGAACGGTAGTCAGTCTATCTGTTCATTATATGGCTCTTCCAGGGTTTCCTTGGGGAGACAGGCCCCAAGTCCCAGGAGGTCAAGGCGAGGCAACACCTTTGAGCCAGCGGGACCCCGGGAGCGGGCTGGCGGCAGGGCGGCCGCCCCAGGCTCTGTGCCATCGATGGGGGTTGGGGGCGGCGGCCGAGAGAGACACTCACAGAGAGCGAGAGAGACAGGGAGACCGCCCTGCCCCTGCCAGCACCCTCATGTGCAGGGACCGTGGGGTGGGGACCCCAAGGAGCTCCGACCCCAAGCAGTCAGCCCCTATTCCTCTTGTGACAGAAGACAGCAGTGGGGCTGCCTCGCCGCGGAGGACTCAGACTGAGTTTCTCTGCTGCCACACTGTCCCTCCCTCCCTGTCCCCACCTGCCCTTCTCTTGTCCCCGTCCTGCCCAGACCCTCTGGTTTCTGTCCTTTCTTTCAGAATTAGGCCCATTTGGTTAATGTGCCCCCAAAATGGAAAATTCTCGGAACTGAGGCCCCTTGGCTCAGAGCCCCTTTCCAGATCAGCCTCCAGAGCTATCAGCAAAGCTGGGCCCAGCGTATCACTCAGAGACTTGTCATTCAGAGGAGGGGCTGCCACGGGCTCCAGGAGGGGCCGTGGGGTGCGCATGCACAGACGGACTAGAGCAGGTTCTGTGTCTCCCGCTGCAAAGTAGCCGGCCCCCCAAACCTCTGGTTCCTGGCTCACTCAGAGGCCATGGAGAAAGTGTCCGTGGATATTTGCGGAGCATCTGATCTGTTTACGAAGCACCCTGATTTTCCGGTTAGAGGTGGCCTCCCCAGGCCACAGGGCACCGCCTCCGTCCCTTCCCAGATCCTTACTGTTGGTAAAGGGCGCGCAGGACAACCTCCAGGGAGTGGAGGCCGTGTGCCCAGAGTCGGCCACCTCTGATTTTGCTGGGACAGGTCACTATCCCCTGCCTTGATTTTGCTGGTTCTTTCTGATGCTCTGCTCCCATCACCCCAGCCCACAAGACACACCTGCCCACCTGGACACACTTGTCCACTAGGGCACACCTGCCCACTTGAACACACCTGCCCACCTGGACACACCTGCCCGCTTGGACACACCTGTCCACCAGGACACACCTGCCCACCTGGACACACTTGTCCACTAGGGCACACCTGCCCACCAGGATACACCTGTCCGCCAGGACACATCTGCCCACCAGGACACACCTATCCACGTGGACACACCTGCCCACCAGGGCACACACCTGCCCACCTGTCCACACCTGTCCACCTCAGTGTGCTGGTGCCCTCAGCCCCTCCCTCCCGTACCCTCTGGCCAGGCTTCGTACCCAGGACGCTGGCCCCAGACGCTGCTGCTCCCACGACTCTGGCTAGCACCCCAGGCCAGCGCGGAACAGAGCAGGTGGGAGGCGGGGCTCAGCTGCGGCGTCTCTTCAGGGCCCAGCAGGTCTAGGGACCCCCTCTCTCCGCTGGGACAGCAGTCGGGTCCCCTCCTGAAGGAGCTGCTCAGAGGTGCACCCAGCTCCTGCCTGCCAGGCGTGTGCAGAGAAATCTGAGCAACAACAAAGGGCCTAAAGCCAGGAGGGGCTGCGTGACCCCCCCGGGCACGTGAGGGAGGCTACACGTCTGCAGGCTGCGGGAGTCAGACGGAACTTTCCACTTCTCAGAAGAAAAAATGTTTCTCTTACTTTCAGGGCACTGTGCACTGTGGTGTGAGCGTGCACGCACACACACGCCCAGGCTTGCGTGCAGCCACACACCCCAACACCTTTACCTTCGAGAACAATTTTCTGTAGCCCTGCACCCCAGCTTTCTTTAGCAGAGGGCTGTGTTCTGAGACACCCTGCTTTCTCACACGTGGGACAGCTTTGCTGCAGAGCTTTCTGCTGGTGGCACCTTTCATTCTGGGCCAGCGATCTGCTGGGTGAGACGCGAGTGGGCCGCCTCCCCCTGCGCTGGGCTCCCGCAGGCTCCTGGGCGTGCACGCTGGGTGAGCCACGGTCCTCACTGGTGACCGGAGGGTCAGCTGACGTCCAGAGCTGGACTGCCCGCCACCCAAACAGCTGGTTTCTTGCAAGGAGGATGCCTCTGACCATCTTTTCTTTCTTCCGGGGCAGGTCTCTGAAGACCTGGGCAGCGAGAAGTTCTGTATGGACGCTAGTCAGGCCGGGGCCGGCAGCTGGCTCAAGTACATCCGTGTGGCATGCTCCTGCGATGACCAGAACCTCACCATGTGTCAGATCAATGAGCAGGTAGGTCAGGGGCTCACACACGGGGGAGTCCTGCCCTTGGAGTTGGCCTTGGGGCCTCAGCACCAAGATGGATAGGAGTGGGGGTGCCGACGTGAAGGGTCAGCCCTGTCCTGCAGTGGGGGTGGCTGCCTGACACTTGGTCAGTGCTGAGTTTCCGAGAGCTCAGCGATGCCCCAGGAAGGTTCCATCGGAGCCTTGGTCAGTGGCCTCCCCGAGGCTGACAGGGCTTTGGAGCCCAAAGATGATGGTTCACGTGAAGAAAAGCAGACAGAGCAGACAGGACCCGAAGCTCCAGGGTCCAGATTGCCTGCAGACGCCACCCCCGGGGAGGCACACCAGAAGTAGAGAGCCAGAGACATGTGCTGGAGAACTGTGTCTAAATGGTCTGTGGAGCCCAGCGCTCTGGGAGGGTCAGCGCTGACCGTCTGGAGGCTGAGGCACGGCCCAGCAGCCCAGAGCCCCCGAGAAGCACTGTGGCATCCAGGCCAGCCTGCAGAGGTGACATGCTCACCGTGGGTGTCCATGTCCCCTCCCCCCAGGCTCCGGGCGTCACTGGCCCTGGGTCCTCATGGCGGGCGTCCACGAGGCACGATGAGGGTGGCAGATGCCATGCAGAGTTTCTTTGCACCAGTGTCCCCAGTGCTCAGAGCTGCTCAGTGGATGGCTTTAATTACACATTTGCAAATGGCCCTGGAGCCAGGCCCTCGGGCCACCTTTTCCCTGGGTTCCTGTGGGGGCAGGGTCCCAGCCTCCTCCACTGGAGCAGTTCGCTGTTGCCTGTGATATCTCGGGGTTACACATGAGATTCCATTTGCAAAACGGATTCCATGGCTTTCAGAAATGTTTGCGGAGACCACATAACAAAGGGTACATTCTCGCGTCGCCTGTGCAAACCATTAACATCGGGTTGGAGGCTTTTGACGTTAGAGAAATGGTTTTGCATTAAGAAGCACGGAAGCACAACAGAGGCGGTCCCCGGGACCCCCATAAGCTGGCGGGCGACTCCCTCATCTGCGCAGTGTCCTCAGCGTGGGGCTCGGCTGCACCTAGTACCCCCGGAGAGACCCACGCTGGTGCCTGACACGGTGAGGCTGGAATCCGCTTCTGCTGTAGGGACATTGCGTGCAGCTTGTAGTTAGAACCCAACAGTTTGAAAGTAACTTGCTTTCTGATTGCAAACAAATATTGCAGCTATAAAGCAAAAGAATACTCCTAAAAATTAGAACAGAACTTTAAAAAAACAAAAAGAACCCGTCCTTCTTCCAGACGGCAGCGTACTTGGAGTTAAGGCACAGAGAGAGCAGGCTTCCGCCCTTTCTCTGAGGAGAGCCTGTGTCCGAGGTTGTGGAAGCCACACCAGGGGGCCCGGACCAGGCCTGTGCTTTTGTGACACCCTGAAAAGAAGAATGAAGGAGCCACCCTTTTCATTGAAGAAGTAAATGCGTGTTAGAACCTAACCGAAGCACTGAAGTCGGTATCTATGCGGCCAACTCTTGAAAAAGCAAACAGATGTACAATCTTCTCAGAGAGAAGCCTGTCTTCAGACATCTTTGTTTTATTATTAACATTTCAGGGGAGCTTTTATTTCAGCTCCACGTTGGGTCCAAATGGAATTGACTGCTTTGCCCAAACTCTCTTTCCACCGTCAGGACCAGCGGGCAGAAATATTTCCAGCCGGGACGGAATAATGATCCTTAACTCCTCTTGACCCTTTTAATCTAGCCCCACACTCAGCCCCCGCCCTGACCCACTCAGAAGCCCTGTCCCAGAAACACACCTGGCTGGACCCCAAAAGTAACGTCACGATTGTTTTGGACGCCTCCTCAGCCTCTGGATGTTTCTCTCCAATGCCACCTTGGGGGATTAGTCATCCCTATTTTAGTAATAATTTTTTTCTAATTGCAAAAAATATTGCAGATACGAAGCAAAGGAACACTCATAAAACTCAGAACAGAACTTAAAAAAAAACTTCACAAACTCCGAGGAAACTTGGAGTGTGCATTTAAGCCAACGCAACACTGGAATGGCCCAAGCAGAGAAATCCCTGTGCCTAGAGCTTGTCCGAGGGAGCGAGGAGCCCCCGCCGGGGCCACCTCCTCGGACCGCACGGCGGTTCCCAGTGTCACCGCACAGCCGAGGTTCCCCTCAGCCCTCATGGTCCTTTGCTGGCGGCCGGGCCTCCAGCTCACAGGACCACAGGCTCGACTGTCGGTCTGGTAGAGCCTTGTGTTCTGATGTGAGAAGATGGACTGAGGCAAAGTGAACCCCGGGACTTGAAAGAACTCAGCCAGTGCCCCGAAGTTTCCGGAGAACTCCGGCGTGCAGCCTGCTGGTCGTGGGAGGTGGAGTCACGGAGGCCCCAGCACCCTTCTCTCCCGGCAGCGCTGGCCTCTGCTTCCACAGGAAGGAGGCCCTCTCCAGGGACCGTGTGGTCCCCATGGCTGTCGGACTGCAGGGCAGTGGGCGGTGCTCACAGCCCTACCTCCGGGTTCTCAGCTTTGCCACGAGACAACCCCGCCTTGTCCCCTGTGGCTCCGGGGCCTTCAGGGTTCCTGCTTCTCCGGTGCCCGCCTTGGCTTTCCTCCCTGTGGCTCCGGATGACGGAGCCCAGGGCAGCACAGACCACGCTGGACCTTGAATGTCCCCCCTGGACCCAGCCCTGTCACCTAAAAGGTGACGTGGTTTGCTAGCTACCCACGTGGGGCCCACAGATGGTCCCAAGGCAGCACGGGCTTAGGGCGTCCGGCTGCTGGGAACAGAAGGCCCACAGCAGACAGCTGTCAGAGGCCCAGTCTGCGTCTGGGCTTGCTGGGGGTGGTCGGGTCACAGCCGGAAAGCCCGGGGAGCTTCGGTTCACCTTTGCAGCTTCGCATGAACAGACGGCAAAGACCACGGGCGCTTCGGCACCCCGCCACCTTGCCTCCCCAAGCCCACTGTCCTCCGATGCCAGCGCTTCTCTGGGAGACACTCAGATCCCCTGGGCGGTTCTTTCTCCTGCAATTATGAGCCAGCGAGTTGGTTTAAATGTTTCAGGAGACACTGGCGCGGTCTGTTCCTGGATTGGCTTTAGGGTTAAGAGAGAAAACAGGAGCTTGGAAATGATGTGTCCACTGGCTGAAGGAGGCTCTCCCTCTGGTTCCCGCGTGGCCTCCGTAGGGCAAGGATGCGAGTGGCGAGATGTCAGGTGGCCCTGGGGCTGAGGGTCGTGTGACATGGTGCCAGGGTCACACATGCTGGGGGACATGCTCAGGGCCCCAGACCCCCAGCTGCCCAGGCATCAGGGGAGCCCACACCAGCGGCACATTGCGGGGCCGAGGGAGGGGCCGGCCTCCCAAAGTGGAAGCAGACGAAGGCTGCTCCGCTTCTCCGCGTGTTAAACAAAGGCATTTCATTAGCAGATTAGCCGCCTGATAACCACGCAGCCCTGGTGCATGAGCCAACACTGGTTTTTAATGAAAACCTGGTGCTTCCCGGGCCCAAGCGCCTCCCGTTGGCAGAGGCTGTTTTGCTTTTGCTTTCGTTTCCGTGGCCCCAACGCGGATCCTGAGTCTTCAGGGCTGGGATCTAAACAACGGCCCCTGGCCTGTGTCCCTATGCTCTGCCCCCTCACCAGGACAGTCCCAACTCCCTTTGCTTTCATCCCCCACGGGCTTATAATTAAAAACTGTAAACGAATTGGCCGCTTTAAATGGTAGCTTCCAATTAGATACGACTTTCCCCTTGAAAATGAGACAGACAGGGTTGATTTGGCATTTCCTAATCAGTTCACAAAAGACTTAAAAAACATGTCAAATTCGTTTTGAGCCCGCGAGCTGTCAATTTTTACAGTGCCTTCTTCAGAGTAAACTGACCCTCTTTGGGGCAAAGAACAAGATATAAATTCAACAGCACTATCACAAGACAGGCTGTGATCACTTGTCAGAATCGATCGTCTTTTCTTCCTTAATCAAATGGAATGCTTTGTTGGAAGAAGCCATTTAAGAGTGAGGAAGACAATTAACTGTGACCAATAATTTAGAGAGAGAGAAATAATATCCAGGTCCAAAGTGTACAACTAAAACAGAGATAAGCGTATAGATTTTTTTTTTTCTTAATGTTTGAGCTGCTGGGAAGGTAACAGAAAATATAGAAGCAAAAAGTTAAGATTTTGGCACAAGTTGCTTCAGCCACTCCTGGGGACAGAGGAATGTGGCAAATCCCAGATAATAAGCCTTCTCTTCTGTTGACCAGAGGAGAGAGTTATCTGCGAGCTGTGGAGCCTGCGGATGGGGTCCAACCCAGAGCTGCTGCCCGCTGCTCAGCCCTGGAAAGGCAGGCGACCGGAGCAGGCCCGAGAAAGGCTCCGGCCGCCAAGGCTCGGTCCAGGAGAAAGACAGACCTCTGCTCACCCGCCTGCTGCCCGGCAGGTCTTGGACCGTCGCCCAGGCTGGTTTTTAAACTCTGAATGCTCAACCCATCCGCTAGCCGCAGGGCCCTGTTTCCACAACCCTTCCCAGCAAGAGATGGCCCACGGTGTGGGTACAGCGAATAGTGAAGACACACAGTGACACCTCCAAAGTCCTTGATGCTGGCAGCCACCTAGCCTCGTCAAGCGTCCCCGATGATAAACATGCCGAGACATAAGCTCAGACCAACGTCCTCTCAGAAGGACAGGGAGAGGCGACTGGGCCACGAGGGGAACCGCTTCCAGCAGTTCCCGTGGAGGCTCAGACTCCCCTGGCTGTGGGCCCCCCCCTGTGTGCAAAGCCCCTCGCGTACCACACAGAGAAGCCTTCCGGAATTCAAGCACCGCTGGAGTTCAAAATCCGGGACAGAAAGGGATTGATTTTTTTTTTTTTTAAGCTAAGCACACTGAGAGATCTCATCTTTTACTCAAACCGTTCTGTCAAGTTTCTCAAACTGGTCAGAATGGGGGAGAAGAGGCGTCCAGTTCACCCAGTCACTTCCACGTGGTTGAGAAGCCCATTTGTCCCCGGGCAGGGAGTGCGGCGGCCGCAGCCCAGAGCCCGCATCATCTGGTCATGTCTGCCCAGGGCAGTTGGGATGCAGTTTTTCATCCATTTATATTTTTAAATTCTAGGAGTAAATAGAAATAAAAAATGTGCAACTCATGAGTTCATGTTAAAAAAATAATATTTATCCTTGGGAATTTATTTGATGTTAAAAAAAAAAAAAAAAAGGAAGCCTAAGGAGAAAGTGTCCCAAACTGATGGCCGTTATAAATGTGCAATATTTCTTTGTCTTGAAGAATGTTGTTGGGGAAACAATAAAGTTCATCACAGGCCCTGGCTCAACGAGTGTGGCCTCTGCCCGGATCCGGCCCCCCTCGGCCGTTTCCGGCCTTTTGTTGCCAACGCGGGCACCGATTCATCCCCGTTGCTGCGTCGGGGGCGTTGGGGGGGCCTCTGTGTCTGGAGGGTGACAAAGGGGGACAGCGAGCGAGCGGACAGGGTGAGGGGAAACACGGTTGCAATCCCTGGGGCCTGTTTCTGGCAGCGTTCATCCATGTTCCATAAAGTCATTGTCGCTGCCGAGAGAGCAGGAAACGTGGAAGCAAGGCCGTAACTGCAGATCAGGCCTGTTTGGCACGGCCCTTTTCAAAGCCGTTCAGAGCGGACATTTATTGGGGCCAGTAAACTCAGCTTCTGGGGCGGCTGTCCCCGCCCTCCGCTGCCGAACCAGAGAGGAGAGCCAGCTGGGCCTTGCGGGGCTCATCCCCGGCCGAGGCGGCCTGTGCAGCCCAGGGGGCAGCTATGGGGGGCCCGGGGATTGAGGGGCTGGACGTGTTTTCCTTCCCGTCTGCGCAGCGTGGGGGGCGTGGGGGGCTCCCCCCGCCCAGAGGTGCAGACTTCTCCCCGCGCCTGTGACAACTCCTCCGGCACAGCCTGTCCGCCAGGCGGACTTGGCCCTGGGGCCTGATTAAGACCCCGGGGCACACAATGAAAGGAAGGTGACAAACCGACTTCGGGAGCGTTTAGGGGCCGCAGTGATGCTTACAGGCCCCACGGGCAGGGCCCGGCTCGGCGCGGGGACGCGCGCCGGGAGCGGCGCGGCCTGGGCCACCTGAGCGCGGCCTTTGTCCCCGGCAGCCGCCCGACCCGCCACCGGGCTGCGGCCTCGCGGCGCGTCTGTCCGATCGGCCTTCGGGCCGCGAGCAGGTTGTAAAGACGCGGGCGGCTTCTGTGCGGGCCTCCGCGCGTTTGGGAAAGTTCGCGCCGGTTCCCTTCGCCTTGTCGCCCCCTCTCCAGGGGGAGGCAGGTCGGGGACAGCGCGCCCCCGCCCCGCCCCGGGCCCTGCGATTAGCGCTAATAGCAATTAATGCCCTCGGCAGCTCAAAGTCCAGGCGCCCGCGGCCCTGGAGTCCTGAGCTCGCGCCCCCGCCAGGCGGGTCCCGGGGCCACCGAGGTCGCCCGGGGGTCAGTGCTGGGGTCCAGGCCAGGGAGGGGGCTGCCGCTGCGCCCACACCGCCCGCGAAGCTGAGCGCACTGGGCTCCCCCTTGGCGGCTCCAGGGTAGGGTCGGGCCCCCCGGCGGCCAGGCGCCGTGGAGGGCGCAGGAGGAGGGAGCCCCGCGGCCCTCAGATCGGGCCGTGGCTGGGGAGGGGGTCCCAGGGGGTCCAGCAGCCTTCGGAGCGGGGAGGGGTGTGAGGGGCGGGCCCCAGGAGGTCCGTTGGCCCCTGGAGCAGGGCGTCCAACCACCCTAGGAGCCCGGGCGGGGGTCCCGGGAGGCCTGGTGGCCCCCAAGAGGAGGGCGAGGGGGGGCGGGGGGGGCGGTCCTGGGGCCGGGGGACCCTCCGAGCGGGTCCGAGCCGGGAGGGGGGAGGGAGCCGGGCCGGCGCAGCCCCTGCCGTCCCGGCCGGAGCAGGAGCCCAGCCGCCCGAACCGCGCGGGAGGCCGCGGCCGCCGGAGCTGCGCGCCGAGCCGGGCCGGCAGGTCAGAGCGCGCGGCCGCCTGGGGCGCCCCTGGGGCGGGGACGCGAGCCGTGGACGGGCCCGGTGCCCTCTCACGGGACCCGCAGGAAGCCTGGGCGCCCCGCGCAGCCTGAGCCCGGGGCTGCGCTCACTCAGCGCCCTCCGCGCCTCCTCCGAGCGTTGGATGCACTTTGGGTGCGATTTTGAAAAATCGCGACTCAAGTCTGATTTTTTTTTAAAAAAAAACAAGGATTCAGCCACTATGTAATTTTTTAGATATAGATAAAAATGACACAAAACCGAAATCTTAAGAACAATTGGTTTAATTACAGCAGTGAATGTGGTCCCGTTTCCATTCTCCATTTTAAAATCTCACTGTTAGGTGACTGCTGTACCTGAGAAAAATTGCCAAACAAAGCTACTAATGAGTGCAGGGAGGGGCGGCTTTGCCCAGCGATGGGGTGTCTGTGCCTGGCCAGTGCCCGCCGCCCTGGGAACAGCAGCAGGTGGGGCCCTGTGTCCAGCTGAGCGGGCATTGATGTGGTCCTGGAGCTGGAACTGGCAGTTTGCGAGCGAGTCCACAGCTGGACGCGGCCTGGGGAGGGGGAGGGTCCAACCAGGGACCGGGAAGCTCAACCTTCCAGATGCTTCCCAGGGTGGGGCAGAGGGCAAGTGAGGCGGGCCACGTGCCACCGGGTTATGTCCCTGCTGCCCGGAAGCCTGGGCTGTACCTTCCTCCAGGAGGACCCCCGGGGGGAAATGCCAGGGGTGTGTCTTGGGTCTTTCTCTGGTCTCCCAGCCAGTCCTGCGGTCGGGCCTTCGGGCTCCAGGAAGCTCCTTGGGGACTGTTCTCTGAGTAGAGGCCCAAACACCCACGTGCCAGGTAGTAGGCAGTGGATTGGCCCTAGAGATGCACCCTCCTGTGTGAGATTTCTGGATTTAAGCTGCAGGATGCACTCGTACAGCCCTGCTCACGTGTCGAGCGGTGTGTGCCCCTGGTCTCTGCAGGGGGCTCCCAGGCAGGGTCTGGCAAAGACAAGGCAGGCCCAGCTCCCATGAAGTCGGCCAGGCTGTCGGGGCAGGTCCCTGGGCTCCCCCAGGGGACTCATGCCGTCCCGCCCTTCTGAGTTGCTAGAGCTTTCCAGATCGCAGCCATCACCTTCAGTGCAGACAATCCTTTTCCAGGAGACTCATCAGCAAGCGGCAGCACTGCTCAGAGTGCTGAGGCTGGACATTCCCTGGGCCTCGGAAGTGTAGAATCCATCCTGAGCTCTGCCGCACCCTCCCTGTTGCCAAAGATGTCCCCACTAGGCACTGAGTTCGCTGCAGGCACATGCTCCCCTCCACCACCTCCCGCTTCAGGTGGCGTCCACGCTCACATGAGACTTGCAGCCTGGGTCCTGGCCCCTGGCGCCTCTGTCATAAACACCCAAATGCGCTCTTGACCCAAGCCCCTCTCCTGGCAAACGGTGTCTTACATACACATTGACAAAAGGAATCTACCCAGGCCTGCTCCTGATGAGACAAGCTCCCCCTTCCAATGTCTCCCACCAGGACATGCCTTGCTGGGGGACTCTGGAGCTAATTCTCACCAATTTACCTTTATCCCCCCCTTTATCAACCTCCAACAGCTGGATAAAACAAATTAACAAGGCACTCTGGTCCTTTCAAGCGTATTCTGGAAAATTCCAGAGCGGGACCTCTTCGTAGCAATTACAGGTCAAGTGGCCGTTGGGTCTGCCTCCCCCAGGAGCACAGTGTGGCTTTCGAGGGGCCAAGGGTAATAGCGCTCACCCTCTCTCTCTGTTTTTTCCGTCCTAGATCTATTATAAAGTCATTAAGGACATTGAACCAGGACAAGAACTGCTGGTCCACGTGAAGGAAGGCGCCTACTCCCTGGGCACGGTGCCCCCCAGTCTGGATGGTAAGTCCCCACCGGCAGACGTGGAGGCCTGGCTGGCCCGAGGGCCGGCACGCGCAGCCGCTGCCCAGACCCCAGGCCCGCCGAACCGGCGCCTCCCAACACCTTCCTAGCCTGAGCCCTTCACCTTCTTCCTTGGTGTCTTTGAGGCTACCCTGAGGCCAAGAGACGGTGCTAGTAATATGGGGCGTGGGCGTCGTGTCGCCGTGGTAGAGTCTCGGTGGTTTTCTTAAATTATTATTATTATTATTATTATTACTATTATTATTAGCAGCAGCATTGTTTGCTCTCCCCAGTACTTAAACAAAAACAAAGACAGTTCTGTGGCGTGGAAACACTCGCCCTCCAGAGAGAGCTTGTGCCACGGGCGGCGTCTCCGTCTCGTTTAGGAAAGGGCAGCATCTGTGGCTTTGAAAGTCATGCCCACCTGTAGTCAAAAGGACAGAGTCCAAGAGAACTGTTCAGGGGCAGTGTGCTGGGCGAGGGGCGCAGGGCCGCGGGCGCCCTGCCGCTTGTCTCGTCACTCGGGACCACGCTTCCCCTCCTCCATCCACCCAAGGACGTCTCGGAGGAAACATGAGAGAGTTCCAGCCTCAGACAGACTAGGGTTTCTGAGTCACAGGCCGCTTTCCTTCGTCCACATTGTTAAGCAGAGTGCCCAGTCGCCTTGGGGTCCTGGAGCCGCTGTAAGTCACAGGGAAAGTCGGTTGGAGGAGGGCTGACCGTGGGGGTCTGGTCCGTCAGCCCCCAGAGCCCTGCTGAGCCCAGGGCCTCTTCTCTTTGAATGAGGCCCCACAAGTGAACAGAAAAGCAGCCTCCCCTTCCAGCTGCGGAGCCACCCATCCCACTTAGGCGAGAGACAGGGGGGGCTGGTCTTCCTTCCCGTCTCGCTCTTCCCCTCTCCTCCAAACACACCCGCTGATCGATGCCACCACTGACTGCGGGTTTCTCTAAGGAGCTTCTCCGATGTCACAGGCAGGGAGCTGGCCCTCGAATTGCCAGGAAGCCCCAAGAACAGGCCCAGAGCGCCCTGCCTTTCATTTACCCTGTTCCTCCCCAGCGTGGCCAGCGGTTAGGCGCCAGCGGTAGTAGCTCGTGTCCCTGAGTTGTTCCAAAGGCAGTCGGTCGCCACAGAAGGACCATTTTACGAGCCGGATGCTATCTGTACTCCACTCTGAAGTTTGGTTTTAATTAGGCCGTCGAGAAAAGAAAAATAAATGGCTGAGATCTGGGTAGCAGGGGGATGGTCTCATTTTCCTTAAAATAATTGTGGGAAAGACCTATGAATTTAGATAACACACGAGAACGCCGAAAGATAAACCCACTTAGCTCAAGGAGTGTGCTGGACAATGGGACCTCATTTGTGGAATGAAATTTCTTTCTTCCAAAAGGTTTTTTAAACCCTTGATTCCTGTCTCCCCTCTGGCCCCCAATCTTAAGTAACCTAGGTCTGTATTTTCCTAATAATTTATCAAACATTTGTGGGCTAATTGCTTTCCACACATAATAGCCCAACATCAAATATTTGACTTTTCCTACTCTCTGCTGTCAAGATCACTCCCGTGCCTCCCAACAACTACCCCGCCGCCTCAGTTAAACTCTGAATCGCACAGAAAGAAAATTCAAAAACGTTCCTCACTAAGATAATTATCATAAAAAATCTTTTATCCCAGCTCCAGCTAAATGCAGCGGCCCCCTTGTCACGGCAGGAATTTGGAGTGGGCTCTCGAGCGCTGTGAGCCTCGTCTGCTAGATTAGCATGTAGATGCCACATAATTGTGTCCCCTCGTTCTCCGAAGCCATTAGGCACTTATTTATTTTTCTGTGACATTCCTGCTCTGCCGTGAAAAGTTGCTGATGGGACTTCAGATAGACAAGCTAGCCACAGATCTGACGCTCAAGACGTGGGTGGGGCTGCTGCCACGCAGGCTGAGCTCAATTTGGGGGGAAGTCGGGCCCTAGCTCCAACCGCATCTCCCACATACCCCCACGTACCCCGCCCGGTTTAGAGAACAGTGCGTTCTGAATCGCAGCTCTGTGCTCTTGCTGGGGGCAGAGGCTTTGCGGGGACACTGCTCAGGTGACATGGAAGGCATGGAGTCCGGGCTTGCCAACCCATGGGAGGCACCAGGCCCTGGGGTTTGGAGTGAGACGCGCTCTCGAAGCTGCAGCTTTGTGAAGAAATGCGATTCCGGCTTTCCTACCAGTGGTTCAGAGCAGAGGGGCCACTTTCCAGTTCATGGCTCCAGCGATGTTTTATTTTGTTTTAACTCTTTCAATAGAGAGGGAAAAGAGTTCTCTTTCAGGAGACTTCTTGCTCTTGGAAGAAAATCATTTCCATTCAGATATGCTTTTCTTTGAGAACGGCTCAAAATTATTAACTTTTCCCTCTCCAAGAAGAGGGCCAAAGGATGCAGTGTATTGTGTCTAAAGCATATGAGGCCAACATAATATGAGACAATACGATGTGATACAATATAACAGGAGATAATACAATATAACATAATGCAATACAGTATGATATAATTCAATATAACGTAAAAAGAGTATAATGTACTCTCTTAGTATTTCTTTAAAATATTAAAATTCTTATGCTGGGGCAGGAAAGACCACGTGGGCCCTGCGCCTCCTCCCTGCCCCATCCAGCGCGCCCCACGTGGGCACCCAGTGCCAGCCTTACCTGCGTGGAAGGTAGCTGGGACACCTGTCCACAACACAGCGTGGGTGGGCGAGGCTGAGACACGTCCCGTTCCCGGCGTTGTCCTTCACCCAGCGCAAACATGGGTCCATGTGGGGTGGGAAGCCGGGAGGAGGGCGGCGTTTACCACCACAGCTGGCTGCATGACCTCCAGGCCCCCTCAAATGTCGTCAGAGTGAGAATCAGGCTGAACTTTCACTTTAAATCCAAATTCCAGATCAAAACTGGAAAAATCAGTTTGTCAGAGTTATGGATGGGTGGGGTTGGCATTTCTTCTTGTCTTTGTTTTCAAATTACAACTTCTGTGATTGTTCTTAGCTGCGTCCAGAAAGAGTAAAATACAAACTGGCATTTCTAACTTGATCGTGACGCTGGTGGGAGGGCCCATCGCAGCCTCCTGCCAGCCCAGGAAGTCAGGATGAACCCACAGGAGCAGTTGTGCAGGGTCTGAGCATCCGGCCATCGGTGCTCAGATGTACAGGGAACCCTTTCGAAAGACAAGGAAGGCTGCAGGGGGTCCGCCGTGCGTCCCTTGCACGGCACACGCGGCTCACGCGGCTCACGTCACGTGCGCTGGTGGGAAGACGGGACTCAGCCGCCCACTTCCTGGGCAGAGGCTGCAATTACACGGCCCTGCCGCCCTGCTGGGTGCCCTGGGCAAGTTATTCGGTCTCTGGTGGCCTCAGTGCCCCAGTTGTAAAGCAGGCACAAGCGCAGCCCCCAGCTGGGCACGCTTGGATTGATCCAGGGCTTAGATATGTGAATGCCGTGAAGTCCTTAGGCCAGCACCTGCCATGTGGAGGCTCCCACACCTCGGTGGCAGCAGTGCCTTCGCGTTTCCCTCACAGGAGACGCTTTTCCTGCAGTCTGCACGCTGGGGCTCTGTGTCATGGGCAGCGCCCTGCAGACTTCGGGGTGATGATTTTGTAGCACATGCCATCCTTGCCCACCTCCCCATCCCGGGTACGTGGCTGGGGTTCCACCCTGGCCGCTGAGCACCATCCAGGGCCTAGGTGGTGGGTTTAGTTGTAGAGCCTTCTCTGCGCCGGCGCCCGAGTAGGCTCCCTGTCCCTCTGCCCAGCTGCTCTGCGCAGGCAGGAACACGAGGGTCCCACTTGTGTTTGCAAACACTTAAGGGTCGCGATTCAGCTGCCATCCCTGCCGCCTCCATCCGGGTCTCTGGTTTGTGTGGACCGCTGGCCTAGTTACAGCTCAGCGTGTGTCTGGGGTGCGTTTCAGGGGCAGTGTGACCAGATGGTGTTTGGGACAGAGCTTGCCGAGGCCAGGAGGCCAAGGCCCCTGCCCCTACTGCTGTGGCCCCAGAGCAGGGCTGGGCATGTAACTTGATTCTCTGGACTAGAGCTGCCTGGCCTGCCCCAAATGCATGTGCTCCATGTGTCCCCAGGGCTCCTGTCAGCCGGCAGCCCTTCCCTATCATCCACATATCTGCCTCTGTGCAAAGACATGAGCGAAAGTCACATTTGGCAAGGCGGTGCTTGTGTTTCTGAGGGTGTCATCCAACACCCAGGGGCTTGGCCAAGCTTCCCAGAGCCAGCTCCTGCAGGCCTCTGCCCCGTGGCCTTTGGAGGGGACCCAGGGGCCCACCAGTGATGATGCCCACCAGTGCCTCCACCCTGGAGCTCAGGGAAGCGTCCGGTCACGAGGAGGCGGCTCTCCCTCACCCAGCCCGCCCACCTAACCCGCCCACACTGCCGGGCTGCACAGCTGCCCACCCTCCTTCGCACTCTGAGACACTTACGGTGTATCTCTGACACAAGGAGGGGGCAGGAGGCAGGCCCTCCCCTATTGCCCCCATCTCCCCTGCCTCCCTGTCTCCTGCACCCCTCTGGGTCAGGCCCTTTCAGGCAGCACTCAGCCCAAGTTATTAAGGCTCTACTCAGTGCTGGGCCCAGGGGCTCTTGTGTGTGTGCACACACACTCAAACACACATGCACACAAAAACACACATTCCCACATGCACACAAAGACATACACATACACATGCACACATATTCCCACATGCACAACTGCACACACATTTACACATATGCACACACAAAGGTGTGCACACTCAACACACATTACCCATGGTCAGCCATGCACACAAATGCGTACACTTAACATGCTCACAACACATGTGCACAACACGTGCACAGCAACATACATGTACAAAGGAAACATACACACGAACACATAAACGTGCACACATGTCCAACATCCAGGCACACTTACATGCATGTGCACACAGGGTGAAGATGTGCAAACAAATTTTCACATAGCCACATACAGAAGCACATTTGCACACTCACTCGTGTGCACACATGAATACATATGCACACCAGTACAAGCATGAGTGTGGATGCACGAAAACGCTGACACGTTTGCTCAAAGATGCACAGACGATGGATGCCGATAAGCGTGAACATTCACACTCGTGCACAGTCTTTGTCACGCAGCCGCACGCCCATGCACACAGCATGCCCACCAGTTCATTTGTGCATTCTCTCTCCAGACCTGGGTGGGGTGCAGGGCCCTCCTCAGGAGGGGGCAGGGGGACAGCACTTGGGAACAGCTGCTGTCAGGCAGCCACTAGGCGGGCGGGGAGCCTGGGATGGGCCGGAGGTCGCCCCCCCAGGAAATTGACAGCTCTGGCCTGATTGTTTGCCTTGGCACGCTGGTCAGGATGCCGCCTCATAAACTTAATAATAGCTGCCCCCCCCTTTAATTTGTTTGACCTTGACGCAATAATTTATAATATGCATTAGAGCTCTGTCATCCTTTTTCTCCTAATTCATAAACAAAGCACTTGGCCTGGCTTCCTTCTCGCTCCCGAGCACGGGGCCTTCTCAAGCCCACAGCGGCCTCCAGAGACGCAGGAAGAGGCCCAGTGTTCCTCAGTGTTTCTTACAATGCAGACAAGGGGTCCCTGCGGCCTCCAGGTCCCCCTGGGCAGCCACTCCTAGGTCCAGGGTGAGGGCAGGAACAGCCAGGCGGGGGCAGCCCCCAGCCTCCCTGCAAGCCCCTCACAGACCCTGGGCTCTGGGGCAGGTCTGGGGCCCGCCCGCCCACCTCCTGACCCCTCTCTCTTGCAGAGGAGCCCACGTTCCGCTGTGACGTGTGTGACGAGCTCTTCCAGTCCAAGCTGGACCTGCGGCGCCACAAGAAGTACGCGTGCGGTGCGGTGGGGGCCGCCCTGTACGAGGGCCTGGGCGAGGAGCTCAAGCCCGAGGGCCTGGGCGGCGGCGACGGGCAGGCCCACGAGTGCAAGGACTGTGAGCGGATGTTCCCCAGCAAGTACAGGTGCTGGCCCCTCCCCTCCAGGCAGCCAGCCAGGGACAGCAGGGCCAGTGCCCTGGGAACGCAGAGGGAGCCCTGAGAGGGGCAGCGGGCAGCCCCGGTGTCCCCTCCGGGTGGGGCACCCAGGGCCAGGAACCCCACCCACTCATCTGACACTGGAGACAGGGCAAGCCATGAGCTGGTCATAGAGGCAGGTCCCTGGCCAGATCCACATGTCACCAGGGGGGCACTGCTGGGCCTGCCGTCCTGCATCGGGGCGGAGTTGTGGAGACCGATGGGGAGGAAGTCAAGAAACGCAGGCAGGACCAGGAGACGGGCAAGGATTAGGCCCCAGGCCGCTTCTGTACAAGGCTCTGAAACCAGAGTGGGGTGGCAGCCATGCCCCTGTCCGGGGATTGGCGGAGTGGCCTGGCCCTCTGGACAGCGGGCAGGGGTGGGAAGGGCCACCCAGAGACCCCCCCACCCCCGTCCCAGGCACCTGTCCCACCTCACAGCCGTGGGCACAGTGTGCTAGCCGGACGCCGTCAGGCAGGACTTGGGAGCTGGAGGCATTTGCCGCACAGGCCCCACCGCCCGCCTTTGAGAATCTCCTCCGGGGCGGCCTTGCAAAGTCAGAGCGCAGACCCATCAGGTCACTAACTGGCTGTGGGATTGCGGGCGACTGATCGCCAAGCCCACGGCGGCCTCCCCGGGGGCAGGAAACCCTCCACCCTGAACAGATGACAGAAATAAGCATTTGGGCAAATCCCGACTGAGGCCCTGGGCGGTAAGCGCTGCTCAAGAGGGTCCGTGTTTTCTTTACATAAACACATAAATCACAATTAACAACAGGGAAAAAGATACAATCTGCCGGGTGTTCGAGAGCCAAGCGTTTCTGATCTAAATGGCTGGCTGGGCCCGTAATTAACGGGCCGTGATGTATTACTGCTTTGCTCATGAAGATTAACGGTGTACCTGGGACAGGGGGAGAAGCAGGGTGTCCCCCGAGAGGAGGGATCAGAGCTGCTCCTACGTCCCCCCCCGCCCCCGCCATGGCCCCGCGGAGCGGCTGTGCTCTCCGCCCATCACGTCTCATTTGGAGACCCACTCCTTCGCCCCCCACCGACCTCCTTGTGCATGCCGGGCAGGCGCTCAGCCCGGCTTGGCCGGCAAGCACCCTGAGGCCACTCAGAGGCGGGGGCCTTGGGTTTCCTGGGCCCCGTTCCCACTCTGGGGTTCATGGAACATTGGACCCCTTCACTCATAGGCCCAAGGTTGGCTTCAAGGTCAAGATTGTCCAGAAGAGCAACAGGAAGTGTGGGCTGGGGAACCCCTGGGGGCTGGGCTTGGATAAGGGCCTCAGCCCGCTCCACCCCCTTGATCTGTCCATGGGGGAGGGGGGACATGTGCCAGGACTCACTCTGTGCTCTGACCAGGGAGTGGGGGGGCCTCCGATGGGATGCTGAAAACAGACCACGCTGGGTTGAGGGTCCCCCACACCCGGGCAGCGGGGGGCAGACGGGCCCCGCAGTGACCCCTGTCCCCGCTGCACAGCTTGGAGCAGCACATGGTCGTCCACACAGAGGAGCGAGAGTACAAGTGTGACCAGTGTCCCAAGGCTTTCAACTGGAAGTCCAACCTCATCCGCCACCAGATGTCCCATGACAGCGGGAAGCGCTTCGAATGTGAAAACTGCGTGAAGGTAACGTGCCCACGTGTGCCAGTCGCTCCCACACGAGGGCAGGTGGACGAGAAGCCTGGGTCACACAGCTGGGGTGGGGCAGGGCCCCGCGTGGCAGGAGAGGCCGGCGGGGCGAGCACAGCACTTCCACGGAGCCCTTGCCTCGCACATCCTCACAGCCACATGGCCACAGTTCTCAGGAGCTGCTGTTGAGGGGACAGAGTCTGGGGGAGCCTGGACAGCTCTCAGGCCATCCGGGGGGGGGGGGGGTCGCCGCTGCAGCAGAGACCTGTCCCAGCCAGGCACAGGGAGGGGCAGAGCTGCGAGTGAGACCCCACCACCGCCCGACGGAGGCTGACGGTGTCTGTGTCCCCAGGTGTTCACAGACCCCAGCAACCTGCAGCGCCACATCCGCTCCCAGCACGTGGGCGCCCGGGCCCACGCCTGCCCGGACTGCGGGAAGACCTTCGCCACGTCCTCGGGCCTCAAGCAGCACAAACACATCCACAGCACCGTCAAACCTTTCATATGTAAGTTGTCCCCCAGCTGGCCCTCCCAGGGCGACATGAGGTGCTTTGGGGGTCAGGCCATGGCAGGAAACCCCCAGGCTCTCCCCCACTGGCAAGACCCGTTTCTTTAGAAAGCGCTCACGGCAGCGGCCAGCACCTCTGCCACGGGAAGCCCAGGCCCTGGACGCTGTCCTGGTGCCACCTTTTCATCACTTTGCCCCTCACACCCTCTCACTTTGGTGACGCGTCTCTCCCTCCTCCCTCCTTGGTTCCTCCCCCTCGCTTATCCCTGCAGTGGCCGGAGGTGGGTGGTGGGCGGTGGGCAGCACCCTTTCAGCAGCCCACTCTCTCTGCACTCCTGCCTCCCCCACCCCCACCCCGGCACCAGGAGGCGTGATAATCCCGTGGCCCTCACTGCATCCTGCTGTTGTCCTGCTGTCCTGCGCTCTGCAGCCTCTGGAGCCCAGCTGTGTGTGCAGCGCTGTCCGGGTGGCAGGGGCTCAGCCCTAAATAGCAGGCCTGTGCTGGTGGGGCTTCCCTGACAATGCAGAGGACAGAGGCCAAGCCATTTAAACATTAACGATGCATGTGACAGGCACATGAGCGGGGTGGCGGGGGCAGGGTTAGGAGGCTCTCCAAGTGCCAGGGGCTTGGCACTGTTCCTGTCAACGCAATGGGAAGCCAGGACTGCCTATGGGACGAGGGGCACTCAAGCAGAGCAGAGGAAGGAGGGAGTGGGCTGAGGGGACGCCTGGAGAGGGGCTCAGGACCAGGGCCATGGGCACAGAGGCCTTGAGACCAGGTGGGTCTGGGCAGTGAGTGATGAGAGGCGACAGGAGAGGGGTCAGAGGCTACACAGGGGACCTACGGGCCAGCCCGGGAATATGACCCAGGAGATTCCTATCTGCCTGGCCGCGCAGTGAGCAATCATTTCACACGTGATAGTGCTGAGTCACCATTCGCACGGCAATGGGCTGAGTCACCATTCACGTACATTACCTGATGGCATCCTTACAAACTCATAGGGAGCGGGGTCTGCACTATTTCCAACTGACGGAGAAGTAACCTGAGGCTTCCAGACAGAAGTGCCCCGGCGCACAGCCCACATTCTAGCTCCAGGGGTGTGGCTCCTGACCCTGGGCTGGGCTGCCTGGGACTTCTCGGGCCCCATCACCTCGGTGTGAGGGGTGGTGACTCGGGGTTGGGGTGTTTTCCCCCTAGTGGAGGCTGTTCGGCATGGGACACCTGCCCCGAAGAGGCCATGCTGACTGGCCAGTCACACGTTTGTCAGGGACGATGTCCCCACCCCACCCCCGCTGCCCCCAATCCAAGCTTCCAGCCGTGCTGCTGGACGTGGCTCAGACCCCAGCTCACCTGGGTCACTCGCTCCCAGAGCTGAAGAAGCAAAGGGAGGAAAAACTGCGCCTGTTGGCCAGGCTGTCGTCCTCCTACCCTCCTCAACCTCTGACCCTCAGGCCCTGGAGAGAGGGCGCCTGAGCAGTAGCCTGAGCAGCCCGGCCACCCTGCACAGGGCAGGGCCCGCAGTGCGTCCAATAGAAGCTGGGAGGTTTCAGCAAAGCTTAGCAGCAGGGAAGTCGCACATAGGCTTCGAAGCTACTGCCTTCCTGGGCATGCAAACCAGCTCTGTGAAGCCTCGTTGGGTCGCGTGAGTCACGAAAGCTGCAGGAAGCACAGCACTCTGGGAGCGTCGCACCCACAGGCTCCATGCGAGGTGGGGCGCGGGCAGCCTGGCCGGCCTGCCCAGCGTCAGCAGGTCTCACCTCTTGTCTGCTCCATGCTCACCTGGGTTCCTTGGCTTTTGGCTAAGGGGGTGAAGCGAGACAGCAAGGCCCCACTCGGCCAGCTTGCGTGGGCACACTGCATTCTGATAGAGTGACACAAATTTGAGAAATCAGGTGAGACATGTGCAGTAGGGTCTTGTCCCCCAGACCTCAGTGGGGCATCCTGTGGCCCATGGTGAAGACACCGTGGTCAGGCGTGGAAGGACACTGCAGACACGGGAGGGGCTGCCGACAGGTCGGCCGCTCGGAGGAGTGCGGGCGCCGGCAGGTACAGACCTGCGTGCCCCGCGCGGCGGCACCTGGCCGCACGCCCACAACCCCCGCAGGTCAGTGCCAAGACGCAGCGTCACTTCCTGGTGGCGTCACCTGTACCAGGGAGCCCCAGTGTGTGCCGGAGGGTGTGTGGGAGAGCGTGGCACGCAGGCGGCAGTCTCCTTGTGGACACTGTTCAGAGTGAGTGTGGGCGTGCGCATCCACACACCCCGACCAGGAAAAGGAACTGCTGATGGGGCAAATACGGGCCAGGGCCCCCGGCCTCCTGGCAGCACCTGGGGACACCCTCCGTGAGGTGCTGGCCCGCACGTCCGGGGCCTTTCCCAGCCCCTGAAGACGCGCCTCCTTTGCCCGGCTCTGAGCCAGCTGCCGGCCACCCCAGTCGAGGACCTGCAGCCCCTGACCTCGGTCTCCCTGAGGCCTCTCCCCGAGCCCCAGTGTGTCTGCAGATGCCCTCCATCGTGGGAGCAGGTGGGTGCGAACCAAGGTCCCGGGCTGCCGGAGCGCAGGCACACTCCCAAGCTCAGGATGGCAGCAGCCACGAACGAGGCACTGACAGAGACCCTTGGGGGCTGGGGGCATGCGAGGGCCATTTGTCCCGCCAGGCCTGAGCTGAGGGCCGGCCCGGAGAGCTGAGGGTATCTATAGACTGGAGGCACGTTTGTGCCAGCGTCCACTCAAAGGGGCAGATTGGATTAAAAGAGGCTGCGTCCTTCCGCCTCGGTCCTGAGAATGCCCCGCCAGGCCAGACAACCAGGAAGGCAGAGCTGTTCATATAAATAGATACTGTGATTAAAGAACATGATAATCTCAGGGCCAAAGCTCCCAGCTGGAATAGCGTGACATCAGGCAGCCGACCATTTGTGGTGAGCAAGAAACACGCCGCAACCATTGTTTCCACCGGGGCTGCATTTAGGACCCTAATTGTCCTGCAGAGAGACACTCGTGTGTGTGTGTGTGTGTGTGTGTGTGTGTGTGTGTGTGTGTGTGTGTTCCTCCCACTGCTAGAAAAACAAGAGGAGAAAGAAAGGCTGGCGATTGGCTGATACTCAGCTCACAAGCCATTGGGAAAATGGCTGAGACGGGGTTCCCTGGGCCCCTGCGCCCCGGTGTCCAGCCCTGGCCAGCACTGCCCTCTCCTGTTAAGGGCAGAGACGGGAGTTTTCCAGCAAGAGCCTGGCGCTGCCTCTTCATCCCCACTCGGGGAGGTTCCACTTTTCTGAAACATGTACTCAGCCCCTTTCTGCACAGCCCTGCCTGGGGCTTCCCCCCACCCCCAAACGGTGACCTCACACTGCCTAGACTCCCTGACTAAGAATCCCCCAGTGGGCTGGTTCCCCTCTTTTGGGCGCAGAAAACGGCCTGGGACCAAAAGAGGGGACAGGGTAGCTGGGGACATTTTATTCTTTACAAAGTGGGCGATCTGATTCAGGTGGCCATGTTCTCCTCTCACTGCTGGAGCAGCCTCTCTGACGCAGCGCCCCATTTCCCAGTGAGACGGCTGAGATGTGTCCAAGCCAGCCCCGGGGGCCCCGTGGAGGGACGGGGTCCCTGCAATCCCTGCTGGGTACCGGAGGGGAGGAGACACACTTACCTGTACATGTATGCACACACACATACAGACTGCACACATGCACACCTGCATACATTCACAGACACGTGCACACATGCAAGCATATATCACGTGCTCACATGACCATATGAGCGCGTGCGTGCATGCATACACATACACACACACACACTTGGACATACACATGCAGACACGCCTGCATCTGTGGCCATACCCATGTGCCCCTGTGCACACACGTGTGCTCGCATACACGAGCACGGCTGCTCTGACCATGGGGCCACAAGCGGCCCCACGGCCCCCTGCCCTGAGCACAGGGTTTCCCGGTAATTTCATACTGTGTTTGTCTTCGCTTCCCGCTGACGCTTTAGGTGAGGTCTGCCACAAGTCCTACACACAGTTCTCCAACCTGTGTCGCCACAAGCGGATGCACGCTGACTGCCGCACGCAGATCAAGTGCAAGGACTGCGGACAGATGTTCAGCACCACCTCCTCCCTCAACAAGCACCGGCGCTTCTGCGAGGGCAAGAACCATTACCCGCCGGGCGGCGTCTTCTCCCCCGGCCTGCCCCTGACCCCCAGCCCCATGATGGACAAGGCGAAGCCGCCCCCCAACCTCAATCACGCCGGCCTGGGCTTCAACGAGTACTACCCGTCCAGGCCGCACCCGGGGAGCCTGCCCTTCTCCACGGCCCCGCCCGCCTTCCCCGGGCTCACGCCCGGCTTCCCCGGCATCTTCCCTCCGTCCCTGTACCCCCGTCCGCCTTTGCTACCTCCCACGCCGCTGCTCAAGAGCCCCCTGAACCACACCCAGGACGCCAAGCTCCCCAGCCCCTTGGGGAACCCGGCCCTGCCCCTGGTCTCCGCCGTGGCCAGCAGCGGCCAGGGCGCCACGGCGGCGGCGGGGCCCGGGGAGAAGTTCGAGGGCCGCCTGGCGGACACGTACGCCGAGAAGGTCAAGACGCGGAGCAGCGACCTGTCGGACGGCAGCGACTTCGAGGACATCAACACCACGACCGGGACGGACCTGGACACGACCACGGGCACAGGCTCGGACCTGGACAGCGACGTGGACAGCGACCGCGACAAGGCCAAGGACAAGAGCAAAGCGGCCGAGGGCAAGCCCGAGTTTGGGGGCAGCACAGCGCCCCCGGGGGCCACGAACAGCGTGGGCGAGGTGCCCGTCTTCTACGCCCACCACTCCTTCTTCCCGCCGCCCGACGAGCAGCTGCTGAGCGCGTCTGGCGCTGCGGGCGACTCCATCAAGGCCATCGCCTCCATCGCCGAGAAGTACTTCGGCCCCGGCTTCATGGGGATTCAGGAGAAGAAGCTCGGCGCGCTGCCCTATCACTCGGTGTTCCCCTTCCAGTTCCTGCCCAACTTCCCCCACTCCCTGTACCCCTTCGCGGACCGCACCCTCGCCCACAACCTGCTGGTCAAGGCCGAGCCAAAGTCGCCCCGGGACGCCCTCAAGGTGGGCGGCCCCAGCGCCGAGTCCCCCTTCGACCTCACCACCAAACCCAAAGAGGCGAAGCCCGCGCTGCCCGCTCCCAAGGTCGCCCCGGCCCCGGCGTCGGGCGAGGAGCAGCCCTTGGACCTGAGCATCGGCAGCCGCGTCCGAGCCAGCCAGCATGGCGGCGGGCGGCCGCCCCGCAGGAACCACATCTACGGCGAGCGCGCGCCGGGCGCCGGGGAGGGGCTGCCCAAAGCGTGCCCGGCGCCGCCGCTGCCCCAGCAGCCGTCCCTGCACTACGCCAAGCCGTCGCCCTTTTTCATGGACCCCATCTACAGGTATTAACATGCCCCATCCTCACCTGCTGCCCCACACAGGCACCACCCAGGTGGGCAGCTGGGCGAGAAGTGGGCTCAGTGTGTGAGACGTGACGCCCACACGCCCCCTGAGGCTCACAGCCTTTGCTGGATTCACGGGGGTGCCTCAGCTCTTGGGGGGGTTCTGTGCCCGAGCACACGCCAGGCTTGGCCCATTCCTGGGCTGGGTGCCTGGCCAGGGCCGCATCTGGGGTCTCCTGGACACACGCGGGCCCCTTTCGCCGATGGTCACCGGGATGCCCGCCGCCCTGAGCCCCTCCTGCTTCTCCATCTGTCTTCTCTGGACCGGCTCCGCCCCCCCGAACACGCAGACCTTCGCTCTGTCCTCTGCCCCTTTCCCGGCCCCCAGTGTCTCCGTTTCCCTTCAGCTTCTCTTGGGAGCCACCTCAGGGGGCTCTGGTGGCCTGGGAAGTTGGGAGCGGGGAGGAGAAGAAGGGGAAGGGGGAAGAAAGGAGGATGTTCAAACATCAGGGCCCCTCCGGCGAGGGGCCGCCTCGATCCCCCCAGGTTCTGGCCAGGCTTTGATCGGGTGGGTCTGTTAGAGGGGAGGGATCTGACCTTTACCACGCCTGTCCTGGGGCGCTGGGCAGGCTGGACCCTGAGGCGAGGGCTGTGCGCGTGGGCAGGTGGGCTCCGGCATGGACGGCTGCAGCTGACGCGGGCCGTGCCTCTGTGAGAGTCCCCTGGGCACACGTGTGTGCCGCACGCACTGGTTCCGGGAGCACGGGGCATGTGGCCGCCTTGAGGGCCTGTTCCTGCTGTTCCCCGAGGGGCCGGCCAGGGCCTGGGATGGGCACGCAGGCGAGGAGGTCACACCTGCTGAAGGTACACACGAGAGAAATGATGACAGAGGTGCCAGCAAGGGGAAGACGGGCAGCCTCCTGCCCTGCCCACCAGCGTGCCCACGGGGGTCTCCGGCCTCTACCAGCCTGGTGGGCCACCGTGTGACACAGAGATCAGCAAAACAGGCAGAAGAGATGGAGAGAAACCTCTCCCTTCTCCCCCCACGTGGGTCCCCCTCCTCTGAGCACGCCACCACCCTGCAGCGTCTCCTCGGAGGGCCGGACCCGACAGTCTGGCTGTGACCTGGGCCTCGGTTAAGCCCTGCAGACTGAGATGCCCTCCAAGCCGGTTTCCACGCACGCACGTGACCGCTCCCAGAGGTTTATTTTGTTCCTCCAGGAGGGGGCCCTTCTCAGCTGCTGCCCTCTCCCTCCTGGGATGGGCTGGGGGTCTCTGTGGGGCCAGCTGCCAGGTGCTCCTGCTCGGATTCCGGGGCGGCTGTGCAGCTTTCCCATACGCGGCCTCTTCTCTTGGCAGCCACCCCCCCATCCTGCTCGCGCCACTGCCCCCGCTGCTCCCCCGGGGGGGCAGAATCACGCCTGAGAGTTACATGAGCGTGGCATTGGGCCAGGTCCTCGCACAAGCAAAGCAGGAGTGGCCGGTCCCAGGCTCATTCAGAGGGGCTGTGTCGGTACGGCGGGGCGGCCGGTCTCCCCAAAGTGGAGATTAAATCTCAACCCCTCGGGGGAGATGAGGCAGGTCCTACTGAGAAACAGTGAGAAGAGGCTTCGCTGGACGCTGCCCGGCTCCCTCCTCCGCTGTCCTGCAATTAACAGTTGTCACCAGCATTTAGGAAACATTCTAGAGCTGTCATCTCTAGCAGCCTTCACAGGTTTGGGGTAGAACCTGCCTGGAGGCCCTGGTCACCTCCCCAGGATGGGACCCACCGGTCACTCACGTTTATGTGCCTAGCCAGGCAGATCGCCCCAGGCCAAGGGCCGGGAGGGACAGGGCAGCGGGGAGTGGTGGCAGCCCCTCTGAGCTCCCCGTTTCGCTGCGGCCCAGGGACCCCGACAGGGCTGGCCCCTCACAGGGCTGGCAGGCCAGTTGGCAGAGGCTAGTGCACACGGGGCTCCAAAGACTCCAGGCTCCGGCACGGACATGTGCGTGGCGCCCGCCGCTGGGGTGGCCCGAGGGAGGCGGGGAACAGGGTGGGGAACACGGGAGGGCAGAGCGAGTGTCCGGCGGGCAGCCAGTCAGGAGGTCACGTACGCAGTGGGGTGGCTGGGTCGTGGAAACCGCACGGCCATCAGGTGAGACTTGGGCATGTGGGGCCTTGGAAGTCGGGCTGCCATGGTGAGATCTGCCACCTCCTGACTGACGGGGCGCAGGCAGGAGCCCAGCGGGGGCCACTCAGTGGGGTGCGTAACCCTCTGTGTTGCTGTCCAGCAGGGTAGAGAAGCGGAAGGTGCCAGACCCCGTGGGAGTCCTGAAGGAGAAGTACTTGCGGCCGTCCCCGCTGCTCTTCCACCCACAGGTAGGACCCACCAGGGGCCGGGCGGGGGTCCTCAGGGGACAGGAGCCCGCGGCGCCGTCCAGACCAAGCCACACACCCGAAGTGGGCCACAGCTTCCCCGCTCATCAGATGCCCAGGATCCTCTCCTGCAGAACCCGCGGGGGGCCCACCGACCCATGGCTCAGCTGTAGTGGGGAGTGAACTTCCGTGGGTGGTGGACAGAGTGAGTGTGCAGTGAATCCAAGAATTCTGAATGTAAGCGGCAAGACAGGGCACAGCCCAGCGGTGTGGACGTGCGCAGGCCTTGAGTGTACGTGAGAAGACCAGGCGGACTGGCCTGCATGCGGCGGGGAGCGCAGAGGGGCTTGAGGAGGCGGGGCAGGAGGGACACCTTCCCCCGGGGCTACATGGGGGGCCAGGCTGTTGGCCAGACTAGAACTGGGGTCTGGGAAAGAGAACCCCCAACTCTATATGCAGTCATGTGTGCACCTCTGGCCCCATTCTCGTGGGGGCCGAAGCTGGGGTGGGCAGCAGGGCCCGGCAGAGCCTTCCCCAATTCCCTGCCCACGTGCCCACCTGTCCTCACTGCTTGGGGCCCAGCCTGCCGGAGCCACGGGCCTCCCTGCGACCTGGAGGGCCCAGGGGCCTGAGCCGTGGGACGGGCCTGAACCCAGACCCCGGATGGGGCATTGTTCTTTCTCGGGGCCAGCGGCCTTGGGCGGACACCCCAGGTTGTGAAGCCCGCACCTTGCCTGTGTTCACGGCTAAACTTAGTGCCCCCCATTGTTACACTGGGGCCGTGCGGTTTGGGTGACAACTTCCCCTGATTTTCCTCCGACGGGCTGGAAAAAGCAGACAAGCCAGCCAGGCGCATCCTGTGTTTGTGTTTGTGCGGAGCTCGGGCGGCTGGGATATCTGATTGCACAAAGCTGACTGACCAGCAGCCTCTGAGCTCCACCCAGGCCTGAGGAAGGTGGGGGGGTGTCCATTGTCCCTCCTGTCAGCGCCCCCTTGCCTGCCCTGTGGGCCCAGAGCTGGGTAGGGCCATGATGGGAGGTGACTGGTGAATCACCTAATTAAATGGCCTGAGGTCAGGCCATCACTTGGGCCAGATAACTGACGGCCTCTGTGACGTCTGGGGTCACTGCTGTAGATGCCATCAGACTGCACTGGTCAGGTGCCAGGAGGGAGATTGCGAGGCCCTTCCATTTCTGAGGCCTGACAGCCCTGGGGTACAGGGGGCCACTGCTCCTCACCACCTCTGGGGGGCCTGGGGAGTCTGGGGTGGTGGAGAGTTCCCAAGCCTTCCAAGACTGTGGCTAAAACTGAGACCACAGGTGGGCAGGAGTCTGCATTCTGGGGGTTCCCATTATCCAGGCTGTGGAGGAGCCAGAGAGAGGCTGGGCGGCAGCTGAGGGCTCAGTTTGCACCTGTCTGTCCGCAGGGACGCGGAGGGGCGCCCAGGGCGGGAAGCATCTGATGGGAGAATGTGCCTGCCCCCATGGGTGGTGAAGCCTGAAGCCCTGCCACCTGGGCAGAGCTGGCCAGGGCGGCAGCCCTGGGTCACAGGGAGACCTGGGCCGTACAGGCAGACACCATTTTTTATTCGTTAACCCCTTTCTGGGTATTTTCACTGTAACCAATTGGTTGTCCCCAACTTACACCCCAATGGGCTCTGGCCATAGTGAGAGTGCTTCCTGATCAGGCCCCCACCCTGCCTCCCACAGGGCCCGGCTCACAGCGGGCACTCTCTGGGCAGCCCCTCTGTCCAGGGAAGGAGACAGGGAAGTGCTGCTGAGGCCTTTGCAGCCCCATCAGCCCCTTCCCTCTCCTCTCCTCAAGCTTCCAAGCCTCAGGGGACCCCAGGCACAGTCTGGGATTCTGAGCCAAACTCTGCCCACCAGGTGACAATGACCAGTGTCACACCCCCTTCTCCTCCCTGAGCAAGTCCTTGGCATCTCCAAGGAGCAGAGGGACAGCTCCCTTTATCCACATCACCATGTCCTGTGCTGTGTCACACTGGCACTGTCATCTTGAGCATTTAGTTCGTGGGGTCTAGTCTCAGGCTGTTGAATCTTTGTACTTTGCCTGCAATTGTGGCCTGCTGCCACTAGGTGGCAGTGCTTTGTCAAGCCCGTGATCCATGCTTTAACCTGAGATTCAAGTACCTATCTTAATTTTTCAAGACTCAAAAAAAAATTTTTTAAATATAATTTTGTCTTTAACCCAAGTTAGACATCCAGGGGTGCTGCCCAAGGGTCAAGCCAGTGGGACACTGCTGGCTTTTTTAAAGATAAGGGTGTCTGTAATTACATGCATTGACAGCTTGCATCACTGTGTCCGGTCAAACCAGACACAGCTGCTGAAAGTCGGTGCTTGCGCCACAGCCTGGGCCTTGGACTGTAAGGGGGGCGGGGGGAGGGCTCTAGGGAGTAGGGCTGGCCGCAGAAAGTGCAAGAATCCAGCCCGATGGCCAAGAAGATGCAGTGACACTGCCAGTGCCCATGACAGCCTGAGGGCCCACGTGGCCTTTCTGGCCCGGCCCACTGATGTGCTCTGTCATCGAGGACCCCCAGGTGCCCTTGGGATGGGCCCACACTCCTCAAGAGAGGTGGCGGCTCAGGGAAGTCCCCCAGCCTTCGCCCCTCTCATGCCAACAGATGTCGGCCATCGAGACCATGACAGAAAAGCTGGAGGGCTTTGCGGCCATGAAGGCGGACTCGGGCGGCTCCCTGCAGCCCCTCCCCCACCACCCCTTCAACTTCCGGTCGCCGCCCCCGACACTCTCGGACCCCATCCTCAGGAAGGGCAAGGAGCGATACACGTGCAGGTGAGACATGGCAGGTCCCTGGCGGCCGGTGGGCGGCCCTGGCAAGGTGACCACAGGTGACACACCGCAGCCTGCACACCGACCTGCACTTCCAGGAAGAAACCCTCAGTCACAGCTTACAGCAGAGTAGCAATAAATGGTCCATTATCCACAAATACGCCTCCCCCGGCGCCCCACCGAGCTGCGCTGGTGTGAGCCTAAGAAAATGCCAGCTTGGCCCAGCCAGCGGGACCTCGGAAGGCCTGAGCTGAGGCGTGCTGGTCAGTGTCGAACCACGGGGAAGGGACTGAAAGCCCAGCATTGGGAAGGCACCACCCTGTCCAACCCCAGCTGCACCGGCCTATCCAACCCGGTCCGGTCCAGCTCAGAACCCTGGGCTTCAGGGCTGAAATACTGCTTGGGGAAGGGGCAGGGTCCGAGCAGGCCAGTCTGTCTGCCCGGCGGCACAATGCTGGCCTTCCCTGCAAAGCTCAGTGGCGTCTCCAGGCTGCAGGAGAGACTGAAATCAGGATGTGTAGCTGGGCCACCTGCCCCAGGAGTGGGGCCTCGGGGACCAGATACCCAGTTGGGTCAGAAAAGGACCTGGGTGCCTGCGTCTGTGCCTAATGTCTCCCCACCACCCACCCCAGGTACTGCGGAAAGATCTTCCCTCGATCTGCAAACCTCACACGACACCTGAGGACGCACACCGGGGAGCAGCCGTACAGGTGGGAACCCGCCGGCCTGGGCTGGGGGAGGCAGCTGGGGCCATACGGGCGGCCAGCACGCTGCTCCCTGTCTCTCCGTGGTCCCACCGCCATCTTGCCATCTTGCACCCTGGGATAGTGTCAGGATTAGGCAGGAGGCGCCTGGCAGGCTTCCGGAAGACTCCCAGCTGCCCACAGAGGACGACGCCCGGAAGCACTCCCTCCTGTTCCGGGGGTGTCAGCCGGGGCAGAGGCTCAGAGCAGGATCAGCCAGAGCAGGGCCCCAGGGGTGGCCTGCTGCAGAAGCCTCCGCCTCACAGCGGCCACCGCGGACCTCAGCCCGGGGGGTGGGCAGGGCAGGCGCCTGAGGCAGGGTGGGCAGTGCAGAAGGAGCTCTGTGCAAATGCAGGTCCCGGCCCAGGGTTGGGGTGCCCTGAGGGGTCCGCTGAGGTCCAGGTCCCGGCCCAGGGTTGGGGTGCCCTGAGGGGTCCGCTGGGGTCCCCTTGACAGCCCTGGACAGAAGCCGGGTGTCTGCTCCCCACGCCGTCCCTCAATGCTTGGGCAGAGATGAGAACCACTGCATTTCACGTTCACAGCAAGTGGGGGCACACTCTCCATTTCAAAGACTCCCCGTGACTTGCCTGGGCCCCACGCCCACAGCCGCACTACCTTACCATCTGACTCCAGGAGAGTCGCTGGGGCCTTCGTGGGCACAGGAAGGGCTGAGGGTGATGCCCTGGGACCCTCCCCAGGGAGAGGCCTGGGAGTGAGCATTTTAGAAGAGAACCCCAAGTGGTGGTGACCATGAGGCAAGTTGGGGTGATGCCAGCTCAGAGGTCAAGACAGCATTTGGGGTGTATCTGGGGTAAGGAATTTGGCATGGTTTTAAGTTGGTAGCGTAAGATTCTGGCCATACTGAGCTTGGAGTCACCCACTGGCCCTAGAGACTGTGTGTGTGTGTGTCCCCCACCCCCGGGGAGGGTGGCCCCTGCATGTGTCATGCTCCCCACGCCCCACCCCGAGGTGTAACAAGCACCCCTGACCACCACAGGGCTATGTCCTGTCCTGGCTGGATAAATGACAGCTCATGCTTCTTATCGGTTATCTGGTCAGTGCACCAGCACCCCCACCCCCACCCAACACACAGGCACCCCTGTGCCTCCAAGAACTGAATTACAACTTAACAAAGGCCGGCAACAGAAAGACTGATTTGGCCTGCTTCCAGCCCCCCCCACAACCAGCGCCCCACTCCTGGACAGTGTTCCCTGTGAGAACCCCCTGGGGTCCGCCAGTGTTTATAGGAGAATTGGATTATCATTGATTTCTTTTGCTCTCGCCAATCTGTGAGGTTCAACTTGCATAACAATAACTGCTTTGAAAGTTTGCTTTGCAAATCCTGACTTTATCTGGCTCAAGGCAGCCCTGTGATGAGGAGTCTGAGGGTGTGTGTGACTCTGCTGTGACATCACCAGGGTTTCTGGGAGCACTTTGATCATTGAAAAGATTTAAGTGGGAAGAGGAAATGCGCACTTTTGTCCACAGAAATGCGCTGAGCAGGGCACAGGCCCTGCCAAAGGGGACCCCCGCCCACCCCAGGAGGCGGATTGAAACCTCCCACCCACCACCTGCCCGTGTGAGCTCTGCTGGGCCAGCGCCCGTGTGTGCCAGAGAGGCCGTTCCCCCTCACAAGCCAGACTTTTCACGGGCTGCCCAGAATGACCCGATAATCAAACTAGACAACACTGGGACGTGCCTCCTTTAAAGTCCTCGCCCGGCTCATCTAGAAGCTCTCAGAAAGCATTCCAAAGCCCTTTGCTGTGGCTGGTGCATTTCCTGGAGGGAAGGTCAGACCTCCTGCCGGGACTGACCGCTCCTTCCAGCTCCGAGATCTGAGTCCGGCTGGAGGAGGAGGTGCAGCCATGACACTTAGTTCTTAAAGCTCTAGCGTGGAGGACTGGTTGAGATTAGGTTGAAGAGAGAAAAATTAGGAACGAGGGGGCTGCTTTCTTCAGCCGTCCTGCAGCCGTGCGCAGGGTGCTGCCTGGCGGGGCCCTGAGCCACACTCTGGGTGCCAGCCTCTGGGGGCTGGCCTGGTGGCTCCTGGGGGCCTGGGTTCCCGCCTACGGACACACACCCTCCATCCTCAGTTCATCCCCGCCCCCCCCCCCCCAGGGCTCCCATCCCACTGTCTGGGTTAAGCCAAATGCCAGCCAGGCCCAGTTACCACTTCCCTCAGGACCAACAGGTGGCCGCATGGTCCTCTTTCTTTGTTAGTTTTATTTTTAGGGCTGGATTTCAAAAACCCTTCTGTCTTTCCCATCCCTACTTTTACAGTTACCAAAGCATTTCTCCCTGTGATGGCAGGCAGAGCCCCTCAGGGTCCCAGGGAGGATGCTGCCCGGCACCATTTCACCCTCCCGGGACTGCCCCGTGCTGTGTCCACTGGGGCGGTCACAGCGAGGTACCCTCCAGGCCCTCAGCCACATGCTGACAAGCAGCCTGGTCTGTGCCCCACTTCCTGGTGGAGCCCAGTGGTGTTATTTTACACCAGGAGGCCATAAATTTCACTCGCCACTTGTCAGCTTATTTACAATGCAAACCCCAGCTGCTCGCAGAGCCCTGCTCCCTCGAGCTCTGGGCTCACTGCTCCCCTAAATTTCAGATGGACTTCTCTGCCTGGGCCATTTATTTTGATTAGAACCAGGGAGGCCACATGCAGGACTTTCTGTGACCCAGTTGAAGGCACGGCTCCCCGGTACCCGCCGACCGCACAGAGGCTGGAGATAGCTTCGCACAGAGCCCTGATTGCGAGGGAGCTCCTACCCGACCCCATTTCTCACTCAGGGTCCCCGCTGCTCAGAGGTCACACAGCCACCATTAGGGGGGACTTGTCCAAGGGCCCAGCGTGCCCCAAAACAAGGCAGGGACACTGCGTGTGAGCACAGCACAGACACGGGCGGGCGCCCCTCAGCCCAGGCAAGCCTGCTGGGTGGGCAGGGCGAGTGGCCAGACCTGGGCTGGGGGGCAGTGTGGCTTTGTACCCCTCCCTAAGCGACCACCCCGAGGAACAGGACTAGCCTGGGAGCCTGGCACCATCAGGGCAAGGGGGGCATGTAAGTTTCGGGGTGCGCCTGTGGGGAGGGTCTGGGGTTCATTTTGGGGTATAAAGTCCTCCTCCCTGGACTGTTGTGTGGGGACTGCCCGGTCAGCGGGCCCCTGAGCATCTCTGCCCAGCCTCAGCGAGGGCTCAAACTCCGGCCCGACTCCTCCACTGATTGGGCCACAAAAGGCAAAACAGCGCTGCCTCCCGGTGGGGCTTCCATGGTGGCGGGTCCCAGCTGGGGCCACTGAACGTCATGATGCTGCCAGAGGACCTGCCCAGGAGCCAGCGGCAGCTCAGCTGGCCCTTGGAGGGCCAGGAGCCGAGAGGCCAGCCCCAGGCCGGGAGCAGAAGGCTGAGGGCCATTCAGAAGGAGTCCGGGGGCCGTGGCCCAGGGGGCTCCTGTGCAGGCCCCGGGCGGCTCCTTGCGCTTCACCTAGTGAGAAGGCAAGGCAGGTACTAGAAGCTTCGGGACCTGAATGAACGAAGCCCGGAGTGGCGCCAAGGGGCCTTGGGGGTCCCAGCTCACTGGCCCTCCCTGCCGTCTGTCACTGAGTTAGCCAGGTTTATCCCAGAGGTGACGGGAGGAGCCCCAGGACCGGGTTTGCCCCTTTCCAGCAGGGAAAGCTCAGCTCCTGGGCCGGGCAGCGGGGTGCGGTCGGGGGGCTTACGCTTCCTGCTGCCCCATGCACTGTGGTGGGTCAGACCCCCTGGGCAGGGCCAGGCCTCTGAAAGTCCAATGTCAGGCACAGGTGCCTCACGTGCTGGGCAGGTAGCTCTGTGAGGGCCACTCTGGCACAGCCCCTGCCGGGCCAGTCCCGCTGGGAGACCAGGGCTCCCGAAGAGTCCTTAGGCCGCCTTCATCCACAGGACCACTAGCGCACTGGCGCGGCCGCCAGCCCCCCGTCGGGTGGGGTCGGCCCTCCCGGGTGGGCCCTCCCTGGGCCCTCCCAGGCCAATGCCAGCCTGCCGCTCCAAGGACAGGTCCCGGCGCCGGCCGGCCACGTCCCTGTGAATGAGCTCAGTCTGCTAGGAGTGTGCCCGCTGGGACTGGCTGCAGGGACAGGGCGGCCGGGGTCCTGCCTGTTGCGTGGGAGGCCAGTCTCGTTTCCACACGGGAAACTCCACGAGCATAGGTCAGCGTTCCACGTGCTCATGCGCCCCTGAGGCTCCATAACGGCCCTGGGGGTCAGAACACCAGGTGTGCAGGTGTGCGCGCACACACGTGGGCTCACGGAGCGGGCGGAGCGCCTGTCCGTCAGTGGCCACGGCCTGGCCTGGCGCCGCCAGGAGGAGGCAGCCCGGGGACGGCAGAGCCTGGTGTTGCAGGTTCCTGTCGTCTCCCCTCCCCGGCTCCGGCTCTCTGTGCCTGGCTGGGCTGGCTTGCTTCCCGGTGCTTGTAGCGCTAGGCCCTGGTCCTCCTCTGTGAACTGAGGAGGCTGGCCCTCCCCTTCCCCACCCTCGGGCCTCCGAGCATGAGCGTCCCACACCGATGGGGGCCCCCGGTCACATCGCTGGTGTTTCAGATTGCTCACCATGGCCGTTTCCTGGCATTAAAGCACTTTCCTCGGATAAACTCGAGATGTCAGGAAAACATTCTGACAGATGCGACGGGAGCTTCCAGAGGAAGGAGTGAATTTTCCCAAGGGCGCGGCACAGGCTGGCAGCTGGTGCCCACCGCAGAGGGGCACACAGATGAGCTGGGCACGCAGGGCTGGCTGCGCCCCACCAAAAGTGTGGTCATTTGGGGTTCATGTAGAGGAGGCGGTCTGACAGGGGCCAGGCGGGCGAGCCCCCACACACCCCGTCAGGGCAGTAAAGGACGCTAACGCGCCTCTGGTGCAGCCTCCAGGCCCCCAGTTAATGGACTGGTGAGCTGGGCCCCTAGTAAGATGGGACCAGCCCAAGGACCCACGGAGGTCCAGCTTCCCTTGCCCCCTGCACCAGGGTGGGGGCATCTCGCAGGCAGGAAGGTTCAGGGGAGGCTGGGCCCTGCCTCCTGGGACGCGAGCCTGAGCCTCTTTCTGTGGTGCGATGCTGCCCCCTTGAGGCTATCAGGCGAATGCCACCCTTTGGCGTGGACCTGCCCAGAGGGCACCCAGGGGCACGGGCTCCACTGGGTTCCCCCGCCCCGCTCCCGCGGGGGTACTTCCCAACGTTATTCTCCTCCCAGTGGTCCCGGGGGGGGAGCACCTGCTTCTAGGCTCAGCGGCTCCACCTTCAAGTTGGGCGACCCAGCAGCCTTGGGACACTTGGAGGGGCACGGCGGTCCTGCAGGGCTGCGGGTTGGGGGTGCCCGTGGCTCCCTGGGCGGGGTCCGGGGCTCCCCTGAGGCCTGTGTGTCTTCCAGGTGTAAGTACTGCGACCGCTCCTTCAGCATCTCCTCCAACCTCCAGCGGCACGTCCGCAACATCCACAACAAGGAGAAGCCCTTCAAGTGCCACCTGTGCAACCGGTGCTTCGGGCAGCAGACCAACCTGGACAGACACCTCAAGAAGCACGAGCATGAGCACGCACCAGGTGGGGCCCCGGCCGGCGGGCAGGCCCCCGGGACACCCACAAAGCTGGGGTGGACGGGCTCAGGAGCCAGGAGGCGGGGCCTAGAAAGATGGGGGGCAAGCAGGAGAGGTGCGAGGTGGCGGAGGGCAGGGGAGGAGAAGCGGGTCCAGGAGGGAGGGGCAGGCTGGGGTTCCGTTGAGGGCCCCCCTCTGATGCCCCTGTGCCCACAGTGAGCCAGCACTCGGGGGCCCTCACAAACCACCTGGGAACCAGCACGTCCCCCCCCACCTCCGAGTCGGACACCCACGCACTTTTGGATGAGAAGGAGGACTCCTATTTCTCTGAAATCAGAAACTTTATTGCCAACAGTGAGATGAATCAAGCGTCGACGCGAACAGACAAACGGTAAGAAACCCATCCTGGGCCACGGGGCTGTGTGGCCTCGTCCAAAGCAGGGGCGCCCCGACCCGGCACCTGAACCCCAGCTCAGTGCTGACCCCAGGGCACACCTGGATGGGGACCAGGAACCCGCAGCAGAGGGGAGGCCCACAGGCTCTGCTGCCTGCAAGCTGCAGAGTCTCAGCAAGGGCTCCCCTCCCCGCCTCAGTCTCTCTGCCTGGAGAGGTTGCCGACAGGTTGTATGCCTAGAGCAGCGCCGGCACATGGGCGCAACTGGCAGCCAGCGTGGTTTGGCCTCGACCTTCACAGACGTGCGGCTGAGCGCAGCCGACGAGGGCTCCTGCCACCACACTGCCAGCCTCTGAGACCCGAGAACATGTTTGTTTAATCCCAGGCACTAAGCGTTTCCAAACAGGAATGCCCCTTTAAACACATGTACGCAGGTGCACACACACACGCACACACACGCACCCACACACACACACACACGCACCCACACACGCATGCACTTGCATGTGCTCATGGCAGCAGAAAAATGGCAACATGTGGATTCAGGATTGCGGGGAGGGTTTGCACACCTAGGGTTACAGGGCTTGGCCTGTGGCACTTACTCTGCGCCCCCCCCCCACCACCAAAGGACACGTCTGACCCCAGGAAGAGGTTCCCCTGGGGTGGAAGCTGGTGCCGGACCAGCTGTCAGAGAAACAGATGCTCCACGAGGCCTCAGGGGTGCGATCCATTAATTCTGCAGAGGGGAAACTGAGGCCCAAAGAAGTGGGGTGCTCTGCTGCCACCACACAGCCAGGCCCAGAGAGCCAGCCCTTCTGCGGACCACGGGTGGGCTGCAGCTCAGCAGCCCCAGGGCCCACGTGCTTCCCTCTCCATCTCCAGCAAATGAGGAGGGTCCCCAGGAGCATTTCAA
The DNA here is from genome assembly GCA_033961575.1 of Aselliscus stoliczkanus. Classification (NCBI taxonomy): domain Eukaryota; kingdom Metazoa; phylum Chordata; class Mammalia; order Chiroptera; family Hipposideridae; genus Aselliscus; species Aselliscus stoliczkanus. The sequence continues at coordinate 181,183,081 of CM066730.1, read as the reverse complement.
CCAGGGCTTTCCCCACTTCCCCTTGGGGACGCCTGAGGCCCAGCTAGAGGAGGCTTGCCCCAAGTCCCTCAGAAAGTCGGGCTGAGCCAGCCACAAACCCAGGCCCTCGGGCGGCCTGTCCTGCTGAGACCGCGCCAGGGGCCCCGGGGGCCTGGCAGGAGGTGCCCCATGCCTCTGTCAGAAGTGGGAGCTGTGCTCAGGGTTGGCATCCATCAGCCAGTCTGAGTGACGTGCAGGCCACTGGCAGGCCACCCAGGGCCACCTGGCCTGGTCCTCAGTCAGAACTGATTTCTCTGTCTTGACCGTCAGGGAGAATTCAGGGCCTGCAGGGCTCCCTTCTCACAACCCTCAAACCCAGGGGCAGAATTGTGTCCCCCGCCCCGCCGTATGGTGGAGCCCTGGCCCTCAGGACCTCAGAATGGGACCCTATTTGGGAAGATGACGTCATACTGGAGTTGGGTGGCCCGTATCCCACACAACTGGGTGCTTATAAAGGGGGATGTGGACACACGCACACACATGCGCACGGGAGGACACACACACACACACGCATGCACACGTGAAGACGAAGCGGAGACGGCGTGAGGCGTGTACGAGCCAAGGAACAGCGAGGACGCCAGCAGCCACCAGGAGCGGGGAGCGGCCTGGGCGGGTTCTCCCTCACGGCCTCAGAGGGACCAGCCCTGTGACGCCTGCGGCTCGCACTTCGGGCTCCAGGACCCGGAGGGAAGGCTCCTGCTGCCGAAGCCCGGACGGGGCTGTGTGACTTTGGCCCCGGGACACTTGCTCTCCCCAGGCAGCTGCTTGGAGGTCTGGACACTTGTCCATCAGTGTCCTCTCTGCCAGCCCGCCCCTGAGCACTCACGCCTGATGCAGCCTCTTGCCAGTGGGCAGGTGCCCGGGGGGTGGGGGGCAGGCTTAGCTATAAGACTGCGCGGTGCGCTCGTGTGCCAGCATGGCAGCCCAGGCGCTGTTCATCCGGTCCTCAGCACGGGGTGTCCTCACAGCCCTGAGAGGGCACAGGTCACCCCGCCGAGGGTCAGGGAGGGAGACAGGCCAATGCCGGCCCACGTGGCCTGGCTCCAGAACTCTCAGTGCTGGTGGTGACAATGTGTGCCTGGTGCCCAACGTAGGTGACAGTGACAAGGGAAACGAGCCGGGTCCTGCCCCTCCTGGAAGGCAGGTCAGCTGTCACCGACTACTTTCTCACGGAAAGACGTCCGGGGTCCTCAGCCAGTCCGTCTGCACAAGGACGAATCCTCAGTGAGGTCCAAGTTTGGCCTGATGCTGAGAGCAGGACCCCGTGTCCCCCCATGGGCCGTGCGAGGTCCGGGAGGAGCCGGGCCTGGGGGCTCAGGACTCAGTCCAGACACGAGCTCAGCAAGCAGGTGCCTCGTCCTCCCTGTCCCACCTCCCGCACATGGGACACATGCCTCGGTGGCCCTCACGCGGGCCCAGCCCACCGTCATCACAGACTTGCCAACGAACTGAACACATGCAGGTGGCGTTTTCTAAAGGAAATGAGGTCTCCAAGCCAAGGACTGTGTGTCTGCAGTAAACTCGTCCTGGACGTTCCGTTGCTGACAACCGCCCCGCCCTGACGGCAGAACCCTGCGACCCAGACACTCCGCCTGCAGAGGCGGTTCCCTCGTCCGCGGCCGTCCTGCCTCCCTGTGGCCTCAAGGCCCGAGGAGGAGCAGGCATCTATCGGGGCGGGGCCCGCAGGCCGTCCGGGGCAGAGCCTCCCTCCCAGGGGCTTCATCCCTTGTGCCGTGCCCGACGCCAGCGCCAGCTCCCAGGACGCCCTCCCGTGCCAGGCTGGCCGCCGCATCCTTCCCCGACACGCGCACTTGCCCGAACAGCCGGTGTCCACTCTGGCGTGACAGGAGCCCTGCTGATGATGGCCCCTGACCGTCCCCTGCCACCTGTTCAGCAGCCTCTCTTTTCTCTTTGAATCACTCACTCTACAGGGACGGTGGCCCAGGACCACAGCCCATGTGTCACCACCAGGGTTGCTATGACCACGCAGGCAGGCTGTCTCTGGAGGGAGCTGGGGGGCCCGGGAGCCAGTGAGGGAGGAGCCGGCCGGGGCTGAGTCGCCAGCCTTCGGGGGTCCGTGGCCAACGCCCTCCGTGCCATTGCAGGCCAGAGGTCCAGGACCTCGACGGCGCCCCGCCGTGTCCGGGCCTGGCCAGCGGGAAGCCGGAGGGCGGGGAGGACGAGGACGACGACGAGCTGGAGGAGGACGAGGACAGCCTGGCGGGGAAGTCCCAGGACGACGCCACGTCCCCCACGCCGGGGCCGCAGGGCGCCTACGACGAGGAGGAGGCGGAGGAGCCGCCCAGCGCCCTGGCCGTGGGCTTCGACCACAGCCGAAGGTGGGAGCCGGCCTCCGGGCCGCGCCAGGGAGGGGCCTGAGTGTCACGCGTGCGACTCGCCCCAACCCAGCAGAGAACCGGCCACCCTGGCTGGGTCACCCTCCCCCACAGGTGTTTCTGCCACAAGGGCTTCTGTTCACAGGGCAGGGTGACGCCGGGCCTGGGGGCAGGGCCGGGGCCCAGCCCGCTCGCCTCACGCCCACGCACGCGCGCGCACACACATGCACCCATGCATTTCCCGAGACCCGGGAGCAGTGTGGGAGGGGAGGCATACAGCGAGCTGGGCCGGGACCCACAGGCGTCTCTGGCCCACCTGCCCGCACAGGGCCTGTCGGTCCAGGGAGTGACGTCCGGCCTCCCACCGGTGCTGTGTGGCGCCCGGGGGTCTGAACACCCCAGTTTGGGCAGTTGTGCCGGCCAGAGCCACTGCCCTGCATCCCGACTGCTCATGGCCTACTTTCAGCATCGGTGATGCTGCCAGCTTTCCAAGAGCCCCTGGGGAAGCCCTCGGGAGATGGCCGTTTCCTCCGCCCCTGGGTCCTAGGACTGGGAGCCCAGACCCCCCCAGAGCTGCCCCGTCTCGGGAACCGAGTCTGTCCCTTGTCCCCAGAGGCTGCTTGCAGCACATGTGCACTTACTCGCCCTTCCGTGGCTCTCTGTCCGTCAGTTTCCTGCATCCGTGTGCTTCTGTCCAGTGTCTGTGTGTCCGTGTCCTTGTGCATGTGACTGGCGGAGACGCTGTGGCGTGCATGCAGGCAGAGAGCCGGCCAGGGGCTTAGAGAGGCTGCCGGGGGCCCGACCAGCTAACGCCAGGCCTCTCTGGTGTTGGTGCAGGTGTGTCCAGCAGACCCCAGGCGGCCTCTTAGCTTTGGAGCCGATGCCGACTTTCGGGAAGGCGCTGGATCTCCGCAGCGCAGCTGAGGCAGCGTTTGAAGTTAAAGATGCGCTTAATTCCACCTTAGACTCTGAGGCTTTAAAACAGACACTGTACAGGCAGGCTAAGAACCAGGTAGGTACCCTCCCCACCCCCAGGCCGGACAGCCGCCCGGGGGCAGCCCGCCTCTCGCGTGGCCGTCCCAGGCCTGCCTGGGGGACCCCCAGGCCCTCTCATGCCCATCGCATCAGCTAGACAGACGCCCAGACTATCGCCACTCCCCTGCAGACAGGAGTGAGGCAGGCAGAGTCTAAGAGCAGAGGCGCGCGCGAGACTCAGGGTCGCTGTCCTCTCATCCCCAGAGGGAGGCGTCCCCGAGCGGGTTTCCAGCCCGCGTGCTGCCTTGCCCCCCTCCCTCTGTGACCCTGCGAGAGCGACTCACAGCCCAGGAGTTTCCCACAAGGAGGGCAGACTCCACGCTGGGGCTGAGGGCCCCGAGTCTGTCTAATCCCTGGTGGAGGTGGGCACAGGACCCCGCCTCCGGGTCCCCTCAGGTCTGAAGGGCAAGAGGTCTCAGCCAGCAATCTTCAGCCCACCCCGAGTCTCAGCAAAACGTCTGCGTGTCTGTCTGTGTCTCTACTAATTCTGTCCAGTGTTAACTCGGGTGGGATGAGGGCTGGGCTTTCCCACCACCCTGCCCGCTGCAAGCGGTCCCCGGTCCTGTCACCTTGTGCCCTGTGGACAGCCTGGCACACTCTGGGCTCAGAAATGCTGCATGTATTTCTCCAAAGTAGCTCTGTGTTGTCACCACAGTGATCCCCAAGGCGCCCCCCAGGCAGGGAGTGACTTGTGGACGGGATCTTAACAATGACCAGCAATTCCCAGGCCTCCCAGAGCGTTTGCTGATCACCAGGCAGAGGAAAGTGGGGTGGGGCGGTGACTGCAGGGCTGAGCGCCCCAAAGAAGCCAAAGGGGTCCCCAGTGCTGGCCCTGGCATCCGGGGACCCTCTGCACACGAGCCAGCAGGTCCCCCCGCCGCCTGCTTCCTCTTCCAGCCTCTCTGGTCCAGCCGTCCCCCCAACCTCCACCATCGCCCTCCACGCCACCCCCAGCACCTTTGCTCCCCCTCTTCCCGTCTGGATCTGAGCCCAACCAGGGGGCAGTGGAGGCGGGGAAGGGGCGAGGACAGAGCCGGCCCAGGGCCAGCCGGACCCCTGCGCTGCTGACCTGCCTGCCCTGTGTGTCCTTGTGTCCTCTCCCCGCCAGGCGTACGCAATGATGCTGTCCCTTTCTGAGGACGCTGCTCTCCACACCCCCTCCCAGAGCCCCCTGGACGCTTGGATGAACAGCACGGGAGCCACCCCCGAGTCCGGAGCCTTTAACCCCATCAACCACCTCTGACAGGCCCAGGAGGCGACCTCGGGCCCCACGTCCCGACAGAAATCCCAGCTGTGGAAGATGGAGGCGAGGGCCTCGGGGAGCCAGCGTGGCCCGGGGCCAGGAGGCCGCAGGCACCTGCGATTGACCACTCCTCAGTGTCGGTCCCTCCACCAGGGTTCAGCTCCGGCTTTTCCAACCGACACGCAGGACCCGGAAGCTGCAGGAACACTGATGGAGTTCACCGTCTCTAAGAATTGGTCTGGAGAACTTCACTCCAGAAGGCACAGCTCGCGGGGACAGCCTCGCGGAGTCAGCCCAGTGGGCGAGGGCAGGACTTGAATCCCAAACCGAGGCCGGCGGGCCACTTGCGGGCCTGGGCAGGATGCGCTCTCAGAGGAGACTGTCCAAATGATTTTTATAATGAGAATGACAAGAATAACCCTTTTGGTAATCTTATTGACGACAGAGTCTATTTAAGCATGTGGTTTTAAAAATAGACAGTATTTTTAAAAGAAAAATGAAAAATGACTTGCAAATTGTTTTTTAAAAGTAATTTTGCATTGCTTCCAAATCTCAGTTTGTTTGCAGACCCGCACCTGCCTGGGAGCCAGCGCCCTGCTGGGCGCGTTCTTTATACTGTAGATAACGGAGGAATTCTCTATCCCTGAGCTGTTTGTAGAGCCGCGGTGATTCCGGGCCCCCCGAGGCAGAACCGAGGGGAGAGGGCCCTTTCCTGTGAGCCGGTTCAGACGGTGCCGATACGGTGTCCGAGGCTGGGACTGGGAGATGTGCCTGTCATTGTGTGACATGAGATTCGTGGCTGGGGCTCCTCCTAAGACCCCAATTATATGGGGGAGGTCAGAGTGGTGACTCCGGCCTCCAGAGCAGAGCTGGGCCGGGTGCCTGATGGCCCTCCCTCCAAGGTCTGTGCCTCGGCCACCCCTGTGCCAGTCCCATTGCCGCTCTTCAGAAGGCGGGGCCTGCTGGCCACATCCAAACGTCCAGCCTCCAGCCTCACCCACCGCCGTCAGACGGACAAGGGGCCGGAAGCGGGCGTACCCCTCCCCTGCTCCGGGCACCAAGCTCCGCACTCCTGAGACCGGGACCCAGGACCCGAGCGCCACCCCTGCCCTTTGCGTGGGTTCTCAGCAGGCGGGACCGGCGCCAGGACGGAAGGGCGTCCAGACAGGACCTGGGGGCCTGCCACAAAGAGCCAACACAGCGCAGGCCCATTGGGGACAGCGCCGCCTTCCCTGGGGACCAGCCTGCTTCTCCACTCAATGGGCTTTAAATTATTCCCGTAGGGGCCAATTTCAAATAATACTTTTTTTCCCTGATGGAATTTACCTTAATCTGTATATAACTTGTAATTTTTTCTAATTCATTTCTTTTCTTATTTTATTTCTTCCTTAACAGTATTTTTGGCATTAGACATTCTTGTGAAGAAATGATGTTAATATAAGTATCTAGTGAAGGACCAAAACCGTGTGATAAGGTTGTGTGTCGTGTGACCGATAACCAGGGAGCGGCGACTTGTGCCAAATACCCCCGCGGCCCCTCGCCCCAGATCCTGCTGTCACTGCTGCCCGCTTTCCAGACAATCATGTGTTTTTGTTAAATTTTGAGTTTCAGTTGCATTTACGACAAGTGTTCTATTTATTTCTTTTATTGTTTGGAAGAAAAAAGTAATAATCTCCAAACGAGAGGGAAAAAAATCGCCCAAGTTGCCCTTAAAAGAGTGTGAATCAAACCAATATGGATTGCGTCTTGGGGTGGACGCGTCCTCAGCCTGGCCCGGGGCGGCGGGAAGTGTCCAAACAGCCGGCCCTGCACGCACGTCCCCGCGGCTCCGGTCACAGTCACCAGCGTGGGCAGCGTGGGTGTCCAGCCTCGCCCTGGAGACCCGCGCGGGGAGGTCCCTGAGGGCGCCACCAGCGCGGTCCCAGTGGAAGGACTTCACCCCCTTCCTCAAAGCCACATGGGGCGGCAAGATGAGAGCAGCCCTGGCACGTGCTGAGGTCATTGACACGGGTGTGCAGGCTGGAACGTCCCCCGGGCCGCCGGGAAGAGCTGGCCGTGGCCTCGTCCATGAGGGTGTGCAAACCTAACCACTCACACCTCCTGCCTCGACCAGGCCCGCCGGCGAGGGATGCCCACATCCCCTTGATCTAAGCGGGATCCCTTTGGAAAGTCAACCTCGGATCCAAATACTCCGTTTCTGTAAACCCAAATTATAAGATTTCTTCTGCTAAAAAATAAGGTGTCTGCTTTTTTTTGCTATATGACTCTCTCTGCCTAAAACAGGCAGTTTGGACTAGTGGACACCTAACACCTAAGTGTGTATTCTCGGCCATTTCAGGGCAGACAAGGGCTGCCCTCCTTGTCCCCCCACCCCGCCCCCGCCGGGTCTCTCTGTTGACAGAATCACATTCTGTCATTGTCAGCCAATCCTCCGAAGCGTTATCCCTTCTCTTTCCTTCTTTTCTTCCAACCCCCACCCCCCCCCCCAGGAGCCCCAGGTGCACCTTTTAAAGCCTATATTTTTGTCCCCCTGAAAACGATTTAAAGAAGCCCAGTTTCTCCTAAACTTTCAGCCCCTCGGGCCCGAGCACTTGGCAGGTTTAGGGGAGTCTGTCCTTGGGTGCTCGGAGCTTGGCATGCCCCAGACCACCCTCCCTGGTCCTCCTAGGCCCCTGGGCTCCGACACCGGCCCGGCCTGGCTCACTCAGGCCCGTTTTGACACTGATGTCACCAAGTGCTAGGAGACCCCCTGGGGACCAGAGGGCCTGGGCCTGGCAAGAGAATTCCGGGATCCCAGCCTCAGAGCAGGAATGCAGCAGGGCAGCTGGCCGGCTGACCGCTGTGACCCAGGGGCCCCACTGTGCCAGGTTTGCCCGGGCCTGGGGCCCTCCATCCAGCCTCAGGCGCGTCCCACATTTGACACCCCCACATGGGAATGGAGAAGGAGCCCTCCCCGCACTTCCCTCCGCCGCTCACACGCCCCTCCCCTCCCCACTGCTGCTCTGCCCTGGGGGCCATCGGGCAGGACACACGGGCTGCCAGTCCTTTGGCCAGCCAGACCCTTCATGAGTAGGACCCAGAGCTCCCCCCATTCGAACCCAGGGGCACACATTCCTGCAGCCTGCCTGGCACCCTGGCGTGGGGGGGCGTGGAGGGGTGCCCCTGAGAGACCGCCCAGCCACGCGGCCGCCCCGGTGCAAGGACCAGGATGCAGCCTGCCCGCCCAGTCCCTGGCTGGCCCGGCAGCTCCGTGGCCCCCGAGCCCAGCCCTCTGTGCTAGCTGCCTCCCCTGAGCATTCACAAAGCACTCGCCAAAATACATATCACATATGTTAGCCTCGAAGCCTTGAAGCACTGGATTGCGGTCCCCCTGCCCCGTCCCCATCCCCTGCCCAAGTGACTGAAATCTACTGAGCTGTGTTCACTGTGTTGCCCGGAGGGGGCGCGGTGCCACAGGAGAGCGCACCCCTGCACTGCGGCCCGGAGGGATGGACAGACGGGGAGCCGGGCACCTCTTCCCCACCCCAGCTGGGAGACACGAGGGCACAGCTGCTCCTGGTCAGCGGAGGTCAGCCGGGTATCAAAAGCCATGAAACTGTGTCTGTAGCAGCAAGCGATACTGTGACTAAGACATTCTTGCGTTATTCCAAGGCCGTTCCTTGACTCCTTCATTCCAGGTTTTCTGTTGTATTCCTTTCTGTCACGGATTTGCATTACCACTTTTGGAAGAAAAAAAAAAATGAAAGAACCGAAAATGAAAAGGCAGCTTGAGTTCCCAAATGTGCAATTCACTTGTGAACAAAGCAATTCGGAAGGTTTCCTTCAGTGCATTTCGCGGCATCACTTCACTGTCCTCTTCAAGACGAGGGAGGCCGCGGTGCCCGCTGTCCGGACACGGCAGTCATTTAAAGCTCGCTCCCGTGACCGTGCTAGCGAGACCCCACACCGGCGTGTCACCTCCTCCTTTTGCCATTGCTACCTTACAGATTGGGGTTAGTGTTTTTTTGGGTTTTTTGTTTTGTTTTGTTTTTTCATTTTAGAACTGTATAGTGTTGAAAGAAATCAAATGTAAATGTCTGGTTTTCATATAATGTTTTAAAAAAAACCATTGAGAGGGAGGCTGCTGTTTGTCCCACGTCCCCTGATTGTAAATTGCTTCTGTTATCAGTAAACTGTGCATGACTCGTGTTTCGCGGTCATTACCGTGTCTGTGCGTGAAAATTTTATGGAGAGGAAAATTCCGTAGATGCACTTATTCCACATGTGGTTAGGGCCTGTGTCCTCAAGGCCAGGCGTCCTGAGCTTCCGGCACAAAGGAGACGCAGCGCGGCGGGAGGAAGATGAGGGGCAGACACGCGTGCGGGAGGCCACGGCCCAGCCTCCCCCCTGCAGATTTCGTTTCCATGCTTGTGAGAAGGACTTGTGTAGAGAGACGTCTTCGAGATGAAGCCCAGGCAGAGCTGATTTTGAGGTCAATGCCGTAGACTAGGACTGTATACCAAATGTAATCTTTCCGATGCTACAATGAATTTATACATGAGATTGATATGCAATAAATCTGTGTGCTTTTCTAACCTCCGAGCCCGTGAGCTTCACTGAGGGAGAAGGGAGGTGTCAGCGCTGCGAAAGGACTCGGGAGCTGGGGCGTGGCCGGTGACCAGGCTCCCCAGCCCTGACTGGGCGTCCCAGGGACAGCTGTGGTGCGGCGAAGCCATCCTCCGACCACCACACCAGCTCAGGGAGGGCACTAGCTGTCCGGGCAGCCCTGCTGGGAGTGGCCTCCGCCAGGTACGGCAGCCTCCAGGTGCATCTACTTCCAGGCCCTATAACCTCCAGGTGTGTCTGCCTGCAGACGTGGTGGCCCCCAGGTGTGAGCTCAGGTGTGTCCCCCTTCAGGCATGATGCTGCCCATGTGTGCCTGCCTCCAGGTGGACCCACCCCCAGAGCCTACCCCTCGAACTCTTGCGCAGGGCTTCTTGGTGATAATGTTCCCTCCTGGCAGTGGTGGGGGAGCCCATCCTATAAGGCTGGTCATAAGCCAGCCCCTTCCCTGGGTGGACTGCCCCACTGCCCAGCCCTCCCCACTGGCCCGCCCTCCTCACACTGGCCCCAGCCAGGGCCTGGGCCTGCCCCACAGGTGATGGACAGATGGACAGTGGTTGAGCAAATGGCCAGGGCTGCAGGAGGAGCCCGCCAGCCTCCGCCAGGGTGTCCTGCCTCCCGATGACCCAGGTAGTCCTTCTTGGGGCACAACCGCTTCAGCGGGGACCCAGCCCCGCAACCTGATTGTGCTCTGACCAAGACCTTGAATGGCCACACCACCGGTGCTGGGTCCTATTCAGGAGCCCCACCCACAGGAGTTTCCCCAAACCCTCTCACCCACAGTGTCTCCACTCTGCTTTCTGCTGACCCAGAGGCTAACTAGTGTCCCCCAGGTGTGCCCCAGGCCTGCAGCCTCTGGTCCAGTCTTGCCTTCCACATACAAATAGCCCCTACCCCATCCAGGGTCCCTAAATCCTGGGCTCCTCCTGCCAATTCGTGCTGGCAGACCCCTGGCCTCTGCAGCTGTGCCCCAGGACTCCTCAAACACAGGGCATGTGCAAGGCCTGGAGGGGACACACCTGCAGGAGACATGCCTGGAACACCCTTGGCTGGGGGTTCCAGGCTGGTGGGCAGGCGCCCCCCACAAGCAGCTTCCCTGTAAAGTCACGTCAGTAGCTTTCCAGCTTCTCCAGGTGGCATCTTCTATAGGAAAGCCCAACATTCAGGTGGCTTTCCTGTTGCCCAACACCCGCTCATCACAGGCTGCATCACTGACACCTGTGACCAACCCCACAGGTCACTTCTGACCTACCTAGCCCCGCCTGGCCCCTGGTCTCCTGTCCTCCCCAAAGCTCCTTAACAGCCCCTTACATGCCACCCACCCTCACACACTCAGGCCGCATGAGCAGCAGCTCATCAAGCCTTGGACTCTTGCCAGCAGCCGATTCTCACCCCCCCACCCCACCCCCACCCCCACCCCCGTGGCCCCGTCACCAGAGCGTAGGTGGGGGAGGGCAGCGGTGCTCCTCCACAGTCAGAGAAGCCCAGCAAGACGCCCATTTGACAAAGCAACCTCCCCGCTCCCGAGGGCGTAGGCCCCTCCCCTTGGGGTGCAAGGAACAGCGTCCTCACACGCGGGGAGAGAGCTCGCCACCCACGCGGGCCGAGGGCACCTTCATCTTTCCTGTTATCCTTGCAAGACAGGAAACGATGACAGTGTCAAGCGGAAAATCGCGGCAATCCCCTCCTCCCGGTGGCTTTAGAAGTGCCCAGGTCCATAGCTGCCCCCAGAGGCCACCACCTCAGGCTCCCAGGACACGCAGGGCTTCGGCTCCTGGCTGAGAAACTGTCCCCGACCCTGGATTGAGACTATGAAGATGGCGGTGCCCTGTTGGATCTCTGGCTTGGCACACACACTAAGGAGAAGGTGGGTGACACGAATGAATGAATGAATGAATGAATGAATGAATGAATGGTTTGCTATAAGGACCCTCACTCAACATGGATCCTGGGAACCCCAGCACCTCTGAAGGGGCCTGAACATGCTGTGATGGAAGCAGTGGGAGGGGTGAGGCAGGGCCCCCCATTAGCAGCTCCCAGTAGCCACCAAGGGCAAGAAACGGAAGTTGATCTTGGAACAAGATCCTGGGGCCTAGATCGGGGCACCGTCAGGTGAAGTGTGTTCCCCCAGTGCAGGGTTCAGGGGGTCCTCTTTCTCCCGGAGTGGCTGACGAAGGGCTGCTGAGATCTTGAACCCTGAAGGTCCAGGGAGGGGCTTGCCCGGAAGACCCAGAAGCTTTCGGGCTTGAAAGGCTTTTCTCTGGGAAACATATTTCCGCTCTCAGAAGACAAATGATGTGCATCACAAAACTGGAGAAAGGCCACGCTTCCAAACATCCCTCACAGGACTGAGTGACAGTCTGCAGCACGCCCATAATGGCCCCCCCAGGGGCGCACCGGGGCTCCAGCCAGTGAAAGCCCTCCCATTTGTGTCCGGCCTGGCATCCTTTCTCCTCATTAGCCGGAGGGGAGAGGGAAACCGTGGAGTAAGAGCCATCTGATAATAGCCCTATTGTGGGGGGACCCGGGGGAAAGGGGGGACAGGCACGAACAGAATATTGCGACAAGCGGACTTGTCCCCCAGCCCAGCTCCGCGCATCAGGATTGAGGGGAAAGGCTCCATTTTGGAAACAGGGAGGAAAACGCCCACCCAGGAAAGTGTGTTGAGAAAGATCTGTTTTCCGGAGGCAGGCGCTTTTGAGCTGCCCTCAGCTTCTAAGTGGGCCAGGTGGGCTTTTCAGTTATTTGCAGATAAGCTGTTAATTTCACTTCTCATGGTAGCAAAAGTCTTCCCCAAACTGAGATGTGTCCTCACTAGGGGTAAAAGGACCAGACCCAGGGTGGCTTTCGCGGGGACAGAGGGGCGGGAGAGCGCTGTCCAGCAGCGTGCATTTGCGCAAAGTGGGGCCTGGGGTGTGAGGTGCCACCAGCCGCGAGCCTGGGTTTTGATCCCCAGGAAAGAAAGCGTGCTCTGCACCTGGGGGCCCCGTCCCCACACAACTCACAACAAAGCCCCCAGCAGGAAGAGCGGCCGGGTTTGTTGCTGCACTTCCAGGGCAGAAAGCCCGGGCACCTCCCGGGGCCCCGCAGAAGGGCTGGGGCCTACCCCAAACCCCAAGGGAGAAAGCTGGCCCTTCTCTCCCGGGACCCAGCCTGTGGCCCCTGGACTCCTGAGCCCATCAGACCACCAGGAGGCTTCGGGAGCCTTAAGCAGCTACCCAGCAGGAGCCGGTGTCTAAGACGCAGTGAGCTGCAAACAGGCGTCCACACGAGTGTGGCAGGAGCAGGCGGGCCCATGGCTGAGCCAGGGGCCAGCTCAGGGGCTCCCAGCCTTCAGCCCTTCAGCCCTTCGCTGCCCGAGCCCTGCCAGGACCCAGACAGAAGGCAGCTTCTGAACACTCCTGCGTGACAGCGTTTACACAGCTTAAAAGTGCAAGAAGCACCACCATAGGCTGTTTATGGTGCCGTGTGTGTAGGACAAGAAGAAAAATGTGTGTGGCAAATAAACACCAACTCCCCCTGGGAACCAAGGGAGGTGGGGGCTGGGGGAGAGCCTGGGGGCGAGGCTTCGATCGTCTCCGCAACAGTCTACAGATGCCTTAGGGCCATTTCAACGCACAGCCAGGCCCGCCCCCAAAAAGGCAGAGGGAGAGAGAGCTGTCCTGCTTTCTGTCCCCAGTGCCCGCCTTCCATTGCTTTGCTTGCCTCGTCGCACTGGCCAGGACCCACGCTGAATGAGTGGTGGGGCACCCCCGCCTTGGTCCAGGCTCAAGGAGAAAGTCGTCAGGGCTTTAGGTCGGACGCCATCTACAGACGGCCTTCCGCGGGATGAGGAAGTGCCCTTCTACTCCTGCACTGCCGACACTGGCATCACTAGCAAGTGTTGGATTAGGTCAAATGCTTTATCTTTAATTTATCAGTTTCTTAAAGTGACATTATCCCACTGTATGTAAAATATATAAATTTTGCAACCGTATATTTATTTTCTCTCCTCCTGTCTTTTGTGCTTTTGTAATCATATGTTTTACTTCTATGAAGATTATAAACTCCATAATGCACCATCATTATTTTTACTTTAAATAGCCTATTATCATGCCGGCCGAGTGACTCAGTTGGTTATGAGTTAGCTTAAGAGCGTGAGCTCTGAGCAACAGGGCTGCGGGTTCTATTCCCACATGGGCCAGTGAACGCTGCGCCTGAGCTGAGCTGTCACTGAGCTGCCAACAGGTGGCAGGATGGCTCAGCTGGTGTAACAACAAGAATGCCTGTTCGATGGTGGCTATGCCCACCCGCAACTAAGACTGAACTTGGCACCTTGAGCTGAGCTGCTGCCCGGATGGCTCAGAGGATAGAGTGTGCGCTCTTAACAACAAGGCTGCTGGTTCGACTCCTGCATGGGATGGTGGCTATGCCCACCTGCAACTAAGATTAAACACAGCACCTTGAGTTTAGAGGCCACGAGCTGCTGACGGGAAGCCAGATGGTGACTGGCGCCCTCCACAATGAAGACTGAAGAACCACAACTTTGCTGGACCCCCTCCCCCAATTCCAACACTGTTCCCCTCCCCCAATTCCCCAATTAAATAAATAAATGAATAAATAGGATCGTCGTCTAAATAGGGGAAAAAATAGTCTATTATCTTTTTTTTAAAAACAACATCTAGGAACATAACTCCCATATTTATCTACACAGTTACACTTTCCAATGGACTGCTATTCCTTGTGCGGCCTGAATTTACATCTGTCATTTTTTTCTTTTGGCCCACAAAATTCGGGTTGACATTTCTTGTAGTGCAGGTCTGTTGTCAATGAATTTTCTCAGCTTTTGTCTCAAAATGCCTGGATTGTGCTTTCTTTTCTTACGGATATTTTCACTAGGATGGACACCTTGGTTGACAGGTGTTTTTTTCCAGCACTTTGAAGAGGGGCCCCCGGTCTCCTCGCTTGCAGTGTTTCTGATGCCAAGTCAACAGCTACCCTTGCCTTTATTCTCTTAAGATCTTCTCACCATGGGTTTTCAGCCGTTTGATTTTCTTTTAGATTTTTTTTTTTTTTTTTTGAGGGCAGTGTCACTGGCCTTCATATATGTGGGACCCGAACCAGGGCCGCTGGCTTCCCAAGCCAGCGCTTAACCACCACGCCACTCAGCCGGCCCTTCAGCCGTTTGATTTTGATGGGCTGTGGTGTGTTTCTTTATAGTCGTGCTGCTTCAGGTTCATTGAAGCTCTTGGATCTGTGCACCTGAGGGTTTTTTTGTCACATTTTGTCAGCAACAAGGCTCTGCTTAGTTTTCCGGGCTTTTTTCTCTCTGCGCTTCAGTTTGGATAACTCCTATCGTCCTGTCTTAAGTTCACTGATGTTTTTGTCTGTGGTGTCTAATTTGCTGCTAACCCTATCCAGTCCATTTTTTTATTTCATATATTATATATTTTTGTCTTTAGAATATTCATTTGACTCAGTGTTTATCATTTGATTATATTTATTGTGCATTTGTCTTTTGATTGTGTTCATGGCTCCATTTCAATCTAAATGCCTCATCTGCTCATTTTGTCATCTACGTCATTTCTGGGTCTGTTTCTGCTGACTCTTCTAATTCCAGGTCACATGTCTTTAATGTATGATTGAGTACTGGAGGTTGTAAATGGTGAGTTGTTAAGATTCTGGATTTTGTGGGCCTTCTTTTTAAGCATGTTGATTTTGTCCTGACAGTTCACTTACATGGAGACCAGTCTGGCCTTTGCAAGGTTTGCTTCTGAGCTCCGTCAGGCAGGCACAGAACAGCCTTTGCTGTGAGCTTAGCTTAGCCCTATGCCTAAGATGCAGCCTTTTTGGTCTCCACCAAATGCCCTGTGTGTCCCCAAGGCCTCTTCATTCAGGCAGCATCAAGTGTCCCAACCCGTGCTGACCCCGGGAGCTGTTTGGCTCACCGAGTTCCCTATACTTGTTCTTTGCCTAGCCTCTTGGGATCTCAGCTGCCTACGCACAGCCGGAGCATCAGGCAAAAGACTCCGGTTGGCCCCAGGAGGGTCTCTGGGGCTCCTGGCTCCGTCCCTGCATCGCTGCCTCCCACCCACGCCTCTGCCCACAAGTCCCAGTGCCCTCGGCCTCCCTGAGCTCCGAATCTGTCCCCTTGACTCAGTAAGACCTTGATGCTCTTCCTGGTTCTGCCTCTTGGAAGAAAAGCGGCAGCCGTGGGGCTCACCTGTCTGCGCCCGTCTCCCTGGAACCGCTGTCCTCTGCAGCCTGCTGTCCAGTCTGAAGCAGTTGCTTCTTGTAGTTTTGTTCAGTTATGGTGAGAGCTACTTCTTCACGGCCAAAATATCCGCAACATTTTAAATTCTCAGTTGGAGACAGATATATGCATTTAAAAAATTTCTTTACTTCTTTGGAAAGCTGAAATAGACCCTAATTATTACAAGGGGTATGAGCTGCAGAGTCAGACAGGCCCTGCCTTCTCATTCTGGCTCTGCCACTCACTAGCCAGGTGACAACAGGCAAACACTTGACCCCTCGGTTAAAAGGAGATGATGACAACACCACCTTAGGGAGTTTCTGTAAGAATTCGATAGCCGGCCGAGTGGCTCAGTTGGTTAAGAGCTCGCTCAAGAGTGCGAGCTGAGCTCTGAGCAACAGCTGTTCAATGCCAGCCCAAGCTGAGCTGCCGCTGAGTTGCCAACAGGTGGCAGGATGGCTCAGCTAAAAAAAAAAAAAAAAAAAAAAAAAAAAAGATGATATGTGAGGCCTGGCACACAGTAGGTGCTTAAGAGGAGTAGCAACCATTTGCTGTTTGGGTACAGACAAGAGTGACTGTGTGCTCCTGCCCTGCACCTCCCCAGGGGCCAGAGGTCAGCCAGGCCCCGCTCAGCACCCTGGCCCCTGCACAAACCCCTTTTGCGTCTGCAGACCCCACCCAGCCTGAGCCTGCAGTCACCAGCACAGAGGAGCCTCTGTCCTCAGGCCCACCCACAGCGGCCTTGTCATCTGAGGTCAGCGAGATCTTTCCCAGCTGCCCTGGTGCTGGACGGGGCAACCGTGGGACCCTGCAGTGAATGACAGGTCAGACCAACAGCAGGGCCAGAGAAGAAAGGAGGGCTGTTGTGCCCAGGCCTCCACCCCACACACTCCCTGTGGCCCCGGCAGGGAGGCAGTGCTCTCTGCCCACTCAGCCCCGGCAGGGGAGGCAGCATGGCTTGCAGCCTCTCAAGTCCTCAGCGCTGGGCACCCGGGATCATCAGGCCAAAGGCCTCCAGGGGGGCTGCTGGCCTCAGGGCACTGCGTGTCTGGGCTGTAGCCTCAGTGTCTGAGAAAAGCTGGCAGGCTCAGAGGGAGACAGCCAGGTGCACAGCACGCCCCTGAAACAGCCACAGGAAAGGCTCCCGCAGACCATGAGAAATCTCTTCTTCATGGGAAACCCCGACAGCTACGGGGCTGGGGGACCCCAGAGGGAAAGCGCAGGCCAGGAACGTGGTCGACCCACACCTTACCTGCCAAACGTGAACCTCAGTGTGTGGGCTCCACCCCCCGGGCCCTGGTGCTAGGAGCTAAGGTGGGCTGCAGCCCCGCACCACAGAGAGCCCGGTGATGGTGATGGGACAGTGGTGCCACCCCCAAGGCTCTCGCGCAGGAGGGGGAGGGGAGAGGACCCAGGGGCCATGCGACCGTCACTCTTACAGGCCTCTGCCTTTCGCTTCTCTTCAAAGACCTCCCGGCTTGTGAAGAGACCAGGGACAAGCAGTATGAGCTCCAGCCACTGCGTGGGCGAAGCCGCCCCGTCTGGTGGCAGAGCTGGGCTCAGGGTGCCGGATGCCAGGGCAGGAAGGGGTGGGTGGACATTGCGCCTTCAATGACCACGCCAGATTCGGAAAGAGGGCTTTACAGGGAAGAACCGAGTGGGAGTTAAGAGCCTACCAAGCCTCAGTCTGCCCACTCGCCAAGGCACGCACGCCAGGCCTCCCCCAGCTGCTCCCTTCCTGCAGGCGGCCGTGTGGGTGCAGTGCCCGCGATGGCCTCTGGAGGGCAGAAGCTGCCCGCCTCCCTGAAAGCGGCCAGTCCACGCACAGGTGTAAGCCCTTCGCTCCACACCCAACACACACAGGTGGGACGGAAGGCCCGTCGGTCCCGTCCCTATGGTCACCCAGCATGGATCCTGAACTACCTGACTCGCAGGCAGCCGGGGCCCCTCCTGCAGGTCACATACGGGGAGATGGGGGCACGCAGGCTGGGCAAGGCCTGGGCAGGCCACCCGCGTGCTGGGCACAGCTGCCCTTCAAACCACAACACTCAAGGAAGAAAATGCCAAGCCAGCCCCACAGATCTGCAGCACCCCTTTCCCAGCACAGGACAGCAAGCTCACAAGGCTGCCCACCCTGGGGAGGCAGGCACCGGGAGAAGAGCAGGCCTGCGCCCCAGGTCAGCCTGTGCCCTGCCCACTGCACAAGGCCTGGTGTCAGCACAGGAACTGTGGTGGCCTGAAAGCTCAAGCACACAGCCAGTGTGGGGGCAAATGGAACTCATGCAGAGTGGCACACTGGGTAATGGGCCTTTCCTGAAAAGGGGACCTGGAGACTGGTTGGAAGGGGGCTGGCACACCCCTTGAAGGGTCTAAGTGCTTGGATCTCAGGTCACATCAGTGAGTCATCGAGCACTCGCTGAGCACCAGCTGTATACAGGGCCCTGGGCTTTGTGCTGTGGGATGGACACATGGAAGAACTGCAGCAGAAAGAGGCTGTATTAACAGAGGTATAGTATCCAGAATGAAGGAGGTAAATGCCCCCCCTTGTCCTGGCACGGTGCTGATCTGTTCTGAGGACCACATTTTGAGGGGGGCTTGTGGAACACTTTGAAACGTCTTGGGGGAACATGCCAGGATGATGAACGACCTGGATTCCACGTCATATCAAGAGGGACTATGGGGCCGGCCGAGTGGCGCGGGGGTTGGGCTTTGGCTTGGGAGGCCAGTGGCCCCGGTTCGGTCCCGCATGGGAGGGCCAGTGACACTGCCCTCAAAAAAAAAAAAAAAAGTGACTAAAGAATATGGTAACAGGGAACAATGTGATCATCTGTCTTGGGAAGTGGTGAGCTCCCCATCCTGGAAGTATTTAAGCAGAGGCTGGATATCAGCTTCCTCAGTTAGGGGGCCTATTACAGCCCCTCCACCCTTCTCTCTCCTCAGCTCCCGGAGGGGTCTTTCTACCAGATCTGATCACTTCATCCCTTTGCTTGAACCCTGATGGCCCATTGTTGCTCTGAGGATAAAAGACAGACTCCCTTCCCCGCTCCCAGCTGGCAAGGCCCTGCCCAGTCTCCCCGCTCTCCCCCACCCTGCTCCCTCTGCCTCCAGCTCCACAGCCTTTCGTCTGGCCACACTCCCGCCCACCTCAGGGCCTTTGCACATGCTGTGACCCTGCCTGCAACACTCTTCTATCCCCTTGCACATATCAACTCCTGCTCATCCTCCCGTTCTCAGGTTTAGTAGCCTATTAGGGGCAGTGGTGCTGACACCCCCACACTGATAGCCTTGCACAGCGTGGTCCCCTCGTTTGTGGTGACTCCCTTCGCTGTAATTTTACATGTGTCTGTCTCCTCACTGCAGCAAGCTCCGTGAGGAGAGGCCATGTTAGTTTTGCTCATGGCTGTATCTCTGATGCCCTCCCCACATAGTAGTCAGCATACAGTAGGAGCTCAATACATACCTAAGAGTAAAAGGGGGACGGAACGCAGGAAAGAGGAGGAGGCTTGCTGGAGATGAATCTTGGGCCAGGGAGCTCAGGAAGAAGAGGGGCAACATTCGCGGCTTCTCGCTCTGGAAGACAGGACTTTCCCTGGGGAAGGGGATGGGACGCACAGACACTGCGGACAAAGGGGGTGGGCTTCGTGGGGAAGCTGAGGCCGCCGCCCTCGTGGAGGAGGCCGCTGGGAGCGGGCCACAGGCTGTTCCTGAGTGGAGGCGGCTGTGAGCGCTCCGCAGTTGCCACCCTGGGCTGGTTGGGGCTGGGAATGGGGGGGGGGGGGTGACACGAGGCAGGGGGATGGCAAGGAGGGCCCCGGCCTGGCGCACTGGCAGGCCACTCAAGCTCGGGGTGGAAGCCAACCTGTCTCAGCCCCCCGCCCCTCCTGCAAAACCAGGGAGCCTGATTCCTGAACCCCCAGTTGTGGGCTGTCAGAGCCGCCTTGCAGGGGACGAGGCCTGGGAAGGTCAGTCCGGAGTCCGGGCTTGGCCTTGAGCAGGCTGGTGAGCACTGTCCTTCCCGGGCCTCGGGGTCTTCGTCTGTAAAGTGGGGGTGAGGGTAAGCTGACCACGCCACGAAGGCCCCCAGCGTTTTGTGTGCATCATCCAGGAGGTGGGGCTGCTTCCGCAGCCGCGGAGGCAAAAGGCAGCTCTCCGCAGGGCTGGCCGGCTTCCCGCAGAGGAGGGCCCGGGCCTGGGGGCGGAGGCCGGCCCCACGCGCGGCGGGCGGGGCGGGAGGCGCAGAGGCCGCCGGCCGGGTCACGTGGGCAGGTAGGGGCGCTGACGCAGGCGCCCCGCCAGGTGTCCCAGGCGCGCCCCGCCCCCTCCCGCCAGGTGCCCGCGCCCCGCCCGCCCGCCCGGAAGCCCACCTGCGGCCCACCGGCCCGGCCCGGCCACGCACGGGACCCCTCCCGCGGGGCCGCGCAGGAAGTAGGGGGGCGGGGCCCCGGGACGAGCGCGGGCCTGCGGCTGGGACGGCGCCACCTCCTCGCCTGTGGCGCAGGTGAGCCTGGGGACAGGTGAGCTGGGGGCAGGTGAGCCTGGGGGACAGGTGAGCTGGGGGGGACAGGTGAGCTGGGGGCAGGTGAGCTGGGGGCAGGTGAGCTGGGGACAGGTGAGCTGGGGGCAGGTGAGCTGGGGACAGGTGAGCTGGGGGCAGGTGAGCTGGGGACAGGTGAGCTGGGGGCAGGTGAGCTGGGGACAGGTGAGCTGGGGGGCAGGTGAGCTGGGGACAGGTGAGGGACGTGCGTGGGGGTGAGTTCCGCGGGTGGGCGGTGGCCGTGGGGCGCCTGTCGCCCGCTTTGCTCCCCCCCAGCCGCGCCCGGGGTCCCCGGAACGCTGCGCCCCTCGCTCGGTGCCGGTGGCGCCCCGCCCATCAGGGGGTCTCCTGCAGCCGGAGAGTCTTAGGAAGGAGCCCCAGCGCCTTTGAAAGGCGGCCGGGAGTCGGGACACAGGACCCTCCCAACAACGCGGGGGCATCTGCCGCCCAAACCTGCCTTGGCCCCAAGAGTTAGCAGCCCCAAGAATGAAGACCTCGCCCCGGGTGGACCCGGTGGGCAGACCCAGCGCAGGGAAGGGCCCTGCTCGGCCTCCAGCCAAGAAGGTTGCGGGGCAGCGTACTGTGAGACTCCTGTCTTGGCTGCCCAGCCTTGGTTTCTGCCCAGCAAGGATCGCAGCACGGGGGGTGGGAGTGGGGGGAACGGAGTGACCTAGTGAATGGCAGTGAGGGGACTGTGTGCTGACCTCAGCATCTGACCCGGAGCCCAGGTAGGCCCTGAAGCTTCCCTCTGTCCTCCAGGTGAACAACCTGCACCGCCTAGCATGGGGCTCGGGGGCGCCTAGCATGGGGCTCGGGGGCGCTTGCCGGCACCTGCAGTCCTGCCTGTGACCTGTGGGAGGGCCCGACCCTGACTCTCAGTGGCATAGTGCTTAGGGGTGGGGACCTGGGTTCAAAATCTTGGCTCGGTGAGAACAAAGGCAAGTTATGTAAGCCCTCTCGGCCTCAGTTTCCTCACCTGTAAAATGGGAGCTGCAGTTTTGTCCTCTCAGAGATGCTGGCAAGCTGCAGCTGAGCTTCTATTCCACTCTCTGCCCTGCTGATGCCCACGGCCCCTAGAAGACCGGGCCCTCTGTGAGGGGTAGACCACAGGCACTGCCCAGGGACGGGCCAAGCTGATGGCAGGGCTTCCGAGTGCTGCTGGAGGGAGCTGCGGGAGGTGGGAGCTCTTGGGGGCTTCCTAGAAGAAGTGAGGTCTTAAGTCACTTGGACAAAAGTCACCTGGACAATGACCTCCCGTCCCCAGCTCTCTGGTTCCTGGGGGGGCGGTCATCTCTGACCCTATGTGGGAGGCACTCTTCGCCTACCCATGAGGAAACTGAGGCACACAGGTAAAGTGGCTTGCCGGGGACCCCACGGCTGCTGCCCCTGAAGACAGCAGTCCGTCTACGTGATCTGATGGGCACAGCTGTTTACACCACGTATCTGGGTCCGGGAATTTTAGTTTCGGTTTCTGGATGCATGTCAGCTGCTTGTCATCTTCACCCAGGGCAGCTGCCGTGCTCAGGCCACTGGCGATCCGCAAGAGCGTCTTTATTTCTAGCGGGAGTCCCACCCCCTGTCTGACGGGGCCTGGCTCCTCGCCCAGCTGTGCTCCGCAGGTCACATTCCCTCTGCCTGTTTTCTCACCTGTCAGAGAGCACAGTAGCAACCTCCCGGAAGTTCGGTGAGGCACTGAAGACATGGTGACACGAAAGCGCTTGGAGGACACCTGCTCGTCACCTGTGCAGGCTCCCTGCCCGGGGCTCCTTTGGGGGAAACATGGTGTGTGCCAGCCAAGCCTGGGCTGGGAGCCCGGTTTGTGGGACAGCTGGGTTGGGAGCCGGGGCAGGCGTGCACTGCGGGCTGAGCAGGATGGCGCCGGCGCGCATGGCGGCTGCTGGCGCAGGCAGGTGTCGCAGGAAGGAGGCAGCAAGGGGCTGTTCGGGGTGGGGGGAGCTGCCAGGCACCCCCCACTCCCGCTAGGTTGTGTGTGGGTCTCCCCTGACCCCTGCCGTGAAGGGTGAATGTCCAGTTAGCTAAGCCGGGGTCTCTTCACCTCAGCACTGTGGACATTTGTTCCAGAGGGTTCCTTGTGGGGGCCGTCCTGTGCACTGTAGGGCGTGCAGCGCCCCTGAGCCCAGCGGCTCAGCCCCAGTTGTCGCCATCAAGCGTGTCTCGACAGACGCGGCTGAGTGTCCTGCCCTCCGTGGGGCAAAGCTGCCCGGGCGGATAGCCGCCGAGCTGCCCGGCCACCTTGCCCGCGGAGCTGTGTGCTGTGGACTGTGTGGCTTACACAGCCAAATCCTGCCCCCGGTTCCGTGTGGCTCTGTGTCTCGCACTTGGCTGGGCAGAGTTACCCAAGCACAAGGCCATCATTGTGGGTCGAGTTTACCTCAGCAAAGACCTGGTCGGGTAGATGGTGTCAGACAAGCCGAGCCCCAACAGGTGAGGTGGGGTCAGCCGGACCTAGAGGCCAGGGCAGACGGGACAGAGATACCCCAAGGATGGAGGCTATGTGGTGTCATAATCCAGGGGGCGGCGGGTCCCACACTCCGGGCAGTTTGGGCCCTGGTGGCTGTGAGAGCAGCTCTGACGAGAGCCCCAGGCCCAGGCCAGGAGACTGTGCTTCTGCAGGGGAGCAGGAGGGATGGAGGTTAGCCAGCTGGGGTCCTGGGAAGCTCCTCCGTCAGAAAAACAGGGGATCCGGGAGGCTGGGCTGCACGGGGCGCACCAGGCCAGGGAGGGGCCAGTGCGGGTCAGGCCTGGCCCAGGCTGAGCAGGGGTACCGGCGGCTGAGGGCAGGCTGTCCGGAGGCCTCCCCTAGCCCCTCTGCAGACCCCCGCCCACCGCTCCTTGCTCCCAAGCACCTAGGGCCCCTTACCCGCCCCCAAATCTGTGCCAGGCACACCAGGGCAGGCTGTTGAGTGGCAAAAGGAAAATCCAATGGCATGGCTTCCAAGGGCTCAACCGTTGGGGGCCCTCCCCAGCCCACCCTAAGCTGAAGCAGCAGGAAGTCACCCAGAAGTCACCCGAAAGGTGGCACGGACCATCCGGAAACCTCTGTGATGCAGCCCTGGAGATCTGTGCTGGTCTGAAGCAAAGTACACATGTGGCCGAGTCCTTGGCACAGAGCACCAGGGACTCAGGGAGAGCCCCCTCCCAGGGGAGGGGCCGGGGCAGAGCTCATGTCCGTGATATCACTCGTCAGTTCGGGAAGTGAGCCTGACTGTTTTTGGGGACGTGAACAGGAAATTGTCCGTGTTCCCAGCGGACCCACAGACTCATGGGGGAGACAACACACAGCCCCCAATGCTGTGGGCCTCTCTGGAGGAGCTTTCCAGGGCTACCTTGCTGGGATCAGACCCATCCGTGGCCCAAATGGTCACTGCAGAGTGCCTGGCCTCTCAGTAACTGCTGCCTGCACAGCATGGCTGGCATTTGCCCCAAGGGCAGCTGGAAGGAGTCTGTTTCTCAGCTGTGCTGGCTCCAGGACACCAGACAAGGGCGAGCGTCCAGTGAGAGCCTGAAAGGATGTACTATAGATCCAAGCAGCCGGACACTGCGGGGACAGGAGTCCCAAAGAGCCTGCCAGGCAGGAGCCACTGTGCGTGTGTGCCCTGGGCACACGAGACTTGTGCCAGCTCCATGCCTACCTCCTAGAAGCGGACAGCCTGGTGCCCGACAGAGGCCGACGGATTCTGAGACAGGAGGAAAAGCCTGGGAGGACGAGTCGGGCCAGAGAACAGAAGGAAACTAGTGCGAAAGGAAATAGAACCATTGTCTTCGGCTCTGACAGAAGATGTGGCACCCATAAAAAAATAACAGGGTGCCATGAATACAGAACGGTGGGAGCCGGACAGTGAAAACGACGGTGCACGTTTGGTGGGAAGGTTGGAAGATGAAAACGTAGAGAAGGTCTGATCAGGAGGCAGCCTCAGTGGGTCCATGCTCGTCAGTGGCTTTTCCGGAAAGATTGACCAGAGAGAACACACAGGTGGGAGAAATGATCAGAAATCACACTGGAAAACGTCTGGACCTGGAAGACACATGTTGGAAGGATGCACAAGTCCCGGGCTCAGGGAGTGGGTCCGTTCCGGGGAGCACCAGAGCCTGGGCCGAAGCCGGGAGGCCCAACCCCAGCCCCGCTCGGGTCACAATCCAAGGACAGACCTGAGACACCTCACCAGCGCGGGAAGCTGAAAGACGAGGGAAGAAGGGCTCTCCCTCTGGAGGGTCCCCTCTGACGGGGCTTCAAACTCAGCCACGTCCCCGGCCCGGGGGAAGGAGAAGGAGGCCATGTCCGAGATCTGCCGTCTGCTCACTTCCTCTGAGGGAGTGGGGCAGGCCCGAGCAGGGGTGGGAGGGGGCAGGCCCGAGCAGGGGTGGGAGGGGCAGGCCCGAGCAGGGGTGAGAGGGGCAGGCCATTGCAGGGGTGGGAGGGGCAGGCCCGAGCAGGGGTGGGGGGGCAGGCCCGAGCAGGGGTGAGAGGGGGCAGGCCCGAGCAGGGGTGAGAGGGGGCAGGCCCGAGCAGGGGTGGGAGGGGGCAGGCCCGAGCAGGGGTGAGAGGGGGCAGGCCATTGCAGGGGTGGGAGGGGGCAGGCCCGAGCAGGGGTGGGAGGGGGCAGGCCCGAGCAGGGGTGAGAGGGGGCAGGCCCGAGCAGGGGTGGGAGGGGGCAGGCCCGAGGAGGGTCTGGACAGCCGGGCGGCTGCAGCCCCGGAAGCAGGGGACGGAGGCCGGGGAGAGAGGACAGGCTCTCTGGGGACACGCAGGGCTGATGTGTTGATGGCATGGAGTGTGTGATCAAGATACGCAGGGCAGGGACGCTGGAACGAGTCCAGGAGGAAAGCCGCAGGTAGGCGGGAGGAATCATTAACGAAGAGGGAGGGGGCTGGCATCCAGGGGCCCGGCACGCCGACACAAACGCCCTCGGGTGTCACCGCAGCAGGAAGAGGGCGGCCGACGCCTGCAGTGGGGAGGTCTCGAAAGCAGGTTTTGCCTTAGTTAGAAATTAGGGGAGACAAGAGCCCGGAGTGGAGGCCGCAGGGGCAGGGCGCGGAGGAGCACACCCCTGTCTCTGATGATAAACCTTTGGGTGCTGTTGGACTTTGGAACCTGTGTGCCGGTAGTTCTGAGATAAACTGAGCAATAGGACGAGGGAGACATGGTAGTGCCTGCGGTGGCTGCAGCCCCGGGGCCCGAGCTGGTGCTGCCCAGGCCTGCGGATATGGCCACCTTGCTGGGCATGAAAGCCATACCTGGCAGTGGCTCGCCCAACTGGTTCTGTCCAGGCACTTCCGGAGCAGAATTTGCCCTCTGCTGGGAGCGGCCAGGCCACTTGTCACTGAGCTCAAAGGAGGGGGTCGGGAAGTCAGGCCTGGGTCCCAATCCGGGGACCCGGAGGGAGAGGAAGGAGGCAGGTCGGGGCAGGCGGGGCTCTGTGCGTGGTCACTCCGGGGCACAATCGTGGAGTCGGCCCTTCCATGCTGCCTGCTCTTTGTAACACTGTGAACGCCTCACATTTAGGGTGAATGGACTCAACGTTTAGAGGCTTCAGGCTGCCCACGTGGGCGCATTTTATTTAGTGTGCTTACAGAGGGAAGTCTGAACCCCATTTCCTGGCCGGGCCTGGGTAAAAGGCAGGCAGGTTAACATGGGGGTGGGGATCCGGGGCGGCACAGACCTGCCCAGCGCTGGGGAGGCCTGGTCTGGCCTCTGCCATCCTCTGCCTGGTGACTCAGAATGTCCCTAGGAATGCGTGGGCGTTCCTCCCGGTGTGCGGGGGCGGCCAGGGCTCCCCGGGGGCCTCGCTCAGGGAGGCGCAGCCCAGATGCCTTCCTGGGAGGACCTAGCAGAGAGCCTGACCGATGTCCTGGGAGAGCCGAGTGGGGCGGAGGGCCAGACTTCCCGGTGCCCCGCCGATGGTCCCACTGTGCTGGGATTTGGGCCAGCCTCGTGTGGCCAGCCCTGCCACCTCCCCTCGGGGAGGGGTTCCTGGAAGCCCGGAACCTCACAGGGAGACCCAGATCCAACGTTGGACGTATGAGGTGGCGTATGAGGTGGGCTCAGGCTGGTGGGAAACGGTGCCAAGAGGCCAGGTGGCTGATTCCAGCCCAGGTCTGTGGGGTCCCAGGCCCAGGTACCCCGAACTGCCCACGCTTACACCTCCAGTTGGGGATTTGTCCTCCGTGTGTGTGACCCACCAGAGGGAGCACAGTGGCCTCACTCGGCCAGCCGGGACTGCAGGCTGCCTGCTCCGGACCCTAGAGCATGGAGAACCATGTGCCTGTCCGCTGCCTGGGTCCCCACGGGCCTGAGACTGTCCCGACCCTCCCTGCACACCCCAGGCTGGCAGCGCCCCGACCTCCCTAGAGAGGCCTGGTGACTATTGCCGTGCCAGGGCCAGCTCGACTGCAGGCTGTGTGACTGGCCTTCGAGTGCTGGGGCCCGAGCACAGGCTGTGGCCAGGGCGGGTGCAGGAGGGCTGCGGGTGACCGTTGCGTGCCACTCTCACCCTTGCCCTGTCCCCCAGGACCCTGCAGCCGCCCAGCATGTCCCAGCGGCACTCAGATGGCTCCTTGGATGAAAAGCTGCTGGAAAGCCACTTCCACTCAGAGCTGCGGCTGGATGCCAAGGGGAACCCGGTGTCCGGGCTCCCAATAGTCCGGGGGTCCCTGCGGGTCAGGGACAATGCCGCCTTCCAGCCTGACGTCCCAGGGCCCCTGCCTCCATCCTCCAAGGACACGGAGCCACGGACCGTCATCCTGAGCACGCAGAGTGCCGCAGCCCTCAAGATGGGCACTGAGCAGCTCATCCCCAGGAACCTGGCCGTGTCCAGCAAGGCCAAGGCCCCCGCCCGCCACCAGAGCTTCGGGGCAGCCATGCTCAGCAAGGAGGCCGCACGGCGGGATCCCCGGCTCGTCACAGCTCCCAGCTTCTCCCAGGACGACATGGACGTGGGCCCTGGGAGGATGCTGATACGCAATCTGCGCAACCAGTCCTACCGCGCGGCCATGAAGGGCCTGGAGGCGCCGGGCAGCCAGGTGGGCCCCGTCCATCTCAGCCCCAAGCTACAGGCCCTGGCAGAGGAGTCCAGCCAGCCTCCTGCTCGGTGCCCGGCCAAGAATAAGGTAGCGGACGACAGGAGGGGGATGTGCTTTCAGGGACCTTGGGGGTCCACAGGCGGGGAGGGGTCTGACCCTGACATTACCACCCTGCAGCTGCCACTTAGTGAGCACCTACTGTGTGCAGGCACCTGATAGTCTATTTAACTTAGCCCAATGGACTTCATACATTCAGCCCGTCGTCAGGCCTGTGAGCTGAGTGTGAATGTCCCCCTTTTACAGACGAGGCAGCTGAGGCTCAGAAAGATCCTCAGAAAGGACCCCAGACTCTGCTCCCCATTCTCAGACAGTGGGGGGCAGAGCCTGGGGAGGGGCCCGCCCCGATGGGGAGCCGGCCCGTCCAAAGGGCAGGTTGCCAGGATGGCTCAGCTAAAGATAAAAAATAAAAACAAAGGGCAGGTTGCAATGGCTGCTTTGCAGCAGCACCTGGTCTGACTCAGTGCCCTGTGGCAGCTCCCGGCTGCCTTAGCTCAGGAGTCAGACGCCCCTTCTGCGTGCACCCCCACCCCCACCACACCCATCGGAAGGCTGGCGACCCAGTGCGGGCAGAGGGCCAGGCCGGGGAGGACCTGCGCAGGGTCCTCAGGGCAAAGACTTCCCCAGCCGGGCAGTGGAGCGCCGCCTCCTGCCATGCCTGCCTGTGGTGCCAGGACCCCAGAAACTGCCTCAGGGCCTCAGCGCCCTGCACCTACCCAGACAGGCCTGCGGGGTCCATTCATTCATTCTCTATTGATTCATATATTCAACAAACATTTCCTGGGCGCTCACACACCCGGTGACGGGGCATGGAGGTGATCCCAGGAGAGCTTCCAGGGCAGTGCGGCTGCTCAGGGAACTGGCCGAGCACAGGGCCCGGGGCGGGGGCGGAGTGTTAAAGCGGAGGCATGGACAAAGGGCGGGCGCCAGGCGAGGGAGGGGCCCAGGCAGCGGTCTGTGTCCAGGCCTGGAGGCGGGGCACGCAGGGCGCGGGGGGGGGGGGCGGTCGGGCCAGGTGCAGTGGGGAGCACCACACATTCTACACCGGCAAGGGACTTTTCAAGCCCCAACTTGTGTAGCGAAACCAGCTCCCACTTTCCTGAAACCACGTACCTGTGAGGTTAGGAAAAATAGCGTTTCTCTGCCAAGAAGGCAGGCTCTGAGCAGCCCCTGCTGGGGCTGGGGTGTGAAGCCCCGAGGAGCCCTGCCCGCCCCCACTCACCTCTGCAGCCCTGCTGTCAGCGGCTGGGCCTTCAGACCTGTGTAGGAGCTGGACACTAACCCCCTTCTACCTGCCACCTCAGGACACCCCCTCCGTGGGTCCTGTGTGCAGCCCAGGTTCCCACCCCTGGCCCTCTCCTAACCATACCCGTCCTGCCTCAGACTTCCCTCCGGACCCTGTCAGAACACCCCACTTTTCTGAGCACCCCCTCTTAACTAGTCCAAGCCTGCCTCCTCCAGGCAGCCTTCCCAGATTTGCCCAGCCCTGATCACCTGCCATGCGTGCTCTGAGTCCCCATGCCACCATGCCCTCCACACCCCTGTGGAGCCAGCATTTACTGAGTGCCTTCTGTGTGCCCAAAAGAGCCCAGTCCTGTTGGGCACATCTTCACACGTGGAACCGTGAGATCCCTGGGCCCCTGGGGTGGAGGGATCTTTCTAGGCCCCCAGCTGTCCCTCCTCCCTGCTGAGGACTGCTGTTTCTGTGGCTCTTTTGACAGAGGACACTGGGGCGGAAACGTGCACACAAGGGCTCCTTCAAGGATGGTGAGTGTGGCCACGGGAGGTGACCGTGGCTGGGTGGGACCTCCCAGAGGCCCATGTCACTGGGGCCGTCCTGGGGGAGTGGAGAGGGAGGGTCGGCTGGTGGCACCGGGAACGTGCTGGCGGGCATCCCCTCAGGGACTGGAGGTCCTGGTGGCCGCCTGGCCATGCATCTCTGAGGAGTCTGGAAAGGTCCAGAATATTCCCTTGGCTCCCCCCTGCACTATCCCAGGAGCAAGGGACAGACAGAGCCCCGCACTCACCCCCAACAGACAATTGCTGACCGCCCCATGTGTGCCAGGGGACCAAGGCCCCAAGGGTGCAGACACGCCTCTGCATACTCGACCTGGGGTCTTCAGTCCACCGGAAGCCCGGTGGGGGCGTGGGAGGGCCCAGAGCGGTGCATGCAGCCTGCAGAGGGCTGGGGTTCCAGCAGGACCCCGCGGGGAGGTGGGGGGAGGTACCTGCCCGGCCAGGATGGAGCGTGCAGTGGGCATGAGGGGCGGGCGGTGATGCCCAGGAAGGACTGGGCCCCTTGCCAGGCCGGGCTTCCGAGGACACAGGGACCCCACCCAGGACAGGCCTCGCCTCCCTTCAGCCCATGATCTCTGTGGACAGCCGCTGGCCTGGGAGCGGGGAGGCGTCAGGAGTGAGGTGTGGGAGGTGCCGAGCTGTGGGCCGGCCTGGCCCAGGGTAGCTGCAGCGTGTCAGCGGGAGCCTGCGTCCCCCCCAGTTGGAGGCCCCTGCCCCTCCTGGGGCAGCCCCCACCCGACGCCCCTCCCCCCGTGCTGCCCAGGGTGCCCCTGCGGTGCTGGTTTGTCCTCTCAGCCTGGTCTGAAGGTGCCATGTTCTGCCCTGGGATGCCCCCCTGTCCTGAGCTGGCAGACACGGGAGCCAGCCCGCCCGAGGGGAGCCCTGCCTGACGCTCTCAGGGGCTCCTCGGGAGGACTCGGCCTGCCGTTCCGGGCAGCCAGGCCGGCTCAGAGCCTCCAGGCCCGCGGTGATGTGTCCCCTCTCCCCAGACCCCCGGTTCTACCAGGAGATCCGGGAACGGGGCCTGAACACGAGCCAGGAGTCTGACGATGACTTGCTGGATGAGCCCTCCAGCCCCCAGGGGACCCAGAAAGTGGCCGCCCCCATCGTGGTCCAGAACTACCGGGCCCCGCAGGTCACCTGGAGCCAGCTCCCGGAGGTAGGACGAGGCTGCTGGCTGGTCGGCCCCAAGCAGCGGGCCCAGGCCCTCCCAGTGGGGGAGCCTTCCAGGAGCACCCATCTGCACCCAGCTTGCCGCAGGGGTGGCTTGGTATTGGTCGCTGCGGGGGAGAGCCGGTGGGGGCACGTGCCATCCGGCGGGACGGGCGGCCCACGCCTTAGCCCCTCGCCTCCTGCTGAGAGCGGCCCGCAGGGAGCTGTGGGAGCGAAAGGGTGCTGTTCCCAGGGCCCCGCCCCCAGGAAAGTGCCAGGGGGCCCCTCATGAGGAAGCAGGAGAGTTGGGGAGCGGGCACGGGGCGGGGGGCCAGGCTCCGGCTTCCACTGTGCCACTGCCAAGCCACCCTTCGCTTTCCACGTCTGGAAGTGGGGCCAATCCCTGCCCTGCAGGGCTGCGGGGGGCTCGGTGGAGAGCACAGTGGGGATGGGGCCCCGAGACTGAGCCAGTCCAGGGGAGGCGGCTGTCACTGCCCCAGGAGGGCACAGCTGGCCACGGGCCCACAGACTCCCGACCCCGTCCCCTGAGAGCCGAGGACGGCGCTGGGTACAGGCTGTGGGCGTGGTGGGCTTGGCCTCCCCTCGGCCTGCGGTGCCGTGGATCCCCTGTTCGTGCCCCCCTGGGGGATGAGCGGGGCTGAGGCACTGTGACCGCCCACCACGCTCCAGGCTGTGGGACCAGCCAGAGAGGGCCTGCAGGTTGGGATGAGGGTGGGTGGGTGGGTGGAAAGTCAAGAAACAAATATTTATTGCCTCCAGGTCAGGGATGGGGTTCGGGACGCTGCACCCTCAAAATGCCCAAGATTTGATCCCGGCCCCTAAACTGGGAGATCTCAGCTAAACCCCTGGGCTAGAGTAAGAGGCCTGGGGTTTAGCCCCCCGACCTAGGCATTGGTGATGGCCCCTGGCCAGCCCACTGAGAAGGAGGGCAAGAATGGGGCGGCCCAGGGGCCTGCAGGGGGTGCTTACAGGCAGGGGCAGCCCAGCCTGTCCTGGAGGGCGGTGCAGGGACGTGTCAGGCTGTGGCCGAGAGCCACACTCCTCCCAGGGCAGCCTGGAGGCCACAGGCCCGAGGGGGTGGAGAGATGGGGCGGGGCACCATGCCGGGACAGTGTCCCCCCCAACCTCCCACTCGGGGTGCCGACTCAGCTGGCCCAGGCGCGGCTGAGCCCGGCCCGGCCCCCAGCATGCCCTCAGCTTTCCTGGGGGCCCCCCTCTCTGTGTACCTGCCAGCTTTCCCCTCTGGACCCCCGTCCTCTTGCTCGGCTGTCTCGGGGCGCTTTGGAAGGGGTGGGCCTGCCTGGGGTGGGGGTTTCCACAGCGAGGAAACCTGTCTGTGACAGGCTCGCTCAGCAGTCCCATGGCCCTGAGCCGTAGCGGGGCAGCTCTGCCTGGGCCTCTCGGTCCACACCGGCTCCAGCCTGGCGTGGAGGAGGGGCTTCCCGGCTCTGCAACTCCTAACTCCCAGGCCTGCGTCCCCGACAGGTGGTGGAGTCGGGCCTCCTGGACACGCTGCCCGCTGAGGAGCGCAAAAGGCAGGAGGTAAGGGACTGCGCAGGGGGCGCAGCCCCCTATTTGAGCCCCGTGTGTTGTGGGGGGCCACAGCCATGGTGACCTTGCCCGCCCGCCCATCGGCCACCTCCTGGGCGAGACACCAGGATGATGACTGACGTCCTTGGCGGCGTGAGGGCAGGGGGTGGCTACCGGAGTCCTTCCTCGGATGAGGGTGGCGGTCCTCGCCCAGCACCACAGCTCATAATTGGCAGAGCCAGAGCGCAAACCCAGGAGTTGAGCCCATGTCCCCATGGCTGTCCTATCTGCCTACCCAGGGCCGCCTGCCCAGGGGACCCAAGTCCCTGCCTGCCTCCTCACCCAGATCGTATCCCCATGGCCTGAGCACCCGTCACAAATGCACCCTGTGCCAGACCCCCTGTGTGGCGGGGCGCCTTGTCCAGACGCCCTTCCAGGCAGGGCCGCACCGGCATCACTCTCCTCTCCCCCAGGCCATCTTTGAGATCCTGACGTCCGAGTTCTCCTACCAGCACAGCCTGGGCGTCCTGGTGGCCGAGTTCCTGCAGTCCAAGGAGCTGCGGGCGACCATGACCCAGACGGAGCATCACCACCTCTTCTCCAACATCCTGGACGTGCTGAGCGCCAGTCAGAAGTGAGGCCTGCGCCACACGCCGGGGCGGCCGCCTCGCCTGCCCATGTGACGGTGGTGGCGGGCTCTTGGGAGGCTGGCTGGGAGGTTTGGAGCAGCCGCTGGCTGGGAGGGACTGTGAACCTCCCCGGGCCCTGAGGCCACTGAGAATGACCCTGGGAACGAGTGAGCACTGAGGCTCTGGGCGTCCTGCACCCCGTCCCCTGGACATCCGAGAGGTGGAGCACCTCCCACGGGGCAC
Source organism: Aselliscus stoliczkanus (assembly GCA_033961575.1). Lineage (NCBI taxonomy): Eukaryota > Metazoa > Chordata > Mammalia > Chiroptera > Hipposideridae > Aselliscus > Aselliscus stoliczkanus. The sequence continues at coordinate 181,150,590 of CM066730.1, read as the reverse complement.
GGCCTTGCCCGACGACAGGCACATTCCCACCAGGACCCCCAGGCCCAGAGGGCCAGGTGACAAGGTGTGCGGTGCCCCCAGGGCAGGACTGTGGGAGATGGCCTCCAGGCGCACCCGGGTCATGTTCCTTCCAGGGGTATCTGGTGCCCAGCCCAGGGCTCCGGTTGCAGCCTGGGAGGTGGAGGAGGGGCCGGGCGTGCAGCTGCAGGCCCTCATGGGCCGTGTGCGCGTGCATGTGTGTGAGTGCGTGCACGCATATGGGCAGCAGGTGCGTGGATGTTTACTCGTCCAGGTATGCACCTGCATGGGCTTAGCCTGAGCTGCCATGGATCCCAGGAGACCCTGGAAGCCCCCGGGCATCCTCCCTGAGCCTCGGCAGGCCCACATTGCAGACTAGGGGGGTGGGCAAGCTGATAAGGTGACTCAGTGACAGTTAATTCATCTCAGTGTCAGACCCGCCCCTCGCTGAGCCCCACCCTCAGTGTGCTGGCTGTGGGCCCCATGGAAGTTTGGGGGCAGGGGGCAGAGGGGCTGTGCTGTCCCTGGAGATGAGCTTTCTGCATAACTTCAGTGTCAGTCCCACTCGGCTGGGGTTCTGGGGTAGCGGCTCCACCTCCATCCAGCTCTGACCCTCTGCTCCATGTGCCCCAAGCGTGGCGGGGCTGAGGGCCTGGACCCACTGTGATTGCACATGTGCTTCTGACCCCCGCACGGCCCCAGGCTGACCACCACTGTCCCTGGGGGTCGCTCCAGCCTCGCCCACCCCAAGCTGCGTCTGCCAGCTCTTGGCCATTCACAGTGACCTCCCCAAGTATCAGCTACTTTGGGTCAGTGGCTGAGGGCCGGCTCAGACCTTCCTCAGAAACCCACGGGGTGCTGACCAGCCTGGCCTGCCGATGCTCATGTGTGTGGCCCTGCGTCCAGGCGGCCAGGGCCTCCCACCTGCTCCTGGGGTTGGGGGGTCCCCATCTGTTCCTGACACATTGTGCCCGTTCTCCTGGGCTGCCCACCAGCTGTGACTGCCAGACATTTCTCACTCACGGGAGTCATGGCCCCCCGTGGCAGAGGGTCAGGCTGGGGGCCAGTGAGCACGGGCCTGCGGGACCCCTGCCCACCTCCAGGCTAGGCCCCGTCCCGTTCCCTGACACTCACTGGCCTTGCCAGGGTAACCAGAGCAAGGCCGCCCCCTTCCGTGGGGGGAACCACAGATTGGCGGGGTTCCTCTTCTCCCAGGCGGTGCCTGGTCTCAGGGCCTGGGTGGGTGGGGCTGCCGGCGGGCCCCTTGGTACCTTCAGAATTGTGGACCTGGGACCTCACCCCACACCCACCCCTCCCACTCAGGCAGGTGCGAGGTAAGGGCCATGGAGTTGGCCGCCTTGGGCCTGGTCACTCCCCAGTGAGGGGTGTGGGCCACCCGTGTGGGGATGGGTCCATGCTCAGCACTCTGTTCCCTGCCCTTGAGAGGTCAGCCAAGGGTCTTATCTCCAGACTGGGCTGGCTGCTGGGAGGAGGGCGTCGCTGGGCAGGGGCTGCAGGGGAGGGGTTTCTCGGAGGGCGGGAGCCCTTGCAGTGGGAGGACTTCCGGCCGCTTTGGCCAGGGCCTGGAGAGGCTGTGCAGGAGGGAAGGCTCCGCTGGCGGCCAGTGATGCGGCACGGCTCCTATGGGAACAGAACCTAGGGAGGCCCTGGGCCGATACCAGCCGAACGTCTCCCTTCATCCCCACTGCCCCTGCCAAGGCCCAGGTTACCTACCGATGAGCCTCAGAAGGGGACCGCAACAGGAATTGGGGGGCTAGCAGTCATCTCCAGGGAGTCTGCTCAGAGCCCCGACTCTGAGCTGGGCAGAGGGTGCCGGGGCTCCAAGCAGATCCTGGAAACTCTGACCCAAGTCACAGAGAATCTAGTCAGAGTGACAGCTCTGTCCCACCTGCCATCATCCCACGAGGCCCGCTGCCGTCTGCCAGAATCTGGCGGGAAGCGGCCTTCGGCTTGGTCCTGGGTCTGTGCCCACTTATTTCAGGTTTCAGCAGCTGATCTGTCCTGGGGTGTGTCCTGGGAGGGCTGTGGCTCTCAGCCCCGGCCAGGCGCACTGGCCCGGGTCCAGTCCCCGTGCTCGCTGTGCGCTGCCCCTGGGAGCGGAGCTGGGTGCCACCCGCCCGCGCGCGTGTACGTGCCCCAAGCCCGCGGCCCTCGCCCCGCAGGTTCTTCGAGGACCTGGAGCGGCGGCACAAGGCGCAGGTGTGCGTGGAGGACATCAGCGACATCCTGGAAGAGCACGCGGAGAGACACTTCCACCCCTACGTCATCTACTGCTCCAACGAGGTCTACCAGCAGCGCGTCTTGCAGAAGCTGACGTGAGTGGGGCGTCTGGGCTCGGGAGCAGCTGGCACCTGGGCTGGGCGCACGTTCCTGCTCGCAGCCCGGCTTCTGCAGTCTCTGCCTGATTTCTGGGTGGCCAGCCCACCTCTGCCCACGGCCCAGGGCGAGCCCTGCTGTGTGTTGCAGAAGCAGCAGTGCCGCCTTCCGAGAAGCCCTCAGGGACAGGGAGAAGCAGCCCGCGTGCGGGGGCCTGCCCATGCTCTCCTTCCTGATCCTCCCCATGCAGAGGGTGACCCGGCTGCCCCTCCTGACCGACGTGAGTACACAGCCAGACCCCGGCCGTCCCCGGCCCGCCTCAGGCCACACGGTGCTCCCTCGTGACCTCCTCCATGCTTTGCCTCTGTTATGTGACAGTTAGGAGGGCGGTGGTGGCTTTAATAGCCATGGTGACTTCGTCCCAGTGTCACTGCCATCGCCCACAGAACTCTCTCTGCTGGGACCAGTTCCCACACTTGGTGGATCATCTGTCACGTACCTGATGGTCCCCGAAGCTCATTCACGTGGATGCGCCTGATCGTGTCGCCCAGACCCCTGCCAAGCTCCATCCAGGGCCTTTGCCGCCTCCTAACTAGCACCCCTCGGCCAGTTGCCCTGGGTGTGAAGAGGCACTCAGGGGCTCCCTGCAGTGGCTTATGTCTGAGATGCCAACCCGTGGGGCAGAGGGGCACGTGAGGGTGAAAGGTGCACGCACACGCATGCAGAAGTGCACACACACTAGCAGGAGCCAAGCTGAGCTCCCGGAGGCAGCATGTGGCCAGTGCTCGGTGGGTCAGCTGTCCAAGTCACATGGATGTCAGATCCTCCGGGGCCCTCTGGAAGAATAGAAACAGAGGCTGCAGGGGCCGCCCCTGGCTGGGCCGACATGGCCAAGGACTGCGAGGGGTGCGACCCGAGGGGGCGCTCGCTGCAGGTTCCCGCCCCAGCAGCCTGACCTGGAAGGGCCATTTGGAGACCGTGTGCCCCGATGGGGCCTGGCAGGAGCCCTCTGGGTACCAACCCTCGGCCTCCCTGTAGCCCCACTGGGGTCTGGTGTTGGTAAGGGGCCCTCTGTCCCATGCAGGCCCCTAATCCTGGGGTGCAGGCGGGCACTTGGTGCCTTCTCACATCTGGTGTCTTCTCTGCAGACGCTCTGCCTCAAGACCCAGGGCCACCCCGAGAGGTACAAGGCCGCCAGCCGCGCACTGAAGGCCATCAGTAAGGTGAGACGGAGCCCAGTCTCCCACCCCGCCTGATGGCAGAGACACTGTGTGTGGGGCGGGAAGTGTTGCCACAGTGTCCATCGCAAGCTTTTCATGGTACCAGTGGGGAAACTGAGGCCTGGGGAAGTGGAGCTTGCCCTCAATTGCTGAGCCTGTGGCAAGGCAGGGACTAGAACAGTCACAGGGCAAGCACTTTGGGTGGGCTGCGCAGGCGGGCACGGGCACCCTCAGGGCAGGGCACAGGCATCCTCGGGGCAGGGCACGGGCACCCTCGGGGCAGGGCACGGGCACCCTCGGGGCAGGCGGGCACGGGCACCGTCTGGGCAGGGCACAGCCCACAGCCCAGCCTACTCGGGGCATCCACACCTTGCAGCTGGTGAGGCAGTGCAACGAGGGGGCCCACAAGATGGAGCGCACGGAGCAGATGTACACGCTGCACACCCAGCTGGACTTCAGCAAGGTTAAGGTAGGCCGTCCCGGGCAGCGCCCCGCCGGCCCCAGGCCCGTCCCAGGTGCCTTCAGATCACTCCCGCGTTCGGAGGCTTCCCCAGCCGGCCTTTGCTCCTCGGCCAGAGGGAGCGCTCAGTAGGTGTGCAGCGAGCCTGGGCCTGCAGAGGCAGGACGGGCCTGTCCGGAGCGCCGGGCAGGCTCTGGGCCCGGGCCTTGCGCACAGCAGCCGCCCGTGGGCGCCTGTCGGCCAGCTGAATGTCCCTTTGAGGCCGGGGCACCTGGTCTCCCTTCCTCGGCCCAGCCCGGGGACGCCAGCCACCCGGCTCTCAGAGGCAGGACCTGTCCCCACACCCAGACCCCAGCATCTCTGTGTCCCCCAGTCCCTGCCGCTGATATCTGCCTCCCGCTGGCTGCTGAAGCGCGGGGAGCTCTTCGTGGTGGAAGAGGCCGGGATTTTCCGCAAGCTCACCAGCCGGCCAACATGCTATCTGTTCCTGTTCAACGATGTCCTGGTGGTCACCAAAAAGAAGAGGTGGGTCACGCCGGTGGGTGCCAGGCTGCGTGGCCCTGCCGTGGGGGGCAGGCAGCAGCCACAGCCTCGGGGCCAGGAGGGGCCCGGGGGGCCCTCAGAGTTGGGGGCACACGACAGGGGCCCCCTCCCAGCCCGGCCTGCCCAAGGCAGTGGCCCGGGTCTCCTCACACAGTGACACACATGCGGCTCCCAGAGGGTGCTCAGTGCCACCCCCCACGTGACCTGCCGCCCGGCCACCAGGACCCGGAAGCCCGCCACCTCTGTTCCCTGGGCTGGGGCGGGGGGCAGGCAGCTCTGGGCCGCGTCCTGGCTGCCTGCCTCCCGGCTGCTGCGAGGCCGCCCACACCCCTGCAGCCTCGGGCCGCCCCGTCTCCCGCAGTGAGGACAGCTTCACGGTGCAGGACTACGCCCAGGCGGACCACATCCAGGTCCAGAAGCTGGAGGCCTCGGAGCTCCCGCTGCTGGCGGGCAGCAACCGCAGCTCCTGCGTCCCGCACCCCTTCCAGGTGACGCTGCTCCACAACAGTGAGGGCCGCCAGGAGAAGATCCTGCTGTCTTCCGACTCCGCGTGAGTCCAGCGGGGCTCCCGGAGAGGGTGGGCGGGCGGCTCTGCGAACGCCGTGAGGACGGGACTCCTGCCACCAGTGTCCCTGACCACTGTTACGTGCTAGGGACCGGGCACAGCCTCGTCCTCACCAAGTTCACATTCCCCGGCCACAAAATGAGCAGCTCACCTGTCCCAGGTGTCAGGCCTGAGGCCTAAGGAGAAAAACAGGGAAGGGAGCACTGGGTGGGGCTGGTGAGGGAGCCTTGTCGGCAAGGTGACATGAGGAGCGCTGCTCTGGCAGAGGACAGCAGTGCAAAGGCCCTGGGGCAGGAGGCCCCTGGCGCGGAGCAGCCAGGCCAGCGGGGCTTGAACACTGCGGGGGGGGGGGGTGAGGTCGCGATGGTGCAGGCGGTCAGCATAGAGAAAGGCGCTGCCACTGAGGGGCCTCAGCAGTTGGGGGCGGGGAGCGAGGGGGCACAGCCTCCATGCGCCTACAGCACAGCCCCCTTTCTGGGTGGGAAGCTGAAGCCTTGTGCGTCGAACAGCCAACTGACAAAAGGCAGGGGCCCGGGGCCTGTTGGCCAGGAAATGGGGTGGCCTGGGGCCTGGGGGTACCGCTGCTGCCTGACCGATCCTGGGCCGTTGTGGTTCGGGCCCAGCCTGCCTGCCACTCCTTCATGTCCTATGACTTCCCACACCTCGGCCCGCAGCCCAGTGTGTGTGGGAGGCCCAGGGGGGACGCCTGCTCACGGCCAGGCTCATAAAGGGGTACACAGGCAGCATGAGTATCCCCACTGCCTGTCCCACCCTGAGGGCTATGTGGGGATGCTCAGAGATACCCATGGGAGGGTATGTGAGCCCGCACCTTGCTACTGTGCCACGCTGGGGATAGCGGACTTGAAGCCAAAGCCACCAGGCTGGCAGGGTCGGCCTCAGGGCCCTGCTAACCTCCTCTGCCCCCAGGAGTGACCGGGCCCGGTGGATCGTGGCTCTCACGCACAACGAGCGGCAGCAGCAGGGTCCCACCAACAAGGGCGGTGAGTGCTCGCCCCAGGAACAGGGCTCAAAGCCGCTTTCCCGGCTATGATGGGGAGGGTGTGGGCTTGGAGCGAAGGTCCATGCAGCCCTCTGTCCACCCAGGGTGACTCGCCCAGGTGAGGGGCCCTAGCCATCTGTTCGCAGAGACCCAGCTCTCTCAGGAACTCTCCTCAGGGCCTCCCCTCCCTGCAGTGGGAGAGAATGCTGCGCTGTGCCCAGTGGCTGGGAGAAACAGGCCAAAGAGCTGGCGTGGCTGGCCCAGCCGTCACCGCAGCCCCAGCCCTGCCCGGGCCTCCTGGAAGCTGGGAGTGCCCTCTGCTGGTGCCAGGCACTGTGGCCCTGAAAGCAGGCCTGTCTTGGAGTCTTTGGAGGGGCCCAGCTTTAACCAGAGGGGAGCTGCCCCATGTCTGTGTGCTGGGGGACATCTGGGCACCCCTCCGGCCCCACTGAGACCCAGCCATGTGGACTGTGTTGGGAGGTGGAGCCCTGCCTGACCCAGGCTGCAGAGCTCGCAGCCCACCCCCTCCCTGGGAGGCCAGTCCCGCCGCTGACACCTGCCTCTCCCCCCCCCGCCCCCAGACCTGCCCCAGGTGGAGGTTACCAAGGCCTACCTGGCCAAGCAGGTGGATGAGATCACCCTGCAGCAGGCAGACGTGGTCCTGATCCTACAGCAGGAAGACGGTGAGAGCATGCTGAGGACGCGGGGGGAGGGGGGAGTGTGGGGGCCCCAGCCGGGGGGGGGCGAGTGTGGGGGCCCCAGCCGGGGGGGGGAGTGTGGGGGCCCCAGCCTGGGGGGGGGAGTGTGGGGGCCCCAGCCGGGGGAGTGTGGGGGCCCCAGCCGGGGGGAGTGTGGGGGCCCCAGCCGGGGGGGGGAGTGTGGGGGCCCCTGCCTGGGGGGGGAGTGTGGGGGCCCCAGCCGGGGGGGGGAGTGTGGGGGCCCCAGCCTGGGGGGGGAGTGTGGGGGCCCCAGCCTGGGGGGGGGAGTGTGGGGGCCCCAGCCGGGGTCTGGAGCGCGCTGGCCTGGGCGGCTGACCGCGCCCCTCGCCCCGGAGGCGCTTAGTGCGCGTGCTCGTGGTGGGCCTGATTCCGAGGCCTGTGCGGCATCCTTTCAAGGAGATGTTCAGATGTCCCCGAGTTGCAGGATCCAAAGCAAGCGTGTTGTCACGCTGTGTCCTAAGTGGGTGCAGGCAGTTCTGTGCCTCCTGGAGCCCCACAGGTGCCTGCACAGGGCAGGTGAGGGCCAGTCAGGGCTGAGTACCTGACCAGGTGCTCGCGTGACCTTGAGCAAGGCCCCCTTGGCGGGAACGGAGTGGTCAGCCTGACGGACTGCCAGGCTCTGGCATCTTCTGCAACAGCAACTCACGGGGCCGGGGTGCTGCCGTCGGGGCCTCCCCCTGGTGCGCAGGACCCTGCCCTCAGCTGCCCCCCGTCTGGGTTTAGGATGGCTCTACGGCGAGAGGCTGCGGGACGGAGAGATGGGCTGGTTCCCCGAGGACTTCGCCCGGTGCATCACCAGCCAGGTGGCCGTGGAGGGCAACGTGCGCAGGATGGAGCGTCTGCGGGTGGAGACGGACGTGTAGGCCGCTCTGCCCGGCACCTCAGAGGCGGCTCCGGTCCACACTCCTGCACGCGGCCACGCCGGGCTCCAGGGAGCCTGCACCGTCCGGGATCCCCTGAAGGCCCCTGGGCCGCAGCGATGGCTCCAGACCCTGCCGGGGAAGGCCACACTTGCCCCCCCCTCCCCGAGGGAGCCGCCTCCAGACAGGCTCGCAGAGCCACGCCAGCCCTGCCCCTGGCCAAGTCTCTGGGAGGAGCCCGGCGGCCCGCTCACTGGCCCTGCCCCATCCCTCCTGTGTGCCCACAGGACAGCTGAGCCATGGAGGAAGTGATAGAGGAGAGGCCGCCTCCCTCCTGTGCCTCTCCTGCCCCGTGTGGGACGAGGACGGCCTTGAGTGCCCAGGGCTGCCCCCCACCTTCCCAGAGGAGGGCCGGCTAGAGGGAGGCGACCCTGTGGTGCCAACGCTGTAATTATGACAGGTTTCCAGAGACATTAAAGTATTTCTAGAACTCCTGGGTTGGTTTCTATAGCAAACCTGAGTCCAGGCGAAGGCCACATGAGTCCCTAAGAGATGCTCCAAGGTGCCTGGGCTGGGACTGGCCCCTGTGTGGTCAGTGCTGGGGCCAGTGCCTTGTCTGGGACCCCATTCAGTCACTCTGGTCTCGACGTTGGCCCTGGCCTGTCGACCTGGTGCCCCATGGGCAAGGCCAGTGAGTCTGGGGGCTCGAGCACACAGCAGAGTCTCTGGGGACCCCTGTGGGGTGTTCCTCAGCCCCCACCTCCCTCACAGCCTCCACCCCCCAGACCTCTGCTCCCCAGGATGGGAGACGTGCAGGTGGGAGCACCAGGCAGACCTCTGGGCCGGAAAGGTGCTGCTGGGAGGCGGGGGAGAACGCTTCTCTTGGGGGCAGAGGGCTGTTGGCTGCCTGGCCAGGCTCAAGGCCCAGTCCACTCTCCTGGGAAGCCCCCTGCCAACGCTCCTGATGCCCATCCTGTGCCCCACAGCTGGGGTGGAGGATGCCAGCCTCTATATGAAAACCAGGGGTGCAGCTAACCCCCTGCCCAGAAGTGGGTGGTTGGGGAGGTCTGCCTCTGGACCAGGTGTAGAGGGCGTTCAGCACCAGGGGGGTGGGGCTGCTGCTCCCCACTGACCTCCATTGTGACCTCCATGGGCCAGGCCTAGGTCAGGGCCCAAGCAGGGCCGTCCTGGGCAGGGGTTTGGAGAGGGGGGCAGCAAAACCAGGGAGAGGCGTGGCTGGGGGTTTGGGGCATCGCAGATCAGGCCCAGCCCCTCACTTCCTGGACAGGTGGGAATCTGGGGCCTTGGTTTTCCCGTCCGTGAGCTGGGCTCACTCCCTGCTTTCCTGGAGTGCTGGCTGAGTGCGTGCAGGTGTGTGCGCTCGGTAGGAACCAGTGGGCAGCACTGTATGAGCTCAGCTGCTCGCTCTCACTGATCCCCACACTTGGCTAGCCCACCGCCCACCTGTGTCTTGTACAGCTTCAGTTGATGGAGCAGAGAGGGTTTGGGAAGCCCTGAGCCTGCGTCCTCGGTTCCAGGGGGGCCCCATTCAGTCCTCAGAGTGGCTGAGGCCCCTTCGCCTCAATGAGGCATAAGAATGCTTAGCCTGGAGGAAGGTGATCTCAGCACGCTCGGCCCCTGCTTGGGCCCGGACCTAGGCCTGGCCCATGGAGGTCACAATGGAGGTCAGTGGGGAGCAGCAGCCCCACCCCCCTGGAGGGGCTGCCGGGGGGAGTGGGGGTGGGCTGTTAGGGGTGCCTGGGTCCCCCCGGGGAGGGCCAGGCCAGCTCAGGACAAGAGTCCAAGCAGAATCGGGCCCTGCTAGCTGCACCACTCCTCCTGTTACAGGTGGGGAAACTGAGGCCCAAAGACCCTTTGCCCACTGCTGGGGTCGGTGGGTTTGCAGGGGGGCATCTAGGCTTCCTAGACAGCAGCCAATCCGGGCGAAGCTGTGCTCAGACACCGAGGTGTGCCAGCCCACCCACAGCGGCCTCTTGGCCTGTGGCACCTGGCAGGGGGGAGGGAGCGGATGTCTCGGCAGAGCAGTGGGGAGTGGGGGCTGGTATGGGGGCCTTGCAGTCGAGCCCCTTCCCTAGAGCCATCCTGGGAACTGGGCAGCAGGCACCCCAGCCCACCCTCCCTGGGGTGGGAGCAAGGGGTGCAGTTCATGAGAGGGCAGAGGCCCGGTGTGCGTGGTCACACAGCAGGACGGTTTGCCCACCCCTCTGGGGCAGCATGGGGTGGAGTCCAGCGGTCACCACAGGGCCTGGAGGCTAGGGCCACCCTCCTGTGTTTACATGTCCTTTGAACCCTGAGTGTCCTTGTAAACTGGTGCCTGTGGGGGAAGGTGGCACCTAATTAAAGGGTGTGCTCCAGTGTTCCCATTCTTGCTTCTCATCCCAACATGGCTTTGAGAGCCTCTGTGCCACTGCACACCTGGCTCGTTTCCAGCCGCTCTGGGCCGTTCCGGGCCTCCAGCTCCCTGACTGGGGTCTTCTGGGCGGCCCGCCTCTCGCCACTGCCCCTGGTGGCCGATAAGGCACTGCAGGGGCCCCATCCCTGATGCAGCCGCTTGTCACTTTTGGACGCCCCAGATGGCTCCCCGAGTTGCCCTGTGGCTGGGCCTCTCCTCCAACAGGCTGGGATCCGGTCAGATGAAAAGCCTGGCTGGAGAAAGGGCGTCCTCAGGTCCAGGCCCCTTTTAGATCTCAATTCTGAAAGTCTCACGCATCCTTTATCCAGATAAATTCCTAGATACTATTGGTTTTGTTGCCCCCTTAAATAGCACCTTATTTTGAATTGTTTTCTAGTTGGTATCACCAGTATTGAAGACTATCGATTTGCGTAGTTTTTATACATTTTATACACCTGTATGATTTGGCAGCCCACCTTGCCGAGTTCTTATTGGTCATACTGACTTGTCTGTCGGCCCTTTCAGCTTTTCTATGGTGACAGTCTCATCCCCTGAAAACCTGGACGGGCTTGTGTCTTCCCTGCAGATCCTCCTTGCCCTCTGTTTGTCTGTCTTATCGGGCAGTGTGGCCTGGGGCCTCCGGAGCGCTGCTGGGGTGGGGGTGGGGAGACAGCCGCACTTGGTCCTTGATCTTTAAGGGACCAGTGTCCGTTCCAGTGTTTCCTGGGCCCTGCCCATGTCCTGTGTGTGTGTGTGGGGGGGAGGGTCCTGCATGAAGCAAGCAGGGCCCGTGTCTCCCAGGGAGGACGGCCAGAAATACAGGCTGTCCCATCTGGGCCATGGAGATCAATAATGCAGGGAGAGAAAGCAGGACCCCAGTGGTGCAGAGTCCCCAAGGAAGGCCCTGGAAGGCTTCGCATGGGCAGACTTAAACCCGCTAGTTTCTCCATCCAACTCGCAGTGGATTCTTGGCTCATAACCGTTGTCAAGAAGGCTCCTTTCTGCACCCAGTTTTCCAAGAATTTATGTCCCACACGCTGAACTCCGTGGAGGGCTCTCTCCTCCAAGTTCTCATCTCACCCAGACAATGACACATTTTCTGATGTGAAACTGTCCTGGCATTTGAATCAAGTCCAATTCCCATTGGATCAAGCGGCTGTTATTTTTTAAATATTTTTGAGGAGCTAATATTTTATTGAGGATTTTTGCATACACATAACGTGTCTAATTTTCTGGCATGGCCCTCAACACCTGGTTTTAGGACCAAGTTGATACTCGCCTTGGGAAATGAGTTGAGCTGTTTTCCTCTATTTAAAGTTTCTGCAGTAACTCAGATAAGTTCATGGAGTCTTGAAAGCTTGGCATAGCTGCCTGTCTCAGCATCATCCCATGTGTTACTGGGGGCAGTTTTGACTAATATTTGCATTTACATAAGCTATTGGTTGATTCAAGTGCTTAATTTCTACCTACACCGATCCTGGCATTTTGTATTTTCCAAAAAGCATCCATTTTTCTAAGTTTCCAAAATTATTCATAATATTTTTTTATATCATATTCTTTTGTGTCTGTAGTTAATTCTCCCACCTTCTGTACTTTCTTCTTGCTTCACGTTTAAAAAAATCAGTCTTTCTAGCTTTTTTCTTTATAGTTCAGAGAAATTTCGTTTTGTTAAATATGCCACTATTCTCCATTTGCTGAGTGTGCAGTTTATAGACATGTCACTATAAATGTGTACAAGCATGAATCACATTTCATGATTGCTTGTCTTTTGCATAACGTATTGGTTTTTGTAAAGAGCACGTTAAAATCAGCGGTTATAATTGTTTATTCTCCCTGTTACATCGTTATTGCTGTATGAATTTCTGAGCCTCTATTGTTACACGCGGATATGTGTATATATATTTATACAGTCACTTAGGGTGTTTTTAAGACTAAAATATTGGAACTCCTGCCCCAGCTTTCCTTTGGTTTACTTGGTGAGCCTCTATTTCCATCCCTCTAGGTGTACCTTTTATAGTGAAATACCGTTGAATAATGTCGAGTGTGTCCCAGGGACCTGTTTTTGGATCATTTGTAACCGTCCGCATTAGGGTTTGTTCCTCGGTTTTCTTCTCTTTATGCTTTACTTTTCCTCCTTCCCTGCCTTCCACCAGCACGAGCGACTCTGGCGGGATGCCCCTCCCCGACTCCGTGCCCCTCCGCCGGCCAGGCTTCCAGTCCTCAGTTACTGTGACTATTTGATTGCCGTCATCACTAGGTCACATGGGAGGCGTGCCTGTCTCGGGCACCCTCCTGGCCTTTGTCCCTTCTTGCTTGATGAGCTTTCTCTGAGCACATTTTCAGGCCAGGTTTCCACGCGGTGGCCTGCCGGGGCTTTGGAGACCGACAAGAACGTGCGCTTTGCTGTCCTGTGATAGTTTAACAGGATGTAAAACCCAAGTTTCCAATGTTTGTCTCAAACACGGCAAACACCACCGCTGTCTCCTTGACTGGCGTGTTTCTCCTAAAGTCTGATGGCCCTCTCACCCCTGTCCCCCTTTTCTCGGCATGTTTAGTTTCTCTTTGCTGCTGACATGCTTCAGGCTCTTTGAATTTTGGCTTTTTTCTTATTTTTTGCACTTTGCGCCCTTTCAGTCTGAGACCATCCATCTTTTGACCTGAGAGCCCTGTTCGCTGTGGCTTCACATCACTGGTTTTCCCTTTCTGTGACTTCAGCTAGGTGGATTTTAACCCTGCTTATCCATTTCTACTAAACTCTCTTTGGTTCTGTCTCTCTCTAAGCCTCCCTGCAGCCTCCTGGGAGAGTGTCCTGGGCTGGAAACACTGCCACACACCCACCAACTCCTCCGGCTTCTGTGCTCTCCGGGTTCAGGATCCAGGTGGGTCCTTCTGTAACCGCTTCCCCCTGCGTCACTACCATTCTGCCTCACCCCTTCCAGGATACCCACTGTATTTATTTATTTAGTTATTTATTTTTTGGCAGCGTCACTGGCCCTCACATGTGGGACCAAACCGGGGCCGCTGGCTTCCCAAGCCAGTGCTTAACCACTGCGCCACTCGGCCGGCCCTGTATTTACTTTTGAGTCTTAACATGTGGCTCATTAATTTGGCTCCCTCTGCTATCTGTGGTTCACTAGCTGTGTTTAAGAGATGGGGCTTCCTAGAACCCTCCTTATTTTGCCCCGGGGGGGGGTCCTCTGCCCTTGGGGGTCTCAACTAGCTGGGCTGGTGTTGGAGGGGAGAGGAGGGGGCTACAGCTCAGCCCCTAAGTGTCCGGTGCGACAATCTGGGTCCAACCTCTCCACTGGCCACCCCATATCCCTGAGCTCTCCACCCTCACCATGTTTCTGCCCTGAGGATAGGAGGGGTAGGGGTGGGTCTCGGGCACCTCGGCTGTGAGCGTCTTCAGCAGGTTCATCCGCCTCTGTGTGGGCAGCCCCTGCCTTCCCCTCTGGAGCCCAGAAACCAGGACAAACCCAACTACTTGTTGGCACCCCCATCCCCGGGAAGAGCAGGTGCCTGTGGTCCTGCCTGCTCAGAGTGCACTCATGCTGGCGTGCCCAGGAAGCCACCACAGTGGAACCCACACAAAGCAGCACACGCACAGGTCTCAAGGAAGCGGCTGCTCCTTTCTTAACTTACTGGATTTCACAAGGTACCAGAGCCCACTGCCCGGAGGCCCCTCAGGGCCCCACAGTCCTGAGTCAGGGCTTCCTGGGGCAGGGCAGGACGCAGGCAGTCTACCAGCACCCAGGGGTGCAGCGGGGGTGTCCAGCTGCCCATAAATACCACCACATAAATACAGCTGGGCGACACTTCCAGGTAAACAGGCTGAGCAGCAGTAGTCCCAGGGCCCAGCACCAAAGAACCCGCTTGCAGGGCAGGGCCCCGCGCCTGCACCTGCACCCACACCTGTCTCGGTCCCGACCCAGCACAGGCGGCCAGTGCAGCTGCACGGCGCAGGCCCATCCACTCGTGTGGGCCGCGTGCAGCCGGGCCCAGTGGGTCTCCCTCCTCGGGGTCAGATGATCCTTGCAGGGTGAGAGGCTGCACAGCTGTCCACAGCCCTTGGAGGCAAGGGCTAGGCGGGAATCCGGCCCGTGGGCGTCTCTCCTTAGTCGTCAGCGAAGTCCCTGGGTCCCTTTGGCGGCACCCAGGAGGTGGGCCCCGGCAGGGGCTGCCTCTGAGCTAGTGCCTCTCTGCCCTGCTGTGTAGCCCGGGCGCTGGTCTGTGAGGGGCGGCATGGGAGGCTGCTGCAGGCACAGGAGGAAGGGGTCGGCGCCAGGCGGGGCAACTCCGCGCTGCCCCTCCTGCCCTCGCCCCCGCCAGCTGCCTCCCGGCCTCGTCTCCAAGGCCCAGAGCCAGCCAGGCGCGCTGCTCTGGGGGCTCAGGTTCTAATAGCGCCCAAGCCTCGTCCCTCCTCTGGCCTCAGTCAGCTGGTGACAGACCAGTGACGTCACCAAATGCCACCCAGCCGCCTTACCTGGGCCCAGGGCTGGGGACGGGATCTCAGAGAGCAGGGGGGGCCCACCTGAAGGCAGACAGACAGCACTCCTACTACTGCCTCACCCCTGGGCGAGCAACAGTAACAGGCAACACAGGTCTTCAGGGACCTCCACTCCTATGCAAACCGTGGGGCCTCTCCCCCGCCCCAAAGGAGAGCTCCCAGCCCTGACTTGTCCAGGCAGCCTCGAGGGTTGAGAGGCAGGACTTCGGGCTGGATGGGTAAGGGCTCCACCCAAGCCAAGCCGGATCCACATCACGCCGCAGGCAGGCAGCACCCCCTCAAAGGCCAGGGCTGCCCAGGGGCCTGTGGTGCAGTACCAGGTCTGACCACCAGGTGCCGCCATGGCGGGCACTAGGACCTGAGCGCCAGCCCTGCAAAGTCGGACCCCGGCCTGCCCCAGTGTGAGAGGCGGGACCCCTCTCACAGCGCCACAGCTCTGAATGGTTTGGGGTCAGGACTGCCTCGGTGAAAGATACATGCATACACAATATCGAGCCCCTGTTTGGGGTCCCCAAGCCAAAGACCTGTCTGTAATCTGCTCGCAGCCTGGCTTCCCCTTCACCGGGTTGGCAGGGCCTGCCCGGGACAGACCCCAGGCCGGCCTCCCACCTCCCTCCACAGACAGGACCCTTTCAGTGTCCAACACCAGGCTGGGCCTGGGGGAGCACACCAGGGGACACCAGGGGCAACGCGTACCCCCAGAGCCTCAGGGGGCTGAGGCCAGGGTGCTGTCACTGCACCTTCCTGGACTCTACCTGTGGGTGCATGCGGGCACATGTGTGTGCAGCCATGCATGTGGTAGAGCACACGTGTGCACAGGCATGCATCCCGGAGGGCACGTGTGCACGGGCATGCCTGCTGGAACACACAGGTGCACCCTCATGCCCTGGTTCACACGCATGCAGGGCAAGGAGGGGTGGGGGGGTGGGGGGGTGGGGAGGTGGGTCACCCAGCCCTGCCCATGGCGTCCCATCTGCAGCTTGAGCCCACCCTTGCTGCTCTCTGGAGCTAGAGACGGTGGCGCTGCCTTGGGCTGGCAGTATGCTGAGCCCCGCCCCATGGCCTAGTGGTTGTAAGGTTACATTACACCCAACAGAAGCCAAGCGGACACCACGGTACCGCATCAGGATAGTAACGCTCTCGCCACTAGTGTGGCCCAGCCAGCTGTGTGTGTGGCCAGGAGGGAGGAGGACCCAGCCAGGGGTGGGGCTGGGGGCACAGCGCCCCCTTCCTCTCTCCCCGGAGCCTGACTCACCTTGCTGACACTTGGGCCCTGTGTAGCCGTCCACACAGTGGCACTGCCCACTGACCGGGTCGCAGTCGGCCCCGCCCCCACAGTCACAGCGCAGGGCACAGCCGGGCCCGAAAAAGCCCACTCTGCAGTCTGCAGGAGGGAGGCGGCAGGAGAGACAGGCCTGAGTGCTGACTCCATCTGCCCAGCCGGGGAACCCCAGGCCTGCAGACCATCCCCCATGTGAGGTTGTGCGGGAGCAAAAACCTCACGTCTCAGGTTCCCTGCCCTGTGCGAGCTCTCACATGGGAAAGCGCCAGCCACCAAGAACCTGCCCGGAATCCCAGCCCCGGGGCTGGCAAAGGGGGGCCAGAGGTCAGGAACGCCGTCCCAGGGGCACGTGTGCAGCCCTCAGAGGGTGGCCCCAGCTGTCCCCATACATGTTGGCAGTTCAGGAAGGACTTCCCACATAACCAGGGCCTCCTCTTATGACCACGGCCTCTACCCCGGGACTCTGTGGGCGGCCTGAGGACAACCCAAGTTGGAGCTCCACTGGGACCCCTCCAAGCAGCCGCCCCACTGCAGAGGGATGGAATGGGCACAGAAGGGCGCCAAGCCCAGACCTGGACATGGCACACGTGTGGCTCAACCTATGCAATCAATATTTGTCACTCATGGGACCCGCAACTGTGCCCCCCACCAGTGGCACCCCAGACTTACCAAGGTCACAGTTGGCCCCCATGCGCCCTGGGGGGCAAAGACAGTGGCCAGTGACGGGGTCACAGGGTGCCCCCCCCTTGCAGTCACACCGCTGGCGGCAGCCCTCTCCGAATGAGCCTGGCTCACACCCTGGTGGGGGGGCAGTGGGCTCAGCATCTCCTCTGTCCCAGTTCAGGACTGGGCAAGGGGGTCAGGTGGGAGCACAGGGTGAGGAGTACTCACCCGTCTCACAGAGCTGGCCGTGGAGGCCAGCGGGGCAGAGGCACTGGCCGCTGACAGGGTGGCAGGGGGCTCCATGCTGACACTCGCACACCCCCTGGCAGCCAGCCCCATGGAAGCCAGGGGGACAGGCTAAGGGAGACTGGGTTAGAGGCCCGGCCTCAGTTTACCCAAGCAAAAGACGGGGCTCAGGGCCTGGGCTCCCCCTTTCTCCCACCCAGGCCCAGCTCCCCCATCACTGAGCCCCAGCCGGGACTCAGGCGGGAGCTCCACCGGGTCCAATACGACCCCACAGTAAGCTGGGGTCAGGCCTTATCTCACAGGCCTGTGAGCCCAGGTCAGCCCAAATCCCCCACCCCATGACTCACAGTGCTCGCATGCCTGGCCGTAGAAGCCAGGGCCGCAATGGCAGGTGCCCATGGCGGGCTCACAGGTGCCGTTGTTGAGGCAAGAGCACTCCAGGCGGCAGGCGGCTCCGTAGCGCCCGGCAGGGCAGGCTGCAGAGAGCCAGCAGGTCAGCCTCCTGCTGCAGAAGTGCAGGGGGCACGAGGGCCGGCCGGCCCTGGGCACTAGCCTGATCCAGGTCACCCGGGAGCCGGCCCTCCAGCCCGCACGGGACGAGCCCTCCCAGCCAGCCTGGACACTCACCCAGCTCACAGTGCAGCCCCATCCAGCCCAGGCCACAGGAGCAGCTGCCATTGGCGGCATGGCACAGGCCTCCGTTTCTGCAGGAGCACACGTGCTCACAGCTCATGCCAAACCGGTTCTGGGGACAGCCTGCAGACAGAAGCCAGGGGCTGCTTGGAGCTCTGGCCCGGGGCTGGACCTACTCTGAGACACATCCCCACCAGGTCTGACATTCACTCAACAAACTCTTCCTGGGGCCTCTCGGGGCTAGTCTCTGCCTTCTGGGCACACATGTGCCAGGGAGCAACACCAACCCAGAACTGCCCATTCACCCACCTCTCAGTAGGCCAAGGCCAGGCCTGACTGAGGGCTGAGGGTAAGTCGGGGGAAAGGGGCCAGGCCCCTCCAGAGGCCTCGAGAGCTTGCCCAGCCTACGGGAGGAGGCGGCACTCTGCCGGGGTTCATTTTCGGGGCTGAGAGGAGGCCAGGCAGCCTAAACTCCAGATAGCCCCTATCCATAATCTGATGACCCATGGCTGCCGTCCTTCCTTCGGGACAAGGACATGGCCTGGCTAAAGCTAGGTCCTGGGGCTTCTGACCCTTTGCTGCCACAGGCTAAGAACCAGCTTGCCCATCTATGGGAACCAGGGGTGGCAGAACGCTCAGCCCTACCAGGGGGCCGGGTACAGGGGCCGCGGGTATGGCCATGAGAAACCAGCTGTGAATTCCATGACCATCACCAGGGCCATCCATTTCTCCACCAAGGCCTGTGCTCCAGGCCTCCCTGTGCCCGGGGTTCCCACCCTTGGGCCAGCAGAAAGGGCCGGAAGAGCCCTGTTTCAAGGGGACGTCACTCAGGAGGCTGGCTCTGTCCTCAAAGGAAATAGCCACCTGGCCCCACCTGCTCTGGGGGTAGAGGGGCTCTGGGTCGGGCACTGTGCAGCCTCCACTGGCCACAGGGATATGGACAGGTCACCTGAGAGCCTGAAGCAGGGGCCAAGACCAAGGACAGGCATAGGATAGTGTTAGATGGCCTGTTGATCAGAGCAGGGCACTGCCGTCCACACAAACAAGGCCTTCACTTCTTATCCGGGGGGTATCCTTGGCGGGGGGAGGGTGAAGGGGGGCCAATAGAGGCCGCAGGTGTGAATGTACCATGGGACCCCCCCGCCGTGCCCCCCCCCCGCTCTGCACCGCCGGCCTGCACCGTGGCCGATGGGGTGACGCCTGGAAGCACCAAGGCAGCAGGCGAACGGGCACTCACCACGCTCACAGTGGGGCCCAGTCCTCCCTGGCGGGCAGGCACAGGTGCCGGTCCCAGGGTCACAGGCTGCCCCCTGCTCGCATCTGCACACGTGTGCACAGCTGGAGCCGAAGCGGCCCTGTGGACAGGCTGTCGGGGGGAAACGGGAGGGTGGCCGCTCTGGCTGGACCCCTCTGCCTGCCATGGTGGGACAGGCACGACAGACAGGGCGAGGCGGGCTCTCCCGGGTCTGGCAGGCAGGGCAGACTGCCTGCCCCCCGCGTCCAGCAGATCCGGCCTCTCCTCTCCCCCGAGGCGCTGTTGGGGGCTGGGCCTGGTCTGCAGCAACAGTGACTCACCGGGGCCCCCACCGCAGCCCCGCCAGCCCGCCAGCATCCCAGACGGGTGGAAAGTCCCCACATGACTCAGGCAAAGGTCGGATTCTCAGCAGGGTGCCCGCTGGCGTTTGCATGGTGGAGGACCGGCTACTGGTGGGCATGACCCAAGTGGGGCGTAGCACATGGCTGAGAGGAGCTGAACTGTGGGCACCAGCTCAGCCCAGCCTGGGGCCAACAGGAAGGTTAGAGAGGTAGGTGGTCTGCGAACTGTCCTCCCGGCAAACTGGGTGGGGGAGCCCTGCCCCCCCGAGGCGCAGGGAGGAGCCACCCTGCCCTCACCCAGCCACTCACGGAGGCTGCAGTCTGTCCCAAGGAACCCAGCGGGGCAGTGGCAGGCCCCCGTGGCAGCGTCACAGGAGCCCCCGTTGAGACATCCACACAGCTGCTCACAACCGGGCCCAAAGCGCCCAGGTGGGCACCCTGCAGAGGGAAAGGCCAGCTGCCAGGGCCCGGCGCGCCGTGTCTGCCCCCCAGTGCAGAGCCTGGCATCCCCCTACCCCGCCCTAAATGAGGGCCTCCCTGCAGGCGGCCCAGGCAGCACTCACGTTGCCGGCAGCCGGTGCCGTGGTAGCCAGCAGCGCACACGCAGGCCCCTGAGGCAGGGTGGCAGGCCTGGTTCCCGCCAGGACATTGGCACTTCTGCCCACAGCTGTCCCCAAAGGTGCCGGGTGGGCAGGCTGGGGTGCAAGCAGAGGTGTCAGTCCTGGCCCAGCCCGAAACAGGTGCCTCCTGAGTTGCCCCAGTGGCCCTCTCGGCATGAGGTTTCAAGGCACACCTCAGGGGACGTGCAACCTGAGCTCCAGGCCACATTAGGGGGGCTGAGCCCCCACTGCCCCAGGGCCCCCTGCTGGCTCACCTACCCTGCTCACAGCCAGACCCAGTGAGGCCTGGAGGACAGCGACACTCCCCAGTGATGTGGTGGCAGGCAGTGCCAGGTGGGCACTGGCAGCGCTGGGTGCAGGCCTCTCCAAACCAGCCCTGCGGACAGGCTGCAGGAAGGCACGAGCTGGGATTGGGGGAGCCTGGGGCCAGCACAGGCCTGGAGGGCTCACAGGATAAAGGACCTACCCCCACCCGGCCAGTGGGCCCAGTGTGCTGGGGGCTCACCATTATCACAGAGTAAACCCCTCCATCCTGGGGGGCAGAGACAGGCCCCAGTGACATGGTGGCAGGTGGCTCCCCGCCGGCAGGCACAGCGCTCCTTGCAGTGAGCCCCAAAAGTGCCCTCGGCACAGGCTGCAGGACGAGACGGCAGGAGGGCCGAGCCCCCAGAGGCTGGGCTGGGGCCAACCGTACCCCAGCTCCCTCCGGTGGGCTTCCTGGGCAGAGGCCCCCCTGCAGGGGACCCTGGGTCGCCCCACCCCCTGTGTGCCAGCCGCCCCTGCTGAGGCCCCTGGAGTGGGGCTAAGTCCACCCCTTGTTGGCCTAACGGGGCCTCAGGCTCCTGCACCAGTCTCCAACCCCCATCCGACTCACAGTGCTGGCACTTGTCCCCGGTCCAGCCAGCCAGGCAAAGGCAGTGGCCCGTGTGCCGGTCACAGAGGCCACCATTGAGACATCTGCAGCTCTGTTGGCAGCCGGCTCCGAAGTGCCCTGGGAGGCACTCTGCAGGGGTGGCAACAGGATGGAGCTCCCGCTTTCCGGGGTAGGACTACGCCCCAAGACCCAGGAGGCCCCTGTTCTGCCTGTGCTCCCTGTGCCCCGGGCCTCCGGAAGGACAGCTGGGTGCTGCTCTCACTGCGGGCCCGAAGCCACACCCCAGGACAATGTGCCCCCCCAACCAGGAAGCCCCCTCTGGCCACGGGGTGGGGGCGCTGGGCCGCGGCCCATTGGGGCGCCAGCCCTGCGTCTCACAAAACCCCCGGGGCCCTCCTTTCTCCTCTGCCTGTCCAGGGCTCACCCTTCTCACAGGCCAGGCCGGTCCAGCCCACTGGGCAGGTGCAGTGGCCTGAGACAGGATCACAGGAGCCCCCATTCTGGCAGAGGCAGGAATGCTGACAGTTCTCGCCGTACAGGCCCTCGGGGCAGGCTGGGCGACAGGGGAGAGAGCAGCATGCAGCCCCGCCGGCCAGGCCCGCAGAGGCCTGGACGCTGCCCCACCCAGAAGGGCCCCCGCCAGCTGTGGGGGGCTCAGCGCTGTAGGGTAAGACCCTAGGTCCTGAGGGTCCTTCCCTCCCCCAGGTGCCACGCGCCCCGTGGGGGCACAGGCTCAGCCCTCTCTGCCCACCTGTCCAGGTGAGCCTGCATCCTTCACATGTGACCTGCTCAGCCCAGCCAGGGGCGAGCGCAACACCTGGCCCCAGACCGCTGCACGGGGCTTACCCTGCAGGCAGGTGGGGCCCGTCCAGCCAGGGCCACAGCGGCACTGCCCGTGGACTGGGTCACAGGAGGCCCCGTTGAAGCAGGAGCAGGCCTGGCTACAGTTGTACCCGTAAGTGAGGGCTGGGCAGGCTGCAGGGGAGAGGGCGGTCAGGCGTCTGGGGCGACGGACCCTGGAAAGGGCTGTAGCAGATCTGGGGTCCCTGGGCCATTGTGGTCACTCTGTACTTCCCGGTGGCCTGGGCGTCCCTCAGGGTGGCCACAAATAGGGACCAACATGCTGGCCTCATGGGCAAAGCAGTGTTCCCAGGGTGGCCGCCTAGGGGCTTCGTTCAGCCAGGACAAGGCCCAGGAGCAAGTCAGGCCCAGTGAACCGGCCCCTCCAGTGCCCAGGGCTGACGGGGCCTCACGCACTCTGGGCGCAGCGCGGGCCCCGGCGGCCGGCCGGGCAGAGGCAGGTGCCGCTCGCGGTGTCACAGGGGGTCCCGGCAGTGCAGTCACAGGCGCGGTGGCAGTCCAGTCCAAAGAAGCCGGCCGGGCAGGCTGCAAGCGGGGGGCGGTGACAGGGAGATGGCCTGGGCCCCCAGGCCCCACCCACACTCCTGGCCACCCCAGCCCGCCCCTCCCTGGCTCACCAAGCTCGCAGAAGGTGCCCCTCCAGCCAGCCAGACAGGTGCAGGCCCCGCTGACGTGGTCACAGGCCGCCCCGTGCTCGCACTGGCACCGCCGCCCACAGCCTGGCCCGAAGTGGCCTTGGGGACACCCTGAGACACATGGTCCCAGCCCACCATCAGCTGGCAGCCATGAGCTTGGCCCAGTCCTGCTCAGGGCCTCTGTCATCCCGGGGGTGGATGGAGACTGCGGGGAGAGGACTGGCTCCCTGCCCCAGGGGTGTTGGGCTCACCCACATGCCTCTGCCCTCGTCCCTGCCCAGGTGTGACCTCTGGCGATGCCCGTAGGAGGACCTGCTCCAGGCTCAGCCCGTACCCACCAACCCAGCCACACGGGGCACACTGAAGGGCATGGCCCTTGGTCCTTGGCAGCCACGCTCCTCCCTTGTCCAGGTGCCGGGTGCCCATGGGATGTGGCAGGCCCCTCCTCTTCCTGCCTGCTGTTCCAGGGGCCTAACGCTGGGCCAGGCAGTGGAAGGGTGGGGCCAGGGCCCAGGCGGGGAAGGGTAGCTAGGTGAGCTCAGGTGAGGAGAGACCACCTGCTTGTCTGGGGGCAGGGGGCAGGGCTAGAGCCCCCAGCTCTTACATGCACGTGTGCATGTGTGTATGTCATGTGCACACGCATGTGTGTGTGCCTGTGAGCATGTGCACATGTGCCCCTGCATGCACACCCCCCGGGGAGCTCGGCTCTGGGCCGGGCCGGAACTCACGCTGCTCGCATCGCGGGCCCACGTAGCCGGCCTCGCACAGGCACAGGCCGCTGCCGGCATCGCAGCTCCCATGGCCTGCGCTGCAGTTGCAGGCGTAGCTGCAGTCAGGTCCCCAGTGCCCGCTGTCACAGGCTGCAACACAGCCCCGTCATCCTGGCTGGGCCCGGCCGAGCCCACAGGCAGCATGGCCAGGTCGGGGGTCGGGGCCTCCGCCAGCCCCCCAGGTCCTGAGTGGAGGCGTCTCCGGGGGGAGGGATGCCGGACAAGCGGCACCTACCTGACTGGCAGCTGAGGCCGGTCCACCCAGGGGCACAACTGCAACGTCCGGTCACTGGGTGGCAGTGCCCGTCGTTGGCACAGGAGCACCTCATGTGGCAGTCCAGCCCAAACCAGCCTGCTGGGCACACTGCAGGGGAAGGAGGGTGAGCGGGGGGCCGCAGACCACAGGCGGGGGCTGAGGTCGGGCGGCACCGCACTCACCGTCCTGGCAGCGGCTGCCCGTGTAACCGGGGCGGCACCGGCAGGCTCCGGTCTCGGGCTCACAGGCAGCACCGTGCTCGCACGCAGGGCAGATCTCCTGGCAGCCGAGCCCCCAGTGGCCCTCGGGACAATCTAGCCCCCCACGGCCAGTCAGTCTCCCAGGGTCTTGCTCGGCCTGTCTGGCACAGCACCGAACCCCACGCCCAGCAGCAGGAACCGCTGTTCCCACCTGAGCCGGTCCAGGGGAGGCAGGGGGGAACTCCTGGCCCCTCTATGGCTCCAGGGTGCCACCCCCGGGAAAGGAGCCCCTGCCCCAAGGTGGCTCAAAAGGCACAAGGGGAGGCCCAGCGGAGGGGACAGGGGGCGCCCATGCAGGAAAAAGACAGCTTAGAGGGTAAACCTCAGGCCAGGAAGGGCTGGGGCTCTGCTGGGCAGCCTGTCCCCTTGGCCGACAGGTTTCCGGTACCCTCCATGGGCATGGCCAGCCAGGCCAGCCGCAGAGCCCCACGCCCAGACCCAAGGGTGGTTCAGCCAGGGCTCCTGCAACTGCTGTGGACAGGCAGGGGTCTGGTCAGGGCTCCCAGGCACAGCCCAGGACGGGGCTCCCCAAACAGGGCCCAGGGCTGGGCCACACCTGGAGTGGGGCAGCAGAGGGATGCGAAGGGACCGCGGAACATGCCTGCCACTCACCTGCCCCACAGTCGTCCCCGGTCCTTCCAGGTGGGCACAGGCACTGCCCCGTGACCCTGTCGCAGGGAGCCCCCCTGCAGGAACAGGAACCTGAGCAGCTCACACCAAATGTCCCCGCTGGGCATTCTGCAGAAGCGGGTAGGGAGGGCCTCAGCCACCTCCACGTGGAGCGGCCCTCCTCCCTCAGGCTCCCGCAGCTGCTCCCTGCCCTCGTGGGGATGCTGGCCACAGCCAAGGTCCCCTGGGTGACCAGGGAAGCCACAGGAGTGGGCAGGAGACAGGGAACACAAGGCAGGGTAGAAGGGGCCGTGGGGGAGAGTGGTAAGGGGTGGCCTGGAGGACACGGCCAGTCAGGGCCTGGGGCCGGGGCGGGCCGGGGCTGCCAGTCAGCAAAGCTGAGGCTGCGTCAGGCACGCGGGACCCTGAGGAGTGCCCAGGAATGAGCGGCAGGGCCAGCTCTGCCCTCCCTCCTGCCACCTGGATCCACCTGGGAACCCTCAGAGGTGTCGCCCCTCCATGTCCCCCACCACCACTGGGGAGTGAGAGGGTCCTGAGAAAGAGTGGCCCAGGCGGGCTCGGCAGAAGCAAGGCCTCAGGGAAGACTGTAGGTGCCCTGGAGCCCCGCCCCCCCATGAGGGCGTCCCAGGCCCCCTCCACACTCCCCACGCCTGCCCTGGCTGCGGTGGCCTGGGTAGTGGAAGGCGTCTGCCTGCCCCCACGCCACGCGGCCCTTGATGCTACCAGAAAGCTGAGGAAGCTGTGCACAGCCCGGGGGAGAGGGTGGCTGCGGCCTAGGGTCCCGCCCACAGAATCAGCCCGCTGATCAAAATGCCCCTCGCAGGGCTGACAGCTAGGATGTGCCCCGTCTGAATTGGGGTAGGCGGAGTCCCAGGCCTGGGGCCTTCCAGGGCCCTGATGGCGGCTCCGGGACAGAGGACACACTCCAGCAAATCTTGTCATGACAGCCCATCCCGAGAGCACCCACCCACACCCCACCACAGGGCACAGGCGCAGCACAAGCGCACACCCCAGGTGGTGAGGCGCAGCTCACACGCGTGTGGAGTGCACACACAGCACACACCGCAGCCACGCCAGGGAGAGGCCGGGCGGCGTGGGCTGCAGCCATCCCCCCAGGCCTCAGGAGCCCCCTCTCCGCTAATTGGGGGCAGGCGCGTGTTTGGGGCGGTAATGTATTCCAGACCTAACAGCAGTGGGGGGCCCATCGTTTCTATAAAACTATGTGTGTCATTTCCTGTGGCTCATCCTTGCAGCACTGGAGGCTTTTAAAGAGAAAAGGAAAACAGAATGAGAAAGCCAGCAGGGAAGAGCTGCGGTGAAGCCCTTTCAAGCCTCAGCACACAGGCCGCCGGCGTGGGGCCAGGCAGCGACTTGCACGTGTGCGCGTGCTCATGCGTGTGAGTGGGGGCGGGGCAGAGGCGTCGGGACAGCCGGCCGGCCAGCCAGCGGGGCTCGTGAGCGTCTGTGGTGCTTCCACAAGCAGGGCTGCTAGAGGTGGCCCAGGACCCAGGGCGCTTCCGCCACCAAGTCGGGCTGGGGCTCCTGGCCGCGTTCCAAGCCCCACACACCCCTCCTGTGGCAACAGCACCAAGGGCTCTCAAAAGGGTCATCACTGGGGTCCCCGGGGCCACCGCACGGGCAGAGCTGGCCTGGGTGCAAAAAGACCCCTCAGCTCAAGCCAGGCTGAGCCCCCAGGACCCTCCTTATTTCCCAGGGGGATGGGCAGCTAGGTGACAGCGCTGAGGGGATGCGCCTACGACTAGGGGTAGCTCAGGCCAGCTGCCCCCCGGCTTTAGTCACGCCACAGCTCTCGCCCAGGCCCTGTCCACCAGGGTCCAATGGGTACGGCCAGTGTGTGTGCTGTGTGCCAAGGGAAGTCCCAACCTGCCATCAGCAGCCCCTATTCTCACACCGAGGGCCTTTTCCCACTCTGACCACGACGTAAGTGAGGGACCACAGGCCTGTGCCCATTCACATCATCCAGGCCTCAGCAGCCATGGGGAGGGCCTTCCATCACCACCCACACCTCAGGCCGGCACCTCTGGGCCAGACTCCGCTCCCGGCCACCCGCCCCAGGAGCAGCTCCCTCTGGCTGGCGGGCTGGCCCTCAGGAAAGTGCTCCTGCACCCAGCTCCGGCGCGGTGCACGCTCCGTATACGGGGGAATGAATGAGTTAGTGAGGGAACGATTTTTGGAGAGGCATCGACCAGTTTCCGGGCCAGGCCCTGGCCACACACACTAGCAGCCCTCACAGGGGCACAGGGACAGGAAGACTAGCATGACAAGGACAGGGACACAGCAGGTAAAGGTGGCAACCCGGGCCAGGCAGGCGCAGGGCTGACTCAGCCTCCAGCTCACGGCACTTCCGGTGCCAGTGCCCAGCTCGGGCCCGATGGCCCGCACCCCACCCCGCCACCAGGGGCCAGCCACTCACCTTGGTCACAGCCCTTCCCCCGGTAGCCGGCAGGACACTGCTTCCCACACTCGCCACTGACAGGGTCACAGTCCAAGCCCAGAGGACAGACACATGCCTGCCGACAACCAGGCCCAAAAAAGCCAGGCTCACACTCTGTAGGGGGCGAGGAGAAAGGGGCCTGTGGGGTTCAGCCGGCACCAGGGGCGCCCCCCACACTCCCACACTCACCGTCCTGGCACCGCTCGCCCCGGAAGCCCGCCTTGCAGGAACAGCTGCCATCCCGGCTGTCACACGCCTGCGTATTCCGCTGCTCACACCTGCACTCCTCAGAGCAGCCCGGCCCAAAGGCCCAGGGTGGGCAGGCTGCCCCCACAGAACCATGAGGGGCCTGGCACCTGTGTGCACCGGCCCCTCCCCAATCCCGGGGGCTCCAGCCTGTTTGCTGGACTGTGTCCGGGGGCCCAGCACAGAGCTGGCACAGCTACTGGTGTCTCAGAGGCCCGGGCCACTGAAACGGGGTCTCAGCGAAGCTCAACAGTTTGCCCTGGGTCACCCCACTTCCAGCGAGGACGGTCTTGGGGTCCCAGTGTTCTCTCCTCTGGACAGTCCTTTTACAGATCATGTAAAGAGCTGCCTGGACAAAGCCCTTCATCCAGCCGCCCCTCCATGCCCTCCCCCGGACCAGGGAGGGGTGACCCCACTGGGGGCTCGGGACTCGACCTTGCCTCCCCAAAGCTCCAAAAGTCCAAGATGAGCGCTGTACCCCAGGAGCTTCCGAGAGGCCTGCCACCTCCCGGACGGGGCTAGGGACTGCCCACCCAGACGCCCTGGAAGCAGGCAGTCCAGAGGATGAGACCTGGAGGGGACCCCACATCCTAGCCAGGGGACCTCACTGACCCCCGTGTCCTCATCAGCTAATGGTGAACAATCAAGCCCAAGCCAGACTGGGGACCGCAAGGCACAGCACGAGCGCTCAGACCCTCGGCCCCGGGGCAGCCAGCGGGCAGTGGGACTCACCCAGGCGGCAGTAGCGGCCGTAGAGCCCTGGGTCACAGAGGCAGGCCCCATACAGGCGGTGGCAGCGGCCCTGGTTGGCACAGTTACACTTCTTGAGACAATGTTTGCCATAGAAACCCTTGGGGCAGCCTGGAGGAAGGCGGAGCCTCGTGAGTGCCCGCCCAGACACAGCCCCAAGCCCGAGGAGACGCCGGGGGGGGGGACCCCAGCACCCAGGACAGGAGCCAGGAGTGGCCTGGGCCCCCGGGGCGTGGCCAGAGGGCTCCGGTTCCTCCAGCAGCCTGAGGATCCCCGCCAGGGAAGGACCCAGCGGGTGGGTGAGGGCACCACAAGGTCAGGGCAGGCATGAGATGAGCCCCACGGACGGGGCCGACTGCCCTGGCTGGCCCGTCCTCCCAGGGTCTGTGGCCTGGGCAGCGGCCAGGGTGGGGGGCCAAGCACGTTGCCCAGCACCCAAGTGGGGTATGCACGGAGACCTCACCCCGACCTTCCGTATCTGACTCACATCTACAGCGTCCTGACTTCTGTCCCTCGAGGGTCCCTAGCCCGACCTCTGGTCCTCAACGAGGGAAGGACACACGGCCCCAGCTGCCCAGGGGCCAGGGTGAGGGAGGGGCTCTGGCTGGCTCCCCTTCCCAAAACGCTTCCCCGCCCTGACCCTGCCTCCGGAGGGGCTACAGGGCGCTGCATGGTGACCCCGAGATACATCCATGTCCGAATCCCCACCATCTCCAGGGGCGGACCATGGGTTACCTAAGCTGGCCGAACCCAACAAGCGACCTTAGAAGAGAAAGGAGAGGCAGGCTGCAGATGGGAAGGCGGAGCGGAGATTGGCGGGGCCACAAAAGCGTCCAGGGAATGAACTCAGCGGTCGAGGAGCCGTCCAGCCCCCGAAAACTGGCCTGCCAGGTCTCTCTTAGGACTGACCTCAAGCTCACCTGCACAGGCACTTGACCCGCAGGACCCCAACTGAGACCCACATCTCTGGGAAGCCACATGACACCACAAGCAGAAGCACTGAAAAGCAGACCCTTTACCTGCCTGGAGTCCTTGGGGTCCATTCAGGGCCCGTCACACAGGCAGCTTCTAACAGGCAGTGGATTTCTCAGCCCTCAGCAGAACAGAAATGGCAGGTTGGAAGGGAAGAAAGGCAGGGAGGCTGATGGAGCCGAGAAGGCCGAGCAGAGGGAGGAAGAGGAGAGACCGGACAGCTGCCCCTCGGACCTCACGGGCCACCCCGAGGCGCTGCAGACGGGGCCCAGGGGTTGCTAACATCTGCTTGCTAAGGCAGGAAGTTCTCAACACATCAGCCACTTCTCCAGCGAGACAGGCGGAATTTTAAAGGTCTGAAGACTTAAAGATGAAGCATTAGCTGCCTGAGAAAGTTACCTACGTGGGCTCTCAAATTCCTCCAGAAACGCCGACACTTCCGAGTTAGAAAGGAAGTGCAGCTATGGGTCCAGGTGTGATCCCTTCAGCAAATCCCACCTGGCCACCATATAGCTCTACTTGAGTGCTTTCAGGAACGAGGAGCTCACTACCTATCAGGGGAACCCGTTTCAAAAGTGCTACTCTCCTGTCACGTCCTCACCATCTGCTATCAGTTAAGCCCCAGGAAAGCTAGCAAACCATGAAAAATCAATGTTTTCCTTAATAAAGGGCCTTATCGTGTTGCTTTCCCCACTCCCGTGGAAGGCAGGCAACTAGGAAAAAGCAGGGTGGGGAGCTCAGAGGTGGCTCCTCCCACTCCCATCCAGCCCAGGGACAGTCCCAGAGGCACAGAGGAACTGCACCCACCGTCCTCACAATGGGCTCCACCGACACCTGGAGGGCAGCGGCAGGTCCCCGTCACAGGGTCACAGGCCCCGCCGTTCTGACAGCTGCAGGATGAGCTGCAGTTCTTCCCAAAGGTTTCTGGAGGACAAGCTGCAGAGGGTGACAGGGAAGCAGGGGGTCACTGGCCACAGAATGACTCGGCCCAGAAGCCCCTCCAGGGGCACTGAGACGCCCTCCTGCAGTTTGAGCCACCCAGTTCCAGAGCAACAAGCACGGTACCCCAGGTGGCCGCCCTCACGCAGGACAGACATCACTAATCGATCGCCACATCCTCTCCCTCTGAACTCCAGCACATCCACCTTCCCCACCAGGACTTCAACAGGCAGGCCATCAGGAGAGTCACTACAGCCCTGAGACCAACGTGCCAGGGCCATCCTTGGTCTGGGGTCATTGGAAAGGAGTGACGCAGGCTCCGGACAGGGGCTGGGCAGGCAGTTTTCGAAAGTGCTCGAGCTGCCAACGTGCTGTGGGCCTGGGGCAGCCGCTGCTCCCACTGGGGCGCGGCATGACTGGCCCACCCACCAGTCCTCCTCATCAGACACCCTCCACTGTCTCCGCTGCTGGCTTCTCACTGGAGCCCTGTCGGCTGTAACATCCGTGAGGGGCAGACAACTGGCCTTGCTACTTCCCGGGGCCTCCCAGCACCCAGATCAGTGCCTGGCACAGAGCAGGCAGAGGTAGGTACCGAATGAATGAGTGAGTGAGTGAATAAGTGAACGGACACATCCACATGGACCCCCCCTCCCAGGGCTGGCAAGGAGCAAACTGAATGGAGGGCCCTGGGGCTCTCAGGCCCCTGCCTCCGCCCCACCCTCCCCGGCACAGCAGCCTCACTCTCGTTGCAGACGAGCCCGGTCCAGCCCTCGGGGCAGTCGCAGCCGTCCAGGCCCGGGAGGCAGGCCCCTCCATTCCTGCAGTCATCACAGGTCAGGCTGCAGTCTGGGCCGAAGGAGTCATCCAGGCAGACTGGGGGCAGATGGGAGAGGGGTCTCAGACCGCCCAGCTCCAGTGCACGGGCGTCGGCTCTGGTCCTGAGACCCGAGAAGCGGGCACAAGGGACATCCTCTGCCCGTGAAAGCCCCCAGGGGGCGAGGTGGGAGGTGGGGGCCCGGTCCAGCCCAGGCTCAGCCCCGGACGTGCTATGCAAACTGCGTGAGAGGCTGGACCTCTCAGCCTCGGTCAGACGAGGCCACTGCAGGGGTCCTTCCTCAAGCCTAAAACCTAAGGGTGGCCCAAGGGGACGCCGCCGGCGGCCTCCCGGGAACACAGCCCACTCTGGCACTGCCTCTCACCGAATCTCTCCGCCAGCGTGTGTTCACCCCGGGCCTCTGCCTCCTCCTCCTCCTCCTCCTCGGCGCCCATGTAATCATCCTGGAAGAGGTGGGGCAGCTGGTCCCGCAGCACCGAGACGTGTGGGAGGGGCCGCACGAAGGGCAGCTGGCCATCCAGGTCCACCTCGGCCACCTCCAGGGCTGGGCGGCACACAAAGGCCCCTTAGCCCCTGCCGCCCACCTCATGCCTCCCCTGCCCCTCGGTGGCCAGAGCCAGCTCAGGGCCCCCACCTACAGCCCCCCAATGCCCTTCCTGCCCTGGTCTTCGATGGGGCGTATGGGGGGGCGCGTCCGAGCTGCTCTCCTGACCCTGCTTCTCAGGACAGACAAGGCCCTGGGTCCCGGGGACTGGCCTGTGCCGCACGTGCCCCAGCTCCAACCCAGCCCCACCTGGCTCCAGGGGCCTTGGACGTGGAGGGGGAGGTGGGGCAGCAGAGCTCTCCCTCTGGACGCTGTCTTCAGTCCTGGGGATGCTGCTCCTTCTCTCACCTGGGCACACCCAAAGCTGGACGGTCTCAGACCTGAGCTACACTCTGGCCTGGGGGACGCCTATCTGACCAGGCCTCCCCCCGCCCCCGCCCTGTCCCGCAGCAGGAGGCAGGGCTAATGTGAGGCCCAGCCAGCCAAGAAGCTGGGCGTCAGAAGGCCAGGGGCACGGCCCTCCGGGAAGGGGGCCTGGTGGTGACAGGCGGAGACTCACCGCTGCAGCCCCTGCGGTCCTCGTCCAGCCGGAAGCCAACCTCGCAGGAGCATTGGAAGGAGCCAACCAGGTTGGTGCAGTGATGCTCACAGCCGCCTCGGCCGGACGCACACTCGTCCACGTCTGTGGGCAAACCGGGGCGCTGCTGGGGCTTGGGGGCTCGGGAGGCCCCTACTGCCCAGCCCTGTCTGCGGGACTCAGGCCCAGCAGCCACGCTCACTGGGTGATGCCCCTGCCACAGCCATCCTCCTGTCCTCAGGGTCAGAGTGGCAGTGGACGCACTGCCCGAGGAAGGCCAGGCTGGGGGCAGCCAGGGGTGCCAACCCCGTCCTGTGAGAGGCCAGTGACCACAGGTCGAAGAGCAAGTGGGCAGATCCGTGCAGACCCCTTTGGACCGCGGGGGCTCAGCCAACACCCAGAGCACAGGGCAGGCCCAGAGCCAGCCCCAAGCCCTTTCGTAGGGTGGCCCCACCGCCCCGCCGCCCCCGCTCACCCTCACACCCGCAGCCGTCATGGCTGAGCTGGTAGCCGGCGTAGCAGCTGCACTCGTACCCGCCAGGGCTATTGGTGCAGACCTGCCGGCAGCACGGTGAGTCTGCACAGTCGTCAATGTCTGAGGGCACACACGGGACCTGCTGGTACCCAGGTGCCACCCGCACCGTCCACAGGCACCCCCAGGACGCACAGCACAGCCCCAGGGCCACCCCACCTGCTGTGAGGGCCAGACTGGAGGTGGGGGTGGGGAGCCCATCTTGGAGGCAGGGTCTCCCTGTGAGGGGAGAACCCCCCGCACACCACAGCACGAGGGGCCTTTACCCCACTGAGCTGAGCTGGAGGACGGGGCGCTGATGGGACCACGGGGGTGGGGAGTGCTCAGGGGGTCACTGTGCTGCCTGCCACCAGGGCCCACCCCCTGACCGCCCCCCAGCCTGGGGCAGAGACTGCTGGGTGTGACAAGACGGAGATTTCGTGTCATGGCATCAAACCAGTCTGCAGACGGGCAGCCGTGAGCCCCGGGTCTGGGGCGTGGGGCGTCTGGCAGGAGCTGGCTCGCACCGACACACGTCTTCTGGTCCTCATCCAGCTCGTAGCCTCCGGGGCAAGTGCACAGGGGCCCCCCGCTGCTGTGGCTGCAGCCATGCGAGCAGCCGCCATTGTTGGCCTCGCAGCTGTTCACAATCTCCATCTCAATCCCTGAGACGAGACCCGCCACCAGGGACGTGGGACGGGGTCTGGGGTGACACCCCCACCCGGCAGCCGACCTGGGGCCCCCAGCCCCACTCTACTGGGACACAGGCAGCACGGAGCTCCTGGGCCAGCGCCCACCCACATCCCCCACACCTGTCACGGCCTTTGATTGACAAGGAAGCCCTGTTCCTCAGCCAAAGCAAGCAGGCAGCCCGTGGGAGCCAGGGAGCCATGTTGTGGCCCCCAGGCACCTCCACGCCCCGTGGCGCCCATGCCCACCGCCCACTGTCCACTCACTGTAGCACTGCCGGCTATCGGCCCCCAGTTCATAGCCGGTGTGGCACACACACTTGAAGGACCCGTGAGTGTTGAGGCAGCTGTGGGCACACTGGGCCAGCCCCGTGGCACATTCGTCCACATCTGGATGGGAGAGATCAAGAGGGAGGGCCCTGGGCCTGTGGCCTGGGGGGTGCCTTAGCCTGGAGGGGACCCCGCGGGCTCAGGGCTCAGGCCCTCATGTCCTCTCCCGCCTTTCCCATCCTGCGGCTCCAGGACCAGGGCCGGCCCCTGAAAGCATCGGTGTTTTCATCAACAAGTTTCCGGTGTGGCAAAGGGCTCCGCCCCTCTGTGCCCGCGGTCCCTTGGCCGTGACCCCTCCAATCTCACCAAGCCCCCTGTCCGGGTCCTGGCCCAGGAGGGGCCTTTTCACTCCTGCCTCTGGGGCCAGAGGGGGAAAGTGCCCAACAGCTGCCACTGGCATGCCGTTATCAGCACTGGCCAGCAAGGCCCGGGTCCGTGTTCCCAGCCACAGCTCTGGCCATCAGCCCTGTGTCCTGCTGTGCCTGCCAAGCCACCTGCATCCAGAGTGACACTGGAAAGGATTCCTGCGTTGGTGGTGCGTGGAGCCACGGGGCTTCCACCCCTGCAGCCTGTCCCCAACGGCCATCTGGCAGGACGCACACAGACCCCTCCCAGGCTGCTCCTGCAGAGCCGCATGTAACGGGGAGGAGTGGGGGCCGCCGAAAGTCTTGAGGGGGCGACTGACCCACCCCGCCCAGCCTGGGAAGTGGGAGCGGCCCCGCTGGGATCAGGGCGCCCCTGACCAGGCACACCAACAACCACAGAGACAGCACGTGAGATGTCACCTGGGCTCAGGGAGGCGCTTCTTCCCCTTTTCCCTTCCTTATCGCTTTTGTTTCCCTAACAAGCAGGTCTCTTGCTTGGGTGATAGCAGAAATATTTAACAGTAAAACACAGCTGAAGTCTCCCGCTTGCTGCTGCTAAAATGAGGCTCTGCTTGGAAGCAGCCCCTCACGTGTCCCCGCCCCTCCTCCCTGGCCCGGACCCCGCCAGCCCGGCTCCCACAGGCGGGGTGCAGGAGATGCAGGGAGGCCAGCCCGGGGTCCCTCCTCCATTGGCCCTGGGGCAGGACCCCGGCATGGGGAGGCTGTCTCACCTTCGCAGGCCTTGCGGTCCGCGGCCAGCCGGTACCCGGCGTGGCACTCGCAGTGGGCGAGGCTCCGGAGCGCCTGGCACGTGTGCATGCAGCCACCGTTGCGGTCCGCACACGGGTTTCTCCCTGCAGGCACGGGACCAGAGGGGAAGAGGATAGGGCCGGAGGTGGGAGGCCCTGGCAGAGTCGGGGTACCCGGCGCCTCTCGTGAGGCCCCACCTGGCGCTCTCGCCCTGCCCTCCGTGTCCAGTCTGAAAGGCGGAGTCCCGGATGTGGGAGTCCCGGGGACACCCCCAAGAGCACCACTGGGTGCCGGCCCACTCCTCCCAGTCTCCTTGTTGGAACCACGGTGCCTGGAGCTCCCCCAGCCCCAGGACCCCAGCCATTATGCACCCACTGCTGGCCTGGACCCTCAGACCCTCATACTCACTCCTGGTCTGGGACTCACAAGGGGGGTCATGTCTCAGGACCTGCTCCACCCCGCCCCCGTCTTCGTATCTCAGGGGGACCCCTGAGCCTGTTCTGCCTTCTTCATCAGCAAAACCAACTCCTTCCTTGACTGGCACCCCGAGACCCAAGCGCAAGCTGCCAGATGGGGCCTGGGCTGCCTCCTCCACCAAGGGCCGGGCACTGGGTCCCACGTACCCCGCCGAGCCCAGGGTGGGTCTCAGAACCGAGGACCACGCAGGATGCCCGTCCTGAGCCCCCTGCCCCTACAGATGCAGAATCCCGGAGCACAGCCCAACGAGCTGCCCCTCTGTGCCTGCCAGGAGCCTGGCGATGCCCAGCGCCCCTCAGCAGCCCGGGGCCCACCTCCCCTGAGGTCCCCTTCCAGCCCGGGGGCCCCGCCTCCCCTGAGGTCCCCTTCCAGCCCGGGGGCCCGCCTCCCCTGAGGTCCCCTTCCAGCCCGGGGGCCCGCCTCCCCTGAGGTCCCCTTCCAGCCCGGGGGCCCACCTCCCCTGAGGTCCCCTTCCAGCCCAGGGGCCCCGCCTCCCCTGAGGTCCCCTTCCAGCCCGGGGGCCCGCCTCCCCTGAGGTCCCCTTCCAGCCCGGGGGCCCCGCCTCCCCTGAGGTCCCCTTCCAGCCCAGGGGCCCCGCCTCCCCTGAGGTCCCCTTCCAGCCCAGGGGCCCCGCCTCCCCTGAGGTCCCCTTCCAGCCCGGGGGCCCGCCTCCCCTGAGGTCCCCTTCCAGCCCGAGCAGCCAAGCAGGGAGCTGCCTGCTGCCTCTGGCCCTGCGCCAGGCTCGGGCCACGAGGCTCCTGGGCAGGTCTGTGGGTACGTGGAGCATGGCGGTGCCACGGGGGCCCAGCCCAGTGCCCCTGCTGGGAGCCGGTGCACACTCACGGACGCAGCGCTTGCCATCTTCCTGGAGCTGGAACTCGGGCCGGCACTGGCAGCGGTGCTGGTTTGCCGTGAGCTGGACACAGTTGTGCTGGCAACCACCATTGCCCATGGCACAGGAGTTGATGGCTGGTGACACAGAGAGAAGCCCAGATCAACCCAGGAGAACGGACGACCAAGGGGCTCCATGGAGCGGAGGGTGGCATGTGACCAGCTCCTGCAGAAAGCCCCCAGAACTGTCCAGGACCCTCAGGGCCACTCAGAGCCCATCCTCCTTTCCATCTCCATCCCAGAAGTAGGGACTTCAAAGGGTGACAATGTTCCTATATGATTCGCGGGCTTGGCTTGGCTTCTCAGGCCACACACAGGGGATGCAGGACCAGTCCATCTCTGGACCCCCTGCCCAGCCTGCCCCAGGACGGGACGCACAGGCGCTGCAGAGCAGACAGCCCCTCTTTGGAGGCTGGTGTCACCCAGCACAGAATGCAAAACACGGGGCCACCCGAGGACCAGGGTGTCCAGGATCAGAAGCTGAGCAGACTGGGAGGCTCCTTGGAGGAGGCAGCAGGCCAGCAGGGGCTGGTGGGGCCCAGACACTCCACTATCTTGGTCAGCAGGCCAGTGCAAAGGGGCAGATGTGGGATTGCTGTGGACAGTCTCCGTGGCCGGCAAGCCTGGCCCCCAGTTCCTGACGGGCCATGTCGCTCCTGCCCACCCCAGACCGGGCCCAGCCCACGCCTGACCTCACACAGTCCCCACTCCAAGCAGAGGACATGGGGACAGCACTGGGTGAGGCCACAGAGCCAGGGAACCCGCGTCCCAGCCCCAGGACAGCAGCCCAGCCTTCACGCTCAGGTGCCTAGAGGGCAAGGCCTGCTAGGTCAGGCTGGCCGAGCGGGTGCCCGTGTACTGAGTGGATGGGTGGGGCCGTGCCTGGGGAGGAGGTGCTGAGCGAGGCTGGGTGCCCAGGGTGGGCCCTGAGCCCCTAGCAGTCCCATCAAGTCTCTGGTGGTGGCCTTGTGGTCAGAGAACAGTCAGCCCATGCTCCCGACTCCCTCTATTAAAACACTGGAACTGCAGGGGAGCAGGGCTTCACCCGAGGTGCCACCTGAGCTGTCATCACAGGCTCTGGGGGCTGCCAGCCTCGGGGTGCGTTTGGGAGGCCGCTGGTCACCTTGCAAATGGGCGCCAGCGCAGGGGCGGAGCCAGCTGGGCACAGCCATGGCGTCCCGACCGCACCGGCGGGGCTCGGGCTCTCTGCCAGCAGCAAGCGTGTTTCAAAAGCCCGACAGCATTCACGGTGCTGTCCTACTCCTCACGCGGGGTGAGTGAGTGCGACGCCTGAGCTGAGGGTCCCCTCCTAGGGCCAAGCCAGCCCTGGGTGGGGGGGGCGGGGGTGACACCCAGGGGTGGCGGTGAAGGCTATGGCTCCTGGCCATACCTGGCACTGGCCCATTTGGGGGGAGGAGCAGCAGAGACACGAGGCCTGGGCAGGACCGAGGCCAGCTCATCACGTCCCCGTCGGCCTCTGAGAGCCCTCCCCACCCACCCAGCCCCCGTCGGGCCGATGCCCAAGGCCTCACCTGAGACAGCTCTGCTTAGGCTGCCTCCATCACTCCAGGGCTTTCCCAGCACGGCCTGGGCCAGCCCCACCCCCGGGCGCTGTCTGTGTTCACAACACCAGCCCTGCTGAGGACTCGTAATGGGAACCAGCAGTGCTCCCTGGCAGGGCAGGCAGGCTCCCAGAGACAGGGGCTGGGAGCCCAGGGCAGGAAGCCAGCTGGGCAGTCACCGCGGCTGAAAGGAGGACCCCAGGAGCTGTGGTAGGGCTTGGAAGAAGCCCCTCCAGACGGGCAGAGCCCGAGACAGGACCAGGAGCCACCCGACACTGGGCCCCCCAGAGCCCACCGGGGGAGGCATCACGGGCAGCTGGCGACGGGGAGGGGCTCCAGGCCCCCGTCGGCCTCGCAGCCTCCGAGCCCAGCACTCGGGCTCTGCTGCACGCGTTCTAACATTCCAGACGATCCCAAGCTGTGCACAGGAGGGAGCCGCGCCCAGTGCCATCTCGTGCAGCGAGTGCCCGGGTTCCCGGGAAGCTCCACCGGGCAGCGTTTCCCAGGCGCAGGGCTGTGCAGCTCAGGAAAGGGCTAGCTGCTGTGCGACCAGCGCCAGAGCTAGTGGTGGACCTTCCAGGCCCCACAGGTCGCCCATGTGCCCGTGACCCCTGCCCAGCTGACAGCCCTTCAGAATATGGGAAATTAGGGAGCTCCACAGCCCCTAATGGGCTGAAAGCTTATGCCCCCTTAAGCTCAACCCCCAATGTGCCTATATTTGGAGGTGTGGCTTTCGTTGGAATTACGGTTAAATGAAGTCATAAAGGTGGGGCCCTGATCCCATAGGATTTGTGTCCTTATAAGAAGAGACACGAGATGTCGCCCTTTGTGTCTCTCTCTCCACCACATGAGGACACAGCGAGAGGGGCAGCAGGAGGAGAGCTCTCGCCAGGACGGAGCGGGCCAGCGGCTCCTCGATCTGGGCCTTCCAGCTTCCAGACCGATCAGAAATAAATGTCTGTTTATCGACTAGTCTGTGGTGTTTGTTGCAGCCGCCTGAGCTGATGCGCCCTCACTCCCCCGTCTGCAAGTTCCGGGGCAGCGAGCCAGGCCGCTGCAGGTTCTGGGCTGCAACTCCACCGCCTGCCGGCAGGGGCCGCCCTGCTCAGGGGCCTCAGGCCTGCGGCGTCCAGCTGGTCAAGGGAATGGGGCCTCACTTGAGCAGCAAGCTGGGCATCTAGAAAACAACTGTCCTACAGGGCGGGGGCCGCTCTGCCGGTGCCAGGGGTTCTCCGCCCCTAAGGGCGTAGGTGGCAGCACCTGAGGCCTGGGCATGGATGCGGGCTGGAGCCATGTCAGGGACACCTGGTGCCACGGAGGACGCAGCAGGCGGGGCTGTAGACGGCTGACCTTGAGGGTGGCTCTGTTGCAAGGCCCTGCCCCCAAGCCTGGCACGTGGGCCAGCCCAAGCTGGTCAGCGAAGGGGCAGGCTGGCCAGCAGGAGGACAAGCCCATCAACGGACAGCCAAGCCCACCAGCTCCCTCTGCTGCAGCCTCCGGACCAGGCTGATGGTTTCAGGGCTGGCTTCACGGGCTTCGTAATTGCTGCCCTCGGACTGGTTTGGTTTCTACATCCCAAGAGCCTCACACCACGTGTGGTCAGTGGCCATGGGCAGCCCCTCCTTCTAGGAAGCCCTCTGTCGGGGTCAGGGCCAACACGGCAGGGCAGGAAGGGGGTGCCCGCCGGGCTCAGCCTGGACTCTGCCCCCCTTCTTTACCCCTGGCAGCTCGTGGGTCGCCTATTGCTCTGCCTTGCGTGTCGGGCCCCATCCGCCACCTTCTGGAGGAGGCCTCCGCATTCCATGGGGCATAATTCACCTGCGGCCACGTAAGAGACCGCCCGCACCCATGTTCCCGGGGTGTAGCCTGGGTCGCCCCAGCAGCAGAGACGGCACACCCGCCCACCGGCCCCTGCCCATCAGTCCCAGAAAGAAAGCCCCAAAGATGGGCCCTTCATCAGGCAGCGGGCAGGGCCCCGAGTCCAGGCTGTGTGCCGTCCTGTCCAGCACCCACCCACCCACCTCGGGGACAAGCACTCAAAGCTGGAACCCCAGGCTCTGTTGGGGCCCCTCGGGCCCGTCCCACCCTCATTCAGACCCCCCGGCCCCCCCACGCTGCGCATCCTGCGCCAGCCGCTGGGTTCTGTCCTCCTCTCAGCCACCACGGCCCTAGTTAGTTAGTCTCACCTCCCCGCTGGGCTTCTGCCATCTCCGGCGGTCTGTGGCTGCCTCCCCTGGCTTTCCTGGGTTGGGTGTAACCCGCCCATCACCCCTGAGCACTGCAGCCTGTACCTCTGGGGTCCAGGTATCAGGCCAAGCGGAGACATGACAGAGTCCCAGGGCGAGGGCTGCCCTCCCCCGATCCTGTCGGGCTGGGCAGCCCCTGGGGTTGGGAAGGCAGGCTCCCTGGGGCAACCGCAGCCTGCTTCAGGGCCCGAGGGATCTGAAAACCTTCCCAGAACCACGTCTGCGGCTTTGCAGACAGGAGTTTGCAGACAAGCCTCATGGTCTCCACATTCCTGCTGCCTGCACTTTGGCGCTGCCCCAGACGCGGCCAGCAGCAGCCCCAGGGAGAGCCAGGCACCTCCCCCAGAGCATCCCCTCCAAGGAGCGGAGGGGAGGGCAGGCTGGAGGGCCCTGTGCAGCCCCTCGATGTGCCCCCACCGGGGAGGCCCAGGCCTGGGGAGGTGTCAGCTCCCAGGCCATACCGTGTGCCCATGCCAGAGTCCGGAAGGAAGGCAGGGCCCGGGGGCCCCTCCCGGAGCTGAGCTAGGGCCCATCTGACGGGCAGGGAGGGGCAGCTGGGCCGCAGTGGGTGTACTTGCTGAGAACAGAGTCCTCCCCATGGCCTCGTCCACAAAGCCTGATGGGCCTGACACGGGGAGGGGGACGCTGAAGTGACCAGCCCAGCATCTTCCCCGGAGGGGCCCTCGGGCTGGTTGAGCCAGTGACACAATGGTCCCTCAGAGCAGCCCCAGGTGTATCTCTCATCCTGGGTGACATGAAGCAGCATCGTTCCTAAGGCCAGAGTGCAGCAGAGACCTTCAGGCAGGTGTCACGCTGGCTCAGAGCTGCATGCGGAAGGCGGTCTCCCAACATAAACGGTTCAAGGCCCTGGGAGCTGGTCCCTTGGTCATTGGCATGCCCGGCACTTGGCACAATATCGAAGAAAGAGGGGCACTCCTAGATGTGCTGCCCAAACACAGTCCCCCAGGCCCCATTTCCCACAAGTTGGGGAAGGAAGGGGGCGGCTCAGAGTCCCCAAGAGTGAGAAGCAGGGTAGACCAGCCCTGGGCCTCACTCAGCCCTGCCGCTCCCACGCCAGAGCCTGGGGCACATACGCAGGAGGGCACGCTGGCAATGGAGCCCCCCAGGACACGCCACTGCTTCTGCTTCGC
Source organism: Aselliscus stoliczkanus (assembly GCA_033961575.1). Taxonomy (NCBI): domain Eukaryota; kingdom Metazoa; phylum Chordata; class Mammalia; order Chiroptera; family Hipposideridae; genus Aselliscus; species Aselliscus stoliczkanus. The sequence continues at coordinate 181,110,332 of CM066730.1, read as the reverse complement.
CTGCGGCCAGACTGGCCAGGGGCAGCCGAGGCAAGACACGAGGAGCTCAGGCACCTCCAGGCCCGGCCCCTTCTCACAGCGTCAGGGCTAACCGCAAAATCCTTGTTGCAAATTCTCACTTAGGAGAATTGAAACTTTTTTTTTTAATTTCCATAAGACCTTTTGCAAGGGAGTGATGCATGGAGGCTGTGCATTTCCTGTCTTCTTCTTGCCTTGGAGGCGAGTTTGACCAAGAGTGTTTCAAGGCCCTCCTTGTGTGTTTCAAGGCCCCCCTGAAGCTCTGCTTCTTCCAAGGGCTTCCCAGATCCCGCCAGAGGCCCCAGCGTGGCACGACCCTGAGACTCCCAGCACACAGGCCAATCCCACCTCGCGTGGTGGAAGGACCATCACGACCCTCTGAGCACTGTCCCCACCCCCAGCCTTCAGCATCTCTGTAACCCTTACTCAAGCTGCTAGAGGGAGGAGGTACCAGGCCTGTTTCTTGCCTGCCTGAAAAGTCCCAGGAGAGCTCACAACACCCCTCCTCCCAAAAGCATGCCAGCAGGCCGGGGGGAGGACTCCAGAGCAGCAGTGCTCCAGCTGTGCAGAGTGCCCCACAGCTGGCCAGCGTGGGGGAGAGCCGGGGAGGGGCACGGCTCCTACTCTGATTCTTCCCATAAACATCTGCTGAGGCCTTAGAGCAGTCTGGGCTCAGAAGGTGTCACTATGAACCTGGGACAAGGCTGTCGTCTCCTCCCCAGCCCCCCCGGGAGCCCTCAGGGAGTCCAGAAGCCTGGCATGGGCCCCACCTGGAAGCCCCTATGGGCGATCTGAGGTGTTCTGCCACCCTTACCCACCCCAGGCCAGCATGTCATGTCTACTGCAGCCAGGGCGGGTCCCGTGGCAACCAAGAGGGGCACATGAGGGAGAAGGGCGGGGCGGCTCTGGAGCAAAGCTCCCTGCTCTGCCTGTGACGAAGCCCCCCGGGAGCCCCCCGTCCACTCTGGAAGCTTCTCAGCAAAGCCCAGGCCCCACAGGGAAGACAGCTCCCCATGGACCCAGACCCACAGACCCACACCAATCCCAGACACCCCCCCGGAGACCTGCGGAGTGGCCTGACGCTGGCAAGGTGTCAGCTCTCAGGATTCCAGACAGACAGAATCCGCCAACAGCCAGGTATGTGTGGGTGCAGGTGTGCGTGGGTGTGCGTGGGTGTGCAGGCGCGGTCTATATTTTCTGATGAGGGTTGAGTCAAAAGAAAAAGAAAGTGAAAGACGGAGGCCAAATACAGCACCAGGGAAAGCACTGCCAGCTGTAGGGGGCCAGAGAGCAGGGAGAGGCCGCTGTGCGGGGGCCTCACCTGCGCCCTCCTCCGGGAGCGGCCGGGAGCTGGACACCAGCACCCAGAAGGCTGCAGAGCGCCTGGGGCTCTGCGATTCCCTCACTCAGTCTGGGTGCCCATAATGGGGGGCGGGGCAGGCGGGGGGGGGGGGTAAGGGGCCAGCAGCCTCATGCCAGGCTGTGCAGACCAGACCCAGGGGCCCTGGCATCAGACCTGAAAAGACCCTTTTAAATAAGCCAGTGTCACAAATCAAGACTTAAGGGAGCCTCAGGAAAGGCCACTGGAGGAGCTCCAGGGTAGCAATGGGGTGAGGCGGGCTGGGGGTCAGGGACATGGCTGAGGGACACCCCTTCCCAAAGCCAGCAGCCCGAGGCTCCTCTCGGTCCCTCCAATCCCTGAAGGGCAATCCCCTCCCCTTTGCACGTTGTTTCCCCATCGCCACCTGTACTTCCCCTGTCAGTGTGTCAGAGGGCAGGTGTGTCCCAGCCTCAGGCCGCTCACAGGGGGGCCACAGCAGGGATGGGGCAGTGGGCTCCCACCAGGCCCAGGCCCGCCTGGACCAACCCCCACGAAGGCCCTCCTCCAAGGAGAGCCCTGCCCCAGAAGAAGGATGTGGGAAGGACATGAGGGGGCACCAGGGGTCCCCAAGACCAAAGAGCCCATGGCCGTGCGTTCCTGGAAGCCCCCCTGCTGCCCAGCAGACAGCAACTGGGGGCTGCACCCCCATCGTTTTGTCTGGAGCACATCGCAACATTCCTGCATCTGTTTCCACTTTCCGACCCAGAGAAACTTTATGGGGCAGCTGCCTCGCTCCCCGAGTGGTGGCCTGGACATGCGAGTGTACACGGGGGCGGGGGTGGGAGCGCCACAGGGCTGGCAGGCCGCCTGCCACACAGCAGCAAGGCATGCGGGAAGGAGGCCGCTGGGTGGAAAGCAGGGGTGTCCTGCCCCCAGTCTCGCAGAGAATGACCCCATTTGGCCAGCAGGGAGGGGTCAGTCCTGAGCCTGTGACACCTGTGTCCCGGGCCAGCCCAGAGAGGGGTGGGGCCCGGACTGCTCAACACCAGGCTGCTGGCCTCCCCCCGTCCCCCTCCACCTCAGTGGGCACCTGGCACTCGCCCCTTCTCTCCCCTTCCCTCCCTGGTAACCCTCCTGAGCTGGCAGGGCTACTGAGGCCTGGGCACCTCTATCGAGCCCATTCCTAAAAGCAACAAGACCTGCAAAGGGGCTGAGGGGCAGGGACAGGCTGCTCGGTTACCCCCGCCGGCCACGGCGCCCCCCAGGCTCATGGAGGTCCGGGAAGCCCAGCTCTGCACGCCAAGAGCGGCCTCACGCTGTCCCCACCCCGGCCAGGCCTCTGGGCCAGCCTCCCGGCTTCCCGGGAGCATCTGCATCTCCCTGGAGTTTGGGGGCAGCACAGCCAGCTGGGTGCCGCTGACCCACCACGTGGTGTCCTGACAGGACGTGTGCCCAGGGACTCTTCCCCACGTCATGAGGGCCCTTCCCCCCATCCCTGGGAGGTGACCAGGGCATCCCAGCCAGGTTCAGGTGTGGCTGCAGACGGTCTACGCCCAGGGTCACAGGGGCCAGCGTCAGCATGGGGGCGCCAGGCCCTCAGGACCTGTTCTTTCCCCGGCCCAAGGCTCAGCTCTCATGTGAGCTGGACGGCCCCACGGCAGGCCAAGCGGAGGCCCACGGCCTCCCACACTCAGCAGTGGGGCCACTACAACAGCCCTGCTGCCGAGCAGGTCCCACCCGCCTCTCCGCCTCGGGGGAGTGCAGGGCCCGCCCCCTTCCAGACCTGGGCACACCCAGGAGTGTGGGAGGACAGCCGAGCCCAGGAGCCCAGGAGCCGAGAGGGGGTGCCAGGCCCAGGAGCGCTTACCCAGGCAGGTCCTGCCATCCGCGTGGAGCCGGAAGCCGAATCTGCACTCGCAGAGGTAGGAGCCTGGCGTGTTCACACACCTGTGGTGGCAGCCGCCGTTGTGCATCAGGCACTCGTCCACATCTGGGTGGGGACACGGGCCGACGGCTGACAGCCCGCACCCGCCCGGGCCCGCCCACCCCCCCACTCTGCGCCAGGGACCCCTCACTCACTGGGGCACTGGCCCAGGCCCAGGTGGCAGAGCTGATCCCAGGCCTCCCTTCTCAGGCCTGCACACTCCCCAAAACCCTCGTCCCTGCCTGCCAGGCAGAGCGGGGCGAAGGCAGGGCCGCTCCCCCACACCTGGTCGGCCTGCCTGGGGGACACGCAGGACCCTGACCACTGGGCCCAGCCAGAACATGGGAGCAGTGGTCCGGCCAGCGCGGAGGCCACAGACAGGAGCGGGCTCGGGTCGGGGTGGCCTCGCTCCCAGCGCCTTTCCTTAAATCCAAATCTAGAAATACCCTCGGGACAGTGACAGCCACTCCTCGGGGGGCCCAGGAGCCCAAAGGAAGAAACGGCCCCGCCCAGGCTTGGAGGAGAAGCCCCAGAGAGTGCAGGGCAGGGGTCGAACAGCGTCTCCCAAAATTCATGTCCATCCCGAATGTGACCTTGTCTGGAAATTGGGTCTCTGCTGATGCAGTCTGTTAAGGAACCAGAGGAGACCGTACTGGATAAGGGGGGGCCCTACATCCAGTGACTGGGGTCCTGGTAAGAGTCTCCAGGGAGGCAGGGGTTGGAGCGAGGTGGCCCCAAGCCAAAGAGTGCCAGGAGCTGGAAGGACAAGGTAAGGGTCCTCCCCTGGTTTCGAAGAACTACGGCCGACACCTTGATCTCAGACCGCCAGCCTCCAGCACAGTGAGAGAGTAAGTATCTACGACAGATTTGTTTCGGCTGCCCCAGGAAGTCAGTGCAGGTGGTCTCAGCTTGGGGTCCCCCCTGGGATGCAAGAGGCCAGCACAGCAGACATCCCCAGGACAGGAGCTAGTGGAGGGGACAGGCATTCCGCTTCCAGGAGACACCTCACACCTGAGACCACCGACCACCTGCACAGGACACCGGTGCCCACCTGCGCCCCCCACCCCCACGCCACGGTGCCATGCCACAGGGAAAGTGCTGACCAGGAGAGACAGGGCCAGCCCAAGGTCCTCAGGAGCCTCTCCCAGAGCAGAGCTGGGAGCGGGAGGGGAGGAAAGCCGCTCCCCAGGGCTGGAGGCACAGGGGCTGCACCCCCGGAGGGTTGCCTGCAGGAACGCGAGCGGGTGTGGAGAAGGCTGCAGCCACCTTCGCCTCCCATCCCTCCCTCCAGGCCCACTTCCAACAAGCTGCAACTGCCTGGAAGGAAGGTGCTGCCCAGGCACCAGTGTGGGACGCCAACACCAGGACGGGCCCGACGGCCCTGGAAACGGGGGGTGAGTGGCGGACGGGGAGGGATGAGGCCTCTGCTCACACAGCACAGTAACAGCGAGGCGCCGGAGCGCGGGGCGCAGCCCTGGCTCCTCAGGCCGGTCCACACCAGGGGATGTCAGACTCAGCGGCCAGACGCCAGCTTCCCGGGATGGAGTGGGAGGCTGCCAGGAGGCCCCGTCACAGGGCAGACAGACACACAGACGCCTTTCACTCACAAGCGTCCACCTGCTGAGGGCTGGGGCAGCCAGGCATCTGGCCCCAGCACCCCACCCCACCCGCATGGCCAGGACAACAGAGGCCCGGACCGCTGCCCGAGCCTCGACGGGGAAGCCACGTCCAACTCAAGGTGCCAACAGAAGGCTGCAGTTTGGAAGAAAATGAGTTCGGGGGCAGGCCCTCAGCTGCGTGGAAACCTTGGCCAGTGGGATGACAGGTTTTCAGGGGAGCACAGAGCTGACATTTCCCTCTGATTCTGCTCAATAACCCACTGGGTCCATGCCATCTGCCATCCTGTCACCCCCAAGTTCCCAGCGCTGCCCCCAGGGAAAACACCACCTCCAGCTCTCATCCTAACTCCAGCCATCTGAGCACACCTTAGAAGGGTGCCGAAGGTGGCACACAGGGCGAGGCTCCCCTGGCCGTGCCCTGAGCCTCCCACCAGGCTATGCTTCCCATGCATGGAAACCCTGGCACCAGTCCACACTCTGAGGATGTGCCTGGGGCTCCAGAAATGACACACACACAAACCCCAGGAGCCAGGGTCTCCGCCTGGGACCGGACATTTGCTCCATGCACAAGCCGTATCCACTCTGGGGAGACCCCCTGGTCCCTCCCAAGCCCCGAGGCTGCCATCTTTACTGTGGCAACCTATGGGCAAACTCAGAATGAAGCCAGGATGGTTAGCAGAAAGTAGCTTGAAAGCAAAGGGTTAATAGCCCCCAAAGAGCCCCGCAGAGGCCCCGGGGACAGACTATGGTAGAAGGACTCCAGACTCGGGGTCCTGAGTGGGGAGTCAGACGCGGGGTACGGGCAGAGGGGCAGACCCACACCTGCCAGGTAGGGCAGGTATGCAGCAGCCCCCGAGGGGGCTCAGAGAAGAGACCGTCGCTCTGAGATCCCCTGCCAGGGTCCCTGAAATGTAAAGATGTGACAGCATGGGGACAGCACTGCGTGTTGCAGAAGAAGGTGTTAGTGAGGCTTTGGGGGAAGAGGTGCCATGTGTGCTGTCCGAGGAGGCGGGCAGGCGGACCGGGCCTCTGTGTCCTCAGCGGCCTTGCAGGGAGAGGGGACACCTATGTGCCCCAAACATGGCCCTAGAGGCAAGCGCTGAGTGAGCAGGCCGGCGGGGACCCTGGCTTCCCGAAACCCGGCTCTCGGGTGGCAACTTTGCGTTTACCCTGGGCTGACTCAGGTGGCACTGCACCCAGGGAGCAGAGATGCCCCTGAGCCCGCGGACACCTGGCTGGGACCGAGCCTGCCCTGGAGGCCACGTCCTTGACCCACTCCGGGCCGGTCTGCAAGGACCATCCAGGACACGTGGGGAGCCCAGGAGGATGGCTGCCCCTCGGGCCAGCCCGGCAGCCCTGCAGGCTGAAGAGACCCCAGACAGGCTGGGAAGAAGGAGGTGGGGGGCGCCGGGCTGGGCGCAGCCCATCGGGTCAGCAGGGTCCCTCTAGCTGGGTTGGCCCTGACAGCCTCACCTGCTGCCCACATGACCAGAGCTCTTCTCGCCCTCCTACTGCTCCAAGGGAACGTTCACTGAAGCGTCCTGCCCTCGTGCCAGCCTCTCTCAGAAATCCCTCTCCCGCCTAATACCCACAGGCCCAGCTTGGCACACTGACCCCAGCCCCGAGCCCTTCCCACCCCCAAGACTGCTGGTTGGGGGGTGCGGGGGGCTGCCATGCGGGGGCACACAGGGTCTGGGGAGGCTCAGCCACGGCGCCCACTGTTTTCGGTCAGTCTGTCTGGATGTCTGGACACAGCGGGTCTCTGGGTGACAGAAGCCTGCTTATGGGCGGGACATCTGGCCAGACAGCCTCCCGCGGGGGTCGCCTCCAGTTCTGGGATCCAGGCGCCTCCATAGAAAGGACTTCCATTCAGAAAGCAAAGCAGAATTGAGCCACCTAAACCCTGCCTGCGCCAGCCCCTATGAGGGCCACGTGGTGGCAGAACAGAGTGTCCTCAGGCGGCCCCAGGGACCCCAGAGCTGCTGGCCCATGACCGGGGCCGGGGCCCTGAGGAGCCGCAGGCTCAGAGGTCTTTAAGGAGAGCGTGGTCAGCTCAATGAAGAAGGCCACGTCCTAAGGCCCACATCTCCCAGGGCAGCAGGGATTCTGCAGGTGGGAGATTACTCTGCCGTATCCGGGTCCATCGCACGGTCCTTATAAGAGGGTGGCAGGAACATCAGAGAAACGGGGACTTGAAGAGGCTGCCCTGCTGGCTCTGAAGATGGAGGAGGGGCCACGAGCCACGGCAGGCAGGCACCTCTAGGAGCCGGACCGGCCAGGAGCAGATTCTCCCCGGGGGCCCCCAGAAGGACCCTGCCCACCCACATCTGCATTTTAGCCCATTTCGGACTCTGACCTCCAGAATTGTAAGGGACTGGACCTGCGCTATGGTGGCACCTGGTCTCAGTGGTCACAGGACTGCACGTTGACAGAGCACGTTACCGTCATTTCTGGAGTCTTCCCCAGGGCCACAAGTCCAGTCATGGGGTTCAGGCCACAGACCTGGAACCCAGGCCCCGAGTATGGCCCTGGCCTCCCACAGTGGGGTCTGCTATCTCTCTGGGGGGCTGGCTGCTTCTGGGAGCCTCTAGAAATTGCACTCCCTCGGGTCCTACCCCACAGGCTCACCATCGCAGAGTCCTGCAGTGGGACCAGTGCCCTGGGACACCCCAAATGGCAGCGCCCCAACCGAGCATCGTCACCTTAGACTGAAATTACAGCAGAACACCGCTCTCCCAGGCAGTACGGAGTGGGCCTGGCTCTATGGCAGTGAGGGCATCCCAGGCGGGAAAAGAGCTAGGAGACAGTGCCCGGCCCGGGGCAAACCCACTCTGCCCTGCTCAGCCCTGGCCCAGGTGCCACATGTCTGGTGCAGCTCTGAAGCCATCTGGCCGGTGGCAGCCGGCGCGTCCTGAGTGGGGCAATTTTAAGGAACAGCTGGGCCAAGGTGCTGCAGGAAAGTCCCCATGATCCTCTTGCTGCCCTTAGCTGACATATGCGGCTGGGACTTCGGCAGCCTGGTGACAGGAACTGCCACACACTGGCACAGGGTGACACATCAATGTTCCCCGGGAAGGCTGTCTCACCCTGTGCTATCTGCTGAGCTGGGGGATGGTGGCGGCTCATCATTAGGCTGATGGAGGCCCATGGGGTCTCTACAACCATCACCCAGTCACACCAGCTCCTGGCCCGGGAACACACAGCCAAGGTCCAACAGGCTGCTCAGACCGAAACCACCCCAAACAAGCCTATTCTGAAGCCTCATCCACACTGAGGGGAAAGTGAGCCTTCTGGGGTCCTGCCAGACTCCACCCAGGTGGTTATCAAGCTCAGTGTCCCGCTTTGTCCCCAAACATGCCACAGCATCCTCACTCCTAGAGAGTGCACCCGATTATCCAAAGGCCCCTCCACAAGCCCAAGCAGGCCTCAGAGCAGGGCAGGGGCTCCCAGCTCCCCAGAGCCCAGCCCCACCTGGCCCCAGGCTGCTGATGCTACACAGTCTCATAGCAGTCAGTGCCACCCATGCTGGAGTGACAGTGCTGGCCCAGCCTTGGGGACCCCGCGGGGACTGAGCCTGGGTCCCAGCTGGCTGAGTGACAATGCCAGGAGTGGTAGAAGATTTTGCCACATTCAAGGGCCTGCAGCTCAGGGCTCTGCGTGCCCTCTGGCATGGAGAGAGGCGGGGACTGGCCCCGGGCATCATGTGCCCAGCATGGAGCCACACTGGGACCTGGAAGGGCCTAGAAAGGAGTGCCTGCTGGCCCCGAGGGATCTGGGTGATGACTCACCGGGAGCCGAACACCAGGCCCCACCTTGAATTCCTGAGGATGCCTGGCTCCAAGCTCCATGGAGGCTGGCCCAGCATGGGTACCAGAACTGAACTGGGGCAGAGGCAGGATGGACGCAGGGCAGGGGTACCCACTTCCCATGGGCCGCTGCGGTCCTCTCAGCTGACCCCACAGCCCACTGGGCTGACCACACAGCTAAGGCTTGGGGGTGGGGGCAGGAAAACAGGACAGTACCTGCCACATCCACACATAACCGCCAAGGGGCTCTGGGGACCCTGGAAGGGGAGACCCGGCGCCAGGGCCCCAGGGGCTTGTCTAGAGCCTACATCTGGCTTGACCCCCAGAGCGGCCAGCGCAGCGAGCCCACCCGCAGGGGCAAGGGGACGTTTTTTGCTTCCCTCTGGTCCAGCGAACAGCCTGCTGCCAGCAGCCCCTGCAGCCAGCCCCGGAGGGGACAGGAATGTGGGATGACTCAGGGCACGGGGCACTGCCTCCCGCGCTGTCAGCACCCCGCGCAAACTTTAAAAAGAGGAAACAAAGGGGCACACAAGGCGGAGCAGGGCACCCCGTCCCACCGCCCGCGCGGATTCCGCCGGCGCCCACCTGGCCTCTGGTCACCTGCGCTCACGGGGTAGCCGACCTGGCCCAGGTGGCACGGATAGCAGCCCCTCCAGAGGTAGCGGTAGTGCGTGCCCGCGACGCGCGCCAGGCCCCCCAGGAGCCCAAGGCACCAGAGAGCGGCCAGACTTCCACGGCGGCGGGACCCCTCCATGGCTGGACGCCCGCGCTGCGCTCCAGGACCCCGCTCTAGGCTCCGGCCGCGCCGCCCCGGGAGCCGCTCTGGCCCAGCCGTCCCGCCCCGCGCCTTTAAGTTCTCAGTTTTCCCTCCGCCCCCCGCAGGTAAAGGCCAAATCCTGGGCCGGAGGGCCCGCCCTCAGCCCCGCCCCGTTGCACTGGTCCCCGCCTGGGCGCAGCCCACCCGCCCCGCGCATTCCTCCGTGCGCGCTCCCGCACCGGACACAGACCCGCGCACAAACACAGGCACCTCCACGCGAACAGATACACGTGCACAAACACACACCCATGTGTGCAAATGTGTACACGAGACACACAGAACCCTGCACAGACAGGCACAGACAGACACACATGCACAGACAAACGTGTGTCCAGCCATCAACAAGGAAAAGAAACCAAAGCAGAGAAGGCTCTACCCTGGCAGTGCCTGGGGCTTCATGGAGGCAGCTTGATGGGGTTTAGCTCCGCCAAGTTTAGGAAGGGTGGGGAGCAGCAGGCCCTTTGAGGACAGCCCACCAAAGGGGCAGCCCTGGGGTGAAGATGCCTGCAGCCTCCAAGCCTGGTTGCCCTGCAGCTGGCACTGTCCACTGGACCAGGGCTGTGCCTGGAGGGAGGCTGGGCAGGGCATCCCTGCACCCCTACAGCAGGTGGGCGAGAGCCTGAGCCAAGGGGGCTGGCTGGCAGGGACAGCCGGCCCCAGGTGCCCGGCTACAGAAGCCCCCAGCCCCCGGACCCCCACATTACCCAAGGGCACAGCCCAAAGCCTCAGCTAAGTCTGAAGTGGCCCTCCCCAGAGTTGGGGCCACAGCAGCTGTGCACAGGCCCTGACAAGCACTTGGCCGGCAGCCCTGCTCCTCATGCAGCCCTGGTGGCCCCATATCTCACCCTGAGATCCTGCCAAAGCCAGCCCTAGCCTGGGCCTGGCCCTCCACCGCCTCAGAAAGTGCTGAGACGCAGGGCCCAATGGCCACCACTGTGGGTCAAGTCCAAGGGGACAACCTCCAGTGCACGGCAGAGAGGCACCATCTCACTTTGTCCAGTCCGGTCTGTGGTCCCGAGGCCAGCCCATCCCATTAGCCCCCTGCTGCCCCTCACCCAGCAGTGCAGAAACAGCCCCGCCTGCAAAGACCTCCTGGGTGAGCCCCTTTCCCATCCTCCCTCTGAGCAACAGCCCGATCTGAGGATTCCAGGCTGTCACCCTGGGAGCCTCCATACAGCTCCCCGACAGGCTCTCTCCGTAAGGTCGCTGAAGGCGCTGTGCATGTGGGGTGGGCCAGCACGGCTTAGCCCTCCAGTGCGCATCTCACGAACGCATGTCTCCAGGAACTTGAGGGTCCCACCCTCTGCAGCCACGAGGGCAGAGTCCAGAGCAGAGTCTCAGAGGGGCAACACCCTGGCCCCGCCACCGACCTGCTCTGTGGTGGGTGCAGCTCTGGTCCCGACGGCACACTGGAAGCCAGCCAGGCAGGCTTGAGGAGAGTCCAGGGACGGGAGGACCGTCCCAACCCAGCAGCAGCCCTCACCCCAGTGCTCTCACTACCCTCCCCAAGCCCAGCACCTCCCTGCCCACCAGCCCCCTGGGACCACTGCTCTGGCCCTCTCGTCCCAGCTCCGGGTTACCACTACCCTTTTGTATCAGCCTCAATTCCAACTCACATCCTGGCCTGAGGAGGAGTCATTCATTCCCAAGGCCTTCCTGGAGCCCGTGTCCTCAGCACCCAGCATGGGGCAGGGCTCAGGAAGACCAAGGCACAGTTTGGGGGCAGCAGACATAAGTCCTGGCCCACTGAGAGGCTGGGTGGCACAGACAAGTCCCAGGACCCCACGAGGCTTCAGTTTCCCCATCTGTATAGAGGGCTGGATTAGACCAGCTCGGGGGCCCACGGGCCTGAAGCCATGGCAAGGAGAAATGGGGCCAGGTGTGCCCCCACCACCATGCCCACTGGGCCCTGCGAGGAGGAAATAGGTTAATAAAAAAGTGATTCGAGTTTTCAGGGGCCGGCTCCTGAAGCAGTGAGGCTTTCCAAACACTTTGACAAGTTTGGGCAAAGGAAATGCCGTCCTTTCTGCCCTGGAAGCCCACGGGAGCTCTGGGGAGGCCTTGTGATGTCCCCGTGCCACCCTAGGGGTGTCTCTTTTGCACACTTGCAGGCCAGCAGGGGGCCTCCTTCCTCCTTTCCTGCCCAGCACCCCCTCTCTCCTCTCTGCCCCTCACAGACACAGCCATAACTCACCCTCTCTCTGCCCAGAAGGGAACCCAGATGCAGGGGTACCCAGCTGAGCAGCCCTGGGCCTGTGCTTTGCACCCTGGGTCCTGGGACATTCTCAGACATTCTTTTCCAGAGGAGAAATGACCTGCCCCAGGGCACGTAGGACAAAGGAGAGCAGCCAAGGGGACCAGGTCCGACTCTGACCCAAATCCTTCCTCGCTGGGCCATCTCCTTCAGGCTCCTCAAGACGAGGGCCCCAGTGGGTACCTGGTGGCTCCCTGCGGGCCGGTTCTGAGTGGGTGGGGCAGGGGCCCCGCAGGAGGACATGTGCCTCTCCGTACGGCTAATTCAGTTTTCTCCTGCGTGACCGCTGCCCCTGGCCGCAGGCATCCCTGGACTGTCGGCCAGAACCTACCCAGTGCTGGGGCTCCTCCAGGTGGGGCCGCCCAAGGGCCCTCAGCGCCCGAGCAGACCCTGGGCACAGCGTGTCCAGGAAGCCCTGGCTTTAATGCCGGCCCTTGCATCCTTCTCTGCGGGGCCTGGCTTTCTGGAGTCCCGGCTTCCTTCCAGCTGCCTGACGGACAGTGAGCGCCTACGCATCTGAGTGGCAACTCGGAGGTTACCTTCTGGGCAAAACCTCGCCCCCAGAGCCGGCGACTGCCGCCTCTGTGCCCCGCTGTACCTGGCCCGTCCCCCTCTCGCTTACCCATTCACTTGCCCTCCAACAATAACCCGTGGGCCTACTCTGGGCTGGACGCGGCTCTCGAGTGATGTCTCCCCACCCAACCGAGGGTTACGTTCAGGACGAGGGGTGCAGTGGCTCTCGGCCTTCATCCCCACTAGGTGGGGTGTGAGGACTCGGGCACGGCCATGAAGGTCAGCAGCCCAAGTGCCGAATGCCACCCGCTGCCCTCCTCAGTGCCACTGAGCGCATCCAGGCCCATGGCTGTGGGGTCTGGAAGCTGTTTGGGAAATGCTTTCCCGATGCGGAAACACAGCGGAATGTCTGTGTGTCAGCAGAAGGAGCCGTCCCCCCTCCGCCAGGCCGGCTCCAGCTTTCCTCTCCAAGCCAGGCGGCCACCGGGCTCCTTTGCCAGGACCCAGGCTGGGGTGAGGGCCCAATGCCTCCCTCAATTCCGTGCTCCGCTTAGCGCTGGCCCATCCCACCGCAGGCCCCTGACACGGGCGCTTTGGGCAGAACGGCTATGCTCCCAGGGCCAACGCAGGCCAGGAAGCAGAGCTTAGCCACTTGTGGCATCTGTCCCTTGTGAATACAGACACCTCCTCCATGAAGCCCTCCCCGAGGCCTCGCAAGATCCCCGCCTCACTCTGCCGCAAGGCTTGGGGACCTGACCATATGCTCCTAGCCCGCTGAGCGGAAGGTGGTGTCTGCCCGTGCAATCTGCCTGAGCCTCTGGGTGCAGGGTGGGTGCTGGGCAGAGTTTGGGCTTGGAACTTGAGACACCTACAGCAGCGGGGGGCTGCCTCACAGCTCCCCACAGGTTCCTCGGAGTCAAAGTACCAGGTGAGGAGGCCCTCCAGCGGGACCTGAGGAGGCGCCAAGGCACCAGGCCCCCTTTCTGGCTCTGGGAGAGGAACCCACACATCTGGACACTCGCCCTGCCCAGGTCCCAGCTCGTCAGGAGGAGCTAAGCCCTCTGCTGGCAGTGAGGGGTGTGAGAGAGAGGAGTGACCCTCAGAGAAGCCCCCAGAGGTCACTGCCCGTGATGCCACGGTGCCCCGTTTTGGAGGTAAAGACCAAGGGCTCGGCAGGCGGCAGGGTGGAGCCCAGCAGTCACTGGCCACCCACAGATACTGGGCACTGTTCGCAGCCAGCTACCAGGTGGACCCGGAATGAGACCCCATGATTGTGGAGTAGCCCTGCGGGAGGGGGCAGCACCTCGACTCACTCCCTGTTCCTGCTGAAGTCAAGCGGAAAGCAGTGTGGGTGCCATCCGGGAGCTTTAGGAGCCGGGGTTTCCAGGCCAGGCCAGTGATCAGACAGCTCCCGACAGGCCGCCCAGCTGCGATGAGAGGGGCCAGGAAGGTGCTAGAAGGAGGCCTCGCTCGGGCTTCGCTCAGTCTGCCTTGGGGTCACAGCCAAAAGCCCTCCAGCCACCTCTGGGTCCCGGGTGACCAACGCCCTGTCCGGCTGTTTCTACCCTTGATGTCCAGAGCCCAGCCCAGAGCAGGAGGTCAGTTTGCGGCCTGGGGTCACACACGGTCCACTCTGCCTCCACGGAGGCTAAGAAAACCAGCCCCCAGACCGCCCTCCCACCCCTCTCCCAGGGCCACCGCCTCGGAGTTTATTTCAGGAGCAGAGAGCGCCTGGGCTGGCCTCCCGAGCCGTTCAGCGTCAGCCTCATGGTAAACCCATTACGCGTCTGGCCTCCTCACCCAAGCCAAAGGAAAGAAAATTAAAACCACAGTTGTTTCCTAGCGCCCAGCTGCCATTCTTGCCTGCAGCTGCCCCTGGCTGCGCCAGGCGGAAACCGAGGGAGCCCGCTCCGCTTAGACACATGCCCCTCGGGACCCAAGTTGGAGCAGCCTCCGTCACACGCGCTCTCCCCTGGACAGGGCGGCTTGGAGGCATCCGGACCCCAGCACTGCGCCAGAAAACCCCAGGCCTGGTCTGCCTGGGAAGGCGCCCGCTGCAGGCCAGACCCAGACCGACCGTGCTGGACGCCTCCCGCACCCGTGTGCACATGTATGCACACGTGGTGAGCCCTTCTTTGTGGTACTTTGCTGCCCAGACTCTTTTCCCTGTAGGCATGAGAAGGCCGGGGCAAGGCCAGGTCTAGCCCCGAGGCACCTGAGCCCTGGAATGAAACAGCCCCCCACCACCGTGGACACAGTCCCCACCACCACGGACACGGCCCCCACCACGGACACAGCCCCACCACCGTGGACACGGCCCCACCACCACGGACACAGCCCCCACCACAGACACGGCCCCCACCACCATGGACACGGCCCCCGCCGTGGACACGGCCCCCACCACGGACACGGCCCCCACCACGGACACGGCCCCCACCACGGACACAGCCACTGAGGCCAGCCTCTCACGGGGCGTCTGAGCTGCCAGGCAGTAGCAAAGACAGACAGGGCTCACACTGCACTCAGAGGAGAAGAGATGGTGAGCCGAGTGGTGGGAAGGCTTCCTGGAGGAGGTGGGACCGAGGCGGGGTCTGGCACAAGGAAGGGAAGGACGCAAAGGTTGGCTCGTTGCAGGATACTGGGGGCAGGTGCAGGGCTGCTGGCACAGAGGCAGGGAAAGCAGGTGAGGGTGAATGCCAGGTGGGCATCTGGCTGACAATGTGTGCTAGGTCCCGGCCCACAGCAGGAGCCCAACCCGCCAGAAGGAACCAGCAATAGGACAGCCCGGGTACATCACCAGGCCGGGTCCCTGTGACCCACAGAGCCTGCTGGGCCCCAGCGGTCACCCCTCCTGCTGCCTTCTTCCCATTCAAAGGCCGAACCCCATCACAGGACACTGGCGTCACAGGGGTGGCAACCAGCTCTGGCCAGGTGCCCAGGGCCAGCCAGCATTTACGCTGCCTCCAAAGTGGCCAAGCCTAAAGCTGGCAGGGCATGCCATCAATGCCACCCGCTGCATAGACAGCTTGGGGACAGCCGCCGCCCACATAAAATGCAGACAAGCAACTTCTCAGCCCATAGGACTTCCCAGCTCCAACAGGACTTGGCCATTGGTCCCAGCCGAGCATCCCACCCTCCCCTTTAACCTAAGATGCACTTGCCCCCTTACCATCACAGGCATCTCGTTTCCTTGCCAGGAGGAAGGAGACGCTGTTCCCCTCTGCATTCTGGTGCAGGTGCCACCCCCAGAGCTGCTCTGGCCAGACCCCGGGGAGCTGGGAGCAGTGAGGAGTTGACAACCAAACGGGCTTGGCAGAGGGCTGGGTGGGGTGAGGAGCCTAGCTGCCCAGCGCCCAGCAGGAGCGCGGAGGGGTAAGAGGACAGGGGTGAAGGCTCAGTCCAGACCCACTTCTCAGGGTACCTGGAGAGGAGATGGGGTCACAAGGGCATGGCAGGGAAGGTGCAGCCATCATTAGAGGCGGGAGAGACAGAGATAAAGGCAGCCAAGAGCCCCTGGCAGCAGGAGGGTTTAGTTAGGAGACAGGATGCTGGCTGGAAGGGGACCAGCAGAAACACACGGGGCGGGGAAGCCCAACTCAGTGACAGACGGTGGATAGGAAAGTGGGGAAAAACTCCCCCACCCAGCCTGCTCAGGAGGAGAGGCCTGGCCGAGGCTGTGAGGGGCTCGTGCCACCAGGCAGGGACGTCACACACCGTTTCCACCTTCAAGGCCACACGGAGCGACCTGCCCGCCTTCCTGAGGCATGCCAGCGCCCCTGCGAACTCCGAACTCCGAGTCACCGCCGCCCGGGGCCACCCCAGCCCCAGAGCGCAGCCCCTGCACCACCAGGACGAAAGTGGCGCCTGCAGCCACTGCCTCCCCAGCCTGGGAGGCCCCAGGCCCCACGGGGGAGGCTTCCAGGGCGGGGGCAAGTGTTGGCATGACTGGTCAGCTGTGCCAGGGGCCTGCCTTCCCCGCGGCAGCTGCGGGTCCCAGCAAGTTGGGGCTCACCATTAGGGTGTGTGCTTCCTCTCGCTGTGCCCTGACTCAGGACTGTGGCCTCCGAGAGTCACACAGGCCTGGTCACACCTGCGCTAGGTCAGGGCTCAGGGCTCAGGGCTCAGGGGTTCAAATCCGGCCTTGCGGGCGCGAATCCAGCTCTTTCCCCCAACCTCTGCCTAAATCTCCAGGTCCTGCAGCCGGCTGTGGGCGCGCGGAGTGCAGCCATGCGGACACGGGCAGGCTCCATGTCTGGGGGTCTCCTCCCGGTGACCCGGGCTTTGGGGGGTCAGGGCAGGCCCGTGGGGCAGGCCTCTCGTCTTTCTGTCACCGCTGGCTCTGACTACTGACATTGAAGGCTATTATTGTTCCTGCCTTGGCCTTAACCAGGAGCTCACCTGCCAGAATCCGCTCACTAGAGGAATGAAGCAGCCAGAGTCAGGAAATGAAAGCTTTTCACCCTCAGCGCTTCTGATGGGGGAGGCCCCCGGCCACAGATGCTTCATCAGAAAGGTTGCCATCCTGCCTGGAAGGACCATGCAGGGCAGCGGCCAGAGGGCCTGGCCCGGGAAGGCGCCCATCCCTGCCCTGTGCGAACAGGCAAGGGCTTTGCCTCCGAAAGGCCTGAGTTTACGCTGCACTCCACGGCCCACAGGTGCCCCACACGGCTGCCAGGCCACCTCTCCAGCTTCGGTCTCAGACTGTCAGGGCAGGCCGCCCACTGTGTGCCAGACCCTACCAGCTGGGCAGTGGGGAGTGGGCAAGCCCCTCCAGCTCCCAAGAAGCCAGCAGGCCAGAGAAAGGGGCCCCCTAGCCCCACTGGGCACCACAATCAGGACCCCTAGCAGTTCCCCTTGCCCCCTCCCTGCCACCCCAGCACAACAGGACAGCACAGCTGGCCTGGGTCACAGCCCACGTCTTCAGAGCCCAGCCGGAGCCCTGGAGGCGTCCTGGGCGAGGCCTGTCGTTCCCACATTCTTGCCTCTCCCTGGGGATGGCCAGACCCCGGCAGCTCCTTCAGCCAGACCTTGCAGGCCGAGTGGGTGTGAGAGGGGCACTTGCTGGGGACCAGTCTCCCGGCTGCTTTCCCGGGTGGAGACGAGACTGGAGCCTACGACCCCCAAGAAGAGGAGGGGCGAGCGCAGCCTGCAGCCAGGGTCCCCTCCGTGCAGGTGACACCCTGAGCACACGTGCCTCAGCTGTTTGCACCTTGGGCCAAGACGACTTTACCCGGAGAAGCCCTGCTCCCCGCCCCACCTTTCCCAGGCCCCTCCTTATCTCATGGAGGGAGGGGGGTCAGCGGGGTCTTGGATAGAATTCCGCCCCGGCGTGGGAAGGCAGATGAAGAGACTGAGGTTCAGAGTTACTCATCCAAGGCACTCACTGACACCAGTCTGGCCCTGGAGTGGCTTTCCCAGGGGGTTGAAACGGAAATCTGGGCAGCCAGGAAGAGACTCCCGGCAGACGGCGCGCGCGTTTCTCTGTAGGGCCTGCCACCTCCAGGAACCACAGGTCTGAGCCCACCTGCCGAGGTCTGCAGGGTGGGCAGGCACCTGTCGGAAGCCACGCCCCACTGGGAAGCAGCAGGCGGCAGCCTCGCCTGGGAGACACGCCTGCTCCCGGCTTCGGCCTCCCTCCCGGCAGAGCGGAGCGCAGGGTCCTGCTCCAAGACGGTCTCCCAGAACATGACACACACACTGGCCTGGCCACACTCCCGGGGCGAGGGCCAAGGCGCCCTCCGGCCAGGCCCCCGCGGCCAGTGCTCAGGCCTCATCGCACGACTCAGCACTCCAAGCAGGTTCTGAGCTCAACCCCCAGCACCAAGGCACAGCGCCCTCCAGGCCCTCCGCCTCCGTGTAAGCCAGCAGAGCCGTCCTTGCCCGGCGGCACCATCCTGATGTCCTGTCCTCACACTAGGCCAGCAGCCGACCACAAGCCCCGCTCACTCACCGGGCTGCAGTTTAGGGGAGGCTGGGCTGGCAGGGGGACAGAGAAAACACAGCAGGCACTCTGGCTCTCAGCTGAGCCCTCTCGGCCATGCGGTGACTCAGGGCCCCAGCCATCCCAAACATGCAGAGCTGGGGTCAGCCAGCTCCCAGGGGCCGAGGCCAGGGAAGGGCCGTGGTGGGAGGGACAGACGGATGCGGGTCTGAGGCCAATCCCTCCCGTCTGCTCTCGCCCTGGTCATCTGGTCCACGCCCCTGCCTTCAGCCAGCGACACGGCAACGGCCTTGCCTGTCCTTGGGGACCCTCTGGTTTAAGGGATTCCAACACCTAAGACGCAGCCAAGGCCGGTCTGCTGACCCTCTGCTGGTGGCCGAGTTGCAGACTTGCACTGCAAGACCTGCAAACGCATCGCCGGCTGGGCCTGGCCGCTGGGCCCATCAGCACAAGTCAGAAGACCCCCTCTGGGCGGCCCAGGACACCCTCCAGAGCCTAGCACAAGCCTTGGTGGGAAAGCCGGGGGTCCCGGGCACAGACAAGGTGTGGGCTTGTATACCCCGCAGGCTCTGAGCGGGCTCTGGGGGCCAAGAAGCAAAAGGAGCGGAGGATGGGAAACCCGGGGCCCAGCCCCAATCTGGGAGGCCACTGGGCTGAGGAGCCCGTCACGGCAGGAGCCCCGGATACAGAAGAGGCTCAGAGAGGCCAGGCGCGCGAGGCCGGGCAGTGTGCCCACGGCAGACGGGGCGTGGACCAGGGCCCCGAGAGTGCCTTCGGTGTGCGGGAGCCCAGGAGCACCTCAGTGGAGGGTGCACAGGTCACGGCTGTCCTGTCTTACCTGTGAACCCTGGACCGGAGGCTAGCGGGTGGGTGAGGGGCAGCTGACACTCATGGGAGCCTGCCCTGAGCCTGGCAACCCTAGGCCCCTTAATTCACTCCCTACACCAAAGCGGGCACCCCAGTGTAGGGAGCACTGTCCGTAGCGTGTGAGATGACAGCTGGGCCATCCTCCTCACCTGGCGCCTGGGAGCGGGGAGTACCTCCCCAGGGACACTCTCCCTCTCCCCCAACTCCCCTGCACTCGGCATGTCCTGGGGTCAGGGTGCGGGCCTTGGAGGGTCCTGCCATCCCAACGGGGCCATTTCACAGGAGGGGAAATCAAGGCCAAAGCCAGGATGGGAGCCGTCTCCCTCCTCACTGAGCCCTGGCTCCTGCGCCCCTGCACAGGGTCCCTGCGTCCTGGGACATGAGCAACAGGTCACGGCAACCCCTCTGCTGCATGTGTCCCCTGACTCCCACTGATCCAGGACACATGAGCACAGGGGCCATGGGACCCCAACAGTGTTGCCGAACCTCTCGGCCAGGCAGACCCCCAGCCCCCAGGCCTGGCCTCTGACAGACGGCACACAGCTGCTGTCCCCATGGGTGGGGACGGTTTCTCCTTTTCAGAAAAGGCAGATCTGGGAGGTGGGGGCTACAGCAAGGGTCTGACAGGACCAGGGAAGCACACGCCAGCTGTCCAACAGCCCCGCACTCTCGGGAGGGCCCAGCTGCTCAGGGGCCAGGCAGGGGCCGCTACAGGTAAGGGGTGTGAGGGGGCAGTGGGCGGATGGCACAGGCCCCCCTCGGCTCCCCCACCGTCTTCCCACTCAGCCCTAACCCTCTCCCTCTCTCCCTCTCCCCCGACAGCCTCGGCGATGGCAAGGCTGAGTCCAGGGTGTGTCCAGAGCTGCTGAACACTCCCTGCCCCCTACCTGGGCCTCAACCAGCCCTTGCCAGGGCAGGGTGCCCACCAGTGCACTGTGCCTGCCCAGCACATGGCCCGCGTCCCTCCCTCATGGGGACTGCTTCCTGTGCTGGGCCAGCCTGGCTGCCCACCCCCCAGCGGCAGCTGTGGGCCCACCACCTGTACCTCTCCCCATGCGCGGCCCCCCAGTGCACCCACACCCACATCAGGCTCTTTGAGTCCCTTCAGGCTCATTTCAGGAGAGATATATGCACCCCTAAAGGCATGTGGACTGGATGAGGCAGGGGAGGCCCCCAGAACTGGGCACCCCCCGGGATCCCCAAATGGCACCCCTCAGAGCAGCCCACGGGGTAGGGAGGACGCAGCCCCCAGGACCAACCAGGCAAGGAGGCCAAGACGGGGTGGCCACAGTGGCCGGCAGTGGGAAGAGGCCCGGGCCTACCTTGGCAGGTCTTGCCGTCTCCCTGCAGCTGGCGGCCGGGGGCGCAGCGGCAGTAGAAGCCCCCTACGGTGTTGCAGCACAGGCCCTCACAGCCCCCGTTGCTGGCAGCACACTCATTCACATCTGCGAGGAGGAGAAGCCGGTGAGTGCCACGCGGGACCTCCCTGGCCAGCCACGGCCACCCCAAGACCTCGCACCAGGGAGACTCAGGCCCTCTCGCCACAAGAGGGCTGGGGCCAACAGAGATGGGCTGGCCTCACCCCATCAGACAGACCCCACGAGGGGGGACCCCATTGTGAGCCCAGCAACAGCGGAGACACCCTGTCACCGAGTCCCTCCACACACCCAGGACAAGCGGCGACCCTATGGCATTTGAGTGCCACTTGGTTGGCAGGAAGGCCACGTGCATACAGCTCGGCACAGGAGTGGGCCCTGCTCCCCCAAAAGGAGCCACACCTGTTTTTGTGAGGGCATGAGAACGGCCTCTGTGTGCGTTCCAGTCCAACTGTCCCTTTGCCAGGGACACCAGGCTTCCCCCAGCTTTGATGCCAGGAGTCCCACACGGTCACCGTCACAGCTGCCCCCAGGCCCAGGGCCTGGGCTCCAGTGTGGAGTGGAGCAGCTGGGGAGACTCGACACCAGCTCCTGTGCTGTGTCCTGCTTGTGGCCTGGGGAGGTGGGCACTTCCCCTAGGGTTGGGCACCTGTCCGGGTGGGGGGTGGGTCACAGGACTCCCATCCCGGCCTGGGTGCATCCCTGCCCCCCACCACACCTCACCCAGCCCGCCAGGGGCCTGTGGGATCAAGGCTACCAACATGGAGGGACAGGTGACTTGCCTTGTTTCCTAGGACACCTCGTATGTGTTTGTAGTGACGTGGGGACCAGGCGCCTCCACCCACCTCCAGCCCCGACCGAGCTGCCCACCCATGAATGAGAGGGGCTCTGCGTCCTACTCTTCCAGCCTCTCAAGGCCAAAGGCACGGCTCCCTGGTTTCATGGGGAGCATGACCTGGAGTCAGGTGCAGAAACAGCAGGGACGCCAACATGTCCCATGCCGGGGGCAGCCCGGCAGAGTCAGACCTTTCCCTGGCCACACACGGGAGCCGCCCTGGAGTGGAGGCTCAGTGCCAACAAGCCCGGGCTGGGTTCCCAGACCCAAGCCCAAGGCCCCCCTAATGGCTTTGGCGTTCGTCTCTGCACGTCCCTGGGAGGGTCCCCTGAAGTCCCCGAGCTGGGCTTAGACTGCAGGGGTGGCCAGGGTCCCATGGGAACAGCTGTGGCTGGAACTGTCTCGGGGCCGCCGGAATGCAACCGTCAGCCCAAGCCTGCCAAGGTTAACGTGGAGAATTTCCTGGGAATTCCTAGGGAATTATGCAGGGTCAGGCGGAGGTCAGGCGGGCCGGGCCCAGGGGTCAGAGCCGGGATGCTCAGCGCTGCCCAGCCACGTCCGGCCTGTGGGCCAGGGGCGGCCAGGTGCGAGGCACACCCAGAAGCTTCTGGGTCTGTCCTGGCATTCAGGCTCCTCGGTTGGGCAGCTGGGAGGGCAGGCTGCCAGACCAACAGCGGTGTCACAGCTGCTGTCACGGCATGGTCCCAGCTGCCTGGGTGCGGGCGGCTGTCTCCACATGAGTGCTGGGCACCACCGAGGTGGGTCAGTTTCATAGCACCCAACCCTGCCCTGCTGGACGCCAGAGTGAGAGGTGGCACTGGCACCCAAGACAGCCCCTCCGTGCCCCGCCGGGGCTGAGCCCCTGTGGCCCTGCACCGGACGAGCTGCTCAGCGCCTGTGTCCACCAGCTGGAAGGGGCCTTCTCCGCGCGGGTACCGGCCCCGCTAGTCTGAACGGACACCACACTTAGGGGCCCAGGAGAGAAGCGGAGGTGGCAGGGTGGCCAGCCGTCCCCAAGCAGTGGAAGCCCAGACTGAGAAGGTGGCCCTGACCAGGGCCAGAGAGGGACATGGCAGATTCAGCAAGCTCTCCTCTGCTAGCACCTGCTGTATACACTGCGGGGCTGGGGATACAGACATAAAGGCCCCACCACCCTAGGCAGTGGGCAGCATGAGGATGGGGGTGGGGGTACCACAGGGGGAAGGGCCTAGACGCTACACTTTAGGTTAAGTCACCTGCTCAGTGGGAGGCACCCAATCACCTGTTTAACCACCCCCAGCACACCTGCCCCCTCTTGAGGCCATCCTTTTTCATTCCACACACCTGTGACAAATGACAACTGTGCCGTCCCCTCTAGACGTAGCCTGGGGGGAAGAGGTTCTTAATTTTCTGCCCCTTTGCTGTAACTCCCACACTGAGCACAAAACCCCACACATTGCAGGCCCCAGGAGTCTGGTGAACGAACTGTAAGCCAGGGCACCGTGGGGGCCCCTGGGGGCCTGGGGGAGGGGTGGGAGGGAGGTTACCCCACTCAAAATCCTGTGAAATGTCCCCCTGGCAGGTGTTACCTATTCAAGAACCAAATAAACAGCAGATGTTTTAGACTGAGAGGCAGGGAGTGCCAGCCTAGGCCTCGGGGGCAGCTGGGGTTCTGTGAGTACCCCGGAAAAGTCAGAAGCCCTGCTGAGGATGGGTCCAGCAATGACCCCTCCCGGGCCAGCCTCGGGGCAGGGGACTGCGGCCACCAGCAAGCAGGCCTGGGCTGGAATCCACATCTCGAGCTGAGGCCACCGGGAGAAGCATTTCCAAGTGTTCCAGGATTCCCCCGGGGGGTGGGGACACTCTGCCCAGACAGGGTCCTCATTTTCTGGAGGTGCAGGATTGCCTCTGGGCCCCAAGCCAGGCCCCCAGGAGCCTGGGGTGCAGACACAGATGCACAAAGACTGGCCCTGAATGCCCCCTCCTCAGGGGCCCCTGCCATCCCCAACGGGAGGAGGTGGCAGGAGCCACACAGAGCAGAGGCCAGGATGAAGGGCGGCGAGCGGGAGGCTGGCCCTCCGCACCCCAGGAGGGCCCCGCCACCAACGGAAAGGTACGCCTCCCTCAGCCAGCTAAACACAGAGCCACCATGGGACACAGCATCTGCCCAGAACTGACAACAGCTGGGTGCACAGATGCACGTACGTGACTCTTCACAATTACCAGAAGGTGGGAACCACCCAAATGTCCAGAAACGGGCCAACAGATAAACACCCCGAGCCTATGTACACCGTGGACTATTATTCGGCCACGAAGAGGAATGCAGCCGGACATGCTACACCGTGTGTGGGCCTCAGAAGCCAGCCGGGACGGCCCCGCGCACGGACTCCACGGAGAGGAAATGCCCAGAGCGGGCCAGTCCGGGGGACAGGAGGAGGGTCGGCGGCTGCCAGGCCGGGGTGGGGGCCGGGGAAGGACGGGAGAAGGCCTGATGCGGGGGCGGTCTCCTCCGGAGCCGGCAGAGGCGGCGGGCACACAGCGCGGCGCGTGCGCTGCGTGCCACAGGACGGCACACTTCAAAGGGCTCGTTTTTGTGTTACGTGAACGTCATCTCAATTGTTTTAAAAAGAATGAAATTATTGCTTAGGGTGGGGGCCACACCACCCTTCTCCAGGGATTTGGGTACAGAGGGAAGAGGGGGTTCAGACCTCGGCCCCTGGCCAGCTCTGCCCGACGATGGGGGTCTCTCTCGGGCAGCAGCAGCTGAGCAAAGGTCCTAAGCAGCCAACAGCCACCCAGCCTGGGTGAGGGCTGTGAAGGCCCAGCTGGCCCAGGGACCCCGGGCTGCAGAGTGGACAAGAGGCGTGCTCACCCTGCGAGAGCAGCCTCCGCCCCACCCCACCCTGCCTGTCCGCCGGCAGCCCCGGTGCCAGCAGCGGACCCGCAGATCTGCTGGGAGGTACCGCTGGGAGCTAGACCTGGAGAGGCCAGCTGGGCCTGGGCTGGGCAGCTGCTGTGGGCCTCGGAGCCCCCCGTGGGATGCGGGTGAGAAAAGGCACGTGCTCCAGGCCCCCAGAGACAGGCCTGCAAGGAAACGTGGCCGGGCAGCTCCAGCAAGCAGTGCCAGCTTCCCAGGCAGGTGCCCTCACATACCAGACCCAGGCACAGCCCCTTCTCACAGTGAGACACCCCGGGGCTCCTTGAGGGTGACCCCTCCTCCCTGATAGAGACAGAGCCTGTTTCCAAGGAACACGGAGCTGGGGACAGAGCAGAGACCCGGGGAACAGGCTGCATGCTCGGCCCACCCAGCCCTGGTTAGTCACTCGGGCGGAGGCTGCTGGGAGCGACAGGGTCTCCAGGAGGCCTGGAAGGGGCAGGGCGTGGGGACCCTCCAGGAGTGTGCAGTGCAGGGTCGGGCCCCGGGCAGTGCTCCCTCGGCAGCATGCCAGCCCCAAACCAGCTGGGCTGTGGGTCTCTCCCCAGGAAAGCAACCACACGGGTCATCACCCAACCCAAACGCACCCTCCAGGAACCAATGGCGGAGAGAGTGTGCGTTCTAGCACCAGCCACGCTCCACTCCCTGCAGCTCCTCCCCGTAGCCACACTCCAGACGGACTCAGCTGCCCCTGCAGGCGGGTTGGACAGGGGCCTCTGGTGTAAGGATGACAGAAGCAGGGAGGTAATTCACCGGCCCCCACCCCTGAGAGTGCACTGGAGGGCCCAGGGCCCCGCCTGACTGTCAGGGCCTCGGAGCCCAGCTGCCCTCGCCTGCCCGGGGAAACCCTACCCTCTTACCCTCCTCTTCCTCCTGAGCCCCTACGCCCGGGGTCCAGAGCACGGGTGCCACGGCCAACTGACTTTCCTACCTGGGACCCAGCCTGCCCCCTCCCCTGTCACCCCAGGCTGCTCTGGGTGACCTGGAGACCCTGGAACCCACAGCAGGGCGCCCTGCAGTTTCCCCGGCTGGTGGACAGGGCAGTGTGTGCTCATCGGCTCTGAGTGCCCTGCGCATGTCCAGTCCCTGCCCGGGGATCTGTGGGAAGAGGCAGGTGGGGAGGCCGCGGGGCACAGCCGGGGCTCCCCACCCACCCACCCACCCGTGAGCAGGAGCAGTTGAGGATGGCGAAAGCTCCCTCCGCATAATGAAGGCTAAGACCAGCCAAGGGAGACCACCTAAGCCCGCAGGGCAGAGGGCTGGCCGGTGGGGACAGTGACCCTCACCCCGTCCACCCTCCCAGGCCTAGGGCCACCTTGAGAGCCAGGATTTACGACACCCTGCCTACCAAGGAGACCAAGAACGCCCCTCCCTGCGGCCACGTGTCCCCAGGCTGCGCCCTGGGTCTCAGCGGGAGAGCTGATGGATGCAGCTGGCTCAGAGTGGGCCACACGGCTCTGGAGACAGAGCAGGGGCTGTCTCTGCTGGGGCTTCCCAAAGGGCCCGAGCTTCGAGGGGCCTGGAAAGGGTCCTCCCAGGGAGGCGTGGGCGCCCCGCTCAAGGACAGAGGGTCCAGTGCCTGGGGAGAGGGATGCCAGGAGCATCCCCACGACCAGCACGGCAGCCAGCACGGATGTGGGGAGCCCCCTCCCTGGGCAGGCTGCATCTATCTACCCGGGAATGTTCCAGCCCAGGGCCCAGCTCCCCCTCCTTCCTTTGGGGGCAGCAGGACAACTGGGGCCCCCTGGGCGAGCGTGCTCTGCAGACTGACATGCCTGCTCGGCGTCCCGGCCAGAACAGGCTTGGGCCCGCCCCAGGAGCCTGCCCGGCCTCACCCCAGTCACTCCCCTCCCTGAGCACCCCACTGCATGTCGTGGGCAGGGGTTCCAGCCCCAACAGGCAGGATGAGGCCCTTGTGAGGGCTCTGAGCCAGTCTTGGGGAGTAGACGTCATGGGGGGCACACAAAGAAACACGAGCGATTCCTGGCTGGGAGCATCACAGGTAGATCAGCCAGTGTGAGAGAAGGTGGTCCCAAGGTGACCGGGCTGGGAAGGCAGGGACATCGGGGAGGGCCAGGTGGGGTGAGGAGGAGCGGGGAGGGCCCAGGGCAGCCGAGGTCCAGGTCCCTGGGTCCTAGCGGGGGGTGGGGGAGTGGGAGCGTGGGCAGAGCTGCAGAAGGGGCCTTGGCTTTGACCCAGGAGAGTAAGAGATTCACCTGCAGCTAGGCAAGGGGCCCCGGGGTGTCCGGGCCACCGCGAGGTGGTGGCATAGAGCCCTGAGACTGCTGTGACAAAGTGCCCCAAACCTGGGGCTTACGCAGCCGAAATGTATCTGCTCACAGTTCTGGAGACCAGGAGTCCAAAGTCAGTGGCCCTGGGCTGACCCCAGATGCGGGTGGGGCCGCACCCCATCCTCAGCTCCAGGGGACATAGCGTCTCCTCCAGGGGCCAGCCTTCCTGGGCACCCAGGCAGGAAGGTGGGTGCCACAGTGTGTTCCTCCTGCCTGCAGGGCCTGTGCCATCAAGCCAGCGCTCAGAGGCCACCAGGCCAAAGAAGGCCTCCCCCTGTTAACAGCCCCACTCCATCTGCCGGGGTCCCACAGGCAGGGGTCCTAGCCGCTCAGCCTCTCGGCTGCGGGGCAAACATAGCCCATAGCAGAGCCCCTCCGGGTGTCGGTTTCCTTGTCCTTAAAACAAGGAGAGGAATACACATGGTGGGGGGTCCACGGGACTCCCTCTGAGAGCACTGAGCTGTGGGTATTTAATTCCGTTTGGATCAGAAACAGAAGCCCCAAGCAACACAGCCCAGGACCCAGCCTGGGACCCACAGGCCCTCACAGAGCCCCCGTCACTCTCCCTGGCTGCGCAGGCCCATTAGGGAAAGGCCGAGACCCCGCGCGGCCGAACGGAGCCCTCTCCACCCGTCAGCTCCCTGCACGGCGCTGCCAGGCACCCGTCTCGGCTTGTCCCACAAGCCCCGGGGCCTCGGGCTGAGCTTGCTGGCTCCCAGGAAGCGCCTGCCAGGTGGGGCAGGGACCGAGCTGGCCGCCAGACGCACACTCCCCTGCCTCGGGCTGAGGAAACAGCTACCAGCGCCTTTCTCAACATCCACAAAGTGAAAATTGCCTGAAACGGGCCCCAACTCAAAGAGCTGTCCCACCATTGCCCAGGGAAGGGCCTTGGCTTCTGACGCTGGAGGCCCTGAGAGCGCGGCGACTGCCCTCCAAGGTAATAGGACCCCAGGGGCCCCAAACCAACCAGCGCAGGGTCTGCAGCCAGCGGAGCCCCACTTCCCGGTGGGCCCAGGCTGTCATGGCGGGAGCCGCCCTGCCCCACACCGTGACTTTGCGCTGAGGGCCATGCCTGGGCCCACGCTCAGGACCCCGCATCCCCGGAGCTCCCCAGGGCAGGGAGTGGGGCCGGCTGGCCGGGGGGTAGCCTGGAGCTCGCTGGGAAGCCTGCTGGCTAGTTTCCAGATTGAACTCTTCACCTTGGTCCAAAGAGACCCCCATGAGCTCCTTGGGGTAGAAAACGTCACCCACGTTTTATGCGGTTGCCATGGTAACTGGCGGGTCCCAAACTGTTTGCTGGACGGACTTAGATCTGCAGTTACCTCCTCCCAGAGCTGGAGCTGGCAGGGGCGGGAGAGGCCCAGGAAGGACGCGGCCCGCAGCCGCCGATCCAGGCCTCTGGTCACCTCCCTCCACCGCGGGGCTGGCCAGGCCGGGGCATGCCCATTACCTACTGAGCGGCCTGAAGTCCTGCCACCCTCTGGGTGGCGAGACTAGAACCCTCTCTTCTGTTTTCCCATGTTTAGTTACTGTGGCAGGTAGATGACTGGCTCCCAGAGATGACCACATCCTAATCCTGTGACCATGTCGCACTACACGGACCAGTGGGACTGAGGTCGCAGATCAGGGGACCTTACGATCAGGAGAGCGTCCAGCGTAGCCACTGGGCCTCACGTTGGGTGGGGACATGAGGACTTGGAGGCGGGAGAGAGTCAGCCTCCAAGAAAGAAGCAACGACACGGGAGCAGGGTGAGAGAGGCCACGCAGCTGGCTCTGAACACGAGGAGGGGGCCAAGAGCCAAGGGATGCGGGCGCCTCTGGAACCTGGAAGAGGGAAGACGCCTCCAGGAGGACCGCCCCTGCCGGCAGCCAGACTGCGGTGCAGCGGGACCCACGCGGGACCCACGGCCTCCAGAACAGGGAGGGAATAAACACGTGCTGTCGCAGGCGCTGGGTTTGTGGTGATTTGTCACGGCAGCAAAAGAAAAATGAATACAGTTATTAGGCATGTGTCACCTTTAAAGCTGGAAAGAAAAAACCCAGCGCTTCAGAGAGGCGTTTGCGCTGCCCCCGGCGCCACTTATCCCTGCAGGGCGGGGAGCCGCCCCGCTGCCAGGCATGGGCCCACCTGAGAGTGGTTCTCTCTCTCCGGCAGCTCCAATGCCCCACCTGCCGGGGCAGCAGCGCACCCCAGCGCAATCCCCTCGCACCACGGCCCCCTGCAGCAGCGCCGAGGGGCTGGAGGAGGCCCTCATCACTCACAGCTCACAGACGGGGGGCAGGGAGCCCGCGAAGCACAGCCAGGCTGGGCGGTCAGGGGAGGAAGCGAGGGAGACGCATGGGGGGGGGGCCTCCCGGAAGAAGCGCCCGGGGCTGAGGCCCTCCGACAGGCTCAGAGAACTCCACCTGCGTTTCCACTGGGCGCTCGCCCCGGCAGGCAGGTGCAGCCGACATCAACAGCCGAGCTCCCCACTGCTCTGAACAGCACACCCTGCGCTGAGAGCCATGGACACTTGGCTGTCTGGACCCCTGCACAGGAACAATGTTTTGCAGGGCAGCCCTCCCTCCCCCAGCTACGGAGAATTCAGGACGTACTGTCTGGCTTGCTAAGCGAGGCTTTCTCGTTGGACCCTCCATGTTGTCTAGAGGACACCGTTCCTGTGGACCGCACAACCAAGCTGCACTGGGCCAACGTCATCCCCTGGTGGCAGCTCCAGCAACCGCGTGACCTGCCTTCCTTTCTTGGGGAGCCTTGCATGGAGTCCCCTGAACCCCTTTTCGTTTTCTCTCTCTCAATATATTCCCACTCTGACATTCGCTTGCTCATAAATATATGTGACTCTTTTGACCCCCTTTCTCATTTTCTTCTAAAACTCAATACCTTAGAAGAACTCTCCGTGTTTGGCATCTCAAAGTCTGGAACGGACCTCACCCTGTCCCGGCCGGTGGAGACGAAGGAAGCCCAGGGTTTCGGCAGCTTCACCCCTAGTGAAAGTGCAGTCTAGAGTCACCTTAACACAGCTGTGTGCCATCGGCTGTTTCTCCTAGTTTGGTGAAGTGACTGGCCTTGTACCAGGCGGGGTCCCTCAGGCCACATGCTCAGAGGCTCTGCCTAGACGACACTGCAGAGGAACCTCGATGCTTCACCTTTCAAACGTCAACTTCCAAATATTTGTAACATGACAGCGAGAAACCACATGGAGACTTGTGGGGGTGGAGACTACAGGCAAGGTGGAAGCCATGGAGCCCGAACCCGGGAAACCAAGGAAAGGGTCTGAACACACACCAAGCAGCGTGCCGAGGAAGCACGAGAAAGCCGGGGGGCAGCCTGAGCTTGGGAGTGGGGAGGCGCCCTCAGGACAGGGGCAGGCGAGGCCGGGCCGAACGCTAAGAAGTTTCATTGTGTTTTGTTTGGAATTAATAGATGTTATCTGAGAGCAATTTTGGGGTTTATGGAAAAACTGAGCAGAAGGTACAGAGGCTCCATGTACCCCCTTCTCCCAACACACACACCTCCTTTCTCACCAGCATCTTTCATCGTGTCACGTTCGTTACCACGGATGGGCAACAGTGACACATCGTGACGAATTCAGCCCAGTTTCCGTGAGTCACTCTTGGGGTGGACCTTCTGTGGGCTTGACAAGTGTGTAGTGACCTGTGCCCACCACTGGAGCATCACACGCAGCAGTTTTACAGCGCTAACAATCCCCTGTGTTCCCCCTCCCTCCCTCCCTCCCCGACCTCCATGGTTCTGCCTTTTCCAGAATGTCCCAGAGAGGGAATCATGAAGTATGTGGCCTTTCAGACAGGCTTCCTTCACTTAGCAACGAGCATCTCAGACAGCTGAGCCGTTCACGTGGTCTTCCCAGGGTCGCGGGCTTCCTTCCCAGGCCAGGAAAGGCTGCGTCCCATCACACCCTCCCCATCTGTGGTTTCCAGGGCAACCATGGAAACCAAGAGTGGGTCGCCTAGAAACGCTCAGACAGGCCTCACCCACTCTGGATTTCCAGGGTCACCTGGCAGCCCCCTCTGGGAGAGGGTCACAGGGGCAGGCGAGTGGTGCGCTCGGCTCCCACTGCCCCAGGCCTCTCCATGCTCAGGAGCACACGTATCTAGGAATCGAGCGAGTCCCCAGGGCGAGGCTCAACTCTTGGCCCCTCCATATCCCAGAGAGGCACAGAGGTAGCCCGGGGTGGAGGGAAGCTTTCAGAAAGCACCTCCGGAATCCACCCCGTATCCAGCAGGCAGGGGATACCAGGAAGGAAGGGACCCCGGCAAGAGAAGGGGAGGCGGCCACGTCGGGATGGACAGAGGCTGCCACTGGCCCTGGCCCCCAAGAACACAGGAGAAGCAGAGTCAGGCTTGAATAGAGCTTTGGGGACCGGCTCCCCGCTCTGCCAAGACCCAAGGGCTAAGGAGCCCAGACATCACAGGACGTTCAAAGTCGGAGATGAGGGACACTGATGGTTCCTGAGCTGGACCCTCATGGGCAGTCAGCATGAAGATGTCATTAAAGTTGTTTAGGGCTCCCTTGCCTTCTGCCATCAACCTAGGACGAATGCCTCCCGTGCCACATGTTGGTGACAGCCACTGTCAGGGCTGAAATGCGCTGGGTCCCAAGGACTCAGAGGCCCTTCACACAGACACCTGACCGCTGGTGTCTGGTGACCCACCGCCCATTTAGAGATGGAGACCCTGGGGGCTCGTCCAAGGCCACCAGCCTGTGGGAGCCAGGTTCCATGAGAACGCACCATTCCAGCCTACGCCACATGTGGCCCCCAGAACCGTGCCTCCTCCAGAAATGAGGAGGCGGCTTACGAAAAACGAGGGGCTGAGGGAGAGACTATCAGGCAAGTGCGTCCCGGCCACACCCAAGGCTGAAGAGCCTTCCTGACTTCGGACGGAATTTCTGTTTACTCTGTAAGTTATCGGGTTTGGTCTGTTTATACAAATCAGCCTCCAAAAATGTGAGAATGGGGCTTTTTTCCCCCAGTTGTTTCCCAGAAAACAAGACAAAATGTAAAAGGCTCAGAAGGGAGCCAAGAACATTCCTTGGTTCCCAAAATGTCCAGGTCTCCACTCCCCCTCCAAGGTCGAGTTCCTGGGATGTTTCAGTTCTCGGGCTCAGCAGACAGGCTGCAGCCGGGCTCCAGCACCCCACTTCTGAGTGCCACCTGCAATGGGTAAAGTTCAGGAAGGGCTGATGTGGGCCGAGCCTTGCACACTCAGCCCATCTCCTTTGTGCATGTGCACGTGTGTGTGCATTTATGTGTGTGTGCATGTGTGCCTGTCTGTGCATGCATGTGTGCATGAATGTACATGTATGTGCATGTGTGTGCATGAGTATATGTGTGCCTGTCTGTGCATGCATGTGTACATTGTGGTGTGTATGCATGTATGGTGTGTATGCATGTGTGTGCACATTTGGAGTGTGTATACACCAGTGTGCATAAGCATAGGTGTGCACTGTGTGCATGTGTGTATGTGCATGTGGATACATGTGTGCGTGCATGTGTGCACATGCACCGGGTGTATGCATGTGTGTGTGTGAGCGCATGTGTGCATGTGTGTGTCCACATGTGCATCTCTCTCTGTGCCCTGGGGTAAGAGTGCTCAGCTGGGCTCCAACACCTTGCTCAATGCCCAGCCGTCCCTCACGCCTCTCTGGTATGAAACCCGGAGACTGGACACACTTGCACCTCTGGCCAGCTAAGAACCTGCCCTGCCAGGAGCCCCCAGGCCAGACCTGCCCTGTCTAGGACATGGGCAGGACGCAGCCTCCCCCGAGCTGGCTCCTGAGCCGACAAGGTTACAGCAGAGACAAAAAGCTGGCCCGTCCCAGGACTCACCCTGGGGTAGGTGGCTTTTCTCACTAAGAGCTCCCAGGACGTGGCTGGAAGATGTCTCCAAAGAGGCATTGTGATGACCACCCGGGACTTCTGCCTTCCCCTGGCCTGGCCCTCACCACACTCAGGTTACTTCCCGGAGGCCTGCCGCTCTGCTGTCAGTCCTCTGCCCCCCACCCCGGAACATGAGCCCAGTCAGGTCCCCTGCACAGTGAGCGTGCCCCAGGCAAATCAGGGCTCAGCTGCACCTCCCTAGGTGGCCTTTCCGCCTGCTCAAACCCTTACCCACGCCTCGCCTCCCTCTCAATCACTTAAAGCCACAAGGGCAGGTCCATGCCGGCCCCAGAGCTACGGGCTTCATGGACAGATGGACTGAGTTAGGCGAGTGCAGAGCGCCAAGCAGCTGCCCCAGTGCAGGCCAGACACAGCTTACGCGGCCCCGCTCCGTGGCCCACATCACACCTCTGGCGGTGGGACGTCTGCCTCCCCCTGGTCTGCGGGTCCCTGAGATCGGGCCACGTCTGCTCGGCAGCCACGGCGTGGCCAGCCCCCAGCTGCTCTGGCACACAGCGAAACCCAACAAGTAGCTGCTGAAAGAACGTTGGCTGAGAAAAGGAAAATGAAACGGTGACAGCTATTTTGTTTAGGATCTGGATTTCGGCATAAGCTCTATGTTTTCTGCAAAGAGTCCTCCTCCAGCTCCCCAGACACCCCCGAGGAAGAGAAATGAGGCTGATGCTTGGGAAATAGAATCCAAGAGGCCCGAGAGGGTCAGTGAGTCTGGGCCTCATTCTCCAGATGGGAATGCTGAGACCAAAGAGAGGCTGGTACAGCCACTCCGAGCGTCCAGAGGCTCAGGCCCTGAGTGCCTCACGTCTGGGAAGGAAAGGCTGGGGCCGTGCCCATGCCGTGCCCAGATGCCCTGAGAGACCAGAGCCGGGAACTCCCCAGGTGCTGGGCAAAACCCTGCGGCCAGAGGGCGCCTACCTCCCTGCCATGCACCCCCTTCTGGCCCAAGGCCCCAAACAGAAGCCACATGCTCCCACTGGCCAGCTCCCGCCTGTCTTCCCAGTTTGAGGAGAGATCTGCCACCCACTGCGTCTTTCTCTCGGACCAAAGCCCGGGAGCCACCTCTCTGCCTCACACAGGCCGTCCCCTCGCCTGTGCCCAGTCAGCCTCCTCTCCCCAGGGCACTCGCACGGTCTCTGAGTCCTGGCCTGACGTCACCCGGGCCCCAGCATGCCCACTATGGCTCCCTGGACTTCCGGCCTTGTCATCTCAAAAGTGTCCTAAAGCACACGTAGGCCCCCGTCCTGACTTAAGCAGCCCTGACGGAGGGAATACCCCACGAAAAGGCGCCAAGTGACAGCGCCCAATAAACCCCCCCTGGCCCTGCCCTACCAGACCTTCGGTGACATGGTCACCCACCTCGCTTGTCCCCCAGGGTTCCCCAATGGGTGAATGAATGAATGAGTGAGTGAACAAATGCAATGCACACCCAAGCTGTCTCTTCCCCACTCTTGCCCTGGGACCCCTTGTCGGGGACTCGTCCTCTTTCCCGCCTGTGTCCCTCGGACCTCAGCAGCTGTCAGATGTGGCACCAGGCGTCACCGGCAGGGCTGGCATCAGAAGTGGATGAGGAGATGCAGGACGCCTGCCCGGCACTCGGTCCCTGGCGACCAGGTGACCTTAACTCCGAGGCAGCCCTGCGCCTGCTCTGGCCTCTGGCGGCCACCAGGGGGCGATGGCGCCCTGCCCTGCAGTGGGAGGCGGAGGGCGCGTGGGGTCCACGCTGGGGCAGGGCCCCCAGGAAGGGGGCTGTGAGACCTAACCCTCCACGTGGCTGCTCTCGCGGAGCCTTCCTGTGGTCCAGGGAAGGGCAGACAGGGCCAAGGCATGGGGGCTCCTGGGGGGCGCCGTCGGCAGGCCCCGGGCTCAGTCAGGGGCTGCAGCCCTGAGGAGGGGGGCCCTGGCACCCCACGTTCCAGCCAGCCTCGGGCCTTCCCCTCCCCACCACCTCCAAGTACTTCGAGAGCCAGGACCAAACTCGGAGCCCGGCCCCCGAGGCCAGAGGCCAGCAGAGAAAGGCGGGGGACAGCCTTGCTCGTACGGGCTTCTGCTTAGAGTGAGGTGATGCCCTGGACTCGGCTAGATGTGGGGGGCTAGCTGCCCACCCTCCCACCCCATGGGGCCTGTCCCCCACCGGACCACCCCCCTTGGGCCTCCACAGCCTCCTGGGGGCACTTCTCACCCGTGGGTTCTAAGGAATAAAAGAACCGGGCATCAGCAGGTGTGCGAGCGAGGCTGGCCACGGGTCCCCCATCATTCACTCATTCCAACAGCACACAGGGAGCCCATCAGAAATCCAGGGTGCTGACCCTCGCAGAGCACATGGGGAGGGGCCTTGGGCAGACGTGCCCCCTCTGAAGGCCAAGCTCAGTCTGTAAAAGGAGCAGCCTGGGCCAGACAGCACCATCCGCAGGCCGCCCCCGGCCTGGGGCCTGAGCCGCCGGAGCAGAATCGCCTTCCCTCGGCGTCACCCACCTGGGGGCCGTCCCCGAGGTGTGGGGCCCAGCTGCCTCTTCCTAGAGCCCTGGCCTCACCTTCCGAGTGTGGGCTCCTGTCCACCAGCTGTGGGGAGCCTGGGGGGTGACAGCTCGTGTGCTGCAGCCACAGCCGGGCCTCCCCAGGGCCCCAGCTGGGCCAGGGTTCTGCCTCGCCGCTCAGGCATCCACCTGCCCATGCGCCTCCAAGGGCCGGAAGAGGTGGCCAGCCCCCAGGCACCCCAACAGTTCTGGGGCCACATTGCCCTGGCCCCTCCTGATGTGACCCCAGAAGCTCCACAGCTGCACACTCAGGGTTTGTGGGTCCAGCACATAGATTCGGGGCTGGCTGGGCCACAGTAGGGCATCCTCTGGGCGGGGGGGGACAAGCTACAGAAACGGCCCGAAACCCTGACACCTTCCCCCTCAATCCGGAATCCGGATGGTTCGGCCAACTTTGTGTGTGCTCCAGGAGGAGGCCCTGGGTCCACACCTCCCCCCCAGCTCAGCCCGGCCACACCGACTCCCCTGGAGGCACAGCACCCCTCTACGAAGTGGGGTGGGAGCCTGCATGGAGAGGTGGGAGGGCTCCACAGGGGAGTGGAAGCGCCCAGCAGAGTGCCAGGTTCACCGGGGCTCCCCAACGCCCTAGCTCTCACAGGCCATACCCAGGGCAGTGCCCACACACGCAGCTCCACGCAGGGACAGGCTGGGCAAACTGCCGATGCGCCAGCCGCTGGAGACGGCGACACACTCTCCCAGCAGGGGCTAAAGACAGAGGCTTGAATGGGTCTGTTGCATTGGGGCCGAGTGCCGTGGTACCAGCTGCCTCATCGGGGCCACCTCCTCTCCCTCCCATGGGCCCCCGTCACACAGAGGTGCCCCCTCCCACCAGGACGGAGCAGCTTACTTTGACCCGCGCTCAGCCTGCCAGCCCTGGGCGATGGGGGTCTGCGCGGGACCCAGTCCGGAACCAGCCCTATCACCTGTCCCCAGGCTGCCCTGCCCTTGTCCAGGAGGAAGGCCCTCAAGGGGGGCAAATCCAGCCACAGAGGGCTGGGGATGGGCAGGCCAGTGCAGGGCAGGCGCCAAGGCTCTGAAGTGACAGTGGTCCTTGGGTGTGCACGTGCCCACAGGGGGAAGGCAGGAGGGAAGGCGTCACCAGCAGGTCAGGGGCAGAGGGACAGTGAGCTGGAGCTCTGATGCCCAGCCACCCACCTGTCTCCTTGGCGACGTGAGGAGGGGAAGAAGCATCTGCAGCACTGACACCCCGAGGGAGACCGTCGGAGCACCAGCTCCCAGCCCTGCGCCCCCCACTTCCAGATGGACAGATCTGAGATGCCGGGCACCGGGTCCCAGCCGTGGGGCCCCCACTTCCAGGTGGACAGATCTGAGATGCCGGGCACCAGGTCCCAGCCCTGGGGCCCCCACTTCCAGATGGACAGATCTGAGATGCTGGGTGCCAGGTCCCAGCCCTGGGGCCCCCACTTCCAGGTGGACAGATCTGAGATGCTGGGTGCCAGGTCCCAGCCCTGCGCCCCCCACTTCCAGATGGACAGATCTGAGATGCTGGGTGCCAGGTCCCAGCCCTGCGCCCCCCACTTCCAGATGGACAGATCTGAGATGCCGGGCACCGGGTCCCAGCCCTGGGGCCCCCACTTCCAGGTGGACAGATCTGAGATGCCGGGCACCGGGTCCTAGCCCTGGGGCCCCCACTTCCAGATGGACAGATCTGAGATGCTGGGCACCGGGTCCCAGCCCTGTGACCCCCACTTCCAGGTGGACAGATCTGAGATGCCGGGCACCGGGTCCCAGCCCTGGGGCCCCCACTTCCAGATGGACAGATCTGAGATGCTGGGTGCCAGCTCCCAGCCCTGCGCCCCCCACTTCCAGATGGACAGATCTGAGATGCTGGGTGCCAGCTCCCAGCCCTGCGCCCCCCACTTCCAGATGGACAGATCTGAGATGCTGGGCACCGGGTCCCAGTCCTGTGACCCCCACTTCCAGATGGACAGATCTGAGATGCTGGGTGCCAGGTCCCAGCCCTGTGACCCCCACTTCCAGATGGACAGATCTGAGATGCCGGGCACCGGGTCCCAGCCCTGGGGCCCCCACTTCCAGGTGGACAGATCTGAGATGCCGGGCACCGGGTCCCAGCCCTGGGGCCCCCACTTCCAGGTGGACAGATCTGAGATGCTGGGTGCCAGGTCCCAGCCCTGTGGCCCCACTTCCAGGTGGACAGATCTGAGATGCCGGGCGCCGGGTCCCAGCCCTGGGGCCCCCACTTCCAGGTGGACAGATCTGAGATGCTGGGTGCCAGGTCCCAGCCCTGTGGCCCCACTTCCAGGTGGACAGATCTGAGATGCCGGGCACCGGGTCCCAGCCCTGGGGCCCCCACTTCCAGGTGGACAGATCTGAGATGCCGGGCACCGGGTCCCAGCCCTGGGGCCCCCACTTCCAGATGGACAGATCTGAGATGCTAGGCGCCGGGTCCACAGTCCCCAGGGAGAGCACAAAGTGTCCCCATGGGACACTGAACCCACGCTGGGTCCTCTTGACTTGTCTGCGACACGCCCTTGAGGTCCAGCCAGAGGGGCAGAACCATCTGCCCCACACACTTCTCAGGACAGCTGGGGCGCAAATGGGAATGTCTGGGGCGTGTGGCTCCCCGCTTCGTGTGAAAGGGCGATTGGCAGACGCGATGTGGGAAGCAGGGCTCAGCCCCGAGTGGCCTGTTGGCCTAGAACCTTCTGAATTGCCTGGTTACACCAGGACCACAGGACCGTCCAGGCTTCTCTGCCCAGGCCACCCCACCCACCCCACGCCCCACGCACTGCATTTTCCTAAGCAGTGTCGAAGGTCGCGAGTCAGGGTGGTCATGTCCACAGGGCACAGCAGAGCTATGCACAGATGTGTGGGATGCCTCGGTCCATCCTGCTGTGGACTGGCCTCCGTTCTGGCCACAAGGCCGGCACCAGCAGCTCAAGGGGCTGGTGGGGATGCGGCCCCCTCTCTCCTGAGACCTCTGACCCCAGGGCCGGCACTGGAGGACCCCACCCTGAAAGGCTAATCTGAGGTTCCTTGTGCCCTGACCTGACCAGTGGGGCGAAGTCACCTCACTGCTCCTGGCTCCCAGCGAAGCCCACAGGAGACCAGCTTGGCATGCTGTCGGCACCCTTGGGCGACACCTCCCCCCCTGCGGAACCGGCCCTGTTATCAGCTAGCCTGGCTCCGTGACGCTGCCCAGGCCTGCCTCGACCCGGGCGCAGAGGGCCAGCCCTGCTCTGGAATGCCTGGAGCCGACAGGACCCAGGAGCAGATTCTGGGGCGCAGATCCAGCGCCCTCACTCACAGACCCTTCATCAATTATCCTGCGGGGAGGGGGAGCCAGGCGCAGCCCCAGGAATCCTAAAAACGGACAATCAGCACATTTCCTGGAATTTGCTCCGTAACAGCTGCCGCTCTGGGTGGCCAGTGCTCGGGCGGCGGGCACAGCAGATGGGATGCAGAGGCCAGCAGGGGCCCCACCACTGTGGAGGCAGAGCCTGTCCTGCCGGCTTCTGAGCTCAGGATCACCCCTAGCTCCTGCCGCCAGGGGCTGGGGGAGCGGTGAGTGCCAGCCGCCCGCGCCTGGGGTGACGAGAAGAGGCTCCCTCACAATGGGGCCTTGGCAGTGCTCCTGCCACCCCAGGGGGTCCTATGAAGGCGCCCCTACAGCAGGAGCAGGGCGGTGGGTCCCAGGGGGCCCCCACAAGATTCCTCTCACACACACACTGTCTCCAGGGCAGGGAACCGTCGCCTGCGCAGCGAGGGTTTCTCCCAGTGCGCAGCCCAAGGACTCCCCAAGTGCAGGGACCCCCACACGCCATGCTCCCCTCCCCAGCTTCTCCAAACCCCTCCGCTGCCCCCAGTGCCCTGATCCGGCTGCCTGTTCCTCAGACCTTCCTGGCATGGGTGTCCCCAACCTGGGCTCGCCCCGCAGGGCCGTGAGACCAGGGTTGCAGACACTCGTCCTATCACGGCCTTTGCCCTCTGCCCCTCCACTGGCAGAGAAAGCCTGGGCCAGCCTGAAGGACGGACAGCACAGGAGGCCTGCATGCAGTGTGCGGAGTGGTCGGGCCACGGGCCAGGCGGCCTGCAGCACGCCCCCACCGCTCAGCTTGGCTGGGTGGGTCCTCTGCCCAGAATAAAAAGTGCCAAGCCATCATCGGTGACCAGCGGGGGCTGTAAAATCAGGCAACTTGCTTCTTAGTGAGTGGGCAGCTGCCTGGCTCCACTCAGCCCAGTGGGCAGCCAAGAGAAGGTCAGCCAGAGGCCTGGGCACAGCCCTGCGGCTCCAAAGGGAGCTCCTACACCAGGCTCCATCCAGCCCCGAGGCGGTGACAGTCTGGGGGCCCATCTGGGGAGCCTGGTTTTCATGGGTCCCCCAGACACCTTCCAGGCTCCCCCACCTCACAGAGGCCTCAACAAGCATCTGCCCTGCCCTGGGCAGGCAGGGCTCGGAGGGGCTGCCTGCCAACACTGAGCCTAGCAGCTCAGGAGCTGTCGGGGATCAGTGTCCCCGCATGTAAAATGGGACACACTTCCAGCCCACCCCAGGGCACGCCCCAAGGCTGCCCTTGTAGTCCAGGGAAGGGCCTTTCACAGGAAGAGTCTGGGAGGCCTTCCTGGAGTGGGGAAGGGTCTGGACAGTGCGGCCAAAGGGTGGCGTGCCCTCGAGACCACCCAGGAGTCCCAGCGGGACTCCAGCGGGGCAGCCCTGGAGGGCACGGAGGAGGCCTTGTCCTCTGAACCCGAGCCTCAGTCCTGCCTGGACAGCAGGCCCAAGTGGGCAGGGGACACGTGAGACGCCCACGCACCAAACACCCAGCTGGGTGGCACGCGGGCAGGCGGGGTGAGCGCACAGACCCCCACATACAGGGGGGTCTGCCCCCGGGGGTCTCCTGCTGTAATTATGTCATTAAAAGCCCACCTCTCTGAAGCCAGTCCCGAGAGAGGCCGAGGCCCCATTGTGTGCAGAGCAGGCCTAGAGCTCAGTCATCCCAGAAGACAGAGGCGCCTTTGTGGGTGGTGGGGGGACAACCCGGTAATTAAATGATTCCCTGAGCTCATGACAGACCCACTGCAAGTCTGTGTGCTGTAGTCCCGGGCCGTCCCGGAGCAGACTGTCTGCGGACACCCCCACCACCCTGCAGGGACGTGGCCCAGCCCCAGTGCAGGATGGCCTTGGAGCAGCCACCCCGTCCCAGCCACTGGTCACAGCCAGTGGGGAATGAGGCCAGAGGTCCGGAGTCAGAGCCACCCACCCCTCCATTCAACCCACCAGGCCCTGCCCACCCTGACGCTAGCTACTGCAGGGCGTGGGGCTCTCTGGAGATTTGGGGAACTACCCTCAAAGGAGGGGCTTAATGCAGCTGAAGTGGCTTGAGTGGCGGAGCCCACAGCCACTCTGCCCACTCAGGAGGGGAGCAGAGCAGAGAAGCGAGGGGCCACCCCAAGGGGAGAGGACAGTGGGGTCCCGGACTGGTCAGGCGGGCGGCCAGGGGTCAGGCTCCCACCCTCAGACACACGGGCAGTGTGGGGGTGCCGGAGGGGCCTGCTTCCTCTCCATGAATCAATTACCCCAATTTAGAAACAGGCTCCCCTTGAGTCAAGGCCAAGGGCTCAGGCCAGGCCAGGCCACCTCCTGGCCCCATGCCCTCAGGAGAAGCCATCTGCTCTGCTGCGCTGCTTGTGGGGACAGCTGTGGGGTCCCCACTGCTCCCACAGTCCCCCTAGCCCCTCCCAGGGACCCCTTCCCGCAGGCTTCCTGCTCAGGTGGGGGAACCGAGTCTCCTTCACGGTCGAGCCCATCTAGGCGTGAGTGGACCTGGGTGTGCAGGCTCCAGGTGGTGGGACTCCTCATGTCTCTCCTGGCTTGGGTGGGGTGGGGTAGAAGGGCAGGCCACACCGGGTCCCCAGGGGTACCCGCCAGGCCCGCTCCAGGGCAGCCCTCCTGGTTCCAGGTTTTTCCAAGGGTTCAGAGAGGGAAGATAAGGGTCCTGGGGCTTCTAGCGGAAGCTTCTGTGGTCCCGCCCCGTCCCTGGGGCCAAGTTGGCCTACTCCCTCCTCTCTGCCTCTCTGTCACCCATCTTCCCAAACATGTCCCAGCCTACAGGCACACGTCCCCCAGGAAGCCCTGCAGACCACTGGCCTTCTGCTGGACATTACCACTGAGCCCAGATTGCTCACTGGACCTTGAAAAGAGAGTCCCAGAACTGCCTCAGAGACCCACCCTACCTGCCCATTTCACAGGTGAGGAAACTGAGGCCCAGAGGTGAGCCAGGCCTCAGTTCTCAGTCTGCCCTTATCCCACAAGGCCATGAGAGTCAGAATGGACTAGTGGTCAGTAAGAAAAGTGTCGAGAGGAGGTGTACATTCCTAACTACAAGCTTTCCTTGCCTGTTTTTTCCTTAAAGACTCAACGCCAGCCGGCCATGAAGAGCTCACTTGCCTGCAGACATGGGGGGACGCCTGCCCCTGCTCACCTGGGCAGCACACACCGGTGTGATCTGGTGCAGAGGTAGAGTGAAGCCATATTTTGGGCCGGTGAAAACCTTTCCTGGTTGGTCTGATGGAAATGATGCTCTGACAGGACCCTCGCAGCCCACCTCCCTCCTCTGCTGACTGACACTGCTGACCTACAGGGCAGGGAGGCCAGAAGTCCTGGGGGGTCGGGACCCCAGGCCGCACCAAGGGAGAGGCTGCATGGCAGCCGCAGCCCAGGGAAGCCCAGGCGTGTTGTGTGTGCAGTTACCCCAAGAACGAGGGGCGATGGCCAGCCACCAGTTAGTCCTGATGTCCTCACGCGCAGTGGGCCAGGCCTTTGGGGAGAGCACGTCCCCACGCCCCCGCCATGGTTCTTAACCAGGTGCTCCGTGCCTCACCTGCGTGGGCACCTGCGACCTGCACAAAACCACTATTTTATCCCCACCCCCAAGTCCAGGATGTTAT
The DNA here is from genome assembly GCA_033961575.1 of Aselliscus stoliczkanus. Classification (NCBI taxonomy): domain Eukaryota; kingdom Metazoa; phylum Chordata; class Mammalia; order Chiroptera; family Hipposideridae; genus Aselliscus; species Aselliscus stoliczkanus. The sequence continues at coordinate 181,068,454 of CM066730.1, read as the reverse complement.
CCTGGGCCCACAGGCTCCACTGCACCTGGAAGCCCACCCTGGACCCCCAGCTGCCCTGGGCCTGACCGCACCGCGGGCCTGGGCCGGGTGGGGGCGCTGCCGTGGGCTCCCCGCCCGCTCGCCAGCTGCCAGCACAGGCCCCCTTTGTGTTCCAGCCACTGCTGCAGGAAGCCTTGTGCTGGGAGGTGGGACAAAGCCACTCAGCCCCTGCTGGGGGAGGGGCTCCTCCCAGGGCTATCCGCCCTGCTCCCCACCAGCGGCCCAGCAGTGCCTGTCTCCCTTCCCCACTCTTTTGTTCAAATGAAAGAATTTGAGGGAACCAGAAAAAATATGGCTTTTATTTTCAAAACTGGAATCAATTAAAATTGAGGGTTAGTTAAATATTCTCAACTGTGCCGGGACTCAGGTCTGGGGTCCAAACCCAGCGCACAGCGGGGTGGGAAGGTGCTGGCGGAGTCCGAGCAGGGCTGCCCGGGACACAGCACAATCCTCACACCAGCCCTCACACCCATTCCTCACACCTCACGGCCAGCTTGCACGGCCAGCTCTGCACAACCAGCCCTCACACCCGGCCTTGCACGCTACCCCAGCTCTGCACACTCAGCCCTGCCCACTTGGCCTTTCTTCCAAGAGACAGTGCCCCAGGCGGGGGCCCCTCAGCCACAGTCCAGCTTTATCTACTGCTCCCTGACGGCCATATCTGTCACCCGCCGACTGGCCTCCCTCCCAGGAAGCTCACCCACACGGAGGGCCAAGGGCTGGGCACAGGCTCAGCCCCCCGGTGCAGACGCTCCGGCCCACCCTGCCTGGGACCCTGCCTCCCTCCCCCGCCCCCCAAGCAAATCTCACAGGGCTCCACCCTGATCCAAGGCCTGGCACCGCCGGCAAGAGCTCCCTGGGGCCCACCGCAACCCGGCCCCGGCTCGGCTGCGTGGTGAGCAGCTGCCGGGCCTCCCTGACCCTGCCTCCTCTTCCACGAGTGGGCGAAGTGAAGAGTCCATGAGGGGACACAGGCAGAGCCTGGCACAGGGACAGGAGGCGCTCCGGGCCTCCAGGCCCTCCTCCCACCACAACAGTCCATCCCCACAGCGGCAGTGGGGATGGGGGCTCCCTGGAGGCAAAGCCTGAAGAGCTGCGTCCTCCACCAGGAGCACCCCGAGTGTGATCTCTGAGCCCACTCAGGAAGCGCTGCCCGCAAGTGGGTGAGACGGCCCCTCCCACTGGAGGCTCAGATGCCCTCCCGCCTGGCGTCTGACCACGGCTGGATGCCTAGCCCCCCACGGCACCCCTGCATGCCCTCCTCCTTCTGGAACCCAGGAGGCCACGTATTGGGGTCTCAGGGGTGGGGGAGTGCAGGCCCACGAGGCTCAGGTGCCCACGAAGGAGGGGGGCCTAAGGGGGAAGACAGGTGTCCCCCCCACTTTCCGGAGGAGGCTGACTGAGGACAGGCCACATTCCAGAGCCATCTCCTGGCCGCCCGCCCCCCAAACAGGGACAGAGCAGCATCTGTGCTGCTGAGCGTCAAGCCAGAGCCGGGCCCCAGCAACTTCCCCAAAGGCAGCTCGCCGCCAGGGGGCCTGCCCACCCCCACCCACAGCCCTGGTATTTCTGAGTAAATCGAAGGCAGGCAGCACAAACGAGCCGGAAGGTCCTCAAAGCATTTCTCCCCATCCACCTGCGGCCATAGTGACCGACCCCGAGAAGCCAGGCGTGGCAGCTGGGCCCTCCCTCCTGACCACAGCCTGCGTGGGGGTGGGGGCGCCTCAGGCCAGCCCACAGAGGGGTCCGGGGTGCTAACCTCGAGGAGCCTGGATGGTGGGGCACAGGGCAGGGACCCCAGTGCTGGAGGGCCTCGCTCCATGGCCTGGGCCACTCCCCTACCAGCCTAGCAGAGCCCAGGAAACGGCAGGCTGAGCACAGGGCCTTCTGGCTAACAGAGAGCACTCGACAAGCGGTCCCAGCCGCCCAAACCTGGTGGGGGCTGCACTCACCGTACTGACAGCGGGGACCCTGGAAGCCTTGGGGACAGTGGCAGAGCCGGGCTGAGCCGGGCACACAGCTGCCACCATTGAAACAGAGACCGGCGCTGCATTCGGCTGTGGAGAGAGGGAAGGGAGGTGTGTGAGCGGGAGTGGGGGAGGGGGCCCCAGCTCATCCGCCAGGACAGAGTCCCTGGGGACCCTCCTTCCTGAAGTCTGCACGCGAGGAGAGGCCTCGGGCGTGGACAGGACCCGGACCCTCCTCCCTGGACTGCACCTGAGGGCTGAGCCCCTGAACCTGGCTGAGGAGAGTCTCACAGGCAGGCGGCCCAGCCTTGCTGTCCGGTCACTGGTCCCAACTTTGCTCTGTCCTGGGTCACACACTGCCCCCACCCCCACGGCCACATCTGGTCCAGGTGCACTTGAACCTCTCAGTGCCAAAGTCCCAAATCACAGTGCCCTGTGGTTTCCCTCCACAGTACCCCTCGAGCGCACCTAAGCATATGGGGGAACAGCTCATCCCCAGCCCAGCCAGGGCTCCATGAGAGCAGCCACCAATTCCGTCATCACCATTGTGTTCCTTGGTGCCAGTGACACTTAGAAGGTGCTGCACAAATTTTGTTGAATGAATGAGTGAAAAAACAATAAAACAGGCAAGCCTGGAGGTGACAGTTACTTGTCGAGAAGCCTTGGGGAAGGGCAAAGGCTCAGGATTTGAGGTGGACGAGGGACGTGGCAGCGCATCTGAGAGACCGGGAAAAAGGTGCACAAAGCTATGTCCCAAACCACGAGGGGATGCTCCTGGTGGCCCCGGGGCTGGTGGGATGCTGAGAAGACGTGGAAACCACAGAGGGGAGCCTGGGACAGAGGGAAGCTTGGAGTGGGGCTGGGCAGGGTCACGCATGGCAGGATGGGCACCCAGTGCAGTCAGAGGGCACGACCGCAGACGCCCAGGAGGGTCCACCCGGTGGGCCAGGCAGCAAGGCAGGGACCTGCACCCCTCACGTCAGGAGGACGTGGCAGCAGTCAGGGACGCCCCCAGCAGCAGAGCCCACTGCTTCCCACTGTCACTAAAACCAGCAAACCCCCCCGTAAGTGGACAGCACAGACAGTGGCAGCATGGCGTCTCACCACAAGGACAAACACCCAAAGAACCACCCAACAGTGGAGGAAAAAGACACATCCCAAGACTGGAAGAAGTCAGCCTGAGGAAAGGGGGCCCCAGAGCCTCAGAGCAGTGCTCTGGAATCCGCAGTTTTCAGTCCCAATCCCGGTGAGAGAAAGGGAGAGCTCTGAGGCGAAAAGGAGGCGGGTGGGGAGAAGGAGCTCGGAAACGCGAAACGTAAGGCGATGCATCGGTGCTTCGTGAGGGACGGACGGGTGCTTTGCAAAACAACTTAGAGATTTCGAAGTAACAAATTGGTTTTATATTTAACATTAGCTAATTTTTAATGACTAGTATGAGCACTGTGTGCCGGGGCGCCTCCTTGGGGACCCTCCCTTGTGGCTGTCAGCTTGGCCGGGACAGCACCCACAGACCCTCAGGGGCCCTGGAAGGAACCGCCTGAACCCGTAAGTGTGAGAAATGCAAGAGAGGACGCAGGTACCCCAGGGCCCAAAGGATCTGCTGCTGCCCACAGCAGTGTCCTCCAAAGGCTGAGCCAAGGTGAGTCATGCATGGCTGGAGAAGGCCCCAGGAACCACTGTCCCAAACCCCGACTGCCCCCACTGGACCCCGACGCCCTAGCATGTCATGACAGCTTGGGTGTCGCAGACATGTGGTCAAGTTCCTGTCCCCACATCTATCACTGGGCTAGAAATTGGGCTCAGCTCCGTTGCAGGCCATTTGCACATATCAAATGCAATATTCTCCATGACCCTTCACACTGTCGGAGTTACCTCCACACTATCTATCACCTGAATCTGAAGACGCACAGTCCCCATCCCCCACAGCAGCCCAGTTCCAGGGCCCATCAGGTCTCCTCGGCCTCCAGCTGAACGAAAGACAAGCAGTGTCTCCTTCCCAAGTCTACAGACTGGGAGTCATAGGCGTGAGGACAATGACCATTAGCCAATCCTCCCGGCTTCCCGGAACCAGGCCCTTGCTTTGGGGTGAAGGTGGGCAGGTCTGTCATATTGCTAGAACCAAAGGCTGGGAGGGTTCTGAGGGGCGTCCAGCCCTGAGCGTGCTCCTGGCTGAGCCTGGGTGCAGGATGGCAGATTTGGGGAGCAGAGTTCTAGAGTACATCGAGGGATCTTCTGTGGCATCGTACCGCCAGCTGTTTCCTCGTGCATGAAAGGCAAAGAACATCACACTTGGGGGACCTCAGGCGAACCCACTGGGAGCGGCTGGGGCAGCCTGTTCCTGGCCGGGCAGCTGCGGAAACGGAACCCCACTGCTCTCCAAGAGCCGGATTCCTGCAAGAGCAGACAGCCCTGTCCCTGGAGCTGCCCCGAGGCCAAGGCCAGCCTCCTGCCCTCCCGCCCCCAGGCGGCCACCTGGTGGATAGTTGGAGCGGCCCCGGGCGGGACCGGTGTGCTCCACTCTGATATGAGTTCCGGGTCTGCCAAGCCAGAACCCCCCAGCTCGCTGTGAGCACCAGTCGGGTCACCGAGTGGGCTCCGGGAGGAGTCGCCGGGCCTTACGCAGCCAGACCTGCGAGTGCGCGCTGCTCTGTCCTGCCCAGACCCCCGAGTCCAGTCAATCCTGCAGCTCACGGAGCCTCTGGTTTCCTGACACCTTTCTCCGTCCACGTTCCTCCTAGGGGGCCGGTAGGGGGCTCGTCAGTATGGGGTGGGCCCAGGTGCAGCCCCCAGAGGAGGGACACGCCTGTCTGCACGGGCTGGGGCTGAGGTCACATGCTCAGCAGGCCTCCAGGTGACCTCAGACCCTTTTCCTGAGAACTTTGAATTCTCAGAATTTTCTGGATGCAGCCAGGGCTGCTCAGACACCAGCTGGGTCCAGCTCAGCACTGACATGCAGTGGCTGCGAGGACTGTATACCATCGTCCACGGGAGCTCCCAGCAGGGGCCTGGCTCACAGGCCTCTGATGGGACAACCACCAGGGCCACCTCAGGCGGGCCCTGCTGCTGCCCGGACACTCAAGGCACTTCTGCTGAACACCAGTCACAGCGGCGCTGTGTTATTTTCCTCGTCACCTAGGCTGATGCCGGGACTCAGGGTGACCAGGTGGGGGCGATTTCCGGGTGTTGCCAGAGAACAGCAGGGACCAGCTTCTCTGCGAGTCCTGAGTCAGATGTCAGCCCCAATGCTCAAGACTCATAACCAAGCATCCACATAGATTGGCGAGCGCCACGAATGGGGTGGGGTAAGAGGGAAGGCAGCCGGGAGAAGGTCCAGAGGCGGAGGGGACCCACTGCAGCTGCCCTGCCTCAGGCGGCCACAGGGCCTCCCATCCTGCAGAAACACAACATCGGATCTCACTCCAGGAGACAACTCATCATTATGGCGACGGCTGGCCCCCAGCTCCCAGGTGTGGTGAGGCTGGCACCTGGCAGACTCCTGTGCGAGGCCAGGCCGCCGGGCCAGCCAGAGGGGCGCTCACGGCCTCTATGCTGCACAGCCGGCGTTCAGGAAACGGCCAGTGCCTGTGGGGCACGTTGCAGGCACACACATCAGGACGGAACCCAAAGAGGACACATCTGCCCCGGGTGGGAGTTTCCAGCAAGCAGCCCCCAAAGGCCGGCACCAGGAAGTCAGGGCCGGGACCAGGGAGGGGCACCTGTGTCCACCACCACTGGAGGTTTTTAGGGGTCAAACGATGCTGGGCATGTGAAAGTACAGACAAAGGGGGTGATGGGGAGCACGACGCTGCACCCGGGTCCCCGCTGGCCAGGCTGGCTCAGCACGCCATCATGGAATCATTGCCTCAGGGGTTGTTCTCATCTTATTGTCAAGCTGTGGGGTACACACCCCTCCCCACGCCCAAGCCACTGATGAGAGCTGCCTGTGCGTGGGTGGACATGGGAACCACAGTGCCCACTTCCCAGCCGGGGCCGGTAGCTAAGGAAGGGGGGCCACTTCCCAGGGAGCCCAGGGGCAGAGCAGGCCCTGAGCCCCTCCTGCTTTGTCCTCTGTCCCTGTCCCTGCCGCCCAAACCTGGCCCTCCGCCCAGCGCCGGCCGGGGCCTGGGAACCTGGATGTGTCTCCCCGCCGAGCCTCGCAGCCCAGCTACTCCAAGCGGGGCATTCAGGTTCCTGGCTCCCAAGTCAGCACCAAACTCTCCAGGCCAGCTCCCCGCCCACGCCTAGACCAGCACCCAGCACATAGTGGGTCCTCAGAGACAGGCGGGCGGACAGACTCCCCCTGCCCAGAGTCAGGCCCGGAGCCCAAAGCCCCTGCATGGTGGCAAGTCAGGCGCACAAGCTGGCCACACTGAGCTTGGGAGACCATGTCCTCTCAGTGGAAGAGGCGGGAAAGCCGACAGGCCACGGATGCTGAAGCAGAGCCCACCGCCCCGCCAGCCTCCAGCGTGGGCCTCTGCGGAACCCCTGGAGAGCGGTCTGGGCGGCCCTGCCAGCTCCTCCTCCTTCCCCTCCCCCGCACACCCATCTCCCCAAAGGTGGTCTGCAGGGCAGGGTACATGTACCCAGAACCTTCCAGAGGGCTGGTCCTGGACTGGGCTCTGCCTGGCGCTTGGGTTGCTCCAGGCTCCGGGTGACAGGGGCATCTCTGTGTCACTGCACTGTAGCCTGGGGGGCGGCTGTCACTGAAAATCAGCAGAGCCCGCCCAGGGACCGGAACCCAACTGACCATCAGTAACGCCTGGAGGAATCAATGAATGAGCCTCCCCCGCCCTCTGCTGAGGTCTGGAGTGGGTCCCAGGACTGTATCTAAGACATGAAGACACAGACCTTATGCAGCTCTCAGCCCCCCCCCCACCGTCTGGGGATCAGGCTCCATGTGCCCCGAGGGACAGGCCTGTGCCGGGAGGGCAGGGGGGAGGGGAGGGGAGGCGCACTGGCCAGGAGTGAGGGCAGTGGGCTGCGATCTGTGAGTGTGAGCACGTGGGTGGGGTGCCAGCCCTACTAATTCCCACACTGGGTGCGAGGCTGACATGCATCCAGAACGGAAAAGGAGAAGCGAACGGCAGGGGCAGGAACGCTGAGAACGGCCCTCCCCGCAGACGCCCACCAGCCAGCCCAGAGCCACCGGACCAGAGCAGCGAAGGCAAGGGAGGCCGGCGGGCCGCCCTGGAGTACCCCAGCCGGGCGCAAGCCCAGGCTCGCCCAGAGCCCTGAGTGTAGGTACGAGACCCCAGGCTGCGTCCAGTGGCTGGGCTGCTGTGGGCAGGGGCTCCAGCACAGCCCCTCTCGGAGCCCTGTGGCCTGGAACCTCCCACGCCCTCTGCCAGGGGGACCTCTTCCCCAGGCATATGCAAGGCCATCACTCACATCACACAGGCCACCCACGCCCTGGACAGAGAGGCCTTCCCAGGACCCCATCTGAGCCAGCACCCAGCTCTCGGCCCCTTCCCAGCCTCATTTTTCTCTGTAGCATTTCCCACTAACTGGCATGTAATTCATTCCTCCCTTCCTCCCTCCCTCCCTCCCTCCCTCCCTCCATCCCTCCCTCCCTCCCTCCCTCCCTTCCTTCCTTCCCGCCTCCCTCCCTGCCCCTGCCTGAGGACTAGAATTCCATGAGAACAGGTCTGGTCCCAGTCTCTGCTCACTGCCAGCTTCCCACGCCCAAGCACATGCCGGGCACCCGTCGGCTCTCTGCAAACACTTGTCCAGTGATCACCTGTGTCAGCATTTCTCAGCTCATGCTTTACGGACACAGTTTCACTGTTCTGGCTTTGTTGTTACTTTTTGTTCCTTTCTTTTTTTTTTTTTTTTCTTTAGAGGGAAGTGTCACTGGCCCTCATATGTGGGATCCGAACCAGGGCTGCTGGCATCCCAAGCCAGCTCTTAACCACCGCGCCACTCGGCCGGCCCCTTTCTTTTTTAAGAAAGAATTAGTTTGGAAAACCCTACACTGCCTGTCTCAGGAATCCACAGTGCCCATTAGCATATTAAAGGCTCTGAGAAGTCCTGCAAAAGTGGAGCCTGGTTAACTGTGCTTTACACATAGCTTCCGTGACCGTGGAATCCCTTTCCCGGAGCTGTTCACCTCCCACACTGTTGGTGCAGCCCCTGGCAGACACCTCCTCGGGCCCTGCCGCTCCGTCCTGGGGCCTCCTCGGATGGACTGAGCCCAGCCCACCGGACAGTGAGAGCAGGCAGCCTTCTGGACCCTTATCCCCAGCTGTGTCCATCTCAGGGTCTGTGTGCAGGGGTCTGGGGATAGAGCTGCCAGTCACCCCATCCTTCGATGAGAGGGAGCCCGGACCAGGGCAGCTACGGCTGAAACATCCTGAGAGGCCGGGAAACACGTGTCCCCAACTGGAATCCAGAAAGCTGCTGAGCAGGAAGGGTTCAGATGCTAACAGCAGGAGCAGTCAGAGCCCAGCTGCCTCCAGGGCGCAAGTGCCGTGGCCACAGGACCTGGGGAAGCCCCGGTCATCAGGTGCCTCGGCCCCACCCCGCCAGCACTTGTTCTTCTCGGTCACGTCCCAGTCACAAGCCCGCTAAGTGGCCTCGGAGGAATCCAAACGCCATCAGACACTTCCTGTCATTCTCTCGCACGGCTATTACGCCTTCGCGTTCCTACACAAACACCGTGTGGGCGCCTGACATTGTCCCACACACGCCTTCGTCTCCAGGTCACCCTGAAGCAAGGAAATTTCACCGTGATGGGGGCCACAGGTGTCAGCTTCTCATGGGCTGCGCCCTGCCTGCCCTGCCCGGCCTGACCACCGAGAGCCTAGACTGGGAATGAGGTCAGGTGCTGGAAGGGCTGGAGGCTGACAGAGAAAGGAGGGAGGGGCAGCGGGTAAGAAAGGGGTGGAGGTGGGAGCAAAGCCTGAGAACCTGACTCGGGGCCCCACCTCAGCAGGAAGGCAGCCCGCTCCCATGTGGGGGCCTCCCACACCAGTCTCTCTGCTCACACTCAGCAGCTCGGAGGACCCTGACCCAGCCTGCATCCCTGACACCTGCAGGCACGCCGGCCGGGAGGGGACCCCAGCAGTCACCTCAGGCTCTCACCTGACCCACCAAGGCTGGGGCTCCAGCACTGGCTCACTCGGGGCAGGGTGGGAGTTCGAGCCCAGGGCAGGGAGGCAGACTGACAGCAAAGGTGAGACTCACGGCGATAAGCCCTCTGCCAGCAGAGGGGAGCTTGAGGAAGGCTTGCTTGCTGTCCGCCTTCCCTGGCCACCCTGGCCGGCTCCAGTAGCCCCCACAGGTCCTCCTTCCATTCCTGCCATCCCTCCCCACACCGGCTCCGGCTCCGGGCTCCAGCCAGCTCCCTGAACACGCCGAGCCCCGCCGAGCTGGCCTCACCTGTCCAGACGCCCAGTTGGCCCTGGGCACCGTCACAGCCTCATTGTCTGCCAGCAGCCAGCCTCCCAGAGAGACCTGAGCTCCACATGGGCAGCCCTGCCCCGCCAAGTCCCTCTGAATCCCCAGGGGTTGGCAGTAGCTGAGCAAAAACTGAACAAGTGAGTGAGTGAGTGAGTGAGTGAGTGAGTGAGTGAGTGAGTGAACAAACACATAGTGAAGCTGCGCTATTTCAAACAGAACGACGACCGAATCGACAGCCCGTCCATTTTGGTCTAAAGGAAGTAAAGGCATCCTCTGTGCCTTCAGATGTCACTTATGCAAATGTTCACGTGGCCGGTCCTAGAAGCTGCAGAGAGAGCACAGCGCTAAAACCACAATGAGGAAAAGAAGAGGGGGGCTTCCGGTAAGATGGCAGAATAGACGGACGCTGTGCCAACTGCCTCCCAGGATCACACCAAAATTACAAATAATTTATACAACATTCAACCCCGGAAGTCCCCTGAACACTAGATGAACAGAACCTCTAAATGAAGGACCTAAAGAGGGGCCCAGAGGAGAGAGGGCGAGCCCCGTGAGGGAAGCCCCAGCAGTGGGGAGGCTTCTCCGGTTGGGGAAGAGACACTCTGGCCCAAAGCCGAGCTCACCAGCCCAGAGCTCCTTTGCCGGGAAGAGGAGTTCTAAGATAGCTGGCAGTAAATTATGAGGACTCTCTTTGCTCAGCTCGGTGAGGCTGAGGACGGCTGGAGAATCAGTGGGGCCGGTGCCCGGGCTTGCTCGCCGGTGAGCACTTACCTGGTTCCTGGTGGAGGGAGTAGCTGTGTGAGCCGAGCCCGGGAGCCTGTGGGGACAGACTGAACTGAGCACCTTTGGTGCAGAAGCTGGAGGTTTGGGGACCATTGTTCTCCTGGTGTGGAGCTTGCACACGAGTGGTATACAGGAGGGTGTCATTTTATCAGGCCCTCTGACAGAGGGTCAGGTCCTGGACTGCACTGGTCTGGTGGAATTGGCACAGAAGTGCATGTGAGCATGTGAGCGCATGCAGCCTTGGATCCCCACCCTCTGCACAATTTGTGCTGTGTAGCCAGGGAAATGCCTGGCAGGTGCGCTCCGGCTCCAACAGGCTGTTCACTGAGACGCCAGAGTGCGCAAGCCGCCTTGGGTCCCCGCTGTCCGCACTGCACGTGCAGAGTTGCCAGGCTGGTGATTGGCTGTTGGGCTGCTCAGCCTGATCTGTGAGCAGACTGATTGGGACAGGCTGAGACTGGGAGTTTTCCTGAGAGTGTTGGACAGGGAGCTGTGCGCCTGCGTGATCCAGCCGGGGCTTTCATGGTGAGTTTGTGTGAGCTGGTTGTCAGTGCAGGAGTGCATGCTGCTCTGACTTGGTGGTGGCCACTGACCACAGTGGTGTCTTGGGGGCCTGCCCTGCCCACCTAGAGCTGTGTTGCCAGAGGCACCCTGAGCCCCCGGTGCCTGGCCCACACCTCCACAGGCCACAGAGGGCTTTTTGCAGCAGCAGATAACCCGCAACAACCTGTGAGGATTTTTGGTAGTGAGAGCGGTTCCAGAGCCCATGGCAGCTAATTGCGGAAAGGTCACTGCAAGCCTGAGAGGGAGGCCAGCGCATAACATGTTAAGCCCTTCCCCGAATAGCTGGTGCTGAGTTGCCCAGAGACTCTCTATTGCTGAGCAAGTGGTCTGCAGATTAAAGAGGACGGACAGCTCCCCTACCTTTTTTAATTTTTTGTCTTTCTTTTCTTTTTTCTTCTTTTTTTTCCTTTTTTTTCTTTTACCTTTTTTGTTTTCCTCTTCTTTCCAAGTGATCTATCTAATACATCAAAGCAATCACAGAACGACAGCCAGAATGAGGAAACAAAGAAACATGTCCCAAGTACAAGATCAGAAGAAACCTCTAGAAATGGAACTAAATGAAACAGAGGGATCCAAACTTTCAGAGACAGAATTTAGAACACTGATGATAAGAATGTTTAGGAAACTTAGCAAGGACATAAAGAAGGATAGGGAAACCATAAAAAACAACCAGTTAGAACTAAAGAATACAATAACTGAAATAAAGAAACATGCGAAGGAATCACCAGTAGAGTAGATGAAGCAGAGGAGCGGATCAGCGATTTGGAAGATAAAATAGCAGAAATCACCCAGTTGGAACAACAAAAAGGAAAAAGAATGAAAATAGTTTAAGAGCCCTATGGGACAAGATGAAGTGCAACAACATCACATCATAGGAATACCAGAAGAAGAAGAGAGGAAGCAAGGGATTGAGAATGTATTTGTAGAAATAACGACTGAAAACTTCCCAACCCTGGTGAAGGAAATCGACATACATGCCCAGGAAGTGCAGAGAGTTCCAAACAAGCTGAACCCAAACAGGCCCACACCAAGACACATCATAGTTAAAATGGCAAAGGTTAAAGACAGAGACAGAATCCTAGAGGCTGCAAGAGAAAGACAGCAGGTTACATACAAAGGAACTCCTGTTAGACTAACAGCTGACTTGTCAACAGAAACTCTGCAGGCCAGAAGGGAGTGGCAGGATATATTCAAAGTGACACAAAATAAAGGCCTACAACCAAGATTGCTCTACCCAGCACAGCTATCACTTAAAATTGAAGGAGAGATAAAGAGCTTCTCAGAAAAGAATAAGCTTAAGGAATTCATTACCACCAAGCCAGCATTGCAGGAAATGTTAAAAGGGCTTTTTTAAACAGCAGAAAGGGGAAAACAAGCTAACGCAGGAAAACAAGAAATACAAATAACAAAATGGCAATAAATATGCACCTATAATAATCACTTTAAATATTAATCAGCTAAATGCTCCAATCAAAAGACACAGAGTGGGGCCGGCCGAGTGGCGCGGTGGTTAAACGCTGGCTTTCCAAGCCAGCGGCACCAGTTCGGGTCCCACATATGATGGCCAGTGACACTGCCCTCAAAAAAAAAAAAAAAAAGACACAGAGTGGCTGAGTGGATAAGAAAAGAGGATCCATGGATATGCTGTCTACAAGAGACTCACCTCAGATCAAAAGACACACACAGACTGAAAGTAAAGGTATGGAATAAGATATTTCACACAAATGGAAATGAGAAAAAAGATGGAGTAGCAATACTTATTTCGGACAAAATAGACTTTAAAATGAAGACTACAATAAAAGACAAAGAAGGGCACTACATAGTAATAAAGGGATTGATTCAACAAGAGGACATAATCCTAATAAACATCTATGCACCTAACATAGGAGCTCCTAAATATAGAAAACAGATTTTGACAGACATAAAGGCAGAGATCAACAGAAACACTGTCATAGTAGAGGATTTCAACACCCCATTGTCACCAATGGACAGATCCTCCAGACAGAAAATCAACACAGACATAGTGGCCTTAAAAGACACTTTAGACCAGCTGGATTTAATCGATGTTTTTAGAGCATTTCACCTCAAAGCTACAGAATATACATTCTTCTCAAGTGCACATGGAACATTTTCCAAGATTGACCACATGTTAGGCCACAAAACAAGTCTCAACAAATTTAAGAAGACTGAAATCATATCAAGTGTCTTCTCTGACCACAATGCTATGAAACTAGAAATCAATTACAAGAAGAAATCTGGAAAGCTTACAAATACCTGGAGGCTAAATAACATGCTACTAAATAGTGAATGGGTCAAAAATTAGATCAAGGAGGAAATCAAAAGATACCTCGAGACAAACGAAAATGAAAACACCACGACCCAAAACCTCTGGGATGCAGCGAAAACAGTCCTAAGAGGGAAATCCATAGCAGTGTAGGCCTACCTAAAGAAGGAAGAAAAATCTCAAATCAACAGGTTATCCTTACATCTCAGGGAACTGGGAAAAGAACAGCAAAACAAGCCTAAAGGGAGCACAAAGAAGGAAATAATAAAGACCAGGGCAGAAAGAAATGAAATAGAGACAAAAAAAACAATACAAAAGATCGATGAAACCAAGAGTTGGTTTTTTTAAAAGATAAACAAAATCGACAAACCCTTAGCCAGACTAACCAAGAAAAAGAGACAGAGGACCCAAATTAATAAAATCAGAAATGAAAGCAGAGAAGTGACAACAGATACAACAGAAATACAGAAAATTTTAAGAAAATACTATGAGCAACCATATGCCAACAAATTCAACAATCTGGAAGAAATAGATAAATTTCTAGAAGCATACAATCTACCAAGTCTGAACCAAGAAGAAACAGAAACTATGAATAGACTGATTACTACCAAAGAAATTGAATCAGTAATCAACAAGCTTCCAACAAACAAAAGTCCTGGACCAGATGGCTTCACAGGTGAATTTTACAAAACATTCAAGAAAGAATTAATACCTATTCTCCTCAAACTATTCTAAAAAATTCAGAAGGAGGGAAGGCTCCCAAACTCTTTCTATGAAGCTACTATCACCCTGATTCCAAAATCAGACAAAGATATTACAAATAAGGAAAACTACAGGCCAATATCCCTAATGAACATAGATGCAAAAATTCTCAACAAAATACTAGCAAACCGAATTCAGCATCTCATTAAAAAGATCATACACCATGATCAAGTGGGATTCATTCCGGCTATGCAAGGTTGGTTCAATATCTGCAAATCAATTAACGTAATATCTCACATTAACAAAATGAAAAATAAAAATCATATGATGGTATCAATAGATGCAGAAAAAGCATTTGACAAAATCCAGCAGCCATTTATGATAAAAACTCTTAGCAAAGTGGGAATAGTGGGATCATATCTCAACATAATAAAGGCCATATATGATAAGCCCACAGCAAATATCGTACTCAATGGGGAAAGGCTAAAAGCTTTCCCCTTAAGATCAGGAACAAGACAAGGTTACCCACTTTCACCACTTCTATTCAACATAGTTCTGGAAGTTCTGGCCACAGCAATCAGACAAGAAAATGGAATAAAAGACATCCAAATTGAAAAGGAGGAAGTAAAATTGTCATTATATGCAGATGACATGATACTGTATATAGAGAACCCCAAAGACTCCACCAAATAACTATTTTAACTGATAAATGAATTTAGTAAAGAAGCAGGATACAAAATTAATATTCAGAAATCAGTTGCATTTTTATACACCAATAATAGACTATCAGAAGAAGAAATCAGGAAACCAATCCCTTTTACAATTGCTTCAAAAACAATAAAATACCTAGGAATCAATTTAACTAAAGAAGTAAAAGACCTGTAATCAGAAAATTATGAGACACTGAAGAGAGAAATCAAAGAAGATACAAATAAATGGAAATACATACCATGCTCATGGATACGAAGAATTAATACAGTTAAACTGTCAATACTACCTAAGGCAATATATAGATTCAATGCAATTCCAATCAAACTACCAAGGATATTTTTCTCAGAAAAAGAACATAGAATCCTAAAACTTACATGGAACCACAAAAAAACCCGAATAGCCATGGCAATCTTGAGAAATAAGAACAAAGTGGGAGGCATCACGCTACCTGACATCAAAACATACTAGAAGGCTATAGTAATCAAAACAGTATGGTACTGGCATAAAAACAGACACATAGACGAATGGAACAGAATAGAGAGCCCAGGAATAAACCCATCCATATACGGTCATTTAATCTATGACAATGGAAGCAAGAATTTACATTGGAATAAAGATAGTTTATTTAATAAATGGTGCTGGGAAAATTGGACTGACAAGTGCAAAAAAAAGGAAAATGAACCACCTCCTTACACCATATACGAGAACAAACTCAAAATGGATTAAAGACTTAAATGTAACACCTGAAACCATAAAACTCCTAGAAGAAAACATAGGGAGTAAGTTTGCAGACATTACCCTGAGTAATATTTTTACTGATATATCCCTTCAGGCAAGCGAAATAAAAGAAAAATGAACATATGGGATTACATCAAACTTAAAAGTTTGTACACAGCAAAGGAAATCATCAATAAAACAAAAAGGCAGCCTACTGAATGGGAGAAGATATTTGCCAATGATATATCTGATAAGGGGTTAATATACAAAATTTATAAAACACTCATGCAACTCAACACCAAAAAAACAAACAGTCCAATTTAAAAATGGGCAGAGCATATGAAGAGGCATTTCTCTAAAGAGGACATACAGATGGCCAACAGGCATATGAAAAAATGTTCAACCTCACTAATCATTAGAGAAATGCAAATAAAAACCACAATGAGATACCACCTCACTCCGGTTAGAATGGCTATCATCAATAAATCAACAAACAACAAGTGCTGGAGAGGTTGTGGAGAAAAGGGAACCATGGGGCCGGCCGAGTGGTGCGTTGGTTAAGAGCTGGCTTGGGATGCCAGCGGCCCCGGTTCGGATCCCACATATGAGGGCCAGTGACACTGCCCTCTACAGCTAACAACAGCTCCACCTGGAGCTGGGCTGCTGTGAGTCCCCAGAATGGCATAGCTGCAGCCCCTGCTGCAGTGGGCTGCCATAGGCTACAGTGAGTGGTGGGCAGCCAGTGTGAGCGGCCTGCAGCTCGTGTGAGCTGCCAAGAGCCGCTGTGAGCGGCCGTCCAGAGGCCAGCGACTGATCTGCCTCACCCGGGAAGAGCGCAGTGATGATACTAACATGGGCCAGTGAAGCAACGTCCTCCACAACTAGACTGAAGAACAAAAGGATAGCAACTTGTCTGTTCCCCTTCCCTGGTTCCCCAACTCTGTTCCCCTCCTCCAATTCCCCAATAAATAAAAAAATCTTTAAAAAAAAAAAGGGAACCCTGGTGCAGTGTTGGTGGGACTGCAGATTGGTGCAGCCACTATGGAAATGAGTATGGAGGTATCTCAAAAAACTGGAAATGGAACTGCCTCATGACCCAGCAATTCCACTCTTGGGTATCTACTCAGAAGAATCCAAGATGCTAATTCGAAAAAATATATGCACCCCTATGTTTATTGCAGAGCTATTTACAATAACAAGACTTGAAAACAACCGAAATGCCCATCGGTGGATTAAGAAACTGTGGTACATTTATACAATGGATTATTACTCCACTATAAAGAAGAATGAAATCGTACCATTTGCAACGATATGGATGGACTTAAAGACTATTATGTTAAGTGAAATAAGTCAGTCGGAGAAAGACAAATACCATATGATCTCACTTATATGTGGAACCTGAAAAACTGAATGAATGAGCCAAGTAAACAAACAGTCTCATAGATATAGAGGAAAAACTGAGGGTTGCTAGTTGGGAGGCGGGTGGGGATGAGGGAGAAGGGGAAGGGATTAGACAGCATAAATAGGTAACTACAATATTGTCACAAGGATATGAAACACAGTTCGGGGAGTATAATTAATAATGTTGTAAATATTTTGTGAGTGTCAGGTGGTCATATGTCTTGTTAGGGAGACCACTTCATGGATGGAGTAGAGGCTTGATCACTGCACTGTATACCTGAAGCTGATGTTGTATAATATTGTATGCCAACTATAATTGAATATATAGATAGTCACGGAATGTGGGGTATACTGTGGAAGGGAGTCAAGGGGATTCTAATAGATATGTATGATATGGGGGGAGAGTGGGGTGACGAATTGGGGGAAGGCGGTTGTCACTTTGAGAGGTAAAAAGTATAACTATTGCACTGCATTGTACACCTGAAACTAATTTAAAAAATGTTTATGTCACAATAAAAGAACTTTAAAAAGAAAGAAAAAGAAGAGGAACTTTCCCACAACCCCACATCCTTTCTAAGACACCTTCAGCAGTTCTTAGAAAGCAAGAGTTCTCAACAGAATAGTTAAAACGGTGCCCTCATTATCAGCTTGTCTTTTCCCTGCATCCTGTCACGTCGCTTGGCAATGAGTCTGATGTTCCCCCCATAGAAGATCGTGAGTGGGAGAGTCAGTAATTCTTGTTATGATGTTTACTAGAGTCGTGCTGATGCAGGCAGGGTCGCCCTGACTCAGTTCTCACACCGAGTGACATTCCATCCTAGGGGCTTTCCAGCAAGTCCCAAACTCCCTCCAGTGCAAGTGGGAGATGGCTATTCTTGTCAGATACCTGCTTCTCCATGGCATGCGCTTCTGCAAAGGCCCTTGACTAAATTGGACACTCGCTGCACATTCCATGGCGTAATTTGCTTTCTCTAGTCCCGAAAGCAGCTTTTGGGGTCATCGTCAAAATTGCAAGCCATTACTTTAGAACTGAGAATGCAAATGAAATCATCCCCAACCAGCCCCCAGCATGTGCCTGTGTGTGTAAGATTTATTCATACACAAATAAACACTATCCCATTGATCTTTGCGGGCCTGCTCTGGAGTAAGCGGAAGACACAGTGAGGAGCAAAATCCACTTCCCGGCTCAGGGAGCCTCTTCTTGAGAATCTTACATGATTGAAATGTCCTCTGATAGACAAAGTGAAAGAGCCCAATAAAATGATCACTTGATCTTAACTCATCCTAGCATCTCAATTACTTTCTGCTATTCAGTTCAGAGCATAAGCGAAACGACTCCGTTACTGTCTGTAAGTACTTTCTGGGCGCTGCTGCCTCACACTGAGCCGGTGTGGGCACCCCCACCCTGGGCAGGACCCCAGCCCCTGCCCTGGCCTGCGTGAACCCCCATTGCCCCCTCACACGCTTGCAACCCAGACACAGGGCACACATGAGCACCCCGGGAGGCCAGGCCACGGGGCTTTTCTGGGATTACTGAAACAAACAGATAAAAGCCAAATATATAAACAAGTAAATCCCGCCCTAAAAATAAGTTTTTAAGAACAAACAACCAAAAAAGCCAAAGCTTCAAGTTCCGGCCCCTGCCCCTGGGGATCCTGTCCCGTGTCTCCTAGCTGATGAGACAACCTGGACCCGTAAAGCCAGGCCCAGTGGCTGACACCCTCCTATTTCCCCACCACGCCAGCCCTGCCCCCAGCCCAGCTCCCCCACGCCTGCTGCCCTGGGGAGGGTCCTGGCCATCCCTGTGCCATGGTGCACTGCCTGACTCTGGCCCTGGGCAGGTTCAGGCCCCAGCCTCCCCTGCGTCCTCACTCTTGCCAGGCAGAGCCCCTAGCCCTTCCCAGGCGGACAGAGCTGCAGACAGGCTGGGGCTCAGGCTGAGCCAGGCTGGGGAAGAGAACAGTCACAGCCCCGGCCCTGTGGACCAGGGCAACACTGGCCTCGAGTTCCCGAAAAGCCAGCACTTGGGCTTGTCTCCTAGGTGGGCAGCGGCCACTCTGGCCTCCCAGGGTCTGGCCGGCCCTGGGCCTTGCAGCTTCTGCTGCCCAACCCTGGGATGGTCACTCCAAGACCCAGGTGAAACCAAGAGCCACAGGACCCCACTCAGGGGTGTGGAGTGGACATAATTGGGGGGCTGCTGCCGGGCAAGCCTGGACCTACCCTGGCTTCCTCCCCCAGCCCAGGAAGCCCAGCCCAGGGGGCCCACCGGCCACACGTTCGTGCATCCATGCCCCTTCCTAGGTGAGAGACCATGCCTCCCCGCTCCACCACTAAGCCCCGGGACACAGGCCTAGCCCGCACTGTGTCACAGATGGCTGGAGCCACAGCGGAGCGGAAACCGGGGACCTGGCTTTGATGTCTGCCCTGCACCCCACTCAACAGACCCCTTTGTTTTCCCAGACGCCAGCCGTGGAGGACAGCATACATCAGCTGCGATCAGAGCCCTGGAGAGAGGAGCCCCCACCCCCAGCCACTGGCCGGCATCCACCGGCCCCACCGGCCCCGCTGCCCACAGAGGGCCCTGGGCCCTTCCTCCCTTCCTGGAGGGAATTATTCACTTCCTCTCCTGGAAAAACATCCCCACATCCTTTCCTTTCCACTTTTCCCCTGGAGTTCACGTAAGGTCATCCTCGGCCCTCACGTTTCCTGTGTGAGGAGGGACCCAGGGGCCCTGAGGACAGGCGGTGACATGCACCCTGAAGTCCGGTTCCCGTTCCAGCCACAGAACAGCCCACCCGCGGGTAACCCCAGCCACCCCTCACATCACCGATGTCACGTCACTCTCTCAGGGGACCCCAAGAGCCGACCTCTCCAGGGGAGGGCTGCTGACTCCTCCCCCGCCCCTCACCTGCGGACTGGACTCCACACCGTGAGCACCCCCTTTACGAGAAGAGGCCGCACAGCCGCCGGCCGGGACCAGACAACCCGATTCCAGCCCCAGCACGCCTCTCAGGACCGCGGCCGCTTGCCCGCCTGCTCCTGCCGTGACACGCAGTGCCCTCACACGTGCTGAGACCGGGGGGTCCCCTCCCTGCTGCATCCACCAGGACCCCCTCAGAGGGAGGCAGCGACTCCATCAAGCTGACAAGACTGGGGCCCAATGCCCAGCTGGGCCTTTCTGGAACAAAGTGGGCAGAAGGACCCTGAGAGCAGGGGTGTGGGCATGGCGGGGCGGCGGATCAGGGGTCACGCTCCATGACACTGACCCCGAACCAGGTTCAGAGATACCTGAGCCCACTGACACCAACGCACGGCCCCCAGGCCGCCCCACCATCCGGCTCAGAGCCCCCACCCACCCCAGCTCTCTTTCCTGGACTCCTACCAGCATCGGCATGGTGGGAATCCACTGTTCATTTTTTCTCGTATTATTTCGTTTTAACAGACTTTGGTGAGCAGAATGACTGAGTGGCCCTGGCAGTCTCATGCTGCTCTGACAAGTTCCACCAAATGCAGAAAATGGCCTGCATTCTATGGCAGCTGGGAGGGACATCCCCCATTAGATGTGGCCTCTCCTGAGGCAGGGTTTAGTGTCTGCAGGCGGTGGCAGGCGGGTGGGGACACTCACCAGAGAGACAGCCCTGGTGGCCGGGCTGCTGGCTCCACCCCGGGCAGCACCTCAGCACGGTCTGGGCCTCCATGGCGTACACCTGCCTGTAGCCCGTGTAGTAGACGGTTCTAGAAAATAAGGGGTAGGGAAGCGTTTACCACCCAGAGACCAGCGCTCCCGGCATTCCACCCGCAGCCTTAGCTCTGGCCACATCCCTCCCTCACTGATTCTCCGACTGCCCCCATGTCCTAGCTGAGCAGATGGAGGCTCGGCGGGGGTGGAAGGCCCACGTCCTGAGACCAGCCTGGGGGTGCACGCCGTCCTGGAACCAGCAACCTTCAGTGCTCTGCCCCAGGAACGATACCCACTCCCTCTCCCCCCACGGCAGTCCCGGCTCCGAGCTGGACGTCACGCCTGCACCTGGCCCTATCACAGGGACAGCTTTGGAGGGTCTGCGGTGGTCGGACTTGAAGTGCCCAGCCGAGGACCACGAATGGCTTCTGGAATGGGCCCAGTGGCCCGAGGTGCCCAGTGCTGAGCGGGCCGTGTCATGGGTGGTGTCTGTTTAGACCCCAGGTTCTCAGCCCACCAGTGCCCCAAGGAGGTGGACAGCAGGACTGTCCTGGAGTGTCCCGGAGAAGGGTCCCTTCCCCGACCCTAGGAGTGCAGGGCTGAGGTGGGGAGACAGGGCGACCAGGAGAAGCAGCTGTGGGCAGTAGCAGGAGGAGCCAATATGCTCAGCCCAGCCGCCAAGGTCAGAGGGGCGCAGGCCAGAGGGCTTCCGCAGGGAGGGTGGCCTAGAGGCCAGGGTAACCTGGGTCCACAGCTGGTTCCTGCTCACAAAGGCTGAGCAAAGGGAGCCCCACCCAGCAGCTGGGAGGGGGCTCAGGCCGGGCCCCCCGGGAAGTAGGCAGCCTGGTGCCCAGCACAGGGAGTGGGCAGAGGAAGATGGTGCCCGAGCCGAACAGGGACCAGCTCCCTAGGAGCATGGAGGGCCTCCCGTCTGTCCCCTCCCCAAATCCAGGGGCTGCCCCAGGCCACCTGGACCGCAAGGCCCCCGGGAGCCCAGGCACTCAGGGCCGCCCTCTGCAAGGTGGTCTGCCCAGCCCCAGCTCGTCCCACCTCTGCTGGCATCACCAACCCCGCGGTGGGCAGGGCAGTCTTGGTGGATCAGCCAGCAAGGGGCCACCTCTCCGACCTCCAGGAGTCACCCTGTGGCCATGAGCTCGGAGCAGAAGCCAGGGTGGGAGGCAGAGGGCGTCCCAGCCGGCCGTACAGAGCCCACGCAGCTCCCCATTTGGCGACACCCCGCACCCCAGGGCTCCTACACCTGCGCCTCAGATCTCAGAAGGGTCTCTGCCCTTCCAGGACGCCTGTTTCTGCTTCTTCAGAGAGTGGGTTACAACGTAGCCCAAGGACCTGGCCCAGCCAACCCCCAGGGAGCCATCCTGACGCCCCTTCCGCACCGCTCCCCTGCCCAGACAACCTCCAGCCCTCACCTGTGAGAGTCAGCAAGGTGGATGGCTAACTGCCCCACCTACTGGCCCACCCCCGGCTCTTACTGCTGGCTGAGCAGTGCCCCCCCAATCCATGCCCACCCACAGCCTGTGAGCGGGGCATTATTTGGAAATAAGGACTTTGCATCTGCCCTCGGGTCCCATGGCTGTGAGGTCTTTGTGTTTAGGAAGACAAGACTGGCCATGCAGATGTGGGGGTGGGGGTGACAGCAAGCAGGCAGGGAGGACACAGGAATGCAGTGACCAGAGAGGAAGGGACTGCCCAGCAGGGCCACCCTGCGGCCTTCAGGTGCAGTGACACCCACCCCAGCCCCCACCGCTGTCTGTAGGAACGGTGGCCCAGGCCCAGACAACAGCCATTGAGTCAAGGACTCTTGAGCTCCTGGGAGTGGCCAGAGGGCCTGGACTGTTGTCTGTGTCCAGGAAACAAAACAGCCTCCGGGCGTGCTGGGGCTCGGCCCTGGGGAGCCGTGGGAGCTGTGGGGACCCGGACCCCACAAACAAACAGGGCCGCTTCCGGGAAGCGTGGTGCGCGGCGCGCACGGCACACAGTGAGTGGTCGGGGAGCTCTGCAAACACCGCCTTGGCAGGACATGAAACCACTTGCCTGGAGAGAAACCGCCACAGCAGGGACAGTATCTGGCCTTGCGGAGTGTTTGGGCCCTTCCACCGTAAATATTTATCCCTCTCCCGGGGCTACGTGCAGGGCCTCGCCGTCACCAGGAAGCTGGGGCGACTGGCCCATCTGCCCCCCTCTTATGCTCCCGAAGTTAGAGACCCTCGGAGAGAGCCAGCCAGCCTGCAGCCTCCAGGCCCCTGAGAGCACAGCCCTCACTTCCCTGCGGCACACACAGGGCACCTCACAGGGCAGCTCACAGGGGCTCCGGCCACCACCGGGGCAGCTGGTTCACAGCAGGGCCACTGTTTGCTTGGGGTTTTTTTGTGCTTTTTTTGAGAGCAGTGTCACTGGCCCTCACATGTGGGACCGAACCGGGGCCGCTGGCTTCCCAAGCCAGCACTTAACCACCGTGCCCCTCGGCCGGCCCAAGGGCCACTGTTGACAGGGGACATGGATGCCAGGGTGGTGCCCATTCTTCTACCTCCTGCAACCACCTGGGAGCCCAGGCCACAGTGCAGGTCTGGGGGGTGGCCCGGTGGGAGAGGCACACGTGTGTGCTCTGTGCTCCAAGCATCCCTCCCTCGCACCTTTCTCCCTCTTTCCCTCCCTCCTTCCCTTCCTTTGAGTGGACTGCACCCCCAGAAGGGGTGTGGCCCTTTACATGGCCTGGGGGGTTCCCCCAGCCTGGGGTGGTCTGCGTGGGCTGGCAGGTTTGTCGGGGAAACACTGACACTCTAGGAGAAGTGACATGGAGGAGGACTGGAGGCCGCTCTGGGCAGAAGGGGAGAAGGGAGGGCAGGGCGTTCATGCCAGCTTCCCCTGAAGGGTGAACAGGACCATGTCAGCAGCAGAGGCCCTCCTCAGGGCTGGCCACAGCTTCAACGGTCGCTGAAGGGGCCTCTGGGTGAGGTGTTTGGGGAAACTGCCCATGCTGACACAGAGGACACAGCATCGTAACAGCTCTGGGGCACCCCAGAAGGGAAGCGAGGCGGGGCTCCCAAAACCACTTGGCACTGGTTTGAGGACACCTGACGGCCCGTGGGCACAGAGGCGGCGAGGCGGGTCCCGTTCACCTGGAGTGGAGTCAGTCCCCTTGAGATGGGAGGTGCTTTGCATGTGGGCCCTTCCTGAGACTTCCCAGAAAGCCCTGACACCGAAGGAAGCGCCCCAACTGGCACAAACCATGGCCGAGACGCTGAGACCCCGCTGGCACATGCCTGGGCAGCGCGGCCTCCCAAACAGTGGGACTTCCCCGGAGAGAGCCCCGGACGCCTGGCAGGAAGCCGGGACGCGCAGCCATTTGCAAATGCTGCTCCCACCTGCCCAGGCCAGCTGGAGGCCAGCGTCAGAGACATCATGACCGCCATCCACAGGGGCTTCCCCGGCCTGGCCGCCCACCATCCCTTCTGGCCCCGGGGCCACAGGGTTTCTGGCTCCTTCCCAAATCACGCCCTTTCGTCACCAGGCATTGGGGTGCTATGCAGCTCCTGTGACCTCACTCCGGTTCCGTAAACATGCACACATCCGTGTGTGTGGAGGTCCGTCTAGCAGGACAGGCTACAAAGTGCATACTTCTGGGGTCCCTGAAGCTCAGACGCCCTCCCCGCCACAGCTGGGCACATCCTGTACAGTGGAGGGGCCGCCCTGAGCTGTAGGGTGTCGAATGGCGCCCCTGCCTCCACCGATGCCAGCAGCCGTCATGCTCCCAGCTCACCGGTCACAAGGGGCACTTCCTCCAGACACTGCCACGGTGTCCAGGGCCCCAGCTGAGAACCACGGTTAGAGCTTCTGGGTACCGCCCCGCTCTATTCCGAACACATATGAACTTACAGCAGGTGAACATTTAAACGAGAGCTACAGCCCACAATGGAGGAGGGCGGGCGCCCTGGGCTCCTGGGAGCAGGCACAGCGGGCTCACGCCCCACACAGTGACACGTGCAGCCGAAGCCCCCAAAGCGTCGCCAAGAAGCTGGACCCCACACCCCACTGGGGACCCTGTGCCACCTTCTCTCCACCTGCCCAGGGGCAGCCGCCAGCTTCCGGGGGGGGATGTTGCCCAAGCTGAGCCCCCCCCCCTCCGCCGCCTCAGCTTTGCAACCAGGCAGATTATAAGAGGAGAGGTATGCAAAGGCACTCCCTACATTTGATTTTGAAATGAAATCTTGAGCAATAAAAAGTTTCACATGGGCTTGGGAACCAGGCCAGGGGTCAGGTGGCAGCAATCTCCAGCCAGGGAACTTGGAAGGCTGGGCACCCTGCTTTACACGCTCTCGTGTGGCCAGCAGGATCCCCCACCTCCCCCATGGCTCCTTCTCCTCAGAGACACCCTCCCCAGGGACCTCCCCTCCCCCACAGGCCCCCTTCTCCTTGCAGGGTCCCCATCACAGGCCCCAGGGACCCGCTGAACAAGACTGTTAGCGGGCAATGGCCGCAGTGGCAGCCTCACCCCTTGGGGGGGGGGTCAGAGGTCTTGGCCTCAGATAAGGGGCCTTACGTGGGGCGGTAGCAGTGGCCCTGACAGCAGGATGGCCCCCCACCCCGGCTGCCCTGCTCCTGGGGTTCAGCGCTGCTCCTGGTGTGAGCAGAGCCCCCATTCTCAAGCGCGACCCACGTACCTCCGCTCTTGGCTGACACACCACGCCTGCCGCCCGCAGCCCGGCTTCCACACGGGCACCACTCGGCTGAAGGCCTGCACACATGGCTGACGGCGGCCCACCAGGGTCAGTTCCTGCTCAGCACACACGTGGGGCCTGGGACAGAGGACAGTCAGTCAGAAGCCTGGCTGCCCACAGCCAACAGGCGCCAGCCTCCTGCACACCCACCTCAGGGTCCAGCCATCCGGAGTGGGGTCCAGACCAGAGGCCAGGCCCCATGGCAGGGTGTCCAGGCCCATGCCCACCCCAGGCTAGAGGACACCAGGGCTCAAGGGAAAGGGAGGGTGACCACGCATCTCAGCATCCCCCACACATGGGCTGTGGTGCCCACATGACACCCTGATGCTCCCAAGACCCCAAAACATAGAGGCCACTGGCGCATTAAACGGGTCGCAGGAACAGTGACACGGACCTGAGTCCATGTGACTGCGACCCCAGCCTCAGAGCTGTCCCTGGGGCAGTAGGACAAGCAGAGCAAGCCAGGTGTGGACAAGAGTGGGGCGTCCAGCGAGCGGGGAGTGGGGGACACAGGGCGGGAGAGCCACCAGCTTCCAGAGATCACTGTCCCATGCTACCCGTGGCTTCCCAGCACCCTTGTGTTTGAACGTGCCCGCTCAGGAAGGGGATGGAGGTGACTGGGAAGAGGAGGGCCCCCCACTCCCCGCCCTGCTCAGAAGGTGAGGGGAGAGGCGCCCCGGTGACAGGTCAAGCAGGGCGCCCTGAGCACGGCTTCCCCAGGCCTGGCCTGATTCAGGGACCAGCACAGCCCCCACTGAGGCAAATCTGGGGAGAAAGCAAGGCTTTGCTGCTTCACAAAGTTGGCAAAGGCAGCAGATTCCATGGGGCCTCTGAGGAAGAGGGTGGCCGGGGCACATGCAGCCAAGCTGTGGGCTCACCCCAGAACAAGCTTGCGTTCCACCTCGGGGCACAGCAGGCCTGGTGAATCTGGCACCAGGGCCTCTCCCCAACTCCCACCTGAGGTCCCCAGCTCTGCCAGATGACGGCATGGCCCCCAGCCCCTTTACCTAAAACCATCTGGCCTCATTACCACCCTCCCACCCCAAGCCAGGCGGGGCCTCCATAATCGTGACGAAGCCCCAACATGCACAGCTGGTCTGCTGGGCTGCCTGGCGCGCTCAGGCTCAGCTCCCGGGGACTTGGGCCCACCCTGCCCGATTGCCCTGGCCCAAGGCCAGCCGAACTTAAACTTGCAAACACGCATGTGCTCACAAGCACTCACACGCATGCATGCATTTACAAGCACACATACGCACATGCACACACACACGTGCACGTGTGCATGCTTACATGTGTGCACATGCACGCACACATACGTGCACACATATATCCTTGCCCTCTGGCTCCAGGTGGGTCTGGCAGGATATTGGAGTGGGGTGCCAAGGGGAGAAAGAAGGTGGGGTCCTTGTTCCTCCATCCCTTCCTGCCCGGGGCAGTTTGGAGGGGCGGGGCTCCTCGCTCCAGGCCACGGTCCCCCCTACCCTGCCCTGGGCCCAGTCAGCCTGCAGCCTCTCCTGGGCACTCATCAGAAATGCACATTCCCAGGCCCCACCCACACCCACCGGACCAGAAGCTGGGCCCTCTGGGGACGCTGATGTGCACGCGTGTTTGAGAACCACTGCCCGGTGACCGGAAGCAAGGGCTGCGCTGCCAAGTGGCCGGGTTGGGACTTCAGTTCTCAGTACCATCTGTGAGATGCACGGCCACTGACCCCTTCTGTGGCTCGACTCCCACTGGCCTCGAAAGGTGCCGTGAGGGTGACATGAGCCAGCACAAACAAGGCCCCTGACAGCCGGTGTCACTACCGATGCTGGGGCACCGCGGCTGTGGACAGGCCCGGGAACCACAGTGCCATTTGTAAACGGAAATCGGTCCACGTGAACGGTTACAGGTGTTACATCGTTTTTGCTCCAAATTCTTTTGCCCACACCTGTGCCTAGCGACACACGTATCCCTCCCAGCTTTCCTAGTAAACAGTGGGAGGAGGAGTAGACAACAGGGGGAGGGGCTTAGACCCAATGACCTCTGAGCTGCTGGCTACAGTTCCAGCCCTGACCCTGAAATGGCCCCTGTGCTGTAGACAGCCACTGCCAGTCATTCATTGTCTGATGATGGCTCTGTCATTCATTGATGAGATGACTCTGAGAGGGGCAGTTACGAGCATGGGCAGGTCTGGGGCCACTGCACAGCCCAAGGGGTCACTGACCCTCTGCAGCATCTGTAAGGGGGCTTCATGGCTCCTGAGTGTATGCAATGAGACCTGTGAGTCTGGAACCCCGCACGGGCCCTGGCTCAGAGTAAGTCCCTGTATATCTGGGTCCCAGGGCCCCACATCTCCTGGGATGTAGTCACCCTTCCCTCTCACTGACCCCAGCTCAACACACAGGATGCCAGCATGGGGCCTCGGGGAGGTGACACCACAGAGCTCGGTTCTTTGGCACAGGGGCGCTGAGGGCTGCGGGAGGAGAAAGGCCCCACGAGGGGAGGGCAGGGATCCCGAGAGAGCTGGGGGCTCTCCTCTAAAGAGTCCTCTCTTTCTTCCTTGCCCTCTTCAAACCTCAGCCAGGCGGGCAGCTGCTAGCCAGCGAGATGACCACTCCAACAGTCACACAGCAGCCCTTCCGGCACGTCGTGCACTCTGGTCACTGTCCCATCCCCTGCCCACCTGTCCCCTCCGCCCTGATGCATCTGCGTGACTCTGGTCCTCAGAGCTGCTCCCCAGGCCTGAAGGGCCCACCTGGCTTCCCCCACACGCGGGCGGGATGCACCTCTCTCTCCACGGCCCTGAAAATGGAGGCTCAGACCTGAGTGGGTTCTGATACCCGGAAAGGCAGGAGGAGTAAGTGCTGGGATGACTTTCTGGGATGGGGGGAGGGCAAATGAAAGGAGCACCCAGTAGATGCTTGGTGTTGGGCGGGGGGAAACGCAGGCCCCTCTGTGCCTTGCAGTTGGGTCCTGCTTCCCACGTGGGCGAGGGAAGGCAACTCCCAAACTACAAAGCGAATACAGCTTGGTGGGGAGGTCGCTGCTCCAGGCAAGCGGGGCTCCTGGAGGCTGGCTGCTGAGGTGAGGGTGGGCATGAAAATGCATCCCTCTGAGTGGGCGGTTCCAGGCCCCTGGACCCCAGGACAGGCCATGAGGGTGAGGAGGTGAGGACGGGAAAACGAGGGCGGGTGCAGGGCAGCCAGCCACACCCAGCTGGGACACCTGGCCGCACACCACTCATCCAGGCGGAGTGCCGAGAAGCTGTTGTCACAGGCTCCTGTTTTTACCCCCATGGCTGGCCTCTGCACCCATGTTCCCTGGGTTAGCCCAGGGCAGCTCCGGGGTTAGCCCAGGTCCAGCCCTGGGGCCATGAGGTCTAAGAGGGTCACGGCAGCACTACCTGCAAGACAGGACTTCTGCTTGGAGGGCCTGCCTCTCTGTGCACAGGCAGGTCATTGTAAGCAGCTGGCTCTGAAGCACTGGCCATTCTCCCAGCACAGCCACCCAGAGGGGACTCTGGCCCCGGGGGACGCAGAGCCCTGGAGCAGATGTTCTCTCAGCCATGGCCCTGTCAGAGCTCCAGTGTGTGGGGACATCTCCCTGTGCCCAGACCCCGCTCCCACAGCACACCCAGCAGCCTTGGGCCAGCCCAGCATAGGGTCAGTAGCCATTCCCGGCCCCACGACGAAAGGCAAGCCATTCTACCACAGCAGCAGAAATCCAGTTTAGAGCATAAATAAATAAATAAATAAATGGGCCTTGGACGGTTTTGAATCTGGATGCTGTCGGCCAGCGGGATGCAAAGTGTCAGCTACCTGGCTCCCACAGGTCTACGGAGGACCCCGGAAGCCCAGGGCTCCCTCTCCCTTTCAGCACCCCCCATACTCTGCCTCCCCCAGAGGGTAAAGAAAACAGCTAGAGGGTGGGGCTGCCTGTGAAGGGGAGGGTGGCAGGGAGGGCAGGACCTGAGGACAAAGCACGTTCTGAGACCCTTGCCACTTGCCAGCCCCTCCCCTCCCCCCTGGGGTACAGGGAGCAAAGGGCACATCTGGCACCTCCAGGAGCCCGCCTGCTCTCACCAACTTTCTGCTCAGCAAAACAGCTGCTGGATGGCCCAGCGGACAGACCTCTGTGGGTTGGGGCAGAAGGCGCTCTCCGGGCTCATTCAGCCACCAGCCATACCCCCCACTCCCCACTGCAGGTTGGACGGGCCAGGCGCTTAGGACACAGGAGGGCCCAGGGAGGTGTGCTCATAGAGTCATGGAAATCAACACGCGTGGGGCAATCTGAGAACAGAAGCCCCGAGTGACTATGCCACCAAGAGATGGGGTGCAGGCCCCCAGAGGGGCTGCCACCCCTGCCTGCCAGGCTCCCTCAGGAGGCAGAGTGGTGGGCAGAGGCCTGAAGGAGCCCTGGATTTGAAGCACAGGAGACAGGGCTTTGGGACAAGCAGGAAGAGATTGAGATCTCATGCCATCCACGAGCCCCTGGCAAGAAAGGCTTCCCCCTAGGGGAGTGGGGGACCTCACGAAACATCCCTGGGGCTCAGGGAAGGAGGCCCAGAACTGGCGCCCAGGGGCAGAAGCCCCTTCCTAAGAATGCAGAGCAGCTGCCCACCCCAACCAGCACCCTGGAATTCCCAGGAGCCTGGGCCCCTGGAAGTACCCAGCCAACCATGGGAAGGGCAGGCAGACCAGGCCACTGCCACCGTCATAATCCCTTCTAAGGCTGCAGCTTCCCTTGCACCAACTAAATTCACTGGGGTCACAGGAAAGAGGAGCGTCAGGGACTAGGGCTGCTCACATTCCACATTTCTGGATGCAAAGGCCGCCAACCCAGAGACCCAGCTCCTTTCAAAGATCACAAGGAACCTTCCTTCTTGGAGTCAGGCAAGACCCAGGGTGGGGGTTCTGGGGGCCTGGACTGCCCCCTCCACACACATGGAAGCCTGTCCAGTCCTCCTGCACCTGGAGACCCTAACCTGGGCCTGGGCCACTCGCCCACCCATCTGCAGCCCCTCCGCAGCCTTTCCAAGCTCTGCAGGCGCCAGGAGTGCTGGGGTGGGGGCGGCCAGCAGGCTCCCCTTCCCCTCCGCCCGCCCCCTCCGGTCGGCTCCCTTTGGCACCAGTTTTCCTCTGAGGCCAACACAAGGATCGATTGCTGTTTCAGAGAGACCGCTAACCGGCCGGCTGGGGAGTCATCTTTCAGAATTAAGTCCGTCTCAGCAGGCTCGCTGACCCCTCTTCCTGCCCATTCTGGGGCCGAATTCCTTCTCAAGCCTCTCAGCCCCGCAGCGCACGTGTTTAACACATAAAGCAGCTCTGCGTGGCCCCTGTCGCTGCACAGGCCCCCCAGGCCCCGGACAGGCGCTGGGAGGAAGTGGCGCCCGGCTGCTTCCTTTCTGCCTCCGCTAAGCGGGGCGCCCTGGGCGGACCCTGCTCGGCGAGGACCCCGACTCCGCAGCTCGGTCCGGAGCGCAGTCGGGGGGACGGGGACGGGGAGGGCCGGGGCCCGACCGAGCGCGGACCGCGTCCCTCCGCTCCCCTCCCAGCCGCGGCGAGGAGCCCGCGGCGCCCAGGACCCCGGGCCCCGGCCGCCCCGCTCCCGCCACTCACATGCCGGGCTGCAGGCGGAGCCGGGCGCCGGCGCCCGCGGGCGCGGCCGGGAGCAGCAGCACCAGGGCCAGGGCCACCTGCGCCTCCGGAAGGACAGGCATCCTGCCCGCGGCCCCGCGCCCTCCTCGCGTCCCCAGCTCACGCGCGGCCACGGCGCGCCATGGCCCGGCTGGGGGCCCGCGGCGCATGGAGCGCAGCCACAGCGCCCGCGCCGGACCCGCCGAGCCTGAGGGCGCTGCAGGTGCAGGGGGTCCGGCGTCCTGCCTGCGCCCAGGGGCCGCGGGGACCTGCGCGCCCGGGTCCGCTCCGGCGCCGAGAGCCCAGCGCGCGCGCGAGTCTCGCCCGCCTTCGCCCCGCCCCGGCCCGCCCCCAGGCCCGACCCCAGACCCGGCCCCGCCCCCATCCGCGCCCCGCCCCCAGGCCCGGCCGCGCCCCGCCCCCGGCCCGACCCCAGACCCGCCCCCAGCCGCGCCGCGCCCCGCCCCGCCCACACCGCCGACCCTTTCGCGTCCCGGCCCCGCCCCGTCTCCGCCCCGCCCCGACCCCGACCCGACCCCGACCCATCTCCCACCCCACCTCCCTCCCCACCGCTGGCCGGTCCCGCGTGGCCCCTTCGCTCTCTCCGCTCCCCTCCGGCTGAAAGTCCCAGGATCCGAGTGACCACCCTCGGCAGGACGCCAGAAACCATGCCCCTCACCTCCTGCAAAGGCCGCTCTGTGAGACCCAGATCCTGTCCTCATCCTCGGGGCAGCCTCTGCAGCCCTACACGTGTCCCTGGGCGCTGCCCTCTTGGTACCCATGTTGTTGGTCACCCACCACCATCTGGGCATTTTTTTCCCTATACTGTGCAGAGTGTTTTTGGCCACTGGCTTGGGGCGTTGGAGGCACCCTGCTCCCCAGAGATGCTCTAAGACAGGACTCTCACTTTGGAGGATTTACTTTGCTCTTTTGTTATTTGTTTGTTTGTTTGTTTAGCTGAGCCATTCTGCCACCTGTTGGCATGTGTTGTTTGTTTGTTTGTTTGTTTGTTTAGCTGAGCCATCCTGCCACTTGGCAGCTCAGCGGCAGCTCAGCTCAGGCTGAGCATCGAACTGCTGTTGCTCAGAGCTCAGCTCACACTCTTGAGCGAGCTCTTAACCAACTGAGCCACTTGGCCGGCCCCCTTCTTCTCTCTTTTAAAGCCAGTTTTGGTTTGGAATTCACTTACTCCAGTGTGAGGACCAGGTGCTCCAGGGTCCTGGAGTAGGACAGTCCCCTAGGAAGGTCTCTGA
Source organism: Aselliscus stoliczkanus (assembly GCA_033961575.1). Taxonomy (NCBI): domain Eukaryota; kingdom Metazoa; phylum Chordata; class Mammalia; order Chiroptera; family Hipposideridae; genus Aselliscus; species Aselliscus stoliczkanus. The sequence continues at coordinate 181,036,602 of CM066730.1, read as the reverse complement.
AGAGCAGAGGGAGGTGCAGTCTCAGTGGGACCATGTGTGTGGTCAGAGGTTCAGCACCCCATTGTCACGCGCCATTATGTCCTGCCAAGCCCAGCTGGAAAGCCCTCAGATGGGCAGCCTCAGTGCCCAGATATCAGTACTTTCCTCCTCCGACACTTCATGGGGCCCAAGTGGCCTGGCCAGGAAGGCTCAAAAACCCCACGCTCATACAGAGCCCTGGAGCCTCTGTCTGGGAGGGGCATGGAAGGTGGGGACCCCCAACTGTCCAGAAGCAGTGGAAATACAACAGTGCCCCCCCACACCACTTTCTGAGCCTTCCACATTGCCAGAGAGTTACAGGCATCTTAATGTGTGTGTGGGGGGGTCCCTGTCAGGCCGGCCCTGCCGCCACCCTGTTGTACAGATGGGGAACAGATGAAGTCAGGGGCAGGCAATACCCCCAAGTCACCCAGCTTGTAAACCGCAGATCTGGGAACTGAACACAGGGGTCTGCCTCTGGGAACCCTCACTCAGCCCCCTATTCTGCTGCCTATGAATCTAAGAAAACCCTGAAGCCCATAGAGCAGACGGAGGTCCAGCAAGTACTCCAGGGGTGGGGGAGCAGGGGTCTCAGCTCAGGTTGCCTAACAAAATGCCACAGCAGACGGCTGTTTCTCACCATCCTGGAGACTGGAATTCACAGCTCAGAGTATAAGCTGATTTGGTTCCTGGTGAGGGCTCTCTTCCTAACTTGCAGATGGCCGCCTTCTGGCTGTCTGCTCACACAGTAGAGAGAGACAGAGAGCATTGGTGTTGTTATATTTAGAATTCAGCGATCTTAACAGAAGATGCGGTAGTCAGTAAGCCAAAAACCGCGTCCTGTTTGGCAGGGTTCGAGCAGCTGGTAGCAATCGAAGCATATTACAGAAGCCGAAAACAAGTGTTAGCTGATCTTATCAATTAGTAACACCTGGGGAAGTGGTAACGGTTTCCTTGGAATTTACAGTTAACAAGATGGTGCTGTGGACAAAATGGCAAGCCATTGTTCAGTGTCTCTTCCTCCTCTTACAGTGCATCAGCCTGTAGGATCAGGGTCCCACCCTTATGGCCTCATTTACCCTTAATCACCTCCTTGTAGTCACATTGGGCCTCAACATTTGGATTTGGGGAGAAACAATTCCACAGCATGGTGATTTTACTGTCTTCTGGAAACCCCAAATGCAGGTTGGCGTCCCTGCTCGACCTGACACCCCAAGCACAACCCTGTGTGCCTACCCTGCTTAATCTTGTCCCTGGGTGCTGGCTGGGATCATAGCACCAGGGCTGGGCCACCCGGGATTCCAGGCCCACGCTCTCCCGGGCTCCCTGACATTCCATTTTCTAGGAACTGGCTCTGGGAAAGCCTCCGAGGACCCCACATCGGTGCTGGCCTGACCTGGGTGCCAGGAGGCGTTAGCGAGGCCCCTGCTTACGCCTTCTCTTCCAGGGCTGTGCTTGGTGCCCCAGAAGTATGTGTCGAATGAATGAGTGAACACCTTTCAAATGGCCCCCAGCTTCCCTGCTGAGTCCCATCCTGTGTCCACCCCTGGGGTGAGGGTGACTCATCATTTCAGAAAACTCACCAGCTTCTCAGAGGAAGAAGGGAGGAATTTGTGCGGCTCATGGGGTTAAAGCAGAGGCCGCTGGGCAGAGGGGACTCCTTTTTGGTAGGGCCTGGAACATCTAAAATTGGGGGTCCTCTTTAAGAAAAGTAATATAAAACTAAGTTACTTTGCTAACTTTACAAAAACACATAACCTGTGCACACATCCCAGACCCCCTGCCACCCCTAACCTGGAAGCACAGTAACCTGCCTCTACCTGCCCTGCTGTCTGGGGCACCGAGTTCAGCCACCAGGTGCCCTACGGCAGGTGCCAGGTGGGCAGGTAGGTGGGAAGAGCATGGGCACTTCCTGCTGGAAGTCCCTGCAACTAAGCCACCTGCCACACCACCACCACCACCACACACACACACACACACACACACACACTCACACACACACGCTCAGCAGGTCTGAGGCCTTCCCACTGCCCCAGACAGAGCTGTCATTCTCAGGCACTGGTGTGGATGAATGAACCTCCAGCACAGAGCTCACCTCCCAGAACAAAGCCTCTCATGGGACTATCCTGCAATCCTGATGCTCACCTGCACCCCCACCATCTCCTTTGCTCAGTCTGAAACCTGAGGGCATGGCCAGCGGTCAAGCATCCAACCATTTAAATGCTGAAGTGTGTCTTCTTGCACAGACGACAGATCTGCCAAGAGATGGGAGCTCTGATTGTGTATTTGAAACAAGTAATCAAACTACACATATGGGTTTACAACGCCTTTATAAACAGATCTAACTCAAACAAGTGTTTTTGCAGTAATTAATCTAAAAGGAATATAATAAATCTTCCCTGAGAGTTATCTATCTGGGTCCATTTTCATCATGAAGTGAAAGTTTGTGGGACAGTGCAAACATTTTCCTGGTCTGCAGCTTCAGTTTTAAGATGTTTGACAATGCCTCTGGACAACGTAAGTTTCTTATTTTGTGTACTCAAACGTATAGTTTTTCACTCTGCGGGTTCCTGCATTGCTTAGAAATAAGCATTCAGCTTGGAAAGGTCACAAATATTTTCTCCTTTATTAACTTTTTTTGGCACGCGTTTATTTCATATGGGATTCACGCTGCTATGTGCTGGAAAGGGAGACGCTAGCTATCCGGCTGTTCAGTGCCATTAGCTGGCCAGCCTGCCTCCACCAATGTGACACTGCATCTTCAACAGGCACGAATCACACAGACTGCCTGTGGGAATTTCCGCTGATTCTTGCTCCAACCCCACGTGGTTTTGCTATCGGCCCTGCATCAAGGGAATGAGACAGATGCGCCATGGTGGATCTCGTGGAAGCTTACTGATGACGGGCTTAGATGACAGCACAGAGGGCACCCCCGCCTCCTCCCTCTTTTATTTTCCCCGAAAATTACACTTTGGAGTTCCTTTATCCAACTTTGAGAAGCGCAACAATTGTGGGGAGCCGCACTATGGCAGCGGAGAAAGAAAGGGCATGCAGCCTGCGCTGTGGGGCACTGCACCCTGGTGTACGACGTGGAACTGCACACACGAGGCCTCCATGTATCAAAGGCTTCAAACACTGAGTCAAAGCTGGAGCTGGAAAGGCGGGTGTTGGGCTGCCTTAGGTCTCAGGTCCCATTCCGGAAGTCTTTAGACAATATGTAGCACGGTGTCCTGATTCCACCTTGGGATTTACTAACTTGACTTACAGGATTTGGTTATCACATCCCCAAGTGTTTATGGAGTGTGAGACACCAAGTGGAAGTGTGGGACTGAATAAAGGAAACGTCATTTAAAATGGAGTGGGGATGCCAAGAGGGAGCCCTCCCGCACCACCACTCTCCGTGAATTACACACCCAACAGCAAGGGACATCACTTGCATTCCCACCAGGAAGTGTCTCCACTTTACTCCCCCTGCAGGAGGAGGAAGCATTTCTCCCTGCCCAGCAACAAGCCCAGCCTAGGGACCCCGCAGCTCAGCCAATGAAAAGCCGTTATCACCCTGAACTCTCACTTTCCTCAGTGGACTTTTGTTCTAAGCACCCTTCCCAACTTCCTTCTTTTTCTCTATTAACAGTCCTCTCCTTTGTTTGCTGGACTTGCCTATAGTTTTTGCTACAACATGCTTGTCCAATTGCAATTCTCTGCTATTCCCAAATAAACCCATTTTTGCTCGTAACAATAACTGGCTGCTGTTTTTAAGGTCAACGTTGAGCAATCAGATCAGAAAGAGAGCCCTGAGCAGCAGGGCCACGCGTAGAAGCCAGGAGTTGACAGTGACCTGGCCTGCCGCCACCGCACAGCTCCCTCCACCTCCCTGTCACTAGCAGGCCTTAGGGCCTGGCTGGACGCTCACTAGATCCAGACTCCGAGACTCCGGGACCTCACGGGGAGTCGCGCTTGCTGTGGAGCCCACTGCGCAGGCGCGAGGAGAGACCGCGTTGCCTTTTCAAATCTGCCAAACCACCGCTCAAGCTTGCGTGAAAAGCATTTTTAAAAGACACAGCTTTTCAGTGTTTTTGTCTAATTCTCGGCTGGAAATAATAAAAATAGCCTTGGCCCAGGGAAAAATTATGCGAGGAGAGAGGGAAGAAGCGCCCGCCAGCGTGGCTGGTCAGGTCCAAAGCGAGCTGCTTCTCGCGCTTTCACTAAGGCGGCCGGCTCTGTCCCTGGAGAGCTGGGAGACAGGGCCCCACCGAGAGGCCCGCCCGGCCTTCTAAAGCTCCCTGAACTCACACTGTTTGCAATCCAAGAGCAGGATCTAGGGCTCCTCTGGCTTTTCACAAACACTTCTGACCAGAGAGCAGCAAATTAACTAGAGACAAGACGTTTTCAGGTCCTCAGATGAGAGGGCCCAGTGCATGCGGAGTGTCCCCAGGGGTCTGTGGAGTCCAGATCCTGAGGGCACCTCCGCCAGCTTCTGCAAACAGGCCCCACAGAGAGGTGACTGGGAGGCCAGCAGCCTTCTGGCCGAGCTATAGCCAGCGGGACCTCTGGATACACAAAGCATGGCATCCAACGCCCTGGGCCACCGCTGCGCTGACTCAGTGGGAGGTCCTAGGGCAGCTGGTTCTGGGGCTCATTTCTATACCTCCTCATTGGCCCCAGCAGAGAAATTAAAATCAAAGAAGGAATCTACGCACACAAAGTGGGCCGTGTGGCAGGGCCCCTAGTGCGATGGGTAGGACGGTCCTTCTGGAGCTGGCACCTAGGTCAGGGCCCCTCTGCTGATCAGACCAGAGGGGTCTGCTGACCAGCTGTGAGCCCTGGATGGGGTGCAGTGCTCTGTGGGCCTCAGTCCATACACGGGACATGGAAACAGCCCAGCGGCAGCCCCCGAAGCTGGTTCCTGCCCTGCCTTTGGCTGAGGGGCCTGGTGGGCTCGGTCACAGCTGCTGCGTTGTGAAGACGCACCCCTTCGCAGGCCAGCACCCTCTTCACCCGTCCCCGCCCTCTTCCCTGGGGTGGGGGCAGCACCAACAGGGAGTGAGGTCTAGAAATGGTGCGAGGATGTTTAGATCACCTGCCAATACCAAGAGCAGAAACCGTCCCCCATTCATGCACCAGTGCCAGGTATTGGGGTACAGTGGTAAGGGGTTCAATTGTGTCCCCCCAGAAAGATATGTCCAAGTCCTAACCCCTGGTACCTGCGATGTGACTAGATTTACAGAAAAGGTCTCTGCCGATGTGACTAAGTTAAGGACGTCCAGAGTCCATCGTCCTAGATTTAGAGTGGGCCCTAAACCTAGTGACAGGGCTCATTGTAAAACGCGGAGACACAAGGAGAAGGCCACACGCAGCCACACGGAGGCAGTGTGAAGAGAAGAGAGAGAGAGATTGCCGGCCACGACTGGAAGCTGAGAGGCAGCAATGGCCTCCAGAGGGAAGCCCCTTGCCAGCCCCTCGATTCAGACCGCTGGTTTCCAGGCTGGGAGAGGACAGACTTCTGTTGTCTTCGTCACCCAGTCTGGGGCCATTTCCTATGACATATAAGCTGTGACGAGGCCGACCACTGCCAGCCCCTGCCTGGGGAGCCCCCGGCCTAGCAAGAAGATGGACATGCATGGAGGTGAGATGCCGGCAGGCCCCTCTAGCCCGGCTGTCTCAGCAGAGGGTCCCCCCACAGCCGGACAGAGGGTCCCCCCACTGCCGAGCCTGGGACACATGGACCTTCTTGCGGGAAACACTTTCCCTGGTATGGTCCCGGAACAAGACAGCATGTGCTGCCCCATCCCACCTTGCCTCCCATGCTGACCAGAACCAGAACCAAAACCTGATGCCCAGGCCACATCCTTTCCAAAATCTCCTGGCCCCGAACCCACCCTGATGTCCCCAGCATCCTCGAGCTCCTGCTTGCTGTGGGGAGCACATCGTGGAGCCAGACCTTCCCAGGGGTCACACCATCCCACCGCCGGCAGCTCCCTGAGGTGTGGACAGCACGCGGGGTGCCAGGGCCCAGCCAGGGGGCAGCAGGGTGGAGGCAGTACAGGACGCAATGACAGCTACCCTGGAAACAACTCAGCCTTTAGAAACTGCACAAGGGAGAGAGTTGTGTCACATCCTGTCTCCGCGCAGCCTGCTCCTGCCCTTAAAGTCACACGTGTGGAGGCCTGTCTTCCTGACCTCCAGGGCCACCGTCCCCAGTCTGCTGGGAAGGGCAGCGGACTTTGTTGAAGTTGTCCCTACTTCTGTCGTGACCGGCCAAAGTGAAAGATCAAGGGCAGCCTCTACAACACCCCACAGGAGAGCTCTAACGGGTCTGCAGGGCCCGCAACAGCCACCGAGCACTGTCCAGCCTCTGTTGCAGCCCTGGGGCTGGCTGAGTCCACGGCCTGGTTCCTTTGAGGAGGGAGAGGCCTCCCCCAGAATGCCGCTTCTTTGGAGGAGGTGAGCTGGGCCCACAGACCCTGCAAACGGGAGTAATCTGCAGGCTGCAAGGTAGCCTCCTACCTGGGGGAGCTGGTGCCTGGTACCCTGAGCCCCCAGCAGCTCTGAGGTCCAACCTTGGGGCTCCTGTTTGGCGAGTGCCTGCCCCGGCTATGCCCTCAACCCTGCTTTCCATCAGAGACAGATGTCAAAGGTGGGACCCACTGATTTTGTAACATGCTAAACCAAAACATCTGGAAGCTAAGAATGCACACCTCCCAGCCGAGACTCTGTCTTCCTCAGGGAGAAGCAATAAATAATGACTTCATCTTGTGCTTAAGTGCAGCCCGGCACTGGACTCTGGGCTTCGTGTGGGCGACTCTGCCACCTGCCGATGGGACTGGGAACAGCCTTTCAAAGCCCCGGGAAAGAAGCATCACAGATGCAGGGACCCAGCTCACAGGAGCCGTCCCAGCCATCTTCCCTTCCCCACAACCAAAGCAAGTGTGGAGAGCAGTGATTCCCATTTGAACCTTCTCACTATTTGCACATGGAGTACCACCTGTTACGGGAGAACTGTGTCCCTCAAAAGACCTGCTCAAGGGCCGGCAGAGTGGTGCGGTGGTTAAGAGCTGGCTTGGGAAGCCAGTGGCCCCAGTTCGGGTCCCACATATGAGAGCCAGTGGCTTCCCAAGCCAGTTCGGTCCCACACCTGGAGCTGGGCTGTGCGAGCCCCGGTGACAGAGTAAGCTGCAGCCCCTGCTGCAGTGGGCTGCCGTAGGCTACAGTGAGTGGCCGGCAACCAGTGTAAGTGACCATCCAGAGGCCGGCGACCAATCTGCCTCATATGGGAAGAGAGCAATGACGATACCAACAGTGAAGCAACGTCTTCCGCAACTGGACTGAGGAACAATAGGACAGCAACTTGTCTGTTCCCCTCCCCGATTCCCCAACGCTGTTCCCCTCCCCCAACTCCCCAATAAAATCTTTAAAAAAAAAAAAAAGAAGAAGAGGACACAGACACAGGAAGACGGTCATGTGATGACGGAGGCAGAGATTGGGGTGATGTGGCCACAAGCCAGGAGATGTCAAGAGTTGCTGGCAACACCAGAAGCTAGAAGCGGGGAGGAAAGAGTCTCCCCTACAGGTTTCAGAGGGAGTGCGGCCCTGTGACACCTGGGTCTTGGACTTCTGGTCTCCAGAGACAATAAATTTCCATCGCTTTAAGTCCTCCCCCGCCTCCCTACCCTCCTCTCCAGTTTATGGGCTTTGGTGTGGCTGCCCCAGGAAATGATACACCATCCAATACACACCAATTATCTCCCTCATCATATCTCAAATTCGTGGACCTGCAGGTTACACCCACATTCACTGAAGGTGCGGGCACCTAAGTCAGTGTCCTCATCATCATGCCTACTCCTGCCAGCTCCCTGGGGACCTCTGGACCCATCCCTCCAACTGGCCCTGTGCTCCTGCTTGCCCAAAGCTCTTCATCCCATTCACTGGGGTACAAACAGTGCGCTCTCTCTTTCTCTCTCTCTCTCTCTCTCTCTCTCTCTCTCCCAATCCCAGCAGCCCATTCACAGACCAAAGCTTCCAGAGGTCCAGGTCGTTCTCGCCCTGCACCCATTCGCTCTGCCCAGGCCTCTTCCTCCCTCCCTCCATACTCTCCAAGTCACTGATCCCTGTCGAATCGACTGCCGTCTCCAGCCAGACCAGAAACCTAGACTCAAAGTCCACAGTGTTGACAATGTTAGGAGACACTCGGACACGTCATGCTGGATGTGCCAGGCCCTGACCACTCCTCCCTGGGCCATCACACAGGTCTGTGTTTGCAGAGAACGCCCTTGAAGGTGAAGCAACCCGCCTCTGGGGCGAGGACCAAGCTTGCTCACAGGCCCTGCTTCTTCTGTAACGTACCCACTGTGTGCAGCATCCATCCGGGAGCACGGGCGTCCCCCATGGGAACTGGAGCCAGGGAACTGGCACACTATACTGACACGCCGGCCACTGCTTTTCCTGTGAATAATTGTTTTTTGTCTCTGACCTGGGAGTCTCATGTCCTCTGCCAGTATCCCAGAAATGGTGGCAGGTTAGTCTGTTACCTCACAAGTGGGGTGAAATCCTTGACCCTCACAGTTCTTGAAAAATACTCCTTCATAGCTGCTATTATCTCCACTCATCAGAAGAGTAAACTGAGGCACACAGAGCCTGTGTCCAAGTCCAAGTGCACTCCTGGACAGAATGCAGGAGCCCAGGATGTTGGTCACTCCAGGGCACACTCTCAGCTACCATCATTGACGGGCCCCTGGTTCTGTTCGGACGCCTCCCTAGTGAAGGGAAACTCAGAAAGAGGGTCCGGCACTCCAAACCCCATCATATCAGGGGGGCAATTCAGGGGACTGGCCCGAGCAGACTCAGCCACAGGCTCTGCTTCCCAGAGAAGAGGGGCGCCCTGGTCCACAGAAGGGGCAGCAGCTGTCCCCAGTCCACCTCACAGGCCAGAAGGGCTCCACACATTTGGCTACCTGTACTCACTTAGCACTCTTTGTTTTGTTTTGTTTTTGTTTGTTTGTTTGATTTTTATTTTATTGGGGAATTGGGGAATTGGGGAAGGGGAACAGCCAAGTTGTCTTTCAATCTTAGTTGTGGAGGGCGCAGCTAGCTCAGCTCCAAGTCCAGTCGCCGACTGGCCATCCATTGGCAGCTCGCGGCCGCTCAGCTCAAGGTGCTGTGTTCAATCTTAATTGTGGGTGGGCGTAGCGACCATCCCATGTGGGAGTTGAACCAGCAATCTTGTTGTTAAAAGCACATGCTCTAAACAACTGAGCCATCCTGCCACCTGTAGGCAGCTCAACAGCAGCTCAGCTGGAGCGTAGCTCACTGGCCCATGTGGGAATCGAACTCCCGCTCTTAACCGACTGAGCCACTTGGCCGGCCCACACTTAGTACTCTTTAAGGCCATTTTTTCTGGGAAGCAAAGTACCAAAGACATTTCAGTATCTGTGGTATTTCAGTGCCCATTTCTGTCGATGTTGACACCGAAATAGGGTAGTGAGTGGCTCTCTGGGACCTGCTGTGTGTGGGGCATCGGAACTCTCCTCGAGAAAGGTCCCAGGAGCAGAAGGCTGGGCCAGCCCTTGAATTGTGCACAAACCAAGGGCCTGCGCCAGCTGTGTGGCTTTGGGCACGTCACTAGAACTCTCCAAACCTGTTTCTTCAACTGCAGCAAGTACACAATATGTACATCCCTGGGCTGTTGTGAAGTTTAAAGAACTATGGAAGTGTTATAAACCCCAAATCGCTTATCATGTGCAAGGGACTGGTTCTACTGAAGGTTCCCAACCAACAGGGGCACAGACAGGCACGCACGCGCACAGCAGTGACCCAGCACACAGAGCAGGTTATTCTGTGAAATAGCAAAAGGAACAAGGCGGAGTGGTGCTGAACGGTAATGTCTCTGGGTGTTGCAGGATGGACACGGTAGCGGTGAGCGCCTTGAGTAGTAGAGGCAGGATAAGGCCGAAGTGACCAAGTGGGTGAGGATGAGCACTCACAATGGGGGCGGGGAGGGGCTGTAAATCGCCATGTGTACACAGGCCTCGGGCTAGTGCAAAGAAGAGCCATGCGCGCACAGGCCTCGGGCTAGTGCAAAGAGGAGCCATGCGCGCACAGGCCTCGGGCTAGTGCAGAGGACGGCAGTGGGGCGGCCCGGGGCCCGCAGGGGCCACGCCCGCACCTGGGGTCCCTGGCGGGGGCGGTAGGCGCTCAGGGTGGCGCTAGCTCTGGGCGAGGAGGTCACTCCCCGGAAGAAGAGCTGCGATTCTAGCGCCAGCGCCGGGGCGCGGAGACCTGCCTAGAATGAATCCTGGTTGGGCCCCTGATGGAGGGGCTTTGGCCAGTGAGCTCAGGGGACACCGTGCCTCAGTGTCCCCTGAGACGGGCGTCCGGGGCGCGCCGCTTCCCAGGCGCACTGAGTCCCGGCAAAGGGCTGCGTCCAGGGGGGAGATCGGGGTTCCGGCCCGGAAGTCCGCTGCACTCTGGGGGTCCGCTTACTGGGGAAGGGGCGCCCGGGTCCCGAAGTCCGCGTCTCGAGGACCCGCCGCGTCTCCCTGGCAACTGGCCATGACCCCGCCCATCCCCATTGCATAACAGGAAGCGGGTGTGCGCACGGAATACGCTTCCGGCGCGGCGAGGGGCGGGAGCGATTGTGAACGGCGTCGGGCGGGACCAATCGCGGGAGGCAGCTGGCGAGGAGCCAATCGCGAGAGCCGGCGTGGGCGGAGCCCAAGGCGGAGCTGTCGAGGCGGAGCCAATCGCGGCAGCGGGCGGGGCGGGGCGGGGCGGGGCGGGGCCGGGCCCAGTCGAGGGCGGGGGGCAGGGCGGGCGGTGGCGGCGCAGGTGTTTGTGCGGGGTACAGGTCCGGACCCCGCGTGGCCGGCTGGCGCCGCGATGCTGCAGCTGCGAGACTCCGTGGACTCCGCGGGCACGAGCCCCACGGCGCTGCTGGCGGCGGGCGAGGAGGTCGGGGCCGGCGGCGGCAGCGCGGGCGGGGCGCGGCCGGGGGTCAGCACGCCGCTGCGGCAGACGCTGTGGCCGCTCAGCATCCATGACCCCACGCGCCGCGCGCGCGTCAAGGAGTACTTCGTGTTCCGGGTGAGGCCGGGCCCGGAGGGGGGCGGGGGGCCGGGGGGCGGGGAGCCGGGGGGCGGGGGGCCGGGGGGCGGGGGGGCGGGGGGAGCGGGGGGGCGGGGGGCGGGGGGGGCCGGGGGGCCGGGGGGCGGGGGGAGCCGGGGGGCCCGGAGGGCGGGGGGCGGGGAGCCGGGGGGCGGGGGTTGTCCGCGGGGGTCCGGGGGTGCGGGCGGCGGGCTCGGGGCCGCACTGACCCCGCCCCATGGCCGCGCAGCCCGGCACCATCGAGCAGGCGGTGGACGAGATCCGCGCGGCGGTGCGCCCCGTGGAGGACGGCGACATCCAGGGGGTGTGGCTGCTGACCGAGTAAGCGGGGCGCGGCCGGGGGGGGGGGGTCCCCGCGGCCTGGGGGGTCCCCGCGGCCTGGGCGGGCCGCGGTGACCCGTCGGGGCGCCCGCAGAGTGGACCACTGGAACAACGAGAAGGAGCGGCTGGTGCTCGTCACCGACCAGGCGCTGCTCGTCTGCAAGTACGACTTCCTCAGCTTGCGGTGCGAGCAGGTGGTGCGGGTCGCGCTCAGCGCCGTGGACACTGTCTCCTGTGGCGAGTTCCGCTTCCCCCCGAAATCACTCAACAAGTGAGTCTGCGCAGCGGAGCGAGCGCCCTGCAACCGCCCCCCTGAAACCAGCCCCTGGGCTACATGGAAACGTGGAGGCCTCAGCTCCAAACTCGGTGGAGACTGTCCCAGAATAGAAGGGGTGACTTCGGGGAGGCCGGATGCATTAAAGGGAATCCTGGCACCAAAACACAGCTGTTAGGCTTGTCGTCAAATGAGTTCAACATACATGGAAGTGGATCTGATGTGGATCTTCTTCAGATAAGGCCCAAACAGCATTTTATCTCGGCCAGGAAAGGAAGACATCAGTGGGTCATGTCAGGTCTGCTCTGCTTAATTTAAAAAAAGGAGCACACCGCTTCAGTATACAGATATCCCTGAAGGTTAGGTAAATTTGAAAATGTTTCATGGGCAACTTTGAAGAGCTGATGCTCAGGAGTTTTCTGAAATATGAGAAACCGAGACACTCATGTAGGCAGTTGACTTGGTGTATTTTAGAGTTCAGAGGTTGCGTTTGGGATAGGCCAGCGGTCAGCAAACTGCGGTTCGTTGGGTACGTACATGTGGCTCCCAAGTAAAATTGAAAATGAAAACAAAACTATCATTGTTTCATTTACAAAATTTTTTTTGTTGTTGAGGGTGGTGTCACTGGCCCTCATATGTGGGACCCGAACCGGGGCCGCTGGCTTCCCAGGCCAGCGCTTAACCACCGCACCACTCGGCTGACCCTTATAGAATTTTTAAAGGATATTATTCACATAATGGTGATTTCATTTGTTTTACGGCTCTCGAATAATTTTTCAATTGTTGTGAGGGACAGGATTGGCTCCTCCGCCTCAAAAGTTAGCCAGCCACTGGGATAGGGAAGTCAGGAAGGAAAGGTGAGATAAAAGTGTCAATCAGCAAAGAACATTCAGGAAAAAGGCCTTCAAGTTACAAAATGTCATTTGTTTGGTGAGCGCTTATATGTAGTGTATGTATTCCCGTTGCCTATTACGTTCTAGAAATGTGTTTAGCTTACCCAAAACATTAGATTCAGTTGATCTTATTTAAAAGTACTCAGAGCCATTGTTACTGGAGGCCATTTCTCCTCAAGCCCATGAGTCCTTTCCTGTTGCAAAGCGTCATTGGTCTTGTCTTAACCAGGGAATCACTTTTTAATGTCACACCCGTAACTGACCAGGCCGCTGTGGAGGCCGTGGCCTGCTAGGTGAAGTCGGTCCATTTCTTCTAACTCTGCAGGAGAGAAGGTCTCGGGATTCGCATTCAGTGGGACAAGCAGAGCCGCCCTTCGTTCATAAACAGATGGAACCCCTGGTCCACCAATGTGCCCTACACCACATTCATCGAGCATCCGATGGCCGGGGTGGATGAGAAGACAGCCTCTCTGTGCCAGGCAAGACAGGCCGTGATGGCAGCACCACCCAGCACGGTGGCCCATGTGGTGCTGAGCACTGGAAGCATGGCTAGTCAAATAGGAAGTAAACTTACATCTTAAGAATTTTAGTTTGCTGACATTTAAATAGCCCTATGTGGCTAGTGGTTGCTGGTCAGCGTAGCTTTCTAACGTGGCCCTTGTGGATGTGATCGTCGTGTTGGAGAAGGGCCCAGAAGCGCTTTGGGGCATAGCAGCTGGTCCCGGCCTGTGCTGGAGCCAGGCAGTGTGCATGCTCACCAGCACGAAAGGCCTTGGTGCGAGTGGAGGAAGCAGTGTGCGCCCAGCGGCAAGTCCCCACTGAGCAGCTGTGCACCTTGGCCGGCTTCTGGGCCTAGCAGGGGATGTGGTTCAGGTTAGGTAGTTCTCTGTGGCAAAACCACTCAGACCTGTGGAGAGCAAGGCTCCGTGAGCACAGGTGAAGTCTGGTGCTTCCAGAGAGCCCCCTTGGGGTGAGCTGAGGAGCCACCAGGATGTGGCTGGAAAGGCCCCTCATCACAGGTGGGGATGAGAGGGCTGGCACCAACCAGGTGGCATGAGGACGGGTTTTTCCTTCCATGGGTCACTCTGATCAGCTGCATGTTTTCTCTCTGTCTTAAAGTTGGAAAGCTTCAAAGCTCTGCTAATCCAAGCTGTCAAGAAAGCCCAGAAAGAGAATCCTTTGCCGGGACAGGCCAACGGCGTGCTGGTCTTGGAGCATCCCCTCCTCATCGAGACCTACGTGGGGCTGATGTCCTTCATCAACAACGAGGCCAAACTGGGCTACTCCATGACCAGAGGCAAGATCGGCTTCTAGGCGCTGCCCTCAGGGCCTCCGGGGAGAGCCAGGCGATGTGGGGGCTCGGCCAGTGCTGCTGGGGTCGGGGCCGTGTACTCTTAGGGGACTGAGTGCAGTAGGATAGTCAAATGAATTACTGTCTCTTCCTGGATGCGGCCATCTGGTAATATGAGCTACAGACAAAAGCAGAATGGACCCAGCTGTCCCTGCTGGCTGTGGCGCCAGCTTCTGGCCCCTAGGTTCCCTTCGGCTTCTCTGTCCGCCCCACCCCGCCCTCAGCATGTTCATTCCAGGAGGACGCCCCGCGGACGCCCAGCTGCACACCCAGTGCCCATCGCCGCAAATAAGTTTACACTTGGTGTCCAGCTTTGTATTTGGCAATTTTATTACTTTTTAAAGCTAGCTACAAAAGGAGCCAGCAGCCCACTGAACTAAGCAGGAGACAGTCTGCCTTGTCAACTCCTAAAGGAACAGTTGCTTTTGTGTAAATAAGTGATCTGAAGTCCCACTTTTTCTAAAATTAACCTATATTAACACATATGGCATCTTCCTCAGGCCCAAGGTTTGCAGAAAATCCTTTTAGGACAATTCATTAATTTGAGAAAGTCACCTTAATAGATCTTGGCCCCCAGTTTTGACAACTATGTATTCCAAGTTTGTACTGTCAGACTCGTATTTTACAAGGGAATTGCTTCGTTCGCTTTTAAAGATGCACTTTAAAAAAAGGAGCTGCCTTAGGTTCCCATGAAGCAGCTCCCACGCGGGTACAAACTTCATTGGGGTCTTGTCCAGACCATGCCTGGGCCTCCGTGTGCCCGTGGGGCATGTCGCCATGGGGACTGTCGCCACCACTCTGCCCTGTCCAGCTAGCCCTTTGACTGGAAGCATTTATCGGTCAGCTTCACGTGCTGGTTCGCGGGTTCCGCCCTCATCCCTGGCCCTGGTGTCACTGTCCTTGGCGAGGACATGACCCCTGACCTGTGACCTGAACACAGTAGCCTGTCCGAGTCGGAAGGCCTCAGAACCGTGCCTGCTTGTGAGACTTAGCTTCGGTCTCACAGTAAAGACGTTTAGACTCGAATGTGTGGTGTTCCTTTTTTGAAGTTATTAAAACAGCCAGGCAAGTTACATCTTACGTGAGTGCATTTTGAAGATTCCTGTCTTCACTTGCTTTGTGAGCCTGTCCCACGGCCAGGAGAGCGGAGGGCTCCGCTGGCGCTCCCTACCGGCAGCTCTCCAGGGGATGATAGATAGTGAGTGGTCAGCGTAGCTTTAACCAGGACGGATCCGGGTTTGGGACCTGACATCGGGCTGCCGGAGTCCAGAGCCCGCGGACTTGTGCCAGGCGGCGGCCACATGGGGATGCCCTGTGGCGCCCGCTCAGCAGCATGGCGCTGCCCTCCCAGTACTTGGGACTCCTCCCCACACACACTCTCCAGAACAGACCACGTGAACCCCAGGTCGCTCTGCTGTCACCTGCAGTGACAGAAGGAGAGCTCCGAGTGAGAGCGGGATGTCTGTCTTGGGGATTGGTTGCTGGGGCTCAGTTACTTAACACAGTGAACTAAAACCTTACGACTAACCTAGAAAACCTTCCTGTGACCCAGACCTTTCAAGACAACCAGCATCAATCGTTCTATGAATTAGTAAATATTTATTTTAAATAACAAAAATTACAGTATACCATACATATTTACAAAAGGCCTTGCTATAGAAAAATAAGTCATGTCGTGTGGACTGCCGTGGTGGGAGCTGCCCCCCGAGCCCCTCCCCCACAGTGGACACGTGCCGAGTGCCCTTCCACTTCACATGGGCGCTGACGCACGTCCTACGTGCGGTCGTCCGGCTGTCCGAAAGCTGTGCAAACCCCGGCCTCCGATTCCAGGAAACACAGGCAGAAGTGGTCCTTGCTGAGGAGGGCCAGTGAGTCCCCACTTAGATGCCAGCACAGAGAAAGCACCTGAAAGTCTCCTGGAGGGAGACAGGTGGCCACAGGGTCAGGGCGGAAGGGGCCAGGGTGGCCCAGCTAGAGCCCCAAAGCCGCCTCAAGTCGGTGGGCCTCTTTCTGTCCCAGAGCTTCGAGCTGCGGGCCTGGCACGGGGCCTTGAGATTTACGGGATGATGTGTGGGGCGACTCCCGCAGCCCCGACAGTAACCCAGGGAACCCCGGTGCCTAGAAGCCCTGCTCACCTTCCCCGGGCACCTGCACGGACACGCAGCCCGCCGGCGACCACACGTACACCTGGCTGCCTCCCGTGCAGATGGCCAGCCGGGGCTGCTGCGGGTCCCACTGGAAGGTGCGCACGGGGCACAGCTGCTCGAGCACCACAAACAGTCTCAGCTTCTTTATGTCCCAGATCCAGACGGTGTTCGGGACGTTGTCTAAAGATGGGAGATGCGGACAGGCCCACGGGTCACCCCCCGACACTGCCTGTTTCAGCCCCCCATCCCGCCCTGGCTTTGATATGGACACCTGACAACTGTCACTGAGACGGACTGTGGGGGACATGGGCTCGGCTCCGGGCCCCGGGGATGACCTCAGTGGGGCTGACCTCGGCACTCCCATGTCTGCACGAACATCCCCCTTAGGCTTCTCAGCCACACACACGTGTTTTGTCTGTTTAAAAATGTAAAAATCCTTTTTATATGAAGAGGCCACGGCTGTAGTGGGGCCTGGATCCCTGTCCTTCCCAAACAGGAAGGAGTGAGCGGAGAGGTGGGGGGCACTGGGCAGGGCGGCTGACGGAGCCCCATGCCCTGGATGCTCCTGTGGGGAGAACAGCTGGTTTGGCAGAAAGACGGGGCGCCACAGGCGGGGAGCAGTTCGTGTACCTGGGCACCGGGGAAAGAGCGGACGCAGCACGGGGCTGCCGCACTGACCGTTCCGCGTGGCCAGGAAGCAGTTGTCCGGACTGAAGGCCAGCGCTCCCACGCCGATTCTCGGGTTCGCTCTGTCGGGAGCGGGTTTCACCGTCTGTAAGGACACTGGCACCGAGGCAATCTCATCTAGAACGGGAAGGGAGGGCCTGACACGCTGGCTCGGCACAGCCCGAGAGCCGGGGCCTGGGGCTTTGCCTACGGCCCCGCTGTACCCCGGAGCAGCCTCTGACCACATCCACTTGGTTCAGACCCGGGACACAACAACGTGACCTTGAACGCATCAGGGCAAAACTCGATGGAAATAAGGGTGGGAAGCTGATGTGGGGTTGGGAGGCCGACGGGAGGTGCATGCCGTAGCCTCGGGCTTCGGGAACCCCGTCTTCTTCCCACTTCCGGCCTCTTAGTTTATAAGCTATTTCAGTGTCACCTTCAATATTCTATAGCGTTTTCAGATGTAGAAAAGGCATGTCGAGCACAGAGAAGTTTTAGGGTAGTGAAAATACACTGTGTGGTATTATAGATACACGTCAATACAGGTTCACCCACTGTGACAAAATGTCCCACTCTGGTGGGAGGGTGACAGTGAGCGGCCGGGGCCCTGTGGGGAATCTCTGCCTTCCCCTCAATTTTGCTGTTAACCTGAAACTGCTCCAAAATACAGTCTTAAAAGCAAGAAAAAGCATCACAAAACCAGAGGCGTAAGGCTATGGGCTGAGGATAACGCGCGTGCAGGCAAGTGTGCTCATGTGTCGGGGCCGCTCCCAGAGCCGGCATGGGCCACGCTCTGGGCCTGGGGCGGCCCCAGCACCCTCTCCACTCAAAGCTTGTCTGATGCCCACTTCACAGATGACACCAAGGGACGAGGGACCAGCCGGGCGGCCGCGCCCCAGAACAAGCTCTGCAGCCCCGGGCCCAGCCCGCCCCGCCAACGCCTGATCCCCGCTTTGGCTCATCCCAAAACATTGTATGATCCTTCAAATGTGGCCCCAGAGCGCCAGCTGCCAAATTTGGATTTCCAGAGCTTATATTTGATCAACAAAAGCCATGCCCAGGTGGTCTGATTCACAGTGGAGACAGACAGGCCCCGAGGGGTCACAGAAGGGAAAATCTGTTTTTAAGGAAACAAAGGGCATCTGAGATCTACCCGCGCAGAGGCCTCTTTTCTCATGAAAGAAGAAAAGGGGCCGAGCCGCGCCCGCTCCTCACATTTGCTCTCCGCGGCCCGGGCAGGCGGGCAGGCAGGGCGGCCCGGCCCCCGACGCGGCCTCTTCTCCGCCTCCTGGTACACCACCTGGAAGACAGGGCAGGCGGGGCAGCACACAGCCTCGGCCACGTCTGACCCAAACACGGGGTGCTGCCGCTGTGGGACGGAGGCGACCGAGGGCCGGAGCTGCCACAGCTGGTCACGCGGCCAGTGAGCAAACGCAAGCATTTCAGTGGTGACCAGCGACAAGCAGGCCCAGGGAGCAAGGAGCATCTGCGACCTGCAGCCTGACAAGCAAGGGGCGAGCGGCCCACACTGGGTCGCAGGTCGCGGGCAGGCAGGCAGGCCACGCCCCGGGAGGCCTGAGGTCGGCCAGCTCTGACTAGCCTCTGCTCTCTGGCTCTGACCACTCCAAGTCCAGGTCCACCCGGCCCCTCCCTCCTCCTGTCTGCCCTTGAACACCTTGTCCCCTGGCCCCCTGACCTCAAAGTGTGCACGCAGCTTCCCTATCTCTTACTCGGGCCGCTCATCTGTGAGCAAACTCCCCAAGGCCTGGGCTCCTGCCCGGGTCCTCAGCTATCCCCGCAAGGCCAAGGTTTCTCTCTGCATCCCAGCTGTCCCCCATGCCTGCTAGATGAATGGACACCCGTTCTCACCTCAGGACCTTTGCACTTCCTATTCCCACTGCCTGAAACAGCGGCTCCCCAGATCCTGCCCCAGCCATGCCTCGGCGGGCAGCCATCCTGCCCACCTTGGGGGACACCCAGCTCTCCAAGCCCTGCCCCCACTCCACAGGGCAGGGGGTCTGTCGGCTCTTTTCCGACGATGGCCCAGAGCATGGCGCTGACCAGCAGGGGACCCGGGACGCTGTGCAGAGAGCAGGAGCGGATCTGAGATAAGAGACAGGGCCAGGGTGCTGCTGCCCTCCCGTTGGGAACGTAGACAGGAAAACCAAAGGCCACCGGCAGACTGTGCCACGTGACAGGCTGCAGTCACTAGTCCGTGGTGACAAGCTCCTGTAGCACAGCCAATAAGGTCAAGTGAGAACGCACTTTCTACCCCACCCTCAAAAGCTGCTCAACCAGAGACACCTACACTTACTGTTTTGGGGTCACCAATGGTTGCAGGATGCCCAAACTCTGTGATCACCTTCCACGTCACGTGGTTCAGCACACGCACCTGAGGAGAGGACCATGCACGGTGAGACCACCGGCTGCACACACTGGGCCGCGGGGGTCGCCGGGGGCGGGCGCCGGTCCCACCTTCCCGTCATAGCTCCCGACCGCCAGGAACTGACTGCTGGGGCTCCAGGCCACGGACTTGATGCCCAGGGACCACTCGTAAGCACAGTACGCTGACAAGAGCCGGCCGTCCAGCGAGTAGAGCAGGATCTTATACTGCAGGAGACATTCCGGTCGCTCTGTAAGGTCAAACTAACCTGCAGCAGGTAAAAGCCAGCCTCCCAGAGTGTGTGAGACAGACAGACAGGTGGAGACAAGGAACCAGAGTGCAGCCGACACCACCCTCCGTGGTGGTGGGGACGGGCTGTCAGCTGGAAGGGGCGGGGACACCAGAGAGGCGAGGGTGAGACTTGCAGAACAAGGGGATACGGGGTTGGAGACGGCAGCATCCAGAGCATCAGATACACACGGGGAGGCGCTCCCACCTCCAAACAGGTGTCCCACGCGGCCAGCACACAGCCGTTCGGGGCCCACTCAATGCCCGCGAGATCCTGGGTGTCAGTATCAAAGTGCTGCCAAAAGGAAGAGGGAGAAACGGGTTCAACTGGAAAACAATGTCTTACACAAAATACACTGGTGTATAGCTGATGTTTTTCACACGTCTAGTATTCCGTTTCCTCATACAGAAATGGACAAAAATGCCTACAGGTCCTTCCTGCCCTGTTGTTAAAGCCCTGCGTGCGGGCCGGCTGAGTGGCGCATTGGTTAATAGCTGGCTTGGGACGCCAGCGGCCCCAGTTCGGATCCCACATATGAGGGCCAGTGACACTGCCCTCTACAGCTAAGATGTGAACAACAGCTCCACCTGGAGCTGGCCTGCTATGAGTCCCCCAAGACGGCATAGCTGCAGCCCCTGCTGCAGTGGGCTGCCATAGGCTACAGTGAGTGGCCGGCAGCCAGCGTGAGCTGCCAAGAGCCGCCGAGCAGCCGTCCAGAGGCCGGCGACTGATCTGCCTCACCTGGGAAGAGCGCAATGACGATACCAACATGGGCCAGTGAAGCAACGTCCTCCACAACTAGACTGAAGAACAAAAGGACAGCAACTTGTCTGTTCCCCTTCCCCGGTTCCCCAATGCTGTTCCCCTCCCCCATAAAATCTTTTAAAAAAACAAAATCCTGCGTGGGTGGTAAGGATCTGGGGCAGCCAGCCCACGGCCCCTCACCGGCCCTGCCACCATCTCCCCTCCCCTCTTCTTGCTGGACTCAGGGCTGATGAGGCGTCTCGGGCTCTGAGGCCATTCCAGAGGCTTCTCTCCCTCGGCCCTGTCTCTGCCCTGCCTTCAGCCGTGAGCACATCCAGGCAGGGCTCTGAACCCCGGGCCCCTCGGGCCCTGGGGGAGTCTTCACCAGTGCACGCACTCACCAGCTAAATTCAAGTTCGCTCCCCTCCTGATAAACACACACACACACACACACACACACACACACACACACACACACACCACGCACACACCACTAAACTAACAGAAAAGGGGCTCCCATTCGATGGCAGAGTAGCTTAACACACACCGCTGAGTCTCACCAACGCTTCACCAGCGCGGGAGTCACTCGCAGTCACACACTGGACCTCGCCCTTCACAGACAGAAAGTCACGTTTTCCCAAACTCCACAAAGGGACCCTGAGGATTTAAAGGACACGCATGGTGCCCATTCCCTGTCTTGTCCGCTCAGCAGGCGACTCGTCCTCATTGGGGACAAGCGTCTCACCCGCAGCAGCTGCCAGTCGCTGCAGACAAAGATGCTCACGTAGTCCTTGCAGTCCCGCCGCTCGGCCAAGGCCAGGTAGCGGCCGTCCCTGGAAAAGGAGATTCCTGCCAGGAAGAGGAAGGAAAGGGCCCGAAATCGAGACACTGCAGTGGTCATTTCCAAGAGGAATGACAGACGGAAGCGGAGGCCAGAAGAGGGGGCGCAGCAGTTTCCTGGACAAGGGGTGCATTTACACGGGAGGGACACAGCAAGCGTGGCCGGCCGGGGCGCCTGTGTGCTCACACCAGGACTGATCTGCCAGGGAGGGATCTGAAAGACACGAAAACCTGCCCCCGTGAGCCAAGGCTGTTACAGAAAAATGCAGCTCATGGACTGGCCTTCTTAGAAAATGAAGTACAGGAAACCCAGCTAGTTGGAAGTCAATTTGTCACTACATTCCTTATTTTTACTTTTGAATTTAATTATTTGGAAGATGTAAAATTTAAGAATTTGGAAATGAACTTGAGTTGAAATGTTAAGCTATATTTTCCAGGTCTGTATCAGCTTAAAAGCCCTAAGTCACACCTCACAATTCATGCGTCAAAGGAACACCTAAATAATATAACTGTCGTTCCCACTAGAGAAATATGCCTGCCATCTGGAGAGACGCTAATATTCAAACCTAACTATAAAAAAATTAATGCTCAGTTGCATTTCATTCAAATGCCCTGTCCAAGATGCTGGTGGCAACAGAAAGAAATGGAAAAGGCCCTCAATTACGCCACGCTTCCTGCTTATTAAGTGAAAGAGTCTTCGTTGGAACTTTGGGATTCGAGAGGGGGACACCAAAGCGGCTCCCCGTGGGCCAGTTAAACCATACTCGTGGGCTGCGTCTGAGATGCCCCCTTCTCCCTGACGCCTCAGAGAACACTTGTCACTTATCCCTCCTCTGGGGTGTCCAGATGGGACCATTTCCCTCTACAGAGACCACAGGTTTCGTCAACTGAAGGTTTAACGTCCAGAATTCGAGTGTGAGGTGGGTCCTCTGACAGACCGGAACTGGGAGGGGCGTGAGTACCAGCCCTGTAACAGTGTGAGAGGTCCTTCGCCATGGGTATCCTTACACAGGACCCTTTTTAGTTCTAATGGCTTTGTTGTAAAGGGGACTCTTTGTCTTGTAGAGATGTGTGGAAATGTTTTCAGGTGGAATATTAGGTCTGGGATATGCTTTAAAATAATCGGTGGGAGGGTGGGGGGTACAGAGGACAAAGCCTGGCTGTGAGCTGATACACTGCTGAGACTACTTGAGCCTGTGTTTGCAATTTTCTGTGATGAAAAGGCCAAAAAGCCCCCAAACAGCCACAAAGAACTGGATTTTGAGGAACTCAGCTGGACTCACCCTGCTGACAGGCTTTGGGGTATTTGATGTAAGACACAGACTTTGTGCACAGTGACCAGACGGTGATCCGCAGCTGTCGGGAGAGGAAGAAAGCACACAGGATGAGTCACATTTCCAGAGACCCCCAAACCGAGGAGCCTCTTTATGTAGGAAGCCCACAGGGCTGTTCTGTCTCCACGGGACGGCTTGAGGGGGTAGATACCCTGAGAGGCCAAAGGCCTGCGTGTTTACACGCGTCCACCTGAGTGAGGCTCCAGAACCAAGACGGCCACTCCCCAGCACTGACACCAGTGGTCAAGAGTGGAACAACAGGACTTAAAATTCAGGAATAAATTTTATAAAAAATGTGCCAGAGCTGTACCATGAAATCACTGCTGAGGAAAATGTTACAGCTTCAATGGAATCTCAGCTAAAACATTGGATTTTTAAAAAAGAAATTCACAAATTCATTCTGGGCCCACAGAGTGGCACGTTGGTTAAGAGCTGGCTTGGGACACCGCGGCCCCAGTTGAGGGATCCCACATATGAGGGCCAGTGACACTGCCCTCTACAGCTAAGAAAGCTCCACCTGGAGCTGGGCTGCTGTGAGTCCCCGGGACGGCATAGCTGCAGCCCCTGCTGCAGTGGGCTGCCATAGGCTACAGTGAGCGGCCAGCAGCTGGTGTGAGCTGCCGTGAGCCACTGTGAGAGGCTGTCCAGAGGCCGGAGACCAATCTGCCTAACCTGAGAAGAGCTCAATGATGATACCAACATGGGCCAATGAAGCAATGTCCTCGACAACTAGACTGAAGAACAAAAGGACAGCAACTTGTCTGTATCCCTTCCCCGGTTCCCCAATGCTGTTCCCGTCTCCCAATTCTCCAATAAAATCTTTAAAAGAAAAGAAATTGACAAATTCATTCTAAAGATGACATGGAAATGCAAAGGACCGAGAATAGCCCAAATAACTTTAAAAAAGTACAAAATCAGAAAACTCACACTGATTTTGGACTCCAGACTTACTATAAAGGTGTCGTAATCAGGAGAGTGTGGTGTTGGCACAAAGACAGACAAACACGTCAATGGAACAAGATGGTGTCCAGACACGGACCAGCACTGATTCCTGACAAAGGTGCAAAGTGGAAAAGTCTACACATTCAGAAGAGGTCACACATGTAAACTTAAGAGCCAAAGCCACAAACTTCCAGAAGAAATGCTGATCTCGGGTTGAGTGCAGATTTCTTTCGACACAAAATGTTAAATCATAAAAGAAAAAATACCATGATAAACCCCACGTGAACCTGAGCCACATAGGTAAACTGTGTGTGAGTGTGTGTGTGTGAGAGTGAGTGAGTGTGTGTGTTGTGAGTGTGTGTTGTAAGCGTGAGTGTGTGTGAGCGAGTGTGTTGAGTGTGTGAACGTGTGTGTGAGCGTGAGTGTGTGTGAGTGTGTGAGTGTGTGTGTGTCTGTGTGAGTGTGTTGTGAGGGTGAGTGTGTGTGAGTGTGTTGTGAGAGTGAGTGTGTGAGTGTGTTGTGTGTGTGTGAGAGTGAGTGTGTTGTGAGCATGAGTGTGTGTGAGTGTGTTGTGAGAGGGAGTATGTGTGTGAAAGTGAGTGTGTTGTGAGAATGAATATGGGTGTTAGCGTGTGAGTGTGTGTGTGAAACAAGCTTTGGAATCACTCCACCTCGTTAACAACTAGAGACATAGAAAACCCAAAATGCAATACCACTGCAGGTCTACTGTACTGGCAATCATTTTAAATCCTGATACAAACACAGTGGACAGCTGGACGCTGTCTCCTAGAAGTGGACACCCCAGGTCACATCTTGGAGAGCCCGTCTCCAGAGGGTTGCAGAGGATACAGACAATAGAGTCTCAGCAGCAGACAGGTTGCGACAACTCAAAAGCCCAGCAAAGGCAGAACGGCTAATGGCCATTCCTTTAGCTTAATGGCCTGGGATGGATATTAAAATACATATTAAAAATACGTTAAGGGCCGGCCGAGTGGCATGGTGGTTAAGAGCCAGCTTGGGATGCCAGCAGCCTGTGTTCGGATCCCACATATGAGGGCCAGTGACACTGCCCTCTTAAAAAAAAAAAAAAAAAATTAAAAAAAAAAAGTTACAAATTCAGAAACATGTATAAAAAACTGAGGTCAGTTCTATAAAGGTTTACCGCCTATACCATCATGTAACTATATTATAAAAAACTATTAATAGAAACGTTCTTGCCTTTGAAAATAAGTTATTGCACTTACATCTTGCATTCCCACAAGGAATGCAAGAACGAGCCATTCCGTCAACATGGATGAATCTCAAAAGCAGCGTAGCGGGGAGAAAGGCCACCACAGAGCAGAGGACAAATGTGTAAACAAACTGGAAACAGATGCGAACCAACCGTACAGTGTCTGCACACACACTGACAGATACACATAGATACACACAAACATATAGTCACCAATGCACTCACACACACTCACACACACACACACACATACAAGACCCTCAAGAAAAGTGAGGACATGAATAACAGGAAATGCAGGAGCACCCCAGGGCCTGGGGGTAGGGGGGCGCAGCATGTGGCGTCCTGTCCTCAACCCTGACGGGCACATGACTCCCTTCACTGCTCACTGTACCCTGTCCGAAGGGCATGGTTTCTCCTCATGGGGCCCTACGGCAGGCAGGGGCCCGTGCCACGTGCCCGGTGGGAGGCTGGCTTTTGGCCCAAACAACTGTAAGTACAGAGACTGTTGGACGAGCTACAGGGAAGTGTCAACGACCGTCTCTGCAAACGTGGCGCTGTGAGCACCTGACACATCAGCGTGTCCAGGGCAGAAGCCGAGGGGCCAGCTGCTGCCTGCCTCACTCTCCAACAGCCTCCATCAGCGGGCACCAGGTCTCCAGGACGCCTGCAGATGGACACACAAAACATGGGAAGCCACGGGGCTCCCAGGAGCAGCAGGGCTGAGCCATTGCTCCCACCTGGACATTTTCGGCACCGCCTCGAAAATGCTGAGCAACAAACATGTCCTTCTGGCTGGGAACGAGCGCGTCCCGGCCCCATGCATGTGCTGTCACCTCTGTGGGGTCTGCGCCTGGCGGACCTGGAGTTAGGCTGCCGCACACCCAGAGCCCAGGCCAAGGACAGCATGTGGATTTAGGCCCAAACACTGGGTCAGAATGCCACCTCCAAAAGCACATGAATGCGATTTGGGCATTTTTGAACATTTAAAAAAATACACTGCTGACACCAAAGACCTTCCATGCAAACATCTAGCCATGCCATGGTTCCCTACCTGGGGGCTTAGGAGATATGCTCGTGCCACGGGAGTCACGGCGGGTTCCTCACCAGGTTTTGCCCGTTCCCCCCCGGGCCCAGGGCTCCAGCACAGAGCCTGGCACTACGGGTGGGCACCAGGGTTTGGAGAACAAATGCGTGACGCCGTTACCGACGCCCCAGGTCAGATAGCTTAACAGTTCGTTTTGAAGTACGTTTTCTACTGTTGAATTACAACTGTTTAAATCCTTAAATATGTAATTTAAGATAAAAAAAACAACAAAAAACCGGTTTTATTTTCCTTTAAAACTGGACAAAAGGATTACAGAACACTAGTTATGGTTACCATACTCTGACAGCTGCCCCACAAATCACCCAGTTTCCTGCTCCTGACCCATCTCGGGAATCGGGGACACAGGGTCACCGCCCGGGGAATGAAGTGCAGTGAGGGCTCACTCACATGGAACTCGGTCGTGTTGAGGATGTGGCGCCCGTCTGGGCTCCAGCAGGAAGCCACCAGCCCTGCGGACCCCTCGTCTATCCTGCAGTGCCAGTCTGGCTGTTCCAAAGACCACACCTGGATCCAGAGAGAGGAACGCGTATCACACGGAATCCATGCGGGAATGAAGCTTCAACAACCGGCCATCAACAGGCTACCTTTATAAATCTCCTTAGGATGGACAGGCCCCAGATGGCACCGCAAAAAGCAGCCACACTTCTTGGTGGTTTCATTCTGTGGTCATTTCAAAAGGTTTGTTCCCTCTGCCGTCCCTACGGCCTCGTTTAGTTAAGCTCTGGGTCTGACACAAAGCGCCACATCTTAGCGCTTCCCAAAACGCACCATGTCCAAGCCGCTAGACTTAAGGTCTGTAAACACTTCCTGTTACTGAATTATAGCTTTGGTGACAGATTAAGCATATGTAAGTGTTTCTCATTTTAAGAATACTTGAACGATGACAGAACTTTTACAATTTTCAAAGGAAGCTGGCTTTGAGCTGCACTGCCTTTGCTCCACGCCACAAGGGCAGGGGACAGAGCCGCTCCGTCAGGGTCACAGCCCTGGCCCCACACAGGCACGCACCTGCACCAGCCCCCGTTTGTACATGGCACACAGGATGAAGCGGGAGTCGGCCGACCACTCGACGTGCTGGATCTGGTCGAGGCACGTGTACAGCTGAAGGATCTGAAGGGTCTCCACATCCCGGACCACTAACCGGTACTGGACACAGGAAGCCTGAAAATGGAAAAGCCAGCCTGAGGCTGTGCTCCAAAGGAAGGGAGCTTTCGGAAGGGCAGCACTCCCCACGTTCAGGAATCCTGCTGCCTTCTCTCCCTTCTGATGTTTCCTATCTCGGTGGTTCCAGGTTCACCATCAAGTGTGTTGTCCATGCTAAAAATGAGATGAGCTAATAAAAAGTTGAAGTGGACTGGCCGAGTGGCGCGGTGGTTAAGAGCTGGCTTGGGACGCCAGCAGCCCCGGTTCGGATCCCACATATGACGGCCAGTGACACTGCCCTCTACAGCTAACAACAGCTCCACCTGGAGCTGGGCTGCGAGCCCCGGCAACGGTGTGGGCTGCAGCCCCTGCTGCAGTGGCTGCCATAGGCTACAGTGAGTGGCCGGCAGCCAGCGTGAGCGGCCAGTAGCCGCGGTGAGCGACCATCCAGAGGCCGGCGACCGATCTGCCTCATCCGGGAAGAACACAATGAGGATACCAACATGGGCCAGTGAAGCAATGTCCTCCGCAACTAGACTGAAGAACAAAAGGACAGCAACTTGTCTGTTCCCCTTCCCCGATTCCCCAACGTTGTTCCCCTCCCCCAATTCCCCAATAAAATCTTTAAAAAAAGAAAAGTTGAAATATATAAAACTAGGTGTTCAAACTGTTATATTCCAGTATAAAGCATTATTTGAAAAGTCTGCTTGAGTTGTTTGCTACTCCTTTCTTGATTACGTGTTAAAAAGCAAAGAGGAATAGGAAACAGCACAGGGAAAATGCTCTTCTGTGAACTAGCCACGTCCTCTCCTGGTTTTGTCATGTGTGGATAATTTATGAGGAGAGATCGCGGACTCACGGTTGGTGGTGAGAATGGCTACAGACATGACAGCTCCCTTTTGCAGAAAGCCGAACTCTGAGTCAAACCAACAGGAACTCAGTGTGTATGTTTTAAACTCTGCAAATGTGAGGGCACTTTAGGAAAGTTCATATGTCCCCTAAGAGGTAACAGAACACGTGCTGGTCCCTGCCCCGCTCCCGGCTCAGGGCTCCTGACACCCTGTCACCCAATTTCTGGGTGAAAGGAGCACCTTTTGTTCTAATGAGGGGACTCTGGGTGGGCTCCTAGTGGCTCCTGGATGGGGGCGAGTCACCAGGAAGACCAAGCCATTAAAAGCTTGGAATTCTCAGCCCACCCCCATCCCTTGAGGACGGGGAAGGGCTGAAAACGGGGTTAATGAGCAATCATGCCCAGGTGAGGGGCTCTCCGTAAAATCCCAGCAGTACAGGGTTCAGGCTGCCGAGAGGGGAACACGGGCACATGGGGAGGGGCAGAAGCGCCTGCACTCGGGACCCTCCCAGACCTCACCCCATGCTCCTTGTCATCTGGCTGCTCGTCTGTGTCCTTCGTCATATCCTTTAATAACCTGGTGATGTGCCTCCCAGAGTTCTGTAAGCCGTTTTAGCCAATTAATCGAAACTGAGGAGGGGGTTGTGGGAACCTCCCATTTGCAACCAAGTCAGACAGAAGTGGCGGATAACCTGGGGACCTGTTAGCTGCATTTGGCATCTGAAGTGGGGGCTATCTTGTGGGACTGCGCCCTTCACCCGTAGGATCTGACGCTAACCCCAAGTAGACAGTGTCAGGATTCAGTTAAACGGCAGGACACCCACCCAGCTGGTGTCACAGAATTACGTGGTGGAGGAAAAAAACCCCACACAACTGGTGATCAGTGGTGGTGTGAAGGTGGGCAGTCGTGTGACAGTAAAGGAGGCGCACAGGAGGGAGGGCTGGTTTTTCTTACACACGCACGTTAACTTACTCCTAGCGCTGACTATGAAAATGCTTGTGTTACTATTGTTTTCTGAAAGACAGTTTCTCCATGTCCATATTTGTTAATATCCATATCTAGGCAATTAATTTGTTTGAGCATTCTTATCTTCTGATTATAGGTTACATTACAGTTTAAATATTAAGAACTGCTTTCTAAATGTTAATTACGTCATTTTTGTACATTAGCAAGGTCAAACTAGAATCATTAGTTTGTATTTTATGAACTTCCATTTTTAAAAAAGCCACATGAGTTTTCCACAGAAAAGGAGAGAGGGCGGGCAACTGAACATTAGAACAAATATGTGTCATGATGTTTCACGTTGTAGTTTTGTGATCAGTTACAGTGAATTCACTAGGAGAGGGAATTTTTGTCCAAACACTTGGAAAAAAGGTATCAAATCTGTTGCAAGATCTTTAAAATGGCAGCGTGGACCTACCTTCTTCAGTATTTAAGATACAGCTTAGAAGAACATAACTCCAGTAACAGGATTATCAAGTGTCTCACAATATTTTAACTAGGATGTAAACACCAAAATTAAGCAAGGAAATATAATCTCTCTTTATAATTCACTGGAATTTTCATAAATGATTAAAAAAAAACAAATTTATGGAGGGGGGCACTTGGAAAAATGTACCCAAGTTTTTGGGGGTGCCATTGAAACTAAAGACATGTATTTGGTAGCTGAATGCTATTTTGTGTGATTCTTTTTTTTTTTTTTTTTTTGAGGGCAGTGTCACTGGCCCTCATATGTGGGACCGAACCGGGGCCGCTGGCTTCCCAAGCCGGTGCTTAACCACTGCGCCACTCGGCCGGCCCTTATTTTGTGTGATTCAGAATAATAACTGCCACAGAGAAGGCAAACATGTAACTTGGGAGTTATACTTTCAAAGACCTGGACAAGAATAAAAAATATTAACAATGGCTTAAACTAAAAAAGAGCCATGAAGTATCAGCTAACAGAGGATAAATGAAACTAAGTACACTTTTTATCATGCATGATTTTTGTTCTTCATGGCTTTCCAATGCCAGTGATCCTCCCATCACCTGACTCCCCCACCCCACCCCATCCCAAGAGTCTGGGGACATACGCTGACCATATTGGTATATTTTAAAACGTAAGTGTCGTGTACAAGATATTCAGTGATTTTAGCACTATTTTGCCACCCGTGGAACGAACAGCTCGAATCCCAGCAGTGCAGACAACTCCCTTCATCTAGACACAGAATGCTAGTTATTTAAACCATTTCTTTGGCACATGGTGGAGATTGCAAAGAGCAATGGAAAAGATGACAAAACCGAGCAGCACCACAGCCAGCAGAATTACATACTCACTTTTGTGTGACAAAATAACAAGATGATGTCTCCTGTGACTTCTAATGTGTAAAGACAACACTGTTTTTATCTTTCAACAAATGAGAACCCAGGTGCAGGGAGGCTGGTACCTGCCCAGGTCCTGCAGCACTGCCTGGATCGCCTGTGTGTGGCATCTGCCCAGGTCCCTTGCCTGCAGCGTCTGCCTGAGCTCCCTGCCGAGGGCACCATGTCTACAGCACCTGCCCAGGCCCCTTGCCCGGGGCCACTGCCCAGCTCACCTGTCTGCTGCATTGCCTGGATCACCTGTGTGTGGCACCTGCCCAGGCCCCTTGTCCGCAGCGCCTGCCTGAGCTCCCTGCCGAGGGCACCATGCCTACAGCACCTGCCCAGGCCCCTTGCCCGGGGCCACTGCCCAGCTCACCTGTCTGCTGCACATACGCGGGGCACCTGCCAGGTCCTGTGCCCGGGTCACCTGCACGGGCCCCGCCCCTCCGGACGCCCGAGCCGCCTGCGCCCCGCCCCCCACCCGGGGGGTCCCGCCACCCGGGGCGGACACGCGCCTCCCGCAGCGGGCCCGCCCTCGGCCCAGGCCCCGCGGCCGCTCACCAGATGCTTGCCGTCCGGGGAGAACTTGCAGAGCTGGCCGGAGAGCTTGAACACCTCGGAGAAGTTCATGGTGGCCACCGCCCACCACGCGGGACCCCCAGCCAGGGACCCTGCACCGCACCGGGAGCCGGGGATCCCACGGGCGTCCGCCGCAACCGCCAGCCCCACACCCGGAAGTGACGTCAGGCGGGACGCGGGCAGCGGCCTATCAGAGCCCCGGGCGCCCGCGCGGTGTTGTGGGACTTGTAGTCCGTGTAAGGGGAGGCTCCGTGCTTCTTGAAACCCGGGATTTTCGGGCGTGGAGGGTGGGTGTTCTCGAGTTCCCTCCAGTCGCCGTTACCAGATAAAATGCAGGGCACGCATTTAAATTTGAATTTCAGATAAACAACAAATGATTTTTTAGTATAAATTTATACTATAAATTTAGTATAGATACAAAAAAATGTATATACATTTTAAGAAAGGAAAACACTATTAAACTTGTAATATTGAATATATACCGGTAAGAAAAGATGACTACAAGTCACGGTTGACTCCTGCAGTTGTAAGAGGCGCTCCACGTGGTTACCATGGGCGGCCAGACACTTAGCACAGCGCTTACTTGTGTACATTTTTGGGGCGCCCCTGGTATATTTCTACATACTGCACTGTGCATGCTTACACTAAAAAATTACGCGCTTATCTGAAATGCAAATTTAACTGGGCATCCTGTGTGTCTGTATTTGCATTTATGTAATGGATGTATTTATACTTATATGTAAATAGGTTTACGTGTAAATATACTTACATAGAAACATGCGCTTGTACGTAAACATAATGGTGTTTATACATCTATATTATAATACATTTTATAATGCATACATATATTTTATACATGGTATATAAATAAATATTCGTTTTTCTTTGCTTTTTGGCTAAGTCGGGCAACCCACCTGCAGCGAGCTCCCGCTGTCTCGGGCTCGGGTGCGGCTTAGATCCGCGAAGAACGAATGTGAAACTCGCTCTGCAGGCAGGGCGCGGATGGCACCGCCGAGCCCTGCGCTCGAGCCGCGCGGGGGAGAGGGGCCGCGCCGGAGGCCGAGCCCGGGCCCGGCCGCAGCCCGCGCGCGGTCAGGTGGAGCGGCCACCTGCGTGGGCGCCGCTCAGCGGGCCTTGCCGCCCAGCCCCGCGCGCGCGCCATGCCTCGTCCACGCTGGGCGCCTGTCGCCTTCCCCCGGGAGTGCCGCCGCCAGGCCTCCCAGCACCTGCGCAGCCCGCCAGACCGCGCGGACCCTGACCCCGCTCCCGGCCTTTCCTTTTGAGAACCGCGACCCGCCAGCGTCTTCCTCTCGTCTCCGGGTGCCCAGCCCAGGGTCTGCGCCCTGAGGCCGCCCGCCCCCCCCGGTAGGGCATGCGTGCCCGCACCCTGCAGCTCCACGCGTGCCGGTTTTGTACGGCCGGATCACCTTGCGTGTGATGTGTCTTTGTGTCCCCACGCCAGCGCCTTGCAAACAGTAGTTGAGCAACAAAGGTGTGTGGAAGTCAGCCAGGCGCGGCCAGGGGAGGTGCAGACCCAGTGTGGCCGGAGAACCCGGTCTGCACCCGCCCGGCTCGTGCGCATTTACACAGGCGACACTAACTCGAGGGTCGCCCTACGTAGGGGGGGGATGGAGGGGACATCGGTTCAGAGGCAGATAAAGGGTCTCAAGGCAGCGCACAGCAGGTGCCCGTTGCTGAGGGCTGCTCGGAACTCGCCCTGCTTGCTGAGGTCCTGTGTGCAAGGGGTGGGCACCCTGGAAGCCCCACCAGCCCTGCTGGGGCCCCGCCGAGAAGCCGCAGGTGTCTTTGGGCCTGAGAGAAGTGTTGGCCTGAGGCGGGTTCTGTGCTCTGAGAGCAATTCCGTGAGCGTGACCCACGTGTTGCGTCGCCGCGGACACCCTCGCGCACCTGCGCAAACCCAGAGCAGAATCCCGCGCCCCAAGCCAGAAGGCGGTGGCCGGGGAGGGAGCAGGGTGTCGGCTGCGACCTGGGAGCGTTTCCGTCCCTAGGTGCCAAGAAGTAAGACCTCCGCCCAGGAGGAAGCGGGCTGGGCGGAGAGTCCCGTCCAGAGGGTCCCGCAATGCCGGGGGGGCCGGGACACGTCCTTGACCTCGGCTCTGTGACTGGTGTGGGTGGCGCGACCTCCTTGGAGGAGGAACTGCGCTGGAGCCACACGGACCCAAACGGCTCCACCTAACCCCAAGCATTGAGGCCGGCACCCCCATCCCTGTTCCTCGCAGGCTACAGCCAGTGAGGACACTCCACGGACCCGGGTGATGGTACCCCTCCCGTACGCGGCGCTTCCCCTGCCCCTTGAATTCCAAGCGCCCCGCGGGGGTGGAGGGGTGAGACCTGGGTGTCCGGGGAGGTGCGCGTCTGGGGGAAAGGAAGGCGTCGGAACGCGGAGTCACATCTCTGCTCCCCACCCCGGCTCCCGCGCCCTTGCCCTCGCCCCCAAGCCGGCCGCGGGTCGCGGTCCAGTCTCGCCAGCAGGAGGGCCCCCGCCAGGCCCGCGTCCAGACCCGCGTCCGGGGCTCTGCAGGGGTGACACGCGCCAAAAAGCGGCGGGAAGAAGGCGGGGCGGAGCGCGCCCCGGGACCCCGACTCGGCCGCGGCCAGCTGTGTGGGCGGAGCGCCCGGCGGCAACCTTGGCCCCGGCCTGGCCCTGTCGCCCCGCGCTTCTCCCGCCACCGCTGAGTGGCCCGCGCTGCCTTCCCGCTCCACGGGCCTCGAAAGGCGCTAACGCCCGCGGCCGCCCCCTCCCCGCGCGCCTCCCCTCCCGGAGCCCATATAACCCGCCTCGACGGGTCCACCGCCCGCCTGCCTCCCTGCATCGAGGCCCGCGTGGGCTCAGGAAGGGGTTACCCGACGAAGCCAGGGCCAGCGCCGGGCCGGCTTGGGCATCGATGCCCGGGGCTCCGACGGCACCAGGTAGGCAGCGCGGGGACCGGGCGCGGTTCGGCTCCGCCTGCGGGGAGCTGGAGCGCAGGGCAGCAGGCGCTTCAGCTCGCGACTCCGAGGCTGGGAATTGGTGGGGTGGGGAGACCGCGACATGGGGTCTCCCACGGGGTCCGTCCGACCGGCTTCTAGTATCTGGGGCAGGGCAGGGAGCCGGCAGGAGTTGGGCCCTCAAGGACGTGCGGGAGCCTTTGGGGCCACAAGCTGTCTCGTTGGGGTTCCCGGAGGGCCCTCCTCCTGCTAAGCCCTCATCACCCCAGCGTCCGAGGGGTGGTTTGGAACGTGTTCCTAGGAGAGGCTCGGTCCGGGTACAGGTGCGGGTGGAAGTTGGGAGCGCTCCTGTCGCTGGCAAGCTCCTCCCCGCCTGGCGCCCACTCACTGTTGACCCCCGGGGTTATAATGATGCACAGGCGTTAGCCCCCCACCTCCCAAGGCTGAGTGAGACCCAGGTGCTCCCTGGGACCAGAGCGTGATCTCTAAGCTGGACTCAGTCGGTTTTTAAGGATCTAGGTTTCCGAGGGGCATCTCCAGGTGCTTCTGAGTTGGTTTGGGGTGCCTGGCCAGTCTCTGAGTCTGTCCCAGGTGGAGGAAGGAGACAGCCCTCCTTCCTGGATCCCTTCTCGCTCTCTGCCCTCCTGGCCCCGCAGCCACTGTCCTCTTAGCCTTTAAAGCGAGGGCAGCTATTATTACCTTCTTACTCAGCTTGTATTTTTGTCTGGTCCCTGGGTGGATGTGCACAAAGTATGCACATGTCTACGGAAATAGATGGGTGACAGGTAGGCCATTGTCAACCAGCGAAGGGCCTGGAAACCACTGCGGGGTGTCTGTTTGGTCCAAATGTACTGCGATCTGTTTATTAAATACCTGGACATTTGGGGACCAATGGTTTGGTTTAGTTTGCTGTTATTGTTGGTGTCTGTTTAGCCTCAATAGCTAGCTTTGGGGGAAATGAGTTCTGTAGTCCTAAATAAAATGCATTGTCTCTTTGATGTTTGCAGCAGTCCAGCCACCCATTTTTTGATTTATTTAATAAAATATATTTTTTTTAAAAAGCATTGCATCGAGAACAAAAGGACAGAATGTTTGAAATTTTGAACATATGCATTTATGGATTATGCCTGCAATTTTAAAAATAAGATAAAAAGGCTGAAGCTGTAAGGTGTGCCGGCTTGTTGATTGGTTGGGGGGCTGCCAGCAGTGAGGAAAGGTGGGCCTGGCTGCGGGTACTTGTGCAATGGCCACCGATGCTTAGCTCCATCTTGTGGTCCTTCTAGTGACAACTCTCGGAACCAGGGTAGCTGTATCCAAATTCGGAAGGGTGGCCGCATGGAAAAGCCAGTGTGGTGCAGCGGTTAATCGAGTAGGTGTGGGAGTCACAATGCTGGGGTTCAAATCTCCTCTTCTCTACTTCGTAGCCATGGATCTACGAGTAAATTATATAGCCACACTGAGCCTCAATGTCCCCATCTGTACGGAAGGGTATCAATGATCCCTGCCCCAGAGGCCTGGAAAACAGTAAACAAGATGTCATTTCTAAAGTGCTTAGTACAGTGTCTGGCACCACGAAGTGAGCCCCAAAGTGATAGCAGTTGGTTCTAAGTGCTTCTGCAGAGGTGGGAGAGCCAAGAGCCTTTGCTGGGAGGAGACAAGGGGTGGGGCGAAGTTCCCTGGTAGCAAGTAGGTGTCCCTAAGGGGCAACTAAACGGCTGGCAGTGAGTCAGGAATGTGCCTGAGGCTTGGGCAGAAGCTGGTGGGTCTGCCAGGGATGCTGTAGGGAGGGTGCCTCAGTTTAGTATTTATAGAGCATGCCCCACCCACCTCCAAGAACAGATTCATAACATCGAACACATGCAAATAACACAGCTAAAATAGAGATGAAAAGGGGAGGCCGGGGACTTAGAGAGAGAGAGAGACAAACACTGCAGAGCCTGGCAGTGCAGCCGAGAATGGCATTCACCCCAAGATGCCGACATCCAAAGGGAATCGTTTCATTGGGAGTTACAAGGAAGCTCCATGGTCATCTCAGTGGTAGGCAGTTTCGGCTCACCAAATTCAAGGGGAATTTATCATCTAGATACTGCTATAAGAGACCTTACATACATGATGAACTCTGGGTTTGCAAAATAACCAGAAACGTTCCTCAAATGTGTGTTTCTGCTAGCCAGCCCCCACAAAAAGGGGAAGGCTATGCCTTTATTTTCTAATTTGGTCAGAGCCAAGGCCATATTTTAAAATATGTCCTTTTCTGGTGATTCAGTTTCATACAGCCAAAAAGAAAAAACAAACTGAAATGAATGGTTCAGTAACTCCTGGCTCCCTTGTCACCCTAACAATGTTCCTATCTGGGTGATAAAAATCTTATTACTATGACTGATTTTATCCCCATGAAACAGTGTGATAATTTACCCTTGCCAAGTGCCTCCATGTCCTGCCCAGATTTCCTTCACAAACACAGAAAACACACCTGTAACTAGCAGCATCCATTTGTGTGTAACCGAAGCATACAACGCCTTTTTTTTAAAAGTTCACCTTCTTAAGTAGGTTTTGCACAGGACGCCTAGAAAATCCTCCCCTTGTGTGTTATGCAGAGGACAAGTGATTCTGGCTTACAGAGAGCTCTCTCTGCCCGGTGGGGTATGTTAAGGACAGGTTACAACCAAGATGGCCCTGAGCCATGCACACGTGGTCAGAAACCTCCCATCTGGACCCCTCCCTGTCCACTCGCTGGCCATTGTGCCTTTGCAAGGCAGACACCCCTGGTCAAAAGTGCTTTCTTTTCCAGGACATGATCCCCCAAATCAGAGACCCAAAGGGGGAGAGAATATTGAGCCAAACAGTTGTTCATTGAACACTGCTCTAATAGCTACCATCCAGTCAGTGGTGGCTGAGCTGGTACCTAGCTGAATAGTTCACTTTTTTTTTTTCCTGTAACCATCACAGCAGCTCACAGAAGTAGCCTCTGTAAGTTACCCACTTACAGAGGAGACCGAGGCTTGTACACTTGCTCACCGTGAAAAGGGCAGGCGCACACTCAGGACTCACAGCTGCTGGGCACTCCTCTCCCCTGGGTCTGGTAAACATGAGACTCGGCCCCCAGACTCCCAGCACCGTGGAACACTCATGCGGTGTGTGTGTGGGGGGTGGGGGGCCCTTAGAGACCATCTAAGCCAGAAGTGTAGACTTCAGAGGTGCTGTGAACTTGAATGGGGCAAAATGGCATCTTTATTTGTATTCACTTCAAAGTAAGTTTCAGCATTTCCTCCGACTACGAGTGCAGATGACAAACTCCCCCCGTGTTTGCAGTTCCTGGTTTCTTTCCAGGCAGAATCCCTCGTACTCACTGCACTTGACAGTTGCTGCAGAAACCTCAGAATTTTGTTTGAGCTCACCCCCAAGTTGAACATATGAATTATTAGATCTGCCTTGTCACTGGGTGCATGAATAAAGATTTACATGCATGGCTATATCATAAATTTGCTTTTTTCAGTATTATGGTTCCTGTGTTAATTTCCTGGGCCTGCCACAACAAATGACCATAAACTGAGTAGCTACAGAGGTAGGAGAGATCTCAGGAGACGCCTTTGAGAGAGCAGCACAGAGATGGGGAAGCATCTGGGAGAGCCCAGGTAGCAGGGAGGGCTCTGCTGGGGACAGAGTGAGAAGATGAGGACATCGAAGGCAGGTCTCGGGCTACGGAGCAGACGTGCCGGGTGGGCACTGGAGGGTCAGTGGCTGGGATACTCTGTGGACCCCGAACATGGAGTCAGGTTCCCCCAAGACGGAGCTCCTGAGATGGAGGCAGGGGCTGTCCCAGAACAGGCCTGGGGGGTGAGGGGAGAGGGAAGGGGCATTGTAGTACTGGGCTTCCAGCCCCGCCCATTGCTTCTGATTTCCCCTGTGTTTGGGATGCCAGGGTGAGTACTAACCACAACACTAGGCGTTCGTCATGTCTCTTCTGATGGACTTGCTTATAGATCCGTGTGTCTGGGAGTTCACCCCCAGTCACAGATGGGCGCCAAAGCCCAAAAGCGCAGATGACGTGACTGAGGTCAGGTATAGGTACCAGTTGGGCTACCCATGCCCACTCCACCTGGGGCAGAGCACTCTGCCATCAGGCCCAGCTGGTGGTCCAGGGTCTGACTCCACCATGGCCTTGGGCAAGCCCCCAGGTTCTCCACCTGTAGGTGAGGGCGTGGGGTCACAGGCCTGCCTCCCTGTGTTGTGGGAGCCTGTGCCACCGCTTTCTGGGAAGGCCCAGCCCTTCTCTCCTGTGAGTGGCCCTTGGGGACATCCTGAGAACCCCTAAGGGCAGACACGAGGTGCTCAGGAAAGGCCGATCTCTCTCTCCCGCCAAGCAGCACTGAGGACCTGGGCGTCTCCCACCAGCCAGGCCGGGTGACCTGTGCAGCCTGGGCAGCTCTCTCTTTTTTTCTTTTTAAATTGGGGAGGGGAGCAGTGTTGGGGAATTGGGGAAGGGCACCAGCCAAGTTGTTCTTCAATTTTCCTTGGGGAGGGCGCCAGTCACCATCTGGCTTCCCGTCAGCAGCTCATGGCCTCCAAGCTCAAGGTGCTGTGTTCAATCTTAGTTGTGGGTGGGCGTAGCCACCATCCCATGCGGGAGTCGAACCAGCAGCCTTGTTGTTAAGAGCGCACGCTCTGCCCACTGAGCCATCTGGGCGACAGCTCAGCTGAAGGTGCTGAGTTCAGTCTTAGTTGCAGGCGGGCATAGCCCACCATCAAACAGGCAGCTTTGTTGTTAGGAGCACATGCTCTCACCAGCTGAGCCATCCTGCCACCTGTTGGCAACTCAGCGGCAGCTCAGCTCGGGTGCAGCTCACTGGCCCATGTGGGAATCAAACTGGGGGCTCTGTTGCTCAGAGCTCGCACTCTTAAGCCAGCTCTTAATCAACTGAGCCACTCGACCGGCCCCTGGGCAGCTCTCTTTTGTGACCCTGCTCATGGTGGCTGTGAGTGGGAGGGACCTGTCCCTGCTGTCCCCACCCAGTGCCAGCTGGTGAGTCACCCCTGAGACCGGGTGTCTATGGGGAGGGCCGGGGGCTAATTGCTCACCTGCTGCTCTGAGGTGCCAGGCCCTGGAGGGCTGAGTATCTGAGGAGGCCTCTGGCTAATTGGGCAGCTGGCTTCTCCTGGGCACAGGATGGCTGGGTTGCACTGTGCCCTTCAAAGTGGGCAGGCAAGATGCCCCCAGGCCCCTGGGCTTTAAAGGTGACTTCCTGGGCCATGTTTTCTCAATTGGGCTGAAACAGGTGAGAAGGACCTGGCGGGAGGGTCTCTTTTGCAGCCTCGTGGCTTCACGGCTCACGTGGGGGGTGCCCGCCTGCCAAACAGACTGATCCTGCACACTCCCTCGGGGCTGTGTGGGAGACAGGCCGGTGTGGGGACCAGAGCAGCTGGGTCCCCAGGTGGTTCTGCCCTCCTGTGTGGTGATGTGGGGGTGGGGTGGCTTGAAGGGTCTCTTTGGCCAGGAGAGGAGTCTCGCTTCTGCAGAGAAGGCTGCAGTCCTCGCCAGATGCTCGTGGGCTCCAACAGAGAAAGGTGTCTCCCTGGCAGGACACATGATTAAATAAACAAATCGCATGACCCTGCTTCCCAGCCCTGGGAAGGGCTGCCCATCGCTATGCGCCTCAGTCACGGGCACTGCACACCATGCAAATCTCACACGGCTCCCCAAGTGACAGAGGAAGAGAGGGGCTGGGCCTGTCAGAGACTCTCCTCTTTCACTGTCACATTCGCGAGTTTCCGTGGTCAGTGACCACTAGCAATTAGGAACCCCTGTCGTTTTTTCCTTTTAGGAGTAAGGCATGCTCCGACTTGCTCCTGGCTGTTAATGTTTGCTCAGGGACGCTCCTTGTCTAATTATTTGGCAGTGACGAGGGAGGAGAAACGAAATTATGAACATGTCCCTGAGCTTTGAGGATGAAGCTGCAAATTAAAAAAGGAGGTACTGGTAAACAGGACGCTAATTGGATTAATATGAAAATAATGAATTCTGATTAAAATAGCAAAATAGACGACTGGAAGATTGAGGGCAATGTAATTCCAAGAATATGACCTCGCCTTTGTCCGGGTGATGTGGTTTTTGAACATATGAGAGTCATAGAAAGAGGTTATTTTCGACAGTGAAATTTGCAGTGAGTAATGTGTGCAAAACACATTTAAAACAAGAAAGGTTCGGGGCCAGCCGAGAGGCACGGTGGTTAAGCGCTGGCTTGGGAAGCCAGAGGCCCCAGTTCGGGTCTCACATAAGAGGGCCAGTGACACTGCCCTCAAAAAAAACAAAAACAAGAAAGTTTCAATGTGAATGGACGGTAAGACGTTAGTGACCCTGGCAGGCTGCTTTTCCAGAGTTCCGGGACCTTCTGACTTAGGGTCACGGTGAACAGGCCACAGAACCTAAAGTTGCTGACTGCCTTTCTTTCCTCTGCTGTCGTTAAAACTCTTCCATTTTGCTTGTCACCTGACAAACCCACTCTCAATAGAAATGATGACAGCGCAGCCTCTGGGGAGGGGAGCCGGTATCTGGGACAGACGGGTGGGGGTGACACCTGCTTTGCTCTGTCTGAACCTTTTGTACCTTTTGAAATTTGTGCCATTCAATGACATTCCATTGACAAAAATCCCACGGTGGCAAGTGGTGGAGTCAGCCTGAAGTGGGAGCAAATCCACCCCAGACCTGCCACATAGTCACGTGACCTTTCAAAGCTTGGCTTCTTAAGATGGGACAGGACGTGTGACAGCGGAGAGCTTGGCATACGTGGTCCCAGGGAGGGCCACCCCAGGCCATTGTCTGGTCAGTTCGTAGCTGGACCTTGGGGACTTTCAAACTAGACGTGCCGTGCCCCACCGTAGGGTCCAAACGAATCATACGCTCACTGTCCCTTGTCCCATACTCTGGGACCCTGGTGGTTCAGAATTCAAATTAAAAAACAATCTATTTTAGTAAAGTAACATAGTTCCTGAATCCTATATTCTGTAACACCACTGAGGGGCCTGATGGAAACACACCACAATCGAGCTGCCACTACGCACACAGATATGTACACTAAACGGGCTGTAAGGCCCAAGAAGAGCCTTTTTGTTTGCTGAGGTTTTTGGATTTCAAAATTCAGAAAAAGGAGCTGAGCTAAGCAGTATTTCACTGAGGCCTTGGTCTGTTCACTTAGCATTCCTTATTGAGCACCTGCCCTGTCTTGGGGGCTAGAAAACCATCAGTGATGTCAGCCTAACCCAGGACCCCCCTCCTCAGGGCCAGGCATTAAGAGTGGGAGGCAGAGGCTGACGAGGCGGGCAAGCACACAGAGCCACGTTCGGGGCTCACTGGAATCCCTGAGCAAGCAATCACCCTGGGCATCCTTTGTTCAGGGCCAGAGGTGGGGATAGGTCTTGACTGCCAGGCAGCATGGCCTGTGCTTGGACCTGAGACGGCAGGGCCATCAGAACCAACTGGGTCCAGTGGGCCTTGCTGAGCCTTGAAGCATTGGCCCCTCTAAGCCCACTGTCACCAGCATTTGGAAGCAGAAAAAGTAGGGCCGCTGGACATACCAATAGGCGTGCCAAAAGTGGCAAACGTTTAGCCAGATTGGTGCTCATGAGACGTAAGCCAGCCGAACATGTATTCAATTGCCAAGAACAAAATTAACACGTTGCTTGAAACACAGGAAGTACGGTGCCCAGGATATGTCTGAAGTAACAAGTTTAGTCAAGCATTTCATAATGGTTTTTTAGTCCTAGCTGTGCT
The DNA here is from genome assembly GCA_033961575.1 of Aselliscus stoliczkanus. Taxonomy (NCBI): domain Eukaryota; kingdom Metazoa; phylum Chordata; class Mammalia; order Chiroptera; family Hipposideridae; genus Aselliscus; species Aselliscus stoliczkanus. Next base: position 180,995,328 of record CM066730.1, on the reverse strand, counting down.
GTTTACTAGCTGTATGAGATTGGAAACGTTACTTAGCATCTCTGTGCCTCAGTTTTTCTCATCTGCAAAATGGAGCGTAGTAAGCAGTGTTGGCGGTGTATAAAGAATTTGTTGTGTGTCCGCTGAGATACATCTGACTTGCAAACACATTTTCGGGAGCTCATCATTGTTCAAGGAGGGGCTGCTGGGAAATTCTGAAGAGCTGGAGGGAGCAAAGCAGAGGAAGGGTAAGTCACAGTGAAGGGTGGGGTGAGGGCAAGCGGCCTTAAACACCCCGGCTGGCTCCCCCAACCCCCACTTGCCCACCTCACCTGCCCTTGGTTGGGAGCCAGGGAGACCTCTGACCTTGGAGGGGCCTGTCCTGTGTCACCAGACAGGAATGGGACAGTCCGGGAAGCCATTCGACCTCAGAAATGAGTCCGTGTTGGCCCTGGGGCCTGAGTGGCATCGTGCAGTCTGCACACAGCGTGAAGCAGGGGGGTCTGCCCAGAGGCCCAGAGCAGCTTTAGAGGTGCCCCAACCCCCAACACCTCCCACCCTCACAGACGGCTCACAACACGTGTCTCTGAATGAAGGACATTGAAGGCAGAATAACAGCATCCTCCAAAGGCATTCACATCCTAATCTACAATGAGAATGTACAACTGTGTTATTTCACACGGCGAAAAGGACTGGGATTAAATCCAGGACCTGGAGATGGGTGACGACGTGGGAGTGTCTGGGGGCCCAATGTCCTCACATAGGTGCTTATAAGAGGGAGGCAGAGGGTCAGAGTCAGAGATGTGACAAAGGAAGCGGAGGGCGGAGCGGTGCTCTCCCCAGATGGAGGGAGGGGCCACGAGCCAAGGGGTGTGCATGGCCTCTGGGCTCCGGGAAGGCCGGGGACCAGGTGCTGTCCTGGAACCTCCAGAGGGAGCCGGCCCTGCTGACACTCTGATTTTAGTCCCATGCGACTCATTCTGGACACTGATCTGCAGTGCTGGGACAGAGTAAATGGGTGTTGTTTAAGCCGCTGTGTGGTCATTTGTCACAGCAGCAACAGAGGACTTAGACAACGTGCGTCTGTGCATAGCCCCTTCCGCTCTCATCCTCATCAAAATAAGCAAGACCTAGCCCTGGACATCACACCTGGAGCTCCTGCGTTGACACTGGGTCCTGGCCTAGGACAAGGATGCCCCAGGAAGAGCTTTCCAACCTGTGTCTCATGGGGGAGGGGGAGGTAAGCAAAGACACTCACTGCACTCCCATTGAATGCCCCACCCAGAGTGCTGGCCATTGTCACTGTGTGTCAACTGCCAGCGGTCCAGCTGTGATTATCACTCCAGAGCCACCCCTCCCCTCTTTTATCTCCACAAGGATGTCAGTGGGCAGGGTTATGTCAGCCCTCAGTTTTGGGGCTGAGTCTCCACTCTCCCAGCCCTGAGGGCCAGCCACCGGCCTCCCTGAGCTCAGGCCTTCCTCTCCCCACCGGGGAGGGGGTCAGTGGGAGGGGCATGCCAGGAGGTCACCCCCACAGGAGCCCAGTGCACTCAGCTTTGAATGGGCAGTGGGGGCCCCTTGCTGAGCCACTGTCCTCCCCTCGTGCAGTCTCATGCCAGGCACACATGTACTGCACACGGACACAGGCTCTGCACAGACGTGTCTGCATCCCACACACGCATCCCAGGGCAGCAGGAGCCCGGGAGCCAACAGCTGTCACCCGACACTTTCACCAGCAGCGGCCACTGAGTGAGAGCCACTTCCCTCAGGTGATGGCACAGATGCTGGCCTCCCCTGGCTGCCCCAGGGGGCAGAGGTGAGAGCACCAGTCTTCCTGCCAGCGTCCCTTGGGAGTGTGTGTGTGTGAGCGCTGATAGAAAAAACAGGTGAATAGCAACAATTTCCTGGTTGGACCCAATATTGGAAAAGGCGGGTCCTTACTTGTGAGCAAGTAAGGTGACATGTGACAGGTGAAATGATATAGAATCTGCTGTGGCTTGGGGACAGACTGAAGTTGGGGCCGGGGACAGATTCGTTGCACCCGTTTCTCTACTTCAGTGTGTTAGGAAATTTCTACAGTGAGAAGCAGAGGAAAAACGGGCCAACAGTGTGGGGGAGGGGCAGGGAGGGACAGCGCCCCAATCTCGGCTCCCCCCACCCACCCGCCTAGCTTGGGTTCCTGGGTTCCCACAGGCAGGGGCGTCCCCATGCGGAGCGCAGGCATCTGGAGCACTTAGCACAGGCTGGCCCCCAGCCCCAGGGCCCAGAGCCACGCTCCGCCCCACCCGCCTGCCTGAGGCTCCAGGCCAGCCTCACCACTCCAATGTCATCACCTAGACGACCAGGACGCTGCTGCCACCGCCTGCCTGCTGAGCCACAAGCCAGCCGGCCTGCTGGCCACCTCCCCTCGGCATCGACCCTCCGGCCCGGGCTTGGCCAAGGTAGGCTCGGGCTCAGGCTGGCCCTCCTCTTTCAGGCATGAGCTTGGGGTCCTGTTGCCACCCCCCAGCACAGCAGCTTCTCAGGGCCACTCAGGGTGCAGAGCCCCCTCTGCACTGCCTCCCACCTGGTGCCCCGAATGGGGTGCCCTGGGGCAGGGGTGGCAGACAGGCAGGTTGGTGGCCAGGCCAGTGCAGGGAGGCTGTGCCAGTGATCCCCCTGACGGGACCTGGGTGAGAAGGACAGGGCACTGCTTCCAGGCGCTCTGTGTGGCCCCGGGCCGCGGACAGACTGGGCGGGGACAGAAATGGCTCTGGTGCCATCGCCTCCCCCCTTGGACTTCCAGGAACTCTTCCACCTCCTGCCCAGGAGGCAGGGAGAACACCCAGGCGTGCAGGCCAGGGGCTTGCCCGGCTGGGGGCCACCATGCCCTAGCCTCATGGGGCCAACCCAGAACCAGCTTTCCCAGCTCCCTCATCCGCACCAAGCCCCAGAGGTTGCCCTGGTGTCCCTGGCTTCCCGTGGCTCCCCGCGCGGCGACACCAAGTCCTGGGCAGCAGGAGGCACTTCCTGTGCAGGGCCCACCTGCCGCCACTGTTCCGCTTACCTGGCTGGGCTCCCAAGGCCAGAGGTCCTCAGGGTCCCATCACACTTGAGGGAAGGGGCTGGTGTGAGGATTCTCTGTGAGGAAGGCAGAGTGTGTGCACGTGCGTGTGTGCACCAGGTGAGTGTGCGTGCGTGTGCGTGCACAGTGATGGTGGTGAGAGAGAGGGTGGGGAAGCTGAGTCCCTGCCTGGTCTGAGCGGAATGGAGACCAAGAGATTGACAGAGAGATGACTGAAGTACAGATATGCAGATGGTCCCAGCGGATAGATGGGCAGCCATGTTTTACGGCCCCGAGATGTCCAGGAATCCTGCCTACATCCATCTTGAGCCATAGGTGTGACCATCCTCTTTCTACAGATGAGAGAACAGAGCCCCACCCCACCCCCGCCCCCAACATGTACACAACTGGTAGGCGGCTGGAGGCCTCGAATCTGTGGCTGGTTGAAGGCTTTCACTCAAAAGTGCATCAACCAGTGTGAACCGACTTGGAAGGGGGCCCTGGGGCAGGATACGTGTCCTCTTCCCTACCTGGGCCCACCAAGGCCCGCCTCACTCTGGGCTCAGCAGGCCCATGACTCACCAGCCAGGGTGACTGTCTCCACGAAAACCCCACTGCACCTCTGGGAGCCCAGCACCCCAGCCCACTTCCCACGGCCCACAGACTCAGGGTCCTGCCTCGGCTGAGACCTCCAGGGGCCCGTCCCCTCTTCAACCCACCTCACTATTCCCACCTCCCCGACCTGAAGGGCCATCCAGGGCCTGTCCTTGGCCGAGCCCTGCCCATCAGAGCTTCTGTTAGGATGTCTGGAGAGTGGGGCACAGCATACCTTCCCCCTGGGTCACTTTGACGGTTGAGATAAAAGAAATTCAGATGGCTCCGGGCTGGGGCTGTAGGGTGGATGCAGGAGATTCTGGGTATCATTGTCAGGAAGACCAGCCCAGGGCTGGGGGCAGGGGTGCGGGCACCCTGGTGGCAGGGAGGCCAGGAGCAGGAGTGGGGCAGAGGCCATTCTCTGAAACCCTGACAGCTGCTTCTTGAGTGAGGGATGGACCAGCGAACATCACAGCAGCTCAGATGAAGTCATGTCAGATGTCAGCTGACTTCAGAGAAAGAAAGGAACACGATTCAGGAATCAGGCAGTACTGGAAAGACTGTACCATGGGTCCCTTAGCTGGGAGGGAGGCGGCCCCATCACAAGGGCATGGGAGGGGAGGGTTCTGCGCAGGGTGCTGACACATCTGAGTGGGGCATTCCTTTTGGAGGCTGTGAGGTGTCCTGAGGAGGGTGGCCAGGTGGGCACAGTGGTTTGCACACAGCCACCCAGGGCATGGTTGAAGGAGCACGCTTGCTTCTCTGGGGAAGAGAAGGTTTCAGACGCAGAGCAGGAGCCTCCAACGGTGGCCACCGGCCTATGGAAGGATGGCCCCTCGGGGCAGAAAGAGGGCTGGACGGGGGGATTGGAGGAGACAGGTGGAATGGCAGGGGTGCCTGGCAGCCTAGTGGGTGAGCTGGTGGTGTGCGGTCAGGACGAAGCTTGAGGCTGGCCCGTTCCCAGGGGTCCCCAAGGCTCCTCCTGGGAAAGCAGCTGTTGCCTATCACCTACACACGCAGGCATCAGCTGCCCTCCTGCTGTGTGTTGCCCACTCTTGGGTCCTGGGGATGTGGCAGTGACAGAGCCCTCAGGGGACTGACGACTGGTGGAGGGAGACGACAGGAAGTGGGGTCTGCCCAGGGCTGAGGAGGGCTCCCCGGGGGTCTCTCCTGTGACAGCTGTTGGTCCCACGCATTCTGCAGATGCCGGGGCAGTGGTCTGCAAAGAAGCCAGAGAAGGAGCGGAGGTTCAATGGAGCCATGGCAGAGGCAGCCCTCGGCGTCTGTGGGCGGAGGCACAGCTGGTGATTCGGGGAGGGAGGGCTGGGGTGGGTCCTGGGAGCTTCATGGGCCTGGAAGACGCCTTCTGTTTCAATGCTGGCTAAGATCAGAGCCCCGAGAGTCCACCAAGTCTGACACTGTGAGGGGACATCAGGTGAAGCAGAAGGCCGGCCTGAGAAGCTGCTGCAGTCATGGGGAGGGGCGGGGGAGGGGAGGAAGGTTCCGGTCAGGTCAGCAGGTGGGCCTTACTGTGTGTCGGTGAAGATGGGTGGGCAAGGGACTTCCCAGGCAGGGTGCCTGGTGCAGCTGTGCAGGTGGGAATGCAGGCTGGGAGGGGCCGGCTCCTTCGCCCACGTCCAGGAGGACAAGCCAGGTAGAGTGCAGGGGTCAAGAGCAAGGGCGCTGGAGCCAGGCTGCTGGGTTTCACTCTCTGCTTGGGACCGCTGTGTGCCCTTGGGTGGCCTAACCTCTGCACTCCGCACCTCATTCAGTAAAGTGACCCATCTGCTGCACTGGCCTGCCAGCCCTCTGGGGCTTAGCGATGCTTTGCGGTTTTTTGTTTCATTTCGCTGCATGTAAGTTCCTGTGGCAGTGAGCTGGCATGTGGCAGCCTCTTCCGCAGCGTGTGAGGGCAGTCCTTGTTTCGTCCCGACTCTGCTCAGCCACGGGCTGCTCCCAGAAAAGGCTCCCAGGAATTCAGAGCCATTTGTAGCCCCTGGAGGTTGGTTAAATCCCTGTTTCTTTCCGGGAGGGCGTGAAACCCTCGTGGGTGCTGAGCCGCCCATTAGACTAACAACTGCCAGATAACCTTGTGGTTCTCTAGATGGGGCCCACATGCCAGAGAGGCCCACCCACCCTGGCCTGGGTGCTGGAGGAGGCCATCTGCCTTAACACAGGCTGGTGGCCTGGACAGACGCTGGTGTCTGGAATAAGAGGTCAGCAGGATCAGAAGCAGAGGGCTGGGGAGATTCCTGGGGCCACTCCAATCTGCCCCCACCATGGGCCCGGGAGGGAGAGAGGGCTGCCCAACCGGCACCTCCAGCTGTTTTGTGTTTCACCACAGCACCCTGCCTCAGGGTGGGGAGGCCAAGCCGTCTCAGTGCCAGCACTTGGTCTCTCGTGCTGCAGGGCAGAGGGCAGCAGGGACCATCTCCGGGCGCCGGGAGGCCTCGGTCATGCTCCCCTCAGCAGGCCCTGCAGGGCCCAGGCTTTCTGCAGCAGGTTCAGGGCGCAGTTCTGGCCAGCGCTGGCCCAGGGGCCCGTCCTGACTCCACCCCAGCACTCCTGCCATGTGGCCAGGGTGCAGTTGGGAGGGGCAGGCGAAGAGGGGCGCTGCCCGAGCTCCACGAGGAGGGGGCCTCCTGGCTGTTCTGGGAGCAGCGGGGGCAGCAGGGGACCCCAAGAGGCTGGGCTCTGAGCGTCCTCTGGAATTGGGCTGGACGCAGCCCAGGAAAGAGCGTGTTGTACAGGGGGCCACCCGACCCCTCTGCCCAGGTAGGAGACTTCCAGACGCTGGGACATTCTGCAGTCCCCTTGAGACAGGGCCACGGGGTGATTGGAAGGGGCCCAGGAAGGCCCTGGGGTGCCCTCCTGCAATGGTCCGGGTTTACCCGCCACCTCAGATTTCAGGCCGTCCAGGTTACTGACGTAAAAGTAAGATAAACGGTGGGAGGGGACCACCAGGATGGTGATCATGTGATTCAGAACAACTGAGATAGATTGTTTAAGGGGTTGGGGGGTTGGGGGCAGGGTGGAGTTCTTGGGTCTTTCCTCTGCGGAACTGAACAAAGCCACCCTATCCCTGAAAGCCACCAGGGTAGAGGAGTGTGCACCCCGCCTTGACCCTCCCTCTGCTCAGGCCACATGTCCACCCTCTGCCTTGGGGTTCTACGGGAGGGTGGGCAGTAGGAGCCCCTGAGGCTAAGGTCAGAGCAGGCAGGAGGGTCCTCCCATGGAGACCTGGGAAGGGACAGGTGGGGGACCGGGGAACAGGACGCCCCACAATCCTGCCCTGTGGGCCACACAGCTGACGGGGTGTCTGTCAGGTGATGGGAATAGGGCAGGCCTCCAAGAGGAAGCCTGATCCTGGCCTGGCCTGGAAGGACAAAGATGCGGTGGGGTGGGGGAATGAACCAAGAGTGAGCATGGGGACAGGGCAGGGTCAGAGGAGACATATGGGGACAGGTGGGGACAGAGAGGATACACAGGGATAGGGTAGGAGGCAGGGAGGGGACACGTGGCGACAGGGCAAGGGGATAGTGAGAGGACATGTGAGGACAGGTGAGAGGTCCCGAGGAGGCTGTGCTTCTGGCTGGAAAGCTGTGGATGGTGAGACCCAAGGGTTGGACGAAGCGGGGAGGGAAGGCCAGCAGCCCCTCCAGGCCTGGGACTCTTGCAGAGGGGCCCTGGGTCAGGGAGTCTGGGGGGCTGTGGAGCCGCATCCCCTCCCCCACCAGAGGCGAAACCAGAAAGTGACCCCAGCAGGAACCCGTTGGACTGAGACCCAGAGATGCAGTGAGTCACCCTGAGAAGTCAGTGGGGCGCGCCTGCACTCCAGAGAGAGCCGCCTGATTCTGTGGGTCCTGGGGCCCTGTGGGGGCAGGGGTGGGGGGCAGAAGCTGGGCAGGGAGGATCGTCAGGCTGCAGGTCCCCAGGACTCACCCTGAGTCATAAAGATCTGGGGGAAATTCCTTGAGGTGAAGTGCGTCAGAGGCCCCAGCCCACAGGGCCTTGGGGACAGGCTGGGCAGAATCAGCAATGCGACGATTCTATGACTGTCCAGACCCCCACAAACCCCGCACCTTATACTTCTGACACCCACAAATGTCCCACAGTCGTCCCCCTTATCCACGGGGGACACATCCCGAGACCCCCAGTGGCTGTCTGAACCTCAGATGGCACCGGACCCTAGAATACACTTGTTTTTTCCTGTACCTACATACCTATGACGGACTTTAATTTATGAACTAGGCCCAGTCAGAGATGAACAGCAAGGACTAGTGCTAAAACAGAGCAGCGATAACAGCCTGCCGGCCGGACTTATGCACCTGTGGTCACTGCTCCGGGCTCCCCTGCTGACGGCCTCGCAGAGGCTGCCGTCGCTCGGAGCGTGTTTCCCATCCGTCTCCCACCACCGGTTCAAGGCCTGCCCCCTCCTAGCTGGCACGCCCCACGCTCCGTGGCCGGAACCTTTGTGGCCTGAGGGGCGACAGCAAAACTGGCACAGGTTTCTTTTTCCTTCTTCACAATTTCACAGATAGAAGAGTCGTTTTTGCCGTAGATCTCAGCAACCTCAGCACACGGTACTTTTCTTTCCTCAGTAAGTCGAGGGCTTTCACCTCTTTACTTACAGGAAGCGCTTCTCGGCTTCTCTGTCATATCCGATTGCCAGCACCCGACTCCTGCGCTTTGGGGCCATGATTAAGGGAAATCAAGGGGACGTGGGCACAGCACTGGGATAGCGTGACGGTCCATCTGATCATCTGGATAGCGACTGAGTGAGTAACAGGCAGGGACCGTGTGCAGCGTGGAGATGCCGGACAAAGGGACAATTCACACCCTGGGGGGATAAAACAAGAAGGTGCGAGATTTCATCACGCTACTCAGGAACGCACGAAATTTAAAACTTGTGAATTAATTATTTCTGTAATTTTCCATTCAATATTTTTGGACCCTCGTTGACTGTGGGTAACTGAAAGCCTAGAAAGTGAAACCGTGATTAAGGGAGGGCGGGGGGCACTATAATGTCCCTCCCCTGGGTGCCCAGGGCAGCCTGGGGGTTCTCGGAGAGGAGACTGAGTCTCTGCACTTGCGATCTTTGACCAAACATAGGCATTTCCTAGTTCCCATACCCCGAGCTCCTGCTGGGGTGGGGCATGTTCCCTGATGCCTGCAGGGACCGGGTCTGTGGCTCCGTCACTCGTGCCCTTGGGGGGACCTGGGTCTAGTACAACCAGCTCTTCAGAGTTTTGCAGGGAAGCTGGACATCATAGCACCATGAGGTTTCCTAGTTCAAGTCCCATGGTGTCCTCTAAGTAAGATGGCCAGTTTTCCAGACCCTCGCTGTTCCAATAAAGAATAGGAGTGCAAGTCCCCAGGGGAGGCTGGTAGACAGCCAAAGCTGGGGCCTGCTGCTGAGATATTGGGGTGATGGGTCTGGGGTGGGTTTGGGGTCCCATGTCCTGTCGCAGAGGAAGTCCCTGCTTGGCCCCATGCAGCTGTGCCCCCTGTGGTGCCAAAGCTGCCCCTGGTGCATGTGGCTGGTGGTGCCCGTGTGGCCAGGTATGGCAGGCGGGATACTCAGACAAGAAAGGACACCTTTCTTAATTCGAGGATCAGTGGGAAGGAAGGGTGCAACGTAAGAACGTAAAGGAGAGTGAAAAGCAATGTCACCTGGTCAGAGTGGGGCTTTGCACAGGGGGCCCCTGTCTAGTCACTGAGTCCCAGGGCTGAGCGTCCACGGAGCCAGCTCCGGGCCAGCGCCGGTGGGAGGTGGACAGGCAATCTGTCTGCCACTCTGTCCCCGTCTCTGTGTGTATGTCTGTCTGTCTCTATCTGTCTCCCACAACTTTCAGGTGACCAATCCAGTGACGTGTAGCACACTCACAGTGTTGTGAAGCTGCCACCTCTACCCAGTTCCAGGACATTCTCATCACCCCAAGGGAGACCCATCCCCATTAGCAGTCCTCTCCCCGCCACCCCCAGCCCCTGGCCGAGCCAATCTGCCTCCTCTGTGGCTTTGCCGGCTCCAGACCTTTCACAGATGGAGCCCTGGGACACATGGCCCTCGGCGTCTGGCTTCTGTCACTGAGCATAGTATTTCGAGGACCATCCATGTTGTAGTGTGTGTCAGGGCATCATTCTTTTTATGGCAGATTGTTTATCCATCTGTCGGTTGGTGCACATTTGGGCTGTTTCAGATTATTACAAATAGGAGATGGGATCCCGCTGTCTACTCGCTGTGTGACATTGGTCAAGTTCTTCCCATCTCTGGGCTTAGATGGTCCATCAGCAAAATGAAGGAGGTGGACCAAATGGCCAGGCCAGTCAGGTCTCGTGTCTGCACACCTGCCCACACCGAGAGACCGCTCTAATTCCTGCTCTCCCACGGAGGGCTGGCCCAGGGAGTGGGTGAGGGCAGGCTTGCCGGGCCTCAGCTCAGCCGCCGGCCCACTTCCTCCCAAGTCCATCCCATTGTAAGTTACCTGGTGGCCTGCTCCATGCCCGACACTCAGCTCCGCCGGCCTTTGGACCGCTCAGCTCAGCTGACAGTGACGTCCCAGCACAGGAGGCAGCACGCAAGTGCGTTAAAACCCTCATGGATCCCATGCTGAAGGTTTGGGGTAGACAAGACTAAGTTAATTTCCAACTCTGAGAAAACCACCCAGTCATTCCTGCACTAATAGTTGTGCTGTGTGACCTCAGCAGGCCACGTAACCTCTCTGAGCCTATGGTGGCCCTCGGGGTGCATGCCACGGCTCCAGGGACCATGGTGGCCCTGGGGCAGGCCACAGGCCTCCAACACTGCCCGCCTGCCTGAGGACAAAGTGACAGATTGCAGGCACACCCTCACTTCCCTGATGATCATGGGCAGGTCCAGACCTGCCTGCTTGGGCACTGCCAGGCTGTGGCTGGGCTGATTCCCGTGGCCCCCTGCCAAGGACCCAGAGGCCCGCCTAGAGGAGACGTCGCCTTGGCCTAAGTGGGGACGGTGGTTTCCTGCCCCTCCCTCCCACTGTGGGACAAGGGATCCCAGCTGAGTCCATCCTGGTCACTCCTACCTCCTCCTGTGTGGCAGGGGACACTTCAAAGTGGGACCTGAGCATGGAGGCTCTCAGGAGACTTAATGGCAGGGGCAAAGTCCAGCAGGGCCCCTGGTCGGGGCACCCCAACCCCTGGGCATCTCCCATGAAGGGGGGTGTCCACGTAGTGAGGTGGCACCACTCCAGTGACAGCGGCTTCGTGGCCTTGGGCTTGGTGGCTTCCTCGTGGGGCCAGCACTCATTCAAGTCAGGTCACAGGACAGACCCTGCCTCAGAAAGGCCGTCTGCAGGGGGCATGGCAAGGCTGGAACCCAGGGCTCTGCTCCCACTTCTGGGGTGCCCTGCATTTTCCGTCCCTAGAGGGAGTGACTTTTTTTTTTTTTTGAGGGCAGTGTCACTGGCCCTCATATGTGGGACCCAAACCAGGGCCTCTGGCTTCCTAAGCCAGCACTTAACCACTGCGCCACTTGGAGTGACTTTTTTTTTTTTTTTGAGGGCAGTGTCACTGGCCCTCATATGTGGGACCAAACCGGGGCCGCTGGCTTCCCAGGCCAGCGCTTAACCACCGCGCCCCTCGGCCGGCCCTGGAGTGACTTTTGATCTGAGCTGTCCCCAAGTCTTGGTACATCAGGAGCCCCCAAGCCTGGCTCAACTCTGAGCTAAACCTAGACACACAATTCGTAATATTAATGAGCACATGTCATAGAGAGCTCACTGCACCCAGGCACAGCGGGAACAGTTTAAATCCATGCTACAAAGGCCCCGCAGCAGTCCCAAGCGGGGGGTGCTGCTGTCACCCCCACCTCGCAGGTGGGTCTGAGGCCAGGCTTGCCCATCTTCAAGGCCTAGCTCCTGCCCACCCACCTGGGTCTCAACTCAGTTTCCTGCCTGGAGATGGGCAGGATGAAATGGGGGGGGGCAGTGGGTGAAGGGCGACCGCCCCCCTGGCCACTGCTCAAGCGGCATCCCCGGGTGTCGCTGTTGGCCCTGCCCGGACGCCGGAAGAGGACCGGGGAGGACGCCGTCCCAAAGGGCTCACTGTCATCCTTCCTCCCCACAGAGCCAGTTGCCCTCAGAAGGGGGTGCCAGGAAGATGTCGCAGTCCATCTCCAGGGCCACCGAAGAGGGGACCACGTTTGAGCGTCTCTGGAGCTCCCTGTGAGTGTTTCCTCTGAGGGGCCCCGGGCTGGACTCAGCCTAGCTCGGGCAGGGCGAGGCGAACGCCCCAGGGGACAAGGGGACAAGGGGACAGAGCCCACGTGCAGCCATGCCTCCCTGGCACATACACCAGCCCTGGAGAGGTCGACAGAGGAGGGGAGGGGGCGGGGAAGGTGGGCTGCGGGCTGGTCCAAACTCCGGGCCTGGGTGGTGCGGGGCTGACGGCTCTGTGCCCTCTTCCCAGGGAGCCGGACAGCACCTACTTTGACCTTCCGCAGTCGGGCCAGGGGAGCAGCGAGGAGGTGGGCGGCGTGGAGGCCAGCATGGGCGTCTTCCAGCTGCAGGGCATGGCCAGTCCATCTGTCATGGTGAGTGGGGCTGCCCTCTGTGGGGGACTCGGGGCAGGGCAGCGCATCAGACCTCCTGTCCTGGTAGCTGCGGAGCCAGAGAACAGGCTCTCGGTGTGCAGCCTCCTGTGGCTCTGTCAGGACATTTCAATGGCAAAACAGAAACTGCACCAGCTTACATGGCTGCCATTCCAGGGGTAGGGTTCAGGCATGGCTGGATCCAGGTGTTTACCAGCTGCCTGTCCCTGGCCCTGCCTTCCCATGGTGGCTTTGTTCTTAGGCAGCCTCTCGTCTCATGGCGAAGGGTACCAGGTTCCAACTGCATCCCTCTCCCCATGGGAAGGACCCCTCTTGGCCTGTAGGGCCACAGGCCACTTCCCATTGGTCTGAATGTGGTCACATGCCCGCCTCTGAGCCTTCCCTGTTCTCTGATCCGCCTGGGTTCCCTGGAACAGGGTCAGGATGGCATGGAATGACTCGGGCTCCTCCCACCACAGGGGTTGAGTTATGAGGAAGAGGGCCCCGAAGGAATATTGAGGAAGGGGAATGAGTGGGGGCTGCAGGGGTAACAGAAGCCCCACACCCCTCTGTGATTCGGGCCCTGCCATGCTGGGCATTTTTCTTGGCAAGAAGGCAGGGTAGTGGCAGCCGGGTGTGGCTGCATCCCTGCCTCTCTCTCCGGCCACCCATGGCCAGGACGTGGGTGGCAGGCAAGTGGGACACCGCAAGGGGGCCCCTGGACCTGGGGGAGGACCAGCAATGCCTGCTGTCCCCAGTTCCCCTCTGAGATTGCCTCCTTGGCGCAGCCCTGCCAGACCCCAGGGCTGCTTGGTCCTGCCTGTAAGCCTTGCTCGCCAGGGCTCCCTCGGGCGGGGACTCGCTGAGGGACTTTGCTAAGTGTGTGAGGGAGGCAGGGACGCCGCAGCTGCGCCCTGGGTGCAGCAGTGCTGGCTGCTGGCCCTCCCTACGGCTGAGCGTTTTGTCTCTGGGGCACCAGCGCCAAGCCAAGGGCGGGACACAGGACAGAGGCGGCGCTGGGAACCCCGGAGGCCGGAGGGCACTGAGCCTGGCCTCCCTAAAGCCCCCTCTTCCAGAAGTTGGGGCCCCTCACCCCAACATCCCAACACACCCCATCATACTCCCGCCTGAGGCACTTTGGGCACCTGGTGAATAGTGGGGGCTGTGAACGAGTCAGAGTGAAGTGGGGCGAGGCAGGCGGGCCCGTTGGCCTCCGTCTGTGTCTGTCTCAATGCTAGGCGCGTGCAGGACCCGCCGGCCCGCCACGGCACTAGGACCAGGCAGCTGCTTGGGCAGTCATGGCCCAGGACAGGGCGGGCAGCGAGCCCCCGTGATGTCTCTTCCTCTGAGGACCCTCGGACGGAGGGATTTAGCTGCTGGCACAGCCTCATGCCTCTGCTAAGAGATCATAAGGGTGGAAATAGCCCGTTCAAATTTAGCACCTGCTATGCTCCCATTTTACAGGTGAGGGAACTGAGGCAGATGCTGGGAAAGATGGGCCCGAGATGAGCCGGGAGTGTCATCGTAGAGCAAGATGAGAAGGTAGACGTGGTGTCCTCTCTCTTAGGGACATTCTCTGAGCTGCCAGCTGCTCCCCAGCGGCCAAGGGTCCTGACCCTCCAGCCCGCTTCTTGGATATCAGCGCCCCTTCTTTTGGGGGGTTGGTCTAAGGCCATGCCTAGTGATGCTAAGGGCTGCAGCGAGACCCCACAGACATTTCCCCTATTGGAGTGGATCTTATCATGCATGATGTCAGGCCAGAGCCATCGGGGAGTTCAGAACAAGGTGTGTCACTCACAGGTCCCGCAGGGACACGGCCCGCCTGGCAGAGGGGTCGCCGGGGTCGAGGGTGGGGGCCTAGGCCTTCAGGGGGCACTCTTTGTTGATTTACTTGAAACATAAGAGCAGGAAGGGGAAAGCAGGGTCACCCAAACGGTCGCCCAGAGCTCCCTGAAAGGGGAACTCCATGCTTGGGGCAGCCTGGCTCCGTCCTGCTGTGTAGCGGGCATTGTGTTAGAAGAAAGTCCAAGATGGACGCCTCGGCGATCTCAAGTTTAATGTCAGCCACTTACTTTACTATCAAAAAGCTAATTGAGAGGCTCTAACCTTCCCTTCTCCCCTCTGTGGTGGGACAGGAGCTGCCACCGGGCTCTAGGCTGTGGGGACCCCTGAACGCAACCTCCTGAGAGGTCTGTCTCCCAAGTTCCAGAAGCCACCCCCTCCCAGCCGCGCAGCTCACCCCTCGAGGGCAGAGGCCTGCGGAGACCCCACAGACCCAGCACCAGGAGGGCGTGCTAGATGCAGGGAGCCCGAGGGCCCGGTTCTAGGTTCCCGCAGGTGGGGTGTGCTCCCCGCCACCCCCAGGAAGATGCCTGGTACCGAGCGAGTCTGGGCGAGGAGGGGCGACAAGCCTCTCACCAGCCATCGGGTAACGAGGGTGGGGCCACCGGCCTCTGCACACAGCAAGACAGCGAATCTGTCAGGTAGCAACGCGCCTTGTAATGAAAGTGGGGCATGAAACACTTGTGTGCAGAGCTCAGTCTCAGCGGGTTCCCTCAAACCACATGCCGGCCAGCCCCCACACAACTCATCCTGATCCTGCCCGGCCCCATCGTGAGAGCAGCGACTGGTCAGGACTAGGCACTGCTCCATGAGCTTGTTGCAGCCCACCCCTCACCCCCACACGGCCCCACGCGCCCAGATGCCAAGACAGGCTCAGCACAGCCTAGGCAATGCGGGCAGCCGGCTTCAGAGCCCCAGTACCTGGCTATCCTGCCCAAGGGCCTCTGCCTGATGCATCCAGGGGCCTGGAGTAGGGGCTCTGGGCCTCCCCAATCGTGGGGCTTGTCCAGCAAAATGGCGTGGCTTAGGCAGGCACAGTCCTCGCCTGGGGGACAATGGTCCCTGGGGCTGTGCCTTCATAGTCTGGGAGCCTTAGGGCTCCCTCCCTCCCTCCTTCGCCTCTCCCCCTCCGCTTGGCTGTGCTGCTGACCAGGCAGGTCCCTCCCAGCTCTGATGATGCACGGAAGGGGGCGACTGAGAAAAGAGGAACCGGCAGGTGCTCAGCAAGGCTGACTGCCCCCACTCCCCCCGTCCCGCGGCAGCCAGTGAGGCCCCCTCCTCCCCTGTCTGTTCTTCAAGAGTTCCCTCCCTCCCTGGTCCCTTCCCGCCTTTCCTGGCGCCTTTCTCTGGTGACAGCTGTTGTGGGCAGGTGGGCTACCATGGGTGGGGCTGCAGCCAGCAGGGGCCCACTCCCAAGGGGCCAACAGCAAGCTGCACAGCGGGACAGACGCTGGGAGCTCAGAGATGCCGGCGGCCACCCAGGGCAGCCTTCCTGGCCCTGGAGGGGGCATCCCTCCGGGGCCAGGAGAGGGGAGGGCACTGCTGGAGTGTATATGCCTCGGAGTAGGAATCGTCAGGACACTGGGCAGCCCCCAGAAGGGGACAGGTGGACGGGGCGGGGGTGGGGAGGAGGGTCTCAAGGAGAGTCTGCAGCCCCAAGGAACGGTGCGTGGAGCTTGGGGCAGGGAGTGGGCTCAGCTCTGTGGCCTTCTCGAGGACCCCCAGCACTGAGCCCTTCCTACAACAGGCTTCCGTGGGGTGTCTGGTGTCCACAGGGCTGAGCCCTGCCTGCCCCAGGGCCACCTGCCCGTGGGTGGTTGGACCCTGCCAAGAGTCTTAAGGAAGCGGTAAGTGGGGTGGAATCCCCACTGAGTGAAAACGAGAACAGCAAGTGCCGGGTGCCGGGGCTAAGGGCCACCGGGGGGCAGCGGGGACCAAAGCAGGGGGAAGCGGGCTGCCAGGTTCCAGCTCCAGCGCCCTTGTCCCCTGCCCAGCCAGGGCTTTGGAGGAACGCACTTTCACAGCTGGAACCGTGTGCCCAGGCTCAGTGTGGGAACCCGCAGTCCCCACTGCTGTGCGGGGGAGCGTGTGGGGCGCAGCCCCTCTGCCCCGACCCTCTGCCTTCCGTGTTTGCACAGCGGCTGGAGAGAGGAGGCCTCTCCCACCTGACAGCACCTCCTGCCGGGCAGCTCCTCCGGGGGCCCAGCCTTGTGCCCTGCAGGCTTGAGCCCCTCGCCATCCCAGTGGCCTGAGGTCCAGCAGAGCCCTGGCCTTCCTCTGCCCGAGGTCCTTCCCTGGCTCCCCCTCTCCTGATCTATTCGTTATCTATTGCCACATAACACATCACCACATGCTCAGTGGCTTAAGACAGCACCCAACTGCTATCTCACAGCCTTGTGGGTCAGAAGCCCCGCCTGAGCCCGCGGGATCCCTCTCAGGGTCTCCCCAGGCTGCCCTCAAACGGTCAGCCAGGACAACAGTCTCGTCTGAGGCTGGGGGACCCCTTCCAAGCCCTGGTTGTTGGCAGAATTCAGTTCCTTGAAGCTGTAAAATTAAGTCCCGCTTTCTTGTTGGCTGTTGACCAAGGGCCACCGCTCTCAGCTCTGCCCTGCCCTGCCACACGGCCCCCTCACAACCTGGCCATTAGCTCCTGGAGGCCATGACTCCCTTCTTCTGGGAAGCGCTCGCCTGGTTAGGCCTGGCCCACCTGGCCTAATGATCAACTTGTGATCAACTCAGAGTTGGCTGGTTCGTAACTCATCCTGAGTGACATCATCACACTCACAGAGCCCCCTCAAGGAGAGGGGCGTGCAGGGCCTGGGGGCCGCGTTGGGAGTGAGCCCACAGCTGGGTCTCCCCTGTGCTTCCCTGTGCCCATTTCTGGCATCTTTCACCTCCAATTCCTTTTGCTTTCCCCTTTCTGCTATTTACAATACCGACACGATTAAGAAGAGGCCGACCTCCCCAGCCCTCCTCTGAACAGCCCTGTACGCGGAGCCCCAGCTGGGGCTGTTTTCCAACCGATTTTCCCTTGACAGGTGAGGACACCCTTGAGTTGTCGGGGAATTTGCCCAACTTCACACAATGCCCTCCCCTCCTCTCCCACCTGGCTCTGTGTGTCTCCACCCAGCCCACCCGCCCGGCACCATCCCTCAGGAACCGCACTGAAGGACAGGCCCTCCCGGTTGGTCAGGGTGGGGGCTCCCCATCGGAGGACAAGGAAGGCTCTTGGCTGCTGCCTCCAGCCAGAGCTCCCCACCATCAGCCCCCTTCCCAAACCCCTGTCTACCCCACAAACCTCTCTTTTCCTCAACTGTCTCCTTGTGAGTGGGAGACACCTGCAAGGTGGGATCTGACAGCCACACGACGTCCAGGCCAGCTGCGTCGTGCCCTTCACAGCTATCTCCAAGGCCCTGAGCCTGAATTGGGGCGCCCAGTCCCACCCCTCGGGGACAGTGCCTGGGGCTCATCCCCTGCCCGCCTCTCTCTTTCCATCAGCCTGAGGAGCTCCTTGGGTCGACTGTGGGCTGAGCCTCCCTCTGCCTAAGCTCCCCAGGAGGCTGGAGCTGGTTGCGTTTGGCTACAACAGGCCAGAAAACAAGGGCTTCCAGGAGTCTGTCTAGCACCTTGCAGGTCTTTAAGCTCGTGTATGGGGGGCGGGGGTGGAAGCGGCTGGGGCTTGGAAACCTGAGGTCGGCAGCCCACATTCGTATGATTTGGTTGTGTCTACCTGACGCCCAGCCTGAGTCCAGTAAGAATCCCGGCCCCTGCACCACAGGCAACTTTGTGTCAAAGATGGTTAAGTCAGAATAGAGATTCAGACTCCCCAGAAAGCGAGTGGTGGTGACCACCGTGACACCCCCGCTAGGCGGGCCCCCGTGCGGAGCCCCCAGCAGTGCTGAGGGCCGTGTAGTTGGCACACTGTGATGGGCAGGGCCCCATCAGTCTCCTGCTGGGCCACCTCCCTCTGTTTCAGGGTGCAGCACCAGCAGGGACAAGACCAGCGGCAGGCGGGCAGCCAGCCTGGAGCGCATGGGTCCACGCCCCGGCTGCTCATTCCATCGCCAGGCTCCCTGTGAGACCTTGGGGGTCAGCACAGTCCCCCCGAGTGTCTCTCCTCTCCACTCAGCCCTTGGGGTGGCCCCAGTGGACCACTATGTTTCCTGGGCAGGAGGCAGATGGCTCCGCCCCGGGCGCCAGGGCCACCGTACCATCTCTTCCCCTTGGGGTGGCCTGGCCTTGCTGACAGAGGTCTCAGGGGCCTGGGCTGGCCCCCTCGTGCTCGGGGGTGGAGGCTGGTGGCTCCCAGGGCCTCCGGTGGGCAGTGTCTCAGAGGGAGCGGGTGGTGCTTAATTATGGAGCAGGCCGCTGGCCCGGTGCGCCGCCCCCTCCCCGGGCAGCCTCCTTGGTGCGGTCCAGCACACCAGTGGGCAAGCTGAGGCCTGCCTGGGCTCTGATGAATAGTCATGAGGAATAAGGGGTGGGCGCCCGTTTTGTTGTTAGATGCAGCGAGTTGACAGAACTAAGGGAGATGGAAAGCTGGGGAATGCCAGCAGACAGCCCCCATGTCCCGCAGCACCCTCGGCTCCCGACCCCCTAGCCGCCGAGCCTCTCCGGGGCCCGGGCCCACCCCACCCCACCCGGCGGCCGCCACTCTGCCCCTTGCGCCCCGGCCACCGAGACCCATGCCTTGCCCCGCAGCACGCCAGGCCCCCGGCGTGTGCAGGCCCCGTGGCGCGCCATGCTGTACGTCGGTGACCCCATGCAGGACTTCGTCACGGTAGGTGCGCCCTTCAGATCTACCCAGGGACCCGTCTCCATCCTTCTCGGGGGGACTTGGTGGGGCTTTCCCCAACGGGGAGGGCTCAGAGTGGCTTTCTTTTGTCTGTGCCCTGGTGGAGCACCTGCCACCAGGTGGGGTGTGGCCATCCAGAGTGAGCAGAGGCAGGTAGGAGGCGCTGAGGGGCGGGGGCAGGTCCCGAGCATGGAGGCAGACACCTGTCCTTCCTGGAGAAGCTCAGGGGACCAGCGCCCACTGGCTGGGCAGGACCCGTAGCCAGGGAGAGGAGCGCTGGTGTTCGGTCAGGGCTGGGTGGCTGCCTGGAGGCACAGGGGTTTCCAAAGCTCCTTGTCTAGGGGTGGATGGCTCTGTCCCAGGCTTAGGGTCCAAGAGCTGCTCTGCCCAGTGTCCCCTGGAGGTCATCTTTCTCCCTGGACTTTGGGCATCTTTCTCTTGTTCCCAGGCCAAGCGCGTGGGAACCTGATCATTTGGCTGGACAGGCGTGCTTCTCACTGGCTGAGGGCTGGCGAGGTGGGGTCTGAGCTCCAGGTCGAGGACCTGCAGAGGGAAAGGAAGGGACTGAAGCTTGTACCTGGCCCCTGTGGCCTGAGCCCCGGGGAACCTGGGCTCATTTCCAGACTTGCCAGGTCCCCAGGGCCAGGCAGGCTCCAGGCTGCTAATTGAACATGCTGCCGGGAGCGCGGGGGCGCAGCTGCTCTACACAGGGCCATTTTCCCTGCCAGGGAGACAGATAGAGTGGGGGCTGTTGGTATGGAGGCCCTGGGGACATGGGGGACTCTGGTATAACCTTTTCCCTTGAACGAAGTGGGTGCCTCAGTATAAGCCAGGTGAGGCTGCTGTGCGGTGTCTCCCGGGGCCGGGGTGCGAGCTGTGGACCCCTTGCTCTGGGCCACGGAGCGTCACCTCTGCCCCATGAGCTGTGGGCAGCAACGGCCAGCCATGCCATCGCAAGGGCAGGGGCAGCCGCGTCCATTCATTCATTTGTCCACTCCCTCCGCAAGTGCCTATGGAGCAGCGCTGATGCATTCGCGCCCCGGCCGGGCGGGCCGGGCTGGGTCAGGCTGACTTGTGAAAACGCCTCCCTTTCTTGTTCCTGTCTCAGAGGGACAGTGTGTGCGACCCTTCCCACTGCGTGTGCATGACCAACAGAGGAAGTGGTATTTGGGCCAAGGCACCTTAAGCCTCAAATAAAGAGATAGGTTGAACTTGAACAATTATGCGGTCACCCTCGTTGTTACTGAGAGCCCACTGGGCTGGCCCACCTTTCTGAGCCCGCTCCTTTTGGGCAGGAGCAGCATGAGGGCACAGCGCTTTGTCCCCCGTGCGGCATGCAGCAGGGTCAGCCTCTGCTCCTACAGACAGTTCCCACGGACAGACAGTGCAGACTCAGCAGCGGGCCCTCAGGCGGGAAAGCCAATCAGTGCGTCAGGAAACATTTACTGAGCGCCTACTGTGTATAAGGCATGCAGAGGGAGAAGGGACACGTCTCCACACGGTTCCAGGAGGAGAGAGCAGGCCACGGGAGGGCAGGGCCGAGGCTGGGGGCATCAGATGCTGCACCTGGGACCGGGTGGGACAGGAGGTGGTGAGAGCCACGGGTCCTACAGGGGATTTGCTGAGGGGCTGGATGCACAAGGAAGGGTGACGGAGGTTTTGACCAAGTGACTGGGTGAAGGGACTCACCATTTATCCAGATGGGAAACTACGGGAGGGGATTTGGAGTGAAAAGTACTGGTCTGCTTTGGTTGTGTTGTGTGTGAGATGCTCATCAGCCATCACTGGGTGTGGAAGAGGAGGTGAGAAAGAGGTGGGCAGGGGCGAAGAGAGGCAGTAGTCGGGGGAGGAGAGAGCATGGAGCTCCTGAAGCCACCTGGGGAAGGGAGGCGGGGAGGGGGCTTCTAGTGCCGCTGACCTGCGGAGCCGGACAGGCCTGAGAGATGCCCGCCGGGTGGCTTGGACCCAGGACGTCGGGGGAGGTGGTGGGAGGCAGTCTGAGGAGAGATGGAGCTTGCAGATGACATTCAGATTACGGGCAGAGAGGGATGAGGAAACTGGCCAGGTTTCCTATCCTGAGCCTCGGAGATGGGAGGGTGGGAGAGGAGTCGGGGCCACGCTGTCTGAAGCTGCCACTCGGACACTTGGGAGAAAGTGTCTGTGGAGCAGGAGGGGTTGGGTGGAGATGACCAGTGGGGAGTCCCAGCACGGGCGACATTTACTATCAGGGCGGGGTTGGGGGAGAGTGATAGTGGGGAGAGAAGCCCAACATGGAACTCCCCAAAAGGGAGGAGGCAGAGGGACAGACACCACAAAGGAGACGCACGAGAGGAGCAGGCTCGGACGCCCGGAGATGGTGCTGGGGACAGGGAGGGCGGGAGGACGCTGCTGACAGGTGGGACACAGGGTGGGCAGAACAGGCACGGGACGCAGGGAGCCCCCGGAGGCACTTCTGTGGCTGGGACAGGACAGAGCGGAGCCGAACGTGGCCAACGGGAACTCGGTTCGGCTACAAGGCACCGCCTCCCTGACGCCAGGCCCTCAGGGGCCAGGGCAGGACCACTGCTCCAGGGGAAGAAACCGGAGCCCGACTCAGGCGGGTGGAAGGTGTGTCCCTCTCTGGCTTGTTGCACCTGAGACGCGCCTCCTGCCCAGCCTCCTGCCCCCTCGGCAGGCCGGTCCCCGCCGTCCCAGACCTGCCACCTGTCATTAGTCACCTGCGTGTGCAGCAGGACCTCACCTACCAGCTTCAGCTGAGCTGCCGCCTTCCCCCTGGGTGACATGTCCTGTCTGAGCTAGTGGAAAAGCCACGCTTCCTTCCCGGCAGGAACCTGGGAGCTGTTCTCGACCCTCTTCCTGACCACCCAACATCCCCATTATTAGGGGCCAGGCCTCCTTGCGGCTCCTATCCCTGCTTTTGAATCCCCGAGGGGGGCGGGGGGATCCTGGGCTGAGCCGTCCTCCTGCTCAGCCCCTGGGGGCTGCACTCAGCGCTGCCCCTCCCTCTGGCCACAGGCCCTCTGCTGGTGTCCAGCCTGGCACCTGCCCCGGGGCCCCGCCCTCTACCCTGGTGGCATCTTTCATTCGGGCAGAGCTCCGCTGATGCCTTCTCTGGAGTCCCCTGGCCTGGGCGCCCCTGCCCCACTGGCTGCCTTGGTGCTCAGCCTATTTTGAAGCTGCCCCCAGCCCACCCCTGCACACTGGCTTGTTCACAGTAGTGGAGGGGAGAGGAGGGTGTTATGGCCGCAACTGCATGCCCTCAGGTGCCTCTCAGCGCCTGAGAGGGTGCCAGGGAAGTGCTTCTAGAAGGACTGAACACCCTCGCTGCCAGGAAGCTTGTCCCACCACAGAGCTGGGGGGAGGCTCTGGAGCCTGGCCCTCCAGGCCCCCGAACTAGGGACGGACGGAGCACGTAAAGCAGGGGCTGAGCTCTCCCTGAGTAAGTGTGGGCTGTGTCTCCAGCTCGAGCCCCCCCACCCCCCGCCAGAGTGCCCAGCCCACACCCAGCAGCTCTCCGGGCTGCTTTGTTCTCCATCTTTGGGTCCCTGCTCCAATGTCACCTTCACAGAGGGCCACTGCTGGTGGCACACCCGTGCCCCCACTCCCTGAGCCCGTCACTCACTTGTCACCTTCTAGATTCTCCCTCCAGCTTGTCACTGTCTCCCACTGAGGTGGGTGCCACCCAGACCTCTGGGCCCCTCGGTGTCCTGATTAGCCTCTGCAGGACGGAGGGAGGGGTGGACAAAGGATGTCAGCGGGATGCCTGGGTCAGGCTCCAGGGCTGCAGACAGTGAGTGGGAAGGCTGACAATCCCCTCACGGTGCGCAGGAGGAAGGGGCCTCCCGAGGCCCATCGCAGAGCGTCCCGGCTTTATTCCGGGCCCTGGGCACCCTGGAGGCCGGGCTGGACTGGGCCTGTTTCCTGGTGGTTAAATTGTGGCCATGCCTCCTGTGGGCCACCGCCTGCTATGGGCAGCTCCGCAGAGCCCCGCAGGGCACCTCCCCAGACCTCACGGGACCCAGCGATGCTCTGCGTCCTCACTCGTCTCAGTATCGCCATCTGTAGGTGGAGGCGGGCGGAGCTTTGGCAGCGGGGCCTGGAAGTCCTGCAAACACACGCCTGGGGGGCCGGGGCTTCTGGGGGCACGTTTCCCCGGTGCGAGGTGTGGCAAGTTCCACACGGCCCTGGCATAGGATGGGGCAAGGCCCGCCTCAGCCCCGGGTGAGAGCGTGTGCGCATATTTGCAGGAGACGGAGCCCTCCCCCCCACCCCCTCCCCCCTCCCCCCTCCCCCCTCCCCCCCCACACACATGTCGGGTCTCGTTGGCATTTCCATCCGTTTAATCACAGGCGCCGGGAGATGCTGTGGGGAATACCAGCGGGATGGAGGCCTTGCTCCGAGTGGGATGGGTTATCTAGAGCCGAAGCCAGGCTGCGTGTCAGTCACTTAGCTCTGGGTGAGGTCGCACCCAAGCCCAGACATGCCTGCGAGCGAAGATCAGGGAGTTTGAAGTTTTATACTCTATTTTTAAAAAGTCTGGTCTTGGCGTTCTCCTGGGAGCACCAGGGCACTGGGGGGTCAGAGCAGACACCCACCAGGGCAGAGGGAGGCTACCCGAGGGGGGCCTCGGCTGACCCTCCCCAGGTGCAGACCCCTGGAGACCAGGCCCTGGGTGCCAGGCTGCACCACTGCGCAGGAGCCAACAGGGTGACAAAGCAGACTGCCCTGTTCAGAGCTCCTCTTTCAGCGTGGGGAGCAGACCGATGGGGACCGAGCAGAGGAGATGCCAGGCGTGGGGCCTCATCCCAGGAGGCCACATCCCAGCATCTGACTGGGAGGCAGGGAGCCAGCCCAGCGGGGGTCTGGGGAGAGGCCTCTGGGCACCACGGAGACGCCTGCACCCAGCGCCCCTCGGATTCAGAACCACACTCTGGTCCCAGGAGGAAGCCACGGCCGACGTGGTTCACCCTGCTCCCCTCAGAGAGGACAGCCAGGCTCGGTGAAGGGCAGGCTCAGGCCCCAGTCTCCTGACCTGTGGGCTTACGGTGTGGGCTCAGCCCCGTCCTTGGCCAGGAGGGGCCGCCAGGCCAGGCTGCTCTGCGCAGGGTCTGGGGGCAGCTTCCAGCTGAGGGAGTGAGAAGGGCGGGAAGGTCTGCGTGGCTGTCAGGCAAAGGCCGCGGGGTGTGGTGAGGATGGCGCCGGGGGGACCTTGCCCTGGGCCTGCAGTGGGCGGCTCTAGCGCCTGCACAGAAGCCGGCCTTGGAGGGGAGCTGGGGACAGTTTGTCCCCATGTCCACTCAGGGCTGTGACATGGGATTGGGGGGAGGTTGCATTGGCAAGGCCTCAGTGCAGCACTAGATGCACATGGGTGCTGCAAGCTCACACATCGGGGACACAGCAGATGGGGCAGTGTGAGGCCTGGCACGGGGCCAGGACCCAACAGCGTTTGGACAGAGTGGGGGAGGCAAGAGCCTGGGGGAGTGGGGTCACCGCCTTCCACACCTGGAAAGGTCACGGTAGACTTTGCTTTGTGTACGAGCCTCTTGTTTTCTTTGGAACGGCTTTGCATGTCTTTGCTCCCCATTGTCAGGAGTCTCCAAAGGGATGGAGAACTCCCTTAGCACCAACCCAGCGGCCAGGCCGCCTCTTCTGGGCATGTGCGGGTCTCTTGGTGGTCCTCCTGAGCCTGGCTGAGTCCCAAAGCGAGAGGAACCTGGGCAAGAACCCAGGTGGCTGTCTCCTGCGGGCTGCTGTGTGCACGAAGCAGCCACCGGCTCAAAATGTGGCTGGGAGATGCGCTCCAGGTTCCAGAAGGGCCCCCTGGGGGTCAGGGTGTGAGATGCTGAGCAAGCTGAGCGAGGGCGGCTGTGAAAGCCCTGGGCTGCAGGGGTTTCAAAGGCATGAACAGTTATTTTGGAGGCTTACAGCCAGAGCAAGACAGACGCACCCCCCACTACCACCACACCCCCAATAAGGAAAACCAAAACTGACCCTTCAGTTCCTCCTGCTGTGGTGGGACCTTAAGGGCTGCTGCACACAGGACCCCTCTTCTCTTAGAAATGCACACGCACCCTCTTGGCCCCAGGCTGGGCCCCTCCTGCAGGAGCGGGGACACAGGCACAGCCCAAGGAAGGCTCCCCTGAGGGTCACTCCAGGCTTCTCTAGAATCCTGCATTTAAGCCCCCGCCCACTGCCACGGGCAAACCAGCACCCATGCAGGCACCCATGGAACCCTACTGCTTGGCCACTGCCATCGGGTCTCCCGGCCTCCTATGGAAAACAGAGTGGGCCCTCGAGGCCACGCAGCCATGCCACCTGAGAAAGGCAGGGCTGGTAGGGTTCAGGACAGGTGGGGGCCCTGGGCACTCCCTGGAGCAGGGCCGCGGCACTGCCCAGGGCCAGGATGTCGCCTGTGTCTGATGGGAAGGGAACAGGGCTCTTTGCAGAGCTGCCCTCCTTCAGCCTTCCAAGATGCTGATAAATGCCCTCTATGGGCGTTTTAAAGAGCTGAACGTGTGCAGGTGCTGTCCTAGTGTGCGCACGGATCCTCTTACCCCCTGCCAGCATAGCTCCCGGCCGGCAAACGCCTCACACACTGGCTCCCCTCAAGGCGCTGATAAAGTCCGCAGGAGAGCAGCCCACTCGTGCCTACGGCGCACACTTTGGGCACCATGGACTGACCTCCGGACAGCTGCCCGCGTGAGCTGCGTATGTCCTGGAAGCTCAACGGGCTCTTCACACAGAAATCAGAGATGGAAATAGGAAGAAAGCGTCTGCCTGGGTTGTAAAATTCTAGTGCAGAGATATCTGCTCACCAGGAGCTGCGTGTCTCTGACGTCAGACATTCGTGTGACAGAGTCTGGACTCCGGGCTGCGCAGCAGCTTTCTCCCTCCTACCCCAGGGGACGCGTCTCTGCTCCCGGGACAGTGGGAATTCTGGAAGTACATGTGTGGTCCTGGGTCCCTGTTCACGTTGGTTACCAGCTGCCTCTATCACATCACACAGGCTCCTTTGCCCTTGTTTGCGTCACTTTGTCACTTCTGTTTCTCACTGAGGCCCTTCAGATCCTTTCTGGGTGTGGAGGGAAGGCCGCACGCCATGACCAGCCCGTACATTCTCTGCGGGACGTGGCCACGCAGGCCGAGCTGCCGGAGCAGGTCGTTCTTCTAAAGCCGGACTCCCAGGGGACCCACTCAGACACGGGTCCGCGGGCGGGGCCTTGGCTGTGCTGCGGTGTGTGACCGTGTCTCCGGATCAGACCTCGAATGATCAGTGAAAACACGAAAAGCATGAAGAAATGTAAACGAATGCGGGATGAGTAGGCTGGCCTTCCCCGGCTTATAAAAGAAGGAAGCAGATCGGATGCGTTTCCTCGACTGCCAGTCATGCCCTAGCTCCCCGGGCAGGTGGAGGACGGGTCGGTAGTCACATCAGGAGACACGCCGTGTACTCGTGTGCCGGCGCGGTCTCAGCTCTTTAGGATATTCACTGCTGGACCCTCACAGAAGCATGGGGCACGGGCCCACCGGGGTGCGTGTCGCACTATTCACCCCTCCACACAGAGGCGCAGGAGAGGAACCCCGGAGCTTGGGGACAGATGGAGAGGGTCTGGAGGCTTCTAGAGGGACGTGGGGAGATGCACGGTATTCCAGCAGGGGAGCAGCACGTGCCAAGGCCCTGTGGTGCCCAAGGGGGCTGCGAGGCAGTTAGCACTGACCGAACGTACAGGGCTTCCATCTGAACCTTGTGTCCTGTGGCAGGGGACAAACAGGTGCTTCTTCCCTAATCCGTGTTTCAGCCCAGTGTTCCCTGGCTGCCCCCACTCTCTCCCCATCAGGTCCCTTCTACCAGGTGGGTCATCCTGAAGCTGGGCCTCTGGGGACATCACTGGAGTAGCGTTAAATGTTATTGACAGGTGTTTTTGTTACCATTACACACTGCGTCGCCCCCAAGGCCCCACGGGCCTGTCTGAGTGGGTCCCCTGGGAGGTTTGACTGCAGAGGGACCTTGACCTTTGCTGGCAGCTCGGTCTGCTTGGGCCCCTAGAAAAATAATTTCCACCACGAGCACACTGCGTGTGGACCTACGTAAGGGTGCGGTCAAGGCTGTCTTCACTTCCGCTGTCTGGACATCCCTGGCCATGGACGCTGGGAAGCAGGCTCTCAGGAGGGAGTCTGGACACAGATGTTAAGAAACCATTTATTTCCCATCTACATCCCCCAAGTCATTTGAGGTGGTTTACAGATTTTAAATAGATAAACACATAAAGGGGGATACTTGCAAAATGCAGCTCACCGTGGAAGGGCTGACTGCGTGGAGCGGGAAGGACCAAGTCCACTGGAGGTTCTGATCGGGGCAGAAGAGGGTGCGGGGGAGACACCCAGCCCTCCCAGGGAGGTGGCCGGAGCAGGAGTGGGTGTGCGGGGCCTGCATGCGCTTTGAGGTCTATTTGAGCTTTGGGGTCTGTTTCACTCAATGCTGAGTTTCTGAGTATCCAGTTGGGTTCCAGGTGCCACATGACAGCTGGGAAATGACTTACGACTCTGGGGTTCTGGGGTCTCTTGCTCAGCCCACCCTGGTGCTCAGACTGTCCTCTGAGTGAGCGATTGGGGGTCGAGGCCCCCTCCCTGCTCCTTGGCCTGGCTGACCCGGCCTGTTTCCTCAGCTGCAACCCCAACCTGTTGGGCTTTTGTGTGACGAGGTGAGATACATGCGTAGGGCAAGGTGGGCTCCCCGGATCTGGAGGGTTTCCTGGGCAAGGGCCACGCCTCTCGCTGGAAAGTCACAGGTTACAGCATTTCTGGACCCTCCTGATCCCCACAGGAGGCCCCAGGCTGGTGGCATGGCAGCAGAGTTGAGGTAGGTGGGAGCTAGGGTGGGTCACCCCCAAGGGCAGCCCCCTTGGGTCTCTGCCCACCTCCGCACAGCTCCTGGGGCAGCATCCTGGTTTCCCTGGGACTCTTGCATCCTTGGCAGAGGCCATCTCCCTCCCTTCCCTAGAGAGCGGGACTTCCCAGACAGTCCAGGACATCCATCCAGGGGGCTGGGCCTCCGCTCACCCCTCCCCATCCGGCAGCCTCCTCCCTCTGCAGGCCAGTGGCCACAGCCTGAGGTCTCAGCCCTGAGCCACATCCCGCATGTGTTCCACCCTGTGTGTGAGCACACACACGTACGTGGCCCCAGGGAGACAGCCCGTGAGTGCCTTTGGCTGACATGGAGCATGGTGCACGCACAGGACACCTGCACGGAAGGCCGGTCTGACCCCCGGCGCCCCTGCCCAGCCTTCTGCTCCCCGCTGGCAGAGTGCCAGGGCGCTCTGTGGGGCGGAAGGACCAGATGTCGGGCTGCCTGGCCCTGGCGTCGAAGGCTTGGGGCGCCGTCCTGCCCTGCCTGGCCCCGCCCAGAGCCCCTGCCAACCAGCCACCTGGCCTCAGAGGCAGGCCTGGTGCAAATCCCCCACCCGGCCCCTGGAGGGAAGGCCTCCGCCAGCTCCCTCACCCTGCTCGCTCGCTCGCTCGCTCGCGCAGGCCCTCCTTGGGTCGGGCCCAGGAGCCCTGCACGCACATGTAGGCACATGTGGGCCGCCGCGGGCTGGGCATGTCCTAATTAGCCCACTCTCTTGGGAGTTCTTATTGAAAACAAAACAAACCAAAAAAGTCCTGGTTTTGCTTGGGTTCCTGCCTGCTGCCAAGTGGGTATCGCCCCGGCTTCCGGGGCCCCTGGTTCAAGAGGCACCCCCACCGGCTCGGGGTGTCCGCACTGCTGTGTTGGGCCTCTGCCCAGTGTCCAGGCTGCCCTGCCCAGTCCTGATCCAGTCAGGGCTGCCCTCACAGAGTCCCCCAGCTGTGCAGAGTTCCTGTGGGAGGGGCTCTTTCAGGACCCCCGGGGAGCTTCCTAATAGGTGGGCACCCCGCTGCCCTCAGAGCCCAACCACAGGGCACACAGGACAGAAACTTCTGCCGGCCCTGGGGGTACAGGTGGAGGGGCCCCTGGGAAGCAGGACCCACGGAGGGGTCAGCATCCACCCGGACAGTGCCACTGTCACCCTGTTCCCCTGGGGAGGAGGGGTAGCCTCCCAGGCACCCGGACCACAAAACGCCGCCACTGGGCCTGCATCTCAGAGGGCCAGACGGAAGCGGGCTGCGGGCCGCAGTTTGCACAGGGACGGAGGGGTTTCTGGGTTTGCGGCTGCGGAGCAGTGTCTGCCCATCTCATTAGCTGCCCGCTTGCGCGGGGCTGCCCGCGGGGGGTCTGGCTCCCTGTCGCTTCGGGGCTGCTGGGCGTAGAGATCCTATCAGCCTGTAGGTTCAGTGAGTAATTCTCTGGCACCCGCCTCAGATCTGCAAAGAATGTGGACAAGTTAAAATCTGAACAGCATTGTCGTGGGGCTGCCTCCTGTTTCTCCTGAGCAGGGAGCCAGTGGCAGGAGGACAGCCCTAGAGCCCAGGACAGGGCTGTGCCCACTCGGGGACACGTCTGAGGCCGGGACGGAGGAAGGCTACCTGCAGCCCTCCGGCAGCTCAGGGCCTCCACTGGCAGGGCCTTGGCTGTCTCCTGGAAGAGAGAAGAAATCATGGAGACTCTGGGGGATGCGCAGGCTGGGACCCCCGCCCTCCCCAGCCCAGGAACCACCAGGCTCTCAACCTCCTGCGAGCAGGAGGGGCCAGCTCACATCCTGTCCCCCTACCTGGGGAAGCCGCCCAGCCGCCATCTCCCTGCCTCCCTCCCTCCCTCCTTCCCTCCCTCCTTCCTTCCTTCCTTCCTGCCTTCCTTCCTGCCTTCCCTCCTTCCTTCCTTCCTGCCTTCCTTCCTGCCTTCCTTCCTTCCTTCCTGCCTTCCTTCCTTCCTGCTTTCCTTCCTTCCTTCCTGCCTTCCTTCCTTCCTTCCTTCCTGCCTCCCTTCCTTCCTTCCTGCTTTCCTTCCTTCCTTCCTTCCTCCCTGCCTTCCTGCCTTCCTTCCTTCCTTCCTCCTTCCTTCCTTCCTTCCGTCCTCCCTTCCTTCCTTCCTTCCTTCCTTCCTCCCTTCCTGCCTGCCTTCCTGCCTTCCTGCCTTCCTCTGCTACTCCACTCATTCAGCATACCTCTTGAATACACACTTTGATTGAGAAACCCTCTGCACCCCCCAAAGGGGGTGTTAATAATAATAATAATAATAACAGTTGCGATCCCCACGCTGGCCTGGCAGACACTGACTGAGGACCCAGTCCAGGGCCGTCCAGTGGAAATGGAACCTGAGCACATACATGGTTTTACGTTGTCTAGGAGCCACACTAAGAAAGGCGAAAAGAACCAGATGGAAATAACATAATAATTTGTTTAGTTTATCGTAGACGATGCTTGATTCACTATATAATCAACGTGAAATTGTGAATGAGGCATTTATTTTACGTTCTTTTCATGGTATTGAGTCTTTGGGACCAGGCGCCCCTAAGCCCCCAGCACAGCGCAATTCGCACTGGCCACGTTTCATGTGCCCATGTGGCCAGAGGCTGCCGTGTAGGACTGTCCCACACATGGGGCACCTCAGTGACAACTTCTGTCCTTGTGGGCCCTGCAGTCCGGTAGGGCAGACAGAAGCCACAGGTCCACAGAAGCAGTGCATTGCCACTTGGGGCTGCAAGAGCCCTGGGCGCCCCAGCCCCAGTGGGGGGGGCTGTTCCACATCTTCTCAGAGGGGCATGTGGTTCCCCCTCCCCTACAGCAACCGGGGGCCGGGAGAGGTGAGGGCCTTCCCTCTGTTCTGTGTAAAATCGCTTGATTGGGTTGTACTTTACACAATGCATCACACACCCACTCCAAGTGCACAGCTCAGTGGGGCTCCACCGTGTTCACGGATACGTGGACCCATCACTGCAGTCCATTGGGGAATACTTTCAGCCCTTCAAAAGGAGACCCTGCACCCCTTAGCCTCCAGCCCCGGCACCCCCAGCCCCTGGCAACCACCGGCCTACGGCTGTCTCCTCCCTGGGCTTCGTGTAAGTGGAACCACACAGTGTGTGAGTGCGTGCCCGGCGTCTTTCCCTCGGCAGGTTTTGTATTTCCTCTGGGTCGTAGCCTGTATCAGACATTCGGTTCATTTAATGGTGGTGTAAGAATACTTCATTGTATGCAGCCACAGTTTGTTAATCCGTTTGCCCGATGGTGGGCATGAGGCTTTACAGGTGAAGGCACAGGAAGTTAGGGAAGGAGAGCCCACCAGACCGGGGTGGGAGGGTCTGCCCTGCAGGGGGATCCCCGTCCCACAGGTAGATGGGCCCCTGGGTTTATGATGGGCCCTCTGGAGGTCCACACAGAAAAGCCACCAGAAGACACCAGGCATGGAATTAGTCCAGGCGGCTGAGCTGCCCGGGGCCACCAGAGGGGTCAGTTGCCGCCTTGCCTAGTATGGCTGTCCCCGGGGCGGAGGGGAGGACTGGTCAGGCTTGGAGCCCAGCTCTATTGGCAGGCGAAGATCCATGCTGGGTGGCAGTGACCATCCTGGGGGCTGGGTCCTTCCAGGAAAGCCCCTGCCTGGTCCCCAGGGGCAGGGGCCGTGGTGTTGGTAAGAACCTGCCACTTGTCACCTACCTCTCCCTTGGTCATCACCTGAATTTCCTCCAGGCTGGGCAGACTTCAGGAGAACATTGTCCCTACTGAAAAATTTCCTCCCCAGGCCAGAAGGAGATCTGGGGGCTGCCATGCCCTTGTCATGGACACACGGGGAATGTGTGCCTTTGGGTGGGCTGAGCTGGAGGGGACTCCAGGTTATGAAGCCCAGTCCTGCTTGGATGGAGAAAATATTGGGGTGCAGAGAGGGGCTGAGCCCCAGGCTGGGAGAGGCGGAGGAAGGCGCTCTCGTTTTTGCACTTGGAGGAGAGAGCGAAAGGGGCTGCTCTCTCTGCAGAGGGGCAAAGGGGCCCCTGCTCTTGCTTCCTGACCTGGTTCTGTCCCACCACGGGGCCCCAGGCCCTCGGCCCGCCAGCAGCAGCCCCCAGTCCACCCCCCCCCCCGGTCCCCGACGTGCTGACTTGCCACCTCATGGCTGGCTGGTCTCCTGTGTCGTCCACCACGGCCACCACATTGCCCTGCCTAGTCACCCCCACTCCATGCCTCGGTTTCCTCATCTACAAAACAGAGGTACTAGAAGTGCCCACCTCAGGCCTATAGACAGGGTTAAGTCAAACCTGGGAGCCGCCCTGACACAGATAAGGAACGGTTTCGGCATTGGCAGGCAGAGGCCACGCGGCCAAGGCCAGCCTCTCTGTCCCGTCTGCACCCGCCTCCTGCTTGGAGCCTCGATTAGGGAGCCTTGCCGGTGGGGTCAGATCTGCTCTGGATTTGGGGAATCACATCTTGGGCAGTGTCCCCTCCCTCACTGGGGCCCCCTTAATTAAGCTCCTGGTGGGGGCCAACCCGTCCCCATCCCTCGGACCCCACGGAGGGTGACCCGGGACACACCCACCGAGGGCAGCTCAGAGCTCCTACTCCTTCGGTGTGCGGCCTGGGGAGGAGCTGGGCTCCATGGCCCGGGGAGGGCAGAAGGGGTGGGCCGGGTGGAACTGCCCGCAGGAGGAACGGGGCTGCGGGCCATTCTGATGAAGATGGGAAAGCCCACTGACAGAGGCCCTTGGAGAGCGGCTTTGGGCTCAGCCACCGACCTGCAGCCCCCACTCAGCCCCCGACCAACGTGGCCAGATCTAGGGGCCAGATGGGGTCCCCCAGGACCTCTCGGGCATCCCCTTCACCAGAGCCCAGGGTGTGTCCACTCTGCACATGGGGACGTCCTCTGCCCCGACTCCTGGGGGCTGGGGTCTCCCCACTTTTTGCTATAAGGGGGACTGGAGGTGAGTATGTCCGGTGGGTGCTGCCCCTGGAGGGTACAGCTGGAGCATGGGAGGGTGTCCCAGGCTGGGGGCCACCCCACAGGCAGCTCCCTCCAGGTGTGCTCAGTGGAGCCCCGGAAACCCTGGCACCGGGAGGCTGATGGAGGGGGGAGGGCGAGGTGAATATGTCAGTTTATCCCCACGCAAGTAGTGACCTGTCAGGGTGGGGGGGACCAAGGAAATATTTGGGATGACGGAGCCGCTGGCCCTTTAAGGCTCCTGTAACAGGACACCTCCCTGACGGGACGGGCCTGGCTTCCACTCTCCAGCCTGACTGTGTGTCTCCCCTCCCTCCTCCCACTTCCCGCCAGCCCCAGTTCAATTTGCTGAGCAGTACCATGGACCAGATGGGCAGCCGGGCGGCCTCGGCCAGCCCCTACCCCCCAGAGCACGCGGCCAGCGTGCCCACCCACTCTCCGTACGCGCAGCCCAGCTCCACCTTCGACACCATGTCGCCCGCTCCGGTCATCCCCTCCAACACCGACTACCCCGGCCCCCACCACTTCGACGTCACCTTCCAGCAGTCCAGCACAGCCAAGTCAGCCACCTGGACGGTGAGTTGTGCCCCGGCTCTCAGCGGGCATCTGTGGGACGCAGGGCGGGGTGGAGGCGCGTCCCGGGCATGAGGGAGGGCCGAGCATGCCTGGCTGTCCAGCTGTCCACACAGGGTTCCCGCCTGGCCCGTGCCGCCCCACCGGGAGGAGCGTCAGGCAGGAGGCGGGTCTCAGGCTGGGCAGTCTGGGCGTGTTCACCCCTCGGACGTGTGGCCAGAGCTGGCCAGCCTCCCGCAGGGCCGCCGAGGGGATGGACGTGGCTCCCAGCGAGGTCCATGGGCAGCGGCCGGCCGTCTTCAACATGACGGCTCTGCCGGCATCTCTGTGCTCAGGTGGGGCTCTGCTTTGAATGTGCCCTGCCTGTGCAGGAGGCAGGAGCTTCTGAGGCCGGGTCCACGGAGGATGCCCCCTCCAGGCAGCGCATGGTTGGCAGGGAGCGTCCGGTGGTTGGCGGATGTGGGCTTTGCCCACACACACGGTCTCTGTGTTGTCATCTCCACGCACGGGCGTGAGACAGGGAGGTCGGGAGTGCCACAGCACTGCGGACTGAAGGTCCGGCCCCTGCTGGGACCGTGCCAACTTGGATGGCGTCCCGTGCACCTGCGACCTCTGAGAGCTGGGCCCTGTGCTACGTGCTTCGAGCCTGTAGTAACTCTTGAAACTGCCCAGCAACCCACGAGGTAGAATCTATTATTGTCCCATTGTACAGCCAAGGAAACCGAGTCACAGGGAAGGGAAGTGGCTTGCTCAGAGTTGCACAGATGCTAAGTGGGAGTGCTGGCATGGGAAGCAGGGGGCTGAGCTCCCGCCTCTGAGTCCCTAACCACAGGGCTGCACTGTCCCTTTTGCAGGTGGGAGAGGGGATGCCAGCCACGCCCACTGGCAGGGGAAAGGCTGCAAGGACACCGAGACCCCCGACAGGGTGGGGCAGGCAGGGGACTGGTGCCAAGGGCAGCCCCAAGGCCCTCTGTGTCTCCTGCCCACCCCCGCCCCGTGCACTCCTGGCAGTCCCCAGGGGCAGCACCACCTCCCCCAGGGAACAGCAGCCGTGTCCCCGCCCCTGCGAGAGCAGTGAGCAGGTGACCCCAAGGCTCTACCACTTTAAGATCTGAGAGCCCCGGTCCCCACTGACCTGCTGGCTGAGACTATGGTTTTCCCTGCTTTTGGGGGGCTGGAAGTGGGGCGGAGCCACACATAGCCTGGGTCAGGCTCTGCGTGGGCCAGTCCCAGATCTGGGATCCAGTGAGGCTGGTTCTGGTCCTTTGCTCAGGCTTTGGGCTCCGCCAAGCGCGGGCTCAGCCCAACTCCAGGGTCTCCATTGGCTGAGGGGCAGGGATCACTGTGGCCCCGCCAGGGCCCGTTTTCCTTACGTGTAAATTGCTGCTCCAGCGCTCCTTCTCATGGTGGTGCCGGGTGCCGGCTTAGAGGAGATGGGCCTGTGCGGGCTGAGCACAGCGGGAGCCAGCGACGTGTCCTCACTGTTATTTCCTTGGCGGGCAGGGTGGTGACGGAGCACCTGGAGGCCTGGTCCTCCTGGGCCTGCCAGAGGGTCCTCTCCAGGTTCTGCTGCCTGTGGGGTCCTGGTCCCCACACCTCAGCTTTGTGGTCTGGCTGGGTGATGGGAAGCCAGGTCAGGAGGCCCCCCTTGCATACCTCTGGTGACAGGAGGTTCACTACTGCTCCTAAGCCCTTTCTCTCCCCTGTAAGGGGAAGAGTCCTGGTCTCGCCACACTGAATTCTGTCGTCAGGGCCTGGCGGGCACTGTGGGGGTCCCAGCTGCCTCCCTCGCTGCTTTTGGTGGATGCTGGTGGGGTCTTTGCAGGGTCTGGGGGTCTTGGAGTGCCTTGGATGGTCTGAGCTAGGCCCAGAAGGAATGCGAGCTGCCTCTCTGCTGGCAGCTTCCCCCATCTGGGGGGCCCTTCACTGCGGCCGCCAGGGGAGTGGCCACGGGGCTGCAGGGGCTCATGGCTTGGGCACAGTTGTCCTGCCCTATGTGGCCCCATAGAGGTCATTTGCCCAGGATAGAGGCAGCCCTGACCAGCCACATCAGGGGGCAAGGAAAGGCTCAGCTGTACCCACTGGCTCTGTCTCCAAGCCCAGCCCCACGCCTCCCCATGCAGGAGCAGCAGCCCAAGGCTCTCTGCCCTGGGAGCTGAGCAGAGGGGAGGATGCTGCCACCAGCACCCACAGCGTCCCTCCTAGCCCTTATCAGCGCAGGGGGTAGAGGTGGGACAAACATTGATAATGAGATTTTTGGCACCTCGGTTCTCTGGGAGCAGGCCCCCCACTGGCTCCTTTCCCTGCCCAGGGAGGGGGTGGACGGGCTGACAGTGCAGGATGGGACCACTGGCGACCCACCTGCTCACAGCTCTGGGTGTCCGACCGCGGGCGCTGCCCAGACTTGCTGCCCAGGCCTCCTCGGCAGGCAGTGGGAGCTCCCGCCACGCCGGCTGGCTGGTAACTGATAGATAATTCTTATTTTTCTCAAGTACAATTCCAAATTGACTGCTGCCTTCACTCCTCTTCCCGCTCAGGAAAAACACCCTCACCAGCCCCCAAGGGACAGCAGCTGTTAATGGGGTCTTTGGCTGAGGCCCTCGCAGGTTGCCCCAGCCAGGCAGTTCATCTGCCCTGACCAGCTTCCCTCAGACATCACATCTCACACCTGTGATCCTTGGGCACCGGAGGGCCTGGAGCTCTCAGCTCGCAGGCCTGCATGTGTGTGCTCACATGCAGACACAGCACACACGTGTGGACAAGTGCACGCACATACCCACATGCACACGTGCAGGCCTCTCCTGGTCGCTGCCCAGGGTTCTGACGTCCCCCCAGCCCCACAGGAGGCCAAGAGGAGGTGGATCTCAGGTAACTGAGCAGCCGGAGGAGGGGCTGGTGCTCCCCTGCCAGGAGGCTGCAAACCAGGGACCAGGACAGGACAGGGTGAGGTGGGAATTTGGCAGTGGGGGTGCTGCCCCGGGGCAGGGGGGAGCGCCCCACCAATGCTGCCTGCTGTGCGCAGTCCTGGCTGTTTCAGGGCCCATCTGGGCTTTGGGGAGAAGCAGACACCGTGAAGGCACCGTGACGAGCGAGGCCCAGTGCCCTTGGGCACTGATGTTTCTTGGGTCCATGGACGGTAGAGCCTTTGTCTCTGTTTCACGCCCTCCCTGGGATCCTGGGGCATCAGAGCAGGGGCAGGGCCCTCAGCAGTGCTCAGCCTGGGCCCTGGGTCTGACGGCCACTCCTATCCCAGGGTCCCCCACGGGTTGGCAGTGATGGGGACGGCGGGTGACAGGAGGCCCGAGGAGCAGAGAGTTGGAGTGGCACAATGAGAAGGGTTGTCTGGACGCTGTCCAGCCCAGCACAGCCTCTTCCAGCTCCCAGGCTGCGCCTTGCCAGGGAGGAGGGCAGTGCCTCTCATTTAGGAGGTTTGTGGGGAGGCTCCAAGGCCAAGCAGGAAGGCTTGGTGTGGTTGGAGTCCTGGCCAGCCACGGGGCCACCTCCAGGGGGCCGAGTGGCCCTGCCAACAACTGGCAGGGCAGGCAGCCTGGACGGGTGTGACTACGGTGAAGTTGTACAGGTGCCATGGCACAGCTCGTCCCTTGGGACCTCCAGACAGCCAGACAGCCTGGACGTAGCCCCCGAATGACCTCCAGACCAGGCAGGGTGTGTGTGTGTGTGTGTCAGTCCTGGGGGCTGGCGCCACCCTCCGGCCCCGGGAGGCACGTGTGTGTGGAAGGCAGGCAGGCGGGAAACACAAAGGCTGCACAGGTTCCCTGGGAGGAAGGCGGCTGAGTCAACGCTAATGGATTCGGGAGAAAACTTTCCAGCCCCTCGGAGGTTTGCAGGCAGGAAAATAATAGCAGAGGTGTCCCAACATGACCGCGGTATCAATTGCGTTATCCTAAAAGTTTATGGAATGCATAAGTGGAATTAATACCTTTTACTGGCACCAGGAGCAATTATGCGTGTTTAAGCCGAGGGAAGCGTCCTAACAGTGTTTATTGTGGAGATGAACCGCGGATCATTAGGGGGGACGAGAGCACTTGGAAAGATCACCACAATTGCTGGCACTGAGTGGAGTTCTGCTGGGGGGGGGGTCGCGCCCCGCTGGCCTGGCCTGGCTGGGGTCAGAGCCCCCGCTTATGGCCTGAACTGGGATCAACCTCTCCTCTCTCCACCCTTTCCAGCAGCTGGGGTAGCCCCTGGGCCTGGAGGTCACAGACACAGAACCTGGCCTTGGAGCTGCGTAGGGCTGGGGAGGGCAGCCTTTGGGAGACAGCAGTCAATCCCACAGGTTTGGGGCTGTGGGGGTGGGGGGCGGGGTGGGCACAAAACAATCCAGGTTTTACGAGGAATCATCTAGTCTCTGGAATTGTTTCCAACATGGGGACAGGCCCGTGGGCCCTGGGTGTCTGATCGTAGCACTGACCATAACATGGCAGGGCCCCCACGTCGCAGGTCCCAACTTAAGCACCCTGGGTGCTTTGCGGATGAGGAAACCAAGGCTCATAGAAGGCAGGTCACTAGGTCACCTGTCAGCACAGGGCGGGGCTGTGCTTGGCCCCTGGTGACTGGCTTAGCAGCCGCTCGCTCCACAGGGGTCAGATGTTAGAAGACAAAACTCTGCCTCCATGCTTCACTGGACACTTGCAAGGTTCACTGAAAAGCTCAATTCCATCCAACTGGAATTAAAAGCTAAAAAAAATGCCCACCCCCACAAGTTCCCAAGCCCATGAGAGACCATGGGCTCCTGTCCCACTGGCCGGGAGTGAAGTTGACTTAGAGAAAATAGATGGCACTCCCTGCTTTCCAACCACAAGGTGTAGCCTCAACTGCGGTCCTGAACTGGCAACTTAGCTGCAGCTTCTGTGGCAGAAAGGTCAGAGGCAGGGGGGCCGATGTGGCAGCCCTCCAGAGAGGCCACCCTGAGCATCGGCCACAGCTGGGCCGTAGCCCGGCCCCCCTCCGCCACTACCCACAGCCGCGTGCAGCCGGTCCAGCTCCAGCCCTGCGGCCGTCCCAGCTGGGCCCGCCCACACCAGACCGGCGGCAGTGTCCAGGGTGGTGACCCACGGTCAGAGGCTCCGGGGGCGGTCCTGCGAGCGGGAGGTGCTGCTGACCCCAGCACGCAGCCCAGGTGGTCTGACCCTTGCTATCATCATGGCTGACAAGGCCAGGACAGCTCAGAAGATAGAAGCGAGGTGGGAGTGACGGTGGTGGGGGCTCCTTCTCCCACAGGCAAGCGGGTCCGCCCTGCGGCGGGCAGAGCCGGGCGGGTCGCCATCCCCATCCTGGGTCGTTCTGTGGCCTGGCCCACAGCCCTGCTGGCTGGGTCCTTGCCCATAGGCCAGCCAGGGGTGCCCACTGCAGGCAGGGATGCCGCCTCCTCCAGCTGGCAAAGTCAGAAAGCAAGCTCACGGGCAGAATCACCTGTACTTGGACCAGGCTGAGGCTGAGCGTGGCGCGATGGACGGCCTTGGAGTGGGAGTTCTGAGGCTGCCTGAAAGCCCAGCTCTGTCTCCAAGGACCGAGAACACATCCTGCTGACCCCTCCGGCCTCTCCTCTGGGCCCGGCCGTCTCCCGCTGCCCAGCCTTCTGGTGTGGGCCTCAGGTCCTGACCCACTGGCCTGCTGGGCCGTCACTCTGCACCACAGACCTGATGCCCACTGCCTCTCTCCTGGGCCAGCTCAGTGCACACCTGCTGCCCACACCCCGCACCCAGGTCTTAGCCCAGGACTGAGCCCCTGGAGGTGTCCTCTGCCAGCCTGCAGCCACACGTGGGCTGAGCAGGCACAAGGCCCGTGGTTAGGGGCATGGTGTTTCCAGGCCACAAGGGTCCTGGGGACCCCTGCTCGGCAGTTGGGGCCCTGGTGGAGGACATCTCAGGGCAGGCCTCCTGGCTCCTGAGGGGTGTGTCCACGCCAGCCCAGACCCGCCTCTCCAGAATGGGCAGCTTCCTGTCCATAACCTCTGGGGACACGCCCGGACACTGCTGAGGGGCACTTGGCACCCACAAAGCGTGTTTCCACCTCCTGTTCACCCTCCTCTGGTCTCCTGGTGAGGGGACCCCTGGCCGTCAGCTTGCGTGGGGGTGTCAGCTGATGCACCTGTGCCTGCTCCCGGCCCAGAGCTGCTGGGGGATCTCGGCAACCTCATTGATCAGGCACATCTGCTGGGCCAGGCACTGGCCCCATAGGCCTCCAGGAGCTCCCTGCAGCCTCCAGCCACCAGGCCTGGGGCCAAGTTGGGGAGTTGCCCGGGTTTCCTTGTGCGTGGATCTTCACTGCCCTTTGACTTTGGGTGCTGCAAAGCAGGCAGGGGCGATTGTCACAGGCACCCCACCTCCTCTTCAGGCTGGTGGCTTCACTGTGACCCCCATCCAGGCCTCCCTTACATCTGTCAGAGCCCACCCCATGCTCCCAGCAGTTCTCCCGTGAGTGAAGACACAAGAGTGTGGCAGTAAGACTGTGCAGGGAAGGGTGGGAGCCCCCATGAGGGGCTGGAGCTAAGTGTCTGGTGGCTTAGGTCACCTCGGGAGACCCCTCCTGACCAGGCAGGAGAGTAAGGGTCCCTCACCTGAGGGGACTGGCATCGGGGGCTGGTGACCCAGGTTCCCTGTGAGTCTCGGGGGGTCTCTCTGTGAACCCACAGAGCCTCTTGCCCTATTGCCAAGCATTCTGTGGAGCAGCCATGGAGCTCTACTAGGGTGAGGCGCTCTGGCCTCAGGGGTCCTCCGAGGGGCCGTGACCCAAGAGAGGAGAGAACTGTGGCTCTGAACACGCATACACACACAGGCACGCACACATGGAAAGCTGATAAAAGTGGACTCTAAAAAAATCATTTAGAAAATAAAGGCCCCCACTGCAGCCCCGTCTTCCAGAATCTGTTGTAACAGAGTCACCCAAGCTGGTTAACGGTATTTGCGGTTTGCAAGATGCTACACGTCCCTGGAAAATGACAGACAAGTTATTATCACCTCTCCTCTGTCCTCCTGCCCAAACCTGCCCGTGCCGGGCACCCAGCTGCTGAGGAGTGGGCGCAAGGAAATTAACAGCCGCTGTGCCGAGCCCGCCATGCTCGCGCTCAATGCCCCCGCCTCCCGCCCCAGCCCTGCTGGCAGCGGCGCCCAGCCAGACAGGGCCATCGCGGGCTGCGGGTGGGGGTCCAAGGAGAGAAGCTGGTGGGGGAGGGCAGGGATGGGCATACCCAGCGCTTGGGCAAACCATTTCCTGTAAGCATGAAGGAATACACGCATCCCAGGGCAGGCAAGTCTAGACGGCTCTGTGTCAAGAGCCGAAGATAAATAAGATTTTATCAGCTCAGAATCTGTTGAAACACATCCATCTAGCGGTTCTAGGGAAGGAGAGGCGGGAGGGGGGTTGGGAGAGCGGAAGTGTCTCCACATGACCTTTCCATCAGAGCAGACGAGGACCCAGGAGGCCTCCTCCCTGGCGGGTGCTCGCTCTGGGAGGAGAGGGAGCAGCTGAGGCTTGTCCCTCTGGGCCCTTCCCCGCTCGGGTCCCACTCTGCTCGCCCCAGGCCCGGCCACCGCAGGCTCCCCCCTCCCCCACAGCCACCTGTGTCGCCACCTTGCCTGGGTGGGGGCTGGCAGGTGTGTGTGCCCGAGGGCCACCTGAGCAGACAGCCGGGGCAGCACCCACTGCGGGGAGCAGGACCGGCCGAAGGCCCGCGGTGGCCTCACCCAGCAAGCAGAGGGCGGGAGGGCGCCCTCCTTTCTCCACCCGGGGCCTGAGCCCTTTCGCTGCGCGCCCAGGTGAGGACTTGCCCACCTGGGCGGCTCCGCGCTTCCAGGCAGCCCAGCTGCGGGCGGGGCGGGCCGCGCGGTACCAAGGACAGCTCCCCACGGCTCCTCCCCGGGGCGGGGCGCCCAGGGCGCGCCCCCGGCCTGTCACCCTCGGAGCCGCTCTTCCTACGTGTCCCCGCGACCTCGTGCGGGGAGTCCGGACCCCACAAGCACTGCGGGGCCCCCCACCCTGCCTGGGCTTCAAGGGGACTGGTGCACCGTCCCTGCCTGGGCTCAGCGGAGAGCGGCCCTGAGGCCCATCCCCTCTGTCTGCCGGAGCTGCTGCCTCTGCGGGAGAAGGGAGACCTAGGCTTCCGAAGGCCCACTGTTCAGACCCCTGGGGCGATCAGGGGGCTGCCACAGGCGCCTTGGCTCAGCTCCGTCCTGGAGGTGAACCCAGCTCCATCCCTGGAGGAGCTCAGCTGATGAGCCAAAGCGGCCTACCTCCCTGGGCCTTCCCCCGTGGGCTGTGTTGGGGCTGCCCAGGAATGCGGCTGGCCACAGACCCCTGTCACTTCCGGCCCACCCGCTCTAGCCCACCTGGGCCCAGCCTTGGTGGGCCTAATGACCCATCTCAGGTCATGGGCAGCACAAGGTCAGAGAACTAATGGGGTCCTGTGCATGTCAGCCGAGTGGGGCCCATCGGCTCCTGCGCCTCCCCACCCGCGGCCTCTCTGAGGGTCTGCATGCCTCCTCCGCAGCCCAGGTCACTGCACTCACGGGACACCTTCCCAGGCACAGGGCGGTGGGCTGCCCTGGGCTCCAGGGACCTCAGGGGATAGAGCCTCCGGGAGGGGGCAAGCCCCGTGGGCATCTCATTCCCATCTGCAATGGGAGAACGAGGGGGCTCATCCTGAAATCAGTGCCGAGGAAAAGCTCAGCAGGGTCCGAATCCCCAGAGGGTGGGAGACCCAGCCCACTTGTCACCATGCCCCCGGAACCCCACCCCAGGGATCCCCGGAGGGCGGGAGACCCAGCCCACTTGTCACCATGCCCCCGGAACCCCACCCCAGGGAAAGGTCGGTGTTTCAGACAGGGAGGGTTTGCTCACACTGCACGGGCCCAGGGCACTTGCTCCTGGGAGTGTCAGCCCTCTCTCTCCTTGTCTCCACCTCCCTTGCTTTTCCTGCACTTGGACTTACAGAGGATGCGAGGCCCTGAGGGCCCACTGTGACCCTTGCTGGCCAGAGAGACAGCTCCGGCAGCCAGTGGGGACCTTCTGTGTG
Organism: Aselliscus stoliczkanus; assembly: GCA_033961575.1. NCBI lineage: Eukaryota > Metazoa > Chordata > Mammalia > Chiroptera > Hipposideridae > Aselliscus > Aselliscus stoliczkanus. The sequence goes on along the minus strand of CM066730.1, from coordinate 180,953,062 downwards.
GGGGTCCGTTCAGGGTGCCAGGCCACCAGCTCCCTTGGCAAAGGTGGGCTGGGACCAGCTCCGTCCTGGTTCTGCCAGCAGCTCCCTGTCTCTGGCCTGTTTCCCCTACGGTACCATGGTGAGGAGTGACAGGGCTCTCCAGGGCCTTGTGGCTGGGGTAACTCTGAGCCACTAGGGCTTGTGGGGGCACAAGGGGTATGGGATTGGGACAGAATCCTGTGACTCTCAGACCCGGAATGTTTCCCCCCTTCTCCCTGGGGCAAAGGGGCATGAGGAGCCTTGGATTGGTCCCCAGGAGCCGATCGCTCGTAGTCACCCAACTTGGAAATGAGCTTGGTGCCCTGTGGGCACCAACAGCGTCACCTGTGAATTCCTGAGTGGGCCTGGGTCCTCGAGTGGGCGACCTGGACCCCCAGCCACTGGGGCAGGAAGCTCAGGCTCCTAGGCCGTCATGGTCACAGCCTGCCCACCCATCCCAGGGGCCAAAACCAAGCCCCAGCCATTAGCCCCTCCCACTCCATGTTCCAGGGGCTCCCTCCCCAAGCTCAAGTGCACAGGGGACCTGGCCCATCCGAAAATCATGTTTCCTCTGCACAAATGTCAGAAAAGCCTCCAAGTCAGCAGGGAGTCTCTTAAAACCTGAGACTCCATGCTGCAAACAACCACTTCAAACCACTGCAGTCTAGGGGCTTAAGGTTCACCGTGGGAGCAGCCGCCCTGGACTTGGGCAGCTCTGGCCCCAGCCTCCCCGCCCCCCAGAGCAGCACACCCTCCTGATTTCTTTGTGTTTACTGTCCTCATCCCAAAAATGAACATCATGGTACCAACCTGTGCAGCCGGTGAGACCCACACAGAAGGCGCCCAGGCCTGGTTGCGGCGGGCGCCAGAGCAGCTGCTCTCATAGCGCCCAAACCAGCCGCGGCTGCTGCGAGGGCCGGCCATCCCCGAGCTCGGGGAAGGGGGCCCTGACTGCGGCGGACAGCCAGGCGCTCCCCGCGGGTGGAGCTGGGGCTGCTCCTCATCCCGGCCCCTCCCCTCCAGTACTCCCCCCTGCTGAAGAAGCTGTACTGCCAAATCGCCAAGACGTGCCCCATCCAGGTCAAGGTGTCCGCCCCGCCGCCCGCGGGCACTGCCATCCGCGCCATGCCAGTGTACAAGAAGGCGGAGCACGTGACAGAGGTCGTGAAGCGCTGCCCCAACCACGAGCTTGGGCGGGACTTCAACGAAGGTGAGCCCCAGCGCCGGTGCCCAGGGGCCTGGGGACAGCAGGGCTGGTGGGAGAGGCTGACTGTGGGCCCAGCTGCCCCTGCAGTTCCTCCCAGTGCCCCCCGGGGCCTCACGCGCAGGTGCCCACAGCAGGGCAGGGCAGGGCTGTTGGCCCAGACGCCCCGAGTGCGCCAAGGCTGCCGGCCTGAGGCCAACCTGCCAGGCCCAAGGGGCCCGGCCTTGTGGACCCAAGTCTGCAGTGATGCGCTGGGCAGCAGGGCGGCCCCGGGCTGGGCGCCTGTCTGAAGCAGCTTCCCCCCCGGCAGGACAGTCTGCCCCCGCCAGCCACCTCATCCGTGTGGAGGGCAACAACCTCTCGCAGTATGTGGATGACCCGGTCACTGGCAGGCAGAGCGTCATGGTTCCCTACGAGCCTCCGCAGGTAGGCTGGGCCAGGTGGGGCTGGGCGCTCAGCCAGTCATGGGGTGGGGCTCGCAGGCAGAGACCCCCGTGTCACTCGGCCAGCACACTTGTTTATGTCTTATCCCCAAACAAAGTCCTGCCGTGAAGCTCCTTCCTCACCCTCAAGGTCCCACCCCCGCCTGACCTGGCCCTTGGGCCCCTCTAGGCACTGGCTCCCCATCTATAGTGGGGAGTGGGCCCGTCCACCTCTGAGCTCAGCCCTCGTCTGTCTCCTCTTCCCGCCTGTCCATTCCCCTTACGGGGCTCGAGGGTGGAGGGCCAAGGCCTGGAGGACTGGAGTCTGTGGGATGGAGAGGGAGGGCAAGGGAGGAGGGGAGGAGGGAGACCCACGGTCAGGGGCTTGGCACATGTAGGGCCTGGAGGGGAGGGGGGAGGCTGGAAGTGCAGGGGGGCTGCAAGAAGTGGGCAGGGGTGGCGAGACCCCACGGGGTCTGACCTTGACCTGAAGGCATCAGAGGTTCTGAGAGTGCCACTCTGCGGCTAATGGGGGGCCTAGCTGGGGCGAAGGACTGAGAGTGGAGAGAAGTAAGGGTGGAGGGGCCAACAGGCAATGGTGGGATGGGGGGCAGCACAGGAGGCGGGCAGTGGGTCCCAGCTCGGGCCCTGTGCGCCCCAGGGTGAGTAGGCGACCTTTCCTCTACCTGGTTCTGCAAGCATCCCCTAGACCCACAAAGCTATACCTGGTCCCTCAGGCCTCCAGCCCTCTACCTCACATCCTAGGATCCCCTGGCCCTAAGAACAGCCCTTATGTCAGTGGGACCAGGGTCCGAGGTGAGGTGTGACCACCCTGCCCGTCCACTCTCCCCGGTGCCAAGACTGACCAGGAAAGCTGGGCTTTGCCGCCCCCTGGTGGCTGCCACATGCCAAAAGTTTTGTGAAAGGCTAGGTTTTCCTAGGCCAGTGATGGATGCCAATATCCCGACCCAGGGAGACCATGACAAATGTCCATTTTGTGGTCCCACGTGGTCAAAGGTCATGGCTCATGTCTCAGCACCCTGGGAAATGGCTGTGTGCTAGGCTTGGGGTCCACCTGGACAGCTCTGGTCCCTTCCTCTGCCAGGGCAGTGCAGTGCACCCTTCTGCCCAGGAGGTCTACAGTGTGCAAACACACACCTGTGCCCACAGAGGCCTGGCACATGCCTACTTACACCAGCCTCCAGGACTTGATCTCCAGGGGAGATGGTCGGGGCAATCAGACCATAACACTCTAGTCCACCCAGGAGCAGAGGCCAGGTTTGAGTTCACTTGGTACCCAAAGCCGCACTGCAATTGACACTCAGCGAAATGCATGAATGGAGAGGTGCATGGGTGTGTGTGTGGGGGGGATGGATGGATGGAGGATGGATGATGGATGGATGGAGGATGGTGGATGGAGGATGGATAGCCGATGGAGGATGGATGGATGGTGGATGGATGATGGGTGGTGGATGGATGGATGGATGGATGGATGGATGGATGGATGGATGGTAAATGGATGGATCGATGGATGGATGGATGGATGGATGGATGGATGGATGGATGATGGATGGATGGTGGATGGAGAATGGAGGATGGATGGATGGATGGATGGATGGATGGATGGATGGATGATGGATAGATGGATAGATGATGGATGGATGGATGGTTGGATGGTGGGTGGGTGGATGACAGAGGACCACAGGGCATGGTCCAGCCCCCCAAGCCTACCCAGAGCCAGGACCAGATCGGAGGGATGGATGCTTCGAAGGCCAGGAGCCCCTGCCTTAGTGGGGTGGGGCCTGCGTGCTGACTCCACAGCCCTCGCCCACCTCCCCTGTGTAGGTGGGGACGGAATTCACCACCATACTGTACAACTTCATGTGCAACAGCAGCTGCGTGGGGGGCATGAACCGTCGGCCCATCCTCATCATCATCACCCTGGAGACCCGGGAGTGAGTCTGCAGCATGTGGGATGGGGAGCAGGGTCTCGGGCCTGGTGTGGAGACAGACCAAGGGCAAGGAGTGGTGCGGCCCCATGGGGAGTTTGGGGAGGGGCCCTGCAGGGGCGCTGCTGGGAGGGTGGTACCTCCCCTGGCTTCAGGGGCTGCTGGGAGGGACCTGGGGTCCCAGAGCAGCTGAGCACTCAGTCCTGACCCCGTGGCCCATTACAGTCTGAGGTGGGCGGGGAGGGCGGGCAGGGCTGGGGGACCCGAAGTTCATGGTGCTGGCTGTGCCCCTGACAGTGGGCAGGTGCTGGGCCGCCGGTCCTTCGAGGGCCGCATCTGTGCTTGTCCTGGTCGAGACCGCAAAGCCGATGAGGACCATTACCGGGAGCAGCAGGTCCTGAACGAGAGTGCCACCAAGCATGGGGTCGCCAGCAAGCGCGGTGAGCAGGGCCGCCACACAGGACGCGGCCAGAGCTGCCTTGGGGACTTAGGTGAAATGCCGGCAGGGAGCATCGCGAGCCTGTGTCCAGGGCACAGAGCCAGCCCCGCCCACGTGGCCACCCCTGGGTCCAGCTCCATCCAGCATGGGGGGCAGCCCTGGGCTTGCATATCCAAGGGCGCTCTGGTCTCTGGGCGAAGGTCAGCTGGCGTGGTGTGGCTGGTGTGCTGTCGGCCTCGCCTGCGTCGGCCCCCCTCCCGGCCGCTCACGAAGCTTCCCTCCCTGGCCTTCCAGCCTTCAAACAGAGCCCCACTGCCATCCCCACCCTGGGCACCAACGTGAAGAAGAGACGGCACGGGGACGAGGACATGTACTACATGCACGTGAGTGTGTCCCATGTCCGCAGCCCAGGCTGGGGCAGCCAGAGAGGGGGCCCGGGGGCAGCAGGGGCGGCAGGAATGGCCTGTCACACCCTGAGGGCTGCGACCGGGGATCTGCAGGTGGCAGGTCCACCAAGGGAGAGCCAGACCAGACGGCCAGACCCCAGGGAAGACCAGGTGGGCTGGGGGGCAGCTCTGAATGATATGGTGCCAGAGGTGGGTGCAGCGTGTGGGATGATGCGAGTCCCCGTCGGGGGGACTCCAAGTGGGGGTGCAGCGTGTGGGATGATGGGGACCCCATGGGGGGTGGAGAACGAGCATTAGGAACCCCATTGTTTTTGAGTCTCGCAGGCCGATCACTGTCACCCAAGGTTACAGGACTGTCACGTGATGTGACCACGCCAGCTGGTGGGTAAAATCACCACGGGCTTGGCTAGGACTGGTCTTCCAGTATGCGAGCTTTTCACTTTTCGAGTTAAGGATGAGTCCCTTGTTCTAAACACCCCTATTTGTTGGTTCCTGCTGGGGAGGAGAGGGTTCAGGGGGGTGAAGGCTCAGGGCAGGAGGGGTGGGCGTGGTCTGCGTGGACAGAGGAGGCGGCCACCTGCTCCTGGGAAGGAGGAAAGAAGGAGCAGGGCCCCCTAGCCTATGGGGTGCCGGGGAACGCACAGAGCTGCAAGCCCAGGACCCCCGAGGCAGCCAGCGGGGGTGTGGGCCCGGAGGAGTCCCACATGCACCTGGGCACAGTGTCGGCCTCTCTGCTCAGGTGCGGGGCCGGGAGAACTTTGAGATCCTGATGAAGGTGAAGGAGAGTCTGGAGCTGATGGAGCTGGTGCCACAGCAGGTGGTGGAGTCCTACCGGCAGCAGCAGCAGCAGCTCCTGCAGAGGCCGTGAGTGCAGCCCCTCCCGCTGGGTCAGGGTGCCACCGGTGCCAGCAGCAGCAGACATCCCTCCTGAATACATGGCCCCCAGGCCAGGCAGCGAGGCCTGCTGGCGTCTCCTCGTGGGAACCCTTTCTTAACCACCGTGGTCACGGCCATCACTACACTTTCTGTCCCACCAGTGGGGTCCCCCTAAATGTCTACTGAGTGGGGGGCAAGGAGTGGGCAGTCGGAGTGATGCCAACCACCAATACTGAGGCGCCCCCACCTCCCTCCCACTCACAGCCAGGGTCCTGTTGACAGCAGGCCAGTGGCCATGTGTGGGCAGGGAGGCTGGGTGAGGAGAGGCACTGACACCTCAGCTCGGGGTCTCCATGCCCCTGTGGCAGGGGCACTATGTGGAGGTGACCTGATGGGAAGAAGCTGCCTGTGCTCTTCCCAACACGAGTTGTCACTTTCTGAGCAGGGGCCACCTGCAGCCTCCGTCCTACGGGCCAGTCCTCTCGCCCATGAACAAAGTGCACGGGGCCGTCAACAAGCTGCCCTCGGTCAACCAGTTGGTGGGCCAGCCTCCCCCGCACAGCTCAGCAGCCGGGCCCAACCTGGGGCCCATGGGTGAGTCTCAGGCACTGGGGACCCAGGGGGGTTGGGGAGGCCCAAAGGGTGGGCCTGGCTCCAGACACTTTTGCCCAGCTCAGCACCCACACACGGGACTCTCGACAGCTGCCTCCCTCCAGCCGCTCTGGCCCACTGGCAGGAGGCGGGGCCACGGATGCTCTCCTCTGTCCTTTCTGACCTCGGGGGGCTGCGCCTTTGCCTCTGACAGTGCAACCCACCTCTTGCCAGGCCCCGGGATACTCAACAACCACAGCCACGCCCTGCCAGCCAATGGCGAGATGAGCGGCGGCCACAGCTCCCAGCCCGTGGTCTCGGGGTCCCACTGCACCCCACCTCCTCCCTACCACGCTGACCCCAGCCTGGTCAGGTACGTAGGCCGCTCCTGGGCCCTGCCACTAACACACTAACCTCGGCCTCATTGCGACTCCCAGCCGAGTGTCCTCAGCCAGGAGGCAGTGCCTGCATGCTGCCCTGCCTGGCCCTGCGTCTCAGCCGCTCTGCCCTCTGGAGAACTGACAAGAGGCAGAGAAAATCTTGACAGGGGGTGTCCAACAGGTGCTGGGGGCAGGGAGCCCCAAAGCCAGGGGTTCCTTGGAGCCTGTGCCGTGGGAGAGCATGTCCGTGACGCTGTAGGCACGTGGGCAGGGGTGGCCAGGAGTCGCCCTTTAGAAAGCAGTGCCCACCCAGCGAGGCCACACAGCCGGTCCTTGGAAGTTAATGCTATTGGGGCATCCCAGTGCCGGGTAGCCCCTCCCGCTCGGGAGCTGTAACCTTTCTCTTGCTTTAATAAAATCCTCTGCTACAAACTTTAAAAAAAAAAAGAAAAAGAAAAGAAAATGCTATTTTATTTCGCGAATTCTCTCTGCAGTTTTTTAACAGGACTGGGGTGTCCAAACTGCGTCGAGTATTTCACCTCCCAAGGGTTACAGAACATTTACCACCTGCAGAACCTAACGATAGAGGTAACAGCCCCCAGCCCTCGCCCCACACCCGCGGGCCCAGTGCACAGGGTCCCGTCATGTCTTTCTGGGCGGTCACGCTGCTTACTGTTCTCAAAGTCTGTGGGGCGGAATCTGTGAAATTTGGGAAGTCATTCTTCACAAGCCCACTCTGCATCCTCACCTCTGGCTTCCGTGCTGAAATCCACTCGGGAGTCGGGGCAAGTCCAGCTGTGCAGGTGGTGGGCTCGGTGGGATGACCCCCGGGCCTCCGGCAGCTGGACTGACCATGTGAACCCGAGTTTTCTCTCGTGCCTGCATCTCTGGCACCCGGGGGCCAGGCTGCCTTTGATTTGGGGAGACAGGCTATTTTCAAGGCACAAAGAATTGCTGAAAGCAAAGGCCAGGGGACCTTGGAACTGGTCTAGATCAGCGCCCTTGACATGGGGAGAAACGCAGGCCCAAAAAGTAGGATGCACGACACGCACCGCTCTGGGTCTGCTGTGGGGGGGGGGGTGCAGCATCCTGGCATCGCCTAGACCTTGGGTCAAACAAGAATGCCGCCACAGCGTTTCTCCTAAACTCTGCAGGGCTGACCTTGCTGGGGGGCCAGACATGGGCTGTGTCAGAGGGAACTGGGGCCACTGGCTCAGAGGGCGGCCATGTCAGCATCTACTAATGTCCTGGTGGCTGGCAGCTGGGATGGTAGCTGGCTAGCTCAGTGTTAACCTTCGCCTCACCGGCATGATGCGTGCGCTTGCTGTGTGTTGGGGGGATAGGATCGTAGTGATCATCTCTGGTCCCAAGGGGCAGAGAGAGGAGCAGCCCTGCCGGAGGCTGGGGACAGGCGGTCCCTCCAGGGCCAGGGCTCCATCTGTCACTCTGACTGGACAGGGTCCCAGGCACCCAGGAGTGACCTCACTCCTACACACACGTGTGCACTAGCTCACACAGGTCACTTTTTAGCTCTCCTGCCACCTCTGTTGAGGCCCCAAGGCTGGGGAGTGGCCAGGCCTTCTGCACCGGCTGGGTCAGGCACTACCCCCGCTGTCAGGTTCTAGGACAGACTGAGGCCTCCCTGCTGGTCCTGGGGGCGCTCCGCATCCGCAGGGTGGGCCCCAGGCGGCCGTCCGGGAGGGAGAGCGGGGCAGGGCCTCCGCGTGGCTCCACCTCTAACGGGAAGCGTGCGCGGCCCTTGCAGGACCTCGGGGCCCTGAAGATCCCAGACCAGTACCGGATGACTATCTGGAGGGGCCTGCAGGACCTGAAGCAGGGCCACGACTACGGCGCACAGCAGCTGATACGCTCCAGCAGCAATGCGGCCACCATCTCCATCGGCAGCTCGGGGGAGCTGCAGCGGCAGCGAGTCATGGAAGCCGTGCACTTCCGCGTGCGCCACACCATCACCATCCCCAACCGCGGCGGCCCCGGCGGGGCGGCGGGCACGGGCCCCGACGAGTGGGCGGACTTCGGCTTCGACCTCCCGGACTGCAAGTCCCGGAGACAGTCCATCAAGGAGGAGTTCACGGAGGGCGAGGCCAACTGAGGGGCAGGAGGGCGCACGCAGCCGGGCACCCCACGGGCAGCGCCCCGGACCCGCGGGGAACGCAGCCTGCGCGTCTGCGGCCTGGAGCTCCAGAAGCCTGGCTTTACCTTTTCCTTTCTGTCCAAAACTGCCCTGGGAGGCAGGACTTCGGGCTGTGCCCACAGAAAGACTAGGTCCAGCCTTCCCCGGCCCCCAGGCCGCCGAGGACAGTGGCACTGGCTGGTGGGGACCCTGGAGCCGCCGAAGGCGCGCTGAGGCCCGTTGTTTGGAGCCAACGGGGCCTGGCTCCTCCCTGCTCCATCTTCCCTGAGGACCCCGCTGCTCCTACACGAGGTCCTTCGAAATCAAAAGACCACCCTCTCTGCTGATGGACTGCCAAGAAGTATTCTCCGACGTCTCCTGGATCTGGGTAGCAATGAGCGGCTCAGTGACTGTATCCAAAACACCTACTTTCAGGTAAAAACTCCAGACTCTCTGTCCGAGGCTGGGGCTTGAGGGTCCGTCTGTCCCTGGCACCAGCTGCTCCAAACCAACACCAGACTTTCATTGGACTTGGAGGATGGGGGGCACCGCCCAGGGCACGGTCCTCCTGGGAGGCGAGGGCTGTGGCCACCAGCCTCGGCGACCCTCTCAGCATAGACATGGAAGGCGCGCTCCTCAGACTACTGGAAGTTGTCAATATTTGATAAAATGATATCCTTTTCTACATGGTGGGTGAGCTTTTTGTTTTTTAACTCATTCTTAACATTCCCTTCAGGGTTCAACCTAGCAGGCTTCCCAGGTCTGTGCAACAAGCTAGGCAAAGAAGGCTAAGGGGCAAACCAGGGGGGCAAACCAGGGGGGCCCATCACTTGTTCCTGGATGGCTGGATGGGGACGAAACCCAGTGAGAGGCTGCGGTGGGAGGGGCACTGGGCTGGGGAAGTCCTCTGTCCCCTTGGCTCCCCTGGCACATTGGGGGTAGGGGTCACAGGGAGAGCCCCTCCCGGTGGAGGGTGCAGTGGGTAGAAGGTCCACTCCTCAGGCTCAGAGGTGGGCTCTGTGCTGGGAGAGGCCTTCCTGTCCTCACGAGAGCACTGAGGCAGGTGGAGGGGCTGGTCCTTTCTGAGGCACCCCAAAAAGTTGCGCTTGGCACACAGCTCTGCATGCCGCCCCACCACCACCACCGATGTGGCCATGTCGAGCCCAGCTGCAGAGCAGGAAAGAGGAGACCATGGAGAAGGTGGGCGGTGGGTGATGAAGCACACTGGCTTTAGGCAGGTGGGTCACAGGGAGTCTTGGCTAGTGGGCAACCTGAGACACCGCCCTGGGTGCAGACCACCTGGCCGATTCCTGGTCCGTCTGCTTGGTTCTTGTGGGTTATTCCAAGTCTGGGCACTCCTCTCACTAATGTCACCACAGAAAGACATGAGGCCCCCAGGCCAGGGGGCCTGATCACCCACCCTTTGGGTTTGTTGGTGTTGCTATAAACCACCCTTCTGTTCAGGAGGGCATCAGGCCGTGTGTTCTGAGAAGCGGCAGAGCTCACACACGTAGCCCTCTCCACGTTCAAGGACAACTAGGCATTCAGATGCCCATCTCCTTGTTAGATGTCCAGGCTCTAGGAGGCTAGCATGGGAGTAGGGGGAGGGGTGAGATGGTATTAAAATGGCTCACAGGGCCGGTCAAATGGCTCAGTTGGTTAAGAGCTCACTCAAGAGTGCAAGCTGAGCTCTGAGCAACGGCGGTTCGATGCCCAGCCCGAGCTGAGTTGCTGTTGAGCTGCCAACAGGTGGCAGGATGGCTCAGCTAAAAAATAAAAAATAAAAATAAAATGGCTCACAGACAGCCACAGGGGAAGGGAGCCCTCCAGCAGCTCAGAGCTGTCCTGAGTGAACAAAGGCAGAGTCACCTCTGCCCCAAACACGCCGTCAGTCGTCTCCAGACCAGGACTGCATCACCGGAAGCCATAAGCATAAACATTGCCAGCCTCTTCTTGTTTAAAAGCAGCATTTTGTGCGGATGCGGGTACCTGGGTTTAGGATAGTGTACCCACCGTCCCCCTCCATGTGCGCCATCAGGGACCACATTTCAGGGTTGTCAGCGCCCAGGAGGCTCCAACCTGCAGCCAGAGCTGAGAGCCTCAGGGTAACAGAAGCAGCTCATTCCAGCAGGAGCCAGGCTTTGCTGATTGGCCAGAGGTGCTCCACTCCTGGGGGGATCGACCATCTCCCCAGAATACACACCACGCCCGAAAGTTGCAGTCACAGCTGCAGACTCAGGGCTACTGTGGATGGAGCAAGCCGGACCCTTGGTGTCCATAAGCCCAGCCGAGTTCCCGGGTCTCAAGTAGCTTTGTTTCTTAGGCATGTTCCTGTCAGCCCCGCGTCTAATAGGGAATGCCACAGGGGCCCACCGGGTGCTCTGGGAAGGGTTACAGGAGGGTGAGGCCTCCCCACGGGCCCCGGGGCGCATGCAGGCTCTGCAGACCCACGCAAAGCAGTGTCCCTTCACTGATGGAGGACCGCCATTGTAGGGAACAAGCTGTGACAATAAGTGAAACAGAAACTTTGTCAGGGCGAGAAAATGCAAATGGACAGAACCACAATCCTCAGGGTTTGAAGCTCTGGTCCTACAGAACTCGAACAGATAAAAATAAGCACCCTTTATGCTGTGAAGTTCCCCAGGGGCGAAGTGGCGGGAGGGGAGCTGCTTGGTGGGCCTTGAGGACGCCTGCCTGCCGGGCCAGGCACATGTCACTGCCCACAGCGCCCGCCGAGGTTTCGGCCAGACACTGTCAGCTAGCCAGCCCTCGGGGCCGCCCCCGCCATTCTCACCCGCCTCAGCCGGGTCCCCACACTGCCGATCAGTGGCCAGGTCCCCGAGAGGCGACATGCACAGATCTGGGATGCAGTGTGACTTGTCCCTTAGAGCAGGTCACACAAACATCTGCTTCTCAGATGAGGTTGTTCAAAGCACTTTAATGCTTTAAGGTTTGAAAAAATACACCCCCCATGTTTTTCCTGTAATGCAACGCTTCTTCAGGCAGTGTTAATGGATGTATTCCAATAATATTATTGACTTTTTTGAGTAATGTCATCTTGGGGAAATGTGTTATTTTTTTAGCTGTTTTGGTGGGAATTTTTGTTTTTGTAACATAATAAAGCACATGTTCCAAGGATGGTCTCTTATGAGTAACTCAGCTAAGGAGGCAACAGCACATGCACACGCGGCTCCTGATAGGCGAGGGGGACAGCGGGGAGACCGGGGGCTCGCGCTGGCCTGGCCATCCCATCGGGGTCTCTCCCGTGTTTTCGCGAATGTGCCGAGCCCACAGGGAGCTTCTCCCCGCACCTCAGGGCTGTGTGCTCAGTGCTGACTCGAGTCGCAGGACCCGGCAAGTCACGAGATGCTGTCCCAGCAGAGCCGGTGGACCACACAGGACTGACCGCGGCCATCACAGGCCCCCTGGAAGGCAGGCCCACAACCCTCTCCCAAATCCCACGAGAGCCACCCGCTCTCGACATTAGAAAGGTCACCCAGGGCGACTCTCCCAGGTGTGGAGTCGAGTGCATTCATGTTCCTCACAAAACTCAGAAAATGAAAGGTGGCAGGGAGCACGTGTCAGCTCAGCTCAGCTCAGGCTGGAAGGATTTCAGAACTGCGGACAAGGGATAGGGGACCTGTCACAGCACAGACAGGGCTCCCACACTCCATTCAACCTCGAGGGAGGCCGAGTCTTTTAGACATTGAGCTGAAAGTAAGAACAAGGTAACAGGGACGAAGGTGAGGAGAAGCCAAGTCCAGGTACCTCTGATGCTCCCTCAGGCAGAGGTGGGGGTGAGCACTCCACTGGGCCACCAGCGGCCCGCCAGTCAGGGGGCAAGGAGGAGCCAGGCGGGGCCAGGATGTGCAGGGCGGGGCCCGGAGGTGCGGGGCGGGGCCAGGAGGTGAGGGGCGGGGCCAGGTGCTGAGAGGAGCCAGGAGGTATGGGGCGGGGCCACGCGGTGCAGGGCGGGGCCAGGAGATGCTGAGTGGAGCCAGGATGTGCAGGGCGGGGCCCGGAGGTGCGGGGCGGGGCCAGGAGGTGAGGGGCGGGGCCAGGTGCTGAGTGGAGCTAGGAGGTGTGGGTGGGGCCAGGCGGTGCAGGGCGGGGCCAGGAGGGGCGGGGCGGGGTGCTGAGTGGAGCCAGGAGGTATGGGGCGGGGCCAGGCGGTGCAGAGCGGGGCCAAGATGTATGGGGCGGGGCCAGGCGGGGCCAGGCGGGGGCAGGAGGTGCACTGGCAGCCCACTTTCTGAGCTGCTCACACACACCCCTTCGCACATCCTTCTCCCCAGAACTGCTACGCATCCTCAAGGCCCACTGTGGAGGGCTAAGCCCGCTGTGCCCCATTTCATCACAGCGACAGAAATTCGAATCACAAACCTGCGAACACTTCAGAACTAGGTGGGAAACAGACTCGGGATGTTCAATGAGAAAGATACCGACACACACAGCGTGGAATCAGTAGCCCTAAAAGGGCCTCTGAGGAATGATCGCCACAAAGCTAGAGCTCTGGGCACAAGGGGGATTTTAAGAGCTTTATTTAAAAAAATTTTTTACAGTAGGTTACAAGAAATACAATTATTTTCAAATATATAAGAGCATCTCCAATAGGTTTGATGTGTAACTGTAAAAAGATACCCTGGGATCAGAGCACACCTGCCCCTCGGTAAGGCACTGCTACCGAGAAGGGAGGCCTGTTTCTGCAATGTTCTCATGCCCCTCGGGAGGAAGCGGTCAGCTCATTCCCATGGACATCCAAACAGAAAGTCTATATTCAGGCAAGAATTTTAAAATGGTGTTTTAATATCACATACTACGGGATTTTAACCTATTTTTAGGAGGGGTGTTACATAATACCATTGTGCAAAAAAAGTCACAGATTCTTCAAGAAAACTGTTTGGTTTTGCAATACTGTTACAAACTGTCCCAAAAGGCCCAATGAAACCTGCAGCCTGCTTCATGCATGCGACAGTGTAACATCTGAGCCAGCCTCGCACTCTCCTGCCACACGGAGAAGCAAAAGCCTGGGACACTGACCCAGGCTCCAGTCCAATTCCTGACCCGCGTTCTTCCCAGGTGCCCTGCCAAGGAGACTGTGACCAGGGGGAATCCCTCGCTCTCCAGGCCCAAGTTCAAGTCAGAAAAACAACGGCAACCTGTCTCCTGGTTCTGATGTCACCCGAAACAAGTTGTCCTACCAGTAAGGAAACACTCAGGTCCCAAGGCTCCCCCAGCTCGGTCTCGGGGGAAGACAATGTCACATCTCTCAGTAATGGGTGCATATGGCAGGGCCGTCAGGTCTCTGGGAGGTCGCGGGCGTGAGCCCGTCGGGGCTCATGGTGCTTCCATCTTGACCACAGGGACCTCGCCTGCTTCATGCTGCAGGTCCACGGCTGCCGGGCTCCACCAGGACTGCTCCGCGGCGGCGGCCACCTGAAGGGCCCCGAGCAGCTGCTCTCTGCTGACTGCGGGGGGCTCTTTTCCTAGACACAGAGTGTGTTTACACAGATTTAGGCAAAAACCAAGACCCCCGCCAGAGCCCAAGACACTGCCCCTCTGGTGGGGATGGACAGGCCACAGGCCTGCAGGGCTGGTCCCCAGGGGCCACTGGCCGTCTCCCATCCCAGCCACCTCTCCAGGGCCAAGGGAAATTCCCCAGCTCCCAGGGACTCAGAAGTAACCAGCATTGTACAGACTTCAGAACTAAAGACGTTTCTAACACCACCTCAGGCAACACAGTACGATCGTCTAAGCTGAGGGGACGCCCATCAGACTGTTTCTAAACATGTACAATGCAGGGGACGCTCAAAACTCCTCGGACACAACTGGAACGCGACTTGTACCCTGGATGTGACACATCCACAGCACTGACTCTAACTTGAAAGGAAATATTCTACGAAAGTCAAGGGAGCCAGACGCGGGGGACCAGCCCCCGCTGACCAGGGCTCGAGAGGGTGGACACGGCGTCGGCGGGGGAGGAAGATAAAGAAGGGAGACAGTGGAGACGCCGGGGGAGTTAAAGGGAATAAAAGTGTCACACTTTATTGCAATAACATGTCCTTTTTATAGGGACTTTTGACCGTTATCCAATCACAAGTTTAAGTTCCACAAAGTTTTGATGTAGTTTTCTTTCTTAAGACTTTTAGTCTTTACTTCCTTATAATTGTTCTCCCCAGGGCACACTGTGACCTTTTCTATGTTTAAGGATAATCTCATCTATGATAATCTCTTTATGACCCAGACTCAGTTTCTACATATCACCTGAAGAATGGTTACCATGATTACCTTAACTATCTAGTCCTAGATTCCAGCAGTAAGACTCACAGGGCATATATTTGAGCTAAAGCTTCAGTGTCTGTTGCTACAACAATGTACAAGGCAAAGAATCCAATTAAGGCTATAGATTAACATATCTCATGGTCAGCAAGTTGTCCCTTATTGGAACTCTCATGGCCTGGAGACTTTTAGTCTCCAAGGAGACTTTTCACTGTGATTATTTTAGGCAAACGAGCTTAAAAGATTATGTTATCAGTTACTCACAGCCAGGCTTTTTGGCTTATGTGGCCAGGGGTCTGGGCCTGTTTCCAAGGGGCTTGAGTCCCCTATTCCTTAGTCCTGGGGTCCTCACGGAACTACCACCTGGCTTAGGTTGTCTCCCCTCTTTTCTTGGAGATCTTACCCGTCATTAGCTGCGTAGTTATCTCATTGGGGTACCACAAGAACTTGCCATAAATACAGCGAAAGTACTGTCTCCTATAGGATCTGATGTAGAGAAAAGGCACATGGGTTCACAGGCATGGAAACTATAACTGACCATGAAACCTTGTCATATATTGGGGTGCTGATGGCTCCCAGCAGCCAGAGCTCTTCCTGAGCACATCACCAACCTTGAAGGGTCCTGAGAAAGTGTCTGAAGAGCTGGCGGTACGCTTCCTGGTAGCGCTCCGTCTGAGTCTGGGCGTCCAACAAGAGGGCAGGGCCCTGGCCAGAGATGCCCAGGGGCTTCTGATTGTCCAGCCGCAGGGAGCCTTCAGAACCGTGCACCTAGGAAGTCGACCTGAAAGGGCCCTGACTGCAAACAAACACCCCATGTGGCGATAGCTTGTAATGGGGGGCACATGACACTACTCTCCAGGGAACGGGGGGCACGCAACACCCTATTTTCCAGGACTGCTTTGACCCTGCGCCAGTGCGCAGGTGTCTCTGAAATGACCACGGATGTTTCTGAAATGACACCTGGCACAAAGGAAGTCCCCTTCAGGAAGACAATTTCCCAAAGCGTTACTGGGACCAAAGAACGGAGTTCAGTCACCAAACTTCAGAAAACATGGCTCTCACCAGAAAAGTTCAAAAGTACTTTAAAAAGGCACAAGCAGGCCTGCCGAGTGGCGCAGTGGTTAAGCGCTGGCTTGGGAAGCCAGCGGCCCCGGTTCGGACCCCACATATGAGGGCCAGTGACACTGCCCTAAAAAAAAAAAAAAAAAAGGCACGAGCGAGACCAGGCCACACCAGGGCGTCTCTCTAACCCATCGGAACGAGGCTGTTTCATGTTCACTGGAGTGGGGGGTGAAGAGAGGAGGCTGCCACTTACCAAGTATTTTTCCAGGGAGGCCTTGGGGGGGTCAAGCTTTCCTCACTTCCTGTTAGTTACAGGCCCAGCCCATTGGTCACATGTGCCCCGTGCCATCCCCACTCCGCCCCATGTCTCACGGTGCTCAGGGTGACGCAGCTGTCCACAGTCCCCCAGGGCCCCTTGCTGTCCCCTCCTTGGCCCAGACCCTGCCTGCTGCCTGGCTGTGGAGGCAGGGTCACCCGGGCCCCAGTGCCACAGACGTTAGACCTCGGGAGCCGGAGGGAGGCTGGGCAGAGCCCTGAACAGTCCCAACCGGGCCGTGTCCCGCCCAGGTGGTGGTAGGGGACCCCAGAAAGAAAACCCGTCTTACCCTGGCAGAGGGCGCTCCCCAGGGTGAACACCGTGTCCGGACCCCGCTCCCCCAGCAGTGTGCTGACGACGTCCACATCGTGCACGGCCGCGCTGTAGAAAACCCCACCTGGACGGACGGGAGCGCACGCTGGCACCTGCCCGGGGGCACGCGCCCGAGCTTCCCCACGGGCTCCCTGCTCAGAGGGAGGCGAGGGCGTCTCCACCACGGGGTCGCCCACCTGACTTCCTCAGGAGACCAGGAGAAGCTGCGGGGTACACACTGCTGACGACAGGGACCCGATGGGGCCGCCCCAGGGCACGGCCGTCACAGACCTTCTTGTGTAAGAACTGGACGGCAGGGTCAAAGCGCCTGCAGAAGAAAGAAGTGGCAGCCCCGCCCACAGCCCCTGTACGTCAGCCCATCTGGCCAGCCGAACTCCCAGGGCAGAGTCAACGCCAGGGTCGCTCCTGGGCCACCACGTCCCCCAAAACCTTCTGGAAGCATGAAAATTGGATGCCAATAACAGCAGCTGGTTACAGGGCATATGTGGGCAGCGCGTCCCAGACACTTTGCTTAGCCTCCATCCTATCTTGCTTGCATCCCAACACTTCAAACATCGTGCAATTTTTGTGGTTCAATATTTGGCCGCTGACCTGTTCTGCAGCTGTCCCTCTCTCCAGATGGTACGCTCACGGGCAAATGCCCTTCTGTTTTATTCCTCAGAAACCAGGAGCCATTCACTAAACTCTGGTCAATACGCAATAATGTGATCCATCCCGTCTGCGTTGTACAAAAAACAGTCCCCAGGAGGTTACATGGCAGCTCAAATCCCAGAACTGGCAGCTGGCAGAGCCACAGTCAGAACCTCGCAGGACTTACTCTGAAGTCTGCTCTTCCCGTGTGACACCTTATAGCTATCAGTTCTCTTTAGAACTAATAACAGTCAAACAAAAAGTCAGTGATAATAGTGCCTATTTATCACCTCTGGAAATGAGACTCACATTCAGAGATTGCAGGTTAGCTTTTTTTTTTTTTTAGAAGTGCCCTGAGAATTTCACAGAATTTTACTTAGAAATCTTGTCATCACTAGGAGGCTGCTCTTACTTGTAAAATCCACAGACCAGAGGCCTGCCGCGTCTCTCAGCCTCATCGAAGCAGGACTCAGCAGTCCGACTGTCCACGCCAGGCAGTCAGTCCCTCACAGAGCACGCCCTTCCCTGAAAATCGTAAGGACACCCAGAGGCCACGGTGCGGACAGCAGACTGGAAATCCTAACCTCGTTTTTCTCTACGATCACACACTGCCCCGAGGCTGGCAGCTGTCATTTAAGAGCCTTATTTCTGGTGACAAAAGAAGTAGGACAAACACACTGCTTTAACAGGATGGCACATGGCAGGGAAAAAACACATCCATCTCGAACTTTACAAATACAGATACAATTTCTATCAGTATTTCTCAAGCCTGAATGAGACACAGACACATTTTATAGGAAAAAAAATTCTCACAGGCGCCCAGCGTTGACTTACACTATTCCAAATATAACACATGTAATGTAAAACCAGGTATTAATTCCTCTTATTAACTATTAACCAAAACTAAAGTATAAACTACATGTATAATCACCAAACCAACTAAATTCAAGTAAACATTTATTTGATGTGCAGACGCTTTGCTGAAGAGTCAAACCTCCATGCAGGTTTCCATGTGGCGTGTGGACGCAGAGTCCCCGTCACTTTTCTCTGTTCAAAGCGCTGCAGATCCTTCCCCTGAGTGTCACTCCCAACACACTCCCAAGACAATTACAGGCTATGGCTTCATGCCTACATATTGACGGACACGACAGGCTGGTCACTGAAATTACGTGGCATTACTGGCTGACGGGAGTAGTGACAAGAGCTGACGTCTGCGAGCACTGACTATGAGCTGGCACTGTTCACAGGCAGGCTAGCTTCCTTTCCTGGAATGTGGCACGGGGTGAGAAAGGCGCCCAGGGTCATGCAGCTCGCAGTGGCCAAGCCAGGGCGGGACCCCAGCAGAGCGGCTCGAGTCTGTGCGGCCCTGACAAATGACCAAACATGTCTAATTTCCTTTAGATCACCAAAATGTAGATGCTGAATTAGGAAATGTTTACGGAGGACTCCCAGATCTCAAAGAACACTCCAAGCTTGAGAGTCACAGTGCCCCGTTTTTGGTTAAGCCTTCCGTCTCCAAAGAGCCAAGACAGCAGTCCCCAGGTGAGGTGGCACTTCCAGGAGAATCAATTTCAAGCAATTTCCATATCATGCAACACGGACCTATCTGAAGCCTTAAGGAAGGACCCCTGGAGCATTTCTGCTTTGCACATGTAACCGTCAGCCTGCAGTTCCTGAATGAAAAGGTTATGACTAAGGGCCGAAGTGAGGCTCCTTTTGTGGAATACTAAAATATTCTGCTGAAGATAAAATCCAGGTACAAGACTTGACGTCTACCTTAAGAAGCGAGGGTTGACAAACTGGTGCTAGACCTGTGTGCGGACAGCCTAGGGAGCTAAGAGTGTGAGCCCCAAACCAGAGGAAGACATTACAAAACTAAAACTATCTCTCATGAACACAGACACAAAAATACTTAGGAACTTAGCAAGTGCAACACAACAGTATAAAGAGAATAATACATAATGACCAAGTGAGCTCATGCCAGGAATACAAGGCTGGCTCAGCGCTGGAAGAGAACCACTCATCATCCCAGTAGGTGCGGAAAAAGCATTTGACATAACTCCATATCCGTTCATGGCAAAACTTCTCAGCCAAGTGGGAACCGAGGCAAATTTCTCCAGCTGCACAAACTTACAGCAGGCACCACACGCATAAGATTCCAGGATGCTTCTTCCACTCTAAGCCTGGGAACAAAACAAAGCTCACTCCTATTTCACATCCTGTGACAGATCCTCACCAATGCGATTAGGCAAGAAAAGGAAACGCGTACCGACTGGTCAGAAAGAGAGACGGGGAAAACTGTGTCTAGTCACCAGCAACAGACGTCAATGTAGAAAATCACAGTCAACCACCAAGCTGAGGGAACTAACAAGTGAGTCTAGTGAGGTCACAGAAGACAAGGTCAGTATATGAACACCAATCGTATCTCCATAGACTAGCAAGGAACAACGGAATAGAAAAGCTTTAGAGTACCATTTACTGCACTTTTCATCAGGAAGCCTCCTAACTCAGAAATCCTACTACACTCACCCGACCCAATACTTTCCAAGCCCCTGAGATGTGCCAGGAATATTTTAGGTGCTCTCAGGCTGGGAATCGGGTCTGGAGCATGTCCCAGACCAGCTTACGGTTGTCAGAGGGAAAGATGAGCAGGATGAACTAGGAGGCCCCTTGGGGGGTGGCACCTTATTTCTTCAAAAGAAATCAAGGCCACTGTAACAGCCCAGCTTTACTGTGTGCCTTCAGGGGCTGGCGTCTTCCATCCTCTGAAGGATGGGAGGGAAGAATGGCGGGCTCCAACTATTGTAGTTTTCTTTTAATTGAGATAAAAATCACTGCTTTAAACTGCACCATCGTGGCATGTAACCCCTTCATAGTATGTCCCACCATCACTGCTGTCCAGTTCCAGAGTGTTCCATTCCCCCAAAAGGAGACCCTGCACCCATCAGCAGTCTCTCCCTCCTCCCTTCCCCAGCCCCCTGGCCCCCACCAATGTGTGTCCCATCTGTGGATTTGCCTGCTGAGAACATTTCATCGAAACGCAATCCCACCCAGCGTGGCCTTTTCTGCACGGTTCCTTTCCCTGATTGTCACATTTTCATGGCCCAACTGCAGCTTGAGAAACATGAAACGGCCCTGCAGAAACATTTTCGGGGACAGCCTGGACGCAGTGACGCCAACAGCACGTCCTGAAGTCCTGAGCAATCCCGAGGCCTGCGTGTCCAGGAACCTGGACCGGAGGTTTTAACAAGATCACAGTGAGCCTTTCTCCAGACCTGCCTCTCCCATCTCCTTCCCAGTTCTATTTTTGAAAAAAGAATTACAGTGTCAGGTGTTAAGAAATGCTTCTGGGGCCGGCCCAGTGGCGCGGTGGTTGAGAGCTGGCTTGGGATGCCAGTGGCCTGGGTTCGGATCCCACATGTGAGGGCCAGTGACACTGCCCTCTTCAAAAAAAAAGAAATGCTTCTGCATTAAGGATATTAATCAACAGCATCTAATTTTCATATCAGAGCCACTGACACAGTGTCGGATTTTCAAAAAGGCAAAATACTGATGATGGAATAAAGGGAAATGGGAGAAAGTGTGCTAATGCTTCAGGCCATTTCTTCAGCCTCTGGGACCTCTGCCGGGGAGAAAATAAGACCAATGACCTGATCCGTTTCCATGGAGACGTCTGTGATGCCATCCACTGCTCCCGGGATCCCACGGGAAGCTGGTCTTCCCCTGCCTGTGGGGCCATCTTTCCCTGGACTGCCTGCCCCAGACCAAAGGCCCATAGGAGCATCCTCTAGGCATCACTCGGGTGACAAACCTTGGTCCTTTGTCCCCCTCTCCTGATGTTGCCTCTCGGGGCCAGGAGGCCGCAGAAGCCAAATCTGCTTCCCAGCTTGATGGACAGGGGCCTGATGGCCCTCCACAGTGTGGCTGACCGGGGCTGCCAAGCCCCAAAGCCAAAGCTTGGCCGAAAAGAGCGCTCCCTCAGCAACCCGGCTGAGGCGGTCAACTGGTACTACAGGAGGATGGTACAGGCTGCGGGGAGCCTTGGATATCCCGCCTCTCTGCTTGAAAGGCCTGGGGAGAGCAGGGGGTGGTATGTGTGTTTGGGTGGGGTCAGCCAGGAGAGCTTGAAACAAGTGAACAAGTTTGGTGATAAGTCAGACAGGTTGGTTCTGGGAGTGCAGAGAGCAGAGAGGACCTGGAGCCCAGAACAGAAGGGGCGCCCCGGGCCCTGAGCCTTCCTTAGGGGGGTCCTGACAAGTAGCAGAGAGGGGAGAAGAGAAATTATGAAGGGAAAGCTCAGGTGGCCCCCATCCCGGCCCCTAGGGCTTCCCACATGGATGGTGCCATCTGGGCTTTGCCAGCTACATGGCTCTCAGCGAGCTTGCCTTGTGTGGGGGGAAGGGACAGACCTCGCCCTCGGCACACGTGACAAGGCCCTCGCCATCCGGTCCTTTCTCTCCCTGACTGTCTTTCCCACCCCACCAGAGCGACCTCAAGCAGGATGCCAGCCCTGAGGACAGGAGCTTCATGCTGGAGATGGAAGAACTGCGAAAGGTGTTTCTCAGGCGCCCCGGCTGCCCCCAGTTCTGCACCCGGTCCACTTCCATGTCGTATGATGGTGAGAGCCGCCAACTCCGCCCCCTTGGGAAAGCTGCCTCCCTCCCTGTGCCACCTTCCTGGCATGTGAGCCTGCGAGGATGGTCAGCTGCTGCTTCCTAATCACTGTGTGTGGAGCGGGCGGGGGCGAGAAAAGGAGAGAAGGGAGGCCCCCCCGCTCCCTGTCGCTATTCCTGTAGGCGTCTGTCTCCCAGCCTCTTGCTTTGTTGTCTCATTCAGCAGAGATTCAGTAGGGTTGTGGGGCAGAGGAGAGGGAAAAGGTTGAAGATTCTGGAAGCTTCGGGCAAGAGGTCCATAAAGCCAAAGATAGCTCAGGAGGAACCAACCCCTTAAGGAGCCTCAGCAACCATCGAACCCCACGTGTTCTGATTTGGAACATGGGGCTCAGAGAGCACAGCTAAGGTGCTCAGCGGTCACCAGGGGTCCCCCCAGACCTGGGCTGGTCCCATTCCCCACATCATCTCCTGAGCAACAGCGATGAGGGCGTTTGTGACCTGCGGCCAGCAACTGGGGTCCTGTTCTCAGATCTCAGCCAGGACCTCGCCCACCCGTCTGGGCTCCAGGCTGTCCAGTGCCAGGGCCACAGAGAGTGGCCGTGACTGTGGACAGGTCTCTGGGAAGGGCTGAGGGTCCACACATCATCCTGGGTGCGGGATCTGTGCCTACATAATGCTCCCAGGGCCCCGCCATTGGTAGGATTTGAGATAGTTCAGAGTAAAAGGTCTGCCCCCTGCGGGAGGGGCTTCTGTGACACTTTGAGGAGGACTCATTTTTACAGAACACAGGAACCCCGGGTCACGCCTACTGGGGATGGGACGCATCATAGATAAGTTTGTACCTGGTCTGTTTCAGGTGGACCCGCCAGAGATGGGTAGGACTCGTAATGTTTAGAGTGAGCCCCAGGGTTCAATCCTATGCATCCATTGAGAAAAGTCACCTTAATCCTACCCAATATTTAAAAAGAAATGAAGTAAAAACGCCTGCTCCAGAGGTCTTGGGGCCATGAGCTAGCATTTTCAACATCCTCCAGGTTCAGCCATGACAGTCTCTTTGCCCGAGGAGCTGTGCTTGTGCTCCGAGGTCAGGAGGGTGACCGAGGACTCCCTCTCCAACCAGCATGGCTCGGACACGCAGGTGGACGGTAAGGGCAGGGCTTGCTGGGCGCTGGGTCCTCTCCTTGGTACCCAAGCCCTGAGGGCCTCTACCTGCACCTGCCAGGGCCCCTGCGCCCCCCAGGGCTACCTGTTCCTGCTGTGGAACGTCCATCCCTCACCACCTGCCTGGCCCCTTTGCCTGAATGCAAAGAAACCCCTCGCAGGTGTCCAGGGCCAGCTGTGCATGGGGCAGTGTCCGGGTGACCCTGGCGTCCTGACTCCCAGGCTCCGGGTATCTCTTCATCTCTCCAGCACACTCACTGGGCTGGGTGTCAGGGGATGGACAACAGTGTTAGAACCTGGGGAGGTGGAGGAGTCCAGCTGGGTGGTGAAGGGTTTCCCGGGGGTGGGGGGGTCTCTCGAAAAGTGGACATCATTGTGTAAGACACCGGGGCCACTCAGCCTGGGAAGAGCCCGACCCCCCGCTTCTTGACAGGGCGCCTCCTTTCCTTGAGTACGAGCGCCTGCGAGTTCAGTCGCTTGCGGGATGGGGGCGAGTCCCAGGCGTTGATCCCGGCCTCCAGCAGCTCAGTCCTGGCACAGAGCCCCCTGAGGAAGCGGGTACCTTGGTACATGCTGGTCATCCACGAGAAGGTACCACCGGCGCGGCCCCGGACACGCACCCTGCCCTCACGCCCAGCCCTGCGTCCTCGTGGAGAGGGTGTCCTCTGCCCCAGAGGCCCTCCTTCCAGAGCCTGGTTAGCGGAGCGAGCAGGTCCCAGGCACGGGCTCAGCGGACCTGCAAGCCCGCCTTTGGCACCTGTGAACCAGACGCTCTACAAACTTCTGGCACCTGTTCATTTTCGGGCAGAGGTGGCACCTTGAGCTGCAGGGGACCTCACCCGCTCGTACGCAGCTCGCCAGCACGGCCGTGGCCTTCACCCGTCTGTACACCTTTTGGCAGTACTGCTTGGGAGAATGTGTCCTTAAAAATAGTAATACTCAGCTTGATAGGCAAACACCTACCTACAAGTCGGTATTTATTTCATCGATGTTGATGCGGGAGACTGACCCACAATTTACCTGTCTGGTAATTCCCTTGTTTGTGATTTTGGTGTCAGAGTTATTCTGGACTCATAACCAAAAGAAGCTGGGATGCACTTCCCCTTTTTCCGTTCTCTGAAAGAGCTTGCATGAAGATTGGTGTTATTTCCTTGTTAAATTCTGAAGAACTCATCATCATTGAAGCCACCTGTGCTGGAGATGTCTTACACGGTTGGTTTTATGAATTCCAAATTCAATTCGTTATAAGATATTCAGATTTCCGGGCCAGCTGAGTGGCGCAGTGGTTAAGCGCTGGCTTGGGACGCCAGCGGCCCCGGTTCAGGTCCCATTTATGAGGGCCAGTGACACTGCCCTCAAAAAAAAAAAAAAAGATATTCAGATTTCCCTTTTCCTCTTGCTTCAGTTTTGGTAAGCTGTGTTTTTCTAGGCATGTGTCCATTTCACGTAAATTTTCAAATTATTAGCCTAACCCTGTGCATAACAGGCTCTTACTATTAATATCCTCCGAAGACCTGCAGAACGTGGCCTCTTTTTCATCCCTGACTGGCAAACTCGTGTCTTCTCTTTTTCTCTCTGTCAATCTTGTTAGAGGTTTATCAATGTTCATAGTCTTTTCTTAGAATCAGCTTCTGTTTTGTTTTTTTACGCTGGTGAAGCTTTAGTGACTGCTGCGTCCAGCGCAGCCAGTTGAAAGGGCCGGAGAAGGGACGATGGAGGATTAAGAGACAGACAAAGAAGTACTCGAAAGCTGGGGCTAGGCGGACAGCTGTCTCCTGCTGGGAGGACAGTGACCCAGTCTAGCAACCGTGGTCTATTGATACAGGCTTTGCTAAAGCGCGGCGAGGAGAGGAGAGGCAACCGCCTTGAGCCTGCTCCGTGAGTCAGCTGCAGGGTGTCTGCACCTGCAGCCCACGTGTCAAACCCAGACTGCTCTGTACCCAGTGTATCGAATCCACCTCTGTGCACTGAGGTGCTTTGTCAGCACCGAGACCAGGGTCGCCTTCAGATGCTGAAGTGCTGTCACCAGCCTTGCAAAAGCAACAACCAGAGGGGCGAGCCTTGCAAACACCCCTCCTTTATAGCTCCTCAAGGGTCTCTTGATCCCCAACAAGTGACAATGATGGAAATGGGTAACGCAAGAGGCTGGGTGGCTGGTGGGCACACCATGGGGCCTGAGAAGGCCGTGCCAGCGTGTGGGTCCATGAGTGCTCGCTTTACGTTTAGTCCCGAAACTCTACCTCTACAGTTTATGACAGATTTCACAGTTTACAAAGTGTTGATACCCTCTGACCAAGCAATTCCACTTTGGGGAAATAGCCTGAGGATAAAATTAGATAGAGCCGCACAGGCATATGTAAACAAAATGTCCTTTGCGGTGGGGTGACTAACAGGAGGAATGGAATTGTCTGCTCAGGTAGGTGAAACCCCCAGGGGAAGGGCTGCAGGCGTGGCTGCCTCTAGCAGCTCCAACGGTATCCTTAGGGCTCTCTTTCTCTCGTCTCTGCTTTCGTCTGAACTGTCACAGGTGGGCACATCTCCTCTGGAGGCAAGGGAGCAACAACACGCCTGTGCTGTGCACTGAGCAGCCCCAGCAGCACTTCCTCCAGTAATCACTGTCTGGTTTGGGACACGCGTGCGTGTCTGAGTCACCATGGCCAGCCACCAAAAACAAAACATATGATTTGTGCGTGGTTATTTTCCCCTTTTACCTAATAGTACAAATAATCCCCATTTACCCTTCAGATTCCCCAAATGTTAACATGTTGCGATTGTTTGCTCTACCTTTCTCTCGTCTCCCTCTCTGTATCCTTCATTCTCGCACTTATCTGTGTTACGCCCTTCCTTCTGCATACTTAAGTTTTATTTGCAGTAAAGAATTTGAGAGATGGATACTTAGATCATTGCCTTTCCATTGTTTCCCCTAGTACCTGAATATTAAGGCTATACATTTTTCCTTAATCACAGCTTTAGCTGTACCCCACCAGTATCAATATGTCCAAATATTCATTATTGTTCAGTTTAAAATATTTTCTAATTTCCATTGTGATTTCTTCTTTAACTTGTGGGCTACGTGGAAACATATCACTTAATTTCCAAACTTTTGGAGAACTTTCTATTTACCTTTCCTTCCAGAATTCTGTCTGGGACCATTTCTCTTCTGCCTAAAGAGTTTCCTTTATATTTCTCTAAGTTCAGATCAGCTGAAGACACATTCTTTCAGTTTCTGTTTGTCTGAAAAAACCCATCTGTCTCGTGTCTCCCATTTTGAAGAATGGAGGGCGTTGAGATTTAGAGACTGGAAGTTTGAGGAGCCGAGGGGGTGGCTCTGGGAGGGAGTTGCTGGCTAGGTGTGGGGCCACGGAGAAGACCCGTGTCCTCAGCCACTACTGGGGCTGGCCAGGAGCCAGGCTGAAGGAGAGACTGCCAGGCATCTCCTGGCGCGGGGATTTCAGACCTGCCCTGCCAGGGTATAGCTGCAGTAAAAAAGCACACATCTGGGGCTTGGGATTTCGGGGTCCCGGGACAGCAGGCCTGCTCTTCCTGGGTCCGCAGCTGCCGTCTTGTGGGTGGCTGGAGAGGTGGGGAAGAGCCTGTGACTGTGGCACACGGGGCTGCGCCCGCTTTCTGCCCAGGATCACTGCCTGTCCGAGCTCGGGGAGGAGGTCCAGCGCCTCTCTAAGCTGGAGGAGCAGATGCAGAAGAAAGATGAGGAGATCTTGGCACTCCAGGAGGAGAGGGAGACCCTGAAGAAGCAGCTGAAATACCTCCTCAGAAGCAAAGGTCAGGGGACACCTGTGTGCCCCGGCATGAAGGTGAGCTGGGGGCTCGGCTTCCAAAGCACCCAAACCTCCTGGGGACCCCCGGGGGCAGGCGGTGGCCCTCTCTAGACTCAGGTTCCTTCCCTGTAACATGAGGTCCAGCTCCTCTGACATCCGAGAGGACAGAAGGGTCCCTGCAGGTGGAGGCCCCAGATTCCTGGCTGTGGCCCCGAGGGTGGCAGTGACTTGGATTAGCCTGACCTGTTCTGACTGCGGGACGTCAGTGTCCTTGCCTATAAAAAGGGCTCGGGGAAGCTGTCCCTCCCCAAGTCTGGGCAGAGGACTGGACAAGGCAGGTCCAGGTGGGGCCCAGGGACAGCTCTGCATGGCACTGGTGAGCAGTTTTCTGAGATCTGACTTCTTTCATACCTGAGGTGACAGCCCGGTTTTATACTGGGTGGGGGCACGCCTGAGCAGGGGTGGGGGTCTTCAGACCATCGCCAAATCCCCTGGACACCTCTAAAGAAAACTGCCCAGACGCCGATGGGGCAGGACGCAGCAGGAGTCTGGGGAGGCCTGGAAGCATTGCCCAGCCTCCCCAGGGCCAGTGTGAGTGGGCGGAGCACAGGTCAGTGACCTGCCAGGTGGCGCGTCTGAGGCTGGCCCGGTGACTCTTCCAAATGACTGTGCTTGTTACTGCATGGCCACTGCCCACGGGGCTGCCACCTGGGGGTCACCAACTCCCTCCTCCTAATGTGAAGAGGCTGCTGTTCCCCTTCCAGGGAGCTGAGGGTGCCATGTAAGGCCCTGAGGCTCCCGCGGGCGTCTTGCAGGAGCGGCTCCCTGAGTTGGTGCCCGAGCCATATACGAAGCTGAGCCTCCTGAAAGCCTCCTGCAGGGACGATGAGGAGCTGCAGCACTGGAGGCAGGTGCGCTGGCCAGGCAGCTGGCCGAGGGCCGAGGGTCCCACCTGCAGCCCTCCCCTGCTGGCCCTCTGCCAGGTGGGGGTGGCGGGCAGCTCCCCGAAAAGCAGCTCCAGTGCCCCCGCTGGGGTGCTGGTCACTTATAGTCCCGGAGACCGAGGCTAGATGCCTGGGCTGGGGTGGTGACACAGTGCCCAGTGGGCTCCCTGCCCCTGCACTGCCCCAGGGCGCCCCCAAGCGCTGCCCAGCACCCCATCGCTCTCGCAGATGCAGGAGGAGTATGCCATGGTGTGCAGAGTCAGGGACGTGGAAGCCGGCATTGAAGAGGAGGCGGTCCTGGAAGGGGAGGCTGAGAGGGCAGCGGACGAGGAAGCCCAGGGCGATGCAGGCTGGAAGGCGGCTGTGGAGCAGGAGGAGGAAGTGGAAGTGGACGAGGAAAAGGAACTGGAGGGTCAGGGGCATGAGATCTGCAGGAGAAGGACCTTCTCCCTGGACGAGCTGTTTGAGGAGGAGCTGAAGGCCCATCTGGAGGAGTACGAACAGCTGATCCAGGAAGTCCAGTTCGAGCTGGAGGTCACCAGGGCAGAACGCTGCGTTGCAGCAGGTAGGGTATTGGAGGACACGGAGGCAGGACCCGCGGCCCGGGCTCAGCAGCTGGGCCACCCAGGCACTGCCGCCTCTGGTGGGCGAGGGTCCGCCCTGTCCCTCTGAGCCCGGAGCCACGTGAGGGAGGGTGGGAAGGCGCCATGCTCTCCCCTCCCTGTCTTCATCATCCCACTGGTTCTGCCCTCTCTCCTTTTCCCGCTGCTCGCTCAGGAGCCATCATGTCTTTACAACGACAAGTGGATTTCCAAGGATCCCAACTGCAAAAGATGAGCGCAGAAAACGAGCAGCTGCACAAGGAACTTCGAGAGCGGAGCCGTCAGTTACAGGCCATGACGGACAAGGTGGCAGTGTCCTTAGTCCCGCTGGGCAGCCATGGGGCTTCACTGGCCCTCCCAGCGGTTCTGGAGTAGGCGCCAGCCGCCCCATCCCACTGATGGAGAAGCTGAACTTAGGGAGCTGAAGTGACTCTTCCAGGGTCACGCTACCACTCCCCACACTGCCCCCCTGGCCCAAGAGGTCATCCCGTCTCCCAGGCCTCTTGGCTCCCGGCCAGTGCTCAGGCATCTCCTGGCCCGAGTGCCAGGGTGGGAGCCCCACCCCTGCTTACAGAGGTTGCCAGTCTACTGAGTTCACTCCTTGTTGAGCATTTGTAGTTTTTATTTTATAGAGGTTTTTCACCCACATAGCTGAAAGACCTGTAGGCGTGTTACCCACAGAGTGGGAGTGCCCCACCCTTCTTTCTCTCATTTGCCCCCACTGAGGTGACTACTTCCAACTCTTCTAGCTCATTCTTCTATTTCTTTCTTTTTGTTTTTTGAGGGCAGTGTCACTGGCCCTCCTATGTGGGACCGAACCGGGACCGCTGGCCTCTGAAGCCAGCGCTTCACCACCGCGCCCCTCGGCCAGCCCTGGCTCATTCTTTACAAATCACCCTTCAAGCCCTAGGTAATGCGCTTCTAATGCCCAGACTAGCTTTTCCTCTGTCTTAGCATTACCTAACGCTTCCCTCAGGCCGCCCTGCCCCTTCCCAGTCCCATTCCATCACAATGTCAGGGAGCCGACACTTGCCACCGTGAGGACAGTTATTGGTAGCACATGCCCGTAACGGAAACACAAGTCTGTGAAACAGTATGAAGATTCATAAACTATGTTTTAAAACTGCTGCCTCCCACCTCTTTCTCTTTCTTGATCTACTCGCTTATTTTCTCTGGAGCACATCCTCCAGTATTTTTTTGAGAAAAGATGAGTGGGGGTAAATTTGGGGCAACACCATATGTCTGCAAATGTCTTTATTCCATTTGGTTGGATATAGAATTCCAGCTTGGAAAGCATGTCCTTCGGCAATGTGTAGGCGTTCCTCCAGGTCAGCTGGCTTCGAGGGCTGCTGGTCGGAAGCCCAGAGTCACCCTGATTCTCATGCTGTCACACATCATGGCTCTTGGTGGTGGTTGCTCCCTCTCTGGAAAGTTCCAAGATCCTGTCTTTGTCCCGTGTGTCCTGGGGCTTCACAAAGTTGTGCCATTTATTTTTTTTTTTTAGCTGAGCCATCCTGCCACCTGTTGGCAGCTTAGCGGCTGCTCAGCTCAGGCTGGGCATCGAACTGCTATTGCTCAGAGCTCAGCTCGCACTCTTGAGCGAACTCTTAACCCACTGAGCCATTCGACCAGCCCAGTTGTGCCTTTTTAAGGGTCTATTTTAATTGTCCTGGGTACTCGGTGGCCAGCTAGACACTTGTGTCCATTCATTCTGGAATTTTCCTTGTGTACATTGATTTTTATTTCCTCCCCTGTCCTCTGAATTCCCCTCCGGCATTTCAATCACAGGAGCCCTCCTGTTCTGGTCCCGCCCTTTCCTTCCTGTCCCCTCCCTTCTGCTTTCCATCCCCTTGTCCTTTCCTTGTATTTTTAGAGGGTTCCCATAACTTCATCGACAGCCCTCATCCTGAGTTTTGACTTTGTTACCACGTTTACAATGTTCGAGGTCTCTCTTTTGTTCTCTGAATGCTCCTTTTTTTCCCCTTTCCCATTTCTCAGTTGCAGAATCTTCTCTTACCTTGATGAGCACCTTCCTGATCATCACAGTTTTTAATTTCTTACACTGCTTGTATTTCTTGCAAGCTCCTTTTGTAATCTTGTTTTGGTCTCTGTCATTCATGCAAGCACTTGGCTCCAATGTCAGAACGTGCGGTGGCAATTTTGTGCTTCACGGCACAGGGGTACTTGTGGGCATTTCAACCGAGAGTTCAAAGGTAGTCCTTTCAGGTCTTTCCTCTTGGTTTGGTCACATTCTCCCAGGAACTAGGAAACTGGAAGAATTTCTTGCCTGTGCTGTGAAGGCCTCACCCAAGGGGGAAGGGGGCTGCAGCCTCCACCCACATCTGGAGTCTGGGGTCTCCACCCTCAACAGAGCCTGGCATCTCCCAGGCCAGAGACCCCCTGAGTCTCCTGCCGGGTTGGATGTGGGCAGGCACCAGACAGCTCCAGGTTGGGAACCAGTCTGCGGCTGTTTCTGAATCTTCATCCCACCAGATCTCTCCTGTTTCACATCCATGTTCACAAGAACCGGCACCACCAATTCCTGAGGCTTTCAGGGACTCTGAAAAGTGTGAATTGGGCTTGTTTTCAGCTCTCCCTGCTGCCGTCCTAGGATCCCACGTTTTTGGGCCTGCTTTTCACCGCCCCAGTGTTTTTGGTACTCTCTCCTCTTCTCCCACCCTCATCAGAAATCCCATTGCTTTCACATCACTGAGGCTCGGGGGGAAGGAGTTAGACCCGGGGGTTCCCCCTGCGACCTCACCCTGGAGTCCCCTGAGCCAACTGCTCGTCCGCCTTCCAGTTCTCCAACCTCCGAGACGATAAGAAGCACCAAGAGGTGATGGGGCTCATCGAGAAGGACAACCTTGTCCTCCGACAGGTATGGTTAACTGGTCAGCCTGACAAAGCCACAGGGAAAGTTAGCCAGCACCCACCTCACGGCTGAGCTGAGGACCACTTATCATAGGCTGTGCCCCATTTGACAAACTCAGGAGGGCAAACACACACAGGCTCCGTGCCATGGCTGGGTCCAGGTCTGACTCGAGGGAATCGGAGAGTGGCTCATCTTTGGGAAAGAAGGGGTGGGGACAGCTGTCATCAGTTTGGGCCAGGTGGACCTATTCCTCTGTCCTTCCGGGTTCTTCCCCAGCAAGTGTGGGAGCTGAAGCAGGAACTGGCCAAGCGGGAACACACCATCTCGCAGTCCAACGCCAAAGTCAGCCACCTGCAAGCCCAGCTAAACCAGAATGAGCAGCACCTAGAGAGACAGAAGCAGCTTCAGGAGGAGATGCAGGTTAAGATGGAGCTGGTCCAGCAGGCCGAGCAGCAGGCCCACGTGGCCCTGGAGAGTGCACAGTCCAGGGTATGCCCGGCCCCTCCCCCTGAGGGCCCACCCCTCTCCCTGAAGACCACCCCGAAAGCCGGCAACCCCGGATCCCAAACCCTCCCCCTTGAGGACAGTAGTGGGGACCGCCAAGTGTGTGGTTAAATGCTCAAAGTGAGGGCTGACTGAGCACACAGGATGTCCCGCTGGGCGCAGGGCGTCTCCCAGGGTTAGGAGGAGACCATGCCCAAAGCGCCTTTGCGGAAGGGAAGATACCCAGCTTTTATGCTGTTTTTGTTTTGTTTTGTTTACCATGTGCAGGTTTTACTTTTCCAATTAAAAAAGTTGGTAACGTAGAAAGTCTTTGGTGTTAGGCCGTCCTGGGTCTGGGCTTTGATCTGGAACCTCCTAGCTCGCAGGCAGAGTTCCACTTCTCGCGTCAGTTCCCTGTCCCTAAAGCCGTGAGGAGGGAGGGCGGCTCACCCGCCTTCCGCGGAACTGAACGGGCTCCGGGCACTGTCTTCCTCCCGCAAAGACGCGTGCCAGTATTTTCCCTTTGCTTGCAGCTTGAAAGGCTGAGAAACAAGATCATGCAGGCCACCTTCAGCACCTCAGGGATCAAGTCCTTGGCCACCGAGATCTCCGACAATGACATCCTGGAAGCCTTGCAGGTGGACCAGGCGCTCAGCTGCCTCGGGGACGCTGGGCCACAACTCCAGGCCGGAGCCCCCGGCATCCAGGGCAGAGGGAGAGGCCGGGGTTGTATGCTGGGGACGCCCATGCTCATCCTGGCCTGTTGAGTGTCACTGTTCACTCTGAACCCAGATTGTCGTCTCTCTGCTCAGGCAGAGGAGACCGGATCTCCGGAAGGGGTGGTGATGTCTTGGAGCTGGCCAGGCTGGGCTGCCCTCAGCATTGAGCGACCAGCAGCAGGTCCTGAAGGGTCTCCTGCGGCAGGAGTCTGTCCCCAGGCTCTGCCCAGCTCAGCCTCCTCACCATGTTTCCAGGCACTCAGCATGGCCTCAGCGGAATCGCCACCGGCCTGGGCCCGTGCCAGCTCCTCACCAACCCCTAGCAGAGGACTTAGGAGGCAGGGTGGTGTGGCAGAAACAGTGCAGGCTTTAGGGCCAGCTGTGGAGTCACCACCCACCTGGCCTTTGGCCAAGAAGCTGTGGGCCCGACTTGACTCACTGAGCCACAGGGCTTCCCTGTGAACACGGGCGACAGCGCGCCTGCTGTCTAGGTCAAGGCCGCAGCGGGGACAGTGTGCCTGCAGCCAAGGTGTCATGGGCCAGAGCACCTGGCTGACTGGAGCCCTTGTCACTAGGGGCTGCTTCTGCCCCAGGCTCCAAACCCCTCTGATGTCACAGCCCCTGGCCCCCAGCAGATGCCTTTGGGCTTCCAGCACCACATTTCCCTGAGACCTGGTTCCTTCCCTCTGTAAACTGCAGCAGCCAATAGTGCTCCTGCAGGGTGGCAACAGTGCTAGGGAGAGGGGGACCTCTGCAGGGGGGTCTGGGGAGAGGTCTCTTGGCCTGGTTACTGTTTGGGCAAAGGGAAGGGGGAGGCGGGAGAGAAGGGAAGGGGAGAGGAGGGCAGAGAGAAAGGGTGAGGGGAGGTGGGATGGAGGGAGAGAGTGGGGGGAGGGAGGAAGGAAGATGGGAGGGAGAGAGGAAGGGAGGAAGAGCGGATGGGAAGGAAGAAGGGGAGATGGGAAGGAGGAAGGGGGCACGGGAAGGAGGGAAGGAGAGAGCTGAAGGATGGGAGAAGTCATCAGGACCACCCAGGAGCCCGGAAGAAGGCCTTTGCCTTGCCAGTGCCCAATATGAAAGAGCCCGGGGCCAGAGGAGGCTTAGGGAGGTGATGGGACTGCCTCCCTGTGAGGGACAGAAGCGACCTGAGGGACAGGCCAGAGGCCTCAGGGGTCTCTGAGTCTCAGTGGACGGCACAGGTGGAATTAGGGCTTGTTAGCCGGGAATGGGCATGGGGGTGGGGTTCTCAGCACAGAAATTGGCAAGTGCTACAACCCAGAGCTCTCTCCCTCCACTCTGGAGCGCGGGGTTGGAACTAGGCCCCAGCTGCTGCTGACGTCCTGGGGCAGGACAGGTGGTGTCCAGCCCGGGCAGCCCCTGCTGCCTCCCTTTCCTAGAGAGTCATCACAGAGAGAACTGACTACTACAGTCAGCTGAGACAGAAAGGTGTCAAGGTGCCCCCGCTGCTGCCGGAGCTCCTGTCCTCGCCCAGCAAATACAAGAAGGTGGCCTCCTCCAAGTAGGCGCAGCCCGCTGAGGCCAGGAAGCAGCGTGGAAGCCGCCCGGGGTTGGCCCGCTTTTGCCCTCATTCATTAAACCCTGTCATTGGTCACAGTCTCACCTGTCTCTCCCCCAGGACTCAAACGGGGACTTCGGCTACATGGACATCCCCCATTTGCTGGGCATCAGTACACCAGCCCCCACCCCGGGCTCCTTCCCCGGAGACCCCCACACGGGGCAGGCAGGGTGCCCTGGGTGGTCCCAGGTTTAGGCCTCTCCACTGCGTTCCGGTCCTGCCCTCCCCTGCAGCACACACCTGTAAAGCCCCCCTGCCCATGAGTGCTGCCCTGGCCGGGGCCCTGCCTTGCTGGTGTGACCCCTTTGGAAGAAGATGGGTGGGGTTGGGTACTTCTGTTCCCACCATCACTCCTAGGATGAAATCTCCAGGAGGGCAGGCCCGCTCGTCTGTTATGCTAACTGACGTCTGTCCGGCCACCACAGGCACTGGGCACAGAAGCACCGTGCATTTCTCTCTGCCCGCACCTGACCTTTCTTCCGTCAGCACCGGCTGGCTGAGTGCAGGCCGCCTCGGCCTCTGGCCCCTCACTGCCAGGGGCTCTGAGGACCAGCCCGGAGCCACGCAGGCCCCAGGCGCCTGGGCCCAGCGCCTCCTCTTCGGCGCACCAGCCTCCGGACCCCGCTTCTGCGCTGGAGCCAGTCTCGGCGGGGTCCACGTAAGGCCCCTGTGCTGGGTGCATCAGCGTTTGGGACCAGGGAAGGTTTCCTCTCGTGGGAGATCTCTGGTTTTCTGAAATCCATCTTAAGGACGTCCAGAGTTCAACCGCCTTTGACCTGGAGAAGCAGCGGGGGCGGCGGGCAGGAGGTGGTTGAGGTCGCTGGACAGCCGGCCGCCCGCGGAGTCCAGGGACGAGCAGGGCATCTGCAAATCTCCCGACGCCCGCCGGGCTGAGTCGGGTCCCGGATTCTTACAAATCTCTGGTAAACAGTCAAGGCTTGGCCTCTTTCCCCACCTGGTTTTGCAGCGTTCCTCTCGTCCATTAGCGCAGACAACAGAAACTATGTGCCGGGAGGCTGGGAGAAGCGCGGGCCAGAGCGGCTGGTACGAGACGGGAGAGCAGCACAGCTTTCCCGCCCATCTGCAGGGGGACGCGGCGCCCTCGGGGCCCGCAACAGCGGGGACGCGCTCGGAGATCCTGGCCGCGGCGGGTCCCGGGGAGCAGCGCGCCCCGAGGCGCGCCCCGAGGCTGCTTCTCGGCCTCGCCGGCCCTGCGGCCCCTCCGCCCGCAGCGCCCACCCCCTGCGCGGGGCGGCCCCGGAGGGCTCCGCTCGCTCCGCCCCTCCCCTCACCAGGCCCCTCCCCGCCCATCCGGCTCCGCCCCCGCCCCGCCCTCCCCAGGCCCCGCCCCGCCCGCGGGCGCAGCCCCTCCCCTACCAGGCCCCTCCCCCAGGCCCTCCGGCTCCGCCCCCGTCCCGCCCCCACCAGGCCCCTCCGGCTCCGCCCCTGCCCCGCCCTCCCCAGGCCCCGCCCCGCCCGCGGGCGCAGCCCCGCCCCGCCACGCCCCCGCCCCCAGGCCCTCCGGCTCCGCCCCCGTCCCGCCCCCACCAGGCCCCTCCGGCTCCGCCCCTGCCCCGCCCTCCCCAGGCCCCGCCCACCCGCGGGCGCAGCCCCCAGGCCCCGCCCCGCCCGCGGCGCAGCCCCGCCCCTCCCAGGCCCCGCCCCCTTCCCCGGAGCTTGGCGGCCGCGGAGTCGCCGCCGGGCTGCAGAGCCGGGACGAGTCTGCGGAGGCGCCCGGTGAGACGGGGGGCGGTGCCGCAGTCTCTGCGCGCAGTGGGGCCGGGGGGGGGGGCGCTTGCTGTCGGGCGTCCGGCCCGGGACGGCGGGGTCGCCCCTGGCGGAGGGACCAGGGCCTGATCCGCGAGGGGCCGCCGGGCGGGGACACTCCAGGCCCGTCTCCTCCGACCCCTCCCCTTCTCTTTCTTTAAGGTCGGAGGGAGCGGCCCGGGCCGGGAGGAGGCGAGATCCGCTGTCCCGGCCCGGACCGTCTTCCTGGGCCCCGCAGGCTGCAGCCCCGGCCCCAGGACGCGCCCTTTGTAAACTGTGGCTCCCCAGAGGCTTTGGGGGTGCGGGAGTCCAAGGTACGCGCAGCCCGCGTCCTCACCGGTGCCCAGGAGGCTCCCTGCCGGCAGCACAGCCCCGGCTCCTGGGACGCGGAGTGACGATGCGGGGAGGCTGCACAGACGGGTACTGAGCACGTGAGGAGCCCTCAGGAGCCCGGCCCTGCGCGTCTCGCCAGCTGCTGGTGGCGTTGTCCAAGCAGGACAACTTGAGAGCCACGGTCTGCATGCGTTCGGAACACGTTCCACTGCAGGGCGTGGAGCCCACCCCCCAGCCCGCCCACTGTCCCCGGCTGGAATAGGTTGGGATTGACTGGCCTCACATCAGGAGGCCCGCCGGTGGGCGGTCGGTGTGGGCTCAGAGCCTGCGCCATCAGGGCTGCGGCGGTAGGCTATCCGGGCTGCAATCCCACCAAGGCGGGAAGGAGGAGGTGGCTGCTGTTCGGCTCATGAAAGCAGAAGTGCCCACCCTCCCACCTCCCCAACTGCACCTCCCTGTACCTTTCCCACATCTGGGGGACATAGGAAAGCAGAGATCAGGGCTTTAAGCTTGTGTTAGCCCGTGGCTGTCACTTAGGGCTGGCACATTGCCACCTGGAACAAGATGGATTCTGCCCACAGGAGGGCAGGGGTCCAGCACAGAGTTGACCCACAGCCCCTCTCTGGGACACACCCTGGAAAAGAAGAGCCCACACTCTAGAAATGCTCCACCTTCCTCAGGCCCGAGTGGCCGCCTCTGAGCCAGTGCCCCCGCCAGTGACAGGCTTTGTGGCCCAGGGGCAGGCTCCATCCTTCCTCCCCACTGGCCTGGGGTTTGGGAAAGGCGAACATGAGGCACGGCAGAGGGGTAAGACCTGCCTGGCTTTGTGACTTTCTGGGTTGGCTTGTAGCAGCTCAGTGGCCCGTGACTTTAAGCCTCTGTGTCCAAGATCACCTGGGACCAACGTCAGTGTTTCCCAGGCTGGTGGGGGCTGAGAGTTGGCCAAGAAATGGGGGGCCTGCTACTGCCTGCCTCCGCAGTCCCAGGTCCCCCAGCAGGCCCAGGTGCCCCCCACGCCCTGGCTTCTCCCACAGGCGGTGGGGAGGAGGGACTGCCAGGCTAACAGGCCAGAGGACACAGCTGCTGCCAGGCCTCCTCCCCAAGCCGGGCCAGGCGTACCAGCCTCCGCCCCTCCCTCTCCTTCCCACCCTCCAGAGATGGCCCTGGGGCCTTATCTGTCTGGAATAGGATAGGAGGGGGGCAGTTACCAGGCTCTGTGGGCCTGGCCCCAGCCAAGGACCCATGCTGTCCTTCCACAGCTGGGGGACCCCCAGGAAGAGGCTGGGTGGACACTCAGTAGCTCACATATCTGAGGGCAGGGTTCTCAGACCTCCTGCCTTCCTGGGTTGGAATTCCCAAGCTTTGCCTCTTGTGTGGCCCTGGGCAAGTTGCTTAACCACTCTGCCTCTGGTCACCTCGGAAGGCAGACGAGAGGACGTGCGTTACGGAGCCAGCCCATCTTAGTGCTTCCTCAGCTCCCAGGCAGACCTTCACCCTGAAAGCACCCCCCACCCGCGCTCCCAGGGCTGTGCTCTGCGGCGAAGTCAGTCCCGAACGCCTGCCTCCGTCTCCCCGCTAGTGAAGGCCTCAGCCTGCCCTCCGCCCGCTCGCTGCAGCCCCCAGCATGCAGCCGCAGGACAGCGGCGTCCAGTACAGCAGGTGGGACGACAGCAGCCCGGATGAAGTCAGCATGGCGGCTGCGTCCAGCACAGAGGAGACCTCGAGCTGGGAGAGGTGAGGGCCGGGGAGGAGCAGCCCAGCTGGGCCCTACGCCGCCCGCCCGTCCTGCTGGCCGGGGCCTTCCACCTCCCCATGTGTCCTCCTGTCTCCCAAGCCCAGCGGGTGCCCTGGCCATGTCCTTTGGAGGACCCCTGCTGGGCACTCCAGGACTCCCCCAGCCCAGCCTCCCAGTTACTCGGCCCACCTGGGCCTGGGCTCATGTCCGGCAGTTCTCACCCTAGGCTCTCCCGGAAGCTGTGCTCGGGCAAGCTGGGCCTCGCCATGAAGGTGCTAGGGGGCATGGGCGTCTTCTGGGCCATCTTCATCCTGGGTTACGTCACCGGCTACTTCGTGCACAAGTGCAAATAACTGCTGGCCACGCGACTGGGGCACAGGTTGGGAGGGACCCCTGTATAGAAGAACCCCACCATGTGAACAGACCCACATACATGCGGGTCCCTGTATACACACATCTTGTATACACAGACCCCCCCCCCATGTACCCAGTCCCTCCGCATAGTCACAGGACCCCTACCCCATACACAGACCCAGCACATAGGATACACACAGACACCAGTGTGTACCGCTGTCATGAGCCCCCACACGGTGCACAGGTAAAAAGGGACGCAGACACACAAGGACAATGCATGTGGCCAGCCAGGGGACAATGCACCGGCCTGCACTGGGCTCTAGCACATACTGAGGCTAGGCCCACAGCCCAGGGCTCCTGGCACATGGGGCGGCTGCCCTCGCCCTGCCAAGGGCCCCGGCCTGGCTGCCATGGGGTGGGGTCCCCCCTGGGTGGGTGGTGTGCAGGGCTGTGGGGCCCTGGGAAGGCCCCTGCCCTCGGGGCTTTCTGACTGATGGGTAAGGGTGGGTCTGAAGGTAGCTGTGTCCCTCTGCCCTCCCTCCCAGGACCTGAGACCTGTCCTGAAGACATCTCCCAGGGACTCTGGCCTTTGTTCCAGACCACGACTTGTCTTCCAGTCACCCAGTAACCTCTGGGCCATGGCTCTCCCTGTCACCCGCAGCAGCCCGGTGGGAAGCCAGGGCTTGTGCATGAAGGTGGTCATTAAATGTGCTAAATGAATGATGGATGACGCCCTTTCCCTGGGTCCCCCAGGCCAGGTGTGACATGGCTGTGTCCCCCATCCCCATGGGAGGCCAGCTGCAGGGCATATGGCCTACTTGGCTCTGGGCCTTCCTTGACCTGTGACCCCCTCCAGGCTGGGCCCTCTGGCAGGAAGCAAGAGCCCCAGGACATGCCCCAGAGGCCTGTTCCTGCCTCACCTGACCACAGGTTTTCAGTCCCTGGCCTCCCCTTCTCAGCAGCGCCCTCCTGGGCCTCCTGCTCAGCCCTCACCTGTTGCAAACGCATCTTAGGCCCTCAGACGCTTGCCAGAAAATTCTCTGGGAA
The DNA here is from genome assembly GCA_033961575.1 of Aselliscus stoliczkanus. Lineage (NCBI taxonomy): Eukaryota > Metazoa > Chordata > Mammalia > Chiroptera > Hipposideridae > Aselliscus > Aselliscus stoliczkanus. The sequence goes on along the minus strand of CM066730.1, from coordinate 180,914,040 downwards.
GTGTGTTCACCCCAGGGCTGGGTGGGAGAGGAGGAACAGTCACTGTCCTTGTGGGCCCTGACACTGGAGGCCAGGTTGGGAGGGAGGGGCAGAGAACCCACAGGACCGGCCTACAAGGGTGGCGGGCCCATCTGAAGTCTGGCTGCACCCCCCAGGTGATCCCTGGCCTTGGTAGAGGGAGGTCAGCAAGGTTCCAGGTCCCGGTGGGTCTGCTTGGGGGAGGGGCAGCCTGCTCTCGCCCTGGGCATCTGTGTCTGCAGGCCCCACCCGTTTGGCCACATTTGGGGAGGGAGGCGCAGAGCTGGCCCACCTTTCCAGCCTCTCCCTGGCGCCTGAACTAGACCCCCTCCTTGCCAGTATAGGACGGGCAGGGCCCAGTGGCAGGAGCAGGTCTGCTGGTAACAGGTCAGATGTGACCTGCCCAGGGTAAGGCCAAAGCCCAGTGGGCACACGGGTGGAGCAGGGAGGGGGAGTGACCTCAGAGCACACCCATGGGGCTGCATGAACACTTGTCTGGGGTCAGGGGAACCCCACGGGCAGCAGCAGATGGCAGAGGCCAACTCGGGTTGTGTCTTGGAAACCCTGCAGATCGCAGGATGGAAAGCAGGTAACCCAGACTGCCCCCTGGTGGACGCAGTGTCCCCTTCCTGTGGGTTCCATCTGCACCCCCTGCCCCGTCTGAGGGGAAGGCTGAAGTCAGGCCCAAGGATCACACTCTCTCCATGGGATGTGAAGCCCCACGCCCCGGCCGAGGTGGCTTTGGCCCCATGGTCTGGCACCTAGGACAGTGGCTACAGCCCTGGGAGGGTCAGGGGAAGATGGGACAGGACCCTGTTAGTCGCCACCCAGCCTTCTCCCCAAAGATTCAGGAGCAGGATCATCTGCTGGGGTGGGTCCCAACAACTTGACTCAGCTGCTCCCTGGGCCAGCAGGGCCAGGCCTGTGTGATTAGCTGCTAAATGCCTCCTGCTCTTTGCTGGCAAGGTGTGGGCAGGGGCAGCAGGCAGGCCCTGAACAGGCCCTCAGCTCCCCCGACGCCACCAACACCCACCTCCACAGACAGCGGTGGGAAGGCACCCACAGGGCAGGAACTGGTGGTCTTAGTGTTTTTATTAAGAGGGTTGGACTGGCAAAGAAAAAACATCAGCTTTCTGTCATATGCCAAGTACTTTTCTAAATCTCACGTGGAGTCAAGCTGCATCAAACTAGCTGCAGGCACTGGTGGCTTCATCATCAGGGTCTAAGATGTGACACAACGAGGCCACCAAACCCTAAGTCCCAAGAGCCCAAAGGGCAGCTGGCTGCGGCGCCCCCAGCCCGGAGCTCCCGGCAGGGCCCACCAGGACCTGCAGACCCACACCAGCCACGGCATCAGCAGCCTCAATTGCCAAGGGTCATGACATAATGTGGGGGACACCACACAGACACTGGTACATGTCGGGGGGACACAGCAGAAAGAAAAGCTATCATGTGGCATGCCTGCGTCAGCCCAGGGACGACAGGAAGGCTTGGAAGTGACTGGAGGGCCAGCCACGTCCTGCAGAGCAGGCTGGCTGAGCTTGGGGGGTAGGGGGCACCCATGTGACTTTTCTCGTACGTTCCCCGTGTAGTTCTGATGGCTAACCGCACAGGTTAAGTGGGGCTCTTCCAAATACTCCCCCCAAAAATGACAAGACACAAATTGTCCTTTGCAGGTCAGAGACCGCTGAACAAAGTGTCATTGAATAACAAAAAGCGGAGGAGTCAGTTTCTCGTGTTTCAGCCAGAACGTACAGCGCTGAGGTCAGTAAGAAGCGCCACTCTGCAGCTGGCCGGCTCTCTCGAGCCAGGCACATTCTGGCTCCAGGGAGGGCACATACGCGTGTGCTCACACACACAAGGAACCCACGCAGACACAGACGGTCCATGGCCGGTGACACGGAAACCCCGCCAGTGTGGAATGCTGCAGACCCCGTTGTGGGACGCAGGCCTCAGGCCCCTGCAGTCATTGTCCCCGTCTGTCCTTTAGCTGCCGGCAATGGCTGGTGATGTACAGACAACTGTCCTGTCGGGCCCGGGAGCCTATTTTGTGATGGGAAGCCTGCGGATTTCCAACGACGTGTGGTCTTGCTGTCCGCTCGCTTCCGGCAATGTTGAAAGCCCGGTTTTGGGGCGGCTGCTGCTGGGAGGCTCTACGCATCCCCACCTGGAAGCATCCAACGCAACATTAAGAAATTCACTGAAAAAAATGTTCTTATAAAAGGGTTCTGATTTCTCGCAAGCTGGAGAACATGACGCACTGCACATTTCTCTGGCAGTGATTTTAAAAGATGCGACATCGTAGAAAAATAACTGTGCAGTTCAATGAAATGCATGTTCAGCATCTCCCTTTAGAACTGAACATTCAAACCAATTGTAGCGGCCTTCTCCGCGTGAACAGTCACTGATGTGTCTACATGATTTCAGGACATCTGCTATTTGAATAATTTCATAAAGAGACTTAGTAGTAAGAGCCGTGGGCAGGACGATCTAAGCACATGACACGTGGCACGCCTCTAGGACAAAACTTTCCGGAAACAACAAGGAACACAGGCGCCTCAGCCAAGCCGAGCAGGAGCGTAAGGAGGGGCCTCGACCCACACCGGCCCGCGGGAGAGGCAGCGCTCCCGGCCGCCGGCCGCCGCCCCCCTTGGCCTGACTTCTCAGCGGGTCACGGTCACATGGGACGCAGCGAAGTCCAGGTCCGTCTTGGACGGGTACACCACCTTCAGGCGCCCTTCCTCGTCCAGCACCCGGACCTGCTCCACCACCAGCGGGCAGGGCCCGCCCTTCTCAGCACTGGGGTCCGACAGTTGCCCAGGGGCGGCGTCAGCTTCTGCATCTGCATCTGAGAGGGAGCCCTCCTCTTTATTTTCTAAAGTGTATTTGTTGATTTCTGCCATTTTCTGCAAGTGAAAAATGTCCTTTTAACCTAGAGATCAGAGGCAACCAGGGAAGACGCTGCTGTGACCGAGGGCGACGGAGGGTGGCGGGAGCCCAGGACGCACTCTGTCTCCGCAGCACCCGGGAGGAGCCGGCGGCATACTCACCAGAATGAGGGCGTCCATGATGTCTTTACAGACCTGCAGACTCGCTGCGCTTGTTACTTCCAGAAACAAATCGGAAGTCGTCTTCTTAATCTTAAAAAGATTTCAGAAAAAGAGTCAAGTTGTCAAAAGTAGACACCGGCAGCTGCAACATTTAACTTGAAGAAAACCCTATCCAAGCCCTGTCACCTGCCTACGGCCAGGCACAGACCAGAATGGTGCGCACGGGGCGACAGGCGCGTGGCATGCGCTGAGCATGCAGCCCTTAGACTGGCGCCTGGCGCGGGAGGGCAGCCGAGCGACGGGGCTTCGGGGACAGACCCGGGACAGACAAGGTTAGGTAACTAGGCACTGCCCACCTTGGTCTTCTCGCTGTTGGTTATCGGGGGGAAAGAAATGACTTCGTCCTGGGCGTCCACGAGGCAGGGGTACTGCTCTCTTCCGTCCAGCAAGTGAAGGTATCTGAGTGGGAGAAGCGCCCGTTAGCGGCACAGCTATAAGACACACCTAGAGGCTAAACCGGACAAGTCCAAGCTCTGTAGCCCAAGTAAGTGTGACACCAAGGGCACAATTAACAAGCTCAAGGGAATGGCATTTCCCGAAGCCCGTGTCTGCGTGGGACGGCAGCCGGGCTGAGGAAGGCAGGTCTGGGGGCCTTGGTTTGGTGCGTTTCCCAGCAGCATGCGATCTGGGTGAGACGCTGTGGGTTTGCTGGTCCGTCTTCCCAGGGCTGATGGGCAACGCGGTTCCCCCTTCTCTCCGTGTCCTTGGTGCTGTCCCGAGGGCCACCCTCCTGAGATGTGCACTCCTAGCGCTGGCTCTCTCGGAAGTGGCGTCACTTCCGGCCACAAGACACTCGCCCAACCGTGTCTCCTTTTAGCCCGCACAAGAATCCCTAACAGTAGCTGAGTGAGTGAACTTGGGGGAAGTTTCTCAAATTTCGGCAAGTCTAGGGGTTTCCTAAATGGCAAAGTTCCTGAGCTGGAGGACAGTGGATGGGGGTCTTCTGAGAGTGTGCGCACAGCCCGCGAACCCCGAGGCCGCCCCGGCCCGGCCCCGCAGCACAGCTGACCTGTGCAGGCCCGAGACAGTCTGCCGCTTCCTCTGCTTCCTGTGCTCCTCAGCCTCCAGCTGCAGCTGCCGCACGAGGTCCTTGGCCTTGACCTCTTTGCGGCCCAGGGGCACAATCTACGGGATGCAAACCACAGGTCAGCTCACGGCTCATTCTGGCTGGAAGCGTCAACTCTCTCCTCCATTGACTTGCACAACAGGGAGCGGTGACAGCCGCCTGAGCGCCGGCTCGGGGCACACTGTGCCTTCAGGGGTCGCTTCCGGGACCTGAATGCCCGAACATTCCAGGGCTTCTGAAACTGAGCTGGAACCGAACCCGCCCAACACACAGCTCGTCCCAGGGCTGCAGACCTCGGAATGCCGAAGAGAGACGGGGAGCAGGGGAGCCCGTCAGGGCAGGCGTGCAGCTGGCCCCCGAGGTCAACAGACATGGAGCAGGACCGCAACGGACCAGCCCCCGCTCAAGTCAGCCCCAAGTTAGGGGTTTTGCTATTGGGATACGAACCATACATTTTGGGTTAAAAGTTAGTGAACAAATGACAAAAGTCATTCTCCAGTTGCCAACTCCCTTGAGGAGCTTTCTTCCCCCAGTGACTGTCAACTCGGCCCGGGAGCAGGCTGCCACTATCTGAACACGCTCAGGGGCCAGCTCTAGCGTGTGCATTTCTCAGAACCACCGGGAACCCGGGAGGGCGCCCGTCACCTTGAGGTCCTCCGGCGGGCGGGCGGTGTACAGCAGGGGCCCCCGGACCGCTCTGAGGTCGTGCGTGGCGATGGTGGCCGCTGTTCTCTTTTCACAGAGGTCCTCGTGGAGCTTGGTCTGCAACGCGAGGGGAGGCGGGCAAAGCTCAGCGTGCCCAGCGGGGCGGTGACCTCGTCCCTGCAGCCTCCCTTCTCTGCCTCGCCAGCCAAACATTCATTTTGTGAAACCAACCTCAGAAAGCTGTTTTTCAGCAGAATTTCTTCTTTCCCTAACTCTAGCACACAATATTTGAAACTTCAAAGAACCCCTCTTGGGGCTGGCCAAGTGGCGCAATGGTTAAGAGCTGGTTTGGGATGCCAGCAGCCCGGGTTCGGATCCCACATATGAGGGCCAGTGACACTGCCCTTAAAAAAAAAAAAAAAAAAAAAAAAAAAGAACCTCTTGAACTAAAATTTACGGTTGAATTAACAAAAGTAGGACTTAAAAAGAAAAATAAGGGGCTGGCCGAGTGGCACATTGGTTAAGAGCTGGCTTGGGACGCCAGCGGCCCCGGTTTGGATCCCACATATGAGGGCCAATGACACTGCCCTCTACAGCTAAGATGGTGAACAACAGCTCCACCTGGAGCTGCGCTGCCGTGAGTCCCTGGGTCAGCATAGCGGCAGCCCCTGCTGCAGTGGGCTGCCATAGGCTACAGTGAGTGGCTGGCAGCCAGCGTGAGCGGCCGGAAGCTGGTGTGAGCTGCCAACAGCCACTGTGAGTGGCCGTCCAGAGGCCGGCTACCGATCTGCCTCACCCGAGAAGAGCGCAATGACAATACGAACATGAGCTAGTGAAGCAATGTCCTCCACAACTAGACTGAAGAACAAAAGGACAGCAACTTGTCTGTTCCCCTTCCCTGGTTCCCCAACACTGTTCCCCTCCCCCAATTCTCCAATAAAATCTTAAAAACAAACAAAACACAACAACCTTAAATAAATATTTAAAATAAAAAAAAAAGAAAGAAAAATAAGCCCAGTGTGTTTTCTCAGGCGCGGACCCCGGAGTCCCAGGCGCCTGGCTTGCATTCCTCCTGCTCCCTCCCCAAGCGGGAGGGCTCCTGAGATACCATAACACAAGAACCTCCAAAAAGCACCTCCTCCCACAAGGGTCTTTCATGTCAAAAATGTGCTTATTATTTTAAAAGATGGGCAGACTGCACAGAAAGAGAACAGACTGGGAAGTCTGTCCAGCTAAGACCTAAACAAAAACAAACCAATTCACATAAGAACATATTGGCGAGAGCTGACGATTTCAATAACATTGTATATGAAATTAAATGTGTAATTTGTTATACAAATCAGGAAGTCCACCAAACAGGGTGACCAGTTAGCTCAGTTGTTTAGAGCATGGTGCTGATAACACCAAGGTTGCTGGTTTGATCCCTGCATAGGCCATTGTGAGCTGTGCGCTCCTTGAAAGAGTCAGCTGTGACACTGTAGCATGAAAGCAACATGTAATCAATGACCATGGCTGTTCCCCAATAAAATAAAAAAATAAAAAAAGTCCGTCAAAACATCAGAAACTCCAGGAACACTGACTTTCCATGGCAACAAAGCCGTCTTCAGCAATACGGCTCAGCCGTGAGCTGGGGGTGGGGAGGTCAGGAGGCCACCCCCGCCAACCCAGGCCCGGGGGTCTGTCTGCGCAAGGCGCCCACGCTCAGGGCCCACGCGGCCCGTCCTGCTCCCGGCACACACTCTGCCTCGCGTCAGCCCCACCAACCCCCACAGCCCCCTCGGGCTGCATGCACCCACCTGAGAGGCGAGGAATCGCTTGAGCGCGTTCCCGGCCTGCAGGTCCATGCCCCTCACGATGGCGCCCACGATGAACGGCCGGACGTCCCTGACCTCGGGGCTCACCCTGACCGTCAGCGGGGCGGGGTTCTCGGCGACACGCAGGACCCTGAGCAGCAGCCGGCAGGCCTCGTCCGCCGCCTCCTCCCCGCCCCGCCTCTTGCCCTCCCTCCTCTTCCTCCGGCCCTCTTCCTTCTCCTGCTCGGCTTTGCCCTTGCCCCTGCCGCCGCCCCGGCCGCCAACGCGCAGGTACTCCAGGATGGACTTGGTCTGGCAGCCGCTGACCATCTTCTCCAGCCGCTTGTCCTTTAGCTTGTTCCCGCGGAAATTGATCTCCTTGAGCTTGGGGCAGTCGGCCAGCTCCGCCGGGATTTCGTTCAGCTGGTTGTTGGAGAGGTCCAGCGTCTGGAAGGGGGACCCAGAACACATCAGCCTCCGGACCGTGGCCCGGCTGGGGTCGGGGGGAGCGCCGTCAGCCGCATCACACGCCGGGGCCGGGGCAGCCCCGGCACCAGCACTGCGGTCAGCGGCCGAAGCAGCTGCCATGCAACACGGGTCTTCAACACAGCGATGGGCCGCTAGGGCACTGAGGGACCAGGGGGTGCGCCATCTGGTTACGAGCAGATAAGCGCTTTAGATGAGGGCTGGGTGCTGCACCACAAAGTGGGGCTGAGGCGATTTAAGTTAAACGAGTTAAAAAGCATACACCAGAAGAAAGGCAGAGTGTCAGTGTGCACGCTGAAATGTGACGTCACCTGTGAACGTCTCTGTGTGCTCACAAATGGAGGTCCTCAGCCCTGTTACCATGCAGGAAAGGGTGTAGGGGCCACGGCTGTCAGCCCCATAAGGAGGCGCGGGAACCCCATGGCCCACAGGGAAGAACCTTCTATCAGCATTAAAGATTGGACTTTGACAAAATGATGAAAACAAGCAAAGCAGCCATCTGACAAGGTCACAGATGGGCTTAGGGACCCTAAGGGGCATGGTCACATTCCGGGACGCTGAGGGAACCTTCTTCCCAGCAGGTGGGGTCCTTACACCAACACGACAGTGCAGAGGCAGGGTCCTCTCTCCCAGGAGGCTCAGCACCCCCGTCTCTTGTCCCAGCGGCAGACTCAGCGGCACTGGGCACTGCACGTAAAATGCCTTTCGGTCATTTCCCCCAGGGCCAGCAGGAAGCTCTGGGTGGCCTTGCTCGACACTGCTGAGCCCTGCCTCAGGGCTTTGGTTTAACAGGACAGCCTTGGGAGGAACCCTCTCTGGATGGTCGCAGTGATCCCAGAGACAGGCATCTGGGAAGCGAGGCAGCCAGGGCGGCAGGGGACTCTTGCCGGACAGCTCAGGGACCCGTGCAGAGCAGAGGTCTGGGCCGCGGGCTCTGTCCCTAGCCTGCATGGACCACACCCGAGTCAAAGCGCTGATGACAGCGCAGTGGGCAGCCCCTCCACGCACGCTCACAGCAGAGCAAGGGCACACACTAGCGTGTGTGGCCAGTGATGAGCTGGGTCCTGGCTGGGCTGTGACAGAGTGGCAGGAGGGCACTGTGGATGGTGGGTTTTATCAGGACTGAAAAGGGGCAGGGACTCTGATTATGCAGAACATGCCATCTGCTTTGATGGTGCAGAGGACACTTTTAGTGGAATTTCACAGACCCCGAGATAAGAAGGAAATTAAAAAGGAATCTGTCTGAATCCTGTGACTCAAGCAGTCAGGTTGCCGAGAGGCCGGGAGAACCAGCGTGCAGAGGGGGCATTAGCAGTGGGTGACATTACTGAGGAGCCACCAACGGCAGAGCCGGGACTCAAGGACGAAGGGGCACCTGCAGAGGAGGCGTCCACCTCGCAGTCAAACCAGGGATGAAAGCAGGAAAAGAGGCACAAGGTAAGCCAGATGCGGCCTTCAGTCACCAGCAGGGAGCAAGCAGCCCGAGGGGGCGCGGGGCTACCAGCGTTTCTTACACTTGTTACTGTGCTGTGCCTCTTCAGGCCTTTCTCCTCTTAGGAGGGGCTGGGTAGCGTGGGGCAGATGCACCGCTCCCCGCCTGCAGGTGATCTGCAGCCCCTCCCACCAAGAGGCGGAGCCTGTGCCCTGCTCTGGAACGCGGGCTACCACCTAACACACTGCCACCTGTCACCAGGCAGCAAAGGTAACACCACCGCCCAGTTCTGAGCCCAGGTTTGCAGTTTGCATCTATGCTGTGAGAAGCCCGCCTCTGTTGTTAGAAGGAGCCTGGGCTGGAGAGTGGGGCTGGCTGGGCCACCTAGACCAGAAGTGCCCACATGCGACCACGGCAGGGTCCCCTGTCCACCCAGAGGCTAGTGAGCAGCAGTGAAGGGCCAGGGCTCCAAGGTCAGGCTTGGGTTGGTCTGTCCGCAGCTCCACGTACAATCGCTGGCTTTGGAGTCTTCTGTACTGCCCAAAAGGGCTTTGGCCGGGCCGGCCAAGTGGCGCGGTGGTTAAGCGCTGGCTTCGGAAGCCAGCAGCCCCGGTTCGGGTCCCACATGTGAGGGCCAGTGACACTGCCCTCAAAAAAAAAAAAAAAAAAGGCTTTGGCCAAACAGCTTCCAAACTCCACTGCAGTGACCCTCATTAACGCAAGAAAACACTGGCTGGCATGTCTCTGCCCATGATGGAAACACCCAGAAATGGCAGCGGAGGGAGGGCCAGCAGGGAGGGGAGAGGTAGGGGCAGGGCCCTGCCTCAGGCTCCCAGCTCCAACCGGAGCCGCTGAAGGACGAAGGTGCAGGGATATGGGGGGGGGATCTTTTGGGGGCAACAATCACCAAATAACAGGCACTTTGGAGCAGTAAGCAGTGGCAGCAGCCAGGCCATAAGGGGCAGCTCAGGAGAGGACGTGGGGGAGAGATGGAGGGAGGCGGCAGCAGACAGGGTCCTGGGGTGCGAAGCCACAGGTGTGGGGGGCCTGGTAGAGATGTAGAGACCAGCTGACAGGAGCACAGACTGGTCCCTACTCCAAAACGCCAGTCCATCTGGTGCTGCGCACTTGAAAGGCAGATTCAGTGGGAGTAGGGTTCCCAGGTCTCGCCTTGGGAGGCGCTCTGGAGTGGGAGGAGAGTGGGCACAAAGTGGGAACAGTGCAGGAGGCGGGAGGCGGAGGCCTCCTCACAGGGGAAGCTGGGTCTGCAACAAGCGCTCCAGCCCCAGAGGACAGGAGACCCATAGGCCCCTAAAAGGGAGAATTAACGGCACATGGAGTGCCTCCAGGCTCCTGCCCGCAGCCCGCATCGCGGACAGCCGTTCGCTCCTTTCTTGCGGGTAACACGAACACCGACACCTGCGAAATGGAGCCAGCCTCCAACTCCAGACTGCGACCTACCGGGAACACCACCTCTGCATGGGACATGCTGCTGGGAGGCCAAAATTTCTGGTGATGTGAGCCTGAGACAAACCCTCCGCGTCTGGAGGTGTGTAAGGAACTGTCTGCACTCCAGTGGATGGTGGGCTGAGGGCACCTGGATGGTACCCTGGCACCTAAGTGAGCCCTGCCACCTCCAGCAGCAACTGAGAAAAGAAAAACATTGAGGAAGTATTTTTTCTTACTTCAGTTTCTCTTATTACTGGACAAAGGTTTCACCTTCAAAGTTTAAATTCTGTGAAACTTGACTGTGGGAAGAGTCCCATATGCGAGCACATTGGCCGACGGAAGTGGCATGAATCCTGGCAAGAATGGGAGAAAGCCTGGAGGGGGTGGCTGCTCAGCTAAGGTGCCATCCTGACCCCCTTCAGAAGTTTGGGGGCACATCTGTCCTGTCTATGGCTCCATCAACCCGACGGGCAGTGCAGCGGGTCTGGGTCACCAACAACGCAGGCAGCAGGGACATAAGGGCGCCACCCCTCCTCAATGCACTGCAGCCCTGGCAATGGAGCCCAGCGGTAACAGAACCCCGTTCAAGAATGTCCAAAATTGGGGGAAGCCCACCCCACACTCTGACGCCCCCCGGGGAGTGGAGGGGGCGGGGGTCAAGCTGAAGGGTCAGAGGCCTGGACAAGGAGGAGGATGAGCCACGCCCGCCAGAGGCAGGGGGAGCTCACTGAGGAGGGAAGGACGGTCAGGCCTTTACAGCTGCAGGCTCTGGGGCCAGCCCCTGGGGAGTGTGCCCCAAAGCGCTTGTACCTGCAGTCGCCCCGCGCTGGGGACAGGAGTCGGACAAGCAGAGGCCTGTGCACTGTGCCCTGGGTGCCTCCCGGTAGTCACACCCTGTGACGTCACCCCACCAAGCCGGACGGGGCTGTTCACTCAACAGGACGAGTGGGCAGGACAGGACGCTAGTTCCAAGTCTAGGCCTTAAGGGCTGGCAGCGTCTGCTTTGTGCTGAGGAGCCCTGAGCTGCCACATGAGGAGTCAGACGAGGCTGCTGGGGAGGGAGCGGTCCCAGGTGACACGGAGGGAAGCCCACGACCAGCCAAACCAGCCACACACGTGATCACAGCAGGAGCAACGAGCGTCCAGCTGAGCCAGCCCTGAACGGGAGAACCCGCAGCAGATAAAACGACTACTGTTGTTTTAAGCCTGAGTCTGGGAGCTGTAACGCAGCGTGGGTGACCTGTCCGCATGGGCACTGCGGTGCCTCTCTGTGCTCACAGGTGAGGAGACAGGTGCAGCAGCCGACGGCCCACGCGAGACGAGCTGAGACCCACGCGCTCCGGGGCCCAGCCGGGGGCTCTCCACTCCTGCTGTCTCCCCACGGCACCCGGAAGGCCAAGGGCAGCTCTCACTCAAACCTCCGGTGAGTGGCAACGCCATCCACACAGTTCTACTCCTGACGGAGGCATCCTCTTATAAAAGGCCCCCAAAGGGCATCTAAGCCCAAATGGGGTTCCAAGTGGCTCCCGCATGACACTCTCCAAGAATCATGTCCCTTCAAGTGACACGAATCCAACGAAAAGTCTAAAAATGGCGCCCAGAATGGGCCAGGCCAACGAGGCCATGTCTGTGACCTGAAAGAGGGTGCGTGGACATAGTAAAGGCAGCTACCCGGCCAGGCCGGCAGTACAGAGGGTAAGGCAGCGCGGACTGGAAGCGCAACGGACAACCGAGCGTGCGCTCACACGGCGCCACATAAGTCACACACCTGCGCCTCAACCTGGAAAAGCAGGAGACCTACCAGATGGGAAGACAGAGTGGAAAGCGGACATCCCACAGCCCTGGGTGACCAAGAGGCTCCGGGGAGTCACCCCCGCCATGGCTTGTTCCCGGAGAGGCCAGCAAGCGCGCGTCGCTCAGCCGTGGTCTCGTCTATTTCTCTCTCTCTCACACACACCCCTTTACTTATGGACAGGTTTGTAAAACGAGTTGGCATTATCTTGAGTAATTTCTGCTGCAAACAGATGAGTTGCTAAACTGTACACGTTTTACTAAGAAAAGTCCGCATGGAAAACCGGAAGAAGACATACAAGGCCTGCCTTTTAAGGATGAAACGAAAGGGGAGACGCGGGGGAGAGGACACCGGGCAGGTAGGCGGCTCTGGGGCTTCCGTCCACCCGTCTCTGGGACTCAGCAGCCTTCATGGGCACCTGCCATGAGCCCCGCGTTACGCGGGGGCCTGAGTCCCACGAAGGATAACTGAGCGGAACCCAGACAATGCGGTCTCGAGGAAACCCACGTTATCTGCCTTTTCCTGCGGGCAGCGCCCTCCGGCCTTGGGGAAACCAGCACTAATAACCCCACCCGCGCAGGCTGCTGTGGGGGGCACCGGGAGGCGCTGTGCGAAGCCGTCATTTCACACCGTGAGGCCTCGTCTGGGTGCCCACACACACACACGGGGCTCATTCATCCATTTCACGCATATCTGGAGATACAGACACCCCGACGCGCTTCGGTCCCGAGCGGGAAGCCAAGCCGGCCAACAATGACAAGACGGCGAGTTCGCGTCCCCGTCCAGGTGTGAACAGCGCGGTGAGCGGGAGGGGCCGGGGCGCACGCCAGCTGCCCGCCCAGGCCCCGCCCCCCGCCCAGGCCCCGCCCCCCGGCCCCGCTGACCTTGAGCGCCGCCAGGTGCGCGACGCCGGGGCCGAGCTCCCGCAGGCAGTTGTCGGCGGCCGCCAGCTCGCTGAGCAGGGGCAGCGCGCCGGGGCGGAAGAGCTCGGCCGGGAAGGCGCGCAGCCGGTTGCCCGCCAGGTTGAGCGTCTGCAGGCGCGGCGCGCAGCGCGCCAGGTCGGCGGGCAGCTCGCGCAGCCGGTTGCCGCTGAGGTTGAGGCTGCGCAGCTGCGGGAAGGCGGGCGGCTCGGCGGGGCCCAGGCCGCGGCCCGGCGGCAGCGCCTCCAGCGCGTTGCCCGACAGGTCGAGCAGGCGCAGCGCGGGCAGCGGGCCGAGCTCGGGGCTCAGGCCGGGCCCCAGCGCGTTGCGCCGCAGCACCAGGCTGTGCAGCTGCGGGAGGCCCTGCGCCAGGCCCGGGCCCGGCTCCCGCAGGCTCCCGCAGCCGCTCACCTCCAGGTAGTGCAGCAGCGGCAGCGTGAAGAGCCGCGGCGGCAGCCGCCCGCCCGCCGCCCGCACGCGCGCCTCCAGCGCGGGCCCCGTCAGCAGCAGCTCGCGCCGCCGCTCGCGCTCCGCCAGCTCCAGCTCCGGCCAGGCCTCGGGCGCCACCGCCGCCGCCATCGCGCCGCCGCTCCCCGCGCGCTTCCGGGGCGCGGCCCGCCACTTCCGGCCGGGACCGGAAGGCGCCGCAGGGAACACGCTCCGACGCGCGCGTGCCGCCGAGGAGACGGTCCTGCGCGGAAATGGGGCCGCCGGCGGCCCTGGGGGCTCCCGCCCGCTGAGTCCGGCCAGGCCGGCTGAGCGCCTCGCAGACGGGGGGCCGGGGGAAGCCGCCCCCCGCCCCGCCTGCTTCCCAGGAGCCCGCGGCGGCGTGACCGGGGCGCCCCGCTGCCCCCAAACCGAGCCGTGTCCCCGCCCGGGGGCCGCCCCAGCAGCCTGCGATCGCACCTTCCCGGCCGTGGCTTCTTAAAACAGCCGCGCAGGGCGTGTGCTCTTGCCTTGTAGACGGGCGGTGGTCGGGGCCGGCCTGGGGCGCCAGCGGCCCCGGGTCGGGTCCCACACGTGAGGGCCCGGGACACCGCCCTCAAAACAAATAAAAAGTACACAGATGAGCGGTTCCTGTATGGGAACCGCCAGGTCGCAAGCCACAGCCCAGGGCGGGGCCCGCAGAGGCTGCCCGCCGGGCCGGGCACGGGGGCCGCGGTGTCCCCCCGACGCCTGGGCAGCAGCCCCGCCGCGGCGGGGACCCCCGGGCGGGCCGTGCCCCGGGTCACGAACTCTCGCCCCAGCAGCGCTTCCAGCTGTTTTATTCTGTTTTGAAATTCCTGAACTTGTTGTTGAGTGCAGTGCACACCCTGGAAAGAGTCCCTGCATCGTGAGTGACTTGCCCAATCTGAACACACACACGCCGCCATCCCCTGAACAAGAGACAGGACGGTACCAGGCCCCGCAGCCCGCCGTGCGCTGACGTCCAGCCCCGCAGATGCGTCTCCCCGGCCTTAGCCCCTCATTGTTTTCTGCGGGGCGTGCTCCTTGGTTCCTGCTGCGTTGGTGCCACGTTACACCCAGGGCGCTTCTCCGCGTAGAAGGCGCTTGCGAGCCATGTGCTGTTCCACATTGTAAGTGAATTGTGAATATGCCACATTTATTTCCAGCAGGGCCTCTGTGCTGGCCGGAATCCGCCCGCACACCCTCACTACACCACACGGGACACAGGCAGCTTTTTGTTTTGGTTGCTGCTGTGACCGAGTCCATCTCTGAAGGGCAAGCAGTGTGTCTGTCCGCAGGCAGTGCCGGGGAAGGCACAGTCGGACTTTGAGCCTCCTTCCAGCCTGTCCTTTCTGAGCCAGCTCCAGCTGTCCTCTGCACGTTGCCGGAAACACCTCCAATTCCTAAGAACTTTTGGTCTCCCCAGAGATTTTTGTGAAGACCGTACACGTGTATATAATAATGCTGGGGTCTGTGTGTAGTCTTGCTTGCTTAGTGTCTCTGGAGTAGATTTTTGCCATGTAATAGCTATTACATGCCATCTTGATGGGCTTCAAGAATATTAATGGTTTTATAGTAGCCAACAACCCAAATGTCCATCAGCAGGAGAATGGATAAAAAAAATTGTGAGATATTTCTTAAAATGGATGACCACATTGGGAATGAGGCTACGCACAACAGCATACGTGATTGTCAAGGTAGTCACGTTATGTTGAGGAAAAAAAAAAGCAAACCACAGGAGAATACGTAGAGTATGATTCCATTTGCACAGCTTAAAAGCATGTCAAGCTCGAGGTGATATTATTTCGGGATCCATTCCTATGTGGTAAGTCTGATGCAAAGTGAGGGAGAGCTAGTCTCCCTAAAGAGTCCAAGCTGCCTTGTATAGTTTAATCAAGTGATTAGTGGTTCGTTTTCCTGGAGCCCAACCAATGCCACCAGGCCGATTTTGTGACACTGTATGGGGACAGTTTTTTCAGTGGTGATGGCAGCTGAGAAGCTGCCCTGTCCTTGTGGCTCGCCAGCAATGCAGGTCCACTGTCCACTCCGCGTGTCCGCTGCGGCGGGGCTGGTCCAGCCTGTGGGTGGGTCCTGTCTGGAGGGACGCCCCTGTCTGGTACAGGCTGTGCTCACGGCAGAGGGGAAGGCGAGCTGGACAGTGAAGCCCCTGAGCAGGAAGCTTGCCCGTGGTGTGGATCAGCTCTATCGTGTACACGGGCTGAGGGAGCCACCTGCGGGACGTGTGGCTCGGGCCGGCAGGAAGCGATGAGGTGTGATCCTGCGCGAGAAGCGCCCCCGGAACTGTGGGCGCCTCTGGAATCACAGGCTTGGGGCGGGAGAACCTCAGACGGATCGCCTTGAGCGGCTTCCCCAGGCAGGAGCACTGTCCCTTCATCCCACTCGGCGCTTCCCCTCCTCGCTTGAGCCCTGCTGCTAACAGACCCACGCCGCTTCCCAAAGCAGCTCTGCTGGAAATCTGTCTTCCCTTCCCTCACCCCACGGGTTCTAGGTCTGCCCTCAGCACACCCCAGCCTCTGCCTCCTGACAGCCCTGCGCAGACACAGCTGCCGCCTGCTCTGCCCCGCTGCGCCCTTCTAGCCCAGAGGCGTTGTTTAGGGGACATCTGCCCGCCCCAAGGGAACTCTAAGGATAGACTGTGACATTGACCTCCTCCTTTTTTAGTGCATTGAGTACTGTTTTGTATAAAACTTCAAGATACTCAAGTTCCAAAAAAATTGCTGTTGATATTAGTCAAAAACCCAGGCACTGAGGACACA
This sequence comes from Aselliscus stoliczkanus, assembly GCA_033961575.1. Lineage (NCBI taxonomy): Eukaryota > Metazoa > Chordata > Mammalia > Chiroptera > Hipposideridae > Aselliscus > Aselliscus stoliczkanus. The sequence goes on along the minus strand of CM066730.1, from coordinate 180,898,105 downwards.
GAATACTTCAGTCCTTGTCTGAATCCTTAGTGCATGTCAGTGAAGTAAAATTTGTTTCAGTTCAGGCCATGCACACCTTTCGTTAGACTTGTGTTTTATAGCCATTGCGGCCACTGAAAATGATCTCTGCGTAGATCTCTATGCAGTTGCTTTTTGTATAATGGTTGTATAATCACTCATTAAGTTTGAACATTTGCCTAGTTATTCAAATTGGTCTACAGTCAACAAGAGTTTTGCCTCACCTTCCCAGTATTGATGGCCTTATTTTTGTCTTAATTGCTTCTCTTTTTCTTGTTTCATTAATTGTCTTGTCTTGGCTAGAATGTCCAAAACAATACTAAATAGAAGTGATTATTCTTAATGTTATTCTTGTTTTTCAAGAAGATGCTTCTAGCACTTTCTCATTTGGAATAATACTCTTGTAGACATAGTCTGACATTCTATTTCTAGTTTACTAACAGGTTTTCATGGTTGCATTTTGTCAGGATTTTTCCTTCTCTGTGGAGGTGATCACATGGCTTTTCTCTTTTAATCTGAACGTGGTGAACTGCATTTGTAGATTTTCCTGCATCGGAAGGTCATTGGAAATTTCTGCTTCTGATGAAGATTCAGTAATAGACTCAATTCATCCTCCAGATGTGCTAATAGGAAAGGAGTTTTCAAGATACTGGACCACAGGAGACAGAAGACAATGGTCCCTAAGAGAAGGGAAGCAAGCTAGGTGGGCCCTCCAGTTACCTGAGCTCCCTGCCCGGGTGGTCCCTGGGCTGCAGAGCAGGGGGGTACCCAGGCGGAGCCCGCAGCCTCCCTGAGTTGGGGACACACTGCTGAGAGGGGAGCCTGAGGCTGCTGGGGTTGCTGGACAGAGTAGCTCTCGATAGTGCTACCAAGAGAGGTAGCCAAACTGCCCCGCACGGTCTTCCCTGCTCTCGGAATAGGACACGTTTCGTTATTGTTCCCACTGGGGGCAGTGGCCGTGTTGCTTGAGGACTGACTTCTGTCAAACCATGCAACCGGAGACAGAATTCTGTGTTCTCAAGATGTTTGAGATTCTCAAGTAACAGAGACATGGCCTCTGATCTCTATTTCTATGAGAAATATTGGGTTGTAGGAAAAGTCATGATGCATTTTTGCAACGAAAAACAGAAAAAATACGTCATGACTTTTCTGACAACCCAATAGTATGTGGTCTGTCAGGCTTTCAGAAACAGCAGAGAGGACAAAATGATCGGCAGGTGTGTCCCCTGGAAGACCCTGCAAGAAACAGGCAGACACAGTCCTGCACCTCAGCCAGGCCCTGGGGTCCCAGCCCGTGGCCCCCACTGAAGCCTGGAGCAGCCCTGCCCATGCTGACGAGGGCTGAGACCCAGGGTCCTGGCCTGTCCATCTCCGCAGCCCCAGGCGCACCCCGTGCCCCTCTGCACAAAGCTCCAAGCTGTTGGCCCTCTCGGGGGCAGTGGTCCCCTGCCTGTCATTCTCACACACCCCACCAACCAAAGGAGGATAAATCAATTTTTGCTGATAAATGGTGATACCCTAAGTTTCAAGTTAATACATTATTTATGTAAAGGAAAAAACTACATTATAAAGTAAAATTGAAACAATTTCAAAACTATTAAAGTTAATAAAAGCTTAAAACCACCCTATAAATCTGAGAAAATATTGCATTTTTAGTTATTTGGAAAGCAAAATAGCATTGCTACTGGTACAAATACCCTCATTCAGAGGGAAAACCCCACAGAGACTAAACTAATTCTCTAACAGGCACAACAATTAGAGCATCCCGACTTATTCCACAGGGCAAAATTGGTCAACAATTTCCTCTAATTCATATGTAGCTTAAAATCTTTCTGCTTCTTCCGCAGTAAACCCATCTGGACAAATTCCTTATTTTGGAACCCAGACTCTGTACTTTTCCCTGCCCCTCTGTCAGCGATCCCTAGCCTGCCTTCTGCGGTGTTCAGGTGAATGAAACCTACACATTGCTTTTTTTGTTTGTTTTTTTGAGGGCAGTGTCACTGGCTCTCATACGTGGGATCCGAACCGGGGCCGCTGGCGTGCCAAGCCAGTGCTTAACCACCGCGCCACTCGGCCGGCCCTACACATTGCTTTTTAATTATAATCTCGAAATAAAAGTGACAAGTAGTGACCTTTTTATTACATTAATATACTCACGGTGAACTGACTGTCCCAAAACAACAAAAATATATTACTTAGTTTATCATTCTGGTATCTGAAATGAAGACAAATAGAAAACTATGTTAAAACATTAAAAAGCTGTAAATTTTCATTAGAAGTATTTACATTTGTGTCTTGATACCAAATTTATAGATACAATTCTTTTAAATTACATAGAATATTTTGAAATATGAAAATAACAGTAATAAATAAATACCCATAACATATTCATGAGTGAAAATTCAATTACTAATTACTGTTCCACATTTAGATACTTATTCATGAATGGCCAACGGAGCCAACAGTTACTTTTACATTTTTATCTTTTATTCTTGATTCCTTAATAGTATATATCTCTCTTGTAAAGCTTTTAATACTAGTCACTGCCAGGAATCATTTTAACATAAACACATGATTCCTCTGTTACCAGCAAGACTAACCTATTCTATTTATTTATTTATTTATTTATTTATTTATTTGAGGGCAGTTCACTGGCCAGTGTGGGATCCAAACCGGGGCTGCTGGCTTCCCAAGCCAGCGCTCAACCACCACTCGGCCGGCCCCAAGACTAACCTGTTTTAAATGTACCCAATTTGGTCCATCACTAAAAGTTAAATTTTTTTTTACAAATATCTTTTTAAAGTTACAATATATAGAAAACACTACATATATATTTCTTAAAAGTTCAGATTAGAGAGAAAAGAATAATGTCCTGGTTAACTTTTCTCATCATTGTTCTTTTAAAAAAGTATATTTGAAAAATGGATTAGAAAATAATGACCAGGATTGGGGGATACAGTTGATAATATTGTGATAACACTGGATACAAACTACACTTAAATAAAAAAATAAATTAGAGAAAGTAATGGCCAACATCTTTTTGAAGCCAGAAAGAATCATTTCATAATTATCCGGGCATCTGTACTCTTTGTCTAGTAGTCTTACATTAGTTCTCTCCCATGCTTTTTTGTTTTTTAGTAGAGTATATTATGTTTTTAAAGGTAGTTCTGTCGATCAGATTTATTCCCGCTCAGTATTTTGCGCCAACCATGGCAGAAGGTATTAGTTCACCAAAACTGGAGATGGATTAGTGCAAATTCCTGGTCACTAACATAGCGGGGGAGTATGCTGATCAGCTATTACTTTTTTATATATTTTGCTGTTTCACACGGTGGGAATGAAGCCGTTTACACACTGACTATGCAGGACACGTTTCATCAGCCCCACGCACTCCTCGCGGGCACTCTGAAAGCTGCCTGCAGAACGCTCCGCAGGAAAGCGACCGCGTGACGCTGGTCACAGCACCGGGTGGGCAGGGCCGGCTTCACTGGGTCTCTGGTGGACTGGGCGCCTGGGAGCACGGAGCGGGCAGGGAGACGCCAGGTATGTCCAGGCAGACCTCAGGCAAACCCGGGCTTTTCCCCAGGGCCGCCCGGCTATGCTCCCAGGGGGTAGGAAGGCTGGTCAGGAGCTGGGAAGGAGACTGGATTCTGGTGTCGGTTTCACCATTTTAAGTGGCGCTTTGGTTTTAAGCATCATACGAAGCGTTTGAGAAAAGTGCTGTTGCTGTTCCAATTCCAGCATGGTTTTGTGGGGCAGGAAGACAGGCTGAACCAGACAGTGCTGGGCAGGGACCAGTGCTCAGTGACACTGGGTTTTAACCTTTATTTCTCGGCATAGTGGGAACGGGTTCTGCAGCCACTGCGGGAGGGAGAAGGCGCGGGCGGTACCCAGCACGCTCCCCTCCTGCCCTGTTACACCGCCCGGCGAGCAAAGCCCGGGAGGTTCTACCACACGCGCAATGGCCAGTGTGCAAAGGTTTGTAGGGAAATCCATCCAAGCAGCTGAGAGGCTGGGGATCAGGGGGTGTCTACACTCCTGCCACTCTGCACGCTGAGTGTACCCGGGGCCGTGGCTTCAGATTCTCTTCCAACAGCACGACTCCTGTGGGCGCCGAGGCCTGCGAAAGTCAGAGGCCTGACACCTTGCAACTGCGGAGCTCAGGGTCCAACTCTGGGAGGCGGGATCTTCGGTTGGTCCCACACACGGCACCCACGAGCGAGCTGAGGACAGCAGGGCGGGCGTGGGGTCACGAGGCCAAAGATGGCTTTTAGGAGAAACGGTTCACAATCAGGACCCTTGCGGAGTCCCATTTGGCGACAGAGACGGGCTGTCGCGCCATCGCTTCGTGTGTGTCCTGCCTGAGCTCCGGCTCAGGCCCCCCTTCGGGGTGGGAATCTTGCTCCCGGCCTTTGGTCCTGAGGGCCCTGATTTGGTCGTTGCTGGGCCTTTACCTGCAGGACACACAGACAAGCAAAACACAGGCACGTGTTAGGAGGGAGGCTAACGCACCACTCAGAGCACGAAGCCACGGAGACAGCAGACTCTGGGGAGGGCAGAGCACCAGGGGCTGTGACACTGCCGCCCCTTGTGTGCTGGGGCTGGCCAGGCCCTGGCGCGACGCAGTGGGTGATGGTCACCCAGCCCACCTGCACTGGCTACAGACGGAGGTGCACGCGCGGTGGCCGGAGAGGAAAACCCTGATAAGAGAACTGAACCATTTACCTAATCGTGGCCCCCAAATCCCAGTCTAGAAATGAAAAGGAGTGGCGTGACTACAGCCTACTTCCGGCGACCGTGGGCAGCTCCTCATCTAGAGGCTGGCCCGGGCGTGGACGCACGCACGTTTGTTCTGACCGTCCTCTCGCTTCCTCCTCGGCTTTCTCAGACACCCTAAAGCAGGGGGCGTGCCCCAGGTCTTCTGGCCAGGGACAACTTTCTAACGAAAGGCATTCTAGCTGTGACATAAACTAGCTAAATGATGACTACGAATCAGGCAGTGGCGAGATCTCTGGGTCTAACGCCCTGGGGCTGGTGAGGCAGAAGGGCCCGGAGAACCAGGTGTCACCCTGGGACCCCAAGGAAGTCTTGTGTGGTAACTCCGTGAAGGCCTCCGCGGAGCCCCGCGGGAGCAGCAGAAGGGAAGGGCCTTCGCCAAGTTCGTGGCTGACGAGAACCTTGGCCATGAGACTGGCCTGCTCCATAACTGAGGAGGAGACACCAGCCGGACGCTCTTGCCAAGTGGGGTGGAGGGACCGGGACGCCGCCCGCCGGGAGCCCAGGCGCTCACCCGGCAGCAGAGCGGCAGGCTTGTGCAGCAAGTATGTCCTGCGCAGGTTCATGGTGCAGCCGGCGGGGCCCATCAGGTGGGCTTTCCACGCCTGAAACGAGAGGGAGGCACGCGGCGTGTCATCCAGGCGACCACAGGGCCTTCGGCGGCTCACATGCCCGAGACAACCTGCTGCTAAAGACAAGCCAGGGGCAGCCGCCCCAGCTCTCCATACGGATGCATGCCTCACGGACCTACAGACGTTACTATGTGCGTCCGCAGGGTCTGCGGGGCCGCCCCGCCCCTGAGCGATCCGTGCCGAGTGAGCGTCGTGGGGCAGCCCAAGTCTGCGTTTCACACCCTGCCTGGCGTTCAGAGCCCTCGGCTCTCGTCACACTGAGAGCTCTAGCACACAAGAGACTGCAGGGTGTAACAGCTTAGGGGGTACGTGGGGTGGGGGCTGTGGTGGCCTCTAGAAGCTGAGAAGGGCCCCTGGTTGACAGCCAGCAAGAAAACAGGGACCTCAGTCCTCTCTGACAAAGGAAATTCAGGCAGCACCTGGAATGAGCGTGGAAGAGGGCCCCCCACCCGGTGAGCTCACAGATGAGAATGCACCCCGCTGACACCGTGACACCCCCTGTGAGGCCCCGAGCAGAGGCCGCGGTCAGATCTGTCCAGACCCCAGACCCACAGAAACTGTGATGTACTGAATGGGTGTTTGAGCTGTGAAGCATGTGGTGATCTGTTACGTGGCACAGGCGACTGAAATACGGAGAAAGCAGATGACTGTTGAGGGCCGTGTAGCCCAATATTGAGGGGCATGCAGGTTGACTTTAGTGGGCTTGGTGAATCTGAAAGTACTGTTGATTAGACATGTGTTCCTCAAATTTGTATTCCCTTGAAGCCTGTGTTTTTATTACAAAATGTATGTTTTGTTAAGGTTTGTGATAAGTCTTGAGAGTACAGTTAAGCCAAAATTAAATATCAAAAGTGAGATTCTCTTTAGTATTCACACCCAGGATTACAGATTATGTAGAAACTGAGTCTGGGTCATAAAGAGATTATTATAGATGGGATTATAGAAAAGGTCACAGTGTGCCCTAAGGAGAACAATTATAGGGACTAAAGGTCTTAAGAGAAAAATACATCAAGACCATGTGGAATTTAAACTTGTAATTGGATAATGGTCAAAAGTCCCTATAAAAAGGACACGTTATTGTAATAAAGTGTGACACTTCTGAGAAACTCTTTCCGGTGTCTCCGCTTTCTTTTTTCTGCCTTTACTGTAACAAAGATTTTCTGTCTTTCGTATCGCCGACTCCGTGTCCACCTTCTTGAACCCTGGTCAGCGGAGGCTGGACCCCCGCAGATGACAAGTCAAACAAGCCTGTTGACTGCCTCGTAGCTGTCTGCTGTAAGAGGCCATCACACTTCAAATCCCCTGTCTGCTGGGGGATAAGAAGTCGAGGAAGAAAGGGAGGCTACTAGCTAATATCTGCACTGCTCAGAGGAGAGGACAGTCCCCACGAAGGGGGCGGGGCGGTGTCACTGCTCAGAGGAGAAGACAGTCACCACGCAGAGGGGGCGGGGCGGTGTCACTGCTCAGAGGAGAGGACAGTCCCCATGAAGGGGGCGGGGCGGTGTCACTGCTCAGAGGAGAGGACAGTCACCACGCAGAGGGGGCAGTGCGGTGTGAGGAAATACGTGTGCAGTTAACAATGACAACACAAAAACGTCAAGGTGCCCCAATTCTAAAATCACCAGGGAGACGAGAACGTGTGTGCGCCTGTGGGAGTGTGACTAGGAGAAAAAGGGTCAACCACACATCTGTCCTCTGGGGGGGGGCTGGTGGGTGCCGGCAGGGGCAGCGGCCCAGCTGTGTCCTCAGAATATGCCTCACTGTACAGACTTGGGAACCACGGACGTAGTGCATCTAACTTTAGAACTCAATTTTTAAAAATCCCCTAAATTTGAATATAGAATGAGACAAATGGCCCTAAATGTGTTTAGTTTGTGGCAGTGACTATAAAACAGTCACCTGGGTTGGCCGAGTGGCGCGGTGGTTGAGAGCTGGCTTGGGAAGCCAGCGGCCCGGGTTCGGATCCCACATATGAGGGCCAGTGACTCTGCCCTTGGGGAAAAAAATAAAAAATAAAATAAAACAGTCACCTGTGGAACACACAGTAAAGACAAAAAAACTGGGAACAAATGTGACCTCCAGCAGTTACCCCATGGCTGGGAGCGCTGACCTTGTCCTACGTGTGAAGTGGGGCAAAGCATGAATAATTTGGGAAATTTTAATTCTAACATTTCCAGGGGCTTTGAGAACTGGGCTCTTAGGACAGGAGGGAGGCGATACAGACATGAGTCAGAAGAGGTTAAAGAAAACCCTTGCAGGGCCGGCCGAGTGGCGCGGTGGTTAAGCGCTGGCTTGGGAAGCCAGCGGCCCCGGTTCGGGTCCCACATATGAGGGCCAGTGACACTGCCCTCAAAAAAACAGAAAACCCTTGCAGCTCAGACTCCGAACTGAAACGTGAGCGTGAACTTACGAAGTATTTATCTTACCAGCCTCCCTGGCTGTCTGCGGAGAGGCCTAGCACAGCAGCTGAGACAGGAGCGGTGGGCACAAGGCGGCTGACGGTAGCCTTGAAATAGCAGGTTCCCCGAGGGGCGCCAGGCCTCCCACATAGTCAGGAAGCTCTGAGTCCCTTCAGGTCCCAGTAGCCACGGCAGGGGCCACCTGGCCAGAGAAGGGAAGCTCGCGCACTACTGACCGGGATGCAGCACATGGTCCCAGCCCGTGATGAGGTCACAATGGTTCTCAGACAAAACAAATGCTAGTGACCCAGCTTGCTACTTTGAAAACCAGTAAACAAGGGAGAGAATGAGAAATTTCCAGTCCAGTCCAGCCCAGGGTGGCCGAAGGGCCGAGAGGTAGTTTCTGCCTCGAGCAACGCCAGCTAAGGACGGCGGGATCGGGGCCGCCAGCCGGCGCTCGCGACGGCACACACGCCGCGCGCTTCCTTATGGAAGAAGCCACTGCCGCCCACAAAGCACCACAGGGAGAAACCCCGCCCGGCCAAGCTGGGCCTGGCAGAGCCTACAGAGCCACGCTCCAGTGTGCAGGACACAGCACCGAGCCACACGTTAAATGCCACCCTGAGGGGCACAGTCAGCAGCCAGAGTATGAAGAGCCCTAGGAGACAAGTGGCTCCTCACCAAATGAGAAGCGAGCACTCAGAGGGAGCTGTTTAAAACGTGCCACCCAGTCCCGAGGCGTGGCCTCGCTGGGTCCTGGTAAACCAGCCCGCTGACGCCTGAGGTCAGGGCAGCGTGGACACTGCGGCCAGCTGAGCAGATGGCGCCGTCGCTATGCAGCAAAGTCACGTTTTTAGAGCTCGGCAGGACGTTTGCAGGTGAGGCACTGTCTGTGTGGCTGTGCTTCCGCAGAGCATAGGGGGAGCAGGCAGATGGGCTGTGGGTGACAGCCACTTGGGGTGCCTGGTACCCGGCGGGATGGGTACATGCAGCTCCTTTGCTCCCCCGTGCACTGTTACGTAGTGGGGATTTTCTAAGGAAGGACGAGCCCTGGACAACAGGATGGATAAAGGGGCTGCGAGGGCAGCTGGGGCAGCCTGGCCCCACGGTCTGGACTGAGATTTCTGCGGTCAGGAGAGAGTGCAGGGCACGGCTGGGTGTGAGCGAGTCATCGTGCTGGCACTCGTCCCCGCGGGCCCAGCGGCAGTGGGTGTCTGGGGAGCAGCGGCGGAGGCAGAAGCAGGTCTCTGTCACGGGCCCAGGGACCCAGCACCTGCTGCCCACCTGGCACACGAGGGCAGCGCCCCCCGTCACATCAGCCGGGACAACTAACACGGAGTTTGTGCTCCCTCTGTACCCCGGGAGCAGGGCACATGGGAAGGAGGGCAGGAATGGAACCCTGCCCCCCACAAGCTGCACTGGGCACGGGAGGAGAGTCTGGACTCAGACAGGAAGTAGGAGGGCCAAACCGGGCTGGGCTGTCTAATCCAAAGGGACCTGAGTGGCAGAGTCTGGCCCGGAAGCTGGTCAGGCCCCAACATACAGAAGAACGCCAAGAAGACAGGAAAACATGGACGCGCTGATGCTTCTGCCCTGCGGGGCTGGGCAGGAAGCCATGAGGACGGGCAGCAAATGGAACAACCATCCAGACGACGCAGACACTCAGCCGCGCCCCCTAAGTGGCTGGAGCCCCGTGCTGGGTCGCCCCCCGTCAGGACCCTCACCTCCTCCCCAGGCGCGAAGTTCTCGTGGCACAAGGGACACCGGTTTGCCAGCTTCTCTGGTTTGGCAGCTGAAAGGATTCCAACGGAACAAGTGTCAGGTGCCCTGAGCGCACCAAGGGACACAGATGCCCGGCGGGCAGGTGCCTGGCCCGACAGCCCACCCGCTAGGACATGGGGCGCCCGAGGCGGCACTCACGGTTACAGTCTCTGGTTTTTATGTGTCTGGGCAGCTCTTCTTTTAAAACGGCCTCGCTGCAGCGGTAACACTTTCCAAACCCGTCCTTTTTGTCACATTCCGTCAGCAAGTGCTCCGTCAAGCTGGCGATCTCGACCACCTGGACCGGAAATCAGAACAAAGCATGCAGCTGGGGACAGGGACACGCCCTGGCCTGGCCAACCCGCCCTTGGCCCGGAAACATCGGCCCCGTTTGCCTGCGGTGCATGCGGGCGGGCGGCACCCCGCCTCTCCCCAGAGCTCCTGAGGTCCTAGCCACCTTGCTAAAGACTAGGTCCGCCCTGTCATGTTACCTGAGCTGCGTACAAAGGCCGTGCGTGGCTGAGGGCTGGCGCTATGGTTGATGCCAGCATGCTCCCTTCTTGGGGCAGAGCAGCCCAGAGATGGAATGTGTGGCCTTTGGGTTCACACCCAGCCCCCGGCCACTTCTAAGAATGTGCACAGAGACAGGATCATAAGGTGTGGCAGGACGCTCTTGCCACTCGGGGGTCATAGGCAGGAGTGACCTATGACCTATGACCTAAACTCCATGCTGTGGACATCCGCAGACTGCTGGAGAACCAGCCACCTACGCTGGGGCCGAGGTGTCTGCTCAAACCAGCATGGGGTGTGTCCACTCAGGCTTGAGAGTCCCCAGGTGGAACAAAGAAGTTCAGAGAGAGAGAGAGGGGCGGGGGGGAGAGAGAGAGAGAGAGAGAGAGAGAGAGAGAGAGAGAGAGAGAGAGAAGGAGGGAGGGAGAGAGGGAGGGAGGGAGAGAGGGAGGGAGGGAGGGAGGGCAGGCACTAAACAGACTGAAAATTTGGGGTAGAAGATTTTTAAAATGGGATGCAAAAAGCATTAACCACAAAAAAGATGGCAAAGTGGACAATAGTACAATTAAAAGCTTCCATTCATGAAACCACCTGAGACCATGAGAAGGCCGGACGCAGCCTGTGGGAAGGTGGGCACCACACAGGTAACTAACGAAGGACTCACATCCAATAGGTAAAGAAAGAGCAGCTGCCGATCAGCAGAAAAAAGATCGGCAACCAACTTTAGAAACGGCAAGAGACCAGAAGGCGCCTCACGGAACAGGATGTCCAGAGCCGCTTCAGAAAGTGGCAAGCACGATGGGGGAAGTGTGTTCGAAGCGAGGGGGTATTGTGAGGGGGATTAATGGCCATGTGTCTTACTGGGATAATTCTTTCTATTTAAACATTCACCATATTGTTTGATCACACCATGTATTGTATGATTCCATTGACATAAATCTCAGAAAGAAGAAACACTAGTTTGTGGTGTCAGAAGCCGGGGCAGCGACAACTGGGGAGGGAGCAGAGGTGGTGGAGCCCAGGGGCTCCTGGCCTGGGTGGTGGGCACACGATTCGCTGCGCTCTGACACTTAGGGCGTGTACGCAGTTACATGTGTGTGATAAAAACTTTGATAAGAACGTAAGAAAAAGCAACCGCAAACAAAACGGGGTGAGGAGCACTCACTCCTTTCCCCTTGCTTTTCCCCTGAACGCTTTAAGACCGGGTGCTTTTGTGCTTCGGCCTTTGGAGAACCGCGTGCCCGCCCGGGCCCAGTGCCTTACCTGCCTGCAGTGGCCACACCGCGTCAGCATGGGGCAGTGCCTCCAGTAGTGCAGGTCCAGGCCCTCTTCGGTGAAGGCGTCGCTCCTTTCCCCACAGAAAATGCACAGACTGAAACACCAGAAGAGTCAGAGGTGAAGCCACAGGCTACTTTAGACACCTTGTCCTCGCCCCCTCTCCTCCGTGGCGGCCTCAGCTCACGGGAGGGGCCTGGGGGCTGGGTGGTCTGTCTGAAAGTACCACGAAAGCATCTTCACCAAGTAGGTGCGTCAGATAAATCTGCTTAAGACCTCTTCAGATTCTGACTTGTTGGCATAACAAACACAAAGGATGCTTCAGTCACAAGCAAAGATGCAGCAAAGCCATTCCCTTAAGTCTCGTGGGGACCTGTCCTGGCATGACACAGGAAAAGGCTCTTCTGCTGTCACAGCCTGTGCCTGTCCCAGCACTTCTGACAACAGGCTGTCAGCTTCTGTCGGCAGGAGAGGGAGAGTCGTCCTGACAGCCTCAGGGTTAATGCTGATCGGCTGGGAGGGCCATTTTCCCAGCTTTGGAAGTCACTGAGAGAGCGACTAGCTACATAAGCATAGCGCACCAGGGAGAAAACGTCTGTCGCACTTTGTGTGGCTAGCCCTGACCCCGTGCAACCGGCAAAGGTGGCCTTACTCACTTCTCCAGACAGTGTGTGTCGGGGACGTCGGGCGGGGCGGCCTTCCTTCCTGGAGCGTCTGAAGAAATTAGAAAGCAACATAACTTTTTGGGGAAACTATTTTCAAAATTCTAGTAACCCGTTTTTTAGAAGTTAGTAACCAGGATGATGTGCAAGGTATTTAAAAATATACATGTTATACAGGTAGGAGTGTTTGCATTCCACTCTAAGGGTCTGAAATGCAGCAGGTGAGCTGAGAGCTGCCAAGTGAACACAAGTGGTTTCCAAGCTGTGTTCTGATGCGCGTTCCACATACCTGGTTCCTTTGCCTTCATGGCCTCGCTTTCTTTTTCCTAAGACAGAAACCAGAAAGATCAGGGACAAATGGCTGCAATGAGTGAATCTACCCACAAAACATTTTGAGCCTAAAAGTGCTCTTAGGTTTCTTGTAGAATTCCTAGCAACAAATGACAGGACTCCTTCAGAGTTATCCATACCCAGCATCTGCGGCCTCTTTCCCTCCCTTCCGGCCCGGGTCCGACTCCATGGAAACGGCCCTTTGTCAACACCAGCAGGGTCCACCCTCACCTCCCATGGGATCTCAGCAGCACAGACTCCTTCCTTCTTAGTCTGGCTCCCAGGGCCCCCCCAGCGCCTCATTTCCTGCAGCCTCTCTGGCACTCAGCCTGTCCCTTTCTGCTGTCTGTAGCCACAGCGACGAGCTCCCGTCAGACTTGGAGCCGCCTGGGTGCTGGTGGCCCCCACGTGCCTGCCCTCAGCCCGCCCTCGGCTCACTCAGTGTCTACTGGGATCTCCAGTTGCCTCAGCCTGGTTTAAGCAGACCGCCCTCACAAGCCCCAAGGCCTGCTCCTCTCACAGTCACTGTCCTGTCACAGCCCTCCAGGCGTCCAGTCCTGCAGGCCACCAAGCCTGGACAGATGGGTGGCTTCTCTCTCACCTTAGTCTCCCCATAGATTCTATATCAGACCCATCAGCAAATCCTGTTGGCTCAACCTCCACATACCCAGCATCCACTTGCTTCTCAGCACCCCACTTCTGACGGCGTCTCCCGGCTCCTATCAGAGCCAGAGCGCTCCATCAGTGCCGCAGTCCGGGGATTTACTTTTGCCCTAAACCCTCAAGGGCTTTCCAGGTCTCTCTCCCTCATCTCCCTGCGCCCGGCCACACTGGCCTCCTGCTGTCCCTCAGCACGCGGCCGGTCCCCGCCTCAGGGCCTTTGCAAGGGCAGTCCTCGGCGATTCCCCGGAGACGTGGCGGCTGCCCCCCAGGTGACCCTCATGAGGCCCCAGCCACACTACTTCAGCGCGATGCCTCCCCTCCGGGACTCTGATCCTCGGCTGCTTGGCCTGGATCGCTGCCACGGTTTCGGGTGCATCTTGTTTCCTGCCTGTCCCCACTGAGAGAAGGGAAGGTCCATGAGGGCGGGGATTCTTGTCTGTTCACGGGTGGGCCCCTGGAACCTAGAACAGTGCCTGGCACATAGCAGCTGATGACTAAACGAGTAATGGGCATGACACGGTTTTCTGCCCGGGCGGGCGCCTGAAGGCACAGGGGACATGCAGGGTGGCCCTGAGCCACAGTTTTCCTGCCAAGCTCCCTTCCGCCTGTGCTCGGGTGTGCTAATGACACAGGTGGGTCTGGCTGAGTGGACTGGACAGAGGAGGCTAGTCACCAGCAGCGGCTGCAGACTGTGGCCCACCGCAGGCTGCCAGGGCCCCTCACTGCTCCGCACCCCGAGGCCTCGGCAAACACCTGCACACCGTTCCCCAGCTCCCCACTCAGCCTCCCGAACTTGGCTGTCGTTTCTGTGGAAACAGCATGCGTTCAGCCCACACCGCCTGAGGGCTGAGGGGCTTCTGGAACTTTTGCTTTTATAGGACAGCAGGGACAGCTGGCCTTGGTCTGTACATAGCAGTTAGGTGACGTGTTACAGACATGGACACTGTCTACCATTTACAGAAAACAAAATTTTACATGATAGTAAGTAACTTCTCACAAACCCAATCACTGAATACGAAAACACACACAAGAATACAATTTTAGAATTAGGAAAGAGCTTACTAGATTACTATTAAACCTACAAATGGGGTCCAATAGGTTTATATTCCTACAGAGTAAAGAAAGCAAACTTGACATAACTGGATTCTAGGCATCAAAGCGATTCCTATTAACGAGAGATGGATTTATATATTTTTCAGGGAGACAGCACAATGCCAAAAGTTAAAGTTTGATTTTAAATTTTACCTTATCTATGCTTTGAACAGCTTAGAAAACTGAGTAGCAATTTTAAGTTCTTTTTTTCTAAAACTCGGGAGTAAAAAAACAATTTAAAAACATTCTATCATTCTCAAAAGTTTGGAGATAGATGGTGGTGATGGTTGCAAATCAGTGTGAATGAGTGTAACAGCACAGAACTGTACACGTAAAAATGGTTAAAATGGAAAATTTTATGTTACGTACATTTTACTAGAATAAAAAATAGAAAGCAAATGCTGCCAATCCCACGCGTGATGCCTGCAGTACCCACCTTCAGACAATAGGCCTGTCAGCCGCTTCTAGCCCCCCACGCCTCCCAAGCCGTCTACACGGCCGCCTCATCTTTCACGGCCTTTGCAGGGCTGCGTTTGCAGAGCCCAGGGCAGTGCTGGCACACAGTAGGCGCTCAATAAGCACTGAATGAATGAAGAGGCACGGCGAGGGCACCCCAGGAGAGCTTTAGGGCGACCCCCAAGTGCCACCGCCACAGACCCCTGGGGACACGGTAGCCGAGGCTGAGGCAGGGCTGCAGGGAGTCTCGGCGGGGACAGTGGGAGAGTGGGACTGTCCTGGCTCGGCCACCGACTGGTTCGTGACCTTGAGGATGTCACTGTTTTCTCCATCTGCTTCCTCATTTGCATGCTAGGAGTAACAACTGCCAGCTGCCTGGCCTGTCTCAGCAGGTCCCTGCGAGGATGTGACCTCACCAGAAGCCTTAACCCGCCACGACTTGGTCCGTGGGCCTAAGGCCTGTCCCTTCCCGGCCGCACCGACCTGCCCCTCTTCCCACTGCCAAGTGGGCTCCTTCTTCTCCCGCATTCCAGCACGTAGGGGCAGCGTTACTGTGACGTTGCCACAGGCACTTCCACATACACCCAGTCGTGCTTTCACTCTGTTTTTCTGTTCCCACCCACACCACGGCGCGATGAGCCTCCGGACCCTCTGGACACGCTGGGAGCCCAGAAGGCGGAAGTGCAGGCTGCGCCGAGCCCGCCGGGGCCTGCTCATCCTTACTCGTCTCCACTCCCTCTCCCCTTTCCCCCCTGTTCACAAGAATCAGTGGTATAAACGAATTTAAATCCCAGCAGCGGGACCTCGCAGAAAGAACGTGGTTCTGTTCTGCTGACCCCGGTCCGACCCACCACAGGCACGCCTCCCGCAGGCCAAGGACCTGGGGCTTCCTGAGTGTGCCCTTTACCCTAATCTCCCTTTTTAATGCTTGGAAATCAGGGCTTCACTTTCACGTACATCTTTCCCATTAGCCTCTGACAGACGCTAGGGAGCTGGCGGGCCCACAGGCCCTGCGCCCCGCCCCTCCCCGGGGCCCCGAGTTTGCTCTGAGCATTCCCAGCAGCTCACCCACCCTGTGGAATATGCAGAGCATGCAAGTTAGCTAACAGGCTGGAGGGACCCGGCCCACAGGCAGGGGAGCGGGCGGCGGCAGGAATGCTGCTTAGCACGCGGCCAGTTCTGCACTGGCCGGTAGTCGGGTCCCCCGGCTTCCTGGGCCGCTGTGTGCGTGGGAGCGGGCGCAGGGCCTGCAGGAGCTCTCCCCACGGAGGCTCTGTGCCTGTGTAACCTCACTGCTTCTCTGCCTGTGGGCGGATCACTGCCCCTCCGCCCGGCCGCCACCGGACACTCTCCCCCGGTCAGTAAGTGTCAGAAAACCTATGTCCCCCACTCAGCCTCCTGGAGTGCTCTTTGGGCTGGCGGCGTCTCAGGCACAGATCTTAGAACAACTCGTACTTGGTCTGAACACAAGGGTTCCTTTCATTTACCCCAAACAAATGTAAACAACAAGAATCAGGGTGCCATCTGCACATGCCCGAGGAGTAACCAGGGTGCCGTGTCCCTACACAGTGACACACGCGTCAGGGTTTCAGCCTACACTCAGGGGCGGAGGGCAGGGGAGCCTGGCCCACCTGGGCTTCTGCCTGCATCTCTTTCAGTGCTGCCAGCTGCCCTTGCAAAGCTTTAATTTCTTCTTTCTTTCGTTTTTCTGCTTCTTCCGTAGCCGCTTTTTTCTGTGCCTGGTATGAAAATGATTTTTCCATTAGAATAGCCTTTTAGGGTAGTCTTAGAAATTGGGAGACAAATTACAGCATATAAATTGTGTTTCCTATACATTAGAACAGTCACTGAGACGGATCATATAACTAGGGTTAAAAATAAGCCACCTTGGGCCAGCCGAGTGGCGCGGTGGTTAAGCACTGGCTCCGGTTTGGGTCCCACATATGAGGGCCAATGACACTGCCCTCAAAAAAAAAAAGACACCAGAGGGCCGGCCAAGTGGCTCAGTTGATTAAGAGCTCGCTCAAGGGTGTGAGCTGAGCTCTGAGCAACAGCAGTTCGATGCCCAGCCTGAGCTGAGCAGCCGCTGAGCTGCCAACAGGTGGCAGGATGGCTCAGCTAAAAAAAAAAAAAAAAATAAGCCATCAGATTAATTTAATAAAGGTTTACTGACACACAAGACTGCAGATGTCCTCATGCTATCATCGTTCCTATTTACAGATAGGGAAACTGAGTCTCACAGGCAAAAAGGGAAGCCCCAGGGCCCATGCCCGGGGCCCATGCCATGCTGTGGCTGCCGTTTTCTGTACACAACACTCCTCAGACACTCTGTCAGTTTGTCTGTCTGTCAAGTCACTTCTTTAACACAGGACTGGCCCTCGTTTCAGAAAAGTGAACTTACCCTAATTTCAGCTTCAGTAGGTCTGCCATCGATCTTAGCAAATCCCTCAAAAATTGTTTTATAGAGAATATTCTTGCGAGTGCTGCTGTCATCTGGAGGGAGGTAGTCTAGAATGAGAGCCCGGTGCTGTTTATACATGTCCAAAATAATTCTAACCGCTGTCTCTCGGACCTCATACACTCTGTGCTCCAGGGCACCCACTGAAAACTAAAAATAAGGTCGGGAGGGGTTCTTGTTGTTATCGATTCTTAAAATAACAATGTTTATTTTTTCCAGCATAAAACACATATAGACACATTGTAAAAATCTGAAAACTAAAGGAGAAGAAAACGTCCACAGACTGCTAGCTATTAAGATACAGGGTTCTGCTTGCTGTGATCACCTTACAGACACAGCTGAACTCACGCTGTTTTGCTTTTTTCCACTTAATGTGTTAATATGCCTTCCATAAACTTCACATTAAGTATTACAAAATATCCCAAGCATAGAGAAGAGGAAATATAATAAACCGCACGCACCCACCACCTACATTAACCAATGTTATAATCTGCCAGGTTTGTTTCAGATCTTTCTGTTTCTTAGAAATAAAACACTGGCTATCGTGCACGTCCCTTTGGAGTCTCCTGGGGCCCCGTCTTCTCGTCCTCGCTGGAGGCAAGGCCGTCCCGGAGCTGGCGCGCACGCCCCGCCCACACGGCTTTATTTACTACACAGTGTACGCATTCACGAGTGTGCACAGTACACTGTGCTTGTGTCCGGAAACTTTCTCTTTTCCTACTGACTGTTATGTTTCCAAGAGCTGGGCAAATTCATTCCTCACGATCCATTTCATTCATTTAACTGCTTCACTGTATTGTCATATGAACATATCGCAGCCTATCTATCCCGTCCCCGGCTGGCGTTACACCCCTGGGAAAGCCACAACTCCTGAGGTCCTGTGGGCATCCAGCCGCTCACTTCCCACGGCCTCAGCCTCCACACACTCACCGCACCAGCTCCGGAAGCACAGGCCTTAAGGACCCCGCCTCTGGCATCGCCCCCTTCCTCTCCAGCTCAGCCCCACCCCCATCGGACGTCCTTTCCCACCACCCACTGCGGCTTTCTCCCCCCCGTCCCCTCCTTCAGGTCCTTACTGGACAGTACGGTCCCTCAGGAAGTCACTCTGGGACCCATGCACACCCTCAGGCCGAGGGGGCCCCTTCTCCTGTCTGCTCCTCACCGTGCGAAGCACATGGCCGACCTGAGAACCATGCAGACTGGCTCCACGCCGACCCGCAGCCCCACAGACCTGTGTCCTTCACACTGACCTGCACCTGTGCCCTGAGATGTTCGGGGAGCACAGGCTCCAGAAAGGGACCTGAGAGTCCCCAGGACCAGGTGGTGAGGTGTGGAGTGTGCATACAGAAAAGGGGGGGGCTGGGCCTGGGTGCCCCAAACACACGAGCTGGGAAGATGACGAAGCCGGGAGAGGGGCTGAGGCCAGAGGCTGGGTGCTGGGCGAGCCCGGGCCGCATGGGGTCCTCGAGTCAAGTGCAGAGACTATTCCAAAGGGTTTCTTTATCTCAGTGTCTAACTCACACCTCTATGAACAAAGAGATGAACAGAAATAGGCCATACATGATCCTTGTAAGTGTAATCATGTCAGGTCCAAATCCAGGTCTCTGAGTCTGTGGATATGTGGAGTGACATCAAATCACATCCCGGCTGCCTCTGCCTTCCTCCCTCGACAGGAATGCAAACAGAGACCCGGCACGTGGGACGGAGCAGGGACATCACACTGGAGAGTGGTCCCTGTGTGGCTGGCCAAGAAGCTGGCTCCCTGCGTCCCCACTCAAGCGATACTTCAACGCAACTGGAGTCAGGAAGTAGGGAAGTTTGGGCAGAAAGTTTCCCTTCTGTAACTTCCATGGTCTCAACAGGCTGTCCAAAGCATGAAAAACACACACCCTTCCACACACGCCTTACTCTCTATTGCACTGCATCACCTCTTATGGACACACGGCCTGTCTACTTGTTGTTGCCCAGGGTGGAGGAAGACCTGCCCACATCGCACACCAGCTCGGGGAACAGCGCACGCAGGAGGCCTCGGGGTTGCTTGTTGGTTGGGTGGGACAAGTCGCATTTTCCTGCAGTCACTCCTTCCTTCACTTGACTGACATGGACTCAGCTGGCCCAGTGCCATCTCCAGTGCGAGCCACACAGGTGCTTACCTGCATCACGCTGTCCACAGTGAAGCCGGTGTCCCCCGTGCCCAGGTCTTTCAGCAGCCGGGCCAGGAGGTCCATCTGACTCAAGGCCAGGTGAGTGGACATGTTGGCTTTTAGTGGCTGGACCAAGTAAGATGGGATCATTTGGAGGGACTTAATGTCCTTAAACAAGGCCATTTCCTATTAAAAAAAAAAATCAACATAATTTGTTAGTTTTTATTGGAAAAGGCTAGAGGCCATTTAGCATCATCCTTAAAATAAACACAGAAGGACAATATTGGGCAATAAAAAATGAGAGTGACAAATGGTAGGAAAGTCACTGATCTATAAGCTCACGTTTTTATTTAAGACAAAATTACAAGTAAAAACAAAAAACCTGACGCGTAAGAAGTAAAACCACGATCACCTGGAGATTAATGGAAGCTTTAGAGAAATCGTGAGCGAAAACTTAGGGTTTCTCTTCTCAGGACGTCCCAACCTCAAGAAAAAGGTTTTCTAATTTCTAAACTTCTAAAAGAAATTAGTTTTGAGGATCATTTTAGTATTTAATAAATATAGACCCAAAGTGTAATGTGCACAATACTCTAGTCGAAAAGATCACTGATGGGCTAAGACAGAAAATGTAAGAATCACCTCATAGTTTACATCTCCAAACAGATTTTACTGTAGTCAAGACTACAGAGAAATAAGTAATTATCACTTAATTACATATAACATATGTAGCGATCATTTAGTTAACCAGAAGCAGAAAAAGATGCAGTATCAAACCCGTAAGTTATGTATAGAAAGAATTTTCTTTTTCACGGATCTGCAGGTCACATCGCCTAGAGTAACATCTCATTTTACCAGCACACGTCACTCAGATTTGGGCCTAGGGGTGACTCGTACAAAAATGAAAGAAAAAGGAACGCAAGCCTCCTTCAGAGAAGTATGAGCAGTAAGCTCCCTAAACGACAGACAGATGCTGCTCATGTGTGGAGGCCCAAAGCCAGCTAACCGGCTTGCAGCGTGGAACAGAATTCTAGCCTGCCATCCACTGCCACGGTGGCCTCGAACAGGGAGGCGGCTTCAGCCCTGCTCAGCGACGCATAAATCAATATTGCTTAAAGACAGTTCAATGAACATGTTCTCAGCTCCCACATACCTTTTGAAAGATGACCCTCCCCCTAATTCTAAGCCGTGTGAACAAGAAGTCCATTGTAGGACTTGAGGGTAACCTGTTTTCCCCTGTTTACTCGTGTTACCTGTTCATTTTCCCTGACAACTTAACTTTATGAAATGAAATGAGATCAATGATTCTTCATAGTGGAGAAGTGACCCATTTGAGAAACTAAGAAAGCTTCGATTCCTTTCCAAGAAAGATGTGTACACTCACAACATTTTGCATAAAATTGTCAGGGATTTGCAGGTTTTCCTGAAGCCTAAAAACGTGGACCTTAACTTAAGAACTCCTAGGCTAGGTGAATCCACCAGCTTATTTAAAGACAGCGAAATAGCTCCTCTCACTGCCGGACGAGATACCGAACCAGTCTCGGAGGCTTACGTGCACCCCAACACTCCCACATACTTGCCCAGAGGACACGTGCTGGGGAAGGAGTAAAACCATCACATCAAGACAGTTACACAGGTATTACTTTTTTACCCCTGAATTTTCTATTCTGATTTAGTTGTCCATGTATTTTCATTTACTTAAAAATTAATAGTCTAAGTAGAGTTAGAGAAACATGAGAAAAGCCGAAGTGCACCTTTTAATCGCAGTGTAGTCTAAGATAAAATTCACCTTCCAGAGATGAAGAAAGCAGGGGAGTGACTGCGAGCTTAAGGGCGCCGCCGCTGGGTACAGACAGAGCCGCCCCAGGTACGAACCGGGCAAACTCCGCGGGCCCACGTTCATTACCGGCAGGTCCTGGCCTGGGTGAGACTGTACCTGAATGAAATTTGAAGCCACAACCCGGAGGCGAGCGGAGGAGTCTCCGGTTCTGGTGAGCAAAACGGGAACTGTCCTTTCCACACAGTGAGTGGTCTCAAGTTTACTCAGCTTATGTTTGGGAATATACTGTGTAATTATCATTTTCAACAATTTCAAAGAAGCCTGAAAGACCTAAGAAAAAAGAGACAGAAACAGAGAAGCTACTTGAATTGAATTCCACCAAAAGTACACATGAAATTTACTATGCGTAACAAACATGGACGTCACACTGAAAATCACGCTGCCTGCGGGGCCGATATGGCGAGCTGGAAGTTGCTAAGCGCAGTGCCTCGTGTATGGAAGACGCGTGCTCTTACTTCCTGGTGTCCTCAAGTACTTGACCTTCCCCAGTGCCCGTGTCTAACGGCCCTGCCCACCTGCACGAGCCCCTGTATGGGCGCGGACAGTGGTAACCGTGCAATGTCCACTCCTAGGCCCTTTCAGAGTCAGGAAAACTCAACAGTAACTCCCCAGCTCCTCAAGTTTCATGAAAAATAAAACAAACTGGACCTATGAGACGTGGTGAAGCCGGCCTCTGAGCCCTGGCTTCAGAGCCCAGCAAAGGTGGAGTTCAAGGGCAGAGAGGCCGACAGGCGGAGACGGAGTCCTGGACCACTCGCCCACTGCACTTCCAGAACCCTAATTCCTAGGGACACCGCTGTGCGAGTTGACGCCAATGCCAGTAACCAGGCGACCTCCTGGGGCCTGTCACGGTGGACGGGGAGCCCCCGCGGGGCGGCGGGGCTCACCGGGGTTACGATATCTCGGAGGGCTCTTCTAATGAGGAAGACGGACGCTCGCAGGGTGTTCCTCAGGTCCTCCTTCGGGGTTCCCACGGGCGTCTCCACCAGCCGCTTACCCAGCGTGAGCAGCGCATCCTCCCGGTACGACCACGTCTTGGAATAGGCCCCGGCGACCTGCCACAGACCACAGTGCTGCAGACTCGGCGTGGCGGTGCCAGTGACCCCACCGCCACGCCCAGCACTGTGCAAATGGAGCCTTTGTTTCAAATGAGGAAAAACCTTTTCTGAAAACAGGGGTAACTTCTACAGAATAAATATGTGTATTTAGAGAAATCATTTTGCTAATATGGAAAATTTCAGACTATGCTAAAATATGGAAAGTGTTAAAAGCTCCACCAAGAGAAATATTTTAAAACTGGGAACACGGTGAAAAATCCACTGGGCCATTTCAATAAGGAGACACTTTCATCCATTGTTTTGCCATTATTTTCCCTGGAACTAGCTGGTGTCCACAGAAGGGAGCTGATTTTCACCACGAGGTCTGTGAATACCAGGAAGAAACAGGCTTAAATGAATGCTCATTCATAACATCTTAAATTCTAGCTCATGTTTCTGCTGTTTCATATTGTTAGTCATCATCAAAAGACTTTTCAATTGGGTCACGAGGACAAAGCGAAGTCACCCACATCACAAACACAGCCTGGGTGCCTTCCTGCCACTTCCTTCCTTCATTACAGCGAGGGAAGGCCTGGGACAGGCCACCGAGGGCACAAGTGTGTCAGCGGAGGCCGGGCTCGGACCACCTGCACCCTCGTCCTCCCAGTGCCCCTGTGCGGATGTGGGATGGACAGTGAAGAGGCCGCTGGGAAACAGTGGATTCACGTCAAACATGGTGCAGAACGGGTCTGCAGAGACCCTGGCCGGCCAGAAAGACAACAGGCGGGTCCAACAGCAAACGAAGCCTGAAGCATTGCCGAAGGCAAAATGGCCGAGCTGCAGCTACTGCGGGCGGATCAGGACAAGAAGGCTCTTTAGGAAAGAGGACAATGCAGGGAAAGCAGGAGGAGCAGGAAAAGAGGGAGACGGAATACGAGACGGGCTGACTCCATGGAAGAGGCCCAGGCACGAGTGGACAGGGGCTGAGCGGGGCTGTGAGGACAGGACACTGTGGACGTCACTCTGTCACGGGGTGGCCTCCTCAATGGCATGTCACACACGTCACACACCCCCCCCACATACGCGGTATTTTTACCAAGGCTTCGCCCAGCGCGTCCACAGCAGAGCTGGCTTCTCTCAAGGCTTTCTCGGTGAGGGGCTCGGCCTCGCCCCTAGTGGCCCCTCTGGGAGCCTCGCTGACGTCCGTGTCACCATTTTCTGGCTCCACGGCCGCCGCCCCGGGCTGCTTGTGGACTGCGGGGAGAGGCCGCTCATCGTAGGGCAGGGAGTGGAGCTGCAGGAGGAGAGGAAGGCGGACTGGCTGCAGGGCCTGGGGGACCCCCCCAACCGTGTCTACACCACAGGCTTCCTGCTCTGGATTTACCTGGTCTAAACACTGCTATTCTGCTAAATCCCAGCCAGTATCATCAGATTAGAGCCATTTATACAACAATGGGATGTAACTGGAGAAATCAGGTCAGGCTTCCACCAGGGCTTCTGTGCTTTTCTAAACTCACAACAGCCCGAAAAACAACAACGATGCAGACGCTGCTCCACTGACTCCTCACCACCAGCAATTTCAGTTCAACTGACAAGTCGACAACTCAAGTCACAGCTGTTCCATTTTCTTCTGGCACAGCCTCTGATGTTTCCTTAGTTACGGCTTAGAAACGTGTCAGCCCGATTTTAAACGTGTTCTTTACCAGTGGCCCTGTACACAAAGCAGGCAGCCAAAGCTGAAGGCCTGAAACAACCTTGCTCTGGAGAGGTGGCTGTCTGCCCGTCTGTCCACTCCTTGAGCTCACACTGACTGAGTCCTTGACGGCCCCATGGACAGCAATGGCGGGAGGGAGCCCGCCTGCCTGGCCACCCTCTCTGCCGAAAGTCCCACAGGGGACAGTCGATGCACAAACAGGTAAATACACAGCAGACTTTTGGGAAATTCAGTGACAACAGAGGGAGCTTCGTGAGTCATTTTCTGAGGCAGGTCTCACTGTGACACTGAAAAGACCGAGTACCTAGTTACACTGATACTCATTGAAGTAACTGAGATATTAATTGTGTGCAAATCATGTGTGAGACTTTCTCATATTCCAAAATTTGCTCATAGTTGTAGAACAAAACACATTGAGGTGCTAAAAAAGGAAAAAACTCAAGTATATTAAATAGAAGTATTAAATATAAATTCCAACAATTAAATTACAACAAGGTGTCACCAGTGGGGAATGCCGTTCAGACAAGCGCGCTGCGAGAGCCCGGGGCACGAGCGCCGTGAGGGTCGCGGCGAGCAGTGGGCCTGCCAGCTTCCCAGGCCCCTGGCTGCCGTGCACACTTCCTGCGTCCACCTGGAATCCTGCCGTCCTCCTGAGCCCACTGGCTACGCATGTCAGCAGGGGCTCCGAGGAGGGGTCCTACCAAGCCAGTCGGCATGCTGCCCTCCTCTGGTCCTGGCATCACTTCAGGAGACTGCATGTGACGAGGCCCATCTACTCGGGGTTAACTTGGGGACTCGTGCTTAGAAGGGGACGTGTTCTCCCCTTGGATGGTACAGTGTAGACCTGAGGCTGAGGGCCAGGTGACAGCTGCCAGCCTGAGGGTGACTCGGAGCCACAGAAAACAGACTCGAAAGACAAGAAAGCAGGCTTCTGATGACTGTGCGGCGTCACAGTGACCCTGAAACCCACACGATCTCCTAAATGTCTAGTTATAGAAGCCAATAACCCCCAGACGGAACCAGGTCTTTGTTACACACAGACAGGCCTCACAGGGGCAGTAGCTACGCCACCTTGCAGCGAGGCTCTGCTGAGGTTAGGTCATGTCAGACCTTTACTCCCAGAAACAACCCTCTATGCAGGTGTCTGTACATTTTTACAGGGAGAGAACCAAAGGCTCAGAAGGATGCCAGGTGTCCAAGGCCACTGGCTGATGGGGCGGCAGCAGGTGGGGGCCTGGCATGCCTGCCTGCGGGGGTTGTGACTGCGTGCTGGTCACTTAGGTGACCACGGCGGTTCTGCACCCGACTACACCCCCTCACAGGGACAGCACCCAGTCCGACGCAGCTCTCACTATAGATCTGCTGGAGAAACTTCACACGGTCTGAAACCGAGTCACCT
The DNA here is from genome assembly GCA_033961575.1 of Aselliscus stoliczkanus. NCBI lineage: Eukaryota > Metazoa > Chordata > Mammalia > Chiroptera > Hipposideridae > Aselliscus > Aselliscus stoliczkanus. The sequence goes on along the minus strand of CM066730.1, from coordinate 180,872,942 downwards.
ACATGGGCCTTGAGATGAGGGTGAATTGGGGGCAGTGACTGGTCCGCAGTGGGCTGCTGAGAAGTGTCCGGGGAATGCGACGAGAGCTTGTCCTGAAGGATGGGCTCTGCAAACCGGTTCTCTGTCACTCCGTCTTCCTGTGGCAGTGGTGAGAGCGTGGGCGGCTGGTGGCGAGGGCTGCCAGGGTGCACAAGGGGCTGGAGGGGCAAACCAAGAGGCCTTCGCATCTAGGGAAAGAGGGACATTTCGTTCCCGGTGCCACCGCCCCACCAGATCCACCCACCGCAGCTCCCCAACGAGGCACAGCTTAGGGAGGCAGTGACAGTCTACACTCAAGTGCTCACAGTCATGTCACAGCCCTTCCACTGTCTCTGCGCGGCTACTGTGTGGACTACACAAGGGACACACACAGCAAGACACCAATGTGACCGTGTGTGGGTCACTACAGTGTGGAGATACACCCAGGCTGACGTGCCAGTGCACAGGTGGACGGCGGGGGGACCTGGGCTGGACCCAGAGGCCGAGGTCCAGCCTGGCACTGCTGTTTCCTCGTGTCTGCAAAAGCAGGTCATCCTGTGTCACCGTTACAGGGGTGACTATGCACGGCGCCTGGTGGAAGTGCTTTAGACAGGTCACCTCACTTCATGCTCCCCATTTTTACCCCCTTGGTCAACATGACAGGGAAACTGAGGCACAGAGTGGCTACAGAATTGGCTAGAATGGCGGAGCCGGGGTCTGGACCCAGTAGTCAGCTCCAGTGTGCGCCCCCAGCCACTCCTGGCTTGGCCCTGGGCCTCGGTTTCCTCATCTGCAATGTGGGCGCAGGCCGCCTGCCTGGGTGGGTCTGAAGACCACAGGCCGAGCGCCACCACGAAGCACCTTGTCCACCAGCCAAAGGCCCTGGGCTTATCCTCCCACAAGACAAGCCTCCCAGGGCACCTCGTTTTCATACGAGGACATCGTGAGTCTGGGGACAGCGGCAGGCAGAGGTTCCGGGCACTGGCCGCACCTGTTTCTCCTCCCCCACAGCCCAGAGCCAAAGCGAGCTGATGTTACCCAGCGGATGCCCAGCTCTGGGCAGCACGGCTCTCGGAGCCCGGCTCCTGCGCACCCACCAGCTCGGCGTCCAGGAGGCCGTGCAGCTGCAGCCGCGCGTAGGCCCGGCCGCGGTACCGCTCCATCTGCTGCTTCTTCTCCTTGGCCAGGTCGTAGTCCTCCTTCTCCACGGCACAGCGCTTCTCCACCTCAAACCTCCCCAGGCGCTCCCCGACCTGAAACACAGCAGGCCTGCTTCTGCCTCGAGTGCGGAGCAGCTCTCCTCAGGCGCAAGGAAAACCTGCCGCTTGGGCCACAGCGGTGCTGACCACCTGCGTGTCCGGGGTGGGGGGCAGGGGACGGCAGAGCAGGCGGGAGGAGCGCCCATGCTCCCCGCTGCTGCTCAAGCGTCTAAGAAACCCCAGAGCTCCCAGCGGGTTTGAAACACCCGATGTTTCCCCCACTGCTGATGGCAGGGGCACCGGGCTTGAGGTCCGAGGCGCGGCGGAGCAGCGGCCTCTCCTGCGGGAGCACACAGGCTCAGGGCCACGGCGGGCTTAGCTCCTCGAACCTACACCACATTCTGCAGCGTCTAGTAACCTGCTCATTTCACACGCGGTTTCACATAAAACCTGCCCCAGGCATGAGAGGGCGGTTTCTCAGAAGCAGTACCTTTTGCAAGTCGGCAATGGCTTGTTTCAGTTTCTTGGCATAGTCATAGCGTTCTTTCTGTACGGCTTCACGTTTTCTTTCATCTAATTTGCGAATAATCTGTGCAACTTCTGGGTCTTGGTACATGTCAAAAGCTAAGTCATCCAGTGGAGAGATATAGTCAGATTTCCTAGAGGAAAGAAAGGAACATTTTAGAGCCAACCTCCATCTCTGTGAGGCAGCAGTGGTGGTCGGGGGGCCCATGGGCTCTGTGTGAAGATAGTCGGGAGGGCAGCACGTTTCCGGCCTAAGGAAGCAGTGCTGGGCCGCAGGTCACCCAGCTCCTCACCGTGAGGGCGTCTCTCGCTCCACAGCTTGTGCTCCTGGCCCTTATTTAATGGCACTCGGGGCGCCTGCGCCCCTGTGCTCGCCTCCACCCCATGACTGCTCAGAGTGCAGACTACTGGCTCTGTCCCAGGTACAGCGGACATGAGGTGCATATGGGTTGTTTGTAGAGGAAAGGAAACCAAACCCCAAACCCACAACGGCCAGGTCCCATCCCTCAGGATTGGGCCCAGGTGGGCCGGGGGTGTGCGGCATTCGTATTTACACCAGCGCCACGGAGACGGTGATGGGGAGTAACGATGGGGCTGCTTCCAGCGGGCTTTCCCCTCCAGGTGTCAAGCAGCGTCAGCAACCATGTCCTGTAGGGGTCCGAACACCCCCCCGGGAAGGAGCGACCCTTCTAGTTACCGCAACAGCACATTTCTGGTTAAGTGTCACCTCTATTCTTCCCATTTGTACAGTAGGCGACAGTGATTTCTGGGTCGATCACTCAGAACAATAATGCCAGTCCAACTACTCGGCAAGATGCTATGGGGGACAGGTCTCAGGGCTCCCCATCTGCTCTATCAGCTGCAGGCAATAAGCCACTTGTAGCTTGGACTTGGAGATCTTCATGCACAGGTAAATTCTAATTAAAGTGTTGTCATAAAAAATTTTTAATTAAAATGTCATTGTTGGTAAATTTGTATGATAATAAATTCAAACAGGACACAGGGGACTGCGTCATCTTTGCCAAAGACCAAGTCTCCCCTCTCTGCCCCCCATGTCTTGGGCATCGTCTTGAGCTCCTTTCGTTTACAGGCACCTTTGGAGGGGGTCCCCTTGCTTTAACAACAGCGGGGAGGTGCCAGGTGCTGAAGGCACTCTCCATTCCATAGACGTGCCCTGGGAACAGGGGTGAAAAGAGATGTGCAAACGGGGCTCTTTAGCTTGCCCCCCACTCTGACCTACTGAGAGTCCTTACATTGCTGAGACAAGAGACAGCCAAGCCAATAGGTACATAAAGTTGGTGACGCAAGGGAGGTAGAGAGGGACCGGTAAAAACTGTGCATGTAAAACCGCTGTCGTACGTATCTCACTACCTTAAAGAAGAGAGTTTTTGAGCAGACATAGGATGAAGGTCTCCAGTAACTGACAATTTGGGTCAGTTAGACCTTTCATTTTTGCCTGTGAATTTGCCTGTGCCAATAAAATATCAAGGGATGGCTGGTGGCTCTTTTTTTTGGAATGCATTTTAGGAAACTTCTAGTAATACCTGATGGTACAGGAAAGGAAGACGTGATCAATAAAATAGCAACGTTAATCGTTAAGTGTATTTCCGACGATCTCGTCAGTGGCTGACCTTGCTCTAAGCAGCACTCAGAGGACTGGGCAGCCTGTGGAGGAGACTCACACTTGGTGAGTCTCGGAATAGGCCCAGAAGTTTCTTGCTTAGGGGCGGGACTCTTACCCAGTGCAAGTGCCTTCCAGAGCTGGGTCCTCGGTGTTGTGCCCCAGGTAATGGTCAATCAGCTTCTCTCTAGAGGCCTTGGGGAGCAAGAGGTCTGCTTAGTATCTCAGAGAAGCAGCAGCACCAAAGCTTAACTGAGACCCCATTTGATACGGAGATGTCAGCAAGCATCAGTGACTCTTGTCTTTTGGAGGGAGAGCTACAACTCGAGTAACAGAAAGTTTTATGAAGATTTTTAAGATAACACTTTCTGTGACAAAAGTAAGTGCTCCTCTCCTGCCACAAATAAATTCTCTTCTTTAGGAATGAAACTTGCCAAACTTACAATATTGCTTTCATCGCTGAGATCTGCAGGGTCTCCAATGATGTTTATTGCAACCAAAGCAACCTAAATAAGAAATTAAGTATAAAATGTTGGCAATAACCTAACGTCTTTATTACAACTCCCGACCCTTTTGGTCTTCAAATGGGATGACGTACATCAAAACGCATTCATTGTAAAACGCCACGCTCATGTACAGAATTATTAATAATGGCTATTGGAAACCATATAAGTTAATATTCTAATGCTGAACCAAGTGGCTATTTTAATGTTTAAAGGATCTTAATAATAGCTAAAAATCTCTCAGTTTTAGCATAGCCTTGCATGGAACCATCCACTCAAGGTGAAGTTTGGGGTCCTACGTGTACGGTCTTGGTAATGAAATGAAATGAAATGAAAACCCAAATCGTCTATGTCAGTGATTCTCCTGAGGGGCAGGGGTCCCGTCCCACCCCCTTTCCCTGGCACCACATAGCTGAATTACGGACCGGATGTTACTGGTGAGCATAAGCAGGGTGGAGGAAGGGAGGGGTGGAGAGTCACCCTCCCGGCCACAGCCCTGCCTCAGCGTGCCTTCACCCGGCCACGAGCTTCCAGGGTGCTGGCTGCGTGGGCCAGCGGCTCCCTCAGCAGGGCTTAATGTTCCTCCAGAAAAGACGCCATTTTGAAAATACCCAACTTCCTGTTGGGGAGTCATCCAACAGGAAGCCATGTGAGTCTTACCTGATTATATATGTTGTATTTGTTGACGTGGTTTTCGTGAAAAATCAGTTTAAGAAACTGGCCTACTGCATCCACATAAACCGATTTAAGCTCCCGGGCTTTGCAGCCCGTCATCTCATTGTCACAGAGAGAGACATAGCTGAAAGGAAGCGCAGAGTTCAAGCATCAGGTTGGTATGAAAACAGCCCCTCGGGGCCCACTGAACTCACCAGGCTTAAATGAATGGTAAGTCTAGAATGAAAAAAACTAGGAAAAGGGCCCGAAGTCAAGTTCTAATTAGTATTCTGAAGTTCTGCATCTGACAAGTGGTAAAAATGATAACACAGCTTATTAGTATGTATGAGGCGGGTGCTAAGAGATTGCATAATCTTGACCCAAATACAAGCACGTAACACAGGACCAAGAGGAAGGAGCAGCTCGTTAGTTTTCAGTGGCTTTGGGTCAGGCTGAAAGTGGTCACTATAAGTTAAAACGTCCTCTTACCCAAGTCTTCGAAAGCGCTCTGCCTGGTAGGGCGCGAAGTACTCGGGCAGGTTCTCGCTGATGTAGAACTCCACCCTGCTGGCGATCATGTACTGGTGGGCAAGCAGCTGCAGCTTTCGCACCCGGCATCTCTCCACCATCTGCAGGACGATTTCTTGTGGAAACTGGCAAAATCTGAAAGCAAACACATCTGGTTTTTCCACACGATCGCCTCAGAGGGTTTCTGCATGCTCCCACCCGCTCGTGTGTATAAGGCACGCTTGCCCAGCACCTGCAAAGCTGATGGTCCCCAGGTGCAGATGACACGAGGGAACAATGATGCTACTCTTGCCCTCTGCCGGCTTCATGGTTGGACCGGAAACTTGGAGTCAGGACTCCATTTGACCTGCCTGCCACTCAATGAGCGTCACTTTAGGCAGCTAGGAAATGGTCTGAAATGGGACCTGACGTTTCTCACAAGATAAACACAATCTAAGAAGATGTGTGAGTATGCAAGAGCCAAAGGTCCCCCCAGGCCCCTGAACACCTGAGAACCACAGGCTTGCAGACTCCTGGGTTAGGAGTTAACAGCGACGCCCAGTATTGAGAGTACAGAGCATCCGTGCTCAGTCGGCTGATGGAGGTGGCGGCCACGACTGTCCATATCAGGGCTTCCAATTTTCTTGGAAGTGACGCAGCACATAGCACCCTGAATGGGAAGCGGTCAAGACCCACCGTGTCAGCACAGACCTCACGGCAGTGCTGACAGACTACTCAGACGACACCTGAGTGCCGAGCTCTGGGTAAAAACACAGTGGCATCGAGGGCATCTGGACCAGGGGACGCACGGAAGGACGGAGCAGCTGGGAACGGCCCTGTGCCCACCAGTGTCACTGCCCTCCGTGAGCTCATGACCTTTTCCTGCTCCTGCCCACTGGCCACAGCCGGCCCCGCCCTCACCCTCCCACCCCCTCCCCCCAGCGGCCCACACCGCACTGAGCACAGGGGGCTTGTTTACCACTCTCCCACCTGTGGGTGCTCTGCTCCCAGGCCCACCAGCTTAACGGCATCAGAGCCAGGCGGCCCCCAGCGTCGGACCCACCTGGACCTTCTCTCTACAGATCATTCCCGTCAGTACACAGACACTCTCTAAAAACCCCCAGGTTAGGAAAACCCTCTTGTGACCCCGTGTTGCTCCCCAATTCCCACCCCATTTCTCAGCTGCCATTCTGTTAGCAGTCACTACGCAGCTTGCTCACGGCCCCGTCTCCCCACCCCCGTCCAGGGCGGCTTCTGCTCCCCACCTCTACAGGGCACTCCTGCGACCTCGCTCAGCCCACATGAGCATGGCGCCCACCTGGGGGCTCCCTGTCCTCCGGCCAGTCTTGAATGTGCCCTGGGCTGGGGTCCAGGCTCCCTTCTCTTGCTACACTCATCATGGGGATCGTGTCAGCCCCATGGCTTTAAAAGCCTTCTCTTATCAAGGAACCCCAACTAACCATCACCCCGAGTCCCTCCTATAATATAGTTGTAGGCATCTGAAAGGCATTAGACGAGACAGACAAACCCTGCCCCAGCTCCCCCAATCCTGCCCCAACCAGTCTCCTCTGCCCCAGCTTTCCCTGCCTCAGTGTGGCACGGGCACCCACCCAGTGGCCCATGCCTATCGTTAAGCTTCTGACAGGATGATTGGGCCTCCTGCCAGGCTCACAGCTGGGTGGGTGATAAGCGCCTGGCATCACACCAGGGCGGTGAGCACCCTACCCCTCGGTGGACACCACAAAAGGAGGGAAGAGGACAGAAAGGAAGAGGCCCCACGGCTGTGATCTGTGGAAGCCTTTACAGTCGTCCCCCTTATCCGCGGGGACACATCCCGAGACCCCCAGTGGCTGTCTGAACCTCAGATGGCACCGGACCCTAGAATACACTTGTTTTTTCCTGTACCTACACACCTATGATGGACTTTAATTTATGAACTAGGCCCAGTCAGAGATGAACAGCAAGGACTAGTGCTAAAACAGAGCAGCGATAACAGCCTGCCGGCCGGACTTATGCACCTGTGGTCACTGCTCCGGGCTCCCCTGCTGACGGCCTCGCAGAGGCTGCCGTCGCTCGGAGCGTGTTTCCCGTCCGTCTCCCACCACCGGTTCAAGGCCTGCCCCCTCCTAGCTGGCACGCCCCACGCTCTGTGGCCGGAACCTTTGTGGCCTGAGGGGCGACAGCAAAACTGGCACAGGTTTCTTTTTCCTTCTTCACAATTTCACAGATAGAAGAGTTGTTGTTTTTTTGTTTTTTTTTGAGGACAGTGTCACTGGGCCTCATATGTGGGACCTGAACCGGGGCCACTGGCGTCTCAAGCCAGCGCTTAACCATGGCGCCACTCGGCCGGCCCAGAAGAGTCATTTTTGCCGTAGATCTCAGCAACCTCAGCACACGGTACTTTTCTTTCCTCAGTAAGTCGAGGGCTTTCACCTCTTTACTTACAGGAAGCGCTTCTCGGCTTCTCTGTCATATCCGATTGCCAGCACCCCACTCCTGTGCTTTGGGGCCATGATTAAGGGAAATCAAGGGGACTTGGGCACAGCACTGGGATAGCGTGACAGTCCATCTGATCACCCGGATGGCGACTAAGTGAGTAAAGGGCAAGAAGCATGTACAGCGTGGAGATGCCGGACAAAGGGACAATTCACACCCTGGGGGGATAAAACGAGAAGGTGCGAGATTTCATCACGCTGCTTAGGAAGGCACGAAATTTAAAACTTATGAATTATTTATTTCTGTAATTTTCCATTTAATATTTTCAGATTGTGGTTGACTGTGGGTAAGTGAGACCCTGGAAAGTGAAACGGCCGATAAGGGGAGTTACTTACTGTAAGTTTAACTCTGAGGGACAGTCCAGGATGACCGGGACAGTGTGTGATGAGAGAGTGGGGCTGGTGACCATGGATCGGATCGAATAAACTTATTCTGGGGGCAACAGGTCATGAGGGGCAGGGACACTGAGGAGGTGATGGGAGGTGGCATGGCCAGCCTCAAATGAGGGCCGGACACAGAGAGCACACGAGGCCTGAGCAGGCCCTGGGCCCCTCACCAACCATGATCCTGCCTTTGCTGAGGAAGGAAGGCACTCAGGGAAGACTTAAGTGTTCAGAGAAACACCAGCAAGTGTTACACTTCTCAAGTAACGAACATTTTTAAGGTGTGCAAATATTCGAGACAAATCTGGAAGAGGCTTTCTTGGTTTCAGCTTGGTGCTACATTAAAGCAGTCAGATGCAGCAGCTTAGCAGGGGCACAGCCGTGAAATTAAGAAAGCGGCTAGCAACAAGCCCCTGCCCAGAACACAGACGACAGTGTGAGTGAGCCCGGCGGGCGATCGGGGAACACGGTTCAACAACTGGGGATGGGGTCACTACCTTCCTTCTCCTCCTTTGTATTTGCACATTTCTGAAGTGAACACAGGTTAATGTTACGAGGGGAAAAGGTCCAACTTTTCTTTAAAAACATAAGCAGAGGGGCCAGCCGAATGGCTCAGTTGGTTAAAAGCGTGAGCTCTGAGCAACAGGGTCGCTGGTTCAATTCCCACATGGGCCAGTGAGCTGCGCCTGAGATGAGATGCTGCTGAGCTGCCAACAGATGGCTCAGCTGGTGAGAGCACGTGCTTCTAACAACAGGGTTGCCGGTTCAACTCCTGCATGGGATGGGGGGGCTGTGCCCACACGCAACTAAGATTGAACACAGCACTTTGAGCTGAGAGACCACGAGCTGCCCATGGACGGCTGGATGGCAACTGGACTTGAAGCTGAGCTAGCTGCACCCTCCACAACTAAGACTGAAGGCCAACAACTTGGCTGTTCCCCTTCCCCAATAATAATTATAATCATAATAAAAACAGAAAGAAGAAACCCATCACATAACCAGACAGATACCGCTGCAGCACGACCTGACAAGCCCGTGGTTCTGATGCCTGAGTTATAACACAGTAGAAGCTTAGAATGAAAGGAGCCCCCTGCTTGAGAACCCATGCCGCCCTCAGTCCCGGCCCCTGCCCAGCCCACCTTGGGGATCTCCACCCGCTGACGGTTGGTGCATGGATCATTAGCTCTCGGGCGCTGAAGCCATCTTCGTGTCCAGATGAGCTGACAACAACGAATCCGATCTTGTGGGGCATTCTGTGCACTGGGGCTGTTCATAAACATTAAAATAAAGGGACTTAGTGACATATTAGAACAATAGTAGCACATTGCAGTGCTAGTTCATGCCTTGCTAACACACAGTCACTCCCATGTCTTCAGAATCTCCCTGTCACTTTGGAAGATTCCAGCTTCTTGTTAAGCACTTTTTACTGGAGCCTCTAATTCTACCCAGGTATCATTTAAATTATCTTGACTTTTCCCAAGTATATGTCCAAAAAGTTTGACCGGTGTGGGTTGAACTGTGCCCCCAAATATGCCTATGTCCTCCTGTGAATGTGATCTTATTTAGAAATGGGTCTTTGCAGACGTAATAAAGATGGGTCATGCTGGAGCAGGGTGGGCCCTATACCAAACGACTGGTGTCCTTACAAGAAAAGAGACAGACACACCGATGGCGAGAAGGCCATGTGACACCAGCGCAGCCACTGGAGTAAGGCATCGACAAGCCGAGGACCAGCAAGGACTGCTGGAAAGTGCCAGAAGCTGGGCGAGGCAGGAAGGACAATACCCTAGAGCCTGCAGAGAGCGCGGCCTTGCGACACCTGGATTTCAGACCTCTAGCCTCCAGAATAAATGTTTGTTGTTTTGAGTCATCCCGTTTGTGGAACTTTGTTATGGCCAAAACAAGGTTTTTGGCAAAGATACAAAGTTTTGTTTTTTTTTAGTTAAGAAACTAATACAACCAGTATGTTAATAAGTTCTACAAAAATAAGGGAGCAAAAAGGACTTTGTAATCAGCAGCACAGTTAAGTGCTAAGCGCAAATGTGTGACCAGAGACATGGTGCAGAATTGCAGATGGAGCCCGGTGAGAGACTGACTCAGGAGGTATTTACATATGGTCAAATGGTACTTTTATGTTATGATTGTTTAGCCAAGTGGACCTCGTTCATAGTTGCAGATCATGGTTTTGCGGGCGGATGTGTGGTGTCTACCTTTGCCTGCTGGCATCCTTCCTACCCTGGATTGAAAACAGCACATCAGTCGCAGTTTCCCTTGAGGACCTGCCCTCCCCACACCCGGGTCTGTGGGGCAGCCACCCCAGGCTGCACTCCTCAGCTCCCCACATCTCCCAGGCTTGGCGGGTCTGAGTTCCACATCCCTCCTCGGTAACTGGTTCAGGGATCGGGCATGAGAACAGGACCAAACTGGCTCAGTGCCTCTCAATCCCAGGGCGTTGCTGGGGTCACCGGGAAAGAGAAGCTTCCTTCCTGCTGGGACATGGGCTGCAGGACAAGTAGCTCTGGGGGCCTAACATGCTGAGAGAGGCAGAGACCTGGTGAGCCTTAGGCTCGGCCACATTTAAGCCCAAGTACACATGCTCCTCGGGTTACCTACCAGCAACTCAGTCAGGTAGAGGCTCCTCGCTAATAAGCCAACCTGAGTCAGGTTGAGTATCTGCAGCCAAGAGAGTCCTCAGTTAACAGAGGATCAAGAACGCTGCAGGAAGTTCTCTGGGGCGGGCCACACTGCTGAAATTCTCCAGAGCAGGTAACACACACACACACATCTGCCTAAAAGTTTGCTTATCTTTTGTTTGTTTGTTTTTTTAGCTGAGCCATCCTGCCACCTGTTGGCAGCTCAGTGGCAGCTCAGCTCGGGCTGGGCATCAAACTGCTGCTGCTCAGAGCTCAGCTCGCACTCTTGAGCGAGCTCTTAACCAACTGAGCCACTCGGCCGGCTCAAATTTTGCTTATCTTAACATGCTTGATGCATGATCTAGATCTTTCTTTTACTTTCATTGAGAACCCGAAGAAGACCATGTCAATAAACTAATTATTGCCTGGCACCTGCTGATGTTCCTTGGAAATGTATGAACGAGGCACTAAAAATAGAAAGATCAACCACAATTAAAGGTCCTAGCTACTTTTTATGCAAAGCTTACTGCAGGATGTCACAATGTGATAGAGGAAAAAGCTAACCCAGAAAATAATGGGGAAAAAAATCACAAAAATGGTCGCGTGTGGTTTAGCTGCACAGCCCCACCTGTGTTCCCAGCACCCCACGCCAGGAACAGAACTGGGCCTCACACAGCCTGCAGCTCCTCCCGCGGTCCCAGGCTCTCAGCCTGGACTCGCTTCTCCCCTGGAGGTGGCACCCCGCCCCCCACCCAGAGTACCAAGGCTCATGGGTCCTGCCTTTGGAGCGGTGGTGGAACACCTCCCCTCTCCTCTATCCACTGTCTTTTCTAGACAACAGCCAGGTCCTCCTGCCCGGAGCACTCCCTGCCCACTCCTCCTATGCTCCTGCCCTTCACCTTGTACCCCAGGTACCAGGGTCCCCTTGGTGTAAACGTGCAGTGTCACAGGAGATACGGGGGTGCCTCTAAGAGTCACCGCTGACACTTTGGGAAGACGCGAAGCTCCGCTGGGCGCTGTTACCGGCCTGGGGCCGCCTCGCTGTGTCCGGGCCACGCGGGGCCTCCTCCCACGAAGCCGGCTTTCCCACACGGACCAGGGGACGGCAGCTGCGGACGAAACCGAAACAGTCTGGCAAATTCCGGACATCTGCCGGAAGACGGGGAGACCACGCGTCCCCACCATCATCACACACAGCCCGGAGACGGCGCCGGCGGGCCCGTCCGAAACGCAGGCGGCTCCAGGCCCCTGACTGAGCGCACGCCGCGCGGGGCGGGGGGGGCGGCGCGGGGCGGCGCGGGGACCCCACCAGGCCCCGGACCCCCGCCCGGCCCCCGCCCCGCGGCCCTGCGCGCCCTCCCGCCCCGCGGCCCGGGTACCTGCGCGGAGGCTGCGGTGGCCGGGACGCAGGCCCCGCGGCGCCTCCGGGGGGCTCAGCTGGCGGCGCCTCCGCTGTCCCGCGCGGGCCCGCGCCCCCGCGCCGCCGTGCCGGTGACACCGAGGAGCAGCCCCGGGCCCCTACGCTCGGCGCCGGGCCGCGGCCGCCGCTCTCATGACAACCAGACCCTCCGCGCCTGCGCGCTCCCGCCTTGCCCGGCCGCGCCTGCGCTCAAGGCACGGCTCCCTGTCCTGCCTCCCCGGGCCTCCTGGGTAATGTAGTTTTCTGGGGGAGGGCGCCTGCGCACAAGGCGGGGCCGTGCCTCCGCTCCTCGGGCCTTCCGGGGAATGGCGTTTCCGGGCGGCGGGCGCCTGCGCACAAGGCGGGGCCGCGCCTCCGCTCCTCGGGCCTTCCGGGTAATGTAGTTTTCTGGGGGTGGGGTGGGCGACCTTCGTCCCCTTAGGGGAGCCCTGCACGGTCCCGGTGAGGACGCGTGTGGGCGGCGGGGCCGGAGGCCCTGAGGATGTTCACGGCGCTGCGGAAGCCCAAGACGTTCAGGCTGCGGTCCCTGCGCAGCCAGAAGAAGTTCGGGGTGGCGGGGAGGAGCGGTCAGGAGGTGCTGCGGAAGGGCTGCCTCCACCTGCAGGTGCGCCGGGGCCGGGGCCGGGGTCCGGGGTCCGGGGTCCAGGGTCCGGGGTCCGGGGGTCGGGGTCCGGGGTCGGGGTCCGGGGTCCGGGGGCGGTGTTTGGGGGGGTCGGGGCCGGGGTCCGGGGTCCGGGGTCCGGGGTCGGGGTCCGGGGGGGCGGGGGGCCGGGGGCCGGGGGCCCGGGGGTCCGGGGTCCGGGGTCCGGGGTCCGGGGTCCGGGGTCGGGGGTGCGGGGGGGCGGGGGTCCGGGGGCGGGGGCCGGGGTCGGGGGGCCGGGGGGTCCGGGGGCCGGGGGTCGGGGTCCGGGGCGGGGTCCGGGGTCCGGGGTCCGGGGTCTGGGGGGTCCGGGGGCGGTGTTTGGGGGGGTCGGGGCCGGGGTCCGGGGTCCGGGGGCGGGGTCGGGGTCCGGGGGGTCGGGGGTCCGGGGTCCGGGGTCCGGGGGGTCCGGGGTCCGGGTCCGGGGTCCGGGGCCGGGGCCCCTCCCTCCCGAGGCAGGAACCCGAGCAGCACCTCGGTGGCCCGTCCCCGCCCGTCTGCAGGCCCCTCCGTGGGCTGCCCTGGGGTCCCTGCGGACGCCCTGGCGGCACGTCCCCGGCGAGCGGGCCCCGGCACAGGCGGGGCATTCGAGGCCTCCGACTCCCGGGCCGCCGGCGGCTCGGCGAACGGCCTCAGGAAGAAGGCCTCTGCCCTGCTCGGGGCTCCCCCGCGAGGCAGAAATTGGGGAGAATAAAAGCGCCGCTTTTCACTTGCAAACCAGGGTGTGGAGGCCGCAGAGGGGCTCCAGGCAGTGACCGTGGAGTCAGCGCCCTCCGCAGCCCCGCCCAGAGCTCCAGGGACCCGGGGCTGCGCTGCCCCCCGGACCTGGGGCCCGCGGCACCGCCCGAGTCCGGGCCCAGGTCCGCCTCGGGGACGCCGTCTCCCCTGGTGGGAAACGAGGGCCTGCGCGGTGAGGGCGCAGCTCCGAGGCGGCTCTGCAGCCGCCATCCTCACTCTGGTGGCGCTCCCCGCCTCGCGGGCCTGGACCAGCGCGGGGTGTGGGCCCGTGTGCGGTGCGGTGGGGCTGCGCCTGGGGGAGGAGGTGACCTCAAAGTTACAAAGCTGATTAGTGTTGAGCAAGAGGGAGCCAAGCCTCTGAAAAGAAACGGTCGGGTGTGCCGGGCACCCATCTGCAGACAGCATCACTCTCAGCAGGATGTCGCCTTCACTGACCAGTGCCCAGGAAAGAGCCCGTGCACTGCGCGGAGGTGCCCCGACACCTGTGCGGTGCCCGCTGCACGGGGACGCGTGTGTAGGGCCTGCGCCAGCAGCTGTGTCACCGTCGGAAACAGGCTTGGATTTTTATGTGCCCCAGAGGAGCTCATTTTGAAAGGGTCTGTGTGGGGCACCCCACAAAGCAGTTCCCGCTGCATATGTAATTTTATGAGGCTTTTCATATTTTAGAGCGACCTCCAGCAGGCGCCCGCATTTCTACATGCTGATCCTTCAGACACCGGTGCTCTTCCCAGGTGTTCACCCCACTGTAGAGCGCGGACGGCATCTCGAGAGCGATTCTCCAAAACCTAGTTCTTTCTTGTTCTTGTGAGGGCTGCAGATAGAAGGACCTCATGTTGCTACTCACTCCGAGGGCAGGCCCCCGCAGACCCAATAAGTAAGCTTCCTGCCCTGTGCCCCCCTCTCTCCTTCTTCCCAGCTGCCTGTTCGAGGCTCCCGCCTGTGCCTCTACGAAGATGGCACGGAGCTGACTGAAGATTACTTCTGGAGCATCCCCGACAACTCGGAGCTCATGCTACTCACCGAGGGCCAGACCTGGCAGGGCTGTAAGTGGTGGGGACCGGGGGGCACAGTGGGGAGTGCAGGTGGTCAGGACAAAGGGTCTGGTAGACATTTCTCCAAGGAAGTTATTCAAATGGTCAACAAGCACATGAAAAGAGGCTTGATGTCAGTGAGATTCACCCCACACCACGAGGATAAGTGCTGGTGTGGATGTGGAGAAATTAGAACCTTCATATATTGCTGGTGGGATGGAAAAGTGTGCAGCCACTGTGGGAAACAGCCTAGGGTTTCCTCAAACTCGGAAACAGAATCACAGGCCACCCAGCAGTTCCACTCCTAGGTGTATATGCAGATATATACACCCAAGAGAAATGAAACACGTCCACACAAGAGCTTTACATGAATGTCATAGAAGCTTTATTCATAATGGCCCCAAAGTGGAAACAATGCAAATGTCCCTTGATGGACAAATGGATAAACAAAGTATGGTGTATTCAAAAAAGGGAATGTTATTTGACTAAGAAAAGGAATGAAGTCCCCCCCCACACTACAATGTAGATGACCCTTAAAAACACCACCTTAAAGTGAAAGTAGCCAGTCACAAAAGACCACGTAGGATCCCACCCAGGAAATGTCCAGACCGGAGAAGTTTGTAGAGACAGAAATAGATCGGTGGTGGCTCAGGGCTGGGGGAGGGGTTTAGGGGAGGGGATGAAAATGCCCTAAAATTGGACGTGGACACGCTCAACTCTGAATAGCTAAGACCCACTGAGTTGTAAGTTGCACATGGGTGAATGGTAAGGAATGGAAATTAAATCTCAATACAGTTGTTAAAAAAAGAAAGAGCTGGGCTGGCCGAGTGGCTTGGTGGTTAAGCGCTGGCTTGGGAAGCCAGCAGCCCCGGTTCGGGCCCCACATACGAGGGTCAGTGACACTGCCCTCAAAAAAAAAAAAAAAGAAAAAAAAAGAGCAAAGAACCGCCACGCTGTTTACAGGAGCAGCTGCGCCCCGTTACATCTCCACAGGAACGTGTAAGGGTGGGGTGTCCGTGCAGCCCCCCTCTAGCTGTTGGTCTTGTTGTGCTCCATGTTAGCCCATGTCTAACACATGGTGTGCAGTGGTGTCTCATTGTGTCTTTATTTGCATCTCCCCAACAGCTAATGGTGCTGACCATCTTTTCATGTCATCATTTGCCATCTGGATACAGCCATGCCCCACTTAATAAGGGGGTGCATTCTGAGAAATGCATTGTTACGCGATTTCGTCATCATGCGAGCCCCACAGCGTGCGCTTGCACCGCCTGGAGGTAGCCCACTGCACCCAGGCTGTGTGGCCCGCCGTTGACCGAAACGTCCTTACTCAGTGCAGGGCTGTATCCTCTTTGGTGAAATGTCTCCTCATGTCTTTGGACCATTTTCTAATCATTTTTTTTAATGTTGAGTTTTGAGAGGTTTTTTCCCAATATATTCTGGACGACTCTTTTGTCAGATAGGTGGTTTGTAAATATTTTCTCCTACTCTGTATGTAGCTTGACTTTTCACTCTCTTACAAAGAGAAAGGGTCTTTCATGGAGGAAGACTGATTTGTCCGTTTTCCCTTTATGCTTGTGCTTTCGGCGTTGGTCTGAGAACTTTCCACCAAGCGCTGGGTCCCTAAGGTTTTCACCTCTGTTTCCAGCATCGCCTGCTATGATCCTGTGACTTTTCCTCTTTAGCCTGTTAAGGGTGGATTATTGCACTGATGTTCTAACGCTGAGCAGCCTCGAGGCCCTGGGCTGACCCCGCTGGGCCATGCTCGGCTGTGTGTGTCACTGCTGAGTTCTGTTTGTAAGTTGCTGTGAAGGCCTTGGTACGCTTCAGCTCAGCTTGATCCTAAGTGCTTGCTCAGGGGGCTCGGCGCTCTGTGGCGTGTGTGAAAAGACTCCAGGGGACAGCAGTAAAGTGACTTGAATATCCGGACAGGAAGGTGTCGTGGGAGGTCCAAAGACACGGCGGCTTTGTTTGGAGAAGGCCGAAAGGATGGAGGCCGTTGGCTTGGGTGACGCTCTTGTTTTCCGAAGCACATCCCATGTCTCCCTCACCTGTGCTCACCCACCCTAAGGGGTGTGCTGGGCGCAAGGCCCAGAGGACCACGCTCACTGGTGTCGGGCAGGACCGGGGCCCGGGGCAGCTTCCCGAGTGAGGAGGGGTGGACACGCGGGAGCCGTCTCTCATGCCGGCGGCAGTTCTGTGTCTTCCTAAGGCAGCGCCCCAAGGACTGATGGCTTTTCTGTTTGTCCTCTGTTCTGGTGGCAGATGTGAGTGACATCAGCCGCTTCCTCAGCGTATTCCACAAGCCGCACACGGAGGTCATCCAGGCGGCCCGGCAGCTGCTCTCCGACGAGCAGGCCCCGCTGCGGCAGAAGCTGCTGGCCGACCTCCTGTGTACCGCCAACGAGAACATCATGGCCGAGACCAGGGCCGAGGACCCGCCCTGGTTCGAAGGTGCCGTGCGGATTCGGATTCGGGCCGAGAGGGGGTGGGAGTGGGAGGACACCCCGGGAGAGACCAGATTATATTTCCGCTCCCAAATAAGGACTCCTAAAATGAGGGGCTCCTCAAACAAGGGTTTTTTTTTTTCGTTTTTTTTTTAGCTGAGCCATCCTGCCACCTGTTGGCAGCTCAGTGGCAGCTCAGCTCGGGCTGGGCATCGAACTGCTGTTGCCCAGAACTCAGCCCGCACTCTTGAGCAAGCTCTTAACCAACTGAGCCACTCAGCCAGCCCGGTAACAAGGGGCTTTTTTAGCTTCTCTGCTCATGGTGGCTGGATGCCAGGCAGCCTCGGACTGGGATATATAACATACGATTCACCATCCTGACCATTGGTCAGTGTCCAGCTCGGGCATCGGGTCCGTTCACATGGTTGTGCAGCCTTCAGCACCGTCCTCTCCAGAACTTCCCATCGTCCCAAATTGAGATTCTGTCCCATTAAACACTCACTCCCCGTGCCCCTAGCATCACCGTCTACTCTGTCTTGGTGGATTTGACTCCTCCCAGGACCTCATATGAGTGGAATCATGTGACTGGCTCATCTCACTCAGCTCAATGTCCTCGAGGGCCATCCATGTAATAGCAGATGTCAGGATTTCCTTCGTCTTCGGGATGAATGATATTTCACTGTGTGGATGGACCGCGTTGTCTTTATCCGCTCATCTGTTGATGGACACCTGGGGTCCTTCCACCCTTTGGACTGACCAGTCCGAGGCAACCCTGAGAGGCTGCAGCCCTCTTAGAAAAGGGGGGCTTGAGGTCGCCCCAGGCAGACGCCCCTGGGTGGCATTTCAGATCGTCCATGCTGATCACCCCAAATCAGCAAGAGCCAGGGACGGTGTGTGTGGCGCCCCCAGAACCTTCTCAGACGAAGCATCTGACCCCTACACCCTGCGCCTCCCAGCTCAGGACGGGCCGTGGACTGACCGCAGGGGCCTTGTGTTCTCCTGGCAGGGTTGGAGTCCCGATTTCAGAACAAGTCCAGCTACCTGAGATACAGCTGTGAGAGCCGGGTCCGGGGCTACCTGAGAGAGGTAGGGCCGAGCCACCGCAGGTGTGCTGGGCGGGCTTAGGCAGCGGGCTGTGCTGTCCCCACCGCTCGGGGCTCCTGCTACGCACCTGCACCCCCGGCGCTTCTCTGGCATGGCTAGCACGTGCCGCTTCCGCCCTCTGACTGGGCTTGCTGGTGCCCGAGCCAGTGCCACTTCTGTCCCCTTCCATCTGCGTGTGACTCTCCCCACGGGTTCTGAGTGGGGCTGATGTTTCGTATCTTCCTCTGCCATGCGGTTTGATTTGGACGTGACTCATCCCAGTCAAGATCTGTTCTTGGCCCAGCGTTAGCTGACTGACGCATAACTGGGTCCCGGGGGAGTGGCGCTGCCCCACTAGGGTGGGGTCTGTGTGGCCCCACTTTCACAGAAGGACAGACAGATCAGGGAGGCTGTGCGGCAGCAGGGGTTGCCGGGCTCCGCGCAGTAAAAATGTACACGTGTCAGTCCCTCAGGATGCTGCCCAGACCCCAGCCCCCTGAGCAGAGGCCTGGGGTGTCTGTTTCCATGGCACCGTACCCCCCGTTTGGGTGAGCAGATGTCAGTCACGAGGCTGTCTGCTCCCTAGTTGTAGACAAGCCTCCCACCCCACGCCTGGACTGTCCGCACCAGCCATGTGTCTGGGGCTAGATTTTAATGTTCGTGGTGGAAAGCGGCCCCAGCTACGTGGTCCAGAGGGTTTGTTACACAGGAGCGCAGCTCAGGCTGGCCTGGCTCAGCCCCTCCTCGGCCCTCGGCCTTGCCCCGCCGCTGCCCTGCTTCGCTCCAGCTCCTCCCGCTGTGCAGAACGCGCGTCCTGCACTGGCCACCCGCGGCCCCTTCCCGACTGGGCAGCAGGGAGGGGCGCGATGCCGCGGTGGTTTCTTCCTGTGCAGCGGCGGCCAGCGCCTGGGAGGCGGGCCCGGGATGTGGGGCTTGGGTTCTCTGTGCCCGACTGTGACCAAAGCTCCACATCATGGGCCCAGAGAACTTCCCGGGGCTGGGCAGCCACAGCCTGTGTAAACTGAGTCCCTGGCCGCAGGGCCGCGCTAGGCCCCGGGACCCCGGAGGGCCACGGCCTTGGATGCGCTGGGAACCCGGCCGGCTGTGGGCTCCGGGCATCAGCGATGTCCTTGGCGCCCTCCAGGTGAGCTCCCACGCCTCTGTGGTGGACGTGGACACCCAGGAGGAATACGCGCGCATCGTGGACGCCATGGGCCAGAAGCTCAGGGCTGCTCAGTACAACGGCAGCTACTTCGACAGGGGCGCGGAGGCGGGCGGCCGGCTCTGCACACCAGAAGGCTGGTTCTCCTGCCAGGTGAGCTGTGCAGTGCTCCCCGCTGGGGCCACCTGAGCCTGCCCTCTGCCCTTGGCCTGCTGGGCAAGGCCTGGTGCGGAGGGGCGGCTCCGGCGTCAGCTCCCATTTGCAGTGCGGGGAGGACAGTCAGCCAGTGGCACTGAGTCCCTCAAGGGCCGTGGAAAGGCTGCTGGGCCACACAGAGCTTCTGTCCAGCTGTGGGGACGGGCCTGAGACCTGCATTTCGGTCAAGTTCCCACAATCTGGTCGGGGACCTCCCCGCTGATGTGGGTGGGGAAGACAGTTGTTCCCAGAGCAGACATCTCGCCTTGGCCTAAGAGGGTGGCATTGCTTTGGGTGGACTGATAAGAGAAGGGCAGTTCAGGAGCCTCTGAAAGCATTTTGTTCCCCTGGGTAAGCTTCCTAGGTGACAAAGAGCTCAGGGATTTCAGGGTTTTGGCTGGATGTGATGTCGCTGGCACTGCTTGACTCTGGTGGGTGCTGTCGGCCGAAAGCCACATCCTGGCCTCGCAGGCAGATGCCACAGGCTCCTGGACATCTGAGTGATGCCCAGGAGCACCCTGTCCCACTGGTGCCACCACCTCTGGGACCCGGGAGCTCGGAGCCGGTGACCTTGGAGAGGATGGGCAGAGGCTGTTCCTGCCCTCCCTCCTTCCCAGCCTCCGCCTTGGGGATGTGTGCCGATGGCACCGGGGCTTTGGTGCGTCCCCTGCTGAGCTGTGGAGAGCCACTGGAGTGGCACCTCTTGATACGACACCTTCGCCTCATTCTCTTCCGGCCCAGGGCCCTTTCGACATGGACGCCTGTGTGTCCAGACACTCCATCAACCCCTACGGGAACAGGGAGAGCCGGGTCCTCTTCAGCACCTGGAACCTGGACCATGTGTGAGTAGGCGGCGTGCAGTGCCAGGCGCGTCCTCGAGCGCTGGTCACGGGGCCCACGCACACCCGAGGGGCTGTCCCTGCCAGGGCGCCCGTGGCCACCCGGCTGCCTTGAGCAGCACGTGCCGAGCCCCTGGGTTACGGACCCAAAGGCGTGACGGGCGTGCAGTGTGGAAGGGGCTGCCGGGTGCACGCTGTGCGCCTGCGTGTCACTCAGCACTGCGGGCTGTCATGGGAGCTGGCTCAGGTCCTGTCCACACCTGTGTGACCTTACCTGTCCCCTCTCACCTCCTGCTCCTGTGGACGGGGTCAGTGGTCAGCCTGCCTGCTTCCCAGGGCTGTGGGACGACAGGCCTGGCTCGGGCCTGGCCTCTCGGGGTCCAGTAAGCGGCCATCACAGGGTGCTGTATGGTGAGGCATCCTGCCTCAACCAGGACAAGTGGAACTCGTTATTAACGCCAGCTCATTCTGAAAAGGGAAGACGTGGAACATTCTATTATTTTAAGTGAGGCATTTTCCTTGAATTTTTCCTGCTTTGTGATGACTGAGATTTACCAATGCCCTTAAAACGGCAAGCTCACTTTCTGGAATCCGATGTTTTGAAAGCACCTAAGACACCTGAGTTACAGTGAGGCCTCGTTTTCACCCCTTCTGTGTCCGTCCCCAGGGGAACCCGTGCTGACACTTGTCTGTGTTGTGATACCTGAGCTCCGCAGCTGGCGTCAGGAGTGGGGGTGGTCCTGGGGCGGCTTCGTGTGTCGTGGTGTGGGCGGCCCGGGCACCACGGTTAGCCGCAGCTCCCTGCCCACAGCAGCACTGCTGCCCACACTGTCTGTGTGTCTGGGTGCCGCTCTGCCTGGGGGTATTCTTCTGCCCACATCCTTCGTGCCCAAGCCCTGACCTTGCAGCGCGGTTTGCAGCTGCTTCTGCCAGATGCCCAGGAGGCCAGCGGTTCTGAAACAGCCACGTGTGAACTTCTTGCTCGTGGATCCCCTACCTCGTGAGGCAGCGTAAGGTTGCACAGTGTGCCTGCGTGAGAGGTGGGCTGAGGGTGACTGTGGAAGATGGGGATGCTGATGGTACCCAGTGCATCACACCTCTTGGCGTCCTCACCTTGTGTCCCCATCCCCAATGCTAAATCTGGCTTGACCATGGGACCCCAGCAGACAGGACACCCGTGGAGGCCTGATGCATACTTGCACATTGGGGCTTGTCCTCTTTGAATGCTGCCATCCCCACTCAAAGGAGCCTGCGCTGGCCTCCTGGAGGACGAAAGGCATCATGGGAGGAGAGTCAGTGCTGCCAGCCCTGCAGCAGAGCATGGCCACAGCAGCGGGCCCGGCCGACCCACAGCAAACACTGAGTTCGGGGGCTGCTTAAGCAGCCACGGCATGACCAGTGACATAGTGGTTTTCCTTCCTCCTCCCCAAAGCCCTGGACTCCCCTGCAGTGTCTCTGTTCCCCACAGAATGGCTGGAACAGGGGTCTCAGTCCCACCTCCTCGGGCTCTCAAGGGCCCCTCGGGCCTCTTTTAGGACCTGGGGAGCCGCTGGCATGACACTTGCCCCTGTGGGTCAAGCATTGATTTCTGTTTCTGGCAGCTGGGGAGCCCCCTTCTTTCTTTTGATCTCAACTATGTGTATTTTTTTTTTTAAAGATTTTATTGGGGGATTGGGGAAAGCGAACAGTGTTGGGGAATTGGGGAAGGGGAGAGCCAAATTATTGTCCTTCAGTCTTAGTTGTGGAGGGCGCAGGGAGCTCAGCTCCAAGTCCAGTCGCCATCCAGCCGCCCGTGGGCAGCTCGTGGTCACTCAGCTCAAGGTGCCGTGTACAGTCTTAGTTGCGGGTGGGTGTAGCCCCCATGGCATGCGGGAGTCGAACCAGCAACCTTGATATTAGGAGCACGTGCTCTCACCAGCTGAGTTATCCTGCCACCTGTTGGCAGCTCAGCAGGGAGCAGCTCACTGGCCCATTGTGGGAATCGAACCAGCAACCCTGTTGCTCAGAGCTCACGCTCTTAACCAACTGAGCCACTTGGCCGGTCCAACTATGTGTATTTTTATTATTTTTTAATTTATTTTTATTTTTTTTGAGGGCAGTGTCACTGGCCTTCATATATGTGGGACCCGAACCGGGGCCGTTGGCTTCCCAAGCCAGCGCTTAACCACCGCGCCACTCGGCCGGCCCACTATGTGTATTTTTAAAAGAAGGTACCTTTTATTTGCCGTTTTGCTGTGCTGGAGGGGAGGGGCACCTGTCTGGGCCAGCCTGGTCCCCAGGAGCCAGCAGCCCTCCATGCTGTGGCGTCTGCCGTTCCGCGTCAGCTCACGAGCTGTTGCACTTGCCACTGCACGGTCTTCGCATTGTTTACAAGTGAAACGGTTTACACAAAGCAGTGCTATTAATATCACTGCTCTACATGGACACACACATACATGCGTGCACAAGGGTGAGCTCAAGACTGGAAAGACACGCATCAAACCCTATCAGTGGTGAGCTCGGGAGGGACAGAGGAAAAGGAGATTCACGGTGGTAGTCATAGTGACTTTAGTTTTATTTGTAAGGTTCTATAAACAATGTTCATATATTATTGTATTATTATTTTTTGGGTAAATCTACACATAGATAAAAGCATGGAAGTAAGCCAAATTGTTGGTGAGCAGTTGTGACGGGACTTGGGTTGATTCCCAGGCTTCCATTTTCCTGTGTACTTTTCAGTATTTTAAAGAAAAATGTGCACTGATCCAATTTTCAAAGCGAGACAAGCGGAGCTGCTCGCATCAGGCTTTGCCGGGCAGACCTGACCCAGCGCGTGGCCGCGCTGTGTGACAGCACTTTGATGAGTTTGTGAAGCGTGTCCCCAGTGCCCGTCCTGCTGCTGACAGCTTGATGAGTCTTTTCCGGGTCGTTGCCACCCTACTCTTTCTGGGATGGTGCCAAGTGTGGCTCCTTTTGAAATCTTAACAGGTTTCCACTTGTCTTTTCCTGTAAGCAGCCACACAGTGTGTTATGTTGTAGCTACAACCGAGTGGAAACGGTATTTTAACTGTGCCTGTGCGGTTGTGACAGCAGAAAATGACCCTCCCTGAGCTTCCTTTCCAGAATAGAAAAGAAACGCACCATCGTCCCCACACTGGCCGAAGCGATTAAAGAACAGGATGGCAGGGAAGTGGACTGGGAGTATTTTTACCGCCTGCTTTTCACCTCAGAGAATCTGAAGTTAGTTCACATTGCCTGCCACAAGAAAACCACCCACAAGCTCAGCTGTGACCCAAGCAGAATCTACAAGCCCCCGACGAAGCGGAAAGGGAAGCGGGCTGCTCGCAAGCGCCGGTGACCCGGGCACACGTTCTTCGCCTCGGCCAGGCCTGCTGACTCTAACTGGGGCTTTTTTTACACTTAAACAAAATCATCCTATGAATTTCTGATTTCACCACATTTCTGAATCTCTTTCCTGCACCTCTGAGAGCCCACAGCAGAGGACAAGTTTGGGGCACTGACGGGACGTGTGGTGTGTGGTCAGGGACCTGTGTCTGCCCCGACTTCACCTGTTTTGTATGCTCGTGTAGCGCCGTTTGCATGCTGCACGGCGTTGTGGCCAAAGCTGACCACTCCCACTCGGGGCACATGCTGTTTGTTCCTGTCAGCTCTGCTGGGCCTCCCCTCCCCAGACGGTGCTCAATGCTCAAAAATGGGCTGTGCCCCCTTGGGGGTAAAATGTTTACACTCCATGAAGAATGCAGAGATGTGCCCTGCCTGGCTGTTTATACTGGCGCCGAGGGAAACCCTCCAAATGCCAGGCAGTACAGGAATGGCTGACTGTGCATTATGTTGAACCGGATAAAACTGCTGTTTTTGTAGCCCCCACATGATCAGATATCATTAATTTTAATGACTCAACCGAATACATCTACACAGCGCAAAACTGTGTAGCAGTTTTAAGCATTTATGTGTAGAAACAGGAAGCTGTCTGTTAAGTATATGAGCAAGTGGCTTAACTACGCAGAGTACGACCTGTTTGTTTCATAAAAGGTTATGAGTGTGTCACACACACGTCAGTGCGTGCACAGACAGCATGCAAGGAGACACATGTCTGTGCACAGCAGTGATCCTGGGATGGGTGGGGTGCGACTGGATTACAAAGGACCAATTTTCGGAATCATGCTTTTATAACACCCGGCCCTCCGCACTGTGGGTCCCACCCCCGCACGGGGCCTGAGGACGTGCTGGCTGGCCGAGGACTGCTCTTGGCCATTTTATGTCAGGAACCTGGGCATCCACGGGTTTTGGAATTGCGGGGGGTGACGCGGGGGGCTGGAACCCATTCTCCGTGGACAGAGGAATGACTATACTTGAAATTTTTGAAATGTGCATTTATTTCATAATTAAATTTTTTAAAAATTTTGTAACATTTCAATTTTCCCCTTTATTATATAATCAGAAAAAGCCAATAAATATTTTTCATAAATAAACATGTCAAAAAATGTGCACTCATTGAAAATTATGAAAATAAGGATAAAAAGAAGGGGTCAGTGATTTTTTTAAAAACTAACCCAAATCGTTGCATTTTCTTCACTGAAATATGGAAATACCTTAGATTGAGCCCATTGTGTGTGGAATGTTAGAAGTCTCACCTTATTATGTGGTGTTGACCTGTCTGATCAGGACATACGGGCCGAGGGATGTCCCCTTCCCAGGTCCCCCAGGCACAGGCCAGGTCTCTGAGCTGGCAGACCCCATCTGGGCCAGGGGCCTTCCAAGGTCCCGCCCCCTCTAAGACTGCGAGTTTGGGGAATGGCTGGTCCATTTTCCAGTCTTGGAAGTGCAACTTTTGCAGCGTGTTCTCACGATAAGCTTTCTTGGCAGCTGTCTTAGCAGAACAATGGGGCTGCTCGCCCTGACCAGCGCCACTCCCACCGCTGGGCTTGGGCCCTGACCTCTCAGCACCTTCGGCCGCTGTCCCCCTGCTGTCAGTCCTGTACCCTGCTCTCCTCTTCCTGGTCTGCAGGTGCATTTCTGCAGGAGGCGGGAACCAGAGAGCCAAGCTCAGAGGCTCTGCACGGAGGAAACTTTGAGGACCTGCAAGGCTCCCCTGGTTGACATTGTTTTGCTGTTTTCTGCTTGCTTCTGGGCCCTCAGCCTCAGGTGCTGGATGCTGGTTGTAGACGAGGTGGGGTCACCTGTCAGGAGTTATGTCACCCAAATTACGGCAGGTAGCTGAACCTCTGCAAATATGGGTTTGTGGTCTGTGCACTCTCGGCACAGGAGGCAAGGTCTCGGAGCTGGCGGAGAAACTCATGTGAGGTGCAGGCATGAGGTCACCCATGGCCAGAGGGCGCTGGTGTCCAGAATGTGCTTCACAGGGACAGGCCCAGCAGGTGACCATCACGGCCTCGGCCTGCTGCAGTCCCAGGACTCCCAACTGCCGGGCCACAGCCTCTGCGGGGAGCTGGGAGGGATGGCAGGCACGGGCAGGGGCCACTGATGCACAGGGAGGTGTGAGGGGGCAGCCTGCCATTCAGAGCTGGGGGTGAGTGAGGTGTTAGTCCCGGGAAGGGCCGCTGTGGCCAGAGGTATGACCAGGGGAGGGTGGGTCTCATTCCCCAAAGCTCTGGGAAGCCCTGAAGGGATGCAGGGAGGGGCCCGACTTCTGAAACGCTCCCGTTCCCATTCCCTTCAGAAAGCCTGTGTGCAGACTGCCCTCCCTCTTCCGGGGGGAACCGAGCCGTGGGACACCCTGGGATACAGTGGCACTGAGCCCGAGCCCCTGGGCCCCACTGTACCAGTGACCTGCAGCCAAGGTCCGCGCTCCGAGCCTGTGTGGCTGACCCCCGCCACCTGGATCCCAAGGCCCGGGCCAGAGTCCCTGGTTGGCCGCATTTCACACGTGACTCCCACGTCCTGCCTGTCTCCACTGGAGACTTCTGGAAGCTGGTGCGGCTCCTCCTGGACTTGGCCTGCCCCGTGTGCCTTCTCCCTCTGCTGATGCTGATTTGTGTCCTTCCCCTCTAATAGACGGTGACCACGAGCGTGTTGGTTGTGCTGAGTCCCATGAGTTCTGTGAGTGGCAGACCCGAGGCTGGTCTTAGGGTTCCCTCCGCAGACGTGAGTGAGGCAGTAGGAAATACAGCACTGCAGGAATATATAATACTTAGAGGATGCACCCACAGGCACGCTCCACTCCCGGCTCAGCCGTGGCACGTTCTGAGAAATGCGTCGTTAGGGGATCTCGTCGTGGTGTGGACATCATGGAGGCCCTTACACTAACCTGGATGGAATAGCCCACTATACACCGAGGCCATTCCAGCCTGCTGCTCCTGGGCTACAAGAGAAAATGATGACATCAAGAGATGCGGTGAACACGAGATGGATGAGGCAGCAGCAAACTTTTATAAGTAGAAAGAGTCCACTGTAAAACAAGGGTAAACAGTATAGAATGGTAAATACATGTATTACCACCATCAAGTGTTACATATTGGACATGCATCCATGCTAGCCTGGCACACGGCGGGCAGGGCAGGTCTGTCCACACCAGCATCACCACACACACACACACGAGGGACACACTGTGCTGTGTGACGTTATGATGGCTGCAATGTCACAGGTGATGGGAAATTTTCAGTTGCATTATAATCTGATGGGACCACCGTCCTGTATGCGGCCCATCGTTGACCGAAATGTCATTTCGTGGCGCATGACTGTAATCATTTTGCGAAGACCAACATTACACAGTGTTTCTACCCACTGGCAAGAATACATGACAAGGTGCTCTTGACGCAAAGGGGGCTGGGTGGGAAGTGTAGTCGGTGGCAGGGCAGCTGTGCCTGGTAACACTGCCCCATGGAGCAGAGCAGCCCTCGCTGTTGCTGGCACAACTGGCCTGCTTAGAGGAACATGCTGGTTTATGGGACAAGGATGTAACTCAGCAAGAGCCAGATGGGAGACGCACAGGGAGATGCAAGGTATGGGACAGGACAAGGAGCTCGCCAGGCTCCCCGAATCCACTGTTCACCGACCAGGAAGCTCTCCAAAGGAAGGACCAATGAGCTGTCCTGGGTTTTTATGGCGGCTTCATTACAGAGTCTCAGTTGGGTGAATCACTGGCTGCTGGCCACTAAGTCAACGTCCAGCCTCTCTCCCCTCCCTGATGGTCCAGGGGTGGGACTCAGTGTTCCAACCCTCTAACCACTTGGTTGGTTGGCCAGGCAACCAGCCCCCAGCCTTGGATGGGGTCCCAAAGTCATCTCATTAACATAACAAGACACACTTAACACTTAGGAAACTCCAGGGGTTTGCAGAACTGGAACTGTGGAAAAGACCTCACTAT
Organism: Aselliscus stoliczkanus; assembly: GCA_033961575.1. Classification (NCBI taxonomy): domain Eukaryota; kingdom Metazoa; phylum Chordata; class Mammalia; order Chiroptera; family Hipposideridae; genus Aselliscus; species Aselliscus stoliczkanus. Next base: position 180,845,524 of record CM066730.1, on the reverse strand, counting down.
GGCACCTCCTTACCACTTGGGGTGAGGGATGTGCTGAAGACTCCTGAACACGAGGGGGGCCTTGTCCCCTCAGGTCCACAGCCTCAGTGCTCAGCTCAGGGGCTGCACCCAAGGCCGTGCCGCTCCGGCCTTACAAGGACGAAGTAGGGCAGGAGGCGTTTCTTCCACTTGGCTCTAAAACGAATACAGTCTCGGGGTCATACATGTACGACTTCTTCAAAAATACTTTCAAAATATATTTTATTTCTTCTCATGTGCATTTTGCAAAATTTCAAGGTAGACATTAGCTTCATATACAGAAATAGATTTCTTTATGATCTGTCACTGAGTCCATCACAAGACTGATGAAGTTTTCATAAGGGAACAAACGTGACATTATCAAAACTAAAGAGCTCGACCGCAGACACACAAGTGACTCTCGTGTGACCCAGGCCCCCGAGCTGAAGCCAACATCGTCGCCCACGTGCAGGGAGCAGTGTTCCACCCTCCACGACCGTCTCAGTTCAGAGGCATCAATCTCCCTCCCCTGTGTTTGGTGTCTGCACTGTTGGCTTTTCTGAAGTCTGATTAAGGACACATCCTCATGGGGATCACTTTTACATAAATCCCATAATTTGTTAAACTGTCAAATGACTAACTGCACTAAATAAATATGCAAAGAAATCGTCGTGTGTATTTTATTCCCTACATCTCTGCATCCTCCTCCTCCTCCTCCTCCTCCTCCTCATCTTTGGCTCTGAAATGCATTTTCCGGAATTCTCGTCTGCTCACGGAAGGACAAGATGAAGACGCTGGTGGGAGGTCCTTGGGGGAGAGAACACCCCCTCAGTGGCGATCAACCCGCTGCGTTAGCCTGGGCACCCGTGGCTACCCACCTCCCAGCTCTGCGTGGGGCAGGCCGTGGGGCCGGAGTCTCAGCACCACTCTCTGGATGCGAGCGCATTCCATATCGCGGGCAAGGCGGGGAAACCAAAGGCAGCTCCGCAAATGAGGGGCAGCCGGTCACAAAACCACACACTCCAGGGCAGCCCCCCCCACCGAGGCCACGGCAGAGACGCCCCCAGCAGCCCCAGCCCAGGAGAGGGTGGGTGTGCCCCCAGGGAGTGGCACTTTGTGTTCTCGTCCCGGGTGGCTGTGCTTACTGGCCACTGACTGCTGAGGTGGCGTCTGCACGAGGTCACGCGCCAGAGGAGCCACTGGGGAGCCCCTCGGGAGGGTGCGCCCCCATCTTACCTGCATGAGCTCCACGTTCCCGAAGAACCGGCTCACTGGCATCGGCTGACTGCTGTCGTCGTCCAGGAAGACGCTGCTGTCCATGTGAAGCGGGGCCGGGCGGGCCTGGCCCGGCTCGGGCGCGGGCTCCTCCCAGGCGGCGGTGCAGCTGTCAGACTCTTCCTCAGGAAGGGCGCCGTGCTTGGGCAGGGACGGGCCGTCTTCAGTCTCTGCTGAGCAGGCGTCACTCCCACCCGTGCGGTGACTGACGGGGAGGCCTGCCGTCTCCGGTGGCACAGAAACGCCGGCTTCCTTTCCCGGGGGCACCGGGCCGCCCTCGGCAAACTCCAGAGGCTCATTTTTACAAGCGGCCTCTGGTGGTGCTTCGGACAAAGCAGCACTGTCGGTCTTAGGGACTAGTTTCTGTAATTCTGATTTCACAAGGTGGCCTTTGTCATACTTGAACTTCTTGGAAATTCGCCTCTCAGTGGCTTTGTGTGACAAGGAAGTCTGTCAAGAAAGAAAAACGTCAGGGAAAAGCAGACACCTAGGATTAAGCAGCAGCTGGCAAAGAAAGCGGTCTGAACTCAGAGGCCAGCTTTCTTCACATCTCAGAGGACGCAGATGCTGATAGAGCTGCTTCTGCGGTTGGGCTGGCAGGGCCGTTTCACTGTCTGCCACCCAAGGGGCAGCTGGGAGAGGATGTGGACACGCCTGCCCCCTTCAGTAGGGCTGTAGCATTTCCTGAGGCAGATTCAGAGGCCTGTGCTGACAGGCTACAGCCATAACAAGCATCCAGTTTCCATGCGTTCCTGCTAGAAGGTAGGCTGCGTGAAGGCAGGATCCGGCTTTATGGCCCACAGCGGGTGCTCGACAAACGTCTGCTACTCTGACTGCAGCGCAGTTTCAAACTGTGAGAGAGACTGCGGGCTGCTGGTTACAGCCATGTCCTGACCAGACGTGAGCCATGGCCTTCCAGCAACCACAGCGCATTACACGGAAAGGTGACACGGGGCCTGCCCCCAGCCCACTCTGCCGTTCTCTTAAAGCCTCTGGCGGGGAACAGCAAGGCACTATGTTGACATCACGCAAGAGGCTGTGTGATGAGAATGAGGGAGAATGACTAGCCAAGGTGCACCCTGGGACAGGGCCTGGGACACGTGCCCGGCGTGGGAAAACCCTCGGAAGGCAGAGCCTGGATTGGAGAGTGACATGTCTCTGAGGGCACGCACGCACTGCCACCCTCTCCTCTGGCGTATGACCCATGCTGGTCTCTAATACCGCACCTCTCGGAGTGAACTTCTATACAGAAAAGACCCAAGCCCTTGGGTCTCCATGGGAAAGCGGCTCCGCGGCTCACCTGACATGCCGTCCGGGCGGACGTGGCGATGCTGACTTGCTGAGCAGTGGCCGAGCTGGCGGAACAGGTCCGGGCCCTGAGGCGCGCTGAAGCCCGCACTCCACCTGTGAGCTGGACCAGAGGCACAGGCCGGTGAGGCGCGCTCCCGAGGGGGCAGCGCAGAAGGCGAGGCTGCCAGAGTAAAGAACAGCCGACGACGGTCCCTGCCCCCCACGTTTGTATCACCACCATGGGGGGCACCTGTGACCTAAGTGTGCCAGTTCAAACAAAGCTCCGAGTTCCATGTGCAAGACCTTGCTTCCCACTGTCTGGAAGCGTGGGGTGCTTGTCCTCCTCCTCTTCTACGCTCCTAGGGGCCCCCGTTTATAAGTTCATAGATACTGAGTCAGCTTCAAATGTGTTTAGAATAAGCAGCACTATCCTTCCTCAAAAGGCTCTCAAACTTCTGTATGGTGTCAAGTTCCTGATAAAAGGTCACGTGAAAAACAAGATAGGCCCCCTCCTCACGCCCCCTCCAGTTATAGGTAGAAACAGTCCCAATTCCTTTCGTTTAAGCGGATAATGTCTGTCTGATCACCCCCAACACAAACAAATTGGTCCGCCTCTGTTTCTCTCTGGACGCAACAGGAAGTCTCCTAATGAGAAAGGAGTTGCCTAGAATAACGACCCTTAAAGAATTTTATTCGGGACTAGCATTAGGTGTTAGTACAGGGAGTCACCCAGCGTCCCTAACGTGGACGGTTGGTTCGTCCGTCAGCGCTGGTCCAACGCTGGTAACTAAACCGCAGGCTTGACGTGAATGTCGGCAGTTTCCCCATTAATTCCTTTTCCCGGTCCGGAACGGAAGCCACATACGCTCAGACAATGACAACAGTGGGCAGTGAAGAGCACGGAGTCATAAAGGGCACATGCTGCAGGCGACAGGCTTTAAAGCCGCGGTCACGAAGGCCCTGGAATGGGCACCCAGAGGAGGAGAGACGAAGGGCCGCACGCTCAGCAGAAGAGGAGAGAGGCCAGGAAGGAAGGAAGCTAGCTTAGCGGTCATTACCACGGCCACCCCCACCCGCAACCCACGGTGTCCGAGGCCCCTGAGGGGGCAGCTCGCCAAGGCTGCGCGACACACCAACGGTTCCGGAGGCACTGAAACAGGAAGAGGAAAGAGCGCGGACAAGGCAGGCGGCTCCCGACAGGGCGCTGGCGGTGTGTGCTGACACTCACACGGAAGGACCTGAGCCCGCGAGGCTCCGTAACATCTGTGTCACGGGCACAAAGCCCTACACTGTCTTCCTGAAGCACTCCCACGCCCATCACGGGGAGGGACAATTTTAGTCCCAGGAAACCACCGACTCTCCTTGTCCCATTATAAGTCCTATGGCAGCTATTTTTGCATTCTGCCCTTTAGGGGGCCTGATGGCATCTGCTCCTGTCCCTGAGTGTTGACGTCCCAGGCACTGGGCTTGGCGCTCAAACAGCTTTAAAGGGAGCGGTAACCCCACTTCAGAGGACGTTTGGGTGGGGAGCCTGTTTAGGGTCCCTCTCACCCTGCTCTGTCACCCACGGCTCCCCCCAGTATGACACTGCCTGCTGCTGACAGAGCTGAACAGAGGGCCTGCTGTCTGCTCTGTGGTTCCAAAGCTGCTGGACCCTCCCCCAGAGGCACAGCAGCAGTGTGTGCGCTTGCCGGTGATTTCCACCAGAACCCTTGAAGCAGTGGCTCCGAAATCTTAGGGTGCAACGGGCCCCACGGGGGGCTGGTTAGCGTCCAGCTCTCCTGCCCTCCCACCGAATTAAACACAGCGGGTCTGGATGAGGCCCGGGAGCTGGGACCGTCACAGGCGCTGTGCAGATCATTCACCGTCCACTTTAGATCTGCAACAGCCAAGTCCGGTAGACCCCATTTTGGCTTCCATGTCGTCATGGGTAAAGCCATCCACCTGTGCGGTGCCAGCTCCCACACATGTCAAGAACCCGCTACGCTTTTCCTAACCTGGGGCGCTGCGGCCCTTCGGCTGGGCAACCTGCTTGCTTCCATGGACACAATCCCTAAAGGACGAGATTTCCACCACCAGGGTCTTCCTTTTCCCAGGCAGACTGGTTAAAAACTGGGCGGGCCAAGGCAGAAATGTTGTTTCCCAAAACAGGACGGAGGTGACTGACTCCCAACATGACAGCAAGAGGGGTTCCACTGCCCGTCTCCCCAGTGAAACTGGGGAAAAGTATTTAAAAAACCGGCTATGTAAAGCCTTTGGAAATGGTCCTGTGAGCAAAGCAACTTAGGAAAGTTATTCACGAACAGCTATAAAAACTCGGGAACAAAGGCACGCGTCTGTGGTATGTGATCTCCAGATGGCCACAGCCAAGAACACGGGGCCCTTCCCGGCTCTGTCAGGGCTTTCTTCCCAGGGGAGCATCTCTCATCCTTCCCGCATCCTATCTCACGGGAGGCTACGTCCTGAGTAAGTGCTGCTGAGAGGAGGGGGGTCCCTCCCGCCCAGATCCACCCGTGGACAAGAGGGAGGCTCCACCTTGGGCCCATCATGCTTGCCCCTGCCTGGGAGGCAGTGCTTCCAGGCCAGGAGAAAGCAAGCCCAACGGATCTCAGGCTGCTGCCAGTGCCCCCTCCCCTGTGCGCTCAGCTCCTAGAGCGGGGGTGCCAGGCTGTGGCTGTCCCCAGCCTGACAGAGCCCGGACTCAGATTCTGCCTGGGCGAAGAGTCAGGCATCAAAACAGAAGGCTCTTAATCGAAGGAACTGACTCCATTTGTAGCAGGGGGCTCTCAACAGCAGTGGGAGGAGAATCTAGATACACTGCAGGCCAGCTAGTCTGCAGGAGGGGACCAGGGATAACAACACAGCTGCAGCAGCACCCCGGGGAACAAATCAGACCCCAACCTTGGAAACTACTCCTCAAAAGAAGCCAGAGAGGGAGTGGATTAGTGTGTAGAGCAATTTGTGCCCCAGGGCACTGAGCAATCAGCTGGCTATTCAGGGCGTTTAGCAGCTGGGTGCGTTCAGAGAAAGGAAGGCGAGAACCCTCCTAAAGGCCTGCCATCCCAGGGTGACGGGGGGCAAAGCCAGCGTCAGGGCTTCACACTGTGGGAGGGAACCCGGGCGCGACCGAACAATCTGCCCGTCACCAAACAAGGACGAAAGCACTAGCAACAAGCCCTGGCGTGGGGGGCCGGCGCCCAGCGTGGCGACAGCGTGTCACGGGGTTTGTAACGACGGCGGCAATATTTATAACCACACACCAAAAAAAGGCGGTAAAGAAAGGAAACGGCTTTACAGGAGGGATTCAGCTAGCGCTGACCCGAGGTTGGTTCTGCTGAGGTGCAGTGGATACGTTAAGCCTAGAACAGCTCGTGGACAGGCAGTTTTGTTAAATGGTGAAAAAAAAATCATTCCATTAACATGCAGCCTAGAAAACATTCACTTCATCCATTTACATCAGGGGCTGAACAAAGCGGAGTCGGTATAAACAAAACAGAGGTCAGGGCCGCACGAGGGGCACGGCGGTGAAGCGCTGGCCTCGGAAGCCAGCGGCCCCGGTTCGGGTCCCACATGAGGGCCAATGACACTGCCCTCAAAAAAACAAAAAAAAAAGTGCGAGCTGAGCTCTGAGCAACGGCGGTTCGATGCCCAGCCCGGGCTGAGCTGCCGCTGAGCCGCCAGCAGGGGGCAGGAGGGCGCAGCTAGGAAACCACCGGAAACAGGCCAGCGGCCTAGGCGCGCCCCGCTGATGCAGAGCCACTAACGGGAACCGGGCCCGACCCCACCGCCAGGCCACACGCCGTCGGCGCGAAGCTGCGGGGCTGCACCCCGCGCAGAGCAGGCGCCCCTCCCACCGCCCCGCGCGGCGCGTCCCAGCCGCCGGCTCCGGCCCGCGCCCGTCACCGTCACGGCGGTACTGCGCCCCGCGCCTCGGGTAGCTGGGCGCACGCTGACGTCACACGCCGCGACCCTGGCGGCGGCCGCACCGCACCGGAAACGCCGGGGTCCAGCCCAGGGCGGACGAGGGCGCCCCGTCCCGGGGGCCTGGGAGCTCCGCCGCCCCACGCCCCCGGCGCCCCCGCCCCGCCGCGCACAGCCCCCGCCCCACCTCGGCGCCCTCACCTTCCGGCTCCTCATGAGTGAGAAGTGCGCCGCCGCCCCCAGCAACGCCGCCAAGTGCCCCCGCTCCGGCCTGGCGTCTGCAGCGCAGCACACACCGGACGGCCCTCGACCCGCGCGGTGCCGTCTGACGTCACCAGAGCATTGGCCAATCACAGCGTGGGATTCCCCAGCCATGTGACCCAACAAGGCGGGCCCTATACGTAACGGGCGGGGCGGCGGCCATGTTTATGAGGGGCACTGTTGCTGCCGCGGCGGCGGCCACGTTCACGGTGTGGCGGCCATCTTTGTGAGGGGCACCGTTCTCGCAGTCCCTGGCCACGTGCCTGCAGGAGGGCAGGCAGCGGCTCTCCGTGGGGGCCTCTCCGACGCCTGCTTTCTGAGCGCCGTGAGCAGCGCTGGCGTCCGCCGGGCCGGGGTCTGTCTGACCTGCAGCCCGGCGTGGTTCTGCAGCTCTTGCTGATGCAGCTGGGCAGGAGGGCCTCATCCCTGTCCGCCATGGGGTGGGCTGCATTGCACGCCACTTGCAAGCAGGCCAGTCCCTGGGGGCCTCGCAGGGTGGGGCGTGGCCCAGGACCCCAGTGGGGTTGCATGAGGGAACCCCATCCTTAGTGTCTCCTTGATCTGCAGCCTGGGTGCAAGGGAAAATCGCTGGCCATTGCCTGAAACCCGCCAACTCCCCTGGTAACAGGGATATTCTCCTTGGTGTTAACCTAAAAAGAAAAGACCTTTCAAAGTGAGAGGCAACAAACATTTATTTGAGATCAGGAAGCACTGATTCAGGCAGAATCCCAAATAGTGTTCCAATTAGGAGAGAAAGTCAAGGAGTGTTTATGAGAAAGGGAAGGGGAACAATTACGTCCGTAGATGGAAGGCATTGCTACTGATGCAAACAAGCTAACATAGTGCCATTAATTCTAAACAATGCTTCAAATTTTCCACCCAAGAGTCATGAGCCCATTAGTTATAATATCTGCTTTCTTGTGATCTTTGCAGACTGTTCTTTGGGACAGGAACTTAGGCCCAGAGCAAAGGTTACTTTATCCTGCTTCACTGTTCCAAAGGTTTGAGGTGTAAGACGTGCAAGGCAGTTCCCCTGGGATGGCAGCTCCAGCTCCATTTTATTTATTTATTTATTTATTTTTATTGGGGAATTGGGGGAGGGAACAGACAAGTTGCTGTCCTTCTGTTCTTCAGTCTAGTTGTGGAGGACGTCGCTTCACTGGCCCATGTTGGTATCATCATTGTGCTCTTCCTGGCTAAGGCAGTTGCTCGCCAGCCATTGGATGGCTGCTCACGGCAGCTCACAAAAGTGCACGCCCGCTGCCGGCCAGCCCTACGGCAGCCTATGCCATCGCCAGTGACTCCTGGCAGCCCAGCTCCAGGTGGAACTGTTGTTCACCATCTTAGCTGTAGAGGGCACAGCGTCACTGGCCCGCATGTGGGATCTGAACCGGGGCCCTGCTGCTCAGAGCTGGCGTCTCAAGCCAGCTCTTAACCAACGCACCACTTGGCTGGCCCTCCAGCTCCATTTTAAAGTGGCTCTGTTTATATTATTATTTACAGTGGGGTCTAAGCCCTCCATCCAGTTCCTCCCTCCTCTGCTTCAATGAGAACAGGTCACGGGCGGCCACCTGGTCCGTTTCCAAAGCTACTGGCAACATACTGGCTCTTGTCAGCCCAGGGAGGTGCATTAAAGCCCAGTGACTGATCTTCAGTATCTGAGGCTTTTACGAAGGTGCAATCCAGCCTTGCCCTTTGACACCCCAGGCTACCAGTTCTCTGGGCTCTAGGACATGCTCCCCAATGAAAGCCACAGGGCTACAGAGAGCCCTTACGGGGCCAAAGGACTCCCAGCCCGCCCTGTGGCTGTGGACGGCTGGACTCCCTTGCGTGGTGTGCAGGGCTGCTTCTTGGTGACCACACATGTGCTTTGCAAACAAATGAGACTGCCGCCTCCTTTTCCTATGATTTTCTTTACCGGTGAGAACACTTACATCAGGCAGTTTTGTTGGGAGCATTAGGTTTTCCAGTTAAAACTGTAAAGGTTGAAAAGTGAACGATGCTGTTTCACGGCCTCATGTACTGCTGGAGGGTCCCCGTATGGAGTTGCACAGCAGCGGTGAGAGTCATTCTCTCTCCCTAAATCACCAGAGTTCTTTGCTCGTATGGAACGACTCCCTCGGAGCTGGAAATACAGGTGGTGCCTCTTTTCAGCGCCGAAAAAGTGAGAGCGCATAAGGATCTGCCAGCCCTGACTGTTCTGTAGACGAGTCTTCAGTGAGACTGCACGACACTCTCAGTGTGAACACGCGCGCGCACACACACACACACACACACACACACACCTGGCTTTTTGCAGCCTTTTCCCTCTCAGTCCTGTGCTTCCCCGTGTTGTTTCCCGTGGATACTTGGAAAGGGGAAGATAAGTGTGGACTGGCAGGAAATCCATTCAGAAAGGAAACCAATATAACTGCCAGCTGTTAAGGAAAAAAACCAAAGCGATACCATATTAAACACCTAACCTGTCCCATTGTCACTGAGATTGTTTTCATAATACATGGGGTTGGTTCAGTGATTTTATTTTGGAATCCTTCAGAGCTCAAAGTTTTCATAAGCCAAGGGTTGACTGCACCAAGTCAGTTTTGGGCTTTATGATTGTTCATGGCTGGTGTCAATTCATTGACACTGCTGAGTTTGAACAGGCCTGGCTATGCCGCGCCCCGTCCCCCAGCCCCGCAACGTGCCACCTGAGTTTAACACCCTGAAGGGGGCCCTTGGTCGCTTTAAAAAAAAAATTTTATTGTTAGTTTCAGGTGTACGAAACAATGCACTAGTTATGCTTGTCATCCCTTTACAAATACGCTCTGCTGCTCCCTCCACGCTCCTCGCCCACCCGGTAAGTGACTGGCATTTCCAGCTGCTCAGGCCCGACATCCAGGGCCACCTTTGACCCCCCCACCCCCGCCCATTGCCCACATCCAATCAGCAACCATTCCTGGTGATTCTAGACTGCAAAGCCTCACAGCTGGTCCCCTTTCCCTTCTCGCCCATACTGTCCATGGCAGCTGGGTGATCAGTTATCAGATCACTTTGGTGGGTGCCTAACTCCTCCCTGCCCTGCAAAGCTCTTCAGTGCCTCCCCACTGCTTCTAGGATCAAGACCAGTGGTCTTGATATGACCTGTAAGGCCTGGCATGGTGCCTGCCAGGTAGCAGGTGCTAAATGAATGTTTGTTGAATGAATGTGTAAAAGGCCCTGTGAGGTTTCCCCATCCCTCTCCAAACTCCTCTGGCGCCACTGCTCTCTCCCTCCCCCACTGCTGTCCACACCTCGCCCTATCAGCCCCACTTGGCAGCAAGCCTCCTTCCCCAACTCTCCCCCGCCCCCATACACACATTTTGCCTGGTGAAACCAGTCTTTAAACCTCAACTCAGCTTCAGTTTCATGTCCTCAGGGGGACATTATCAGATGTCCCTTGCACCCCCAAATTAAATCTGCCCATTTTCTACTTTTTTAACATTCTGCACGTTTCGTTTGGGACATAGTGGCACATGGGCTCTTTGCTTTCCTCTCCCTCCCAGAGCATGGCTCGTTGATTGATTGATTGATTGATTGATTGATTGATTCGACATGTTTCCTGAGCTGCCACGTGTGCCCAGGACTGAGCTAGGCCTAGGGTTACAGTGGTGGTGAGCTCATGCCCGAAGCTGGGCCCGCCTTTCTAGTGCTTTTAGTTCAGTGGCCTGGAGATGTCTCACTGCTGCCAGAAGATGGTGGCCTCTGCGGTGAGGGATTGTCTCTGATGTGCTGACCCTTTATATCTGAAAGAAAGATGTGATAGCTTTTTAAAAAGTGAGGGAAAACCCCAAGCAAAAAAAGCTCACAGTAGGACATGAAGCAGCAGGAACTGTCACTCATCGCTGGTGGGGACACACGTGGCAGTCACTCTGGGAGGCAATTGGGCAGATGCTTACAAAACGAAACGTGCTCTCACCATACGACCCAGCGATCACGCTCCTTGGCATTTACCTGAAGGAGCTGAACACTCATGTCCACACAAAACCCTGCACATGGCTCTTTACAGCAGCTCTATTCATAATCACCCAAACATGGAAGCAAGCAAGATGCGGGGATGGATAAATACATGTACAGACAATGGGATATTATTCAGCACTAGAAATGAGCTACCCGGCCATACAACATGGAGGAAACTTAAATGCATATGACTGAGTGAGAGAAGCCAGTCTGAAAAGGCTACAGACTGTGTGATGCCAACTCTGTAACATTCTGGAAAAGGCAAAACCACGGAGACAGTGAAAAGATCAGTGGTTGCCAGGGGCTGGGGGAGGGAGAGATGAACAGACAGCACAGGCGATATTTAGGGCAGTGAAACTACTCTGTATGGCACTATAATGGTAGCTACATGTCATTTTAAACTGGTCCAAACCCATAGAAAGTACACCACCAAGATGGAACCGTGATGTAAATGATGGATGCTGGGTGAGGAGGACGTGTCAACACAGGTTCCTTAACTCTAACAACTGCGCCACCTGGTGGGGGATGCTGATAATGGGGGAGGCTGTGCATGTGTGGGGGCTGGGGATATGGGAAATTTCTGTGCCTTCCCCTCAATTTTGCGGTGAACCTGAAATGGCTCTAAAACACAGTCTATTAAAAAATATGTGTTAGTGGAATTGTAATAGATACGTATGATATCGGGAGGGAGTAGGGTGGGGGATTGGGGGAGGGAGGTTGTCACTTCGAGGGGTAAAATGTATAACTATTGCACTGTGTTGTACACCTGAAACTAATTTAAACAAATATGTGATACATTTCAGCACTGATTAACTAAAGAGAAAATGCTGGCAGCCTGATGTTTTAATGCTCTCTTTTGATGACCTAAATAAAAGTCCCCTTAGTAGCTCACCCTCTGCCCTGCCTGACTTGCTGGACAGATGCTAGGGCAGGGCAGGCGTTGGCTGCTGCAGAGATCTTGCTCGTCACAGGAGCTAACTCCACAAAGTTGCCAAGCTTCTAGAAGGTGCAGGGCATCTTCAGGGCACGGAGGTTGCAGGCTCGGAGCCGTAGATCACAGGGGAGACATGCAGAGATGCTGCCGTCGCCATCAGAATGTGCCAGCCAGCTCCAAAGGGCTACCGGTGTTGACCAGGAAATGGTCTCTGTGGAGCTAGTTTGGTCCAGAAAAGCTTTCCAGCAGCAGTGGTGCTGGCATTGGCCTTTAAACGTGTAGAAAGTGTCAACACGCAGAGATGGAGGAGAAGCAGGGAGGGGGACCACATGCCCACCTTTGCGGGTGAGCAGCTCCGTCGCAGAGCTCTCGTTAGTAGCTAACTATCACTGGGATGTTCGTAGCCGACTTGGCAGCCTAATCAAATATTCTGTGGCGTTAGAATGTTGACGAACAACAGGCCATTTTCTTCTTCGCATCTCCTACTACCTGCTGGGAGCAGAGTACAGCCGTGGGTCGATCACACCTACTTATGTGTCAATGAACGGCCACACTCACCGGACTGCTTCACAGACGGGAGGTGAGTCTGAGACGCTCTGCTCTACTCATGGCTCTTGGCCCCTTTCTTTGCAGGAAACTCAGAGGGCTCCTTACTCAGAATTTCTTGAGACTGTTTTTCCTCTTTTTTCCGTGGCATTCCATCCCTTGTTTCTATCTTTTATCTGCAATTAATTGCTTGTGTTCTAAACATGTAATTGTGCTTCTGCTTTTGCTGACAATAACTCAAAGTCATTTTGGTCAAGTACTCAGAATGTGAATGCAGACAAAGGAAAATCCTTAGAAGGCCGCCCATCCCACCGACATTGGACCAGTGGAAACACCACAGTCAGCCAGGGACTGTCTCTGACCTCTCGGCACGTTGTAACTATCATTCATCAAATACCTACTGAGCCCTTCGTGCTGCTCTGGCATTATAAGAAACACTGCAGGCGACTGAGACGGCTCGGGCCACGACAACCAGAAGGCATGGCTCCTGCTGCGGAGGGGCCTCTGACCAGCTTGGAGAGTCAGAAGGTACACGTGAAGCAAGCAGGGATGCACTGCTAGGCAGCTGAACTTGGGGTGCTACTGTCGTCTCAGTTTCCACACAGAGAACACCCAGATCTGGGTATGAGTGAAGCCGCACTCAGAATGGGGCGTGGAAACCATGAGTTCTGATGTTACCCTGGCACAGAAGCTCCCCAGAGACTGGCCGCGTCCTGGAGCTGCCCACTGCTCGCTCTGCTGGGCATCAGAGTTGCACTGTCTTTTGACTAGAAAGCCTAGGATTTGCAGAGCCTGAAAAAGGCTAAATTTCCAGCTTGATGAAGAAAATGCCACTTCCTGAGAACCTTTGGGCAGGCAGGAGGAAAACCACAAAGATGAAAAGCCCGATGCTGAGAGCTGCCTGGCCCTCCAGCGAGCGGGGTGGAGGAGGAGAAAATCAGCTTATGATCACATTAGGCCAGAGGCAGTGCAGACTGTGAAATGGATTGTGTAAATTAGTCTCTCACAGCAGATTTACTTCTGCCTCCCACTCGCACACGCTTCTATGTTCCATCACCCCTTTGGCTCATTTGGCTAAACATCAGTGACACGTTAGGGACAGCTGCCAAAGAAATGAATTTTGCCCATCAGTGCGATGATCATTAACTGTTGGTTGCTTCCCCCTCCCTGGCCGTGTAATGGTACGTGGGCTGTGCACAGCAATGGTAAGTTCTTTAGGAATTGTCTATTCAAGGCGTCCTGCCACCACTGTCATCGGGGAAGGCCACCCAAGAGAAGGCACAGCGGCGGCTCTGCCACTTCTCACTGATGCCACATTCTGGCAGGATGTATACCCAATTAGGACCAGGAACAGTTGACCTCAGGTCTAGGTCCATTCCCGCCTGTGGCCTCACAGAGCTCAATTCCATCAGATTCTAAATCGAAGGAGTTCCATCTGGGCTGCAGAGACGCGCTGTGCCCGCCTCCTCCCCAGCTGTCAATAATGGCATGAAGGCCCTGTCAGGGGGCAGCAATGGCACTCGGAAGGGCACCAGGACGGGCAATGTCACCCTCCCGGCAGCCTTTCCACTGATTGGAAGACAAGAAGCTAATGTGTGTAGCTCTGGTCTGGGACATGTGGGGCTGGAGGGATTCTGCACCAGCAGCCTTGGCTCTGGACACATGGTGAGGGCAGGGGCAGCCCCCTCTCAGTGCCACGTGGCTGGCCTGAGAGCAGGGAGAGGGTGTTTAGTAGGGCGGGTGATGAACTCACAAAAACGTAACTGACACATGTCTGCAGGTGGGCCGGGGAAGGCTGCTCTGTGTGAACTGGGGTACTAAGGGGTATTGGAAGGGCCCCCACTGCCCCCCATTGGTTGGTGGGGGTCTGCCCTGCTCCATGCGTACAAAGAGCAGACTAGCCAATGGGCAGCCCCTCTGCTCATGAGGCTGGCTCCTGTGCGCGGAGGAATCCCTGATGTCCTGGAAGGGCTCCTGCCTGCTCTTGTCCCCACGGCTGGTGGCCCTGTCACACTGCTTCCTAAGAACCCAGAGTGGATCCAGGTCAAGGCAGCCGAATGCTGGATAAATGGCACCGTACGTACATGTAAATGGCGCGGCCAGGGCTACCTGCGGTCCCTTCACAGCAGCTAACAGGTGTGAGCTGATGTCGTGAACATAGCCTTGCTTCCCAGGCGGGGCCTGGCCGAGCCCGACTGGCCCCCACTCTCTCCGGGCTGCTGAATGAAATGCTCTCACCTTGTCTCGCTCTGGTGCCAGCTCTCCTCCTGCCTTCTTTTCAAAGTCTGTGCACACACGCAAGGCAAGACCTGCTCTGGTATCTGGTCTCCACACACGGCTCTCTGGGCTCGTGGGGTGTTGGCTCAGGGACAAGGAGCGGCTACCTGCCTTGTGGAGGGTTTTACGATAGAGCCATCTGGAGTTCTGGGACATTTTCAAGTTAATGTCGTTGGCATGAACTTGGAGGTGAAAAGGTGGGGATAACCTTCCCCTTGGATTTATCAGTCCCGGGATATGTCACAGACTTATACCAAATTAGGAAGCTGGGGAAGAGAATAAGGATTCTCATTCTCTCTCTCTCTCTCTCTCTCTCTCTCTCTCTCTCTCTCACACACACACACACACACACACACAGTGCAAGAGTTCAGAATAACTACAAAGTTAAAGGATACCAATCTCCCCAAGACCTCAGTTCAAGTGCAAGTTTCGGGGTCCCCAAGGCCACCCTCAGGCTGCTATCCTCCGGGATGCACAGAACTCCGCAGGAGCTGCTGTCCTCACGGTTATGGTTTTGCACAGGGAAAGGACGCACCTTGAAATCAGCCAAAGGAAGAGACGCGCTGGCAGAGTTCTGGAAAAGTGCCCAGAGTGGGCCTTCCATGGTCCCTTCCCCCGGGGTCCAGACTCGTTACTCTCCTGACAGCAGGAGTGGAGGATGGCCGACGGGGAAACCGCTCCTGAGCCTCAGTGGCCTAAGTTCTTATTAGGTGGGGCTGCATTACAGAGGCATGATCGATGATTGATTGATTGATGATTGTTTGATGATCAATTGCCTACCTTGTTGATCTCAGTCTCCTGGTGACTGATACCCATGAGCCAAAGCCCCACGCTGACTCACGAGGGTGGTTCTTTCTGGCACAGCCAGTTCCACCCTAAGACCACCAGGCGTGGCTGTCATCCACCCTACATCGTATTACTGGACACGGGTGACACAGGGCCTCAGGAAAACAGACACCCCTATAAGGTAGGACATCTTAGAGGTGGCTGCCCAAACGCAGGGGACAAAGGTTGGATTAAATTCTTTACCCCATTCCACACGCACACAGGAGGAAATGTAGTGAAATGCCATCCTGATGGGTCTGTAACTCCTCCCTTTCAAAGGCTGGTTAGAATGTTCTTATCTCTTTATCCTGATTTCTGTTGAATCCCCTGGAACTAATGCCCATTGTATGTGCCTGATTACAAAGGAAAAGGTTTTACAGAACATTTTTCCTTTCAGGAAAAAAAAAAAAAAAGAGGCACCCTGCCATTTTCTCAGTGAGAGAGAAATGTCCTTTTGATAATTTTTTAATTTACTGAAAGTTCTGGACTCCGTTGCTGTGAGGATGCAGTCTTCCAGTGGAAAGTCACACAGATAACGATGTTTTAATATTGGTGCTGCTCAGAAGCCAGGCCCAGAGGGCCCAGAGGCCGCCGTAGTGCAGTGACTTGTAAAACAACTCCCGCTGTCTCCCCACGACGAGAAGACGGGTCCCCAGGCTGTGCAGCTCAGCCTCGTTCCTGCCCAGGACCCCGGAGACCCAGGCGGGGCTCCTGTCTCTGCCTGACCCAGAATGACCTGGCCTTTGTCCAGACGGAGGCCACACATTCCCGTCTAGTGAGACATTAATTAGCTGTGTCCTCCAAGACATGTTGTTCTTGCTGTTTGTTTACTACCTGGAGTTTTGCAAAGAAACATCCGACAAGCTCAGTCAAGTTCCAACTTGGTGGCTACTTAACACCCACAGGGCAGAGTGCTCCATCCAAACGGTGATGTTTTTGCTTGAGATGCTCAGTGGGGTTTTCTCCGGCAATTGCTTTTTAAACTTTGCTGCTGGGATGCTCTGACTCTCGGAAATTGAGGTCTTCGTGGTCCAGGCCCAGAGGGTCCATCTCCCTCCCAAACCGTCCTGCCGGGCACTGATCTAAGCCTCTCCCGTGGATTATCTCTTTGATCCTCATAACCTGGGGAAACTGACGCATGGAGAGGGCACGTAACTTGCCCACGACCACATAGCAAGGAGTTGGTGGCCTCAGGGTCGGGACCTAGACGTCGCCTCACTTCACCCCCACATGGGGCTCTGCAGGGGAGGAGCCCCCGGCCCCAGCGAGGGGACTGGGTGCTGACTAGGTGCTGTGTGTTGGGTGGCCAGCTGGAAAGCGGGTCCCTTGGTCTCCTCACCCAACCGAGTCTGATGTCTCAGGTCCCCGACACCAGGGGGCAGGATGAGACAGGAAACGGCGGTTGGGTGGCTTGGCAGCAGTCTCAAGGCCAGTGTAGGCGGGTCCTGCTGTCTGGGAGGGTGCCTGTGGGCTGGGTGGGCGGGCAGGTGAGAAGCAGAGAAAGGGAAGTGGCTTCTAACAACCTTCAGAACCCTCTGCACAGTCAGGGCAGGATGACCAGCAGCTCTTTCTTTAGAAAAATGTGAATTTTCAGCTTCTTGGGCTCCCAGCACCTTGGTAAGTGCCAGGGAACGAAATCAGTGTCTTAACAATAAATTAGCCAGAGGCAGCAGCCACTTTCAGCCCTGGGTTCATCACCAGAGGGGCTCCCCTGCCGGGTGGCACCTCAGGGACACCAGTGTCCATCCCCAGAGGAGCCTGGAGCCCCAGCCACCAGCTGCCCTCTGGCCTGGAGAGAGGTCTGACCCACCATGATCCTCACTGGCTCTGTGCTTGTGTGTGTGGGTTCCTGGTGGAGTAGGTGCTGTGTTTCTGCTGCCCGGAGGCTTGCCTCCAGCCTGGGGCTGGCTCAGCACCCCCACACTTTGATGGTCTTTTCCTGCCTGGGGTTGGGGTACCTCCCTGTGCATTGCTGGGGAGAGACCAGCCCTTCTCCTGAGCTCTTGAGGACTGATGCCCCCTGTCCCCTCGTGGGGGCCAAGCTGGGCTCTCACGTCCACTGGGCCTCTGCCTGCTGGGACCCAGGGGCTCAGGGAGGACTTAGGACTCGGGCTGAGGTTTCTCTGACTTTCTCTCCCTCTCGTGACACACACACTCCCAGGGACTTCTAGAAAACACCTGTTCTTTTGTGGGGTCACCGGTGAATCTGCTTGTCCAAACCCCTCATTCAGAGGGCAGGTGGAGGCCATGACCAAGCCGGGACTCGCTGGCAGCGCCAGGCCCTGGGGTGAGGCTGTGTGTCTGTCCACCCGTCTCCCTGGGGGCGAGGGTGGTGTTCTTCGCCCCCCACTTTTCCTTTCTCTCCTTTTGTCTCACACGTGGCTCCTTCCTCTGCTTCTATCAGGGCCTCCAAACGCAGAGCCCAGGAGGAGGGACTGCCAGCCCCGTCTGAATTGCTGGGGCCATAGGTTTGGGACCAACTGGGGCTGGGCTAATGGGCTCCCAGAATGTTTGGGGCTGTGTCTGTCAGCTCCCTGGAAGGTCCACGTTGACTTAGCGGGGACACTCCGCGCACATGCTCCCCCTGGGCTGTCCGGGCTTCCGCTGGGTGCGCACTCAGTGCCTTAGTCCCAAGTCCCCATTCACCCAGGACAAAGAAAGTGAGTCAGAAGTGAACACACGGACCCCCTGTCAGGTCATCCAGCGGGCGCATGTGTGACCGAGCGCCGCCAGCCTCTGTGTGCAGGGGCAGAGGAGCATCGCAGGCGTGTGGTTCCCCAAGAACGGAGCCTGCTGGGTGGGGTGCAGTGCTGAGCTGCTGCCGTGTCACGGGAACCCGAGAGAGACGGCGGCCCTGAAGGCTGCAGGATGCCTGTGTGTCTGCTGGCTGGCAGAACCAAACCAAGCTAAGACTTAAAGAGCCGTCTCTGGCCCTGCTCTCCCAGGGCCAGCTGCTGGCCACGGGCTAGGGTGGCCTGGCTGCCAATGCAAACACAGGTGTGGGCACGGTTGTCCCATGCCCTGAGAGCAGCTGCTGCCTTGAACTCTGTCACACATCTCTGGGCAGCCACAGGACTGGAGTCGCAGCTTCGAGAGGCACCCCATCCTGGCCCGGGGCCCGGCTGGCCTTCGAAGTTCTCCCGAGCAGGTCACCTGTCTGTAGCCTTGGTTCACCAGGCCGAGGCGGAGTGCTCATCTGTCCTGACAGAAAACACTGTGAACGGGGCCGGGGGACGAGCTTCCTGTGTGTGTAGCCCCTGTGGCCGCCCGAGGGGGAAGGTGGTCCCGGCCAGCCCAGCCACACTCACTCAGCCAGCGCTCAGGACGGCTCGTCATGAGTCCTCACCCGTGTTTCTTCCGCCGGCGCTCTGTGCCTGGTCCCCACTCGGCTGACCAGCGGCCCTGGGCAGAGAGGCTGAGCGGCGTGCTTTGCAGGCAGCGGTTTTGTTCCAACGTCTCCCTCCGTCTTCACAGCTCCTCGAGGGTGAATTTCTATTCCGACGGTAGACCCCCTCCCTGAGCCCCAGGAAATGGGTCTCTTGGAGGACCGGGCCCCCATGGCACCATGCTCATGTCTGTGCCATTGGACCCCACGTGGGCCTTCAGGGACCCCACTTGGGCCCTTCTCTGTGGGAAGTGGCCAGAGGAGCAGGGAGGCTGTGAAGTGGTCACCTGGCTTTCTGAAGTTTGGCACAACCTCCTTTCTGTTCCCACTGTGCTCACCTGACACTAAGCTCTCACTGCCAACCTCTGGGACCCAGGTGAGCTGGCATCTAAGCAACACAGCCGTTTGGCTCCCGGGCGCAGAACATATGATCCTGTGTTGGCAACGCCCCCCAAGGGTGCTCAGGCCATCAGGGTCCGTCCCTTGCTGCTTAGGCTTCTGAGAGCACTTGGAGGACACTGGGGGAAGTGTGCTGAGGTTGGTGACAGAGACCAGGAGGTATTGTTTGCAGCCTCAGCTGGACAGGCTTAGGTCAGAAAACAAATTTGAAATATTGATTATCCACTTATTCAGCAAGTATTTACTGAGTCTCTGCTATGTACCCAACATTGATGTAGACAAGGTTGGGGACAGAGCGGTGGACACAGCTGGCCCCGACTGCCTGCCCTGATGAAGGTTAGGGTCCAGTGGGGGAGACGGAAAATCAATAAGAATGCAGCTAAGACCGCGCAGAGGGGAGTGGGGACAAATGGAGCAGGTCGGGGGTCAGATGCTAGGGGAGGCTCTGCGGCCTAAGGATGTCGGTACGAGCAGTCCAGGCAACGAAGCCTGTGGCCCCGGCCAGAGGGCGAGCCGGGGGAACCAGGTTAGCGTGCCAGCTCCTGGAGCTGACTCTCCATGTGTCCACATGTCACTGGTGCTGCTTCTCTGCAGACCCCTGACTCACACACCAAGGCAGGACACACGGAGATTTCTAAGCCAGAAGAAGGAAGACGTGGTGGCTGCCTGGGAGGCAGCAGCCAGCAAGGGCTGAGAGCATCCCTCGTGGGCTTGGGTGGGCCCTGCCCGGTCACCTCGAATATGACTGCGCTGTGAGTCTGTGACGTTTTTGGAGTCAGATGTTCCAGTTGCTAGACCACGTCACAGGTGGCTATCAGCGTAACCTCACCTTCCCCAGGAAACCTTTTCCTTCAATGCACAAGACACAGGGCCCAGGGCCCTCCCTCCTTGGCCGACTAACCCCTGAGGGAGGCTGACAGTCCCTCAAAGGGGTGTGGCCGTCGCCGTCAGTCCCTGGCCACCGCCTCCCAGTCCCTTCCCTTTGGCTGGGCCAATGACTCACTTAATCTACGGCGGTTTCTTGACTCATCAAAACCTCCAGGGAGGGAAAAGACAGGGGGGACCCTTACTGTCATCGTTCTGAAGGGTCCACTGGTCCTCCCGTCCACGCCACGTCCTCCGCTGCCTTTCCCCCTCATCCCCAGCCCACAGCCATTTTGAAGCCCCCCCAACTCCCACAGCGAACTCCCCTCATTCCCGGGAGTTCAGACACCTTCCTCTCTCTCGCTCCAGACTATTGTCAACTCGCCACCACCATTCCTGCCATGGCTGGAACCTGCCGCCTGGGTGGGTGGGGTTGGCCCGCCAGAGGAAGCGGAGAGGTCTGGAGGCCACAGTGAAGCCGGGGCCAGGACTCTCGGGAGGTCCTGGCGGCCAGACGGGGTGGTGCCCGGCTCAGCGGCTTCCTCAGCGTGATGGGCGCGTATGCAGAGGCTGGGCCGCCCTCCACAGAGCCCGGCATGGGACTCTTTGGGGGGGCCAGACACAGGTGGCCCCGGCTCCTGGGGCTCAGTGTCCCACCTGCTCCCATGCTTCAGGCTGGATGCGTTAGGGGCCTTTATCCCCCATCTCCCTTCCAAGCCTCGCCACCCCACATTCATAAAAGCTGTAATTCCTGTAAGAAACGCTATTTTCCTAAAACTCGTGGAGTGCGTCTTTTTCTTGACCAGATCTGGACTGGCTTACACAAAAGCTCTCATCGGGTGCAGAGTGCCCACAAAGAGGTGACACTATTCCAAGCAGTTCTGCGCATTTCTCTTCGCCTCTTGCAGGTTTCAGCGGCCCCTGGCATTCTGTCTGCACCACCGTGAGGCCCGTTGGTGGGATTTCCCACCAAACAGAAGAGTGGTGTTCCCAAGATGGCCCCTCTGACACCCTAGTGCACGGAGCACAGAGTGCGTGTCGGGGCTTTCACTGCCGTGCCTGGCTTTCCTTTCGGGAGAGACGTCTGCTCCCGTGAGGCCCTGGGATCTTGTCCTGTGCCCGCTCTACTTTCTGCACAGCAGAGGGGGCTCCTGGACGTCCACCTGTGTCCACTGGGTGCAGATGGAACGGGAACACGCTGAGCTGATGGGACTGGCTCTCTCCTCCCCTCCCTCCCTGCCTGACCAGGTGGGGAAGCCAGCCAGGTGGGTGCGTGCTCAGGACTCAGGCCTGCCCCCCAGAAGGGCTCCGGCGGGTCTGTCCCTGACCACTCACGCCAACAGCCAGATTTTGTCTCTCCACCCCCTGACTCATTTCTTATCTGGTCCAGAGCTTGGTTAGGAAGAGGGGTGGCGTTATTTGGGTCCCCTAAAAGACCTAGACAATAGGCTGCTCTAAAAAGAGCATTTTAAAGCCCCAAAGAAGAATGGGGGTGGGCCGGC
Source organism: Aselliscus stoliczkanus (assembly GCA_033961575.1). NCBI lineage: Eukaryota > Metazoa > Chordata > Mammalia > Chiroptera > Hipposideridae > Aselliscus > Aselliscus stoliczkanus. The sequence continues at coordinate 180,824,073 of CM066730.1, read as the reverse complement.
CGAGTGGCGTATTGGTTAAGAGCTGGCTTGGGACGCCAGAGGCCCCAGTTCGGATCCCACATATGCGGGCCAGTGACACTGCCCTCTACAGCTAAGGTGGTGAACAACTGCTCCACCTGGAGCTGGGCTGCTGTGAGTCCCCTGGACGGCATAGCTGCAGCCCCTGCTGCAGTGGGCTGCCATAGGCTACAGTGAGTGGCCGGCAGCCGGCGTGAGCTGCCAAGAGCTGCTGTGAGCGACCATCCAGAGGCCGGCGACCGATCTGCCTCATCCGGGAAGAGCGCAATGACGATACCAACATGGGCCAGTGAAGCAATGTCCTCCACAACTAGACTGAAGAACAAAAGGACAGCAACTTGTCTGTTCCCCTTCCCCGGATCCCCAACGCTGTTCTCCTCCCCCAATTCCCCAATAAAATCTTTAAAAAAAAAAAAAGAAGAATGGGGGTGCCAGCATTCTGGCGGGGGCTCCCTAGCAGGGGTGAGGGGGCCGCTTGTCCAGCAGAGACAGGCTCAGGCTCAGGCTCAGGCAGTTTTCCTCCAGGTGAGGCTTTCCTTGTGCAGAGCTGCCACGTGAACGGTGCTGAGGAAAACCTCCGATTACACTGTAGACTTTGCGTCCCCGGGACTGAGGACTCGCTGCTTAACCTCCTTTGCGGGGTGAGCACATTTCTGCTCGTGGGGGTGAAAGGCAGCCTCTGAGGGGCCTCCAGTGGCGTGCATGCAGCAGATTTCCTGTGGGCCCCATCAGGCGGCTCAGCAGCCACAGGGGCCTGCCCTCTCCAGGTTACCTGCGGCTTCGCGGCTCGCGTGGGCCTCCTCCTCGCTTCAGAGAAAGACTTTGTGAGGCCAGAGCCTCCCACCACATAATCCCAGCCCACGGACGACAGCTGCTTTTTCAGGGACAATCTTCTTCCTTTCCAAATAGGACAGAAAGGTCATTTGCGTCGCGACACCTCTCTGTCTCCAGAGCTGTGGTGGCAGATGGTGATGCTGTTCCCTGTTCAAGGAAATGAGCCTGTGTCAGCGGGCGTGGGTGGGGAGCAGGGCAGGCGGCTCGGCTTACCTGCAGACCCCCACTTCTCTTTGGCCACTTTACCTTGTGATCAAGGCTAGTGTTGGCAAAGTGGCCAGCTGGGACACCAGGGAGCAGGGGTAAGTGACCCCTGGGGACCATCTTGTCTGCTTAAATTCCAGGGGAGAAAGATCCAAACACAAGCCGCCCTCCATGCACTGAAATGGCTGCAGCCAGCTCCTCTGCCCACTGGGGGCCCAGGAGAAAGAGGTGAAGACTCCATTGTCCAGTCCCAGCAGACAATGTCCCTTGTCCCTTCCCTTTCCAAGAATTGCTCTGGGAGGTTTCCCAGCCTGCTCCCGGGGCTGTCTTGGTTTGGGGGCCCTCACCCCGGGAACATAGTTGGGCTGGGTGAACTCTGCAAGTCCAAAGGTGACAGGTACCTGGTGCTACGCCCACCTGCCCACTCTCCAGGTGTTCACCGGCTGGTACATTCTCCTGCCCGTTTCTGCAGGTTTGGGGGTGACTATGGGCACCAATACCCCAAGGATGGCACCCAGCCCTTGGACTCTCGTTTAGGGAGAACTGCAGCTAAATTATGGCAGAAAGGATTCTTCAGTCTGCCTTGATCAGGGTTTCACAACCTAAACTTCCAGGCCTCCGGAGGAGAGGTGATGGGCTGGAGGGGGCCCGAGGGAACCTTCTAGGCTGTGAAGTGTCCTACCGTGGGGTGACGATTCCACGGGTGTAGCAATAGCCAACACTCTTTGAAATGAACACTTCAAAACTGCGTGTTTTTTGTATATAAATCACACATCAATGAACACTGTTTCAGAGCACCGGCTAGTGGTTGCCCTGCTTCTCCCTGTGTGAAGAGGAGATTGTTATGAGAATAAGTGAGATACCCACGTAAGGCCGTTGGTGGAGGGCCTGGAACGTGGTGATTGATCAGTAAAGGCTATCTGTCACATCAGTGCCACTTTTTCTTCTTCCTGGTGATTTGTCTATGTCCCTGCCACCGAGTCAAACCCGCTCTGTCTTTAGCGGAAATGGAGAGCGTGGCTCGTGTCTGCCTTTCCCGAAGCCTTCACGCCCACCCCAGACTCAGGGTCCTCTGTGCACCCTGGCGCAGCTCAGGCTGCAGCAATGCAGTAACTGTGTGATTGCTGTGTGCACAGTTTTACCTTTCTGCCACCTACCTGTCCCAGGTGTTAGGTGTCCCCTGCAGGGAGCAGGTCTGTTTTTTTTTATCATGAGTACCCGGCAGTGCCAAACCCAGGGAACTCTTCAGAAATATTTGTGGAATGAGATAACAAGAATGATGAAGATGATACTTTTAATAGTAATTATTTGCCTAATAATAATTATTACTAGTTGCCTTTGAAAATCTTTACATTGTAAAACAAAGCACATATAGAGAAAATCACAAACAAAAACCTGTTTAGCTTAATGGATTATGATAACGGAACTATCCCGATATCACCCCCTGCACCCAGGAATGGAGCTAGGTTTCTCTTCCCCATTGTTGTAAAACCTGATAGCCAGTCATGCAAGGGGTGTCCCAGGCCTGGGCTGTGTCCCACGAGGGGACAGTGCCTCCCTGGACTCCTAGATTTTTATAGGGCATGTGAGACAGTCGGCCTTGTCAATTGTTTGGCATCCGGCCGTGTCTGGAAATGCCAGTGGCCCGGCAGCTGGGTCCCTGGGGGTGACAGCCCATGGCCTGAGCTGGGTCTGTGGGAAGCAGGCTTTGGGAGCAGCGTGTGGGCTGGGAGAAGGGGGTGGCCTGTGGTCCAGACCAGTCGGGTCATTTGGGGACAGTCCTGCTTATCGTGCCACGTGTCCCAGGTGATGGACGATGGGTTATGTAAGGCGCTTGCAGAGTTGGAAGGATTAAGGAACAGTTTGAAGTCATTGCAGACACTGATGGCTGAGCCACGAGTGGGCTTCCACACAGGCCTTTTGTGAAGTTCCCCCTCCTGCAGAAGGATACGCCGCGAGGCTGACCTCAGGGCAGCTGTGAACCGTGCAGAGCCCCGCCCAGGAATGCTGGTCAGTCGGAACTACTGGGCGCCCCCTCCTCCTTCCCGCCCTGGGGCCGGCCCTTCACTCGCCTGCACCACCCGCCCCCAGGGCAGCGGCCCCCCCAGTTCTCCGGTTGAGTCCTTCAGCAGCGCCTCTGTGCCCGGCACTGCCCGTCACTGTGGGCGAGGAGAATGACAGGCAACGTCCCCACCTGTCAGCAACTAGGAAAAGCACCGGGGATGATGGGAGATAAAATTGCCTGCAGGTGGGAGGAACAAGGTCCGCTTCAGAGAGGGCAGCCAGCAGCCTCCACCTGTCTCCTTCTGTCTGTGCGTGGTCTCTGGAGCAAGCAGCCCCAAACCAAGTTCACGGCCTGCGTTCCCCAGCCCAGCGCTGGGCTTGGCCTCGGGCAGGCACCTTGAGGCCAGTGCTCAGGCCCCTGGCCCCCAGGATCCCGGCCAGAATCAGCAGCCACCTGCAGCTCCGTTTCCTGCCTGGCCCCTCTGGAGTCAGCCTCCCCTCGTGTCTGTTGGCCTCTACACAGCCCTGGATGTGCCCTTCCCGGAAGCCTCTGTGCTGTCCTCTGCGGCTCTCGTGGGTTCCTGGATGCACGGAGCTGTGCGCACATCTGCCGCCAACTAGACGATCAACGCCTTTCCTCGCTGGCACCACCTGGACCTGTTTGCAACCCGGTGCTGTGTACTTAGAAGGGGCTTCATTCAGCTCCACCACCTCCAGGAAGCCATCCCCGCCCTCAGGAGATGGGATCTCCCGGCATCCCTGCCTCCTGCTGAAGGGCAGCTGGGCTGTGGACGCACCAGTGCGCAGGGTCATTTCCACGCCGTCCCAGGACACGCCACTGTGTTAGTTTTATGGAGGAGAACTCAGGCGCCGGCCCCAGGCCACGGGGCCAGGAAGCAGTGGATGGTGACCCGGAAGCCAGGTGGCCTGGACAACCTGGGGGTGGGGGTGGGGTGGGGAGTTGGGGGTGGTATTCACCAACTGGTCGGGAAAAGCTGGAAAAGAGAAGGTCATTGTATTAGTTTTCCTTTGCCGTTGTAACAGATTGTCCCACATGTCCTGGCTGAAATTAACACACATTTGTTCTCTTTGGTCTGGAGGCGAGGCTCTTACCTGGGTCCTCAGGGCTCTCAGGGACAATCTGGTGCTTTGCTTTCTCAGAATCTGGAGGTCACCCGCATTCCTTGGCCTGTGGCCCCTTCCTCTGTCTTCAAAACCAATAGTGAGGCATCATCTCAGCCTGAGACCCCCCTGCCCCCCTCTTATGAGGTCCTTGTGATGACGTTGTGCCCATCCAGGATAATGCAGGATAGGCCCCTATCTCAAGGTCCTTAACTTAATCACACCTACCAAGTCCCTGCTGCCACGTAAGGTGACGGAGTCACAGGACCGGGGACTAGGACTGGGACGTCTCTGGGGGCCGTCGTTCAGCCGACTGCAGCCCCTGTGGGCGCCACCGAAGCAGTGACAGTGTCTTTGGCGTTCAGAGAGCGGGGAGGAGCAGGACACAGCTGGCCCTGAGCCGCCTCGGCCCCTGTGGGACTGGCTTGGATGGAAAGGCCCACCTGCCCCAGCCTCGGGCACTCCTTCTGCAAACGTGGTGCATTATCCAGCTTTGTTTGTGGAGGGACATTAAAATTACATCGGGCCAGGGAAGCCCCTGCCCTCATCCCCTGACAGTGACAGAAGGGGCTGCTGCACAGAGAGCTCATTAAAAATGAAAACATGATGTTGACTTCCAGGAAACTCAAACTCCTGAAGCTCACGTGAGAGGAGAAATATTGCATGCCGCAGTGTGTTAAGTTACTTCCCACCATAGCACTCTGAAGGCCTCCAGGTGGTCTCAGCTGGGACACTCCGGGCCATCCCCATGTGGCGACAGCAGATGGCCTGTGAGGATCTCAGGGTCATCCTTAGGCACGAGTCACCGGGGTCCTAGGGCTGCCCCTATGCAGCTGCCAGCACAGCGGGTGGTCTCGGACCCCGGACCCCGGGAGAAGCAGTGAGCAGAGAGGAGAGCCCGGGAGCAGTTGCCAGGTTGCCCTGTGGTTTTGTTTCTCCTGGGGGGGGATTAGGACCCGGACAATCTGGGAACCCGGCTTCTGCCTGCTCCCCTGGCTGATGCGTGGATGCTGACGAGCCCCGTGGTGCCCACCTGAGTGCCGTTTGTAACGTGTCTGTATCTGCTGGCCGCACAGGTCCTGGGACATGGGATGCCCGTGGCTGTCTGGCTCTCCACACCCTTTTCTGCTTGCCTTTTTACCCCCAAAGCTGCAGCATAAAGAGCAGTCTCTGGCTTAAGAAACCTCACGAAGGACACATCTTGCCCCCATGATGGAACAAGAAACGGACACGCAAGGCAGCTTGAGGGGACACGAGACACCAGCAGCCCGGTTGCGGCTGGGCACCACGCGTCCCACGCTCCTCCGTCAGTGCTGCTTTGGAATGCGAGGACCCCTCCCCGTGAGGTCATGGCAGGAAACGCGTCACACAAAGGACAAGTTACGAGGTGGGCTGTGTTCCCTTCTAATTCACACGTGGAAACCCTGAGCCCCAGGATCTCAGAATGTGACCCTAGGTGGGGTCTTTAAAGACGTGATAAAGGTTAAGCGAGGTCGCTCGGGGGCCCTAATCCAACAGGACTGGTGTCCTTCTGGGGAAATTTGGTCATGGAGGCATTCATTCAGGGAGGACGCCTGTGAACACGAAGACGGCCGTCTACAAGCCGAGGGGACAGCATGGAGCAGACCCCCTCAGCCCTCAGAAGGAACACCCTGCCCACATCTGGACCTCAGACGTCAGCCTTGAGCACTGGGAGAGGACAAGCGTCTGTGCTTTAAGCCGCCCTGTTTCTGCTGCTTTGTTACAGGGGCCCCGCGAGGCAAAAGCAGCCAAGCTTTGTTCCTTCTGGGTGCGGGGTAGGAGGGTGGAGGGGATGCTGTTATTGGTGGCAGCAGCTGGGAGTAGGGAGAGCTGGCTGCTATTGGAGCACCACCTTCGGGGTCGAGGAGCCTGGTCAGTGCTTTCTGACGCCCACTGAGCACTGGCTGTGTACTCGGCACTGTAGAAAGTGCATCATTAGCTCGTCCAGCGCTCAGACAACCAGGCTCTGCCAGAGGTGGAGGGTGCCCAAGGGCATGCAGCTGGCAGGTGACAGAGCTGGGGTCGACCGCAGGCTGCCCAGCTCTGGGGGCTGAGCTCTTGCAGGAAGGAGTGGAGAATGTCAAGACGGATTCTTGCCCCAGGAGGCAGTGGTGACTTGTTGGTCCAGTGGTCCAGATGGTCCCTAGGCTCCACGGCCCCTGACTCAGCTGTGTGGCACTGTGGGCACCACGGCATCAAAACCACTTATCCCTGGGCTGGCCGAGTGGTGCATTGGTTAAGAGCTGGTTTTGGGACGCCAGCGGCCCCGATTCGGATCCCACATGAGGGCCAGTGACACTGCCCTCTACAGCTAACAACAGCTCCACCTGGAGCTGGGCTGTGCGAGCCCCGGCGATGGTGTGGGCTGCAGCCCCTGCTGCAGTGGGCTGCCATAGGCTACAGTGAGTGGCCCGCAGCCAGCGTGAGCTGCCAATAGCCACTGTGAGTGGCCGTCCAGAGGCCGGCGACCGATCTGCCTCACCCGGGAAGAGCGCAATGACGATACCAACATGGGCCAGTGAAGCAACGTCCTCCGCAACTAGACTGAAGAACAAAAGGACAGCAACTTGTCTGTTCCCCTTCCCCCATTCCCCAATAAAAAAATCTTAAAAAAAACAAACACAAAAAACCACTTATCCCTGCCCGAGGCTGAGGCCTTCCCTGCAAAACAGATGAGCAGAAACTGGTCTGAGAGCCCTGCTGTTCTGGGTGAGGTCCCTCTGGCCGTTTGCATCTGTCTTCAGTGCTGTCACATGGATGGCTCCCCATGCTCTGCTTCTGGAGGGACAAGTAGCCCGCCTCTGTCCCCTCCAGTTCATCCACAAGCTAGAAACACATTCAGCCAAATCGGTCAGTCGGTTGTTGGGAGACACTGACCGTTCCCTCACAGTCTGCAGAGGCCGGGCCCTCGGGCAGCGGGAGCTGGTGAGCTGATGATGGGGCGGCCAGCCTGCCTGTCCTCAGAGAAGCCTGGGTGGTAACCCCCCACGCTGGCAGGGTGTGTGTGTCCATTCCAGTGTGAGGATAAGGCCTCCTGGGAGGGAGACATGGTCAGATGTACCAGGCTGTGTAAGCTCCAATCTCCCAGCGTTGGGGTTCCCCTCGGTGCTGCACCCCACTGCAGTGCAGTCAAGAGCTGGCTCTAGCTGCCTTGCCTGTGGGAGGCGGCCCGGGAGCTTGCGTTTAGATGCCACTCTGGCAGCCATCTCGGCTGTGAGGCGTGGGGTCCAGTTCCTCCATCCAGGGGTCTTCGGTGTGTGTCAGAATATGTCTGTAAAGTGGTGGCAGGCTGATTTATTAGCTCGCAGGCAGGGAACACCTCAGCCCCAGCAGAGCTGCTGACTTAGCAGGGTTGGTGGTGAGGATGGGCTTCTGTCCGCACATGGTCGCTGAAAGAGAAAAATGGGGGCCCCAAAGGTGGGTTACTGTGTTTGAGCAAATGCCGCAGAGTTGGTGGCAGACTTAACTAACTGTATGTCACTTAGGTGATCTGTGGCCCTCCCTGCTATTGCCTAGAAATGAGGAAGGAAGGTTTGGGGGAGTGGATGAAGGCTGACGACGGGCCAGTCTTTGAGCTGAGCAGTCAAACTGTTTGGCATGTTTCTAGAATCAGAATCAGCCATGAAGACCTGGGAGGTGAGAGCAGCAGTTCACACACAACCTCTGGGGTTGCTTGGCAAAGCTGTGCCCTCTCTGGAACCTTCCTCAGGATCTGGCCCTTTTTGTGCCTTTGGCCAGAAACCTGGGGCCCTGGTGGCAGGGCTCTGACATGCGCTTCTGTGCCTATGCCCTTGTCTGGTCAATGATGGAGACAGACAGGAAGAGGAGCACTGGGGTCCCCACCCTCTCGGGGCACAGAGCCTCTGATTGGAGAGGATGCTTCCCTCCCTGCCCAGTTCTGGCTTTTGTGGGTTTCTGCCAACACTGCCGCCGGATGGCTGGGGGCCTGCGTGTGAGAAAAGAGAGAGAAGACAAAAGCCATGGGATTTCCACCTCTTCTCAGAGCATGAGTCAGAATTAGAAGGCTTCCCCAAAGGGGAAGGCTGTCTCTGTGCCATGCTCACTTTTGGGGTGTGCGCTGCAGTGTGTTCAGGCCAGGGGACACCAGAGAAACAAATGGCGAATTCACCGCTGACTTGGTGGTATTTTAAAAAGACCTTGTTCCCTTTCGCAGTCTGCCTGCTGCTATTTACTTTCCAAAGTCCTCAAACAGCTGGTCTCTGCATAAGGCCTGGAGCTAAATTTGTGTTTAGTGGGAGAGCCTGGGTGTGGCATGCTTCCTGTCGTTTATCTGAAGTTGGAGTCCTTGACCTTATTTTTTTTTTTAAAAAGATTTTATTGGGGATTTGGGGAAGGGGAACAGACAAGTTGCTGTCCTTTTGTTCTTCAGTCTAGTTGTGGAGGACATTGCTTCACTGGCCCATGTTGGTATCATCATTGTGCTCTTCCCAGGTGAGGCAGATGGGTCGCTGGCCTCTGGATGGCCGCTCACAGGGGCTCTTGGCAACTCACACTGGCTGCCAGCTGCTCACGCTGGCTGCCGGCCACTCACTGTAGCCCATGGCAGCCCACTGCAGCAGGGGCTGCAGCCTACACTGTTGCCAGGGCTCGTGCAGCCCAGCTCCTAGTGGAGCTGTTGTTAGCTGTAGAGGGCAGTGTCACTGGCCCTCATATGTGGGATCTGAACCAGGGCCACTGGTGTCCCAAGCCAGCTCTTAACCAATGCGCCACGCTGCCAGCCCTATACTTCTTTTTTTAAAAGGCTTTATTCTTTAGAGCAGTTTTAGGTTCACACATACTCCCTACTCCCACACATGCACAGCTTACCCTATTATCTACATCACTCATTGGAGTGGGACATTTTTTTTTTTTTTACCAAGGAAGAACTTACATTGACTGATTGTTATCACTCGAAGTCCATAGTTTACCTTAGGGTTCCCTCTTGATGTTGGTCATTCTGTGGGTTTGGACAAATGTTTAGTGACACATATCCATCATTGCAATCTCGTGCTGAGTGGTTTCACTGCCCTAAACATCCTCTGTGCGCTGCCTGTTCATCCTCCTTCCCTCGCCCCTGGCAACCACTGACCTTTCCATTGTCCCCATAGTTTTGCCTTTTCCCGGATGTCATGTAGTTGGAATCATATAATATGTAGTTTTTTCAGACTGGTTTCTTTCACTTAGTAATCACTTTTAAGTTTCCTCTCTGTCTTTCATAGCTTGGTAGCTCATTTCTTTTTAGCTCTGAATCATATTAGATGATCTGGATGGACCACAGTTTATCCATCGCCCACTGAAGGACATCTGGGTTGCTTCCATGTTTGGGCAATTATGAATAGAGCTGCTATCAACATCCAAATGCAGGTTTTATTTCCGCCTCTCTTTACCCCCACCCCCACCCCACCCCCACCTCTGAGCCGTTCGTTGTTCTTCAGTCTAGTTGTGGAGGACGTTGCTTCACTGTCCCATGTTGGTATCATCATTGCACTCTTCCCGGCTGAGGCAGTCAGTCGTCGGCCATGGGACAGCTCTTGCCGGCTGCCGGCCGCTCATGCTGACTGCTGGCCACTCACGTTAACTGCTGACCACTCACGCTTGCTACTGGCCGCAGCTCACAGTAGCTCAAGGCAGCCCATGCTGTCCAGTCATGGCAGCCCAGCTCCAGGTTGAGCCATTGTTCACAATCTTAGCTGTAGAGGGTGCAGTTTACGGGCGCAGCTTACTGGCCCATGTGGGAATCGAACCGGCAGCCCTGCTGTTCAGAGCTTGTGCTCTTACTAATTGAGCTAACTGGCTGCCCTCAAATGCAGGCTTTTGTGTGGACATGAGTTTTTAACCTATTTCGGTGAATACCAAGGAGCATGCTTGCTGGATCACATGGTAAGAGGATGTTTAGTTTTCTAAGAAAATGTCACTGTCTTCCAAGTGGCCACACCATGTGAGTCCCCACCTGCAATGACTGAGATTCCTGCTGCTCCCTGTGCCCAGCAGCATTTGATGGTGTCAGTGTTTTGGATTCTGGCTGTTCTAATAGACGTATAGTGACATCTCACTGCTGTTTTAATTTGCATTTTCCTGATGTCATGTGCTGTGGAGCATCTTTTGAGCCAGTCTTCCTGTCACCACGCCTCCACCCTGGGCCCCTGTTCCTAAGCTGCATAACTGGGGACTTCTCAAGCCCCGCGTGCCCGCACCCCACCTCACTCAGGGACGGCCCAGTCCATGTGGCCGCATATCACGTCTGTGCCCCAGGAACCAGGAGGCGCTTTCTCTCCTAGTCTCTCTTCTCTTTGCTGTTTGCAGGCGAAAGGTGCAGGCAGCCAAGGCCCCCTCTCCCCACTTCCTGCTCCCGAACCCCCCTGCCCCCCTGGATCCAATAGGAGCAGCTGCATTTATTGCCTGTGCCTCTCAAATTCATCACCCCAAGAAGGTCTGGAAAAATACACATAAAAGCAAGATTGTGATTTTTTTTTGTAAATAAGCAATGTAGCAACTCAAATCTGGTTTGGGCTGTCAGCCGAATCCACCAGAGAGAAATTGATGTTGAAATATTTGCGTATCTTCTCATGGAACACTTATTGTGGGGCGCTGGGCTCCAATAAAGCCTTTATATAAATTATTCATTATGGAATTCAGATGAAGTGCCAAACACCCTCCCACCAAGGGGCTGCCTTTTTGTTTTTTTCTGTTTCCTCTGAAGAACTGGTCTTGGTCAGCATGGAACGCCATCGGACAGGTTGGTGGCTTGATTACTGGGAGAAATGGGTCAGTCTGGCTCCATGACTCTGACCCTATGCTCGTGGCTTTTGAAGGAAACTTGGCTTCTTTTAAAGGGGCTTTCTCTGTTGGCAGACCATTTGCTAACATCCTCTCCACCCAGCCTGGTAGCTGTGGCTTTCTGCAGGCGCTGGAGAAGCGTGTCCCTGTCACTCTTGCTTCCTGTCCTTGGAGAAGAAGACCAGTTTCTCCTGTTAGCAGAGCCCTTTAAAGCTCCCTTGGGGCATCTTCTCAGGTCCCAGCTTAGGAGGTCCTCACACCCGCGCTAGGAGGGGGTGGGCAGGTGCAAGGACAGAGATTGCTAAGGGTTGAGCTGTGTGCCCCCAGAATCCATAGGTGAGGCACCAAGCCCAGTTCCTGTGAAGGTGGCCTTACTTGGAGATACATCACAGCAGAGATAGCCAAACGAGGTCCTTAGGGTGGACATCAGGCATTCATTCAGGGAGGATGTCTGCGGACACAGCATGGAGCAGACCCTCCTTCAGCTATCAGAAGGAACCAACCTGCCGAAACCGTGATCTTGGTCTTCCAGCCTTCAGACCGCTGAGACAATACATTTCTGTTGTTTAAGCCACCTGGTCCATGGTATTTTGTGATGACAGATCCAATAAAGTGACTTTCCAAGGTTCAAAGAGAGTGGAGCGGGATTTGAACCCATGACCCAAATGTCCAGCCTGCTGGTGTATTCAGGTTGGAGGAATGAAGAGCAGGCTTTGCAGAATGGCCCTGATTCCTCCCGTGATACCTAAGAGTCAGTAAGACAGAGGCTTAACCAGGAACCCTGAAACGCCTTCATTTTTTCCCTTCGGGAAGTTCTGTAAGCTCTCTGTAAATATTTGTGCAATTGATTCCGCAATTGACAAATGAATGAATGAGGCTCACCTGCTCAGGATGATGTTCCAAACACAGTGTTATGCCCGACCCCGGCCCTGCGTGTTTGGTGACTATGATGGGCCCCGTCCTGGAGCCCAGTGACCTCGAGAGCCCTGGCATGGCCATGGGCTGGGGCTCCAAAGAGCGAGGCTGTGTGTGGCCTCAGCCTTTGGGAACACGTGGGTCTGTCCTCCTGGACAGCCCGGGCTGAGGGCAGTTTCTGTGGGAGTGGACACACACTGCCCAGAGCTGCGACCAGCTAGCCGGGGGCTTGCTTTTCCTCCCAGGCCTCCCCAGCGGGGTGAATGAAGTCCCCTCATACGATTCAAGTCCAAGTGTGACCTGCCAACCTCAAGTGACCTTCCAGGAATTTTCCATTTCCATTGTCAACATTGTCAATCTCTCCTTTTCTCTCAGGGAGAAGCAGGCAGTGCATTAGGCAAACCCTGTGGAGATTATTAGATTAATGCTGAAAACAGTCAACATCCCACAGAGGAGCCTTGGGTCCCGAGACCCTGCTGGATGCTTCTGTGCTCACCCGTTTCAGCCGGGGACAGCCTCTCACACGGCAGCAGCTTGGAGCAAAGCAGGCCCCAGACCAGGGCTGAGCGACCCTCTCTCCTGTCTCCACTCCCAGCCACCTTGTCTCCGCACAGCTAAATCTACAGGTGTGTGTGCGTTTTAAGTTTTACTGCTTATAGAAAATTTTCTCGTTGAAAATTTCCAATTTGCACCAAAGACTTAGCCATGGAATGTTCCGGGAGTCCCTTTGGTCTGACCAAACCTTGAGCTGTCCCCTGGCCTATCTGCTGCTGTCCCCCACTGTGCTTCTACTCAGTTCTGTCTGCAAGGAAACTCCTTTCCCTCCCTGCCTCGTGTCCCTGAGACCTGCTCCGCCCAGGCTTTGGGGCCGGACCTGGCTGTCTCCCATCCCCCACTCGTCCTGCCTCCCCGGTCCCCCAGCTCAGACCCAGAGACTGTGTCCTGCTATCATCAGGCATGACCATCTCATCCCACACCTGACCCATCAGGCCCGAGTGTCTAACTGTGCCCACCTCCCAGGGCCTGTGCTGGAGTTGCTTTGCCATTGTCCTTGGTCTTTGTGGGTGATAGGATGTCAAATTGCCACGTAAATAAATGCACTCCGGGAAGAAGGAATGATAACACGGTTACCAAGAAACCCATTCATAATGGGACACCTTTTTTTTTTCCTTAGAAAGAGCCATATTTGAGAATAAGGAAGGCCTTGCTCGTGGCACTGGCCGCATCAATGATGTGTCTGTGATGGTAGACACACCAGGTTTGTGCACACCTGTCCTCATTTGCATAAAGCAGAGAGGCCTCTGGGGTTGCTCTCTCCTCCCTCTTTGTGTGCTTCTTTCTCCGTGTCCCCGTCCCTCGTCCCGCCCGTGGGGACCCACCCCACGCTGCAACTCTTTGCTGAGAGAGACTGGAGTGTTTTGGCACGCCTCCTGGACTTACTGTCCTTTAGTCCTGAATTTAAAACAGAGCCAAGAAAACACGTCTGGGTCCCCTGCCGGGTGTGGTTTGTTTCTGTGACTCTGGGTCTTTGTGCCCTGAGGTCATGGTCTGACCCCTGCACAGTGGTGAGAGCCAAGGGCAGAGGGACCATCAGAAGAAAAGAGCTCCTGCCATCTGTCCCAGCCCCTTGTCCCCAACGTCCCTCCAGGAGCCCCTCTCGGTGGAGTGACAGGCAGCTGGTCCCTTCTGGAACCGTCTGCTCTCGGCTGCTCAGTGGTGTGTTATAACACGTTCCTGGAACGCTTCCTTGCCATCTGTCTCAGGAGCTAGATTACCACGCGGCCCGGAGAGAGGAGTTCCAATTTGCAATGGTAAATTGTCCTTTTTTTCCTCTTCACTCCTCATGCAGCCCTCTGACACTCCAAGGGGCTGTCTTGGTTTGCAGTGAGCGTGGCTTGTTCTCCACATGCCACGAGCACCCTTCCTCCGGAGTCCTTGTGGGGCTGGGAGGCTGGTGGAGGCCAGGCGGGCAGAGGCTGCGGGACAGGAGGTGCCCGACTCACGGCCTTTCTCCCAGGCGACCTTGGGCGGCATCTGGGCACTGACCCTGAACTCTGTCCAGGGGACCAAGTTCCAGAGCCCACTGCGACCGGCTCCTGAGTGTGGCGTGGTGACAGCCCAGCCCACCGACGCCCTCCTGGCCTGCCGGCCGCCAATCCTGTCCCGTCAGTGCCTTTCCACCGCATGTAGACTCCTGTACCACACGAGGCAGGTCTCGTCACCTCTCCCTGCAAAAGGCCCATCTCCCCACTGTGGCCAGGGGGGCCCTGAGTGTGGCCGACCGCCCTCCGCCCTCCGCCCTCCCTGTCCGGTCTCTGCCTCCAGGGACACCAGCCTCTTCATGACGTGCCTGGAACATTCCAGAAGCACGCTATGCAGGCCTTGGCCCAGGCAGTTTCACCACTGCAGATGTTTGAAGAAGAATCAATAGCAAATCTTCACAACTCTTCCAAAATAACAGAAGAAAAGATGCTTCCTGTTGCATTCTACATGTTCAGCATCTCTCGGATACCAAAGCCAGAGTCCCTGTCCTGTCGACTCAGGCGCCATAACAAGCAGCACAGCAGGGAGCTGAAATGCAGCCGTTTATTTCTCACGGTCCTGGGGTGGAGGTCTGAGCTCAGGGGCCCAGCGGGGCTGGGGGCTGGTGAGGACCCTCTTCCTGGTTCATAGATGGCTGTGTCCTCACGTGGCGGCGAGAGGGAGCTCTGGTCTCCTCCTCATCCTGGGGCCCACCCTCGTGACATCAACTCACCCTACTTCCCTCCCAAAGGCCCCACCGCCTAATACCATCTCATCGGGGATTAGGGCTTCACACGGGAATCTGGGGTGCACAGTTCAGTGGGAGCCGCTCACCCCTCTGCCCGGAACCCTGGCCCTGCGTCTCGCCCAGGCTCACTCTTGTCCCCACGATAGTCTCTGCCCACGTGGCACTCCCCTCTGAGTTTTTCATATAATTGCTCTGTTTACATCTTGCTTCTGTCTTGTCCACAAGCGATTCTGCCTAATGTATACATGTCACCCACCCTTTCTGTTACAGCATGCTGGGCCTCATGGGGTCAAGAGTGATGACAACAGAGAGACACACGGTTTGGAGGAGCCAGTCGGTGCCAGTCCCGAGGGAGGGTGAGGTTTGTGGTGTGTATGGGGGAGGGGTGGTCAGGCCACGTGGGCACCAAGGCCTGAGCTCGGCCTCGCACAGCCACCAGTGCCCGTCCAGTTAACCCTCAGGGACTTGAGCTCAGGTCAAGAGGAGCCAGGGGCCAGGTCAGGCACGTGGGGCTGCAGCCTCCTGGTGATGGGGGGAGGGCGCGGGGGGCAGGGGAGGAGGGGCCTTCAGGTGGCGTGGCTTGGAGTCCCCTTTCCAGAGGCCACCAGGACACCTCTGGCCCACGGTTAGGCCTCAGGCAGAAGCAAAGTCAAGGGCAAGAATGACGCCTGTCGTGGGGGTCGGGTTTCCCTTCGTCCCAGCTCTGGGGCGGAGCAGGGGCCACGCTGTGGGGTTAGTAATGGGCCCCTCCTGCGGAGCGGAGGTCTGGGCGCCTGAACCGAGAGCAGTGATCTAGAACCGGAGGCGTGGTCCCCTTCCCAGGGCAGAGTTGAGAGGCTAGCTGGGGAAGCCGTGACTGTTTTGCTCAACTTTGCTGTCCAGGCTGGTAGCTCACCACTCAGCTTCCAGGGGACCCTGTCCTTGTGGGATTTCTGCAAGTGTCCCTGTGTCCGTGTCCGGGGATCCAAGGCGAAGGGCCCTCCCTGTAAGCTCACTCTGCGGCGGCTCCCCGCCCCAGGCGCTCTGTCCTGCTGCCCCCACTCCTTGTCCTGGGCCCAGGGCCGCAGCCCCCATCCGTCTATTCTCCTCTCCCCACCCTTCCCGTGCCCTCCTCCCGCCTGCACTGCCCGGTGAGCACTTTAATTTCAGCAAACACAGGCCATTTCTTTTCTCACTTGGGATGAGAGCCTCCAGAAATATCACAGCGAAGGCAGCCTTTCCGAGTCCTCCCAGCCGAGGAAAAGCAAAAATCGATAGACAATGTACGGGGTATGATTTAGCTCCGAAAATCATGCGTCCCTCTCCATTGTATATCATCACGCTGGTGATCTCAGCCCTGGTCGCTCCCAATCCCTCCTGCACGCCGGCTGCACCCCCCACCTCTTCCAATGACATCTCTTTCGTAAAGGAGGAATGATGCCTGAATGCCTGGGAGCAGAGGGGGCCGTGGCTCCAGGCTCAGCCGTGGGACCCACGTGAGGTTAGGGGAAAGCCGCCTGGAGAGGGAAGCCAGGAGCTTCAGTGGTACATGGATCTGGGTTCGAATCCCGCTTCACGTTTGGCAGCTAGGGGAACTTAGACTCTCTCTTCCTGTGATGTGAAGAGAAATGGGGGATCAGACAGCACCCCGTGAGCACAGCCTTTGGTAGCATCTAGTCCTTAGCAAGAGCTCATCGAGCACACGTAATAAAAGGAGGGATTTGTGCCTTTTCGGAGCAGCCACTTTTCTTCATGGCATCCCTGGTCCCTACACTTGGAGCTAATTTGAGGACCCTCCCTAGCAAGTGCCCTGGCGTTTACTGCATGTATTTGGAGTACGAATTCATTTCTCTTTCCGTCGCACACCTTGACCTTTGTTTTCAGTCTGCCAGTCTTCCTCACACACTCACGGTTTGTGCCATCTTGGTGAGTCGTATATGTTTCAGGTGACAGGACAGGATTTGTTAGTGTGTGAGGGTCCCAGCCGTCTCCTCATCCTGCCCACTGAAAGCAAGCCTGCTCAGACCGGTGCCCCCAGACAGGCTGTCGGGGTTCTGTCTGTGTCACACCAGCTCCTGGATTTGGTGTGAGGCTGAGTCAGAAGAAAGGTTGGTGCAGAGAGAAGACAGAAAATGCATCTCAAAGACCAAGTTCATGTCTGTATAAAGTTATGACAACAAGGAGGGGAAAGCGGAGGAGCAGGCTGGCTGGGCATCAGGCAGAGTTTCGGAATTTTCCCTGTGGCGGGCCCTGGGAAAGACAGAGAGGGTCAGGGAAGGGAGGAAGGCAGCCTCTGAGAAGTAAGGCTGTGGATTTAAACCAGATCCACGATCATTTTCTTCAGGAGATCCCAGCTTGGCTTAGAGCACTTTTGATGCTGCTTTGTATCACTTTGAATGTAATTCCTCATAGAGCTGGTACCATGTGGAGTGCCAGCTTATATCTGGGTGATGTGTGTAAATTAGGGCAAATCACTTGTGGGAAAGATAAGAGGCAGCATAAATGTAGAGAAATTATATCATGTGGAGAGCCCCTTCCGGCTTGAAAATGCCATCCTATGGTGACCTTGGTCTGGTTTCTCCCTTCTCACATGAGACTTGGGGCACTTGGTGAAGAAAATTCACCCCTGCGTTCCCCCAGGGGAGCAACAAGAGACCTGGAGGGGTGAGTCTGCTGCGAATAAAGAGGCTGTTATCGCTCATCCGACAGCCCTGTGCCTGAATTTCTCCCCAGGTTCTGCCTTTCCTCCTTGGTGCGGACGGTGGAGAGCTGAGGCCAGTTCCTGCCCACACAGGGAAACAGATACCTCTTTTTAGGTATTTGTATCATATATTGCTGGAACCACCGTAGGACTCTGGGTCATCAAGGCAGAGACAGCTGGCTAGCCATCAGAGATCTAGACCCTCCTTCCACACAGTAGAGCCATGACCGGGATGGCGGTTCAGGCAGGGCTCACATTCCCCAGCCCCTGTGATATGGACGCAGATCAAGTCATGACAGAGTTGTGGACAGGAGGGATGGGTGCCGTGTCCAGGCCTCTCGCCTTCACACTATTTCTCTTTCTCCCCATTTAGTGATTGGATGAGAGGATCCAGTAGAAGACTTCATGGCCCAGGCAATGGAAGCGCCACAAGATGAGAGATTCATTGACAGAGCAGTGTCTGCATTGGAGTAACGTCGGAGGAGCAGTGTCTGCATTGGAGTAACGTTAGAGGAGCAGTGTCTGCATTGGAGTAACATCGGAGGAGCAGTGTCTGCATGAGGAGTAATGTCGGAGGAGCAGTGTCTGCACGAGGAGTAACGTCGGAGGAACAGTGTCTGCACGAGGAGTAACGTTGGAGGAACAGTGTCTACATGTGGAGTAACATCAGAGGAGTAGTGTCTGCATGTGGAGTAACGTCGGAGGAGCAGTGTCTGCATTGGAGTAACGTTGGAGGAACAGTGTCTGCATTGGAGTAACGTCGGATGAACAGTGTCTGCACGTGGAGTAACGTCGGAGGAGCAGTGTCTGCACGAGGAGTAACGTCGGAAGAACAGTGTCTGCATTGGAGTAATGTCGGAGGAGCAGTGTCTGCACGAGGAGTAACGTTGGAGGAGCAGTGTCTGCATGTGGAGTAACGTTGGAGGAACAGTGTCTGCACCTGGAGTAATGTCGGAGGAGTAGTGTCTGCACGTGGAATAACATCGGAGGAGCAGTGTCTGCACGTGGAATAACGTCGGAGGAACAGTGTCTGCATTGGAGTAATGTCGGAGGAGCAGTGTCTGCACGAGGAGTAACATTGGAGGAGCAGTGTCTGCACGTGGAGTAACGTTGGAAGAGCAGTGTCTGCATGTGGAGTAACGTTGGAGGAACAGTGTCTGCACCTGGAGTAATGTCGGAGGAGTAGTGTCTGCACGTGGAATAACATCGGAGGAGCAGTGTGTCTGCATGTGGAGTAATGTCGGAGTACCGTCGGAGAAGCAGGTTCAGTGGGAGATGCAGTGTGAGTGGAGGGGGGCAATGTGCTCTCAGGGTTGCTCCCCACCAGCGAGGGCTGTACCTGAGTGTCAGGGTCCCCGAGGCGTTTGCAGAGCAGCTCCCAGGCCGGCCCCGTTGGAAGAGGACGGGCTTCCTGGTAGTGAAGATGGACCGAGGGCGGTGCACTGGGGAAGTCCCTTCTCCAGGGACGGGCAGCTTCCTGAACGCCAAGGCGACGGGGGAGGGCCTGGGGCCATGCCTCCGGCTCCTGTCCTTTCTTGGCATCAGTTTCCCCATCTGGGACGTGGTGGGGTTCATTGTACCCTAACTGCTGCCATGCTCTGGGAAAGTTCTGAGGACCAGTGTCTGGGAACGGGGACCTTGGCCGCACACTCTGTCCCGTTTCCGCAAGGACCCTAATACGACTCCTCCTTTCGTTGTCTTCCAATACATGCAACAAAACTGTCATCTGTGCTAGTGGCTTCCAGCTTGCTTGTTCCTTGCCCCCAACCCTGAGTCTCTTTGCTTTAACTCTGTTGGTGGAGGAAAGTGGGCCATGCCTTGCAATGTCCCTTTTGTTCAATTGTCCCTGACCTCGTCATGGCCCACGACAGGGTGTTGTATTCAGTGGGTACTCAGGGCTTCCATGCTGGTTCTGTGTGATCAGAAACATGTGTTCACTCTGAAAGCCCCAAGTGTGAGAGGTGGGTAAGCCCCAGTGGGGTCGGGGGTGGGGTGGGGGTTGGAGGTGGGGGTCGGGGGGACAGGTTTCTGATGGGTGACAGGCTGCTCAGGGAGGAGATGTGGGTTCTCACCGCCCAGTGGGAGGCACAGGATGGTACAGGTGCTGGGGTGACCTAGTTCTCACCTGTGAGCCAAGAGGGCAGGGCTGGACATCACCTGTGTGTGCAGGTGTGGTTCCCAAACTAAGGGGAAAAGCCACTTCTCCTCACTGGTGTGTGACTGTCATCAGTTCCTCCCCCTCCTCCCAAGCCAAGCATTTTAAATTCTCATTTAATCATGCTAATTTAGGAGGAATGACAGCAATAACTCATTCGTGTTGTTGAGTCTCATTGAGAGACGTATTAATATTTTGATTCCAAGAGGGGTCTGCGCCAATTCCTCAGTTACAGAT
The DNA here is from genome assembly GCA_033961575.1 of Aselliscus stoliczkanus. Classification (NCBI taxonomy): domain Eukaryota; kingdom Metazoa; phylum Chordata; class Mammalia; order Chiroptera; family Hipposideridae; genus Aselliscus; species Aselliscus stoliczkanus. Next base: position 180,804,336 of record CM066730.1, on the reverse strand, counting down.
GATACAATTATATTTCTCAATTCTCCTCCTAAATTAATACAGATGGTTAAAAAGACCCTCGCCTTTTAATTAATCTTCTGAACAACTGTCTTACGAATACAAATGGATTATCCCCTTGCACAGATGGGGAGTGAGGGAGGGTCTGAATGTGGGCATGTCCCCGCAGGTCGTGGGTCCTCAGAGGGGTGCCCGTGCTGGGCTCTGGTGAGGCGCTGGGGTTTCGTCCCTGGGGTAGAAACAGGGGTCCCCGGCTCATTCCTCTCACTTCCTGCCTCTGGTTTTCTTTCTTTTGAGAATGCAGTCCCCCAGCAGCAGAAATTGCACAGGGGAGTTTCCCACAGGTGGGGACATCACAGGGGTTGGCAGGCCTGAGTGCAAGTGGGTGAGCCTGGTCCTGGGGGAAGCACCTTGGTGATCAGGGGGTCCCCCCATCCCCAGGTAACTATTACTTCCTGCCTCTTAAGGCCTGCTGGGCTTTCAGTCGTGACTTGCATCTCTGAGGTGGCTGAGAGCCGGCCTGCCCAGGTGGGCTTACGCACAGGAGCTTCCAAAGGGCCAAGTGTGTCCTCTGCTGTGAGGCCGCCCTAACCTCCCAGGCAGTGCTCATCATGCTTCCTCTGTTTGTGTGCACGTGTGTGTGAGTGTGTGTGTGTGTGTGTTTGCATGTGCGTATGTCTTCCAGAGAGCTTTGTGTGAGGTGCCGTCACTGCGATGTGGCTGTTTTTTAGTGTCAGTTTGTAAGTCTGTCCACCCCAGACTGCAGGCAACTCTTGGTCTGTCTTTGTGTCCCCAGGACCTAACATAGAGCTGGCCCTGGGTGGATCTGAGCACTTGTTGAAATAACTGCTTTGAAATTCAGAACCAAATTCCATGGACTTTATCAAAATAATAATAAAAAAAAACTTTTGTGCATTAAAGGACAAAGTAAAATCAACCCACAGAGTGGAAGAAAATATTTGCCAATCACTCATCCGATGAGGGTTAATGTCCAGAATATATAAAGAGCACCCACAACTCAACAACAACCAAACACTCAAATTAGAAAAAGGAGAAGGGACTTGAACAGACATTTCTCCAGAGACGACACACACATGGCCAAAAGCACAAGACGAGATGCTCACCATCACTGGTCATCAGGGAAAAGCAAATCAAGCCACGGGGAGACATACTTGGCACCCCCTCCACCCCCCCCAAGGACGGCTAGTATCAGAATAACAGAAAACTAGTGGTGATGAGGACGTTGAGAAATTGGAACACTCATACGCGTATACTGCTCCTGGGAGCATAAAATGGTGCAGCTGGTGTGGGAGACAGTATGGAGCTTCCTCAAAAAATTAAAAGTAAAACTACCCTGTGATCCAGCAAGTCCACTTCCAGGAGTAAGCCCCAAAGAATTAGAAGCAGGGACTTAGACAGATATCTGCACCCCCATGTTCATGGCAGCGTTATTTACAATAGCCAAGAGGTGACAACAACCCAGGTGTCCACGGATGGATGGATGGATGGATGGATGGATGGATGGATGGATGGATGGATAAGCAACACGGGGTCCATCCACACCGTGGAATATTACTCAGTTTTAGAAAGGAAGGAGATTCTGACACCTGGGACAACATGGATGGACCTGGAGGACGTCGTGCTCAGTGAAATAAGCCAGTCACAGGAGGACACATACTGTGGGACTTCACTCAGATGAGGTCCCAGGAGGAGTCACATTCACAGAGATAGGAAGCAGGTGGGTGAGTGCCAGGGGCTGGGGGAGGGGAGTGGGAGTGAGTGTTTCATGGGACAGGGTTTCAGTTTGGGACGATGGAAAGGTTCTAGAGACAGATGGTGGTGACGGCTGCAGAGTGATGTGAATGAGCTCAGTGCCCCTGAGCTGCACACTTGAAAATAATTATGGTGGTAAATCTTATGTTATGTATATTTTATCACATTTTTAAAAAGTCAAATTCCCTTGGCCAAGCAGCCTTCCACTGGGTCCCGGCTGGACACCACTTCCCTGGTTCTTCTCCTGGGCCCGGGTGGCGGGTGAGGGCTGAGGCTGTCACACACAGAACCAGAGCCTGGCCATGGTGAGAACCGGCACATCGGATTTTATTCAGGGCTGTTGCAAATAGCGGGGAAAGAGGCCCCAGTGCAGACCTGGCCTCAGCTCTGCGCACAACGCAGAAAGGTGGCGCTTTACGGCCAAGGAGCAGGGTGGGGCAGGGGATGGGAATTACCAAGAGGAAACACCTGGAGTAATGAGGATTCTGGCTAAAACGACTTGGCAGGATTCTTGCTGAAAGCAGGCCAAGGGGTCAGGCGTTGCCTGGGGGAGGGTGGGAGATGAAGACGCACTCAGATACCCAGGGTGAGGGGTTTCTCTGCGCTGACTTAGCAGGATTCTTGCTACAACTGGGCCCCAAGAGCATGGAAGCCAAGGCTGAGGCCTACCGGGCTTGGAGAAGCTGACTAAAGTGCAGTCAAGGGGAGTCTTTGTCAGCACAAAATCTTCAACAGAGGGTCCTTAGCTGCAAGGCAGGTCAGCCTAAACCTGACTGCCCGACCTCCAGGGAACTGGCCCATTGAAACAGGTGGCCTGCAGGCTGGGGGCTGACACTAGGCAGAAAGGCTGTTTCCTCTTGGTAACTCGTCCTCCAAACTCTCTCGTGCGGCCCCGGGGTCTTCAGCCGGCCTCCCAGAGCCTCACGGCTGGCGGTGTGGGGTCCTGTGGGGTCCAGGCCAGAACAGAGGCATTTTCTAGAATGAGAGCTGAGCTGTGGCCACTTGGAATGAAAGTGTGGGAAAGGCTGAGGGGTTCAGAGATCAAAGTTGGCTGCGCCCAGGGTCAGTGGTGTTCCGGTAATATTTAACAACCGGCTTTCTGATGAAACGTACACACACACACACACACACACACACACACACACACACGTCATGGTACATTTTACCGGCATAATGAATACATTGCACACAATTGACAAGTAATAATAAAATATACAGCACTCTTTACTGCACATTCCATATGGTCAGTTGATTCTCACACAGTGCTTTTGCTGACTTTTGCCAAATTGTTGTTATTTATCATGTTCAGCCAATGCTTGCAGTTGACGAATGAGCATAGTTCACGGTTGACAGGCCTGACTACATCAGCCTATCCACGCACTCGCTGTCTAACCCTAGACACACCACTTACTCCTTTCAAGCCTTGCTTTCCCATCTGCAAAACAGGTATAAGGGAAGAAGAAACCTTTTCCTCTGTCCTCTAAGGTGCAGTGGCTGGAGCCTACAAATTAAACTGATAAGACGGGTTAATAAGAGAAAAGGCTTATTATGTATGCACTTGGGGACTTCCCAGAAAAAAAGTGTAAATCCAGAGAGGTGGTTAGACCTGGGGATTCACAACCCGTTTTAACAAAGGGTGATAAAGTGTGGAGAAGTGACAAAGGAAAAGGGGGTCTGGGCTTCAAGGGGGGTTAAGTTTAGGAAGGTGACATGGTCAATAGTTATTTAGTAAGGTGTGTTTTGCAGACTCAAGCCCTCTCAGCTGATAAGAGTTTCTGTGGAGGGAGTCCGTTCTTCCTGGTATGAGAGAGGGGGACGCCTTTACAAATAGGAATTTCCTGTACAAGAGGGAGATGGTGCCCTGGTTTTGGGCAGGAAGAGGGAGGGCAGGAGCTCCTCCTGTGTTTGCTGCTGTTTCATTGCTTTAGCTCATAATAATCTGTATACCAAAGCGGCAGATTCTGGGGTGGCATGGTCTGGTCCCCTCCTCAGGGATAAGAGTCCCTTCCCCAGGGGGAGATGAGAAGACCCATGGGGACAGTGAACCACTGTGATCACTTAAGGCTGCTGGACTCATCCCGGGCTTAGGGGATGAGCTGGCCAAGCTACCTGGGACCAGCTCGGAGAAATTAGGGGGATTAGAACTGGTGTGGCCTCCGGGTAGCCCCCGAGTCTGGGTCCTGGGACCCTGGGCGGAGTGGAGCTGGTGCACTGAGCAGCACAGCCCCCCCCACGAGGGGACACATGGCGGCTCCTCACCCCATGATGGGCGCTGTGTGTGGCACTGTGTCGGTTAGGAGCTGGCCGCTGTGGCACAGAAACCCTACAGCATCAGCGACCGTGCACAGCACAGGTTTGCCTTTACCTCCCCCACACAGCAGCCCGGTGCAGGCAGAGCGGGGCAGGTCTTCTCCGCCTGGAGATTCAGGATTCCACCTCCTTCTGCTCCCCGGCTCCCCCCTCCTTAGGTTAGGGGTCCTTCACCCTTCTGGGGGGGCATGGGCACATTAGAAAGCCTGGTGAAGTCTGTGGAGCCCTTCTCAGAATCAGATTTTTAAACTGAATCAGGTGAAATATGTAGCATTACCAAGGAAAGAAATGGTGTTGAAATGTAGTTCATTTTCAGCATGGCAGTGTCTGCACTCCTGTTTGAAGGCATCGAAGAGCAGCAGTGGGTCTCATGGCTGCAGAGCCTTGGAGGGGTGAGGACTGCTGAAGTTCGTGTTTTCTGTCATCGCTCCATGGCGATACGGAGGCACCTGTGACTGTCATCGCTCCGTGGCGATACGGAGGCACCTGTGACTGTCGTCGCTCCATGGTGATATGAAGGTACCTGTGACTTCAGTTTGTGATGGAGCCACATGGACTGCTGATGGCCTGTGTTCGTAACTGAGGGGGGTCTCGGCTAGAGACCAGTGAACATAAACATGTAATAATTTATTTCCCACCCACATTCCTGGCCCCTAGGGTAAGCCTCCTGCCCCAGGCCCTCACCACCTTCTGTGCCTGTCAGCAGGAGGAAGTGTGGGAGAGAAACCTACTCTTTTTTATTTATTTATTTATTTATTTATTTAATTGTTATTACTATTAATAGTTACAGATGTACAAAACTATGCAATCGTTATCTTTTTCACCCCTTACAAAGTGACTACCCCCTCCCCCGCCACTGCCCCCACCCCAATATCATACATGTCTATTACAATTCCATTGACTCCATCCCCACACTATACTCCGCATCCCATGACTGTATATATGTGTTAAATTATAGTCAACATCTAATATTAATCAGTGGCAGCTTCAGATGTACAGTGCAGTGGCCAGGCCTCTACACCGTCCATGAAGTGGTCTCCCTAACAAGACATGAGTCCTTCTGATCCCCTAAGAAATATTTACAACATTATTGATTATATCCCCTAAACTGTCTCTTCTGTCTCTGCAGTAGTGTTGTAGTTATCAGTTTGTGTTGCCTCGTTCCTTCCCCTTCTCCCTCAGGCCCACCCCCGTCCCATGTAGCCCTCATCAGTTTTTCCTTTGTGTCTCTAAGACTATTTCTGTTTATTTTGCTCATTTATTCAGTTCTTTAGATTTCACATATATGTGAGATATATGGTATTTGTCTTTCTCTGACTGACTTATTTCACTTAACATAATAGTCTCTAGGTCCATCTATATCATTGCAAATGGTACGATTTCTTTCTTCTTTATTGCTGTGTAATACTCCATTGTGTAAATGTACCACAGTTTCTTAATCTAGTCATCTACCGATGGGCATTTAGGTTGTTTCCAAGTCTTGGCTATTGTAAATAGCGCTGCAATAAACATAGGGGTGCATCTATTTTTTTGAATTAGTGTCTTGGGTTTTTCAAGATAAATGCCTAAGAGTGGAATTGCTGGGTCAAAAGGTAGTTCCATTTCCAGTTTTTTGAGATACCTCCCTACTGACTTCCATAGTGGCTGCACCAATCTGCAATCCCACCAACAGTGCAGCAGGGTCCCCTTTTCCCCGCAGCCCCACCAGCACTTGTTGTTTGTTGATTTGTTGATGATAGCCATTCTGACCGGAGTGAGGTGGTATCTCATTGTGGTTTTTATTTGCATTTCCCTAATGACCGGTGAGGTTGAACATTTTTTCATATGCCTGTTGGCCATCTGTATGTCCTCTTTAGAGAAATGCCTCTTCATTTCCTCTGCCTATTTTTAAATTCGGAAACCCACTCTTAACAGCATTTGCCTGCAAAGGATACATGTCACCCCCACACGTGTTCTGATGGCAGTGATGACAGGATGACATGGCCACCCAAATGCAAGTTCTAGCTGCTACGGGTGACACCCCAGAGGCTGGCACAGAAGACACACCACCACAATTATTGGGGCCTTCCTCTCCTGCCTCTGTGGAGAGCCCACACATTTACTGAATACTTGACAACGTGTCAGGGATTTTCTCTCACTTCTGGCCACCATGGCAGTGAGGATAGCATTTAGACCTCAATCTATTTGCATGTCTTTCTTTCTCATTATTCACAGACTAGCTTTTGGCTTAATAACATTGTTATGGGTTGAATTGTGTCCTCCGAAAATTTAGGTTCAAGTCCTAACCCCAAGTAGCTGTGACTGTGACCTTATTTGGAAATAAGGTCTTTGCAGATGTAAATCAAGTTAAGATGGGGTCACTAGGGTGGGCTTGTGTCCAGGATGACCGGTGGTACCCAGCACATCCTGGCAGAGGGAGTGTCGGGCATCTGGAGGCTACTTAGGTGAGAGGAGGCTCAGGGTGGGTACAAGGTGGGGCGAGATAGAGTTTTTTCAGGTAGCTAAGAGCTGGGGCTGAGGCCAGAAGGTGAGAGAGAGGCTGGGGAGTGACAAGAACTGAGTCACTCCACAGGACTGGACATGGGGCACCCGGGTGGGACTGGGAGGGAGGCACTGGGCCATAGAGGTCACGAGAAGCCACTTCAGGGGGAACCTTGCAAGCTGAGGGAAACCAAGGTAAGCCAAGAACTTTACTGGAAATCAATAATTATCATGGTTGAACATCTTCCCATGTTTTGAATCACTGACAATTAAAGCCAATTATTGAAAACTGGTCATATCCTGAGCATTCACATTATCTATGTCTGGCCTAACCAAGGAGAGTGTAAGCTACTTAAGGGCTCCAACCTCTCCACCACCCTGGGCAGATCCTGGCCTCGGGCCAATGGACAAGATAGAAATCTCCCCCGGTGCCTTTCTTTGGGTTCCCCACTTATAGAGCCTGAGTCAAGAGCTTCAGGACAGAAGGTGAATTGAAAGTAGATTCTCTGGAATCAGGAGAGTAGGTCAATGGGAGTGGAATGGGGAAATGAGGAAATAATCAGTGAAGGAGTCATCGTTGAGCTACTTACCCCTCTGGTTGGTAGTTCTTCTGGAGACACTGAGGAATCTGGTACAATGCACTTTACAATGTCTCTCCAAAAAGGCAAGGTAGGTGTATTTATCCACCAACTCCTAATCTCCGTGATTTGAGGGTTATCCTGTGTTTGTGTGTGACATTCTATAACTTTGGAGGAAGGCCTATGGCAGAAACACAGGGAGTGGAGGGGGCATTGGCTCCTGAGGAGACCCCATCAGGGTGCATGGAACTGTCCACGAGACCAGTGCTGAAACCAGGTGGGCAGAGGAGGTGTGTGCTGCGGTCTCCCCTCTCCCCGCGACTGTTGAGATCTGTCTGTGCTTCGCACTACGTCCACTCAATCATGAACATTCAAGGTGCTGGCTCTTTGGACTCTAACAGAAGGCTCGAGCCAGAGGGATCTGCGAAACAGCTAGTTGTGCTCCTGCAGCTAGCTGGTCTCCTCTCCATCAGTCACTCCGGATTTCTCAGAGCCTGCGCGGGCTATGCTGATAACTAACACTGGTTATTGGTTGGAGGCAATGAGGAGAGGAGCAGGCGCTGAGAAGAGATGCGTCATCTTCTGGGGCATAATAACGTGAACGCTTGTCTTTTCATAGTCGCCAATTTAGAGCATGTTTCTTTCCTCTAGAGACAGGGGAGAAAGGTTCTTTTTCCAGCCTGGAAGGTTCCGAGGATAAGGCTCATCCCTTTTCCTCTTAGGCACATCCACTGGGTACATCCACCCAGATGTTTCCGTCCCTTGACTCAGAGTCCCTCTATGGGTCCTTGACACCATCCTTGGAGACCTGTCAAGGCAAGGCAGTCCGCCTCTTTTATGGTGTTCCCACTCAGGTTTAATTCCAGGCCTGATTTTCAGCACCATCTTCCCTCTGGCTGCAGGAGATGAGGGCCGCTTTAAATGTTGCCATGGAGGCATTCTGGCTTTGGCAGCATGTCCTGAGCTGATAATTGCTTGACCCGAACTTATTCTTCTCTTTCGTCAAATCTAAGGCAGTTAACAAAAGTTAGCAAACTCTCCCATTCTTATAACTACCATGGTTCCCATACACTTCAAGGGCTGATTACCGCATAAGCCAATGATTTCCTTCCACCTGTACCGCACCTGACATAAGCCAATGATTTCCTTCCACCTGTACCTCACCTGACATAAGCCAATGATTTCCTTCCACCTGTAGCTTACCTGACATAAGCCAATGATTTCCTTCCACCTGTAGCTTACCTGACATAAGCCAATGATTCCCTTCCACCTGTACCGCACCTGACACATTGCAGGTGAAAGTTTTCGTAGTGGTGGTGTTGCTGTCCACGCCAGAGATCACCATTGCTCTATTTATTACCCAGCAATGGGGTCTTCATTGCTGTCTTACAAGGGAGCAATACAGCTCCAGGATTCCACACCGAGGGTCAGCTTTCTAAGTGTGGTTTACATTTCCCAGAAGCAGAGCCTGAGGCAAGGATTTGGGTGCAGGTACTTTAGTGGCGATGTGATCCCAAGGATGAGCAGGGATAGTGGGAGTGGAACAGCGTGGGAGGAAAGTCAAATGACAGGGTTTGCTAAGGAACTGATTACTGCTGTGTTCATTGGGCTTTAGCCATGCTGGGGACCCTGTAAGTGTGGCCCCTCAGTGGTGCATTTTTGAAGGAAGGTACAGTGGCTGGGCCATTTAGCCACCGTCTCCCATACCCCATTTTTTCTGAGTTGCTCCTGGGATTGTCATCTTTCCCACACCTCTGGACTGTGACTATGCAAGGACAGAATGGCCTCCATCACTTGAGACAAAGCGCAGGTGCAAAAAAAGCAGAGCGGTGCCCTGTGCATGAATTCAAGTGGGCCGAGGGGCTAAGGTGTGGAATACTACTGGTGTCTACTACACCCAACACATGGGTTTCCATCCAGAGTGCTTCCAGAATGCTTGAACACCTCATCAATATGAAACCTTGCCTGCTGTACATCATGGAAATCCAATTTCCTTTACCTGTGCTCCAGGAAGGTATGGTTCTTCAGCCCAACCTCCTAAATCCCTACAGATTTACCTCAGTGGGGGCACACAGCACCTCGACTAGGAGAGCAGAGGGCAGCACACCAGCTGGGTACCTCTCTGAAACTTGTTTGTCAACTCTTGTTTGTTCAGGAAAAAAAATAGACAGCCAGCTGTTGCATCCGTGTGTGGAGAAAACTCACGTTGATTCCTGTTTTTGTATTTTGGTCAAGTAGCTGCTAGAGCCTCAGGGGGTGTCAGGCCAGAACTCTGTAATCTCTGGCTGCGATAAGTAGTGCCTGGCCCATTTTTCTCAGTTTGGGCTCCTGGAGACAAATGTCCGCTGTTTCATCAAAAACAGAGTGCTCCCCTGTGGGACGACTTAAACAGCTCACCTACGAAGGATATTGCTTTTTCTTCCACGTCTGGAGTCTGTCCTAGCTTTCCTTTCTGCCTGCAGCACCCTTGAGTTATAGGTCTCCCTGGCCATAAAAGAGACATAATGTTCACCTTTCCTGAATGAGGGGCCTAGGAGCCCTTGCTGAGGGCTGCAGGTGGCTCTCTAAAAAATGTGTTGTGGCTTTGACCTTGCCAGCTACAGTATCCTCATCTCAGAGGGAGGTGAGCCTCCCAGAAGTGGCAGGATGTGAAGACCATGCAGGCCGGCGTGGGGGTGGGAGGATGGGGGTGGGGGTGGGGTGGGGGGTGGTGGGAGGGTGGGGGTGGTGGGAGGGTGGGGGGGAAGCGAGGGAGCAGTGGCCCCGGGCTGTGACCTCCTGAGCACCACACTGGATGCATTAATAAGACGGTGGGTCACGGCTTCTCTGCTCGAGAGCCCCCAGGACGCCAGTGAGGGAAAATGAGGGGTTACAGGGTTTGTGGATGCAAATAAGTTTGACTTTTCTGAGAGCTCAGGGTCCAGGCTATGTCCCCAGTGGGCCGCGGGAAGGGAGTCTGTTCTCTTGAATCTCGGCGGCCCATTTGTCGATGGTGTGACCTTGAGCCATTTATTCGGTGTCTCTGAATCAAGGGCATAACACTCTTTACTTCAACAGGTTGTCATGGGGATTAAGGAGGTGACACAGGTGATGTGCTGGCCCTGCATGGGGCAGGCAACCGAATGCTCAGCGGAAGTTCGCGTCTTTGTCTTTCCTTGATTGTCGGCAGAAAGTCGAGCTCTGAGGCTCTGTTGCCTGGAGAGCACAAGGCTTTGGGAATGAGGAACCAACCATCGTCTGCTGGCCTCCGGGCTCTCTCTCTCTGAAGAGTGATAAAAAGGATGGCTTCCGATGCTGGAAGCCTCAGGAGCTACCTCTTTGATCTGTCAGCTTTAATAATTGTATTCTTATAGTAACCTCACTTTAGGCTTTTCGGTCCTGCAAGATTTCCTAATCCCCTTTCAAACAAAGATAAAAAAGGAGCCTGCTCTTGGCAGTGTCCCCCCTTCCCTGCTGGTCAGTACCCTGTGGAGATTTGGGTTGAAAGTCCTACTGACCGGCTCGGGAGAACTGAGCGTACTGAGTTGATGTAATCCAGTTGGAAACCTTGGTCACTAGCACCTGATTCCACCTCTGATCCATCTCTTCCTGAGTTTCGGAAATGCTTCTATGTGCCAAGCAGTTTTAAATGCCTTCTATGCACTGACCCACTTACCCCTCACAGTAACCTATAAAGTAGGTGATGGAGAGCTGAGGCACAGAGAGGCAAAGTGACTTGCCTGAGACAGCACAGGGGGCAAGTGGCAGAGCTGGGGTTTGGGGTCCAGAGTCTCTGCTCAGAACCACACTGCTGAAATACTGAGGACATAACCAGGTAAGCTCTCAGCCCCGCTGGAGGCCCAGAACAAGCCCCTTTACACAGAACATGCCTTCCACCCCAGTCCATGGGTTCACCCAGCAGTGCTGCTTGGGCAGTTGGTTGGGTTGATATTAGTTAGTTAGTTGGGTTGATGATACATTTCTGGGATCACGTTTCCCACAGCAAGAAGGGAGGAGCAAATACAGAGCAACCCACAACTTCTGATATCCTGGCAACATGGAGGTAAGTGATGGCTTTGATCAAAGCAGCGGTGGCCCAGGAGAGGCAGCAGAGAGCCTGAGGGCACCCAGCTCTGGGGAGAGCCTCCCTGCCACGGAGAGCAGAGAACAGGGCATATGCTTGTCGGGGTTTTTAAGGCGGGAAATAAAATGGCAAGTGACTTTCGTATGTTGCTGGGCATAACACAGCAGAGGGAGAATAAGTGACGACGCAGGAAAAGAGGAGAAAGCCTGACCGTGGGTCTGGGGGAGGGGCGCACAGGCGGAGGAGGGGCTGGTTGGAGAGAACCGTGAGTGGATCACCAGTGGTGACAAGACAGGAGGCAGGGAGAGCAGGCATCGAGGCAGGAAGGGGGTGGAAGCTTCTGGAACTTCCCTTTAGATGGCTTCAAGTATCACGTGAATGAGCATTGCAGGCAGCGGCCCCTCAGGAGACAGCATGCAAATGGCCTGGGGAGCTGAGCTCTCGGGAGTGTGGAGGGCTCACCTGAGGGTTATCATGGGCATGAGCTCCAGGTGAGAACAGGCTGCAGGTCTTCTCTCTCTGAACCTCTTGAGCTGGGACATGGATACCCAGGTCAGTCTCCTCTGGTCCTTTGAAGAAGAATCGTTGCTTGCAGGTCGGGCAGCCGCTACCTTGGGCCCTGCGCACAGGGTGTGCAGACAGACTGTCAGCAGAGAGAAAAATGTGGCAGTCATGCAGACCAAAGCTGGCTCTGTGCCCACATGAGGCGTTGAGTTTTGAGTTTTGCCCTGTACATCACTCATTTTCCCCCTTAAACCAGCTGGGGTGGGGGGGCTCATCATATTTGCAGCCAGACGAGTCTTGCAGTTGTCGCCGGTGCTCCTGATGGCGTGGGGACCCTTGGATGGTGGGGCTGACCATGGCAGCTTGTCCTGCAGGCTGTGTGGCCAACCCTGAGCTGGGGGATGGGCAGGGGGAGTTTCCTCAAGAAACTAAGAAGCAGTGGGACCTCCTGTTTCCTGATGGGAACCCAGCAGGAGGCCTTGGAGCTAAAGTGCAGATAAGCAAGTTGCATTTGCATGTTTCCCCAGTGTCCTGGGAGCTGGTTTGGGGACAGGGACACTCCTTAGAGGGTCCCCGGCCTTACACACAGGTGAGGATGATCTGTGGGGCTCTCTGGTGGTTCCCTTGGACACCCTGGAACAGACATCATCATAGCCACTTTCTCCTGCTTTACCTCCCGAATATTTGCATAATAATGATATAAAAAATGTTTTCAGGGCCAGCCGAGTGGCTCAGTCAGTTAAGAGTTGGCTTAGAACATGAGCTTTGAGCAACAGGGCCGCCGGTTCGATTCCCACATGGGCCAGTGAACGCTGCGCCCGAGCTGAGCTGTCACTGAGCTGCCAACAGGTGACAGGATGGCTCAGCTGGTGTAACAATAAGACTGCCTGTTAGATGGTGCTACACCCACCCGCAACTAAGACTGAACTCGGCACCTTGAGCTGAGCCACCGCCCGGATGGTTCAGTGGATAGAGCGTGTGCTCTTAACAACAAGGCTGCCGGGTTCGACTCCCGCCTGGGATGGTGGCTATGCCCTCCCACAACTAAGGCTGAACACAGCACCTTGAGCTTAGAGGCCACGAGCTGCTGACGGGAAGCCAGATGGCGAATGGCTCCTCCACAATGAAGATTGAAGAACAACAACTTGGCTGGTCCCCTCCCCCAATTCCCCAACACTGTTCCCTTCCCCAATTCCCCAGTGAAATCTTTAAAAAAAAAAAAAGTGTTTCCTTTGCCAGTAATCCACTCCCCGTTCATATGTTGAAGCGCTGACCCCCCCCCCCATCTCAGGATGGGACTGTACTTGGAGATAAGGTCTTTACGAAGAGATTAAGGTTAAAATGGGTTTTATGGGTGGGTCCACATGACCTGTGTCCTTGTAATAAGAGATCAGGACACAGACACACACATGACAACCATGTGAGGACACATGGGGAAGATGGCCGCACACCAAGGAGAGAGGCCTCGGGAGAGACCAGCCCTGCCGACACCTGGGCTCACCTCCAGCCTCCAGGACTGGCAGAGAAACGCCTGTGGTGGTTTGTGACTATGGCCCCAGCAAACTCCTGCATTGCCCAATGCGGGGATTAGGCAGCAAGCGTCAGTGGTGGTGATCCGGAGCTAACGGCGGGACAGCTGTCAGACCCGGCTTTGGAAAGAAAGTGGCCTCACGGGCACGCCTTGCCTTTTGCTTGGTCTCTCCCTGTTTCTTGTTTTGTTTTCCTTATTTTTTTTGTTGCTATTTTTGTTTGTTTGTTTGTTTGTTTTTGAGGGCAGTGTCCCTGGCCCTCATATGTGGGACTGAACCGGGCCGCTGGCTTCCCAAGCCAGCGCTTAGCCATTGCGCCACTCGGCCGGCCCTCTGTTGCTATTTTCGGATTGCTCTCCTAACCCTCGCCGAGGCTCAGGGCACTGATGGGGGTCAGGTGTGATCCTGTCTCCATCTCCACCTCTGCTCTGAGTGGCCCTCAGTGCCGCTTCTTGGGGTCCAGGAGAAGGGGAGCTGACCCCTCCAGGGCACAGTGCGTCCTATGACACGAGTCTCCAGGACTGCAGACTCCCAGTGTCCTGTCCGCAGCAAGCATGGACGGCGGGGCACACTCGGAGCTCGTTGCTCACCACGAGGCAGCCAGGGGCCTGCAGGACAGACTCAGGGAAGACAGGGGTCCCTGAACCCCGAACAAGAGAGGCGGAAGGAGCCGGAAGGAGAAGCAGCGCTGTGCGCCACGGGGGTCAGCTCCGCCTCGGACAGGAAAGGCCAGGGATAAAAGAGCAGGCACAGGGCTGAGCCCCGTTTTGTGAAAACGAAACAAAGCAGAACACACTGAGAGGACACGCTCCCCACATCACCGTGGTTACTATTGGGGTAGTTAGAGTGAGAGTGCAAGGCTGGGTGAGCGTCAGGGGTTTTAAAAGCAAATCTCTGGGCCGGCCGAGTGGCGCATTGGTTAAGCGCTGGTTTTGGGATGCCAGCGGCCCTGGTTCGGATCCCACATGAGGGCCAGTGACACTGCCCTCTACAGCTAACAACAGCTCCACCTGGAGCTGGGCTGTGCGAGCCCCGGCGATGATGTGGGCTGCAGCCCCTGCTGCAGTGGGCTGCCATAGGCTACGGTGAGTGGCCCGCAGCCAGCGTGAGCGGCCAATAGCCGCGGTGAGCGACCATCCAGAGGCTGGCGACCGATCTGCCTCATCCGGGAAGAGCGCAATGACGATACCAACATGGGCCAGTGAAGCAACGTCCTCCACAACTAGACTGAAGAACAAAAAGACAGCAACTTGTCTGTTCCCCGTCCCCGATTTCCCAAAGCTGTTCCCCTCCCCCAATTCCCCAATAAAATCTTTAAAAAACAGAAAAACAACCCCCCCCCCCCACAAATCTCTGTTTTTAAAATGACCTAAAATAAATACATGCTATTTTAGGAATAAGGATAAAATTAAACAACACAGCTAGTTTCTTTTGGGTAGAGAAAGTGGTGAAGGGACGAGCCTTTGGCATCTGCCGCTGGGCTCTTTGTCACAGACACCCATGGGGCTGGGACAGGGCACCCAGCCCCTGCTGAGAGTGCGGCTGAAAGAGCACCCTGTCCAGAGGAAGTCGTGTGCACTCAGTTCACCCTCCCCGCGGGACCCCGTTCTATTACTATTCTGGCTGGAAGCATTGCTCCAGAGGCGGGAACCTGTGTGGTCAGCTCGGGGATTAACTTTTCAATGAAACCCAAGGCCAAGTCCCAAGCTTGCTTGATAGGAAAGCGGGTCCTGCCTTCTCTCTTGGTAGTGGGTTTTTGGGGGTTGGGGGAGGGGGTGTCTGCAGGAAGAGATGCCAGGCCTGTGTTCTGGGGTCATCTCCACACTGCCTTCCTGCAGCCCTCTGGACTGTGGGTCAAGCACAGTTGAGAAAGATTACGTATATTGGTCCCCCAATCTGAGCCTCCAGGGAACTGAATTTGTGTGTGATTGGGGGAGAGGGTCATCTGACCGACGGGATGAACCCGGAAATCCCTAGTGTGAGGTGGGGATGCACCTGAGTGGACATGCCACAAGGTCAGGGATCGTGGTGTAACCCTGGAAGGCCGGCTAGGCCCTTCATGAGGAGAAGGGGACAGGGAAGGTCCCCAGTGTGAGCTTTGACTTTGAATGACTGTCATTTGTTCCCACCTGTGAAGTGGGCGCTCAGTGTGACACTTTTGTTGTTGAGTGGCGTGTCACCTTGTGCACACACAGGCCGCCTGCTTCCCGCTTCCCACTTCCCGTCCATCTGGCCTGGAGCAGCTGAGCGGCCAAGGGCCTCGTAAGGACAGTGAGGACCTGCTCTGCGAGACTTTTTATCAAAAACAAAACCCACAAACAACAAACCGAAACCTTGAAAGTGACGTCCCTTTCTTGTAGAATGCACCCAGGCATGTGTAAACTCCCTGTGTGACAGGGGGCCCGTCGGAGGCCCGGTCCCACCCAGAGCCTCCTTGTTTCCTCTAAAGACCCAAACAAACAAACAGGAGAGATGAGACGAGGCCTCGAAGTGAGCAGGTGCTGCAGCTCCTTTATGAGGAGACATCCGTCACTGTCACTGTCATTTTAACATCAGGGTCTGAGATGACTTCGGCTTGGAGTATTGAAGCCGCTTGTGCCAAAAGGAATCCCATGAGTTCCACACAGGCCCGAGTCGGGCAGGAGGTGATGCGGCTCTTCTGATGTCTTTGGATTGCATGTCAGTGAGGACCCAGCATGGCGCCCTTCCAGGGCCTCAGGGCAGAGCCAAGGCTGAGGGGGAAAAGCATCGGTGGCCCCGGGGCCCAGAGTCGCACTCGCTTTCCTACCAGGATCAGTGGGAGCAACGCATGGGCTTGAACGAATGGTGTGTTCATCTGCCCCCAGGTTGGTTTTTCCTTCTGACTCTAAAAATTTATTACCTGCATGAGGTTAAGCCATACAAACACATTGTAAAAAGCGGTTCTTTTCAGACCAGGAGGAAGTACAAAGCACTGAT
This sequence comes from Aselliscus stoliczkanus, assembly GCA_033961575.1. NCBI lineage: Eukaryota > Metazoa > Chordata > Mammalia > Chiroptera > Hipposideridae > Aselliscus > Aselliscus stoliczkanus. The sequence continues at coordinate 180,788,143 of CM066730.1, read as the reverse complement.
TAAATTTTTTAAAGATGCCTTTGCAGTATCATGTTTTATCCTGAAAAATTCACTCTTTGGCTCATAGAATGGGACGGGGCACAGGGAGCCCAGACACCCTGTGTTAGTTATTTGTGCTGCATAATAAATCACCCGACTTAGTGTCTTAAATCAAGACCCATCTGTTATCTCACTGTGTCCATGGGTCAGGGGTCTGGGCTGGGGCCTCTGCGAAGGGTCCCACAAGGTTGCCAGGGGGTGTCCCTTCGGGAGCGTGGGGTCTTCTTCTGAGCTCATCCATCGTTGGCAGAGTCCAGTTGCTGTGGCTGTAGGACTGAGCTCCCCCTTTCCTGTCCTCGCTGGCTGCTGGCCAGGGGCTGCTCTCAGCTCTGAGGCCACCGTTCCCAGCCACTTGGCACTAAAGGAACCCATGCACTGTCACCACGATTCAAGCCACCGGAAGTTAGAGCAAGGGGAAATGCTCCCAGGGCAGATGGTGGAGAAGGGGTGGAGGCAGAGCCCCTGGCTGCAGGCTGTGAGGCATGCGAGCGAGCTTCCTGGTGGCCAGAGCTAGGACAGTCCCGGGTCACGTCGCCCCAGTTTATCTGCTGCTCGACCATCCTCAGTGTGGTGCTTGTCATGAGCGTGGCCCCTCACGCAGGAAACCCTTATCAAGTCCATACTGCGTGGCTGGTGCAGGGCTGGGGCTGGGGCGACCCTCGGGTTTGTAATGGGATGGGAGAGCAGGTTCCGGCACCTTTCTAAGGTCTGTCCCAGGAGGATGTGGGTGATCCCAGCCCGATCCAGGGCTCATGTGGAACAGAGAAGGAGGCAGGAGGAAAGGATAGAAGGTCAAACGAAACAGTAACTATGGGAAGCCAGGTGCCACCAGTGCTGCCGTCAGCAGCCATTGCGGGCCCAGGTCTGAGTGTGAGCAGCACTGGGCTGGAGGCGGGGCCTGGAGGGGCCCTCACTCCTCAGTCAGCGAGCTCTGGGCGAGGCGGGTTCCTTGCAGCTAGTCCAGTCTCCATCATGGAGGCCCAGGCTTTCTGGTACCTCCAAGCCTCCCCTCGGAGAGCTTAGCTGACACTGGGTGGAAAGTTCCCTGTCTCTGTGCCATCAAGTCGGTTCCAGAGACATAAGGTGGTTGTAACCTCAGCGGAGTGTTTGACTCGCCGGCTGGATCAGCCTTGTGTTAAGGGAGGCTGGCAAAGACGCCCCCACCCAAGGGGTTCATTACCTTGGGTGAAGGATGGCGGGGGAGTGGTGAGGTAGGGAACGGGTTCTTTTTTTTTTTTTTTTTAAAGATTTTATTGGGGAATTGGGGGAGGGGAAGCGTTGGGGAATCGGGGAAGGGGAACAGACAAGTTGCTGTCCTTTTGTTCTTCAGTCTAGTTGCGGAGGACATTGCTTCACTGGCCCATGTTGGTATCGTCATTGCGCTCTTGCCGGGTGAGGCAGATCAGTTGCTAGCCTCTGGATGCCTGGCCGCTCACTGTGGCTCTTGGCAGCTCACACCAGCTGCCAGCCACTCACACTGGTTGCCGGCCATTCACTGTAGCCTATGGCAGCCCACTGCAGCCGAGGCTGCAGCCCACACCATCGCCTGCCATCTTAGCTATAGAGGCAACCAGGGGGAGCTGTTGTTCACCATCTTAGCTGTAGAGGGCAGTGTCACTGGCCCTCATATGTGGGAATCGAACTGGGGCCGCTGGCGTCCCAAGCCAGCTCTTAACCAACATGCCACTCGGCTAGACAGGGTAGGGGTTCTTCCTCTTTGCCCTGGGGCCAGGGTTCCTAGTGTCCATTCTGGTTTGGGGGAGCTTTTTATTAACAATATAGCTAATGATAATTTAACAACGATAATAAGGCACAGCGCAGAAGATGGAATGAAGGCTGTCATGCCCATGCACGTCTCTTGACCCACGGTGTCCGTCCCAGACAATGGCAAAGGCTAACCTGTTGGTCTGTGGCCAGGTCACGGCCGACCACGCTGCGCCATGGGGCTTCCCAGAGATTTTAATAACTGACTCCCGCCCAGCAAATGAAACAAGGACGGCTCTCCACCTGGCCTCAGATGCCAGCTGTACTGAAGAAAACATAGATGATATTTAGGTTAAAAAAACCCCGCAGCCCTGGTGTTTGCACCCCAGCCCAGGCTTTGCCTCACAAACCTGAAGCCAGGTTCTCAGCACGCAGTAGCTGGGGGTTGGGTTTTTTTTCCTGTGGGAGTCTCCAGGGAATTTTGGGGGTGGGAGTGATACTGTGGTGTTCCCAGCATTTGAAAATGCCATCTGAATACACAGAGCCTTGAGAATATAGACTTTTGTTTCCCTGTGGGACAATGGGACCCCCCCTGCCAGGCCACCCCGGGCCTCTGGGTGTGGGACCCTGAGCCCTGGCAGGAGTTTCCGGGGGGGGGGGAGTCGGGCTCCCCTTTTCACAGAGCCTGCCAGGGAGTTGTGCCTCCAGGACTCCAAGTGGGGCGGCTGGTCTGGGCGGGCTGGGCCTCCTGGGGCCGTTGGGCAGGGGTCCCTCGGCTGGGCCCTGCAATGGGCAGTTTCCATGCGCTGCCACCCCAGACCAGCCCTTCATTAGAGAGATCGTGAGCTAGTAGGTTTTAGAGTTCAGACTTGGACCCAGGGCCCTCTGTCCTTAGAGCCTGTCAGCACGGGTCAGAAGAGCAGGCAGGTGTGTTTTGGCTGGAGGAGGCCGTCTGGCTGACATTTGGCAGGGGCGCAGCCAGTGGGACTCGAGATGGGACAGGACCACGACGTCCCTGAGTGCCGGACAGAGGAGTTTCCGGGACAGTTTCTCTATCAGTGCCTTAAAAGAAAAATTCCTTTGCCCTTTAAAACAGAGTGCTTTTTCTTTTCGTACCAAATGTGTTGCTAGGTTCTGACTAAAGTTACGTGACTCCTGCTGCTGGGGTCCAGGAGGCATAGATGTTACGACTGTATCGACTTTTCAGAAATGTCAAGCTCTGCAGCGCCCGCTTTGCTCTATTTCTGCCGGCTCCCACTTCTGCGATTTCAGCGTGAAAAGGAGCCCTTCAGAAAATAGCACCTCTGTTTTCCACCGTGCAGACGGGGAAACCAAGACTGGGGGGCCCAGGAGAGAGCCCTGTGTTGGCAGGAGTCGGGGGCCTGCCCAGGGGCGGCTCCCCGCTCCGTTCCTGCTTAGTGGATAGCTGTTTAACATATTTTCCTCCAAAACTGAATAAATGGACCTTTACAGGAATTTAGTAGGGGAATAAACCACAGAAGAAAAAAAAATCAAACACTTAGAAAAATCATTTAATGTTTTTATTTACACCATACTTGCTGGTTTTGGATTACAGCTGTTACATAATTTATAGCCGCAAAACCAATTCCTAGTGCAAGGAGCTCTCAAGTTTGCAGGTCCCCGAGGCACCGGATTTATATTCTGTCCGACCACGGAGAGCATGAATGGCAGGAGGTGGCAGGGAGGGAGGGGCCCTTCCTGGAACCCGAGAAGCAAAGGCAGCTTGGAGAACCAAGAGGTCAACCTCCCTGTCTCGGGCAGCAGAGTGGTTTATAATGGGAGGACTGCAATTTATTTTGACACTGATCGTGTGTTATTCAGCTAGAGTAAAAATAAACCTTATTAGCCGAGAAAATAGATCTCCTTCTTCAGCCCATGCTATGCCACCTGCAACTTAATAGTGATGGTCAGCATAACGGAGAAGTGTGTGCAAACATCTCATCGGCACTTGGAGAATCAAATCCCCCTCACACGGAAGACATTTACAACCATGCAAACGTGTCTACATAATATGTGTAATGTCTCCCAGTACCGGAGCTGCAGTGCTGGGCAGATCCCGGTGGGGATCTGGGGCTCTGTGGGCTGAGACCTGGCCAGTGGGCTCACGGTTGGAGCTGGGGGGGCCTTTGTCGACTCTCCCACTCGTCCATTCATTCATTTCTCTACCCCAGTGCCAGGTACTTCTACGCATATCCTCCCCTACCACCCCCTCCCCCCGGGGGTCCTCACCACTCTGTAGAAACAAGTGTGATTGTTGTTTTTTTTAAAAAAGATTTTTTTTTTTCATTAAAATACAGCTAGCATACAATATTATGTTAGTGTCAGGTGTGCATCGCACAGCTATCCAACAGTGCCCACCTGGCACTACACAGAGTTGTTACCACATTACTGATTATATTCCTTATGCTAAAGAAGTGGTCACCAAGATAAGTCCAGCAACCATCTGACACCGGACCACGCTATCACAATATTATCGATCTTTCCCCCCCTTTTTTAAATTTTTCAACTAGAGTTGACATTCAATATTATTTTATATTAGTTTCAAGTGTACAGCCTAGTGGTTAGACATTTATGTAATTTATGAAGCGATCACCTGACTAGTACTGCCTGGTGCTATACAAAGTTTTTACCATATTATTGATTATATTCCCCATGACTGTTTTGTAACTACCAATTTGTGTTTCTTAATCCCTTCACCTTTTCACCTATGCCTAACCCCCTCCAATCTTAAAGAAGCCCCTCTAAGATTCCTTGTGATACTGATTTGGTGGTGGTGAACTCCTTCAGCTTTTTCTTGTCTGGGAAGCTCCTTATCTGGCCTTCAATTCTAAATGACAGCCTTGCTGGGTACAGTAATCTTGGTTGTAGGTCCTGCATTTTCATCACTTGGAATGTTTTATGTCAGTCCCTCCTGGCCTGCAAAATTTCTGTTGAGAAATCAGCTGACAGTCTTATTGGAGCTCCCTTGTAGATAACTAACTGCTTTTCTTTTGCTGCTTTTAGGATTCTCTCTTTGTCTTTAACCTTTGGCATTTTAATTATGATGTGTCTTGGTGTGGGCCTCTTTGGGTTCATCTTGTTTGGAACTCTGTGCGCTGCCTGGGCTTGTACGTCTATTTCCTTCACCAGGTTAGGGAGGCTTTCTGTCATTATTTCTTCAAGTAGGTTTTCAATTCCTTGTTCTCTCTCTTCTCCTTCTGGTACCCCTATAATGTGAATGTTGGTAAGCTTGATGTTGTCCCTGAGGCCCCTTAAACTTTCCTCAGTTTTTTGGCTCCTTTTTTCTTTTTGTTGTTCTGGTTGGGTGTTTTCTGCTACTTTATTTTCTGTGTTGCAGGTTGGACCCTCTGCTTCATCTAATTTACTGTTGATTCCCTGTAATACACATTTCATTTCCATTATTGTATTCTTTATTTCTGACTGGTTTCTTTTTATGTTTTCTATCTCCATTTTTATGTTTCCTATCTCATTGTTGAAGTTCTCACTGAGAATATTGAGCATCCTTATAACCAGTGTTTGGAACTGTGTCTGATAGATTGCTTGTCTCCATTTTGTTTAGTTCTTTTTCTGGAGCTTTGTTCTGTTCTTTTATTTAAGATATGTTTTTTTGTGTGTGTGTCCACATTTTGGCTGCCTTGCTGTGTTTGTATTAGGTAGGGCTGCTATGTCTCCTGATCTTAGTAGAGTGGCCTTATGTAGTAAGTGTGCTGTGGGGTTCAGTGGCGCAGTCTTTCTGGTCACCTGAGCCGCACGCTCCAGGTGTGTCCCTTGTGTGGGTTGTGTGTGCCCTCCTCTTGCAGTTGAGCCTTGGTTGATAACTGCACATCAGTGGGAGGGACTGACCCTCAGGCTCACTGGTTGTAAGGACTGGCCGTGACCACAGTGGAGGAGCTGTTGTGCAGGGGCTGACCCTACAGAGCAGGATCTGCCTCAGTGGGACTCTGGTGCCTGCCCAATCCGCCCCTTGGGTGTGTCGTACTTGGAGGCAGCAGGGTGATGCTCCAGCTTGTTTTGGAGCTGGCCACTGGGGGTGCCAGCCCCAGGACCACCTGGGAGGGGATCTGCTATAGGTCAAGTTCAGCCACAGCCCGTGCCCCACCCGGGGCTACCTGGCATAAGCCACAAAGAAATCCGCAGATGCACCCATGCCATACTTGATGTGCCTTGAGAGGCTAAGCTGCGAACCAAGGCTGGCTTCTGCTAGTGCTGGCTTAGGGTTGCTCAGCCAGAGGTACAGGACACACTCAAGCCAGATTCTGCTTGTCTGGGTTCCATGAACTTTTGAGAGACCCTAGGAAAGCCTGCAGCATGAGCTAAGGCAGGTGGCTTATACAAAAAAGCCACTGGAAGCGACCTGGGTGTGCCCTTCAATTGGGCGGGGCGGTGTCTCGAATCATCAGGGCATGGTGAACAACTGGCAGAGATTCAGATATAGCGGCCACCTGTGTCTGCACGCCGGTAAGAAAGAAACAATGGCCTCCCCCGGCTCCTCCATCCAGGAGAAAGCTGCTTCCCCAGCCCTGTCCCCAGCCAGATGTCCCTGCCGCCTCTCCAGCTGCTGCCCCAGCACTGGAGCTCAGAGCAAGTGATTCCTTTGGTGGGTAAGTCCGTGCACAGTCCCTTTAAGTGGAGCGCCTGGGACTCCAGGCTGCCCTGTCTCACTCAGTCACAATCTCCGCTGGTTTTCACAACCAGAAACTATGGGGACTTCTCTCTCTAGCACTGGAACCCTGGACTGGGGTGGGGCTGGGGCCTCTCGCTCCTCTGGGGGGATGGGGGGCACTCCACAGCCAAAATATCCCTCCTTACCTTTAATGGTCATAGGCAGATGTGGGACCAGCCCGTTCCTTGTCTCTGCCCCTCCTACCAGTCTGGAGGCGGCTTCTTCTGACTGTTTTTAGTTGAAAGGCTTCGTTTCAGTAAGATTTTAGGCGATTCTCAATGATGGCTATTTTGTAGTTTAGTTGTAATTTTGATGTGGCCGTGACAGAAGGGAAGCACAGCATTTATCTCTTCTGCCATCTTGGTATTCCCGAGTGTGATTGGTTTTAATTTTACAGATGACAGAGATGAGGCTTTAGGGATCTCTGAGCCTTGGGCACAAGAAACTATGACCCCCACCCCTATGCTAAAAATCAACTCTTCATCTTGCTGACCCGTGCAGTGGGTTGAACAGCGTTCCCCAACATTTATGTCTACTGGGAAACTCAGAGTGTGATCTTTCTTTTTTTTTTGAGGGCAGTGTCACTAGCCCTCACATGTGGGACCCGAACCGGGGCCACTGGCATCCCAAGCCAGCGCTCAACCACTGTGCCACTCGGCCGGCCCGAGTGTGATCGTTCTTGAAACGGGGTCCTTGCCGATGTCATCCACTTAAGACGCTTCCATGCTGGAGTAGGTGGGACCTAATGCAATGACTGGTGTTTGTCCCCCAGCTGAGCTACTTAGTGGAGCCTCTTAATGGCTCTGTTTCTCAGTAGACTCCTCACCAACACTAACATTACTACGAGGGGGGTGGGAGGGTTAAGTGAGTGAGTGCACGAGACCCACTCAGAACGTTACATTGCACTCGCCGAGCTTAGCTGGGTAACGCTGAGGCCCCGTGCCCTGGCTCCATCCTGGGGCGGTAATCATCGGCACTGTTCTGTGTTTTGTTTTGTTTTGACGCTAGGTGGTGTCCTTGTTGGTAGGGCCTCAGACCATCCACGCCACGCCACGCTTGCTGGCCCTCCCTCCTCTCCCGTCCTGAGCATATACCACTCCTGCCTGGGTCGCTCTCTGCCTGGCTTTCCCTACTGATCTTCCAGAGTGGGTTTGTCTGTCACCCTCTTGGGTCTCCCACAATCCCCCGTGCATACCCATCTCAGCCTGCCTCTGCCGGGGAGAGTGGCTGTGACCCAGAGACTAAGTGCTCCATAACATGGTACCTGGACACAGGGATGTGTGGCGAGCGTGTGTGTCTGCCTGGCTCTCGGCCTTGCTTGACTGACATGGTCAGGGAAGCAGATGCCTAGTGGATTCCTGTCTGTCCCTTGAGTATGAGGAAAAGATGCCCACTTAAAACCAGGGTGGACTGGGCCGGCCCAGTGGCGCGGTGGGTAAGCGCTGGCCTGGGACGCCAGCGGCCCCGGTTCGGGTCCCATATGTGAGGGCCAGTGACACCGCCCTCAAAAAAAACCCCAAAAAACAAACAAACAAAACCAGGATGGACGGCTGTTGCCATAAGAAGGGAGATGACTCAGGGCGCCTCCTGGGGTCTGGCTGACCCTCATGGAGATCCTGGGGGACAGCTGACCACCAGTGTGTAACCAACTCCCCCCCGTGCAACTTGTCAACAAGAAGCAAGTTTCTTAAAATGCAGAGCAGAGGAACAGGGTTCGTGAGCAGACACTAGAAAGGGCCCTGGGGTGGCTGCAGCCCCCTCGACCCCAGGGCGCCTCCAGAGACACGGAATGGCTCCTCTGTTCAGGCCAGCGTGGCCACCAGGATTCTGAATCCCCAGGCCTGCCAGGCACAGAGCCCACAGCTCTCCAGGGGCCACTTCTGGCTGGAGAGGCCTCTTGCTATAGGTGCAGCGGGCGTGGAGCTCCGAGGATGGCCGGGCCAAGCCATCCTACCACAGCCCAGAGGCGGCCTCTGCTGTCCTCACACCCATGTCAGAGGGGGCTGCCCAAGGCCATGCGCAGGGGCCGAGCTGGGGCTGGAGTCCTCGCTGTGCTCCAACTGCCTGGCTGGCTGGCCGTCCCCGAGGACCAGCTCCATGGAGCAAGGTGGTCTGAGCCAGCCAGCAAGATGCTGTACTTTGAACACAAGGGTTAGCGCAGCAAGCAAGAGGACCCCGGCTTCATGGAGCTTCTGCTGGGGGAAGAGGAAGGGAATAAACAGAGCATCTTTCATCGATTCTAAGCTAGTCAATGCTTGAGCATCTCTAGAATCAGGACGCTCCTTATCGCCGAAGGTCGCTCTCTATCCCCGTAGGACACTGTCCTCCCAGCTGCTGCTTCCAGAACCAAACAGCCTCAGCGTCTGCAGGTGGCTGTGGGCCTGGGGCGTGATGCTGGAGACACCATGCTTGCCCGCAGGTGGTCAGGGAGGTGGAGAGTCAGGCCAGGGAGCTGGTCGGCAAAGTTCCCTGAGTGGGAGCATGGGCCAAGTCCACCTCCCTGGGGCTCTGGCCTGGCGGTGACAGCGGCTTCCCCTCCTTCTGTGGGCTGTCCTGGGCTAGTGCGGGCCTCCATGGCTCGGAGCAGAAAACGGAGACGGAAGATCTGGACGTCGGCATGTGTGTTTTAAGAATATATTACCTGGTTTACTTTGCTTCTATCTTTCTTTTTGTGTGTGCACCAAAGTGGCAACCTATATAGACCCCGTCTAATTAAGCCCAGAAGATCTTCAATAAGTATAAAGTAAAAGTTATTAAGTGGTAGGGAAGCATTGTGTCAGTTTTATTGGCGGTGTTTTTTCTTTCTTAGTGGTAGATAAAGTACGGGAGGATTTTCACATCGACGGCGTCTTAAATTCAATGGAACATTCTAAGTAGAATATAATGCTTAAGTGTTGCTACTTGCCAGCACAATTAGAAGCACACTTCGTATTTTAATGCGTCTCATCCTTATGACAGCCTTACAAGGTCCGGGTGTGAAGAACGGATGCTAACCTGGGAGATTCCAGGGTGTGGGACAGAGGCTGCCATTGGGAGTCCAGTGGCCAGGGAGGCCCCAGTGAAAGGTCTGAGCAAAGACAGGGGGTGGTGAGGGGGCCACACCTGGCCCGGGAAGGAGCGTGGGCATCTCTTGGGTGCAGGGTCCCGGGTCACCGGATCACGGCAGTGGCTATGCCTCCAAAGCCCGGTGTTGGCTGGCATAAATGGAGCAAGTATTGTGAATCCGCAGTCCCATGTGAAGGGCTGCAGAGCAGGACACGTGACAGAGAGGAGGAGCCCACGCTGCTCACTGGTCGGCAGGGGACAGCAGAGCAGGTGGGCTTTTGGGTTCTGTCTTGACAATGCTTGTGATTTTGAGACAAATGGGAAAGGAGACGACCCCTTTCCTCCCTGGTCCCTTATTCTACCCATAGCCCTCTGGGCTCTTCTGGGCAGCGCCCCACCCTGCCAGCCTCCCTGGGGCGGGATGGGCCCACTGCACCATCCCTAGGCTCAGAAAGTTGCCTATAGGTCTCTGTTCTTCGGGTCCATCACCCTCATGGGGTAGACCGAGGCTGGACTCAGGGCTGGAGCCCTGAGCCCTGCTCGCAGCTCTGCCAGGTGGGGCCCACACGAGGCAGCGCCCCTGGTGTCTCCTCTGCAGAGGGGCCAGTTCCCCCAGAGTCTGCTCCGGGGTTATCGTGGCCTCTCCAGGGACACGTGTGCTGGACACCTGGCTTCGGCCCCTTTCCCCCATCACATCTGCTTCCGGTGAGAGCAGGCGGCCGAGTGGCAGGGACTGACACCTCGGACCACACGGTTCTGTTCTGAGGTTAGGCCTGGAGCAGAGCCAGGGGTAATGACTTGGTTGGGGACCAGCAGGCCAGGGTTGGGGTCGCCGCCCTGTCCCTGAAAACTCAGGATTTGTTTTTGTTTCAACCACCAAGAGGAAGTCAGGAGCTCCCGCTGCAGGGTTTTGGGGAGACCAGTGGGTGCTGCTCTGTAGCCTGCTGGAGGAGGCATGGGAAAACCATCCTTGTGGTTTCTTCCTCAGGGGGAGGGACACGGGGTCCCTGAGGTACATGGGTGTTTGAGCCGAATTAGAGCCAACCCCAGCGGCCTGAAAGGGCCTCCGGAGCCTGATGGTCTCTCTGGTGCCAGGAGGCAGTGAACGCCACCAGCTCCACCCCGGCCACGTGGAGGGCAGGCACAGCTCCCTGCTGTGGTCGGGGGAGGCAGGTCTGTGGCGGGGTGGGGGTGGCGGGCGGGTGGGCATGCGGGGCAGGCCATCATCTTAGTGCTCACGATCTTGCCGAGATGGACTTGAGATGGAGAGAAGCTTAAATATCTGAGCAGCAAGAGAGGGAACAGGAGGAGGGGTGGCATCTCCGGGCCGGCAGGGATCGTTGTCGCAGTGTGTGTCCCCCAGGCTCCATTTGGTGTCTGTCCCCCCAGATAACAAAACGTTCCTGTGTGGAGCATCACATGAGCTGAGACCCTCCAATCACTGCACTGTCCTCCCACCTGGGCCCCAGGTGTTGTCCCCATGATCACGAAACCCAACCATCAAGTGTGAGTCAGGCAGGGCCAGCTCAGAGCCGGCTCACCGGAGTGTGGGGAACACACCATTTCCAGCATCTGTGCGGGTTTTCATAGGATGCTTTGGTTAACGCCGACTTTTGTGCTTCAATACTTCTGCCACAGCTGCCCGGGAGGGGCCGGCATGTGTGCAGATCTCATGGTCTTATGTTAAACAGGCAAGGGAGGCCTTCTGCCTGTCCTCCTCTGGTCCTGCTGCCCGGGGCAGGGAGGCCCTTTGGATGGCCGGTGTGTGTGTGCCGCCAGCTTGAGAGGGGGTGGGCCGGCCAGGTGGGTGAGGTGAGGCTGTCCGTGACCAGAAAGTGATACACAGGGAGTCAGGACGCTGGGTGTCCTCGGGCAAGTTGCAGAACACCTGTGCGCCCAGTTACACTTCCTGTGTATTGAGAAACAGTACCACCTGCCCAGAGCACCCCAAAAGGGCATCATCACATGACTGAAATATGGGGCTGCGTAGGAAAGTGCTTCTATAGAGGATGGCACTGGGCAGCTGCAGATGGCCCGCTGTGTCCCGTGTCAGCTGTAAACCCACCAGGTGTCGAATCTCCGTCTGGGCCGACACAGGGCTACACTCCCACCTCCATCTCCAGAGAACTGTGAAAAACCTCACTCTGAGTCTCAGCTAATGAGCCCAGCAGCAGAGTTTTGGGGTGACGGATGCAGCTCCCTTCTGTCCGAAAGCCGAAGGCCCGCGGACGCCTGCAGCTTTCGGGTTGGCAGTTCCTGGTGTGGCTGCTGTGAGAGCCATGCCCGCCTCGGGCCACCGTGGTCTGTGGTCGGCCCTGAGCAGTCCATTCTTTGCCTGAAGGACACCGAGAGCCCTAGAGCTGACGGGGACTTGGACACCCTTTTACAGATGGGGACAGTGTCTCTGACAGCGTCACACAGCATACTGGTGGCACAAGAGCCCATCCTCCGGTCACCATGGGTCTCCTTACCGGTTGTGTGGCTGTGGACAAGCCGTTGGTCTCCCGCTCAGCTGTGAGATGGGAGGGTAATTATCCGTCTCAGCCAGCCTGCACATGGGTAGGTCTTCTAACCTACAGTGTGCACCTAGGGGTCACCTGGAGAGGTCATCCCGCCTCTATGTCATCTGTGTGGTTTCATCGCACAAGCCTGTCAAGGTTCCCACAGGAAACTCTTATTCAACAGTTGTCAGAAAGAGTGTCTTGAGGGTGTAGATGCAAAAATCCCGTGTCGTCATTTCTACTTGGCTGTCTTTCTGCCCGTTCGTGTTGGGTTTCTCAGGCGTGGTTTGGAAATCGTCTCCCCTCTGATACCTGGTGGAGGGTATCCCAGAAAGACAAGAGAAGGCAAATGCACCTCCTTCTCTGCCACTGCAGCAAGGGACGCTGTGTGTGCAGATGTCACTGTCCACACAGAGCCTGGACTCCAGTGTCCCTGTGCCCTGAGAAGCAACCTTTGTCTTCACGATAAGGCGTCTCAATGAGCCACGTGTCACCGTGGCAATAACGCTTAAACCTACGTCTTTGTTCTCCTGAAGGTATTAACTGTTTGTTATTTTTTCTTTATGGAACCAGAAGAAAATCATCAGCATGTTTTACTTTTCCCACAGGAATGAAGGAAAAAAAGAAAAAAACAAGGGAAAAGTCCCCCTACGATCCTGTTGGGTTTTAAAAAATTGAAGCGAAGCGTTCGAGAATCTAATTACATTTAAATGAACAACAACTCTATAAAGAAGATTGATTTATTCAATTGTCAGAGCTCATTTCATAGCTATTACATCTGGAGGTTGTGTGGGGACTCCCTGTCGCCGAAATCAGGTGGCCCACGCAGCAGTTGCACGGCGGGCTAGAGGCATTTCCACGGCCCCTGCGTCCCATCCTCGACCACACTCTAGGATATGGAATTTGGGAGATGCGACCACACGATGTTTTATCTTCTTAAATGAAGCCAAAGCTACCCGTATATGAATAAACAGTTGGTTTCCTGCAGCTCCCTCTGGGGCAGGAGGGGATGGGGGCGAAGACCTTTGATCCTTGCAGAGCCTGGGCTAGGCCCCTAGTCTGGACAGCTGGCCGACCTGGCCAGCCACACCCACCCTTCATCAGCCACCACCGTGTCTTTGCTGGCTGTCTTCTGACAAAGCCCAATAATCACTTTTTTAAAATAGACGATCATTCTCGAGGCACGCCACCCTCCCGAGAAGCGTGTATCTTTGGAGCACAGGACGCGATCTTGGCAAAGCCCGGTCTTCACTGAGTCACAGCATCCTGTCAAGCCTCTGACTTTTGCTTCAATCTTTATGAGAAACAGGGGCATGGAGTGCAGGCATGGCTCTTTTCCATGAAAATGTTATTGAGATCGTGTTTACTGTATCCCCTAGGGTTCCCAGCACCTACTACACAGATGCTCCCTGCGGGAACGTGCGTGGTCCCCCCTTTTGGATAAAAGGCCCCCACCTGCTCGTACCCCTCCTTCCAAGTGGTCTGCAGGGAGCCTGGAGCCACATCCAAGCTCAGCTGTAGAAACCAGTTTTGTGCTCCCCTCGTCCCTGGTTCTTACGTCTGTGGCACTGGTTCTCCTGGCTACTGACCCTCCATTTCAGTTGGTATTGTCGTCACTGGGAAGCACAGGGCATGGGGGCAAGACCTTGGATTTTAGAGTCAAATGGGCTGCGTTCAAATCCAGCTGTGTGGCCTTGGGGAGGGGCAGAGCCTCTCTGAGCCTAACGCCAATTTCCACATTTTATATCAAGTGAGCCCGTAGCAGGTCAGGAAGCCAGGAGCCTTGCTGGGATCCAAATAATCATTCGAGTTTCTCATAAAACTTTTGGGTAAACAAGCACACAGTAATTCATATTTGCCAAAGGGCACAGGAAAAAGGTAGCTTTATTGACTGTCTTACTATTTTTAATCTTCAGAGAAAAGACAGTGGGATTTTGGTTCCCCTGGGTGGGGACCTTTCCTTGGTATATTTTTAGAGATGGATCAATAGGGTCCCTACTCCTGGGAACTGGGGAGCCAACCCGCATGAATTATCAGACTTCCTGGGCCATGGAAGCCTCTATGATTCTGACTCCAATTCCTCTCTCTCTCTCTCTCTCTCTCTCTCTCTGTCTCCCACACCATTGAGCAATTCTCAGATACCAGGGTTCCTACAGTTCAACTCCACTCTCACACTATCTATCCGGGGCAGCTTAAGGCCCCAGAGGGTAAGGGCTCAGTCCCACTAGGCTGTCATCCACCCCCACGGTCAGATGCCACTCAAAACCCCAGGGTGTCACTTCTGACCAACCGGCTACAGATTGGAGGTTCCCGTGACCTCTTTCTTGGGTTTGATTAATTTGCGAAAGTGGCTCACAGAACTCAGAGATACGTATTACTTCCTAGGTCACCGGTTAATTGTAAGAGGACATAATTCAGGACCGGCCAGATGGAAGGAATGCACAGGGCCTGGTGTGGGGCGGGCGTGGAGCCTCCTGTCCCCTGACGGGGCTGCTCTCCCAGCACCTCCCTGTATTCATTCACTACCCAGGAGCCACCCAGACCCTGTCCTCTCCTGCGTTCATGGGGGCTCCATTACCAGGGATGACTGATTACGGCACTGGCCCTTGGGGAGAGTTCAGCCTGCAGCGCCCGCCCCTCCCAGGGTCCATGGTGGGACTCCGAGTTCCCACTGTCTAATCACAGGGATGGCTCCTCTGGCATCCAGCCCCTCATCCTTAGGTGATGTCCAAGGGTCACCTTGTTAACATAACAAAAGACGCCTTTATTGCTCTTATCACTTAGGAAATTCCCAGGGTTTTAGGAGCTCTGGGCCAGAAACTGGGATGAGGACCAAATATGTATTTCATATTATAAATCACAGTATCACAGCCTCTCTTGTGAAAAGCACCTTGGGAATTCATTTAGGGCAATACTTTTAACAAGTGATGAGAGCGTGGCCTCGTTTACTGTGGTCACTGCGTGAGGACAGCCTAGAGGAGGCTGCTGAGGGGCAGGCAGGACGGGGCAGACTGCGGGGAGCATCCGGACGGCTGGGCAGGCTTAGAATGCAGACTCCCAGGCCTCTCCCTGGAGGTGCTGGCTCAGCAGGGCCACTGGGGCCCAGGGAGCTGCCTGTCCTGCTGGCTCCCAGTTGGCTGGCGGAGTTTGGGGTGCTCTGGCCTGCTGAAGTCGGCACCTGGGAACCCCAGTTCCTTCCTGGGAGGGTTTGTCAGATGCTGGTGCCCTTCTCCCATGTAAACCACCAGGAACAAAGCACATTTCAAATATGATCACTTATTATCCCCTTTGGCTTAATTTTTTTCTTTTGGAAGCAACTTCGCGGTGGAGATGATAAAGCTGGGAAGAAATGCCTCCTAGAAGGGGCCGTGTTATTAAAACCCTCAGTTTAATTCAGATTGATAACAGCATTTAAGAGGCCAGCTCTCCCAGTGGTAATTGAGTTACACTCCCAGCAGCAGAGCCCCTCTACCCCCGTACCTGCCAGGGGGAGTGATTTATGCTGCGTTCCCAGGCCCAGCTCAGGCAGGCAGCTCTGGGGACCAGTGCTCTGAGCCACTTGGTTGTCCCCTGTACCCCTGGAGACCTCAGAGCTGGGGTGAAGCCTGGGAGGGGGCTCTTTCTTCTCTCCCCTGCTGCTGTCTAACCAACAAGGCAGGACAATCCTTCCAGAAACTTCTTTCCACAGGGGAGCTGGGCGGCTCCTGCATCATTCCTCTCCCAGAGCTCTTGGCTGCAGAGGTTTGTCACACTGACCAGCTTCTCTGGTGCATTCTGTCACGCACTGGGTATCTATTTAGATAGACTCTCCTCTCTGTCTGGACTCTTCTCTGTGTTGGCCTGTGCTCATCCATGCAGCGTCAGAGGGCGCATCGGCCCTCTAACTCCCGGCAGGTGGGGACTTTTGTCACAGAGCCCAGCACTTCCTCTCCCCTCCCCAAGCTCTGCATGCACCTTCCACGCAGCAGGGCAGGCACCTTGGTGATGGGCAGACAGGGAGCAGACCCAGGCAGTGCCTCTCAGAGGTTGGCAGACGTGGTATATTAAAAACTGGGATGCAAAGTACAGCGTAGGGAATAGAGCCAATAATATTATAATAACTATGTGTGGTGACAGATGGGGACTAGACTCATCAAGGGATCACTTCGTAAGCTATATAAATGTCTAACCAGTATGCTGTACCCCCGAAACTAACATCATATTGTATATCACCTGTAATTAGAAAAAATGTTAGCATTTAACAGGGCTTCAGTACTCTAGACCCAGTTTTAAATAAATCACACAGATTAACATTTTAATCCTTATGTGAATTCTATGATGTAGGGGGTTTTAGCATCACCATTTTCTTTTCTTTTTTTATTTTATTTTATTTTATTTTATTTTATTTTATTTTATTTTTAATTAGTTTCAGGTGTACAACACAGTGCAATAGTTACACATTTTACCCCTCAAAGTGACAACCCCCCACCCCCAATACACCACCCCACTCCCCCCCAGCATCACCATTTTCAAGTTAAGAAGAAAGACGCAAAACAGAATTTAAGAATAAAAAAAAATCACAAAGTATAAAAAAGAACATTATGCAATCATAGATAACTAAAGAAGAGCTATTCATCATACATATACGAGGTCAGACAATTAAGTTTGCAAACTCATCCTAGACAAAGTGCTACACCCCTCACTGCTGAATATCACTACGGTCACCTTCGAGGTACTCCCCTTGGGAAGCTATGCACCGACTCCAGCGTCTAGTCCACCCTTCAGAGCCATTTTGGAACTCTTTCTGGAATGGCCATCAGAGCTGTTGTCATATTACCCTTGATGTCCTGAATGTCGTCAAGATGTCTTCCTTTCACTATTTCCTTTATCTTCGGGTAAAGAAAGAAGTCATTGGGGACCAGATCAGGTGAGTAGGGAGGGTGCTCCAATACAGTTATTTGTTGACTGGCTAAAAACTCCCTCACAGACAGTGCTGTGTGAGCTGGTGCTTGTCCTGATGTAATAGCCAAGAAACCCCAGTTTTAGGGGGACTAAGTAATATAGGTCTGCATAACTGTTAGAAATGATCAAGGCAATTAACGAAGTGAAAGAATAAGTGATAGTAGAATTCTACGTGTCAAAATTGGTGGGAGGAAGCCAACGAAATTCTTAAGGAGACACTGATTCTAAATACATGCATCAGAAATAACAGATGTTGAGAATGGAAGAGCCAGGCACTGACGTGAACTGCTGGAAGAAGTGCAAGAGAGTGACCGACCCTGGCCCACCCCCGGAAAAGTAAGGAAAGCAGTAAACAGAGATAAAAACAGGAACAAACAGCATGGATCTGACCTACAGGGGCTGTGACCAAACCCAAAATCTGGTTTAAAAATGAACAAGCAAGACTTGTGGAAGGACCAATCAAGAAGAAGATTGACAAGTTGGGAATAAATAAGGTAAGAAATTCGTATTATGAGCAGACATAGTTTTCCAAGTTGGATGCTTAGATGGAATAGACAATTTCTTATAAAAAGTATAAAATACCCAAACAGGTGTAAGATAAAACAGACAACTTGAATAAATAGATGCGTGTAAAAAAAGTTAAATTGTAGCTTTTACCAAAAACCCCAAAAAACAAAAAATGAAAAAAATCCAACTAACCAAGCAAACTAAACCAAACAAACTTCCCTCCCCCCACAAATAAAGAAACCCCAAGTCCAGATGAGTTTGGGGGAGATTTCTACAATATTTTCTAGGAACAGTTAATTTCTGTTTTATACAAGATATTTGGGAAAGTAGAAAATGAGTGAAATTTGCCTGGCTTACTTTGTAAGGCGGATGTAACCTGGATTTCATAGTCAAATAAGAATGAAAAAAAAAATACAGGTACATTTTTTTTCTTTTTTTCTTTTTCTTTCTTTTTTTTTTTTTTTTTTGAGAGCAGTGTCACTGGCCCTCGTATGTGGGATCTGAACCGGGGCCGCTGGTGTCCCAGTCCAGTTCTTAACCACCGCGTACAGGCTCATTTTTTATATGAACAAATTTGCAGAAATGTTAAGTAAAATATGAGTTAAATGAATTAAGTAGTGCATTAAGAAAAACGACACAGGATGAATAGGATTTATCCAAGAACATCTGGAAAATCACTCACTGTGACTCACTGTAGAGATAGACTACTGGAGAAGGGCCATATCTGAATCTCAATCAGTGCAGAAAAGGCACTGATAAGGTCAGCATCTATTTAAGATAAGGTATGAAAACAAACAAACCAAAAAACACTGAATTCCTACCTAATGCCACATATGAAGCTGGACTCTGAGTGAGTTGAAGTCCTCACAGGAAAAGCAACAATTAAAGAAAAGGTAGCAGGAAACCTTTGTCGATTAGGAGCAGGGATGCCTCAAATAAAAATTCAAACCCACAAACCATGAGGCAACAAATCAATACATTTCATTATATCAGGGTTAGAGATTTTTTGTTCTGTGAAAATAATACGACAAAGTTAGTAAACAGCTGAGGAAATGAGAAAAGATATTTGCAATGTTAAAAACTGACAAGGGATTAAGACCTAGGAACCCCAGCCAATAAAAAAAAAAAAAACAGGACGGTAACCCCAGCGGAAAACAGGGCAAAGCATATGAACAATTGATAGAAAGGAAATCCAAAAAGCTGATAAGCATGAGAAGAGAAGCTCCAAGTCATTAGCAATCATACAAAGGCAGATCAGGACAAGACAGCATTTTACATCTGTCGGACTGTGAAAAGTGCACACAGCCACTGAACCCCATGTTGGCGGAATGTGGGCTGCAGGAATGCCCGCGATGGCTGATGGGGTGTTGACTCTGTAGCCAGCCATTCTTGCAGGCAACAGGGCGACTGCAGCCACAAACTCCACATGCACACACCTCAGGACTCAGCAGTTTCGCTCCTACACACACCCAGCCCAGGGACATTCTCACAGGACCCACACGAGACGACAGGTATGGCTGTTTGCTGGGGAATGTGTACGGTGGGAGAGCGTGGGGGGCAGCCTGGCGCCCACCCATTGCGGGGGAGAAGACACAGGTGATATTGGGCAGGTGCATACTGTGGAGGGCTGTGCTGGAAATGGAAGCCGCAGACTAGATATGTACGTGGCAACACGGATGGGACTTAAGAACCTGGTGATTAGAGAAAAAGGCAGTATGGGACAGAATGAGATCGACAACCCATATACAGATTTTGTAAGAACACCAACATACAGAAGGAACTAAACGGTGATCCAAACGAAAGTGTTGTCTCTGGGGGGAGGGGAAATGCAATCAGGGTGTGGGAATTAGAGGGAATACATGCCCAGATAATACAAAGAGTTGGGAGCCTTGCATAGACGGGTGGTGAAAATACACTGCCAGTGAAAGCAGGAACTCCACTCTCTGTATCTGGGGTCTGTTTATTTGTCCGGGATGTCGAGCAAAGATATGGACCCAGCAAAATGACGGCAGCAGCCACAGCCTTGACCATGGTGCTATGACGCCTCTTGGACGGGACAGAGACCAGCGAGGTCTCAGCTCCAAGCTCGATTTGTGGGCTTCAGTGAGTCCCTTTAAGACTTGTGCATCAAACAGCCGCTGGTTAAAAAGCATGCCTTCCTTTGTGCACACCTACACACACACACACACACGCACACCCACACACACATACACACACACGCGTGCACATGCACACCTACGCACACACACGCACACCCACACACACCTACACACACACGCACACACCCCGGCAGGATTCAGTGATCTTGCTCTGATTCTGTACGGAGATGAGATAACCTTGACAAATTCTTTTATTAAGTTTAGTTATCTTTGATCAAGCACAACAAAACCCAAGACGATGAATGATTAAAATGGGGCTTGCCTCCCATGGGTTAGGACTGTGGTTACACAGTCGAGGTGCACCCCATGCGGGGTTCTGCCACAAGTTAAATGTGGAAGTGCCACGAGTTATTATTTTCCTTTCAAAGGATAGCAATTCCTCACCGCGCCTGCAGCAGTATCTGTCATCTCTGCTTCCTGCCAAGGTTTCAGTTCCCAGGGAGTCACGGGCTCATTCATGCACGCGAAGTATCAAAAAGCCATCTCCGTAAGGATGCATTTCTGGACTAGGTCTCTTGTGTTGGCCTTGGGCTGAGCGTCTGTGGGGTGGCCTGAAAGAGGGGCCTGGAACTAGGGGTGTGGGAAGGTGCCACTTCTGTGCTCTTTTCCTGTTGCAATGACCACCTCTGGCTCAGGGGACGCTCCGTGAGTCAGCAGGAGCCGGAGTGGGACACCCACACGTTTCAGGGATGGCCAGCAGTGTCCGTTCCAGGGGGTCCATGATGCCTCTTTGAGCTGAGAAGAAAGCCAGAGGCAGGAAGAACCTGAGACACCCTCATGTGGGGTGTCAGGCCAAGCGTGGAATGGGCCAGCCGGAGCCATGGCCTGTGTGACAGTCTTGGGGGCACAGCCAACAGAGCCTAACATTCTGCTGCCCGCCCCTGAGTGTGGTCCTTCCTCCTGACCAGGCCGCCTCCGCAGCCTCCCACTGCCCCGCTCGCGCCACCCTCCTGCGAACTGGCCTGCCCCTGCCGGCCCCCAGCGCCCGCACTCCGCTCGGCCAGCGGCGGCTCCCCACGCCTCCTGGTACCTGTCAGGACCCGGCCCCTCTCTCCCTCTTTCTTTCCCCCCCAGACTCCTCCCCTTGGCCCCTCAGCCTAACGGACTCAACCTCCCGCGTAGCTGTCCCCCGGTGAGTCTGGCTAAACCCTACAGTAGCTGTTGTTTTTATTTTTTATTTTTTATTGGGGAAGTCCTAGCTTTCCAGACCTGACGTTTCCATCCCCGGGGCTGCATAAGCATCTCTATGCTGACAGCTCCTAAGTGACAGCTGGTCTCAGATGGCCACTCCTTGGAGAGCCAATCTCCGGCACTGGGGTGCTGGTCTGGCCTCTCCCCTGGGAGGTTCGTAAGGACCCCACACTCACCGAACTTTGGTCCCGTTAACCTGCTCCTCCCTGAGGCCCCATCTGGGTAAGCGGCCCCTCCATCCCCTCAGCAGCTCAGGCCAAGGCTGCAGCAGGCACCTGGGCTCCTCGCCATTGACCGTCTGGGTTCAGCCCTGGTCAGAAAGGGGACGTGGCCGGCCTGCCCTGCCCTGCCCCGGGCTGCTGCCTCGGCCACAGAGACACTCGTCCGCCTGTCTGGGTCTGCCGTCCTCTCCCCAGACCACCTCCACCCAGCTCCCCCTGTAAACTCCTGATGGCCTCCTGCCTGCCCCTCGTGCCACAGTGACCACTGGCGGAAGGAACTCAGACGGAGTCACGTGTCTGTGTGGAGCCCTTTGCGGCTTCCGGCCTGGGAGTCCTGAGGGCGTGCCTCCTCCCCGCCCCCTCCCTGCCCCCACCCTTCCACAGCCAGGCACCCCGCTGTTGTCCCCACAGTAGCCCTGCCTGCCCAGGCTCCTCCCTCCCCATCAGGTTCAGGCCCCTGTCACCTTCTCACAGAGGACCCCTGAGCACCCGATCGAAAAGGTCCCTTCCCTCCACTCATTTCTTACTGTGGCTCCTGGGAGGTTCCTTTTTTAATACTTTCAGGTCTGTGCTTATTCTGTGTTAACTGTTCAGCTGATATCTGCTGTCTCCTTCATGAGACTGTGAGCCTGTCAGTGCAGAGCCCCTGCCAGGTGGGCTGGCCTGCTCAGTGCCCAGGGCCCAGCCCTGCAGGCCGCAGACTTCAGTGCAGCGGACCAGGTGGGCCAGGCCTCTGTGCCCAGGAGTGCATGGGAGATGCGCAGATGTCTAATGACTGGGACAGAGGCCGCTGCCACTTGACCCTGCGGCCACTAGCCAGGGTGGGGTGTGACTTGTGGGTTCAGGCTCCTTGCTTACTCTTGGTGTCCTTGTCACAGAGGGTCTACCCTCCCGCTGAGCACCCTGAGGGCAGGGACTCTGGCCTCGGGCAGGACATCAGCTGACCTCTGCCTGGGAGCGAGGGGGTCAGGAGACGGGGGCTCGGATGCCCACCCGAGGCCTGGGAGTCCCCCAGGGTGGCAGATCACCCTCGTTCCCAGCTTTGGCCACGCTCCAGCTTCCGAAGGCTGCTGGTCCCTGTAGACACGTTGGGGTCCTCCTGGGAGCCCAGCTTTGTTCCCTCAGGGGCACCTCCATGCAGCTTGGGCGCGTAGGACTCAGTGCAGGGGCTGGAGACGGTGAGACAGCAGAATTGTGCCCTGTCCTAGAGGCAGGAGGGAAAAATGCCAGGACAAGTGTCCTGCTCAGCCTCAGGGCAGCTCAGAAGCCCGAGGGAAGCTCCAGTGTAGGCAGAGGCTGCCGGAGGCTTATAAGCCGTGTGGGCCCAGGGGTGCCCGGGGCTGCCGTGCCTCCCCACGCGAACTCGCAGAAAATCCACGCAGGCTTTGTTCTGCTGAGAAGACAGGTGCCACCACTTATCTGAGATAGCCTGTCGTTTCTGGTTCTGATCTCTGCCTGTGTTGGGGTGGAATGTGCAGGACTCTGCTTTGGGCTGGAAAGGTCTCGCTTTCTTCATCCAAAGCTACCCTTTGTGCTTCTGGAATTTGGGTCAGGTCTGCTCTCACGTGGCTCCATGTGCTCGGGCAGCTTCCTCTAAGGCTGGCTGGGGCCCTCGTTATGGCAACGAGAGCCTGGGGTGCTGAGGGGGGCCCTGGGGAGCCTGCTGGAAGAAAGGAGGCTGAGGAGAATTTGGCCCTTAGGATGCGGAGAGACCGAAAGGAGATGGGAGGAAATGAAAAGGCCCCCACAGGCCTCATCGGGAAGCAAGGAGACGGAAAGGCACTTTGGAGAGAGTACGCTTGGGCTTCGAATGGCAGCCGGTGCTGGAAACGTCCTCCAGCAGGAAAAGGGGGCCCTCAGCCCGCACTGTCCCGGCCCCGGTCCTGGGTCTGAGAGCCTCGCTCGCTCCCAGCTCCTGGCCTCCAGGGTCCCGTGTGGGCTCCAGTGCCCACCTATCGCTGTGCCCTGCAGCCCCTGCGCCCGGGCAGGCACAGTGGGGGCGGTCAGAAGCCCCTCCTGGCACGCGCCACATGCAGCTTGAAATGCTGATGCTCCAATGACCAGAGTTTCTTTTGGCATCTCGGATTAATTTCATTATATTTGGATCATGATGGATTTTAGCAGAGATCACAGCAAACCTTTGCCAACCTCAGGCAGTTTAATAACCGGAACCCTTGATTAAAAATGTTAATAGTCTGGAATGAGAGGCTGTGCCAGGCCGGGGACGCACGTTTTTCTGCCTGGGACAAGAAACCTGTTTTCTTACCTTTCCCCCCAAGGAAGCAAAAACCAAAAAGCAAAAACTGAAACTCTGTAAAACAAGGCTTCCTTAGAAAATTACTGAGTTCCCACATCGTGGCTTTCCTGTAGGAGCTCTCGTCAGGACGCATGCTCCCATCCTGGGGGGAGAGGCCAGAGGAGTGGGGGCTGGCTGCCGGCCCAGGGGCCCAGGCCTCATCCTTGCCTTGGCTTCCTGGGGCTGCTGTGGGAAGTACCACAAACCGGGTGGCCTAAAGCAGCAGCAATTGGGGAGCTCATGGTGGTGGTGGACTCGAGGGAGAGGGTTCTGGAAGCAAGGGCACCAGGTGGCAGGCCGGGTGGTGGTCCCGAACCCCCTGCACCCCCCACCTGGACCACAGCCTGCTTCTCTCCTATGCCAGGCTCCCAGCTCAGGGGCATGGGGGCATGTCCATCAGAAATTAACGAAAAATCTCCAGTTATTATTCCTGGTGGAGCCAGCTTTTCCTGGGCGCCCCTTCCCCCAGCTGTCTCCCGGACCCCGCCACAGAGTCTCTATTGCTGCTGGAGCATTTAGTCATGCCTGCCGTGCCCTGGGAGAATGGCACACCTTTTAGTGCCCATGGAGAAAGCAGACCGTCACATTCGTGTTTGTTATTACAACACACATATATTCCACAAATCTCAGATCTGGGGAGAGATGGAAATGTTTTAGCTGAGTTTCAAAAACGAAAAAACCCCCAAGTCCAGCAAATGGGTTCAGGGACCCAGGGAACTGAAATCGCCCTCAGCCCTTGTCGGGAAATCATTTTCCTGCGAGGGCACGAAGCCGCTCACTGCCCTTTATTATGTTGCCTCAGCAAGATGGGCTTGGGCGAGGCGAAAGTAAAGACAGGAGTTTAATCAAACTTGAGCTTGGCCTTGGGAATACTTCCGAAGCTGGTGGGAAGGAATAGCTGCTGGCCACTAACTTCCCCAGGACCCGTCCAGCCCCTGCGGACAGTGGGGGTGAGGGGAGGCAGAGCACAGCCACGGTTCCTTCTAGTGTTCTGCCTCCCTCCTGCATTTACGCCCCAGGGGCCCCCCCAAAGGGGGGATGCTCCGAGAACCCCACCCTCATACCCACCCTTCCAGGGGCGCCCAAGGGTGTGGCAGCTGAGCTTGAGGAACAGTCGCTTAGGGTATTAACGGAGCTGGAGCCCTGTCCTGGGCCACAGGCCCTCCCAGGCCCCGCCCCCGCAGGGCCCCCCACAGTGTGCTGGAGAGCCAGCCTGAGACTTGGGCGGTCAGTGTTTGTTGTTCTGCTCCCTCGGGCCCCAGCAGCCCGTCCTGGTGCAGCCCTTGCCATGGCCTGGCCTGAAATCTCTCCTTGTCAACCTGGCCAAGGTGGAAGGCCACGTCACCCTCCCACGCCAGGGACAAGAGCTGATTCTCACTCTCTCGTGTCTCCGCTACCACAGCGGCCCAGGACAGCCAACCTTGCAGGTTCCAACTAGGCAAGCCCCTCGGGCCCCTCCGAGCCAGCCTGTGAGTCAGCTGAAGGAGAGCTGCCCCCGAGGGATCCCAGGTGCCACTCGGGGCACTGCGTGTCCTCCTCTGGGCCAGCCCCTTACTGACGCCCAAAAGAGAAGCGTGAGGAGGGAAGAAAATGGGTCCTACATGTTGGAGGTGGGGGTTTTCCTGGAGGAGAGAAAATATATTTTTTTTGTTGCTTAATTCATCGCTCCTTTTATAATAAATTATCTAAAAATTAACATATTGTAAAATTTTCTTAATTCGTATATCCAGCCCCACACAGTGGAGGCCTGGCCCATGTCACAGATCTAAGCCTAAGTCAGCCCGCACTTATGGGAAACACCTGCTGAGGAGACTAACCTACACCTGCCACGTCCTCCAGCTGGGCTTAGGCGGCTCCCCTGGCCGAGCGGACAGGACCTGCTGCCTCATGAGACGTCCCCGGCTTTCCAGCCCATCTGTTTGCACGTTGCTCCTTCTAATGCACCACTAAACCCACTCTCCCCCGAATCCTGGGAAGAGCACCTCATTGACTGTGGAGCACGGCACCCCCATGCCTGGGTTGTCTCCTTTGAATAAAGGACATCAAACTTGTCACTCAATTGTTTCAGTCTTGTCATCTGATGCTACTTCCCGGTAAACCATTCCAGGAATGTTTCAGATGATGGATTCATGTCACCGCCACCCTGGTTAGGACAGAGATGGGCTGCGGCATTCCACGCGCTGCCCCAAGCCGCCCTCACGCCCCCTCACGCCCCTTCCCCAGCCCTGGAAATCAGGACCTGCTCTCCAGCCGGTTTCTATTTGGGAGATTATCGTGTGCATGGAATCGAGTGGTACGTGGCCTTAGAGATTGGCTTGTTCCTCTGAGAAAACGCCTTTGCGATCCACCCAAGCGCTTGGTGTATCAGGAGCGCATCCCTTTTCTTGCCGAATAGCGTCCCATTGTGTGGATGGCCCCGTGTCTCCATTCACCCGATGAAGGGCAGCTGGGTTGTTTCTAGCTTTTTGATGATTTTGAGTAGGGCTGCTTGAAATACACCTGTATAAGTCTTTGTGTGCACCTAAATCTTTACTTCTCCAGGATAAATGCCCAGGAGAGGGACAGCTGGATCCTGTGATAAGTCATGTTCACCTGTGTTTCCTGAGGGACTGAACTGTTTTGCATTTTAATGAGCAATGTATGCCAGTTGCTCCCTATCCTTGTCACCACTTGCTATTGTCACTCATTTTGTTTTAGCCATTCTAATAGGCAGGTAGCGATATCTCATTGTGGTTTTAATTTGCATTTTCTTAATGGCTGGTGATGTTGAACCTCTTTCCAGCCCTGGGCTTCCCTTCCCCTGATCTCACCCAGGGCCGAGCTGGGCTGTGTGCTCCCACAGATTGGTGATTCCCACAAACAGCGCTGTGGGTTGAGCTGCGTCCACCCAAAAGACATGTTCACATCCTAATCCTGGTACCTGGTGATGGGACCTTATTTGGAAACAGGATCTTTGCAGATGGAATCAGGTGAAGATGAGGTCATACTGGGTTAGGGTGGGCCTAAATCCAGTGGCCGCTGTCCTTAAAAGAAGAGGGGGATTTGGAAGCCAAGGAACGCTAAGGTTTCCCAGAGGCTGGGAGAGCCCTCAGGGATTGCCTGTCAGGGCCCTCAGAAGGAAACACCCTGGAGGCACCTTGAGGTCGGACTCCCGCCTCTCTTGGGGAGAGAGAGGAATCCCTGTTTTCTTAAGACACATGGTCCGTGGTGCTTGGTTTCAGCAGCCCAGGACACTAACGTAGGCAGGGCTCAGTGCCTGGCTGGGTGTGTCTATAGCCAGACAAGAGAGGGCAGAGCAGGTGGAGGTGCAGGCCTGATGTCCTCTGTCCCAGACCAAGGAGGACAGTGGACACTGGCCAAGGACGCCCACGCCAACCCCTACAGTGTCTGAATCATTTCCGCCCTGGCACGGAGCAGCCAGTCCCGAAGAGACACTGTCCCCACAGGTTCCGGTCTCCACAGCAATGGGTCAGCTGGCTGTGGGAACAGCCACATTCCTCTGAATTGGGCCAGCTGCTTCTCAGCAGGGACCATGGCATTTCCTGTGGCTCAGCTGGGGGCAGTGGGCTTTCCTGTGGCAGGGCCCTTCTCCAGAACATTCCTGGGAGGCTTGGGTGGATTCCGGTGGTTTTCCTGTTTATACCACCCACAGTTGCTGTGTTTCCTATGTGACAGGTCAGCCAGGGGGCCACCAGCACCCTCCCCCTAAAAGTGGGCTGAGATCCTGCCTGCCAGCAGCTCCATCCTTCCCGCAGACCCCCCTTGGGACACGGCTGGGTCCCTTGGTTTAATGACACCGGGTGCAGCACAGTGCTGGGAAGGGGAGCCTTCCGGGCCTCAGTTTCTACCCCCAGGGTTGCTGGGAGGGTGAGATGAGAAATGGGTGGGGGAGGGTTTGGAGGAGTAGCCAAAATTAGGAATGGCGTTACTGCTGCCATCCCGGGAGGCCACAGTCGGCCTGGGGGCCCTTACTGCCGGGCCCCCTCTAACACCACCGTGCCCTGGTCCTGCGCAGACTGGCCAGGGGTCACCTGTGTTTCGTTCTCCGTGGGCCCAGCCAGGCCGCCACCCTGGGGGCTGTTGCGTGCCGGCCCACTGGCCTCTGCCCTGGCTCCCGGGCCTGAGCCGTGCAGCAGAGAGAAGCAGCCTTGTCAGCCTGGAGGTCACTGCAGGGGTCAGGGACAATCTGGGGACCACCTGTGGCTTTAGGGTCAAGGAAGCAGGGGTGCTCCCATAACGCAAACCTGGCCCCCAGCCTCCAGAGGCCTCCCCGGCCGATTCACCCTGAGTCAGACTCCTCAGGTCCCAGGTGTACATGTGGGAGCAGGGGCCAGCCTGCCCATGGGAAGGCCTCTCCGGTGGATGGACCTTGGTGGGGAAGGTCTCTCGCCCATTAGCTGCAGGCTCTAGATTCTACATTTGATGGCAAAGCCGGGGTCCTGGGGTGGGTGACCTCAGTGAGGCAGCTGAGCAAGTGTATGGATGTGAAAATTAACTAGACCCCCTTCTGTATGGAGGTGCCTGTGCACCCCTGTCCCCAAAGAGCAGGGCAGAGGGTGCCTTTACCCTCCGGGTCTGGGCCAAATGCCCCTTCTCTCTGGCCCATCCCATGTTCGTTAGTTTTTCTCTCTGCCCACTGCTGCTCCGTCTGGGACACAGTGAGAACCAGACTCTGTCCTAGGCCAGAGGGACTGGACAACTCACTGTCCTGGGGGCACTTAACCCACGTGTTTCAGTCTGTGTCAACTTGCTCTGCGGTAGCCCAAAACAGCCCCCAATCCTGGGGGTTTAACACAGCTAAAGTTTTCTCCTCATTCACCTTAGTTTCCCTAGAGCTGCTCTCCTGCACTGAGTGACTCGGGGGCCAGGCCTTTTCTATTCCTGGTTCATCTCAACACGAGGACGCCACAGCTGCGGATATCAGGGGAAGAGACATCTGGAAGGTTGCATGCCAGCTTTTAAATGCTTCATCCTAGAAGTGACTTCTGCCCACAGTCCACTGGCTAGAATAGTTACATGGGCTGTTACTGCAGGGTCCTGAGAAACGTAGGGGCACACGGTCATTGGTGAGAAGGAGATGTCTTGGCCACACAGGGGTGAGGGAGGCGCCCTTGGCCTGGATTTTGAGTGGAAGGCATGGCGCTAGTTGTGGAGCTGAATGTGGGGATTGGCAGGCCCAGGTTAACAATGAATGGTCTGTGCCATCTGACCTCTGGCCCTTACAGAGTGTATCCTGCCCCCATCTTTGCAAACCCTTTCAACA
The DNA here is from genome assembly GCA_033961575.1 of Aselliscus stoliczkanus. NCBI lineage: Eukaryota > Metazoa > Chordata > Mammalia > Chiroptera > Hipposideridae > Aselliscus > Aselliscus stoliczkanus. Next base: position 180,759,592 of record CM066730.1, on the reverse strand, counting down.
GGGCTCCTGGGCATTAGCCTTTGCTTGTTTCCTGAGGTGGGAGGGCTGACCCGGACATGCTGCTGTATCCACTTGTGTGAGGATGTCCATCCAGCTAACAAATGCAGGCCCTGTGGGTGAATGGGGGCAGCCCCCCCTCCTGGGATCTCCTCATTTCTCTGCCATTCCCTCCACCAGCCTTTCCCTTGAGGGGTGCTGTGGTGCTGACACCAATTCCAATGTGTGGGTTTCTCCTCCAACCCAAGCAATTCTCCGACACCAGCTGGGTGTCCTACAGTTGAACTCAATTCTGAGTCTTAAACAGTTCTACTATTTACCAGGAGATAGCATCAGATTCCTCGGCTAAGGGCTCAGTCCCACAAGATTGCTGCCACTTCAGATGTCAATCCCAAGTCTAGACTGTCACCTGTGCTTCTGACCGACTGGCTATAAATCAAGGTTCCCACAGCCCCCTCCTTGGCTTCAATTAATTTGCTAGAGTGTCTCACAGGACTCAGGAACCCCGTTTAATCATTGGATCACAGATTTGTTACAAAGGATATTAAAAGATATGAATCAATAGCCGGATGAAGAGATACACAGGGTGGGGTCTCAAATGCAGGAGCCTGCTGTCCTTGTGAAGTTTGGGGCACACAGGTGCATTCTGGTTCACCTACTCAGAAGCTCTGAACCCAGTTCTTTGGGGGGTTTTTATGGAGCTTCCTTTCAGAGGCACAATTGATGAACTCATTGGCGATTGGTGACTGAATTCAATCCCCAGCCCTTCTCCCCCTCTCTGGAGTGTGGGGATGGGACTCAAAGTTCTAACGCCCTAATCCCATGGTTGGCTCCTCTGGTGACCAGTCCCATCCTTAGGGGAGATCCAAAAGTCACCTCCTTCACATACGAAAAGGCACCTTTATTGCTCTCATCACAGAAAATGTCATGGGTTTTGTAGAGCTCTGTGCCCCAAGAATGTGGACAAAGACCAAATATAGATTTCTGATGACAAGTCACAGTGTCACTGGCTTGTGGACCAGCAGAGCAGAGACCTATACCTCTGTGGTTACTGTACAGTGTGACATGATTGGAAAGTAGTGGGTACACGTGGAGATGACTGGGGGACCGTCCCATGGGAGGTAAACCTTGAGCCAAGGCTCTAGAACTCAGTGGAAGACTAGAACGCTACCCATCTCCAAGATCCTAGCTCGGAGAAGCCCTTATGCTCTAGGCTCTGAGTGGGGGTGTATTTTATGTCTTGAGTAGGCCGCAGGGTAACAAATTAACTATCATCTTCAGAGCTGGGATCAGAATTCCTCTCCAGAAGGGAGCTGTCTTCATTTGGGGAAATACCTGGCTGAGCTGCTGAAGGAGGAAGGTAGCTTTCTGAAGGCCCAGCAAGAGAAGAGATGGTCTCTGGAAAGGATCAGCAATTTGGGTGCAGTGAGAACAAAGACAAGAGAAAAGGAGAAAGGAGGCTGGTTACGAGGTGCTGGATGTCTAGTATTTGACTCTGAGCTGTCTGAGTCCTGCAGGGCAGGGCCCTCTCCGGCCGCTCTCCCCATCACTTAAGCCAAGTTTTCAACACACGCAGGTCTCGTGTGACTTCCTCCGGGGAGACTGAGGAAGGGGCTGCTTCTCCCACACATGTCGACGACAAGGTAGTGACAGCAGAGTACCCACGGATGGAAGTTAGAGATCAGACGTCGCACAGAGGAGAGCGCCTCCCCACAGAGAGGCTGGGGGGGGGGGGTCCAGGGTTTCTTCTCTGTGGCTCCAAGGTCCAAGAGGATGGAGCCTCTTGGGAATCTGCAGAGACTGGGAGGCCACTGAGCTTTGTCATCAGCATGAGTAGGACTTCAAGTTCATTTCTTCTGTACCTAACAGGTACAGAAGACCCCGGCTGAACCCATGCTACCCATGGCCGACTGTAGCAGAAAACAGCGATTTCTGGGGAGGGAGCTGAGGTCACCTGGGGGAGCTTCCCTCCCTCACCCACTCCTGGCCCCAGGCTTTTAGGACCACAAGGGGCAGCTTTTCTCCCTGGCCAGGGGCTGCTGGTTCTGACTCCCACGCTGGCCACGGGCACAGCTTCTGGCCATGCACCTCAGGTGCGGTTCTCTGCACACGGGATGAGGCTCTCGGCCAGCCCATGAGCCTTCCTCCTCCTACGCGCCACACACAACCCTCTCCGGGTTCATAATTCTTCATGAGACCAACATTTACAAATATTTTGTGGCAGATGGATTCGTAGTGGATATGCATTAGCTCTTTGCAGCTGGTTTTGGCCCCAACTGTTTTCCTTTTGGGGGCTGGGAGCTGCTGGGGGAACAGGTGATGGGAGCCGGGCTCCTGGGCAGAGAGCTGGGGTCCTGCCACGTCCCAGCTCGGAGCCTGGTTGTCTTTCCCTGTGCGGAGCCTGGGTTCACTGGGGTCAGAGCCTGAAGACTTTGAGAACTGTGTTTCCTGAACCAAGGTCTAGACTAGGAATCACTACAGGTCGGTGGCTGTGAGATGAGGGGGACCGGAAGCGGGAGGGGAGAGGCAGAGAGGGATGGCAGCGTTGGTGAGAAGTGGGGAGGCAGGCCTGGGAGGGGGGCCTCATTCTAGGGTCTGAACAGTCTACATGGAGGGAGCAAGGCACTAGCTCGGATAATTCCGAACAGTGGGCAATCCGCAAGTCAATTATATCTGCATTTGAAATGAGTCACATGATTAAATTTTCAGCAGGTCTGCCTTCCCAGTTACAATTAATCAACCTAATGCCAGGCTTGGTTTACCTTCCCCAGGTGCCACCAAGTGCCACGACCAGGAGACATGGCCGGCCTGCGGAGCACTGCCCGCTGACAGCAGAGCGCAGAGTAGCTGGCGGGGTTTCTGAGCACCCTCAGCCCCAGCTCCTGCCCTGGGTGGGCAGCCCTCCTTCCTGCCCCAGGCAAGTAGGTGCCCTCCTCGGCTGCTGGGGTGGGGGCCCAGCGAAGTTCTCCCTGTCCCCGGACCAAGGAACGCCCCGCCCCCACCCCAGCACCCTCCAGCAGGCAATCAGCCCAGCGCAGCCATTCGCAGCTTTGCAAGGCGTCCAAGATGAATGTTTGGTTCTGGGGCTCGAGCCTCCAAACCAGGAAATTGCATTTTGCCACCTGCAAATAAACTGCTGTCCCATGGGCCCCTCCCGAGCTCGCAGGGGTCCGGACTGCACAGCTCCGCGCCGCACAAGTTGTCTCTGGCACCAGGCACCTCTGTGCGTGCACACCCACGTGCAGGCCCCACTCATTAAAGCCCCTCGAGGTTTTCTCATGTGACTTGTACACCAAGTGGGGAGAGAGAGGAAGAGAGAAAGAAGAAGACAGAGAGAGAGAGAGAGAGAGAGAGAGAGAGAGAGAGAGAGAGAGAGAGAGAGAGAGAGAGAGAGACTGGGGAAACAGGGAGAGGGAGGGAGAGAGGAGGCCAGTTGAGACAGATAGGGCACATGGGTGCCTTCTCTGCTCTCTCTCTTGGAGGGGACAGGCTTTGTGAGCTGGGGTCATTCTGCACAGAAGCCAGCATCTGCTGGCGGCTGGGCAGTGCTCTAGGGCGCCAGGCGATGCCTGGGCCATTGGCGGTGGGGGAAAGGTGGCACGCGCATCGCTCCTGTGCAGTGGCATCGCTGGCAGGGTCTGGCTCGCAGCTAACCTTCGTGTGACTGTCATGTGTTTTCCAGAACAGCCGCTGACGGGGGCTCCAAGTGGAGCCGCAGTGGTGTCTGCTGGGGTCAGGGCCTCCTCATCAGAGGGGACTTTTCACTTGTCCAGGGAAAGAGGAAAAAGCCATCCTGGACTTGCTGGTCCTCTCCCGGTGGCTGTGGTGGGGATCTGAGTGGCTGCCAGGCCTGTGGTCGGGGCCAGGGAACAAAGTGGCCCTGATGCAGCCAGGAGCAGGTGGCCAAAGGTGGTTGCTCTGCGTGGTAATAAAGCTACACGCGTGCTCTGATTTCCTGGCCAGGTTCCGGTGTTCTGGGCTGTGTCCTGGTGAGAGCCCTTCACACCTCCCTGTCTGTCTGGGCTCCACGGTCCCCTGGTGCTGGCCTGGGACTGGAACCGGGTTTTCTGGTCCATGCTGATTGCGGTGAGCGTGCCGAGATGGCCCCTGCGCTGGGTGTCTTCCGAGCACCTCTGGCTCCCGTCCCAGCAGCTCGGAGCCTCAGGCCCAGGCCCCGCGTGGGTCCCGCCCTGGGGCTGCCGCTGTGCCAGGAACAGGCTTCTTCTCCTGGAGTGTTCCTCTCACGTCAAGGGATTTCCGTCTCCTCTGCTGTAAAGTCACTGCTAAAGCCACTTGCTCACGTCCGCACCATCGTTTCACAGGGGCACCATGCGGGGCCCACAGCTGTCCCATGGAGCTTGGGCCAAACTGCAGTCACGTTGGTTCACTGGGGGTGCCTGACTTCCAGCGAACGCCTGGCCTGGCTGGGCAGACCTTCCAGAAGGGACCCTCGGGGGTTGGCTTATGGAGAACTGGCCGGGGCAGCCGTCTGACTGTGTGTCTAGTGAGTTGGGGTATCCTGGCTGGGCTGCTGCAGCCTCGGCTGACTACACAGAGTCCTGCTCACAGAGCGGGCTCTGGGCAGAGGCTGGAGACCAGGGTAGGTCTTCGAGGAGGAGAAAAAGGGGGGCAGGATGGGAGAGGGGCACATTGGAGTAAAGAAAGGGGGAGGCCGAGAGGGAAAGAGAGAGGAGGGAGAGGACAGCAAAGGTGCAGATGCCAAGCGTGCGTGGGGTGCCTCACACGGGGCCACCAGCCTCTGTAGAGGGGACCAGTGACCGATTCCTCCAGGAAAGCAGGCCAATGAGAAAGGCGTTTTCTTAAAAAAGCAGAGAGTCAATAGAGAGAGCTTTAAAATCAGAAAGAAAAAAACCAATCCCTATTTCTTTCATTCACTGCCTCATCATTTTCCTCCAAAATCTTTACTGAGCACCTACTATGCGCAGGGTCCTGTTTTGAGCACTGGATGTAAAAGTTAGTGCTGGTGAGCCAGAAACAGACAGGGTGTGGAATGGCGAACAGTGGTGGGTTATAATGGTTGGGGGGTAGTCTCTCCAAAAGTTGAAGCGAGAGGAGCCAGCTCTGGGACCGGACAGGGAAAAGTGTTCCAGGCAGGGAACAGCATGTGCGAGGGGCACTGAGACATGGAGGGACGAAGGCAGCATTCACAAACCTGGGAACACAGGTGAGAAAGGGGCACGCTTGCCATCAAGAGAAAAACAAACTGAGGTGGGATGACGCTTTTCATTTGCCAAACTGGCAGCACACAGTGATGCTCAGGTTTGTCGAGGGTGCTGAGCACAAATGGTTCCGTAGCCGGTGTGAGTGACAGTGGGCACCTCCTTCCTCATGGAGCTCAGCAGCCAGAGTCCTGAGGACCTGGCCCTTCTACCGTCAGGAGTTTCTTCTGAGGAACCATCCGAAACGTGCACCAGGACTCAGGGTTGAGAACCGCATTTAAAATAATGAAAAATTGCCTTGTGTAAGTGCATTGGAGTATTTTCACGAGGGATGACAAAGGGACGATCATTTTCAGAAGGTGTTAAGCGAGTAGTAGGTTAGGATACCTCTGGGTTCAGTGTGACCCCGGTTTTGTAAAACAGTGAGTTTACTTGTAGGACCCAAGTCCAGGAGGATAAACACCGAAGGTCGGTGCGGCTATCGCTTGGCTGTGGAGTTGTGGGCAGTTGTGATTTTCTTCTGTGTTTCTTTCCATATTGCTTCTGTGATTAAGAAAAAAAAAACACAATATAAAAACACACATTTGAATGTATGTTTGTTTTTAGGCCCTTTTCATGTTTACAGTATGACCCCCATTCTGCAATGCCAAGTTCATTTCCCATGTGGCCACCAGCCTCATCGTTTTAACGCACAGAGATGAGCAGGTAACACTGGCTGGAAACGCTCCACCCACAAACATCTCTGCTCGCTTCCCACCATCGTCAGATGGAGCTGAGCTCCAGAACCGAGTGCTCAGTGCCCCCCACTCTCCTGCCTCCCCTTTAGCTGTTTCTCTGGCAGGTTCTTTATGATCTGGCCCCAACCTGCCCCTCTAATGCTCTCATTCTAGTTTTGGAGATGTTCTTCTTGTTTATGGACAGAAATATTGGCTGTCATTCTCTTTTATGAACCCCCGTCGTTGTGCATTCCTCTTCCTGGAAGGCTAAACTTCTTAGCATTCTTTTGGGAATTCCTACTCATCCTCCAAAACCTTTTCCAAATGCCCCCCTGCACTGTAATAATATCACTCCTGGTTTTAAACCCAGGGCTCTCAGGATACAGTCCAAATTTCTCAGCATGGTTCCTGTTTGTCACCCCTTCCTCTTCTTGTACCTACCTTCACGCTCGTCTCCACCCCCCCACCTCTGTGCTCTGCACACTGAACTTCTCACAGTTGCCTATCACCCCGCCCCCATTCCCTGGACTTCCCAAGAACCCCCCACCTGGCTAGCTCTTACATTCCTTTTATGTTTTTGCCTAAATTCCCCTTCCTGGGGAGCCTTCCCTGACTCTTCCTGCAAGAGTGAGGGGTCTCCCGGTTCCTGCAGCCCTCCCCACACCGCCTGCATCCCATCGTCGCGTTTCCCGCATGGACCACAGCTTTCTCCTCACCTGTCTGTCTCCCATCAGAGTCCAGGTGAGCCGGGGGGCGGGGCGGGTGCTGTCCTCAGGTGAGGATGGTGATGGCGATGATGTTTGGTTTCTGTAGTTCAGGCCCCAAGCACACAGGGGGCTTTTCAATTCACTCTCCCTTCTGTCTCCTTCCCTGCCTCCCAATCTTGAAGATACCGATTGTTTTATTCCCTTCTGGACTTTGAGCGCCCACGGGCAGGGTCCTGAGACACAGAGGCTGGGTGATGCCCCTGGAAGCCCTGGTGGCCGAGGGGGCAGACCTCTCTTCCAGAGGGGGGATGCCCTGTTCCCAGGAGAGCAGAGGCCGTGCCGTGAGCTGCTGGGCAAACCCGACTCCCAGGGATCTGTGTGGCTGAGGTACGTTTCCTTATTACCTGGCAGCTCCTCCGGGGCCAATGGTAATTTGCGTATGTAAATTCAAGAGCAGTGCCACACGGAGTGATTTCACATGCATCAGTCATTTGAATTTCAGGACTGCTTGGCAGAGGGACAACCATAATCATTAAGGACTTAGAGTAACAATGTAATACACAGTAATGAGATGACAATGGTGTGGCGTTGTCAGGTCCTGGGGATTATCATGGCTCCTCTCTGAGGTGGAGAAACTGAGATAGCGGGGGGGGGGGCATGGCCCTGGGGCTGGGGGCACAGGGACCGCCCCCTGCCACCCTCACCGGCCTCACCTGTTGCAGAGGCAGGTGCGCTGGGCAGGGCGGCTCTCGCTCCCAACTTCTGCTACTTTCCGTCAGAAACAAACAAAACGGCGGGTGAATGATTTGCTGCGAGATCTGCATAAATCAGAGGCATAATGCAGCTGCCAGGACTCTCACGCCACGGCGCTGGCGTTCGCAAGGCAATTAACTAGGAAATTGAATTGATGTGCATTGATTTTTTTTTTTAATAAAGTTATTGTAATATATTCACTCGTTAGACTCTGGAGCTGAAAGTAGACATTTTGTGTCTGATTATGGAGCCGGTCCCTGTAAATCACCCTGGGATGTGGAAACACACTCCTCACTCCACACCATCACTGCCTAGGAGACGTAAAATGCCCGCCACGGGACACATTCGGGACCCCTTCGGTCTTTCTCCAGAAAACAGGGCTGAGGCTGATGGGGCCTGGGAAGCAGGGCCTGGAGGTGGGGACGTGTCAGGGGCTGTGGCCCGATCCCGCGGCCCCTGGGCTTGGCTGTCTGGGCTCCTCTCTGGGTGGGGGTGCGAGCTGGCTGCTGTTACCCTGTTAGCCCCAAGGTCCCAGGCGCTGTGCAGATGGGAGGAGGGTGTGGGCAATGTTGTGTGGCAGCCACGTGTGTCCCTTGTCCCAGAACCACAAACGCTGGGAAGACCAGGTTGCTCCCCCACTAGACGAGAGGCTGGAGCCCCGAAGGCCCCTCCGTCCCCAGGGCGGCCCCAGGGAGCAGACTCTACCGGCCTCTGAGGCTTTCACTGCAGCTGGCCTCAGTGTCACCCCCTGTGGGGCCCGGAGGCCTGTTGCCTTTGGGCAGCTCTCCTGGTTAGAAAGGCCTCCCACACATTGAGCCGCAGTCCAGGCACCCCTTTCTGCTTTGGGAGGCCAAAGACTCTCCCAGAACCGCCCAGCTTGGTGGGGCGACCACTCCAGCAGGCTGCCTGGGCAGGCCTGTGTCACAGGTCCCCAGGGCCCACTGGGAACTCCCAGGAAGAAACTCAAGGGCCGGTGAGGGCCCTGGTCCTGGGGGGTGAGGGGTGCCGGGGTCCTCCTGGGGGGTGAGGGGTGCCGGGGTCCTCCTGGGGGGTGAGGGGTGCCGGGGTCCTCCTGGGGGGTGAGGGGTGCAGGGTCCTCCTGGGGGGTGAGGGGTGCAGGGTCGTGGGGCAGGAGGGCCCACAGTCCCCTGCAGGGATGCCTAGCATGAGGCAAGTGCCTAACAAGGTCCCTCATGTCATGTCCACACAACAGTGAGGTCTGGCTGATACCCAGGAAAGGGGCCATGGTCTCTGAAGGGGACAAGGAAGGAAGGAAGGAAGGAAGGAAGGAAGGTTGGTTCTGGTCTGGATGAAGAAATCAGTCTCCCATCTCGGGGTCCTGACCCTGAGCTGTTGAGTTTCTGAGTCACAGAGGAAAACTTAAAATCGAGGTGTGTTATCTGAGGAAGGGGCATGAGTACAGCTCAGATAAAACCCGCACAGACACTCCGAGAACGCTAGGACTCTTCACTCATTCACTCATTCATTCATTCGTCATTCATTCATTCGTCATTCATTTCTTCAGCAGAGTGGCATGGAGGGGTACACTCTCCATGCAGTATCAAGTTGATGGCAACCTAGGGAAAGGAGTCCCGACATGCACCTCGTGTGTGTTTGCATAATGGCAGGTGGCCAGCTGGCCTGGTGGTCATCCTAGTGATAAGTGAGGACTCAGGAAGAGGGGCGAGCGTCGCCTCAGACCTCGCCTGGGTGTGAGCAGCAGGGGCATGCAAGGGGCATTGTCGGCCAAGCGCAACGCAGCTTGGCCTGGTGGCTGCTTGGCCAGAAGACATGGCCACGCCCTCCCAAACGGGCGACACTGAATCCTGTCCTCAGTAAGGAAAAACTTAGATGCAGAGCAAGAGAAATGTAGTCAGATCTCAAGAAGCCTTCCTGGCTTCAAGAGTGTTCATTGCCAAGCATATTGTCAAGAGGGCTGTGCTATGGCCTGACTGAGCTCGAATTCATAGATGGGAGCCCATCTCCCCATGGGATGGTACTTGGAGGGGAGAGTCCTTGGGGGGTGATCATGGCATAAGGGGGTGACCTTCTTGGTGGAATCAGTGCCCTTGCAAGAAGAGACACCAAACTGCTCTCCCTCTCTCATGTGTGCAGCAGCCGGGGAAGGCCGCGTGAGCACGTATGGGCCACCTGCGAGTCTTACTGGCCCCTGACGCTGCTGGCTCCTCGACCTCAGACCTCCCAGATGCCAGGATTGTTTGTTGTTGAAGTTCTTCAGTCTATGGTATTTGTTACGCAGTCCAAACTAAGACAGGCTGCAAAATACCCTTTCTGAACCTTCAAAGAAACTGAAGCAGGGGTCCTCGCACCTCACTGGGACCCGAGGGCCTGCCGGTGCCAGGGCTGAGGGGTCGGCCGGCACCGGGGCCCATGGGGGTCTTTCCTGGCAGGGCAGCAGCTAGGCAGGCGGTCCTTGGGGGCGGGGCAGGTGGACTCCTGATCTTCCCTCTGCCAAGAAGGGAAGCTGCTTCTGACCCTGTCATGTTATCCAAGCAGCATGGCCTCCAAAATGCCACCAGGCTGGGATGTTACAGAATCATCAAAGAGAAGATTGTGACCAGGCCCCATTTATCTTACTAAAAGTGTCCCTGTTCTTGACACATTGTGTAAGGTCACATTTTAAAATGAAAACAAGGCTTTGAGCAAAAAAACCAACTTGTTTAAAACAACCTGTGGAGCTACAAAAGATGTGATTTTGATGAATGAGCACTGGCTTTGTGGAGCAGGCGTGCTCAATTATGGATGAGTTAATTATACAAGTGGCTCGTATCGGACGGCTGAGGCATCTACACTTCTCTTCCTCCCCAGACCCCAGCCCACTGGCTAGATAATCAATGAAAACTTGTTGCTACATTATTTTTCAAATACAAAGAGTCACTTAATATTTTGATTTGCAATCGCTCAGTCATCAGGTGTATCCCGCGGGCTTCCCACCTACAGGAGGTTTTAGGGTTTTCTATGTCCTTTCTATGCTTGCTGTCTCTTTGTTGAAGTTCTCCCTAAGTTCCTGAGCTTAGTGTTTTGAACTCTGTCTCTGATAGGTTGCTTGCCTCTATTTTGTTTAGTTCTTTTTCTGGAATTTTCTCCTGTTCTTTCTTTTGGGATGTATTTCTTTGTTTCCTCATTTTGGCTGCCTCTTTGTGTTTGTTTCTATGTATTAGGGAGAGCTGCTATGTCTCCCAGTCTTGGCTGGATGACCTTGTGCAGTAGGGATCCTGTGGGCCCCTGGCACAGTCTCCCTGGTCACCTGTTCCAGGTGCTCCAGAAGTGTCCCCTGTGTGGGTTGTATGTGCACTCCTGTTATAGTTGAGCCATGGTTGCTGTTGGTATGTTAGTGGGTGGGATTGGCCCTCAGGCTGACTGGCTGTGGGGTTTGGCCACGTCCACAGCTTACAGACTGCTGTGCATGGGGCTTACCCCACTGAGTGGGATTCACCCCAGTGGGCTCTGGTGCCTGTTGAGATCACCCTTTGTGTGTGCCACTTGTGGGGCTAATTGGGTGGTGCTCTGCTATGGTCTGAAGCCAACCTCCAAGTATATTGGTTCTGGGGCCTTTTGGGACGGGCTCTGGTGTAGGCCCAGGTCACCCACTGCTTGTGACAGTTCGGGGAATATCTGGTAGGAACTACAAAGCAATTTGTTCACTGCCTGTGCTAAAGCTGGAGACATGCGGGAGAGGCCACACTGTGAAACGAGGAAAGCTGTCACCAGTACCAAGCTTGGGGTAGCTCCACAAAAAGCCAGGACACCCCGAGGTCTGTTGCCACCTTCCGGCTCCCTTAAGTTTCAGCCACTGATAAAGCCTCATGTGGTAATGAAAGTTGGGTGAAACAGGATCTCAGAGAGTCACCAGAGTGGGAAGAGTTGTGGTTAATATAAATTAACCACAGGTCAATGTAACTGGGTTAATGTAAGTTATGGTTTGGTGCCAGTGCTGAGCCTGGAGCTACTCAGCAAAAGTCTCAGAGCACAGAGAGGCCAGTAGCCATCTGCCTGGAGCCCACTGGCCCCGATAGTTTTCCAAGAGAGAGTGCAATGCAGGTGGGGCTGGCTGCTCACAGAGAAAGTGCCTCCGGCACTGGGAGAGTTGGGTGGGGTGGGGTCCCAGTGAGTCAGCAGGTGGAGTGAATGGAGCTCCAGGCCAATCAGATTCAGGTTTGGCTGTAAGCATAGTGGGTGGGCCCCACACGGGAAAGATGGCGCCTGGCTGCCTGGCTGCCGGGGAGGAGGTTCCCACACAGGAAAGATGGTGACTATCCTTCAGCTGTTGCCTCCAAGCCACACACCTCAGTCTCTCCTCGTATGCCTCCGATGCCCCCTGAGTCACTGCCCCTGCGGTGGAGCCCAAGGTGAGTGCCTGCGAGCGAGTCTGGGCACAGCCCCTTTGAGGGGACGCCTGGGCTTCCCACCACCTTCTGTCCCACAGGGATGGTTGGAATCCCCGCTGTTTTCACAGCCAGGTGCTGTGGGGGCTCCTCTTCCCAGCACCAGGACTCCCAGCTGGGGAGCCTGGTGTGGGGCTGGGGTCCCTCGCTCCTCTGGAGGAAACCTCTGCGCCCGAGACATCCCTCCTTGTTCTCAACCGCCTCTTGGAGGTTTGGTGCCTGTTCTGCATCTCCGCCCTCCTCCCAGTCTCATCATGGCTTCTTTCTGTCCTTAATTATAAAACTTCTGTTCAGCCAGACTTCAGATGGTTCTCCAGGTTGCTTGTTCTGTAATTTAGTTGGAATTTTAATGTGTTCAGAGAAGGACGCAGGCACCGTGTTGATCTAATTCGCCATCTTGGATCTTCCATAAACCTTTATTTTTAAATTAGAAAAGTTGTGAAGATGGGACAGAGTTTCCATGTACCCACATCCAGTTCCTCATATTTAACATTAGTGGTTATGTTTGTCACAATTAATGAACCATAAAGACACATTGTTTTTTTAAACTGAAGTTTTAAAAACTTGAGTTTTTTTTAAAAAAAATTTCCTTCGTTTTTACCTCTTGTTCTTTTTCTGTCCAGGACCCCATCCAGGCATTTAGTCCTCATGACTCCTTAGGCTCCTCTGGGCTGTGACAGTTTCTGACTTCCCTTGTTCTTGGTGACCTTGATGTGTGTTTGGAGTCCTGGTCAGATATTTCATAGAATGTCCCTCCATTGGGATTTGTCTGATGTTTTTTCATGGTCAGACTGGGGTTAGGGCTTCTTGGGAGGAACCACAGGGTGCAGTGCCCTTTGCGTCACATCATATCAAGGGTACCTGCTCTCAACAGGACTTATCACTGATGGTTTGACCTTGGTCATCCGGCTGAGGTCTTATCGGTCAGACAGCTTCTCCACCGCCAAGTCACCCTGTGGTCTTAAGGGATGGACAACATTCCTTTGCTTATTTGTTATTTTATTTACGTGGACGTCTGTATTTTGGGTCTAATCATCTCTTCTGGAAATTGCTCCACCCGGCTGCACCGCTTGGACTAGGACAGCCTGCAGGTGGCACCATGACATGAGTTTCACTCACTGGCCCTTTGGTGACCTTTTGCTTTGTGAGTAACTGGAGGATTCAGTCTTGTCTGCCTTCTTCCATTGACATTCTCTTCCTTCCTGACCATCTCTTCGGATTGTCCTTTTTGCCTATTGGATTCTCAGCATCACTCACGTCAGAATGGGGTGGTAGGGACGCAGATGTCCTCCCAGGGGGTACGGCTCTTGCGTGCTGCAGGGTATTAGGTGGCTCCACTCCTCTTGCATTAGTCACATGCTGATGTTCCAACCATCTGGCTGCAGGGAGGATAATCAGCTGAGCCAGCGATGACAGTGAGTGCGAGAGGCCGGGAGCAGTCAGGGGCCGGCCCGCCTGACCCGCTAATGGGCAAGATACAGGGCGCTCCTGAATGACCCTCCCCCACGTGGACGCTGCAGCGAGATCCCTTGGTTCCCGTGTGTTTCCGCCAACAGGCCAGTTCCCTGCGGGGACTCTGACTGCCTCCCACAGGACAGTGTGGGACCACACAGGGACATCAGGGTATTTGCAGAAAGGTGGATTCGTTACAGCTTTTTCCTCCTTTAGAACACAGATGCGTGTTTCTTCTTGTGCTGATCGGCCTGGTAATATTAGTAGCTGACACCACCGAGCTCTCACCAGGCGCTGGGCACATCCCACAGCTGGCTCCCTGGGCCCTCACCGGTCCTGTGGGGTAGAAACTGCTTAGCTCGTTTCTGGGAGGTGAGGGGCTCAGAGAGGATGGGTCATGCTCAGGGTCTCGAGCTCATCCCCAGTGGGGCTGGCATTCTAACTGCCTGGGTGGCTGCAGAGCCTTGCTCACATGCATATGCGTAGAATGTGAGAGTGTGAGTGTGTCTTCTGGCCGCTGCCTGTGCCAGGGAGAAGGTCACGTGCTGGGCCCTCCAGGGTCATGCACCTGCCCAGCCCTGTGCAGGGTGCCCTGGGCTTGTGCTGGCTGGCCCCCGGGGGGCACTCAGAGCCCCTCCAGTGGGGTGAAGGTGGCAGAGCCCAGCCCTGTGAGGGCCCCAGGACCCAGTGGCAGCCTGCGGGGGTCAGCAGTTGTGAGAGGCACTCACCAATGGTGGCTGCACTACTTCCACGTGTGGGATCTCCTGGACAGGAGGGGAGGATCTCGTGAGGCACAGGGGACTGCTGCTGAGGCCAGAAGGTCAAGGACAAGGACAGGTTACCCCATGGTTGGGCTGCTAGAGGGAAAAGTGGGGCTGGGAGACAGCGACAAGGATATATCCCTACACATACCAAAAAAGTGACGTCACCTGTAGGAAAATGGCACTGAGGCTCATGCGGAGGTGGAATACCCTGAAGGATGGGCTGGGATTTGATCCATCCTCACTGAGGGGAGGGCTGTGAGTTCATGGGGCTTCACCTCTTTACTGGGGGTGACAAAGTGATGTGACAAACCCGCTGCCTCCTGGTAGGAGGGGTAGGAGGGATGGACTCTGGGGTCAGAGAATCAGGTTTGGATCCGGCACTTGCCAAGTAGACACAGGTGGATGAATCTACCTGAGCCCCAGGTTGCTCATTGGTAGAACAGGGGGCAGCAAGGCCTCCCCCAGGGCCGTTGGGCATGAAAGTGACCACAGTGTCTGTGTGGTTACTGACCGGGCCAACAGGGGTAGGGCAGGGTGAAACCCGACACAGAAGGACCTGAGGCTCAGCCGGAGGCGGACCTGCCCAGTCCCCTTCTGTCCCGCCTCCCAGGACAGCTGCGCCTGCTGGCACTCGCCCATGAAGACCGGAAGGGCTGGGCGCTGTGTGCACCCCATTGTGGTTTGCGATTCCAGCTCCCATCACATTTGCTGTCTCAAGGGACAGGATCAGGAGACACAAAGATGACCACTTTTCACGTGCACAGTGGACAAAGGGCTAGGCAGGTAGGGCCTGTCTTCTGAGCCCACTGGCCCTGGCGTCTTGTTTTCCCACATGGGGATTAGGGGGTCCCTCTCCTCACTGCATCCTGTTATTTCTACACTCACCCTCCCCTCCCCCACCCTTTCCAAGGAGTAAATGATGTGCTTTCTGCAGAAAAGGGGCAGCCACTGTCCAGAGAGTCAGCGAGCGGGAGGAGCATCCACTGCGTTCAGGCAGAGCGCGCCTGGCATCTGTGGGGCTGGGCCCATCCGTGCCTTAGCCGTGCAATCTGGGGTCTTGGGGGGGACCGCACATGCTTCTGTGTGTGTCCAGAAGTGCACTTGCTTGGGGATGGGCATCGTATGGGAGAGATTGCAGCCAGTGAGAGTGAGGCAGGTAGCCTGTGGAGCTGCCCAAAGGTGAGTTACAAGTTCCCCACTCAGATCAGGCGCTTCTGGTGACAACCGCTGCTCAGGAGAGATATAGTCATGTCAGCAGGGAGAGGACACCCATTGTGGGGCTTCCAGATCACATCAGCAGCCCGATGACCCCAACAGGTAAATGGAAACTGCGAATGAACGTGAGACCCTAAGGGGTTGTTCCCCAGGTGAGCACCGTCATTGAACACAGGACGGCCTCAAAGTCGTAAATACCCGGATCAATAGCAGCTTCAGCCTGTGACTTTCCGAGGTACATTTGTCAACTAATTAAGATCATCAGGGACAGCAGAGGTGTGCAGTGTGGTGACTTCCAGCAAATGTTGGGTCTTGATCTACCGACACGTGGCATGTTCTCAGCCACCAAACACTCCCCTGTCTGGAGGGAGCAAGAGACGCCCCCAAGACTGTCCTGAAAACACCCCAAGGACAGAGCAAATTTCCTGCTCGTCCTTCTGCAGGAGCAGGTCTGCACCCCGGGTCTGGATGGAGCAATTCTGGAGGCTCAAAATGTGGGGTCGCGTTCCTATGTCACTTGCATCACATTGTGGGGGAGAGAAGGAGAAGGGGAGAGAGAGGCGGGGAGAGAGAGAGAGAGAGAGAGAGGGAGGAAGGGGAGGGAGAGAGAGAAAAGGAGAGAGAGGAGATAGAGAGAGAAAGAGAGGGGCTAATCATTTTACTGGCAGTTGCCACCACTGTAATTCACAGACCTGGCAAAGAGTGGAGCATTCGGAAGCTGAGTTCCAGGGCACAGAGAATCCTGGTTTGGGAGCACCCTGATTTGCCATGCGGGGCACAATTGTCCCACACTTAAACCAATGGGGCAGAAGGTGGGTCATGGCAGGGCCTTGTGAGGCCTGAACAGACGGTCACCTCCTTGGTGGGGCTCCACTCAGCAGCTCCCTGCCCCCTGCTGTGCAGTCCGTGAGGGACTGTGGCTTCCTTTACTCTCCTGGTCCCCAGGTCCGCCTGGCGGGTCCCAGCTTGCTTGGGGCTGACGACAACGACGCGATTGTATTTTCATCGTACCGGTTTCATGGCCACTGCCCTCGGCAAGATGAGACTGGCAGTAAAAATAATTTATCGGGGGGATGTCGATAAAGCCTTGCTTATTGCAAACAGTAAATTCAAAGGGAGCGCTTCCACCTTTCTTTCCCAGCCAGGGAACAATAACCGCTTCCAGTGAACTCGATGGAGAAGGAGAGCGAGATATAGGACAATCGCTCCACATCACCCATCATCCAGCAACCTCATACAAATTAAGGAATAATTTGTCAAAGAGATAAGGGCTGTAGGGACATGGAAATCAAAACCACCAAATTGTTCCTGCCCGGAGGAGGTGCAGACGGGTGGGGAGGGATTTCTTTTCCCATTTTTAATTTACAAGGGCCTTGTAAACTACAAATTAAAGGAGCAACAGCAATTCAGGAGGCTTGATTCATTAAGCTTTCATTTACCCTTAATGCCTCCAAAAGAAATAATTTGGCGACTGAACATGAGTTATGGGCTCAGAGCTGGCATCTTCTCACACAAATCTCCAAGCCCGTTTTTGGGGCGGGGCTGCTGGGTGCCGAACAAAGGGGACCCCGAAATGCTTTGTCTGTTGGGGTCATTGCTCTGAAATGCGCCTCCAGTGGGAAGCCTGACTGAGATGCCTCCTGCGGACGTTTCGTCCCCAGGCCTGGGACAGGACAGGCTGTGATCATGGCCACACCTGACTCTCCTGCTGGTCAGCTAGCCCTGTTTCACACTCACGTCCCTTCCCCAAGAACCCTGAAATTATTCACAGTCAGCGCTCATAACAGGCAGATCGTAGCGGCCCAGTCAATGAGTTTTTTAAGTGAATGAAAGAAGAAATGAAGGAATGAAGGGGTTTGACACGGCATTGCCCACTGTGCTGGACTCCTGCGGAGGGTGTGGTTGCCACCAACACATGGCGTCACTCACGTGTGCATTCCCAGTGCGAGGGCCCAAGGTGCAGCCACCAACGCAAACTGTCTGCTGAGCACCTCCCACTGCGTGCCGGGCACCGGGCTGGGGGAAGAGGCCCGACGCGTCCCGGCTCTCAGAGCTCACAGCCCAGTGCCCGTGGCGGTTCTCTCAGCAGCCCACCTTTTGGACTCACTTGGTGTTTGTAAGAGTGAGGAGCGAGGCAGCGCAGCAGGAGGCAGCGAGGTGGCTGTGGACATGCGTTGAGGAGCCAGGCTGCGTCGAGTGTGGATGGGGTAATGGATCGGTTCGCTGTTGCTGCGTAACCAGTAGCCCTGAGCAACACACGTTTATGATGGCACAGCTTTTGCGGTCAGAAGTTCAGGCCCAGGCCAGGGTCTCACAGGCTGCAATCCCAGTGTCGGCCGGGGCTGGGGCCTGATCCAAATGCTTAACTGGGAAGGGTCGGCTTGCATGCTTGCTCAGTGGTTGACGGCAACTTTCAGGCTATTGTCCAGGGGCCTGAGTTCCATGCTGGCTATCGGCCAGAAGCCCCCTCAGTCCTTTCCGTGGGGGCCTGCTGCAGCTCATGGCACAGCTGCATCTTCAGAGCAAAGCCAGCTCAGGGGTGAGAGATGGGGACCCAGCAGGCGGAACCAGGTTGGGAGTCAAGCCCAGAAGCGACATCCCATTGCTTTGCTGCAGTCCATTCATTCATCAGGAGCATGTCCCCCGCAGCCCACACTCAAGGGGAAGGCCACACGCAGGTGTGAACCTGGGCAGGCGGACCTGCGGCCACGGCACAGCCCAGGTGTCTCCACAGCTCCGTCCTTTTCTCTGTGGCATCATTGATGTGTTTACAGGTGTCGCGAGAGGTGGGCTCCTGGCTTTGACTGGATTCGGCCCGGGGGTCTTTGCATGCCCAGGGCATGGCGAGAAGAAGTAAGAAAGTGGCTCGAGTGCGCCTGAGTGCACCTGGGACGAGGAGTGGGAGAGACACGAGGCTGGCCACCATAACTTAGAATCTAATGAGGGCTCCTCAACATCACGGTGCCATGCTGGGAATACCACTCTTCTCTTCTGTGCCTCAGTTTCCCCACCATAAAGCACGGAGTGTGGCTCGACCTAAGCCTTGGGACACGTGCAGTCTGCAGCCGGGGCAGGGTGTGTTTTAAACCACAAAGTGCTGTGATCGTCCGAGGAAACTGCTGTGGGGCTGGACCCTGCCCTGTGGGGATGGAGAGGCCATGTGGGGGGGGGCCTGAACTGTGGGGTGGGCTGGGCAGGGTGCCGGGAGGGTGTTCTGCCTCAGGGGTTTCTGGGCTATGGAACTGGGGACTGTAGGGATGTGGCCACAGCCTTCCTCTCTCTGGCCTCTCCATGGACCTCATGGTGTGTCGCTAGGGCCCAGGACACTGGAATTTTCTTGGGGGTCCTGATGCAGGTGGAAGGACCTCTGGCTGTGGAGCCAGGCAGACCCGGCGCTGCTGCCCACCAGCTGTGCCCCTGGGAAGGGTGTTCACCCCTCTGAACTTAAGTTGCCTCATGGGGAAGGAAGGTCAGCTTCCTCTCAGGGTAGCTGTGAGGGCTGAGTGAGGTGATGCACTGAGTTCCCAGGCTGGAAGTGATAAACGGGGGCCCCTGCTGGCTTTCTTGGAGGAGTGGTCAGTTAGGGGCTCTCCCAGAGAGGGGCTATGTTCCCAGCTCCCAAGGAGCAGCTGGTCTCGGCCTGTGCCTTACTTTGTATGAAGTTATTACCTCATTTGTTTTAAAGACTCGTCTTATCACCTATTTATATGACTATAGATTTCTCATTACTTCCTTTGGTGACACTCAAGCTAAAGTCCTTCCCACTCACTCCACCTAAGCTCGGCCTGTCAACCATGACAGTGATAACGGATGAGGGAAGAGTGTGTCCGCGGGTGTCGAGGCTGTGACACCCTGTGACATGCCCTGGGCATTTGGCACAGCTACGTGCACGGATGCTGCCCACCTCCTGACAGTTGTGTGCAGATGCTGAGCCCACGTGCTCCCAGCACCAAGTCCTGGTGAAAACGGGAAGAGAATCTGCCGTAAGGTCAGGGAAGTGTCCATAAGATCACCCTGACTTCTGACCCAGCTGCAGAGTTCAGGGGCCCCCAGGGCCACCCTCAAGTTTAATAATTCAGTAGAAGCACTCACAGAACTCACTGACGCCTGTTATACTCACAGTTACGGTTTATTACAGTGAAAAGATGCAGATTAAAATCAGCCAAGGGAGACACTCACAGGATGGAGAAAGGGAGGTTCCATGGTGGGGCTTGTAGTCGCCCTCTGACTCTGGATTCAGGCACAGTGTCAGCTCTTCCCAGCGGCTATTGTGACAACACATGGAGTCCCACCAATGGGATAACCTCTCTGAGCCTCGGTATCCAGAATTGTCGTTGGGGCCCTTTCACATCGACCTGGTTGGTCATCCATGTGGCTGACCTCAGGCTCCAGTCAAGGGTGAGCTGATAACGTGCGCCCCAAAGTCCCCACTCTAAATCACATCGTTAGATGGTGTGGCACAGCCCAAGGACCCCAGGCATACAAGGATACTCCTGTCAGGCAGGACACTCCAAGGGCTCCCCGATTACCTTCTAGAGGCAGAGGGCAAACACCACACGTCCTGGGGCAAGGTGAAATTCTCCACTAAACACTGTCTGTCCCTCTTGGCCCAGAGGGCTGATATAAACAACTCAGCGGTGCTCCTCACATTTTCAAGGAGATGTGTTTATAGGAGCTGGGTGAGCCTGATGAGGTCAAAGCTCCCTCCAGAAGAGCTGTCTGCTGGGTCCTCAAGGAATGCCCTGTCCTTCCCAAAGGCAATTCGTTTTTTCACCCCAGTCATAGACCAGTGCTCAAAGGTTAACTTCTGACAACAAAAACCTACTTTGACTGAATAGATTAGGGAGTTTGGGTGATGGGTCTAGGCTTGTCTATCTGTAGGTTAAAGGGACCAAAGGAAAAGTTGGAGATTACCCAAGGGCTGGCACATGACTCTTGGAGTGATGGACCACCAACTGGGACTTGATGAAGACTGTGGTTTAGCAAAACTCTTTGTGGCCTTATGTGATGTGAAACTCCCTTATGGGGAGACAAGGAGGAGGCATGGTCCTGTTGGAAGATAACCTGTAAACACTGTTCAGTGAGTGGGCAATGATGGATGGGTGGATAGATAGATGGGTTGATGGATGGATGAATGGAAATAAGGATGGATGGATGGATGGAAGGATGGGTGGATAGATGGATGGATGGATGGATGGATGGATGGATGGATGGATGGATGGATGGATGGATGGATGGATAGATGAGTGAACAGGAGGATGGAAGGATGGATGGATGAATGGAAGAATGGATGAATGGGAGAATGGATGAGTGATGTGGGTTGTGGGTTTGGGGGCAGCATGATGTGTGGGATACAAAGACTGGGTAAGGAGCCCAGTGCTGTGAGGCTTTGGGGAGTAGCTCCACAGCTCTGGCTGGCCAAGGTGTGTATGAGGATAAAATGAAATAACGTAGGTGTAATGCCAAGCATAGCACCTGGCACAGACTAGGCTCTCAGTAGAAACAGTTTCCTATCTCCTATTTTCCCTGTTGGTACACAGTACCCATGTGACAATGGGTCTGTATCCTTTGTCCCCATAAGACCCACTGAGCTCTGATCTGTGCCATGGTTTGGTTTGTGTCCAAAGGTGTGTCCCACTGGGGCAGAGTGTGGGGAGTGGGTGGTCCGGGCAAACCCAGGTCCCCATCCCAACCACCCTGTCTGGTAGCAGCAGGGTTCGGACTCTCACACTTGGATGCTGCATCTGTGTCGAACTCAAGACAACTCACTTGTTTGACTCCACCCCCACCTGCAAACATCCAGAACTGTCCTACGTGATGGGGGCCAGACACAGCCACCCTCAGAATGGCTTCCCGGCTACTCAGCTGGGCACAGACCCTTTCTTCTCAGGTCTTCATTGCTCATGTGTTGGATAAATGATGGACACGGTCCTGGCCCCAAAGGCTGGATGTGGGATTCTGCGGGGGCGGGGTGCTGTCAAACCTGTCCCCAAGTGACCTGTTCACCCGGTGGGAGAAATGTCCCCTCCCATTACCTTGGTCCCTTCAGATCTTATAATCAAACCCTTGTCCAGTGGTCCCTTTGTGGGGCTGGGACACTGGGCTCAGGGTGCCCCCACTTGCTTTGGACCTACAGAGCCTTCAGGGTCAACATCAGAGCTTCCGGGAGTAGGGGGCATGGGTCAGTGTCAGAGCTGGGAGTAGGGGGCACGGGTCAGTGTCAGAGCCGGGAGTAGGGGGCACGGGTCAGTGTCAGAGCTGCCGGGAGTAGGGGGCACAGCTATTGATGGACCTGCTTGCTGGCTGTCCTCATAGCTGGTTTCCTGAAGGGTCACAAATATTGTCCTCTGTCACCATGGGAGGGAGGCTGTTGGATGGTGACACATGGGAAGTGTCTCACTGTCCCCACCCCGGGGTCTCCTGCCCTCTGGCTCCTTCCAGAAGTTGAGAAATTGCAGCTCTGACTCCTAGGATTCCCAGGGGAATGTGAGGTTCTGCGATTGCTAATCAATTATTCTTTATTAAGTGTATTTCCTTCATTAGTCATTTCTTTGCTGCTTCATTAGTCCCTTCTCAAGTTTCAGTGGGTTTCAGGCATCATTGAGTATGAGATAATTTATTTTATTAAGCAATTCATTTTTCGGGTGCATTTTAAAAGGTCAATTAATCAATTTAAATGGAGGGATGAAGGATAAGGATCCAAATACTCCAGAGACAGAGGTTAGATCATTGACACTGTGGGGAGACAGGTCAGTTTTCCTCTTGTGGCTGGGAAGATAAATGGGGGTCAGATGGAGCCCAAGTAGGGGTGTCTTGAGCAGTGAGGGGCATCACAGGCGGGGAAGGTGGCAGCCACAGCAGACAGTAGAGGGAGGGTGGTGCAGGGAAGGGGGCCAGGAAGGCGACAGTGCAAGGTGCAGGGCCCAGCTCATTTGTCGTTGGGCTGGGAGCCAGCCTCCTGGAGTGAACAAAAAACCCAGGGTAGCCAATTCCATCTACGAAGCCCCAACCAGACTATTTGCCCAGCACCTTGTAAATAATAAATAAAAACATGTAATAAATATTTAACAAGAAAGAAGCATGCTTCAAGCCAAAGGTAGACTGTCAATGAGGGATTCCATCTGCTGCTTATGGCAAATGGCCTTTTCAGCCAGGGTTCCCAGGGGACAAGGGAGAGGGTGGCCGGGGCGCCCGTCGGTGGGTGTGATCCCCGCTGCACTTTGACTTTCCAGCTTTCTTTCTTTTTTTTGCGGTGGAGCGGGTGGGTGGGCAGGGGACGAGCTGGCTCACAGGGCAAAGTCATGGGTGCCCCTCAGAGTCCGGGGTCCTCTTAGATACATGTTTTCCTCCCCAAATGAGTTTCTGAGTGGTCAATATCATTACCCATTGATTGTTAGGTAATCAGTGACCATAGCAGCCAGGGGTGGATGCTTCCTCTGAGGGAAATCTGTACGTGTCATCTCATCACACCCTTTCCCATATAAGGCAGGTATCAGTCCTGTTTTCTCCCGGAGGAGCCGGAAGCCGAGGGGACCGTGGAGACCACGCAGGGTCCACAGGTAGCGATTGTTTCAGAGGGGAAAATAATGTTTATAAGTATTTCACGGAAATGGCATTCTGCTTTTAATAATTCTCAGCCTGGGACCACAAGCCTGGGCTGGTTCCCTTCTGCAGAAATTAATTGGATGTGGTTCCTCTTGGGTTTCGTCCTTTTCAAAAAACTGGCGTGTTATTGTTTAAGTTTGTAAACATCTGTGCTTTCCCTTACTTTTGGGGGCTGGTGTCATCTGTTCTCAGCTCCCAAAGATGGCTCAGTGGTTCAAACGTAGTTTATTAAAGTATAAAACGGTGCTATAAATGGAAACATGAGTAGGGCAGTTTGGAGTAGCTGAAACGATGTAAACAGCGTGTGTGAGACCCCAGCACAGACATAGACGGCAGATCTGTGCTTGCTCAGGGGAACCGGGATGTGGGGGGATGTCGCACACGCAGCAGAAAAGTTTGCAAAAGTACAGCGGATGGAATCTGAAAGCTGGAACTTACTGGAATGGTGAGCTGATTGCCCATGGCGCCCAGGCTGTGATCTCCTAGAGACTTTCAAACGGTGACACGTTTGAAACGGGGAAGCTTTTAGTTCATTTTCAGAAAAGCAAAGTGACCGCTCTGGTCAACCAAGTGAGTGAATCTTGACAAACGCTTCCCTGGCACAAAACTGACAAGTGGCAGATCTGTCAGTGTGGAGAGGAGACCAGTGATGAAGGCTTAACCCACGACTGCACACGTTAGAGCAGTGAGGGGTGCATGGCATGCGATCGCTAAGAACTTGGAAAAACTAGTCACAAAGTTAAAGGCGCTTTAAGCTCAGAGAGGACAGGTGACGAGTTGGTGACACTTGTCTCTCCCATGGCACTCTTGGACACACACGGTGTGAGTGCTGTTCCTAAGGTGTGTGCACACCAGCACACCTCATACGGTGTGGCCGCATAAACATGCCAGCGGGTGGGTGTTGAACAGGCCCTTGGTGGGTGGGTGTCCCATCAGGGCAGAAGGGCTCGTGGGCTCCTGGGTTACAGGTGAGGACAGCTTTGGCATAGCCATTGATGCTCTTGTGAGATGCAGTGACGGGGACGGCTGAGGGCGTGTCCACCACATGTGCGTGCATTGGATGGGGTCCTGGTCATAGGGAGCCCCGGGGACCCCGAATGCCAACAAGCTCTGTGCATGGGGATGGAGGCAGCACGTGCTGAAAACAGTGAGACAGAGGCCGGGAAGTTTATCTAGCGAGGTAACTGGCAGACAATGCAGCATCCGCTTTCCCGTGTGGAGGGTGCTCATATGAGCCTTTGAAATGAGAGATGGGTTGAAAACAGCCCCTCCCAGTCCTCCTCACACCAGGAGGGGACTGTCACCCCGCGGCCAGCAGTGTGGCTTAAAGCCGAGATGAGGATCAGCTTGTCTAGGAAGACTGTTCCCTGGGGGAAGTGCCCCACAGCCCAGGTTTCATGCCTTCCCAGCACGTGATAAGTTTCTTCGGGGGCTGGGGCAGGACATGGATTGCTGTCATGTATTGGAAATATTTGAAAACTGCACCGAGTGTTGCATTAGATGGTGAAGTCCCATTCCAGGGGTCCAGGGCAATGACCAGCCGCCCCTCTGCCCCCCACCCTGAGACGCCTCAGTTCCAGCCTCGGGCCAACCTGCGATCGCACCAAAGCTGGTCTTCGGGGAGCAGTTGTCGTGCTCAGCTTCACTGGCTGAGGCCGGACTCGCTTCTGTCGCCAGCAACCGCGGATGGCGAGTCAGGACTTCCCGCTGGGCAGGAGGAAAGAGTAAGCCCCGGGTTCAACCTGTCTTCCTCAGGCTGCTCCTGGTGGGTGTCTGACGGGTCACAGATATCATCTGTCTCAGCGGCATCAGCATCGTCTTTCATCTTTAAATGCTATGTTTTGTTTTTATTTTAAAATTTCCTTGACAAACACTGGTAGGTAGCCAAGCCTAAGGCCCACCAGGTCGTCTGTGAGTTCCAGGAGCTGCCCGCTCAGACTGGGGGCCAGCTGTGTGCCAGGTGCTGCCAGGCCGCCCGCACCGGGCTCGACCCCACGCTGCTATCCCCCGCTGAGCGGCGGCCAGCGCTGGTGGAGCGGTCAGATCCAAGATGGAGAGGCCAGATCCAAGGAGGCGACCTGGGCCTCAGGCACGGCTGATACGTGGCCCAGTCAGCAGCCCCCAGCTCCTGTGCCCTGCTCCCCCACCAGACAATTCTGGGGTCACCCCACCAGCCCCGCCCCAGAACGAGGACCCCTGTGACCAGTCACCGCCTCCCTGGCCTCTCCTCCTCACTTCCTACTTGGTTAAGCTCAGCAGCCATCCTGGACTCTGAGCTGGACACACGTCCTGGTCCCTTTACGCAGGTATCTCCATCTCCGACACAGTGGTGACAGCAAGCTGTGGCCCTGGCTCCGACGGAGCCTGTGGTCCTGGGGGAGGGAACGGGGGTGGACAGAGGCCGCCAGGTAGCCTCAGAGATGGGCCTTAGGGAGCCAGAGGCCAGGCCCGGGCTGGCCAGCTCCCCTCTTGGAGGGCTTCTCCACTTCCGGCGAGTCACAGCGCCCAGCGCCTGGCACCTGGGGAATGGCCCTCAGCGCAGCAGGATGCATGGTCGCCCTCCCACCCGGGGACGCCGCCCCAGCTCCAGCGCCAGGACCCGGGGGAGGCTCCGGGCCCTGCTCAGACTTGAGCCTGAAGGGCCGGGAGCAGCACTCTGCCGGGGTCTCCGTGCTGAGCGTGAGTCCCCGCCCCCGTCTCCTGGGGTCTCCGTGCTGAGCGTGAGTCCCCGCCCCCGTCTCCCGGGGTCTCCGTGCTGAGCGTGAGTCCCCGCCCCCGTCTCCTGGGGTCTCCGTGCTGAGCGTGAGTCCCCG
This sequence comes from Aselliscus stoliczkanus, assembly GCA_033961575.1. Classification (NCBI taxonomy): domain Eukaryota; kingdom Metazoa; phylum Chordata; class Mammalia; order Chiroptera; family Hipposideridae; genus Aselliscus; species Aselliscus stoliczkanus. Next base: position 180,733,984 of record CM066730.1, on the reverse strand, counting down.
CCCCCGTCTCCTGGAACCACGGCTCACTTCGAGCTCCACCTGATAAATGTATGATCCCAGGAGTCTGCCAAGAGGAAAGCTCGGAAGAAAAGTTCCAGCTCAGGCCAGCCGCAGCGGTGGCAGAACGGGTGGGCGGCGGGCCCAGCGCTCGGCTGCTGTGTCCGGCCGTTCTGCCACCGACAAGGCAGGACATTTATCTTTAATGGGCTCCAATTCGCGCAGACACGCCCTGTACAGCCCGAAGCGGGAGAGGCTCGCGGAACGGCCGTTCGTTCCAGGGGCTGCTGGGCTGCGGGGCTGGCAGCCGGGGAGCCGCCAGGGAGCCTTGGCCCTCCGTGTGGACGCGTCCTCCTGGAACTTTCTAGATGTCCTGTCTGACGAAGCCGGTGCGGGATTGCTGAGGGGACTGAGTAATCAGCCCCAATTTATATTAATGGCATTTTAGATTAGCCACAGCTGAGCCTGGCTTCCACCCTGCGCACGGGGAAACCAGATGGGAAGGGGAAACACACAAATATAAATACGAAAGTGAAAAAGACAAAATAAAAGCGCCAGCGTGTAAACGGGAAGGAGAGGGAGCCGGAGGCCGGCGCGGCTCACCCTCGTGGGCCGTTTGGCAGCTCCCAAGGGCCATCCCCGTCCCCGGCAGGCCCCTGGCCCAGGGGGTCCCTGCCCCACACCCACTGAGGGAAGCCCTCTGTGGCGGCTGCTCCTGCCCAGCCGCGTGGGTGGGGATCTGCAGAGAGCGGCGCAGGGAGGATTTGGGGGTCGCCCTGAGCACATGGGCAAGGGGTGGGTGGGCTCTGCAGGTGTCAGGGTACACTTGCAGCTCCCCCAGCATCATGGCTGCCTCACCCCACCCTGGTCTTCTCCGTGGGGGCCTGTCATGGGCCCAGAGGGGACCGGAAGGTGGGGACGGGACTGTGCTGCTCCGTCTCCTGGCAGATGTGGGGTTTGAGCGGGGAGCTCGGCTGTGACTCCAAGGCCCCATCAGCTTCCCAAGCAGCAGCCCCTGGCTGCTGAGACGTGATCAAAGGGTGGTAACCAGCTCAGGGAAACCTGGGGCGAGCCCTGCCCCATCGCTGAGTGGCCTTGGTTGCGTGTCTCAAACCCTCAGAGCCTGTTTCCCTTTGTAAAGTGGAAGATAAATGAAGTGTTGACCTGTGAGGGCACCATGAGGATTAAGGGGTGACAGCCAGGGGCATCCCCAGGGCTGGGCCCAGTGTCACCTCCCTCACCTGCCGGAGGGCGGTGGAGATTTGGGTCCTGGGCAGAGGCAGGGTGCATACAGCGAGCCAGGGGCCTGGGACAGCTCTTTACACTGCATGTGCAAGGCCGTGTCCGTCTGTGGGCAGCCCTGGCAGCGGAGTGCGGGGGCTCCCGGCTCGTGCAGGACAGCTGCGTCTGCCTGGGGGCCTGAGTGCCCGTGGGAGCTGCCCGCTGACCGGAAGCGCTCTCGTGGGCAGTTCTATCTGTTTCTCCTCCTAGTGGAACCGACACTCGCCATGGACAGAGAGCTTTCTCCTCTCGCCCAGTGCCCATGCCCACCGCACAGGGACATGTGTGCATCGCCACCCCGCTCTTGGGGAGGAGCGTCTCCAGGCGGCCGGGGGGCGCTTTCTGTAGGAGGCACTAGGACGTATCCAGGCTGTCCACTCACAGGCTCGGAGTCCATGGTCAAAGCCTTCCCACGCCTCTCTGAGCCTGTTTGTCATCTGTGAAATGGGGATGACGACGCCCCGTGTGGCCCTGGGAAGGTCCCTGGCAGGGGAGGGGGCACTGTCGTGCAGGAGACCCTCAGCCAACAGAAGCTGCTCTCCTTACAGGTGAGCAGTGCCTGGCGGCCCAGCCCCGGCACGCGTGCCGGGCTGAGGTCAGTCACCGGGCCCAGGGGTTTGAGAGGCGCGTCGGAAGCCACGAGCGCCGCAGGTCCTGGCTGCTCCGCTGTCTGCTCGCCGCCGGCCTGAGTGCCCGCACAGCGTCGTCCTGACGCGGCCACAGGCGGCAGGCTCGCTCCATCCCTCCCGCCAGGGTCTCTTCGGCTTGCTTAGCAAGACGAAAACCAAAGATGCAAGGAATTCTCTTCTTAGCATTGAAAACGTATCCATAAATCTACATTAAGAAGCAGTACACAGCAGAGGCTGAGAGCCAGCGGCTGTTGACAGGTGACGCCAGACACCTCACACCCGGGAGCAAGCCGGGGCTCAGAAGTTATAATTTGCCACTAATTGACACTTGGGCGCCTCCAGGGCCACTCAGCCCATTTGCTCCTGGAGAGAGGGACAGAAAGCGCTGACGAGGAAGCGGATTCATCCTGAGATCTGCTGCTGCCTACAGTCCCAGAATTAGAAAAGCAGAAGAGAGCACACTCCATCTCCGTCCCCACCTGTCTCCCTCACTTCCTCCTCACGGCTGAGAAGACTGAGGCTAGTGGGGAGTCGGCCTTCACTCCTTCCCGGGGCAGCAGGGATCACCGGGCGCAGGGGGCCCGTCCCCCCGGAGTCACCAAGGCCCAGTTCCCACTCACAGGCCTCCCCAGGCCTCCCGCCCGTTCCCCACCTCCAGCCCCTCTGGGCCCCAAGAGAGCAGCAGGGAGAGAACCCACAGAAAAGAGAGTCAGGGGAGGTGAAGGGTCAGTCAGTGGCCCAGAGAGGCGAGCCTCTGCCGCGAGCCCCCTCACTGCCCGCCTCTGCTCGTCTGGCTGTGGACCAGCTGCGGGCAGGCTGGGCTCCCGCCTCCTGCCTCCTGCCTCATCACCCTCTCCTCTAACCACCACACTTTTCCCCGTGGCAGTCCCCAAACCTCACCTGGGATGTGGGCAGGTAGCCACTGCCAGCCGGAAGCGAGCAGCTCCCAGCTCAGGGAAGATGGACGTCTCAGGAATGGGTTTTGCTCTGGGTGAGACTCCCCTGCACCCCCAGGTCAGCAGTGTCCCCTTGTCCTTGCTGGTATAGACCAGGTGGACGGTCCTTCCTCTTGGTCTTCTCTCAGGTAGAGTGCGTCCTGAGGAGCCATTCGCCCTGCCTGACCCCAGATAACGTGCAGGAGGTACATCCTTGGGGACAGTGTGGCGCGTTCCCCGTGAGCTGCTGACTGGTGCACCGGTCTGGGACTTGCAGGCACGGTGTCATCTTTTGCTTATCGGAGTCCTCACATGTGTCTATAAATGAAACACTAGAGCTGTGGCGTGGCTGTTTGGCCCGAGGGTTCATCTTCCCGGAAGAGCTAATGAGCTATGTGTGAGGAAAACCTGCTGCTTCAGCAGGAAAGGGGCGGAGGCCCCGTGGGTTCCCCCACGTCCTCCAAGGAATGGCCTGCGCCATCTCGGTGCCAAGTACTGACACTCTCGAGGGGCCACCACGAGCAGCACTTTTGCCTGCTTGCCTTAACCAGGAGAACCCTGAGAAGTCTGGGAGCAAATGTGAGAACGGAACTGAGCTGAGGCAAGGCCCCCGGAGGGGCTCCCCCTGCAGAGGAAGGGCGCCAGCGGTGGCAGGGAGGTCCAGCTGAGAACCTGACGCACAGCCCCCACCTGGCACCGGGGTCCAGGGAGGGGCCGTCCGTGCACCCCCCTCCCCGCACCGGCAGGGCTGGCCAAGCCTCGCTGCCTGAAGGATGAGGGTCCAGATACAGGTGGGCAGGGGTGGAGATGCCTGGACCCTGAGCTCCCGACCTCCGGACAGGTCACAGGACAGTCACCGCCCAAACTGTAAGGTTCATTTGTGTTTTCCCTGCATCTCTGCTTACCATCCTCAATCTTCCCTCTGCGTCTTAAACATATGGGAAACAGCTTTGACCATGGATTTACTGTCTGCGGCTACCAATTCCGTAATCTGTGCTGTTTCTGGGTCACATTTTCCTACGTCTTTGCGTGTCTGGTAATTTTCAGTTGAATGCCACACATTGTGACCTTGGCTTTGTTGCGGGGGCTGTGTGTTTTTGTGTCCCTGTAAAGGTTTCTAAGCTTTTCCCTGGGGTGTGGTTATGTGAGCTGGGAACAGGCTGACCCAGCTGGCCTTGTGTTTAAGCGCTGGTGTCCCGGTACAGGTCGGTGTTTACTCTCAGACTCATTTTGCCCACTGCTGCCCAGAGCCCCTCTGAGAATTCTACCCCGTGCCCCACGAATGGTGACAGTTTTCAGGCCAGGCCTGCTGGGGGGACAGGCACTATTCTTGGCCTGGTTTGAACTCTTGGGTTGTTTGCGCCCTGGTTTGTTGGCCTTTCCTGGGCCTCCGGCAGCTCCTGCCTGGTACACACTGGTCAGTGTTCACCCCGCTGGAGGCTCAGGGGGACCTTTGTAGGTGTCTGGGTCTCTCCCTGAAAGTCCCTTGTCTCTGTCCCTCTGAGGGTCCCGCACAGCCGTCTGGCCTCCTCCACTCAGAGCGTCTGCAGGCTCTGCCCGGGAGGCCTCCCCCTGCTGCTGCCTGGATCTCCGTCCAGGAAGTGAGCTGGGCCACCGTGGGGCTCCCCACTTTGTTTCCCACCCCTCAGGCATCACTGTCTTTTACTGTCCACTGTCCAATGTCTTGAAAACCATTGTTTCATATATTTGTCCAGTTTTTTTCAGCCAGGGAGCAATTGGTATCTGATACTCCATCTTGGCAAGGAGCAAAAATGCTCCCTGTGCAGCCCAGGGCAGCATCTAACCCTGCCAGGCGTACCTTCCCTGTGACCCACAACCTATGGCTCTGAGCTCCCCCAACCCACCCCCTATGCCTGGCTGGTGTTGTTTACTCAGCTGATTCCTCACGGACTTACCCCCAAAGGCTGATGTTTTCTCAGAGGTGTGGGGGCTGATGTCAGTGTTTTATAAGTGCCCGGATTCATCTCCCTGTTTATCCCAACAGCCTTCAGCGGCTGCATGTAGTTTTGCAGGTATCATGCATAGAGTGCTGACCCCTGAGTCTGCTGGCCACACGGCAGCTGCAGAATCTATTGGGTTGTCAGAAAAGTCATGATGTATTTTTTTCTATGTTTTTCATTGCAAAAATGTGTCATGACTTTTCCGACAACCCAATAGCATCACCAGTGTCTTTGCAAACGATGCCAGGCTGTCACTCAGGGGCCGTTTCTATGGGCGAGCGCCCCAAACTCCCACCAGCCTGCTTTTGCGGTACAGAGAAACAGGTTTCTGAAGACCGCACTGGAGTTTGGGGGTGTCGGAGGCCAGAGGCAGGAACAAACCGATGAAAGGAAACAAAACTGGGCTCGAATCGCCATCCTCACAGGCCCAGTGCAGGGCCAGTGAGGTCAGGAAAGAGTCATCCCTTTCCTTCTGCGGACGGGGGCAGAATGCGCTAACCTCTTCCTTCTCTGAGACCTCGCGGGAGAGGGGGAGGAAGGCTAACGGGGAACCGGGGGCCCCACTCCGATTGGGACGTCACTCGCACCCCCCCCCGGGAGGCACAGGCGGCCTTGGCCCACCTCATGATCTTGGAGGAGATGCAGAACGAGTTTATCTGAAAGCCCCAGGGCCAGTGAACCGGCCACAGATACAAACAGTCACATCCGCACAGATGGGGACTTTCGAGGCCTCATTTCCCCGGGTTTTGCTGAAGTGCAGGAGTCACTTGGGTGACACGGGGACACGGGGTCCCTTCCGTGCAGGAGGCCTGGGCTGGGGGCTTTTCCTCCTAATTCGGGAAGAACACAGCAACTCACGTTTATAAAGATGTCACACGTGTCTCTGTTCGCTCCAGACCCTCATTTTCCCTCTGCAGCTGCCCTTTAGAAAAGCCAGCCTGGCAGTTTCCTCAAAATGTCCTTCCCATGGCCTTTCCATCTGCCTTTTCTCTCCTGGCCTTCAAGGAGCCATCTGAGAGGCGGAGGGCGTCACGCTGCCCAGGCTCGGTGGCCCGGCTCCCGTGAGGGGCTTGCGTGTGCACATGGGGCGGGCAGCTCTCAGGGTGGCCAGAGCCGCATGTCCAGGCCGACGTGCATTCTCAGACTCAGAGCGATTAGAGAAACCCACGGGCTCATGTGGTCCAAGTTTTCAGTAGCTGCAGACCTGAGGGCAGGTTGCTGCTGCCCGGTCCTGCTGCTGTCCCTCCGGGGCGCGTGTCCTGCAGCCAGCGAAGGTCCCTCGTGTCCTCAGGGCGGCTATCCGCCTCTCTCGCCCTGTCATCCAGCCCCCTCTTGGATGGCCCTGCCATTCAGAGTCTGGCATTTTACTCTGCTTGCACACATCGAATGCTTGCTGTTTACAAACTCCCAGAGGGCAGTTTTAAGGAAGACGAGGAGAACAAATACTGCATGTGCTCCTAGGAGCACTGGCCACATGGAGACCACTCCCGTAAGTCTCACAGAATACACACGTGGGCCAGTGCATGAGGGCGTTTGGACAGATGAGGAAACCGAGGCTCAGAGGGCAAAGTGCTTCGCCCCAGGCCATGCCCAGGTTTGGACCCTGACCCAAGCCCTCCCCTGCCAGTGTGGGCCGGGGGCGTGACAAGGTCCATGGCAGGGCAAAGGCATTTGAGTCGTGCCCTTTGTCCTTGGAATGCACACGGTGCCCTCCCTGCGGCAGGGCCATGGCCAGGAGCAGGCTCAGGTCCCCCTGAACTGTGGCCATCCTCAGGTGCAGAGGAGGGCAGGGCCGCCTGGGATGGGAGCGAGGGTTGCGGGGGAAGGGAGCGCTCTCCACCGAAAAGGCGCGATCGAAGGGGCTCTAGATTATATCCCCAGGCCATGTCGCCTGTGGCCTGGGATTCCAGCCCCTCTCACAGTGCTCGGCCATGTCCCTGGTGCCAGGAGTTGGAGCAGGCCCTTTCTCTCTGCCTACCCCACAGCAGGGGGCGGCCTGCCGGCCGGCTCCCTGGCCTCTGGGTTCTGGGTAATGTTCCCCCTCGTTGGGAGGCAGCCGCCATCTCTGGTTCTGAGCCACGTAAACATCGACCTGGTCTCCCTTGGCCACGAGGAGGACAGCTCCACAAGCACCGCGGGAGGAGTGGCCGCCTGGAAATGAGAACTGGCCAACGGCCTGGAAAGTGCCACCAGTAAATGAGTGCTGCCCGCTGTGGCCCAGGGACCTGGTACCATCTGCTGAAATGAACATCTCTGCTCGGCTCTGCAAACTGGCGACTAACTGGTGAGGTGGCTCATGTCACCGACAGTTTGTTAAATCTTCCCTTGGAGGTGTAAGCTCACAGCGTCCATGTGGTCAGAAGAGGGAGGGGCAAGGGTCACGTCTCCTAAGTCATTTGGGGTCTATGAAAAGAGAGAGGCTGCGGCGAGGAGGGTCACATGGAGACAGGATGGGTGTTCACAGAGAAGGTCTGCGTGTCGGGGGCAGCGGGCAGGCCTGACCTTCCTGGGTGTCCCCCTCTTTCTCCTTTTCCTGGGCTTCGGGGGCCTGGGTTTCTTTTTCCTTCAACCTCCCACATGGCCAGGGGGGCAGCTGAAAACATGCTGCTGTTAGCGGGGCAGCAGGGGTTATGGGGTCAGTTCTGTCTTTGGGGTGAATTCCCATTTGTCCCTGTGTTAGCATCTAGGGTTGCTATAGCAAACCTGGTGCTCTGTCACCCACTGTCCCCTGGTGACAGGACCTGCATCTTTCTCTGGGCAGTCACCTCTCTCCCATTCTCAGCACTTATGCTTTGGAGGGAGTTGCTGCTAATTCTGGTCCAGGAGTGGACACTGGCCCAAGTCTGGCCAGCCCAAGCCTCACATCCTGTGGCCACGATGAAGGGTTCAGAATGGCTGTGTTCTCAGGTCCGAGTGAACCAGGCGTGATGAGTCCTAGGCACTGGCTCTTCAGCTGGGGCCTGTGTGCTTTCTTCCTCCCCCCACCCCGGAAATGGGAGCACTGGGGTGATGTGAGCCTGCAGATGCCAGGTGCCACCGCGTGGAGCCTGACGACGAGATCAGCCCAAGGAAAGAAAGAGCCAAGAACCGGAGGGAAACCAAGCTCTGAAGAGCGCCTAGGGCGAGCCGTACCCGAAGGGGGCCACCTTGGATTTCTCTGCTAAGCAAACACATGAATTCCCGTTTAGCCCAATGCCAGCTGAGTTGGCTTTTCTGTCACTCACCTTTGGAAAGGTGTCAGTTACTCCAAGGCCAGGTTAATGCCAGGACCCGTGCCTGGTAACGGGCACACGTGTGTGTGTGTTAAAAAGGAGTCAGATCCAGGCTTTGTGCACGAAACGTATGACCTAGTTGGGGAGATTTGATATAGCCAGAGGAATAAATAATTACCCCTCCTGGTAGGAAGTTCTAAAACCTAAGTAAGTGGAGACCCTCCGGAGCTCCCAGAAGGAAAGACTAAGGGGGGTTTAGGGCGCCAAGGAAGGCTTTCTGGAAAAGGTGGACTCTGTTCCCGGGTAGGTCCGAGCCTCGGTGATTGTCTGAAACTCCTAGGAAACTCCACCAGGGGAGTGGTGTGAACCTTGGTGTCCCACACACTCAGGCCACCCGCTAGCTCTGGGCTCCGGCATTTTCCACATGAGGACTCATCAGGTTGGGCCGTAGGAGAGGAGCGTTTTTTGGACCATCTTACAAAGAAAAAGCTTTTGTCTCCTTGGTACTTTTTCTTGTCTTTTCCATCAAGGCCAATTCAAAAAAAAAATTGCCCCAGTGCAGCCTTCCCTGGCCTCTTCGGCATAGGATGAGGTCTCTGCCCCCCAACTCCTGCCAGGCAAGAAGAGGACAATATAAGCATCAAGCCATGTTTGACCTGCACCCGCTGACCCGGGAGCCGTTTGTCAACATCAGCGCAAAGCCAGAGAGAGACATGATGGCTTCATATGCAAAGGCCTGTCCCCGGTACCTGGGGGATATGTGTGTCAGCACAGCAGGTGACCAGCAGGACCCTTGGTGGGTTGATGGGGACAAGCATTGTGTATGTTTGTGCTACTCAGAGGTGAGCCTGCCCAGCAGGCATCTGACAAGCAGCTCAAACCCTCAGAGATGGAGCAGATGCCTTTTTAGCATCTGGCTTTTCAGCATCTCCTTAGGCAGAGGGACTTCTGGGAGAAAAACACTGGACCCACACTGGAGGTACCACATGTCTCCATCCCAAAGGCTGGTTGCGAACAATCTGCCTTCCCCCGAGACTATGACTACACCTCACACTTGTCACCAGTCACCACGGTGTTAACATGAAAGTCTTGCAGAAGGACAGAACCCTCCAGCCAGTGGGACCTTGTAGGGACCATAAAAGCAACGTGGGCAGAAAGTCACATCCATAAAGGAGCCTTCATTCGTCCAAAGATTCTTTCCTGTAAACCGTGAATTCTTCTGGTGCAGGGGCATGTGTGTAACAGATGGAATGGGTAGACTAAGAAACTTACAGCAGAAGTACTAGGGAACATCCAGTTAAAGATCAATTTCTTTGAAAGGAAGCCAAAGGGAAAACAGAATTAATAAAAATGGAAAGGAAGTTGATGCAAAGCGTGGTAGTCCATGTGACTGTTGCATAAATTGATGTCCAAGAGTATCAGGGCAGGACCCACGGGGTCTTGTGGGTAAAGCTCTCAGGGAGGCGGATACTCCCAGGAAAGTCTCCCTGGCGTGGGGTTAGGGGGGAGTGGGTTTATGGGGTGTGGAAGGACAAGGGGCCAGGATGGCATCTGCTGAGGTGGACTCTGGCTGACGAGGAGGGTGAAAGTGACTTCTGGTTCATGTGGAGCCACATGGGCAGAACAGGAGGACGGAGAGGCTGCAGGAATGGGCTGACTCAATAGGGTAAGAAGAGAGTCCAGAGCTGTGTGAGTGGATCCGACCCACTGCAGGCTGTGAAGTGGGTATGAAGGGGTGACAAGGAGCCACAATCATTGGAGAGGAGGACTCAAGGAGAGCTGGGTAGCCTCACAAGTTTCCAGGACAGACTGCTAATCACCAGTTCCCACCAAGGCCAGCCCGACAGCCAGGAACAAGGGAGGGCATGTGCCGTCATGCTGAAGAGCGTGCGTGCAAATGGAAAGGGCTCTCGGGTCCCTGCTCCTCTGCCTCCCATCCTGACCCTGCCATGCCCTTCAGTGCACACAGGAAACTGTAAGAATCACCCCAGCCCTTGGACATAGTTCATTGGCTCAGGGCTGGGTGCCCAACCCAAGCTAAGCCCTTAAACCCCCCTTGTCTGGGAGCTCTGGATTTGGGAAAGAGAGAAATTTGGAACAGTCTCTCCTTGGGTGGCTGAAGCATCAAACTTCAGAGCTGTTGGAATCCACAGTTTCTTCCATGAGGACTGGGCAGCCAACGAAGGCAGCCTGCCACAGGAGAGGGGAGTGAGAGACAGATGTGCGCAGAGAAGCAGGAGATAGTTCCAGACATGACCTGAAGCCCTCTGGTGCCTGGATCAAGCCGTTCCTGAGGCCCACCCCATCCCTGCTCCCTGCCCTTCCGACCAATCTTCCTCAAATCTGTGAGGTTCCCCTGGACCCTTCCACACACCCCCTTCTAGCTTCCAGGTGTTGTGGTCACGCTTCTTCCACTGACCAAGGCAGAAAGGAAGGAAATGTGAGGAGCAGGCTGATGGGGCACAGCTCCCCATCTGACTCACAGCCTCCCACTGTCCTTCCCGAGATGATGCTTTTCTGGCTTCACACTCAATTCCTCTCTGGCTTTCAAGGGTAATCCCATCACCAGGCTTACGTATCTCAAAGCCCGTGCTGCAGGAAAATCGGGTGCTGCCCACAGGGGTTTAGAGCTGACTCTATCATCCGCCTGCTTTTTTTTTTTTTGCCGCTGGGTAGGTTCATTATTCCACAGATAGATCCAAGGGCTTCTCAGACTGGCAGGCTTGACTTTGAGAATTGCAGCTAGACAGAGACAGGTAAGGAGATGATCACAAACACAAAGTGCCTGGGAGAAAGCATTTTCAAGGCTGGGAAGAGAAGATCTTAAACATACTTGCAAGCAGTAGGAGTCTGAGAGAAAGAAAAAATGGATTGGCCTGAACAACTCCCTCCAGCATGAAGTATGCTCGTAAACAGAGTCAGCATTCAGTGGAGCTCACACAGAAAGGTTGGAGGAAGCCTCCGGGAAAGACATTGCTCAGAAAAATTGCCAGCTTCCAAGGTTCACAGAAACCTCTCTTTCAGCACCCAGGACAGCGCCCCGTCCTTGGGTAAAGCCACAAGAACTCCACGCACACTCCTGCAATAACTGGATGTCCTTGGAGGAAAAGGACTGAAATCCTTAACTGTCAGAGCTGGCAATGGCCTTGAAGAGAATACAATCTAACCTTTAATTTTATAGATGAGGAGGCTTAGCTGAGATGGGGAGGTAACTCACTGTGGGTCATGCTATTAGTTTGTGGTGAAATGGACCAAAATTCAGGCTCCTAAAATTTCCGGTCTCATTTTGCCATACTGAATAGTCCAACAACCACTAGTACAACTGTTCATTGAAGAACCGAGAATAGCTGCTGGGAGTAGGATGTGGTCTTTGGAGCTGCTCTGTCACGTTAAAAGCCTGGCATTGTCAGTAAATTGAGTAAAGCTTTTGAACCCTTTCAGCGCCAGTTTTCTGACTTGTAAATTGAAGGCACTATTACCTATGCTTGTATGAGATAGTTCTCACGTGGATGTAATGAGACGATGTGTGTTGACACTTAGTGGAAAGGAACAAGTTACCCCCTTTTTTCGAGGTGAGGAAACGGAGGCTCAGGACTTTTTCAGGGACTCGAGGCTGGTAAAGGGTCAGAAGCTAGTTTGGTGTTGCTCCACAGATCCTTGTTAATTTTTCATCTTGCTTTCCTCTGTTCTGTTCAGACTGGATAATTTCTATGGAGATTTCTTCATGTTCACTGACTCATTGTCATCATTCTGCTACTGAACCCATTCAATGAGTTTTTTTAAAAAATTGCAGGGATTATATTTAAAAAAATTTTATCTTCCATTTCTTTGCCAAAACCCCTTATCTTTCCATTAGTTTCAAGAGTGTTCCCCTTCCATCTTGGAGAATTTTTATAGTAGATGCTTTAAAGTCTGTCAGATAATTCCAACATCTGTGTCACCTTTGGCATTTGCATCTTTTAATTGTTTCTGCTTTTTTTCCCCAAAAGTGTTGAGATTTTTCTACTCCTCTGTACACTGAGTACTTTTGGATTGCATCCTGGACATTTTGAATATTATGTTACGAGTCTCTGGGTCTTAATTAAATCTCATGTAGAATATTGATGTATTTGTTGATTTGGCAGACCATCACACTCGTTATGTTCCGGCCACAAGTTATGACCAGCCTCTGAGGGCTGTGGTTCCATGCCAGTTTCATTTGCAAAGTCCTTGCATTGCTATTTGGATCTGTCCTGCCTGTCTGCCACTCAATGGCCAGCCTGGGACCTAGGAGGTAGTCTGTCTCTCAGTTCGGTTCTCAAAGTCTTTTTTTTCATGCTGTTCAGCGTTGGATCCACACTCGCACTGCTTGGGAATCAGCCCAGAAATTTCACGAGCTCCTCCCTTTCTGCAAATCCCTGATTCCTTCTGATTCTCTGAGGCTTGCCTTTACGGTTCTATGGCCAGAAAGTTAAGGCTTTATTTCCCCTGCTGTGCCATGTGTTTCTTTCAGTGAGTCCTGCCTGGGGTCAAATGGCGGGAGGACCAAGAGGAAATAAAAGCCCAGGGGGTCTACTCCACTCTTTTAGGATCACAGCTTCTCCTCCCAGAGAGAAAGTTCCTCTTCCCACAGGGTTTGAGGCTTCAGTGGGCTCTCACTGATGCTGCCACAGTGGGAGTGTTTGGGGTGTGTGGCATGCGAATGGAGGAAAGAAAAAAAAATGGAAGAGTTCCCTCCCCTACTCTTTCTGAGTGTTAGAGACCCACTCCTCAGACCAGAACTGGAGGGCTTCCTGGGGCTCTGTCCTTGTCAGTGTTTCCTTCTGGGTTTGGGGGCTGTGTTGAGTCAAGACGGGAGATACTGGAGGAAAATAAAATGGTGAAGTCATCACTGGTTCAATGATGCTTTGAATTTTGGTTTTCATCCCCCATCTGCCTGCCTCACAGAGCGGCTCCATGCCTTTGTCCGGGGTTTATAGCTGCATTTAGTGGGGGAGGCAGGATGGGGTGTGCCCGTCCTGCCCTCAGAGCTTGGCTGGGATGTGCATTTGTGTGAGTTCCAAGTCCCCTTGTCCCTCCGGGCCCTTTGCCTCTGGGATGCTCTCAGTACATCCCTGGGGTGTGCCATCTCCATAGCAGAGCTCTAGAAGCATCCCCAATGGAATTGTCATGGAATGCCTAGGACAGCCATCAAGACAACTGTAACATTAAAAAGCTGGAGTCACTACTTCCCAGAATAACACTAGAGTGAAAATATGGCTCCTTTCCTGAAAGCTGCCTGTCAGAAGATAAGAAGCTGTTAGGTGAAGACATGTAGACTTAAACTCTTAGGAAGCAAAAATGTGGGAGAAGAAATCAGCCCCTGTGGCATTCCAGCTGTCCCAGCACCGATGACACAGAAAGCAGGTCCCCCCACTAAGACTTTCTCCTGGTGACCCAACCATGGTCCACTGTGTTATTTTCTCACAATGACCCATTCCTTCCCGGGACTAACAATGTGCCACAGCTGGGCTGGCTTAGACAACACAAATCTGTTTTCTCCTGATTCAGGAGGCCAGAAGTCTGGGATCTGGGTGTGGGCAGTGGGTTCCTTCTCAGGCCTGAGGGGGGCCTCAGCTGGTTTCCTGGAGTCCTTGATGTTCCCTGGCTGGTATAAGCACCCACCTATCCCTGCTTCATCTTTTCTTGCATTGTTTGTGTGTGCGTGTCTCTCTGTCAAAGTTTCCCCTTTTTTATTTTATTTTATTTTATTTTATTTATTTATTTATTTATTTATTTATTTATTTTAAAGATTTTATTGGGGAATCGAGGAAGGGGAACAGACAAGTTGATGTCCTTTTGTTCTTTAGTCTAGTTGTGGAGTACATTGCTTCACTGGCCCATGTTGGTATCATCATTGCACTCTTCTTGGGTGAGGCAGATTGGTCGCCGGCCTCTGGACGGCTGCTCACAGCGGCTCTTGGCAGCTCACACAGGCTGCTGGCTGCTCATGCTGGCTGCCGGCCACTCACTGTAGCCTATGGCCGCCCACTGCAGCAGGGGCTGCAGCTATGCCGTCCCGGGGACTCAGCAGCCCAGCTCCAGGTGGAGCTGTTGTTCACCATCTTAGCTGTAGAGGGCAGTGTCACTGGCCCTCATATGTGGGATCCGAACTGGGCCCGCTGGCGTCCCAAGCCAGCTCTTAACCAATGTGCCACTCAGCCGGCCCCAATTCCCCCTTTGTATAAGGGCACTAGTCACGTTGGTGTCCTACTCTAGTACCACCTCATCTTAACTGACTCCATCTGCAATGCCCCTGATTACAAATAAGGTCATCTTTGAGGTTCTCGGGGTTAGGATTTCAACATAGGAATTTGGGGGGGACACAAATCAACCCAGACAGACACCTCCTTCTCCCTGTCATGCCAACCAGTGTGCAGAGTGCACTTTCTTGCCACATTTGACTTTGGGCTTGGCTGTGGGACACGCTTTGGCCAAGGAGTGTGAAATGTGGTACAGCCCACCTCCAGATGGAAGCAGTAAGTGTGCACATGTGGTTTGGCTCTGCCACACCTGAGAACAGGGGGTCCAAGGTTTTGGGTGCTCTGTTAGCCTGAATTCTGGAGAAAAAGCACATGGAACCCAGCAGAACCCAGCAGAGCCTAACGGAGCCCAGAAGAACCCAGCAGAGTTCAGAAGAATCCAGAATAGTCCAGAAGAACCCAGCAGAGCCCAGTGGAGCCCAGTAGAACCTCTCAGAGCCCAGAGGAACCCAACAGAGCCACAACCAATTTACAGCCCTTGTGAAAGATGAGGAAGAAATCCTTGTTTCCGTTGTAAGCCCTTGGGACATTGGGTAGTTTCTTACTGTCACCGCAGCCGACAAGCACACCAATTTTGAGCATAACCAATGGTTGGAGGGAACCACAGATGCTAACTAGAAGCCAACATGATGGAAGTCCTTAAAAGCTCCACCACTTACTATTATTTTAAAATACTATTACCAATAATAAGGGCGTAACAGCATCAGCCTCGCCATGATTTGCTCAGAGATGCACGCTGACGTGGGCACGTGAGACCAGACCTAGCTACTGCCTGTGATTTACTCAGAGAAGAATCTGTTGCCCAGTGCCAAGGACAGGACAGTGCTCTCTGCGAAGTGCCGGCCAAAGGCTCCAACTGCCTGGGGCTCCGCAGGGGATGGTGAGGTTTCCAGCGGAATCGCGACCGGTATTGGGCACATATGGCAGACCCAGCCTTGGTTCTGTCCAGGATCCTGAGTGGCCGACACTGTCCATTCACGTCCTCTCTCACAGCTGCGCCCATTCCTCCCCAGGGCCAGGACAGCTTAGCTTTGGGGGGATTCAGATCTAAAAGGGGCCCACCTTCCAGCTCTTCGCATCCAGGACAGCACCGGGGAGCAAGGCACGGAGAGGGCCTTACTTGGACAGCGGTGATGGACAGGGGTCTTCCTGCTGGGTTCAGTCGTGCCTGGCACACCTCCTGGACACTTCAGGAGGGTTTGGTCAGTGAATAAAAACCTTGCAGCGCTCTGAAGTTTACAAAACACAGAAGGTAGCGCTTGACAGTTTCCAGAATGTCGCACGTGTGAATAAGGGACCGAGATCCCATTTCACAGTGAGGCTGCTGAGAAAGTGACGAGCTCGCCTGGCCATTTGGTCGCAACACCGGGATTTGAACTCAGGTCTGCCTGGCCCCAAAGTTGTTCTGATCGTTGTGTGAGACGAGTAGATGGTGAGACTGGGTCCCAGTTCCCCAGGGAGATTGGAGCAGGATGAGGGCTCTTCGGAGGTGACAGTGTGTCTCCATCACAGTGCTCCCCAGCACCAGTGTGGATGGCATGTATGGAGGTGGAGACTATGTCTAGTACTTGGATACTGCCTGGAAAAATATCAAATGCCTGATGACCTCTGTGGTGCCTTTGACGGCGTTTCCAAGGTCACAAGGCTGAGGGACATGGGTAGATGGGCTGTAGCCCTGAGATGGGGCTGGGGTGCAGTCCTGGGGAGGGTCCTGGGGGAGGGTCCTGGGGAGGGTCCTGGGGAGGGTCCTGGGAAGGATCCTGGGGAGGGTCCTGGGGGAGGGCCCTGGGGGAAGGTCCTGGGGAGGGTCCTGGGGAGGGTCCTGGGGAGGGTCCTGGGGAAGGTCGTGGGGGAGGGTCCTGGGGAGGGTCCTGGGGAGGGTCCTGGGGAGGGTCCTGGGGAGGGTCCTGGGGAGGATCCTGGGGAGGATCCTGGAGGAGGGCCCTGGGGAGGGTCCTGGGGAGGGTCCTGGGGAGGATCCTGGGGAGGATCCTGGAGGAGGGCCCTGGGGAGGGTCCTGGGGAGGGGCCTGGGGGAGGGTCCTGGGGAGGGTCCTGGGGGAAGGTCCTGGGGAGGGTCCTGGGGAGGATCCTGGGGAGGATCCTGGAGGAGGGCCCTGGGGAGGGTCCTGGGGAGGGTCCTGGGGGAGGGTCCTGGGGAGGGTCCTGGGGAGGGTCCTGGGGGAGGGTCCTGGGGAGGGTCCTGGGGAGGGTCCTGGGGAGGGTCCTGGGGAGGGCCCTGGGGAGGGTCCTGGGGAGGGTCCTGGGGGAGGGTCCTGGGGAGGGTCCTGGGGAGGATCCTGGGGAGGATCCTGGAGGAGGGCCCTGGGGAGGGTCCTGGGGAGGGTCCTGGGGAGGGTCCTGGGGAGGGTCCTGGGGGAAGGTCCTGGGGAGGGTCCTGGGGAGGATCCTGGGGAGGATCCTGGAGGAGGGCCCTGGGGAGGGTCCTGGGGAGGGTCCTGGGGAGGGTCCTGGGGAGGGTCCTGGGGAGGGTCCTGGGGAGGGTCCTGGGGAGGGTCCTGGGGAGGGTCCTGGGGAGGGTCCTGGGGGAGGGTCCTGGGGAGGGTCCTGGGGAGGGTCCTGGGGAGGGTCCTGGGGAGGGTCCTGGGAAGGATCCTGGGGGAGGGTCCTGGGGAGGGTCCTGGGGGAGGGTCCTGGGGGGGTCCTGGGGAGGATCCTGGGGAGGATCCTGGGGGAGGGCCCTGGGGGACGGTCCTGGGGAGGGTCCTGGGGAGGGTCCTGGGGGAGGGTCCTGGGGAGGGTCCTGGGAAGGATCCTGGGGGAGGATCCTGGGGGAGGGTCCTGGGGAGGGTCCTGGGGGGTCCTGGGGAGGATCCTGGGGAGGATCCTGGGGGAGGGCCCTGGGGAGGGCCCTGGGGAGGGTCCTGGGGGAGGGTCCTGGGGAGGGTCCTGGGGGAGGGTCCTGGGGAGGATCCTGGGGGAGGGCCCTGGGGGAGGGCCCTGAGGGAGGGTCCTGGGGGAGGGCCCTGGGGGAGGGTCCTGGGGGAGGGTCCTGGGGAAGGTCCTGGGGGAAGGTCCTGGGGGAGGGTCCTGGGGGAAGGTCCTGGGGAGGGTCCTGGGGAAGGTCCTGGGGGAAGGTCCTGGGGGAGGGTCCTGGGGGAAGGTCCTGGGGAGGGTCCTGGGGAAGGTCCTGGGGGAAGGTCCTGGGGGAGGGTCCTGGGGGAAGGTCCTGGGGAGGGTCCTGGGGAGGGTCTGAGGGAGGGCCCTGGGGGAAGCCACCACCATCTGTCATCACATCATCTTCTCTGCCAGTCTGTGTGTCTGCAGCCAAATCCCCCTTTTCTTCT
This sequence comes from Aselliscus stoliczkanus, assembly GCA_033961575.1. Taxonomy (NCBI): domain Eukaryota; kingdom Metazoa; phylum Chordata; class Mammalia; order Chiroptera; family Hipposideridae; genus Aselliscus; species Aselliscus stoliczkanus. The sequence goes on along the minus strand of CM066730.1, from coordinate 180,716,381 downwards.
GAGGACACTGGTCATTGGGCTCGGGACCCCCCTCATCCAGCATGACCCCAGTGTTAACGTGATTCTGTCTGCAAAAACATAATTTCCCAGATAAGGCCACATTCTGGGGTTCTGGGTGGAAGTGAATCTGGGGGGGGCAGGGGGCAGGCACTGTTCAGCCCAGTACAGGGGGCGAGAAGCAGGGGTCCAGGAAGTTGAATATCGTTTTCTGCTGCTTGTCGCGTCCCTGGCTTCTGCACATGGGGACTGCAATCAGAAAGGTCCCTTTGGGGCCTCCCCCCCACCTCTCTCTGGTGCCTCAACTCAGCGTGCGGGCCTGGGGGGCTCAGACAGGCAGGACTGAACCCTCTTCTTTCCACCGAGAAGGGTGCCGGCCTGCCGGCTGAGTGCTGCCATCTCAGAAGGAGTTTGGATCAGCTCATTAAAGGCTCTTCTTTGAAACGTCTCAGAGACGATCAATGACTAATTCTGTCACCGAAGAGGCCCTCACTGAAAGCCACCCTCGGCACTTGATAGCTCGCCTCTCTGGCTTTTATGAACCAGATTACTTTTCTTGGGCTGTGGAATACAAATCAATACCCTTCAGAGGCGCGTGGCACTGGAGGGGGTCCTTGGGCAGCCTTTCAGGCAGCCCTCACCATTTTCGACACTTAGCAAGGCAGGTGGCAGGCAAGTCCTCGGTGAGGCGTGAGGCAGGCTGACGGGCGCTGGATACCAGACGCCGCAAGAGAGGGGCTGTCTTCAACTTTTAATCGAGAAAGTGTCCAGACCCACGAGCCTCGTAGGGGAGGGGGCCTTCCATTCCCCAGGGAAGTGAGTTTCTCCGGGAGGCCAGGCCGACGTCCTCGGGAAGCTGACGTGTTTGCACAGAACCGAGGGGTCTGGACTAAGGGTGACTTGTTGAGATTCAAGCATGCCGATGCCCCCTCATCGGCTGCCAGGCAGCCAGGGAACTGGCTTGGGTATCTGCAAAGGCAGGGAGGTGAATCAGAGCGGGTGCATGGGGGGACATTATAAGGCTGTCAGCTTCCTTCCGCTGGAATGCTTTGGCAGGCAGCGCCAGCTTCTGTGCTGAGAATGACTCAGAGAACTCGAGTCAGCCTCCCAGGTGGAGTGGCTCTGGAGAGCGCTGGAGGGAAGGGACTCTGGTGAAGGGACCTGGCTTTGAACCCAGCTCTGCTCTCCCTAATTAGCTGGTGACCTTGGGAAAATCACTTAACCTTTCGGAGACCCAGATTCATCATTGGTAGAATGGAGGCAGTGACACCAGCTGCTCTCTGGGCCCTGGGTCTCGCTCACGTGAGAAGCCAGGCAAAGGCAGCTGCTAAGTTGCAAGGTCCATGGATGTGTGCCCTGTGGTTTCTGCATCACCTTCGTGACAAATGGTCCATATATTTGGAGGAAATATTGGTTCGTCTGTGATGATAGGGGAAGAGCTAATGTCAGCAGTAAATCATAAGAGAAGATTAGGCCAGAGCAAAACTGCAACCCCAGGCAGAAGCTAAGCAGCGCTGGTGTGAGTCTCGGCGAGCTTCAATTCTCAGCAGCAATGGCTCCATGGGTTTCATTCAGCAGACACTCACAGAAGGCCTCTTTGTGCCAGGCACTGGCCTCAGCTTTCAGAAGGGTAGGCACGCAGTCTGGCACACAGTGGGTCTTGACAGGCACATGGATAAAGCCTACTACGTGCCAGGCAAGCATAGGTGGCCCCATTCAGCCATCCGAGGCTGCATTTAAGTGGATGCTGCTGGAATTGTCCTCGCCACTGGGGAAAGTAGCAGATATCTCCGGTCAAAGCCAAGGTGCTGAAGAATCAGGCTTCCAGAGGGGCTTGGGGAGGGGACATCCTCCTGCAATGAGAGAGAAGGGTGAAGTGGGGGTCCACCGGGGCAGCCCTCCCTGGGCCCAGTGAAACGTCCCCTGGCCCAGGACCTCCACCAGCTCCCTTGGAGCCAAGAAGCTTCCAGGCCTGGGCAGAGCATGGCCGCTTCTTCAGGTTCTCTGTCTGGGAAGGGGCAGATGGGACGGGGAGCGGGAGGCAGCTGGCAGCGGCTTCTGATGAGCTGGGGCTGAGGACAGCCTCTGAGCCCTGGGCGCTGGCGCCAGCTGGCCGTGTGGGCTGGGTCAGCATTCCAGCAGCTGCCGGGGCCCCAGGCCAGTTGGGAAGGAGGCAGCGGAGGGGTCAGCCTCTGTATTAGGCCCTATGTCCCCACCCTCGAAGCGGGCTGAGATGTCACCAACCAGCTTGTTCCCGAGACATGGGCCCTGGTGTGGACGTGGCGGAGTCCCAAAGGTCTGATGCTCAGGGAAGGGAGCAACACACGGGAGTCCTGGCTGGGCTGTGACCCAGAGCCTGGTGGGGGTGATTTCAGAGCCCACTTGTCTGCCTGTCCCTGCTCGCCTCCATGTAGCTTGGGGGTCTGTGGGCTCTGAGAGGCTGGGTGCAGCCTCCACCTGCAGCAAGTGCTGGGATGGCAAGAGCCGCCCCTGTGCCCCTCGCCAAACCTTTGTAAAAGTGACAATAATGACCCTACCTGATGCCAGGAAGACGATGAGTCATGATGTCCCACTTGAGCTTGTGACGTCCCTGGAGACAGAGCCAGGTCTGGTGCACTCAGCAATTTCTTACCTGGTGCCTGACACTTAGGAGACCACTGGAGGTGTGAGGTCTAGTGTCCCCAGTGTCACTGTGCATGTTAAATAGACGTAATGCAGAAAAATTTAAAAACATGATGTGGTTAAGTGATTTGGGGAAACTGGATAATACGAAGTTGGGTAGCTTCTTTCTCACAGTCCGTTCTGGAGTTTGACTGTCGAGAGCATGCAGCATTTCCCTGACCTGTTTGACGGAAGAATCAACTTTTTGGTTTTTTTAGGGAAAATGTATATAGCATAAAATTTGTCATCTAAGCATTTCAAGTGTGCAGTGCCGTGGCATTAGGTACATTCACATTGTTGTGCAGCCGTCACCGCTGTCACCTCCAGAACTTCCCATCATCCCAAACTGGATCTCGGTCCCACTGAACCCTAACCCCGCCCCCAGCCCCCGGCACCCACCATTCCACTTCCTGTCTCTATGAACTTGCTTATTCTAGGGACCTCATATAAGTGGAATCATACAATATTTGTCCTTTTGTGTCTGACAGCTTCAGTCAGCATGGTTTCAAGGTTTAACCATGCTTCATCATGTGTCAGAATTTCAGTCCATGGTATGGATTTACCATATTTTGAGACCAGAGGGCAGGCAGTCAGAGACTGTGGCCACTTTCACAGGAGGACCACATTTCCTAGCCTCCTTTGCAGTAAGTTTGACCATGTGACCCTTGGACCGTGTGACTGAGTTTGACCAATCAGATGCAGATGTGGACAGAAGGGGAGGGTCCCGAGGTAGTCCTAGCAGGACACTGGGAGTGCAGATGCCTGAGTCAGGGCCACCTGCCCGTTTTGGACCATGCTTGGGTCTCCAAGGAATGCATTTCACTGTGTAAACCGCAGACATGTTGGCAGTGTCTGTTCCAGCAGCCAGTGAGTGTCACCCTGACTGATATGCCTGGTTTACCCTGCCCTCCAGAGAGGGCAAAGGGAGGCAAGACCAGTGGAGTGATTTGTCTCAACACCCCTGAGAAACCAGAAAGGAGACCCGGTTGCATGGCGTTTAGCAGCTGGGAGGCACCTGGGGGCAACTTTGGCTCTTCATTTCTTAAACAGGTCGCATCTTCTCTGAGCCTCAGGTGCCTCAGCTAAAGGATGGGGATAGATCTACTCGTATCTTGTTCACATTGAGTTATGCCTGAAAGATGTTAATAGATGAAACGATGCTAAGAAAAGTAGGAAGAGCCCCGACCCACCTTTGGGGAAACAGCAGGTGACAGAGAGATAACGAGGGGCCACCCGAAGGCTCAGTCCCTTCGGTTTCGTGGTGGTGTCATTCTTTCCCCACGGCTGGCCTGGGTGCAGCTCCTGGAACTCTGGGCACCGGCGGGTGACGGCTCTGCCCAGCGCCCCCATCCACGAGCACCCAGAGGACTTTCTCTGCAGCTGCTCAGGTTGGCAGGTCTTTAATCTGCTACTCAGTGTCCTGTCCGTCACACCCAGCTGTGATTATTCTAGACAATTAAATGCCACTTACACTTTAATGTAGCTATTTAGTCCAATATTCTTAATTATTTTTCAAAAAATTTAAAGGCACATTGATTATTCCTGATTGATTTTAATGAAATCTCAATTAGCTGCCAGGCTGTGGGAGGCAGATGGCCACTGGGTCTTCTGCCTGGGATAGGCTGTGAGCTCCGGGAAGACCCTGGGGCCTGAATGCTGGGATCTGGAGGGCTCCTTCTCCCAGCTGGGTCCAGAAAGAAAACCAGAGCACCCACTGATGTGGGTGGAGGCTGTCATTTTGGGGTCCATGACTGTCCCCTCCAAAGGGAAGACCTGTGAAACAGGAAGACCCCATTCTCTTGGTCGTTTGTTCACTCATGTGGCACCTGCCATGGTTATGACACAAGGCTGGGCCTCATGCAGACACCAGAGTGAAGCGTGGTCCTTTCCGTCACGGGGACCTCAGGCTGCTGGGAGCCGCACAGAAGGACTGTATGGAAGTGAATCAAAGAAACTGCATTCCTAAAGGTCATCGAGTTTCCCAAAGAGCTTCTGTTTCCATGGGTTATAGCTATTGATATTTACCTTATTAAAAAATGAAACGAGAAATTTAAAAATTATGCCTTTGTTAACTTTTAAACAATAATAATAAACCTAATTACCTGTTGACAGAAATAACACATTTTAAGAAACGCAATGACATAGTCCCCCAAGTGTAACCTGATTTTACCTTTCGGTAAACCTCTTTCATGTTTGGCTTAGTGGAGGACAGCCGGGGTCTGAGGACCACTGCCGAAGTCAATCTGTTATCTTGTTTGAAATATATGGAGAAAATATGGTCTCACACAGGTACGGAGGCAGAAAGCAGAGGCGCATTTTTCAGAGCTTTTATAGATACTCTGCGCATACGCTGCACGTGATTGATTCTAAACTAGAAGTCCACAGGGCCAGTTGCCAAGTGGACTCGGGAACCATCTCAACACCGTTTCTTTCCTGTGCCTCCCAAGCCCATGCTTCCAGTGGGTATTTCGTAATGTCGCACATTGATCATCTGGAAATACTGTTTCACTGCGTTTTGCACATCTCCCAAACGTTGACAAATTTCATTACTCAAGAAACCACCTTCGTGACTATCACCCCTACTTCATCAGAAAGGCCTTTAAATTTTGGGGAAGCTGTCAAGCTCACAGTGGTGGTGACAATTTTTCCATAATTCTAATTCTTGCTTGAAAGCCCGAGTTGTATTATTGGCAACAAATAGTGCCAGTTGCTTCCCTTGGAGTGACAGGCTCACTTTATATGTTTTGAGAGAAGTTCTGCCAAACACCCAGGTCTCAATGACCGCAGTTTGTCTCCGAGCCATTCTTTCAAGTAAAAATGTTGTTCCGTGAACAAAGTGGCCAGTTCAGCTTGTGACTCGAATATTTTTCCTGAGAAAAATAGTCCACTTTGGTTTGAAGCATGCGTACTTTATAAGCTTGGTTCCCATTTAATCACAGGGAATGTTCAAAAGATGTAAACTTGGGGTTGAGCTTTAGTGAAATGGGTCATTTTTCTGCTCCATCGAGGCCAGGCTGTGCTGCTGTAGTGATGCCCTCCTCAGTGCTGCACACAGTAGGTTGCTCACAGCACGTGTGCTCGGCAGATGGGCAGCAGCTTTGCTCCGCAGCTCCGCCCGCTGTGGCTTCGCCATCGGGACGAGTGGCCTGGGTTGTTCCTGCTGCGGGGTTTGATACCGGAAGTTAGGCACCGCTTCCAGAGACCTGTGTCACTTCTGCTCACAGCACATTAGCCAGAGTGAGGCTACATGGAGTCAGGGCTTATACCCTTCCTCTCCCTCCCCTCCGGGCAGCATTTATGTCCCAAGAAGTGTGGTCAGCTTGGCCGTTCAGGGATGGGGGGTGTCTGGGCTTTGGTAACTCTGGGGCCATCGGGCCATTCTTCTGTGTCTCCCCCGCCTCTGCCGTCCTGCTGCAGTGAGGTTTCCCTGCCATCCCTGCACAGCATGGGCGGAGGGGGTCCCTGGGTGGAGGGAGTGGAGCTTCCTGCCGGAGCTCAGGGTTCTGCCCCAGCCCATCCACGGTGGGGACAGAGACTCCCCAGCTCGGGGGCTGCGGGGCCGGACGCTCTGGGCCACGCCGCCGTCCCGCTCCTCACCTACTGGCTGAGCTCTGAGCCGGTGTGGGGTCCGGGGGGATGAGTGTACTAAAACAGGTCATAACCTGTAAGCCTGTTACAGACGTCGGGGCCTGCCGTTACCATTTTTGTGAAAGAAGACTTGTGGTGAGAGTCGTGAATCATGTGAGAATAAGACTGTCCGTTTTCATCCATTCATCTCCCACCCACCTCATCTGTCCCCTCCTTGGTGCTGGTGCCTCCCGGCACCGGTGACCCGGTGGTGAATGAGCCAGGCTGGGTCAGGTGGGCGACAGCCCTAAATGAGTCATTACAGGGTGATGGTGTCATTCCCAGGGACCACTCTCTGTGAGAGCTGGGGTGGGGGGCAGAGGGCAAAACCTTCCTGGAATGTGGACTCCGGGAGGGACACAGGCAAGGGGATGCCAAGGAGGCGTGGCATCCCTGTGCCATCAGGACACTGTGCCTAGTTCAGTTGTAGACTCTGGAAGGAAGCCACAAAAGTGAGAGGAGGTGTTCTCAAACCGGATCGTGCATAAGATTCATCTGGGAACCTTGAAATGCAAGAGGTCCCGATTCCGAAGGGCTAGATTGGGTCCGGGGGCTTCCCATTTTGGACAGGTGGTCCATGTGGTCAGGGGCACGACAGGTACGTCGTGCTGGGGAGACTCTAGCCCAGAGCAGCAGTGCCCCCTTGGCTGCAGGCGTCAGGGTGGGCACTGGCCTCATCCCCCGGGGCTCTCCAAGTGTCCCGTGGCCTCTGCGGACCAGTGGCTTTGTGGTACATGGTTGCAGAAAGAGTCTGTGCTTCTGTCCACATAGTGGTCTCCTTTGATGCTTTTGGGTTTTGTATTTCCTGCAGAGCTGGTGTAAGGCGGAAGGGGAGGGGGGGTGCTGTCTAGAACGTGGGTGTTGATTTACATCTCAAATGGCTAATAGTCAGCTCAGAGTCGCTAGTGGAAATGGGCACGTCCCCGTGGACCTCTGGGGTCCCAGATCGCCTTTCCTCCGTTACTGCGTAGACCAGCACATAGTAACTGTAAAAAAGTCTAGTGGTGATGGAGAAGGAACCCCAAACGTTCAGGTACGCACATTGCTACACAGCAGCAAATGTCCGAGGGCGCGGGAGTTGATGGCTGAGTGAGGGCCCCGTTCCCGTATGCAGTGGCGTGTGGACGGGGAGCCTTTAACGCGAACTTGGGCTTCATCTCAGTAATGCCCGTATTTTCTCCTTCCTTGAACTTGCTGCTGAGCAGCCTCAAGCTGAGCCCAACATTTTCTGCTATCTAGAAGGAGGACAGGCTCAAGACTTCTCCTTGGGGACCCAAGACCTGCCTCCATTCCCAAAAAGGTGTGTTTATTTTTGTCTCCAGCCTAAGGGGCGGCCTATTACTTCCAGGGCTCTCATTTGCAGTTTCTATGTCTGAGATCCACCATGGATTTGCAAAGGCTAAACCGGAGACATGGGCAGGACATGCTGGCATCCCCACGTCGTCCTGCTGGGACTCCCTCCTGGACCACTTGGCGCCCACCGCGGCCCAGGGGGGCTTTCCCCAGAAGTTTTCCCAGCCAACCAGATCTCCGCTGACCTTTTCCCTGGGAAAGGGGGGGCCTCTGCACACATGCATCGCAGGCAAGCTCAGAATGTGGAATGTTATTAGCAAATATTTGAGTTTCAGCAAAAAAGCTGATAGTTCTTTCAGGGTTGGTTGGCCAAGGAGACATTTTTTCTGATGGCTTTGGGGCACAAGGCAGGTGTGAAGAAGCAGAAGACGAGGAAGAGGTTGACTTATTTACCGTTTGGGAATCTACACGAGAGAAGGCTTGCCCTGCTGTAGGTCCTCGGGCCAAGCGGAGACTGTGTGGTTACTCACTGGGGAAACTGACAGGCTGTCTCAATAGCGGGACGCTTTCCCGTGCCCTCTGCCCTTAACAACGATCCACTCACCCAAGAGGCTTGACTTTTATCTAATTTCTTTTCATCTTTACAAAGTGTTCCTCGTTTCCCAAGTTCAAAGCCCGTCCTCCTGTGGAGGGATCGCGTTTTCGGGGATGAAGTGGCATGACTTCTCCAGGTCTCGGGATGGTAGAGGACCAAGACACCCATCAGCTTCTGGGCACCTCCAGAGTGAACCTCCCGCTCGGCGTGACAGGTGTGGACCATATCATGTCCATACTTATGTCTTGGCTTCCCAATGTCCCTACCCTGCCCTGGGAGAGTGTTGTATTGTTAGCCTAATGGAATCTTCTGGGAAAAAAGCATCCACAGCTGAGCCTGCTCTCGAGGGAATGCCCGACTGACAGATGTTCAGTGGGACTGGATCAGGCCTCTGAGCCCACTCGGGAGAGTGTCCACATGTTGAGGCACCCTTCTCCTCCTTTGCTTTCAGTGGCTTGGCCTGCGAGCAGCCCGTGTCGCCCAGCTCTGTCCAGGTGTGGCCTCTGGGTCCCGAGATGGACAGAGCCTCGTGACGTAATGCCCAGCGACCCAGGCGCCGGTCCTTTATTTTGGCTGAGCAAGGCCTCCTGTTGCCGAGGCATTAATCCTCATTTTATGAGGGAAACAGCGAGGTGAGAGGCGTGTGATCTAATGTAAGTGGATGCCACTCCACGCCTCCTGGGCTGCCTCTCAATTGAAAGCAACGGGGGTCTGGGCCGAGGGACAGAAACTTGCATGACCTGATTCATAACCCTCAGCTCTTTATCATAAAATCACTTACAGCTCCATAAAATGTGTTAATTTGGGTGGCTGTGAGGTATGTCTTTGCTCAGCGTGGGCCGGGCAGGCCCAGGAAGGGACAGAGATGGTGCCGGGAGGGCTGCCGGGCGGTGGGTTAGACGCAGCCTGCAGAGAGGCTGGGAGGTGACGGCAGAGGGCAGGCCCACGATCCCTCCCCGTCTCAGAATTCTGCAGCATATTTACCATTCTGAGTGTGATTTCCCTAAAAGGGACCTGGCTGCTACATGGGTGCCCATTATCCTGGCACATTATGTGCAAAGCACCTCCTGTGTGCCAGGATCGCACGCGGAGAAGTCGTGTGCAGACAGCCGGGCGCCTGCCTGCAGATTCCTGGCCTGCCTCGGGTTAGGCCTTCCTGTTCCCAGGTGCGTCCGGGCAGATGGGAGGAGAAAGGGTACAGGGAGCCTCGCAGCCCCCATCCCGCCCCTGCAGTGCTCCAGGAGTGATCAGCCCGGTCCCTAACTGGAGAAGGCACCAGGTGGGTGGCCACAGCACAGAGCAGTTCACAGATACTGAGCCTGGAAGCGGGGGTGCCCCTGCCGGCGGCGGGAAGACGCTCCAGCAGAAAGTGCCCCGCCCTCCTCCTCCGCCTCCCCCCCTCCCTGCGCCTTCCCGTCCTCGGGCTTCTTTTTGTTAATTTGAAAGGTAGAACGCCAGGACTCTGGGGGAACTCCAGCTTGTCTTCCCCTCCCCCCCTAGTTTATTAAAAAACTAAATGCCCCGCAAATCATTTTTACGAGCAATTAAGTGGCCGGCTCGTGTGTAGGAGGAGGGCTCAGCTGACAGATGGATTGAGGCCCCGGGCTGAGGATGGGGCTGGGTCCCCTGGCTCTGAACCACCCACCCCGCCCCTGGCTGCTGTCCCCCTGGGGGACGAGGTAAGTGCTTCCATCTGTCAGTCTCACGAGGAATGATGGCTTGTATCCTGAGCATCTGTATTTGCCAATATTTCCTCCTCTCCATATGAACTGTTGGTTCATAACTTCTGTTATTGCAGAGTATTACTTACGGATCTCAGCGTGAAGGAGAAACAGCTGGGAGACGTTTGCAACCCTCTCCCCAACACCCTTCCCAAACTCTAAATAAACTTCTCTGTCGATTCTGAAGGAGACCATCCATCAGGCCCTGCCGCGAGTGCGAGATGGAGAGGCCCATTTTACCCGTTTTCGGAACATTTACCCTTCACTTTGGTGCCATTAAGATGAAGCACTCTTACCCACCCCCGGCAGCCAGCACTTCCAGGCAAGGTACCTTTGCATTTACCAAAAAGCTCAGTGTCTGGAGAGGTGACTCCTGAGCCTAATTTTCTGTTCCCCTAGGGGGCTCCAGGGATGTCCAGAGATCATGAAATTATCCAAACAACGTTTATTTAACCGACTCCTTTGCAGACCTGTGTCCATCCATGTAACGTGGAGGTCCGTGTTTTTAACCAGATACCAGAGCCCCTGTTCGGACAGCTTTGCCCCTGAGCTTTAAATCTGTTTATGCACAGTCTTACAAGGGGCCACGGTTAAGGCGTCTGTGTGATGAATCACCTCTCAGGGCGGAGAGATGGGCCCTGGGGCCCCGGACCCATCTGAGCACTGGGCCCTGTCACGCTGCCATGGATGAGGGGACCCAGTCCGAAGTGCAGCTCCAGCACCCCTGACAAACGTCCCTTCTTCACCGAAATACTTCATGGAGCCACGGGTAGTAAGTGGGGCCGCAGGCTGTCTTGACTTCACGCCCTCAATGAGGCCGAGAAGGGCTGGCACGCGGCAGGGGCTCAGAACCTGTTGAAATCTGGCCACTTGGCTTTACCTGCCTTCCCCGCCTCCTCCGTCTCCTTCCCAAGCAGAGATGCTGCGGGCAGAGGCGGACAACCAGTGACTCGGGGGTCCCAACCTGTCAGCTCCTTCCGTGAATTCTGCCTCAGGCAGAGCCACATCTTGTCGTGACCCAGAGCTGGCCGCTGGGATTCCAAGGCGGGCTGGGTCTGCAGACGGGGAACCCGCGGAGCGTGCCCCCCGGGGTCCTGCCACAAATGATGGAGAAGGGAGAACACGGGCTCTTTCGTTCTCCAGGACCAAGGACGCCTACTGCCCTCTTGGTCTCCCTCCTCAAGACAGAGTCACCGATGGCTCAGCGTCCCCTTGTGCGGGTTGGATTTGGGTCCCTGGTTGTTTATTTGCAACTAGTTCTTCTCACAAACCCCAGAGTGGCTGGCGGATTATAACTTATTCCTTCTGAAGCAGTTTGGTGATTAGACTTTGCCCTCAGGACGGGGAGGGGGTCGCGGCTGGTGTGCCGCTTACTCATTGTGATGCAGCATATTTGTTTTGTGGCTCTGTTCTAAGCTTGGGGCTAGTTGTGGCTGGAGTTCTAGGCTTTGTATCTAACCCTGTTTAACTTGAGTGTCTGCTGTCTGGTGTTGGTATCCCAGGAAGCAGCCTAGGCAGTTTGCAGCTCCAGGAAACCCCTAATTATTATTGTTGTTGTCGTCATAAGTAGTGCCAGCCATGGCCAGGCCCCTACTTTGCTCTTAAAGGAGGAGGCACATGTGGCCCAGTCATGGGTGCCCTCAAGGGTCGATGTGAAGACCCTTGGATTTAGGCTCAGTGCTGGTTGAGGGGGGTGGGGACGGGGAAGGGAACCGCTGTGCTCCAGCTCTGCTGCACCCCCACTCCTGTGTGAGGTGTCTGCTCATTCACACCCTCCCCTCGGCCCTCCGCCCTCTGTCGGCCCTCTTCCTCTGACCTCCTGGCTTCCTGCGTTTCCTCCCCCCACCCCACCCCTGCACCTGGTTCTGCTCACCGTCCCTGCGGAAACCCACCCGTGCCTGGCCAGGTCTAGTCCGGCCCGGCCTCTGACCTCTCATGGTGTTACTGCTGTGACCTGCTGTGACCTGTCCCTCCCACTTCTCCCACCCAGCTGCTCCGTCCCCACCAGCATCCCCTGATGCGGGGTCCCTGGGCTCTCGACCAGGATCCCCGCGCCGGCCTGGGGCCGGCCTGGACATTCCCTGTGTGGTGAGGCTGCTAGGGTCTGAAGGTTTGTGTGCCCCCCAACTTAATGTTGAAGCCCTAACCCTCAGTGTGATGGCGTCAGGAAGTGGGGCCAAGGGGACGTGAGTCAGTCATGAGGTGGGGTCCTCAGGGTGGGATTAGTGTCCCCTGGCCCCTTCCTCCAGGTGGGGGCTCAGCGATCTGCCATCCATGCACCCGGAAACCGGCCTCACCTGACACCAGCCCTGCCAGAGACTTGATCTTGGACTTGCAGCCCCAGAGCTGTGAGGTGAATGCCTGCTGTGTGCACACCCTGTCTGTGGTGTTTCAGCCACAGCCGCCAGATGGACGGAGATAGCCACTCCTTTGGCCCTGCACGTCCTCCTCCTGCTCCCCAAGTCCCAGGGCCGTGTTTCTGGTTCTGACACCAGAGCCGCACTCGCTCCCACCTTCATACTGGGCAGCTGGGCACGAAATGACACTCCCAGAACCTCACACTTTGCCTTTCACCCTTCCGGCTGGTCCAGGGGCTTCTCCTTGAGAATTGAGGAGCCGCGGAGCCCGAGACCCCTTGTTTCCAGGCTGGGCCTTCCCAATTGCTGAGGTCTCGGAATGTGCTGGACTCTGAGATTCCCCTGGAGCTGAGTCTGGGCAGCGGTGAGGGAGCTGTGCCATCAGGGCACACGCGGAGAGATCATGAGCCAAACTGTGGTTTGGATGATACGATGATGCTTAGCGAGCAAGCGGGAGCTTTAGTTTTGGCTGAGTTACGGTGACGCGGCCCGTACACTGCGTGCCACTGGTGAAAGGCTGTCCCTGCTCACGGCATTGTGTGTATGCCCTGAATGACACAGTAACCCAGCGCCTCCTCTGGGCCAGTGGCTGCAGACCCTGCTGGGAGGAAAGAGCCTTTCTTCTCTATTACCTGTCCCCATGCCAGCTCACTCTGTCCCCACGTTCGGTGATGGACACAGAGATGCAGGGATCCCAGGGGGAAGTTGGGACCCAGCTAGGGGCTCCCCCACCTGCTCTAGGACGTTCTACCTGCAGCCTTTCTGTGCCCACTGGCTTGTCCCACTTTGCAGAGGGGACACTAAGGGGCAGGCGCTTCTGCTCTGCTTGCGCTGGGCCAGTATGTTCAGTGCGTGGACAGAACGAAGGCCCGGGGAGGCTGCTGGTTCAGAGCGTGCTGTGGCAGGGGGTCGGCCATGTCACTCGTGTTCAGTGGCAGAGGAGAGGGGGGCTTCATGGTGACAAAGGAAAGGTTCCAGGTGTGCCCTGATGGGGGCTGCGGGCAGGTGGAGCTGGAGGCACGGACTAGAAATGGGGCGTCCGATGTGATTGGTTGGGAGAGCACATTTAACTTTCTCTGATAGGCCCTAAGTTGGAAGTGGGGCAAAAACTGGGGAAGCTGCCAGTGTGTGTGTATGTGTATGAGCGAGTATGTGCGAGCATGTGCATGCATGCATGTATGCACATGTGTGAGCAAGTATGTATGCATGTGTGTGAACGAGTGTGCTGCATGTGTGCATGCGACTGTGTGTACATGTGTGAGAGTGTGTGCTGCATGTGCGTGTGTGAATGTGTGCATGAACGTGTGAGTGAGCATGTGTGCATATGTACACATGCCTATGACTTTGGTCATGTATGTATACTTGCATATTTTGGTGTGTAAGAGCGTGCACAGACATGTATGAGCACATGTGTATTTGATGTCTTCAGGGACAAGGAGGGAAACAGTTCTTTTGTGGGACTCTGGCCTTATAAAGTCACAGTGCTGACCTAGTTCTCCAGTGGATTTCTGCCTTCTGGTTTATCCTCGGAGCCCGGTTCCTGTTGGCTGTGGCACAGTGGGAAGCTGTCATCATCACTCTATTCCACAGAGTCGTCACCTCCAGTGAAAGGGTCTTTAGGGGCATACATTCAATGTGATTATTCTGAAATACTGAGTCGAGTGACTTATCTTCTAAAAACCCCTGCTACCCGCAGGTTACTGGAAAACAAGCCAAATCTGCCTTTTGCTCTCCACTAGACCTGAAATAACATCAGGGCTGTTTCCACAGTTTATGGTTCAGGAATATTTACATCCGGTTCCTTTTAGAGAGTAGAGAGGTAGCTATTACAAAACAGGGAGTAGAACCGAGAGGAATGGCGATGTAATTCGAACATTTAAAACTGTAATTTAAAGACGTAAACTAAATACTTCAGGTTTGCAACCTCCACCCGCTGACTCTCAGTGGGTGGGGCTGAACGGAAATGTTGGGAACAGCATAATAGAACGTTTCAACGGAAGGGCCCATGAGCGGCGTGGCCTTTAGTACTTCACAAATAAATGACTGGTGAGCCAGTTTCTTTCCTCAAATGGTTGCGGGTACACCAGATGAGCCATCATCCACCTAGCATTTGGTATCAACTATATAATATCTATATATATAGCTAGATATATAGATATAGATATAGATATAGATACATAAAACTCATCTTTTATGTGAGCATTTCCTTTTCAAAATAACCCTTTTTCTGCTGAGCATAGATTGGGAAATTCATGGCTGTTGGCTTTTTGCCCTATTTGGGTCATTCACTGTGTTGAGTGAGAGTATTGGTGGTCAGGTGGTCCTGGGATCTGGCCTCCCTTCCTTGGGATGCCAAGGAGGACTCCTGCTCAGGACTCAGGCCACTTGCCCTTGGGCACTTGGGGCAAAGGGAGCCAGCTGGCCTGATCATTGCAAGAAGAACCTGTGCAGGGCTCATCAACGGAGCGCTGACTAAGTCTGAGTCCAAGTCAGGCCACTAGCTAGGAGGGTGGCCCTGGGCTCGTTATTAACAAACATAAGCCCCAGTGTCTTTTCTTTCTTTCTTTCTTTTTTTGAGGGCAGTGTCACTGGCCCTCATATGTGGGACTGAACCGGGGCCGCTGGCTTCCCAAACCAGTGCTTAACCACCGCGCCACTCAGCCGGCCCTAAGTCCCAGTGTCTTTATTGGTAATAATTGTCCCTACCTCACAAGACTGCTATGGAGATAAAATGAATGAATATGTGAAAGTATTTAAAACAGTGTTGGGGAATGGACGGATAGCTCTGTTGGTAAGGGCGTGAGCTCTGAACAACAGGGCTGCTGGTTTGATTCCATACATAGGCCAGTGAGCTGCGCCAGTAAGCGGCACCCTTTACGGCTAAGATTGTGAACAACAGCTCAACCTGGAGCTGGGCTGCCATGAGCGGCCGGCCAATGGCCGGTGACCAGCTACCTCAGCTGAGTAGAGCACAATGGTCATAATATCAACATGGACCAGTGAGCTGCTTCCTCCATAACTAGACTGAGAACAATGGCTTGGGGGTGCGGGGGATGGAGGGTTGGGGAAGGGGGGGGAACCAGTGTTGGCACTTAACAAATGCCAGTTGGTTTGTGTCACCATCATCACCATCACCACCATCACTCCCATCACCACCATCACTCCCACCATCACCACCATAACCATCCCCATCATCATCATCATCCCCATCATCACCATCCCCATCATCACCATCACCATCACCACCATCACCACCATCACCACTGTCATTACCACCATCATCATTATGATTTTTGTAATGCATCATTTGGCTTGGTAGTAGGCACAGAGAGGTTTAATCAGCTCTGATTATCAGAGATTAAGGAGGGAATAGATGCTGTGGTCATTGAGAAAAGAAACATTGGTACTATTATTAGATGCTGTTCTCATCCTTATTTTCAGAGGAGAAAGCTGGAACACAGAGGCCGTGTACCCTGCCCCGCCTCACGCAGAGGAACCAGGATCCAAAGCTGGGAAATCTCAATCAACCTCAACCCTGCGGCTGTTTAAGCCCCGGCTGGAGGATGGCTGTGCAGGGTGGCTCCCGTGAGAAGCTTCAGGCTAATGACTGTAAAGTTATTTCAACCATTGAAAGTCTATGAACGTCTTTATGGAAACTATTTAGGTAACCAATTCCAAAGAGAGGCTAAGTTGAGTCAAATATTTTGAAACATATTCATAGATGAGTAAACAAAGCCTGGGATGCTCTGGGGAGATATATTTGACTATTAAAAAATAGTAAATGGGATTCAGTTTTCGGCACTGAAATACCGTGGGTGGCTCAGCCAAAGCCCCACCTACCTGAGCTGCTCATAAAGTGGCTCCCAGGACACGCAGATGACTGACTGTCGGCAATGAGCTTCTAATGCCTGTCTAAATGTTTCTCATTTGATCCATCTCTTAGTGGAGCATTGAGAGATGTGATGAGCTGAAGCTCCCTCTAGGGCAGCCAACCCCAGGAAATAGAGAAAGCAATTCTCAGCCCTGATTCAAAATGAATCCCCTTGCCCCCTCATTATAAAACACCTATTAGCTCCCTTTATCTCCGAACAAGCAGCGTTATTTCAATTTAACAGTGTGTGAGAAATGCACTATATAATCAAAGGACCAAGGACGCACTATTTAATGTCAGAATGACAGATGCTTCAATTAGGCAGACAGGACTATTTCTCCCCAAAATAGATAAAGATTAAATTTTTATAAGATTGTGCTGTTTGTGTTTATGGCATGGTATTGTTACAAGCTTTCATAACAATATAAATTAAAATAAAAACTTTTATTTCACTGGAGCCCAACCATCTTGCTAATAATTTTGCAACTCAGAACTGTCATTTCTCAAAGCCCCTGGTCCCCTCACCTGGGATGAGCGTACTTCAAGGACCAGACACACCATCCAGGTAAGAAATCGTACCCTGACATCCTTTTCCAAGAGACAGGATGGCATGCTTTGACGTCATCATTTGGCGAAAGGTTGCAGAGATATTTTTTTGAGATGCAATCTTCTTTTCTGCTTGGTCCAGGTTAAAGTCACCAGACAGTTGATGGCCAGGGTGGGGTCAGTTCAGGATGCTACTGCTGCCTTTCCCGCGCCCTTGGCAGATGAAATCTGCCGCAGGCAGCTCTGCTTCTGGCCAAGCCCGGGGCCCTGGAGACCGCATGCTCGGTTTGGCGGCGTGAAGGTTACAGTGTTTCTTCAGTGTCCTCAGACCCATTGTAGCGGTTTCCTCAATTGTCATCATTATGAATGAAACACTGTTACCAGTGACAGCCACGCTTTCAGTCTCTGAAGGTTTCTTTCCAATGACTCTCTGTTCTCCATTCTAGGGTTTTTGCATTCTCCAAACATTATGAGGGTGCGTTATTTTTTATAATTGGAAAAATGAGTCAGTTGTGTGCAAACATTCAGAATTCTGCAAACATATGTCTGGTTCCAGGAAAATGGTAGCTGGTGATAACACAGCCTCCTTCTACAGAAAACATAAAGAAACCCCAAATGAACCGTAACACCGAAAAAATACACAGTGGCATTCACAGGAAAACAAAGGACCCGCCTGCACCTCTCTCCCCCAAAATTAACCTGGGAAAGGCAGCACGTAAGTCCCTGAAGCAGAGCTTTGAGTGCAGAGAAGGGGGCTAGAGGCCGGGGTCTTGCGTTATACTGATCACTCAGGGGGCTGTGGCTGTGGGCCCACCTGGTGGGTGGCGGGACCCTGGCCCTTGCACAGAGCCAGGAGGAATCTTGTGAGGGGCAGGGAGAAGTGACATTCAGGTCACCAGCCTAGGGGGATGGAAGCTTCTCAGCGCCCAGATACGCTGGGTTGGGGAGCGGGTAATTGGAAAATGGAAACTCATAGCTGGCTCCTTTAGGGATTTGAGTCCACATTTATATTGCTAACATGATTCTTCATATTTCTGAAAATTTACATTTATCTACAGCAGAAATTGAATATCCCATGGGAATCTGATAAACCCTGAATTCTGGAAGCTTCCCTGTAAGTTTTGTCTGTGGGTTCTGGGTAAACTCAGTATCCTGGAGGGCAGGGCCCACCCTGGGCCCCCAGTGTCCCAGCCCAGTGCCTGACACCTGACATCTGACACCCATCCAGGTGTTAGATGAATGATGGTGAATGGGGGCACAAAGGCATCGCTGTGGTCCCCCCTATTATTTGCCCCTCAATTCCACTTCTGGGACTCTATCCCAAGCTTTGAACAGAAATTCCATTTTATTGGCTTAAAACAACTTGAAGAAGGAAGCACAGTGGGGAAGCTCTCATTCAGTTAACATTTTTTAACACACTGTGGACCGGTGACTGAGGTCTGTGTCTATACATGTAAATGCCCCGTCCTCAATGTGTTAAAAAGTCAAAAAGAAAAAGAATAGCTGTTTCTAAGACGCTTTTGCTCTGTGACATGAGCCTGCCCCTTTCTCTGCGTGCCTGCAGCGTCCTGACATGGAAGGCGGGGCAGATGCTCTTAAACAAAGGCCTCTTAATAAAGAAGATTTGTCATTCGAAGGCTTCTGTTCTAACTGTCAGGCCTGCCTAGAGAGAGAGAGGTGGTTTGGGGATCCACATGAGATACAGAGATAATTAGAACTTTGGGGAGAAGAGAATAGAGGGAGACCCAGAGGAAGGAAGGGAGAGGCCGAACCTGGCAGGTGGGGGCGGTTTGCAAAGCCCAGGGCCTTCCCCTGCCTTCCGCCTGCCACACCTGGGTGCCCTTGCCGGCAGGGTGGGTGTGGGGAGGGAGCTGGCGGAGTCTCTTCCTGACAGCCCTGTCCTTTCCCCAGTGAGTGATTCCTTCTGCGTAGAGCTCTCCTCCCGTCCACACCATACGATAGGCCAGGCACACTGCAGGATTCCTCATTCTACACAACCCGGCCACGTGCTGGCTGGACCCGACTCCCATGGAGGCTGGGCATCCTGGAGAGACGCACAAAGGCCAGCCTGCTAGGTGCAGGGGTGCAGGGGGCATGGCGGGACCCTCTGCTCAGGCAGCGCTGGCGGGACTCACGGGGAGACGGAGCTGGACTTGCAGAGGGACTCTGCCTCTGCCCTGGTGGCCCTGTCCCCTCTGAAGGGATCTCCTCCTTGAGCTGGCATAGCACTGCCGCAGCCACCGAGATGAAAAGAGTGACAAACGCTGCCAATTTATCTGGGACTGAGGAAGTTCCTGGTACACTGGACTTTCGGTGTTAAACCCAGGAACATCCTGGCAGATTGGGACGAGCTGGCCGTCACGGATGTGGACTGCAGGGGCGAGGCCTGGAGCTCAGCCTGTGGTCACAGGAGACCAGAGGAAGGGCAGGCATGGTCCGAGAGGCCGGGGACAGGGCCAGTAGGGGGGCACTAGTGCTTGTGGATATTTGACCTGGTGTGACCCATATGAGTTGGGCCAGCCCATCTCACTGAAAAACTGACTTGGCACACAAAGCAATACCAACCTGAACACCCCAGGTGATCACTGAGGCATTTCAAAGGACACCAGATGCCCTGTGTGACACACAGCGCTTCCTACGGATCGCTTCTCTCTCCTGCTCATTTCTCGCGCGTGTGGAGGCTGCCGCCAACTCATCTCTTCCCTTCTCTGACTTGCACGAGCCCCCCACCCCCACCCCCCCAGGGAGGCAGCACAGCACGGTCCCTGCACAACGTCTGGAGCCTGCTCCAGGGAGGGTGCAGTGACCCTGGGGCCCGAGTGGGTCCGCACCTCCCAAGGCGGAAACCAGGGACTTGGCCATGGCCGCGTGGCTAGAGGGCAGGATCAGGACTCCCAGCTCCATTTTGCAGGAAAGAATCCACAGTCTGCCCTGTGTTATATCACGAGTTGGGGACAATAAAATAAACCACGCACAGGGAGCTTGGTGAGTTTTGGAGGCCGAGGTGCTCTGGGACTGAGTGCTTCCTCACGGAGCGTTCGCTGTGTGTTTGGGGTGAGGACTGACTGGCAATTCTCCCCCAGGACAGACCTGGTGCTCACATCATGTCCTTCTGTTACCGGCCAACTGAGCAGCACCAACCCCCACCACTGAGAAACTTGTAAGTTTTCTTTCCTATAGAAATGTTAAGTATAAAAATGTTAAGCCTTCTCCCTAGTTCTTTAGTTTCTTAGCTCTTGGGCTTTGATTGCTCTTCTAACCAGTTTGTGAGTCTTGGACTGAAGATCCCCCTTGCTTCCTTTTTTTTTTTTTTTTTTAAAGATTTTATTGGGGAATTGGGGGAGGGGAACAGCGTTGGGGAATCGGGGAAGGGGAACAGACAAGTTGCTTTTTGTTCTTCAGTCTAGTTGTGGAGGACGTCGCTTCACTGGCCCATGTTGGTATCGTCATTGCGCTCTTCCCGGATGAGGCAGATCAGTTGCCGGCCTCTGGATGGTCGCTCACCATGGCTATTGGCAGCTCACCGCGGCTATTGGCAGCTCACGCTGGCTGCAGGCCACTCACTGTAGCCTATGGCAGCCCACTGCAGCAGGGGCTGCAGCCTACACCGTCGCCGGGGCTCGCACAGCCCAGCTCCAGGTGGAGCTGTTGTTAGCTGTGGAGGGCAGTGTCACTGGCCCTTATATGTGGGATCCGAACCGGGGCCACTGGCATCCCCAAACCAATGTGCCACTTGGCCGGCCCTCCCTTGCTTCTTAATTGCTTTTTAAATCAGTTTCTGTATCCTAAACAATAGAAGTCTCCTACCCCTGCTTCAGATAACTATTTGAAAGCCTGTGACTTCCTAATATCCCCCAGGCCAGTAAGCTAAGTGTTAAACCCATTCTGTGTCCAGACAACTGAGTGATGGACTGAATAGCCACAAGTTTCATAAGAACTAACAGATTTATATTTTTTTCCTCATTCAGGAGCCTTGGGGATACAGAGGATACCCCGACAAGATTGCCAATTGCAACCAAAGAAGCCAACGCGGTCTTCCAGGTGGAGCTTGAGACCCCTTCCTCTCATCTGAGATCAGCTAGGGCGAGAGTTCCGTGAACCCCAATAGGCAGGGACAGCTCTACGCCCCTGCCCAGCAGGAAGCAGATACAGAAGAAGAGACCTCCTGTCCCTCAGCTTCCCATAGAGATTTTACGGGGATCACGTCTCTCAAGGAAACCTAGGCAGGTAGTTAGAGGCAGGCATTGGGTCTCTGCATTCCTGCACGTCCCACAGTGTGACCGCCTGGGGGACATCCCCTCTCCACCCAAAACTCCCCTTTGTATTGTAATTACCTACCCCTGCGGGAAGAGCAAGTGGGCGCAAAATATCCAACTAGATCAGACCAGTCACTGGCACCTACACAGGACCTCTTGTTAATCACAGGGGCCAATCAAGTGGTCCTACGCCCAGAAAGAACAGCCCATCCTGGAGAAAGGGGATAAAACCCCAAGTCCTGGGAGGGAAGCCCGCGCTGCTGCTGCTGCTTCTTCCCTGCTCCTTCTGACCGCTTCTTCCCTTTGAGCCTCGCCTTTGCATGTGGCCCACTCCACGCTCTTTGAATGTAACTTCTAGTAATGGGCTCTTGAGCCATCCTCTACTGCTCAGGCCTACTTTTACTTTTAAATTAGCTCTTCTAATAAACTCCTTATTTTACTTCTTTACTCTAGTATCTCGTTCAATTCTTTGCTCGAGTTGCCAAGGACCTGGACTTGGCGCTGGGAAAGGGCCACTCTCCGACAACACTTCTGCCCCAGTGCTGCCGGAGCGAATGGTCCCTGTGACCTGAAGTGGGCAGGTGCTGAGGGCCTGGGGATGCCCCACAGGCTCCGCACAACATCCACTCACGGAATCTGTTAGCCTCTGTGGGCTTCTGCCAGCGATGGACCTGCAACGCTATGGACCTAAGCCACAGGCTCCCACTTGGTACAGGATGCTGGGGACATAGATTTGGGAGGAGAGGGCTGACACATGTAGATGCCTGGACGAGAGGTCCTGCCCTCTGGAGCTGCGTGGGGAAGGGCTGTGGGGAGCCAGCCAGGTGAAGACCCAACGTGGGGTCCCCTGCTATGGGAAGGGGGACCTCTCAATGTTCCCCCAGGGGCGAGGCCATTGGCTGAGGGCTCTCCTGAACCTGGGGTTTGGCACTGGTGGCAGATGGGTGGGTACATTTTAAGGCCAAGCACAACCCGCATTCCAGAGCAGCCGGGCTCTGAGCCTAGCCTGTGACCTGTGAGAAGCCAGGAGTGTCCTTTGCTGGGCAAACCCCGCCACCCAGACGTCTGTGTGCCCCGTAAGACACAAGGAAGCTGGCCTCGCCAGCAGAGCTTACAGGACAGCCCGGCCAGGAGGGTCGAGGATCCCCAGACCTGGAGCTGCCCTGCGTCATCCTCTGTCGCCCGGGGGAGATGGCTTTTTTATGTAGCCAGTGATTTAAACTGCAATTTGCCTGCAAAGATGTTGTTCAGAAGCATTTCCGAACGCCTGCCATTTAGCTATGTTTGCTGCGAATCCAGTCTAACGGTATTCCATTTAATTTCCCTCGCTCAAATAGCAGGCTGCTTAATGTAAACCAATTACTACAATTTTGCTTTCTAAGAAATCAGGAAATGTAATCGAGGAGATGCAATTTGTTTGCTTTTCATGAAATTTTACAACGTGGCTGTGACTGGAGGTGGCCTTTGGAGAGATCAGAACAGGGTCATGCACGTGTGTGTGTGTGTGTGTGTGTGTGTGTGTGTGTGTGTGTAGGGTGTACATGTGAGAGGTACGTGTGTCTGAGTGTGAGGTGTGTGTGTTTACCCAGAAAGCCCCACACAGGCCTCAGCCAGAGGGAAGCCCCAGGGTAGGGTGTGGGGTGTGTGTGGGATGTGGGGGTAGGGAGCATGGGGGATGGGGGTGCTCTGCCTGCTGTCGGAACACGAAAGTACTAGGCTCTTATCTCGGAGACCTGCAGAGCTGCGGAAGCTCAGACCCAGATGTGCTCTGCACAATTGACTGCCCATAAAGGTTGATTGGGCATAAAAACAGGCATTTTATTTTAAATCCCCTTTTTTATTCCGCATGATAATTATACTCCCTGGGGGAGGTAAATGGCCCGCCCTGGAGCAGTGGCCTGAGAGCTGAGAGGAGATGGGGGTGGGGCGGCTCCCTCCAGGAAGGCCCCACAGGTCGGAGGAACCCACCTCCGCCCCTGCTGTCAGGGCCCTGGGGGGCCCTCTGTGACACTGGCACATTGTCCCCTCTCCTGTGCCCAGATTGGCTCTTTGTGTCCCTTCCCTTGCTTCTCTCCATGGGGGGCTGTGACCTCTGCCCTTAGAGGTGGGGTCCTGGCTGGCGCCGGTCTCACCGTGGTCCTCCCACCTCGGGCTCTGGCCAGGGAGCAAATTCGCTCTCACCTACCTTTCTGTCTGAAACCCCTGGCGCCCCCCTGTGCAGGCGCCTGGAGAAGGGGCTCACAGGTTTGGAGCTAGCTGGATGCCAGTGTCTGGTGCTCTGTCCACACGGGTCCCCTGAAGTAACCGGGCATTACCACTGCCAGTCTGCAGGGGGCCAGCGCAGGGGCCTTGCCTCTTTTTACGGAGGTGGAATTCCCATAACCCTTTAAAGTTCACGTTGTGCACCCACCAGTTCCCTTGCCCTTCAGACCTGTTCCAGCAGACAGCCCCCCCGCCCCCCAGCAGACAGCCCCCCCGCCCCCCAGCAGACAGCCCCCCCACCCCCCAGCAGACAGCCCCCCGCCCCCCAGCAGACAGCCCCCCCCGCCCCCAGCAGACAGCCCCCGCCCCCAGCAGACAGCCCCCGCCCCCCAGCAGACAGCCCCCTGCCCCCAGCAGACAGCCCCCACCCCCAGCAGACAGCCCCCGCCCCCAGCAGACAGCCCCCTGCCCCCAGCAGACAGCCCCCCTGCCCCCAGCAGACAGCCCCCTGCCCCCCAGCAGACAGCCCCCTGCCCCCAGCAGACAGCCCCCCACCCCCAGCAGACAGCCCCCTGCCCCCCAGCAGACAGCCCCCTGCCCCCCAGCAGACAGCCCCCCGCCCCCAGCAGACAGCCCCCGCCCCCCAGCAGACAGCCCCCCACCCCCAGCAGACAGCCCCCCTGCCCCCAGCCCAGTAACTACTGAAGTCTTCAGGCCCCGTTCTTCCCTGTAAAGCCTGGGGCAAGCCTGTCTTGCCAGGCTCGCCCCGTCTCACCCCACTGCCTTGCTGCATCTCTTTAGGGTACTCACGCCCCCCCAAACCCCCTCCCCCCCACGCTCAGGATTGGCTACTGAGGGTCTGGGGGCTTCCCTGGGACCTGCTGTGGTGGGCCTGCGGGCAGCAGCGGACGCTGGCAAGGAGGGGGTCGAGCTCCAGGGGCAGATCTTGCTTCGGTGAGGCAGGAGCTTCTCTGAGCTCATCAGAAAGTGGGCGCAGCAGTGATTCTTCCCAGTGACATTATGAGGACTGAAAGCTGTGGCCCACCCAGCGGAGTGCCAGGACGGGAACGGGCGATGAACCCGGTCTCCCCGCCGCGTCAGAGGCTTCAATGGCAAAATGTCTGGGGACTCGGTAAACGTTAGCCTCCCTCCCCTGCCGGAGAGGTGGGGGATCCCGGGAGGGGGAGGCGCTCTCCCTCCTTGTCCTGGGCCATCCGGCTGGGAACACAGGGACTTCGCCTGCAGCCAGGAGCTGCCCGCCTTGGACACGACTCGCTATGTTTTTACCAGATGATAGGAGCCCCCAGCTGGGCTTGCTTCCAGGGCTGTGCTCAGATTCCAGCTCCCTCAGGCCCTGCTAACTGACACTGTCTGTCATAGCACTTGTGACATTTTTCCGGAATGGGTGTTGAAACGAGAGGACAAATTCTCCTCTGCACTACTTTGTGTCATTCTCCCCGCACCTTGGGCTCCCAGCCGAAGCACAGCTGCCCCCGGTGACAGCCCGTCTCCCAGATTCCACAGACATGACCCCCACCCCAGGGTGCGGGCATGGGGGGCCCGGATGGGCCAGGGGTCCTGCACAAGAAAGGGGGGCTGAGAATAAGGTACCCATGGAGGAGGGGCAGGCAAGGGCACCCATGCCTCTGCCTGCCCCTCCCACCCCGTCCTGTCACCACGTGTCCATTCTGGCAGCCCTTCCTCTCTCTCCACCCCACCAGCTGCCCCAGGAGTCCTGAGCTGGAAGCCGCTTGGGATGAGTGGACCAGACTCTGAGGTTGGCAGCCAGTGTTCCCTTTCCTTAGGAAAGGTGACAGGACCCCACTTTCCAGCCCAGGCACAATAGGAAAAAACCCCAAACAACAGAAGCTCCTCTTTTAAGAAGAAAACGTGGAATGAAAGCGGTTTATCTCAGTGTTAAGAAGGAAAGCTCCCTGGAAGGATTGCCTTTCATTACTGATGTCGCTTGTCCCTGGGATGCTGCCCAAAGTCCAGCCACTGTCATTTGGGAAAAGCCACGGGGCCAACACAGAGGATGCTGTTTGCTGTCTTGTCACCTTGTTTTTCATGTGATGCGATTGTCTGACCTTTGAGCCACAGGTTAAACTTCACACTCAATCAAACGCAATATTTAAATCAACAAACCAAGGGCTCAGATTATGCAGAAGCACTCCAGTCCGAACATTCATTGCACAGCCCCTGCTGTATGTGATAGTGTTTGCGTGTTTACATTCCATGAACCGGTATCTTTATTCCTTATGCATTGAGCAATTTCTTTGGTATTTGCTGAAAGGAGCCCCCTGACCCACGCCCTTGCGGCGAGCGTGGGTGCGAGGGTGCGTCTGTCCTGCGTGTCAGACCAGAAGGATGTGGCAGGGCTCTAAGGAGCCCGCCTTTGAGCAGGTCTTCAGGGGCATGTCCACCGAGGGACTTTGGAGGGCAGTGAGACAGCTCAGCTTTGCAGGGGCCTTTGCATGAAGCCAGAGGCCTGGCAGTGGTCTTGGGCACCAGGACTATGGACCCGAGTCTCTGGTTAAAGCAGAGTTCCGCCCCCACGTCTGCCCCTTTCCTGATGCCCCCGCAGCGACGCTTCTCTAAGGAGGTGCCCGCAGCTGCAGCCGGCTCCTTCCCCTCCGCCAGGACCTCCCTGTGCAGTTGTCACCAGGCGGCCAGGCCCCCAGACCTCGGCCTCCAGAGGTGGCTCCTCCCTGACTCCGCCTCCTGCCCGAGCTCCGCCCCTGCGCCCCGCCCACCCCCCAGGGCCAGGTGGGGCTCCCAGCGCTGGAGCCGCCCAGGTGAACTCAGCTGGGGTCCCCAGGGCCTGCTGTGCTGGGAGCTCCCTCACTTATAACCGACAAAGAACTTTTTGGAAACAAGCAACGGAACCGGATTTCCTCCTGGAGCCGTCTGGGAACAGGCTGCCCTGTTTCCCCATCTGCAAATGGAGCGACAGCTGCACGAGATGCTGGCGGGGATGGGGGTGGCTCAGGAACCTGAGCTCCAGGCTGCGCCCCGGGTGGCTCGGTCAGCGACCTTGCAGGGGCAGGGTGGGGACAGTGAGCTGTGGAGGGGGCGGGAACGCTTCGTGTCCCTGCCTCCCAGGAGGTCCCGGGTTCTGGGATGAGTGGGCTGCAAAGAGGGGCTGTATATCTGTATCTCTACGTACTTTTCCCTACTATTTTGCAAAGTGGGCCCTAAATTATGTTCATAAGCTCACACACAAATACAGAGGGTGCCAAAAAAAATGTATATACATTTTAAGAAAGGAAAAACCTATTGAAATTGAAATACTCAATATATACCGATAACAAAAGATGAATACGAGTCATGTGTATACATTTTGTTTGACACCTTCAGTATATACGAGGCGTGCCAAAAAAATGTATACAAGTGGACGCTTCAGCGTTGCTCAAGCAGGAGTTCGCCATCATCAGAAGTGACTGGACGCTGACGGGACCACTTTGGGCACTTCTTGTCACTGCAGAAGTCAAATGTGACTTGTGCTCATCTTTCGTTATTGGTATATATTGAGTATTACAATTCTAATAGTTTTTTCCTTTCTTAAAATGCGTGTACATTTTTTTGGCACCCTCTGTATATTTGAAGCACAATTGAGGTACTTCCCAATGATGAGAAACTTCATTCAGACGTCAGTCAGTTTGGCTCACTAACTCGATTCCGTTTCCTGAGCCACCTCCCTGGCCTCCAGGCAGCCCCAGGTCTGAGGAGGGAGATGCAGGGGGGGTGGCCCGCTGAAGGAAAAGCGGTTTGTCTCCGCATCAGTGTTGCTTCTTAGCTCTGGACCCAGGAGCTGCCTTCCAGCTTCTAGAAGGATCCGGGCGAGGACCAGATCGTGCCGACACTAGCTGTCCTCAGTCCTATATCTGTCTCAGTGTGTCCCCCAGAACCTGCCACTGAAAGGGGACTGGGGTGATTCTGGGACATTAGCCCAGCAAAGAGCAGAGGCAGAACACCGTGGCTGCCCTCACAGGTTCGGAGAGGGGAGGGGGTCACGCCGGCCTGGGAATGCCCGTATCGCCTGCCCACAAAGGGCCCCGAAAGCTCACAGTGTGAGTGAGCATCTGGCCTGTGTGCTGAGGGGCCTCTCAGCCCCGATTTCCTCATCTGTAAAATGGGAGTGATGGCACCGACCTGTGAGTTTTAAAGGACCTGGCGTACTCAAGCCTTTAGCTCAGGGCTGGGGATGAGGTCCGCGTGTGAATCTCCATTATCCACCAGCCTCGATTTTCTCATCTGTTACATGGGCATGGCAGCTATGCAATTGTGCTATGTGAGGAGGAAAATTATGTAATGTGCCCCACAATTGATACTGATGACTAATAATTCCAGTCATTTCCTTAGCCCTTCACAGGATGAATTTTCTAGCACTCAGGACTATTGACAGTAAACAGTTGCAAGGTTCTGTCACCAGCATGGCCGGTAAAAGCTGTTGACGGGTCATCTGGAGCGTGACAGTGGGCAGCTCACCTTCACGTTCTATTCAGAGCAGATTATTATTATTATTATTATTATTATTATTATTTTTAATTTGGGAATTGGGGGAAGGGAACAGTGTTGGGGAATTGGGGAGGGGCACCAGCTAAGTTATTCTTCAGTCTTTGTTGTGGAGGGCACCAGTCGCTACCTGGCTTCCCAAGGGCAGCTCATGGCCTCTAAGGTGCCATGTTCAGTCTTAGTTGTGGGTGGGCGTAGCCACCATCTCATGTGGGAGTCGAACCGGCAGCCTTACTATTAAGAGCATGTGCAGAGCAGCTTTTGAACCAAGGGCTCCTACAGGCTTCAGCCCCTCCCAGACCACCTCCAAGGTCGGGCCTCAAGTGTCCTCCGTGTCCCTGGGGCCTGGCCAGTGGGGGCCTGATCTCTCTGGCCTTCCAAAGACACCTTCCAGCACTGCCCACCCTGCTTGAAAATCTGCCTAAAACCACTGTTTCTCCCATCTCCATTTTCTCTTTTCTTTCAGTCCCTGGAGGACCCATTAATTTAGCTGCGTCTCTAGAGTCTAGAAACTTTTAGAGTTTTTGAAACCCAGACTCATTCTGTCACTACATTTCCTTGGGGAAAAGAAAGCAAAAAACAGAAAAACAAAACACCGAGCTTCCAGATGTCACGGGAACAGACCGGCGCCCTTCCGCTCTCCTCACTCTGTGATAATGAGGTCCTCCTGGGGCAGTTATCTTTAGTTGTGTCGCCATGTTCCTGAAAAATGACATTTTAGTGAGAGGAATGTGCTCTTGCATCCCCATCACGCTCCCCCAGAGGCGAGATCTCTCGATGGATGGAAGGAAGATACGGTGCCCGGAACAGCGCCCAAGCCTGCCGGCTCCCGGGGGCCAGAACGTCACAAAATCCTTGAGTGTCTGCAGGTGACAACGTTTTGTCTTCTGTAAGCAGCAAGACAGATGAGCACTGGGGTAAGGAGGAGCCCACAAAAGCCTGTTTTTACCTGGAATTTCCAGTGGACTTATTCATAGATAGAAGCTTTTTCAGAAAGCAGATGGCCTGTGTCAACACTGGAGGTCTGGAAGGCTCCCCGCCCGAGTCCTCCCCAGGACGGCCCTGCCCTCTTGTGGAGCGAGTCCATTGGAGGTGAGGAGACCCTCTGTCACTTTCTGTGTCACTCATTGGGAAGTGCCCAGAGCAGCCAGGAAGTGAGGGAGGACTCCACTTGGCCTCCAGGTTGTGCCATGAGCCAGGAGCGGGAGATGGCACCCCGGGCAGTAGCTTCTCCTGCCTTCCAGGTCCCGGGACAGGCCTCCTTTGTCTGCACCCCGCACCTCACAGGGGGCACCAGGGTGCTGCCGGCGCTGTGAGATGAGCCGCGACTGCCCCACCGGCGGCCTGGATGAGGTGAAGTGGGAAGGGGAGAAGCCGAGAGCTCTCAGCACACCTGAGACTTCCAGCTTCTGGTCATGAGCTCTCTTCTTCCCTCTTTGGTCCCATTCTCTTTCTGGCAACTCCCTTCTTTAGGCATGTTGGGTTGCTTCCTATTTCTGTGCTATCTCTTTGCACTGGGAGGCCCACTGGCTGGGCCAATGCTCACATTCTCCCTGTCTAGCATTTAAAGACCCTGCCCATGCTGGGGGTTGCACAGGTTGTGCACTGCACCAGCTTGCCTGCATGTTAGCCTTATGTCTCTTGCTGAGCTCTGGGCTGTGGCAGAGGCTGTGTCCACCCAGAGGAGGGCATCCTTTTCTAAGTGGCACAAAGGTACCCTGTGGACCAGCAATGCCCCTCCCCATCCACACGATGCCCGGCATGCCCAGCCTGGTGGTGAATGGCCCATTGTCACCCACCTGGCAGCCCACCTTGCTCTCCCCCAGGGCCTGTCCTTTGTGCTGCCGCCTCGGCGTCCACCCCTCACTGTGCTCCTCCCGCCTGGCCCTGACCATGTTTCTCTGCCTCTCGTCTGGCTCCAGTTTCTTCCTAAGGCTCTCTCCTCCCTGTCCTAGCCCAGCGAGTCCTCCAGCTGCCTTCTGGGTGATGCCCATCTTAGCTCAGCTGACACGGGACCCTGCCTTCTGGGTGCATGTGTGGGCAGCCATGCCCGGCCGGCATGGCCCTGCCTCTTCATGGCCCGCTGCCCCGGGGCCAATGTCCTTCTCTCTTCCTGACGTCCCAGCCTCCCCAGCTCTTCCTTTCACTCCATGCGGGAGCCCCATGGAAGGTCCGAGCTTCTGCCCCATCCTCTGCTTTCTCCATGTAAGTCTCAGCCTTAAAATTAAGTTGAGTTGTCCTAGCTGCCAGTCCAGAAAATGGTGACACCACCAAGAATATTAAACTTGGTGTTATTCATGGAGCTGCAGTGTCCAGGACGCACTCGGTGGGTTTTGTGGTCCTAACCTAATAAGGCAGGGCAGGTGACGGGGCAGGCTGAAGGTGGCAGTGCCAGGGGTCGGCCGGGGAGCTGGGAGGCTGGCGTGGGCGCAGCAGCTCGCTCTCCTCTCCTGGCTGGGCACCGGGCTCGGCTGTTGCCCTTGGCCCTCCACCCAGC
Organism: Aselliscus stoliczkanus; assembly: GCA_033961575.1. NCBI lineage: Eukaryota > Metazoa > Chordata > Mammalia > Chiroptera > Hipposideridae > Aselliscus > Aselliscus stoliczkanus. Next base: position 180,686,243 of record CM066730.1, on the reverse strand, counting down.
TCCTTTGCTAGGGCCCCTTTCAGAGCCCCTTTGGCCTCACACCTTTTGGTGCCCGGGGCCGTTACTCTGCCCTGATTTGCAGCAGATCTGCCAGGCCCCTGGCATGCAGGCTGCTTTGGCTCTGCTCTCCTGGCCGGGAGAGTTAGAGGCCTGTGGGGCCGGGTCCAGCCCTGCAGCTGTGCTGTTTGGATGTGGGCAAATCACTTCCCAGGACACGTTTCAGCGATGTCAGACTGCGGGCAAGCCTCCATCCTGTGCGGGTCCAGAAGGGTCAGTGAGGCAGTGCCCACGGAGCGTCTGGGATCATGGCGGGAAGAGCCAAACGCTTGTGGTGGGCCCCCCATTATTCCTGGGGCCTCGTGGGTCAGCCCATCCCTGCCGGGCCATGTGCGTGCCTGGCTGCCGCCTCTGTCACAGGAGCTCTTTCTCTCTGTACTGCAGTGTCCAGGAGTGAAAGTGGCTTCATGTGGCCTTCCCAGCAGCATTTGGTTGTTTCCCATGGGCTCTCTGGGTCCTCCTGTTAGTGTACTGGGGCTGACATATAACAAAATACCACCAGGGGGCAGCTTAAACAACAGAAATGCACTGTCTCCCCATCCTGGAGGCTGGAAGTCCAAGATCAAGGTGTCCGCAGGGCTGGTGTCTCCCGAGTCCCCCTCCTCGGCTTGCTAATGGCCGTTCACTCACTGTGTCTCCCGTGGCCTTTCCCCTGAGCATGTGCTTTCTTGGTCTCTCTTTATGTGCCCAAATCTCCTCTTCTTATAAGGACACCAGTCAGGTTCAATTAGGGCCACTTGTATGACCTCATTTAACCTTACTCTCCTCTTTAAAGATCCTATCTCCAAATATGATTACATTCTGAGGTATTGGGGTTAAAAAGTAAACAAGTGAATTTTTGGGAGACAAAATTCAACCTATAATAGACCCCCCGAACCCATCATTCCACTTCCCTGGGCCTTGGTTTATTCAATAGTGACATGGGGATGATAATGATGGTGATGATGGTGATGGTGGTGATGGTGATGGTGATGATGGTGGTGATGGTGATGGTGGTATTGGTGTTGATGATGGTGATGATGGTGTTGGTGGTGGTGATGATGGTGATGATGGTGATGGTGGTGATGACAATGGTGATGGTGGTGATGGTGTTGATGATGGTAATGATGGTGTTGGTGGTGGTGATGATGGTGATGATGGTGATGGTCGTGATGGTGATGATGATGGTGGTGATGGTGATGGTGGTGATGATGGTGATGGTGGTGATGGTGGTGCTGGTGGTGATGGTGGTGATGGTGATGATGATGACACCTGTCTGCTAGAGTTGTTGTGAGCATTAAATGAGTTAATAAAGGTAAAGCACTGTAGTCAACATCATAAACCTTAGCTGTTATCATTTTCCTTATGATGATTTTTTGAAAACACATAATTATTAAAAAGCCCTGTGAGTCGGTTTTTGGTCTATCATAGATTTGAAAGTGAACATCAAAGTGCCTGTTAGTGGCAGACACCGTGAAACATGACGGATGACAGCCTGACACCACAGAGGAAAACAAAAATGATTTAATGGCCATCTCCAAACTGTGCTGTCTGTAACCAGAGTAGGGCATATGCCCAGAAAACTTGACTCCTTACAGAGCTCTCCTGGGTTAGGGAGGTACATCATTTATTTCAGAAAAATTTCCACTCACACAGGACAGTCAAAGTCTGGGGAGCTGAAAGCTCCCAGACAATTCCCTGGGTGGTGGGGACACACCTGGTTCCTTTTCAGTGTATTTCTGCATTTGCACATTAATCTACTAGCTCTGTGACCTTGGGCAACTTACTTAACTTCTCTGAGCCTATGTTTCTTCATCAGTAAAACTGAGATGGTCATCGCCCCGTATGAGTTTCCTGTGCGTGTTGTATCCAAGTGCCGCAAACTTGGCTTAAACAACAGAAGGCTGTGCTCTTGCATTTCTGGAGGCTAAGGTCATTGTTGTTATTTAAGATTTTTATTAAAAAATATAGCTAACATACAATATTATATCAGTTTCATGGGTGCACCATAGTTGTTCAACATTTATAGACCTGAGTGACACCATGCTAAGTCCAGCAGCCGTCTGACCCTGTCCCACGCTATCATTATATTACTGACTCTTCCCCATGCTGTACATGACATTCCCATGACTTGTTTTATACCTGGAGATTTGAACCTCTTAGTCCCTCTCACCTTTTCCCCCTTTAAAGAATTTTAAATTACAGTTGACATTCAATATTATTTTATATTAATTTCAGGTATTTAGCATAGTGGTTAGACATTTGTATAATTTAAGAAGTGACCCCCCCTGACTAGCCTAGTACCCACTTGGCCCTATACATAGTCAGTGCCATATTATTGTTATATTCTCCATGCTTTACTTTACAGCCCCATGGCTATTTTGTAACTACCAATTTGTGCTTTTTAGTGCCTTTACCTTTTTCACCCTTCCCCCAACCCCTCTCCCATCTATCACCCCAACAAATCTAGTACCCGTCTGACACCACACATAGTTATTACAATATTATTGATTGTATTCCTTCTGTTATACCCTACGTCCCCATGACTACTGTGTAACAACCAATTTGTATGATACTTCTTAATCACTTCCCATTTTTCACCCACCTCCTCCACCCCCCTCCCATCTGGCAACCATCAAAATGTTCTTTGTATCTGTGAGTATGTTTCTATTATGTTTGTTTATTTTGTTCTTTAGATTCCACATATAAGAGAAATCACACTGCATCTGTCTTTATCTGACATACTCCACTCAGCACAGTACCCTCCAGGTCCATCCTGCTGCTGCAGATGGCAAGAACCCTATTCCCTTCCCTGGCTGAGCAATATTCCATTGTATATATGTACCACCTCCTCTTTATCCATTCATCCATGGACAGACACCCAGGCTGCCTCCACATCCTGGCCATTGTAAACAATGCTGCATTGAACATATGGATGCACACGTCCCCTCAAAGAGCATTTGGGTTTCTTCAGATAAATACTCAGAGGTGAGATTACTGAGTCCTTCTTTGCCTCTTGTTATAGCCTTTGTTTTAAAGTCTATTTTGTCTGGTGTAAGTATTTGCTACTCCAGCTTTTTTCGTTTTTATCCATTTCCATTTTACTAAATATCCCTTTTTCTGTCCCCTTTCTTTCAGTCTCAGTATGCCTTTCAATTTGAAGTGAGTTTCTTGTAGGCAGCATATGCAAGGGGTTATTTTTTTATCCATTCAGCCACCTTATGTTTTTGATTGAAACATTTAATCTATTTACATTAAAAGTAATTGTTGATAGATATGTAACTATTGCCATTTGATTATTCATAATTTTGATCTTTTTTATTATTTTCCCTTCTAAGAAGTCCCTCTGACATTCCTTGTAATACTGGTTTGGTGGTAATGAACTCCTTTAGCTTTTTCTTGTCTGGGAAGCTCTTTATCTGTCCTTTGATTCTAAATGACAGCCTTGCTGGATAGAGTAATCTTGGTTGTATGTCCTTTTTTCATCATGTTGAATATTTTGTGCCAATCCCTTCTGGCCTGCAAAGTTTCTGTTGAGAAATCAACTGACAGCCTTATGGGAGTTCCCTTATAAGTTACCAGTTGTCTTTTTCTCACTTCTTTTAGGATTCTCTTTTTGTCTTTAATAACCTTTGAAATTTTAATTATAATGTTTCTATGTGTGGGCCTATTTGGATTCATCTTGTTTGGGACACTCTTTGGGTCATGTGTGCCTTCCTGTTATAATTGAGCCTTGATTGCTGTTGGCACATCAGTAGGTGGGAATGACCGTCAGGCTGACTGGCTGTGGGATTTGGCCATGTCCACAGCTTATGGGCTGCTGTGCTGGTGGACTTACCACACGGAGTGGGATTTGCCCCAGTGGGCTCTGGTGCCTGTTGAGACTGCCCTTTGGGTATGCTGCTTGTGGGGCTAATTGGGTGGTGCTCTGCTGTGATCTGAAGTCAACCTCCAAGTATGTTCATTTTGGGGCCTCTTGGGAGGGGCTCCGGTGCAGGCCCAGGTCAGCCACTGCCTATGACCGGTTGGGGACTACCTAGTAGGAGCTACAAAGCCATCCACTGTTGGTCGCTGCCTGTGCTGTACCTGGAGACAGGTGGGAGAGGCCACGCTGTGAACCAAGAACAGCTGCCACCAATACTAGGTTTGGGATGGCTCTGCAAAAATCCAGGACACTCTGAGGCCTGCTGCCACCTGCCAGCTCACGTGAGGTTCAGCTGCTGGTAAAGCCTCCTGCATTATGCGAACCGGGTGAGGCGGGGTCCCAGAGAGTCGGCAGCAGTAGCGCAGTGGCGCTCACCTGGCCAATCAGATTCAGGTTTGGCCGTAAGCGTAGGGGGCGGGCTCAACACAGGAACGATGGCTCCCACCTGCCGGCTGCACAGGAGATGGGTCTCACACAAGGAGAACGGGGCTGTGCTCCAGGTATCCTCCCCACGGCAATACACCTCAGTTAGCGCCTCTGATGTCTCCAACACCCCCAAGTCACGGTCCCTCCACTGGAGCCCAAGGTAGGTGCCTGAGAGCGAGTGAATTTGTGCACAGGCCCTTTAAGAATGGACGTTTAAGAGGACGCCTGGGTTTCTTGCTGCCTTCTGTCCCACCCTGATGGTTGGAATCCCCACCGTTTTTCACGTCCAGATGTTGTGGGGGCTCCGCTTCCTGGCACCAGTACTCCAGGCTGGGGAGGCCGGTGTGAGGCTGGGGTCTCTTGCCTCTTTGTGGGGAACCTCTGTGGCTGCGCTAGCCCTGCCAATTTTCATCCACCACATGGAGGTTTGGGATCAGCCCGTTTCGTGTCTCCGCCCCTCCTACCAGCCTCAAGGTGGCTTCTTCTTTCTATCCTTAGTTATAAAACTCTGTTCAGCCAGATGTCAGATGGTTCTCCAGGTTGATTATTCTATAATTTAGTTTTAATTTTGATGTGTTCATGGGCTGAGGCAAGCACAGCACTTATCTACTCCACTATCTTTTTTTTTTTTTTTTTTTTTTAAAGATTTTATTGGGGAATTGGCGGAGGGGAACAGCGTTGGGAAATCGGGGAAGGGGAACAGACAAGTTGCTCTCTTTTTGTTCTTCAGTTTAGTTGCGGAGGATGTTGCTTCACTGTTGGTATCGTCATTGCGCTCTTCCCGGATGAGGCAGATCGGTCGCTGGCCTCTGGATGTCGCTCACCGCGGCTATTGGCAGCTCACTCTTGGCTGCCAGCCGCTCACGCTGGCTGCGGGCCACTCACTGTAGCCTATGGCAGCCCACACCATCACCGGGGCTCGCACAGCCCAGCTCCAGGTGGAGCTGTTGTTAGCTGTAGAGGGCAGTGTCACTGGCCCTCATGTGGGATCCGAACCGGGGCCGCTGGCATCCCAAAACCAGCGCCCAACCAATGCGCCACTCGGCCGGCCCTCTACTCCACTATCTTGGATCTTTCTTCTCCACCACCTTCTCCTCCTCCTCATTATTATTATTATTATCTGCATTTTCAAGGAACTTCTATGGATATAGAAAGGAAGGAAGGCTTGGGGGGGAGGAGGAGGAATGGAGATGGGCTCAGTTTGGCCCCCTAACATCCCTAGCTGCTCTGCACACAGACCGAGACCTGTGCCCCCCACTTACAGATCCCACGTGTGTCAGATTATCTTAGGTGAGATCAGAGGTCCAAGACGCCTCCATCACTTACACCTGCCACTTAGCAAAATGATCGGACCACCTGCTGTATGAGTGTACTGTGGAAGTGGAAAATAAATAATTGCTTAGACATGGTCTTTTTGACCATGGGACACATCTCCCGAGGGAGCCGGTGTTTACCCTTCAGGACAAGCAGCCAGGTGAGAAGGGTTTCCTGGAGGTCGAAACAGACCCTGTGGGCTCTCTGAGGGCCACGCCTGCCCAGCTCAGGGCTGGGTCCCCAAAGAATGCAACTAAGACAAGAACTAAGAGAAGTTGTGAGCACGCATGGGGTGATGACAAAGCATGGCCCCACAAGACTGTCAGTATAAACAGAGCCTTTACCAGGCTGGTACGGGAGCTTCCGGAGGGGGCTTGGGCTGGCGCCTTTGGGAGGGTGGGAAAGCAGGGGAAGGAGCACAGAGGGCTCCAGACGCGGTGCTTCCAAAGGTCAGCTGTGTGCACAGCCAGGCGACTATGCATTCTGGCACTGATTCTTCAGCCACACACCGCTGAGATGAGTGAGGCAGGAAAGTGCACATTTCACTGATAAATCTTTCTATCAAAAGTGGACAGTAATAGTCAAAGACTTGGCAGACATTGGTTAGAACACTCAATCATGGCAGGCTTTCCTCAAATACAGAAATAATTAAGGTCACAGATAGGATTGCCTTAGATTTTAGTTTTGTGTTGTATTGTTTTTGCTTAAAAAGGTCAGTTATAAATATATATATATATATATACATATATATATATATATATATTTCATTTGGGGGTAATTAGGCTTTTCCTGGGCTATGTGATGGGATTAAATGTGCTGCTATCCTGTTGTCTGCAGAGAACACCTTACCTGGCCGAGGTCCATCAGTTGAGGGGCAGGCACACTGCCTCCTGTACGCATCGCCGGTGGGACCCAGGGGATAGAAGGACTCCACAAGGGCTAGTCATTGTCTCTCAGTCTGGGAGCCTCCCATGTCACACTGAGACTAACCCCTTCATGACCCTGGCCACCAAGTAAGCTTAGAGAGTATAGGAGGGTGCACATTACAAAACCCCCATACTCACATGTAAACACATATACACAAAACAAAAAAAAGCTTGATGTCCCCCAAAGCTTTGATAAAAGGTCAAAAACTCTTTTAATTTCAGAGGCCAGAGTCAGCCCTGAATGGCCGAGTTGCCCAAGAGGTGTCACCCAAGAAACCCTGCCACCATGCGATGCGCCATCTGGCTCTAGGCTGCTCCCCTGCGTCCCCAGCAAAGGTGTCCCTGCGTGTGTGATGGCACAGTCGCGTTTGGTGCCTCTTTCTCAAGAGCAGCGACCTCCCCTGGCGCAGCACCTTGGCGTTGGGAGCAGCTTCTTGGAAGGGGCCCCAAACACATTTCCCCCCCTTTTCAAACCAGTTTCCAGCTCGAAGGCACCCAGGGAGGGCTGGCTTGCTTTGTCTACAAAGTGTCTGTGCTCCTGGAGAGAGGCTGGGACCTGCCTGGATGCCACGCTCACTGTTGTTTTCCTCCATCTTTGCTGGGGAGGCAGGGCTGGTTCTGTGCCTGGACCCCAGGGACAGGAAGTTCAACTGCCCCAATTAAGGGACACCATCGGGGGACTGAGCTAAGGGCCCTACCCTTACTGAGACAAATAAGCAGGTGGGAGAAGAGGCTGGTTTAGGGTCCCCGCCCTTGGCCCCAACTGTCTCCTGGCCAGCAGCCCCTCTTCGGGCCAGCAGGTGGCACTGGGCTGTGGGCACTGTTTCTTCCTCCTTCAGGCTTGCCAGCACGTGTCTCTCCAGAAACTTCTCCAGGCTTCGGAGAGCGCTCCATTAACTTAAACATCTTAAATCTGGCTCACTTTGCAGCCATTCATTTTAATCATGCAAAGGTCAGCTGTCACTGCACAAATGTTAGACTTAATTTGTTTTCTTGATACACATCTTGTCAGTGATAATTTGGCCCCATTTTTCGTCATTTGCCACTGGGGATCTGCAGCGGGCAGGGTCGCAGCAGAGGTGGGACTGCAGCAGCCTCCCTGGCAATGTGCTGGGTAGGGGAGGCCTTCATTCGGGAATGGGGTGCGACGACAGCGAGCCCCGAAAACCTGTGCCATTTAGATCTGCAGTGCTGGCAACCTGGATTTGGAGCCGGGAACCTGACTTGAGGCAAATTGCTGTTTTGATCCAGGCATCTGTTACCCCACGTGCAACGAGCTCCCCCCGTCTGTCTTGGCTTCCCCTCCTTCAGGGCAGGACTTGGCATTTGCAGGGCTGTTCTGCCACTTTTCAGAGTCCAGTGCAGCCAAAGGAGGCAAATGTGGCCGCCTGACCCCTCGCCGCCCACTGCCCCTCCTTCCCGTCTCTCATCTCTACCCAAGTTTCCAAGCTGAGGTGGAGGCTTTCCGACCGCTTACCTCCCTGAGCTGGTCAGGCGGCGCCCTAGGGAAGGCCCTGGAAGCACAGCCGGTGCTGCCTGGGAGACGGGACTCGCCCTCTGCGTCCCCTGGAATTGCATCTCTTGCTCTCAGGCCCTCAGCCTCCAGGGAGAAGTGAGCCCAGAAGGGGAAATCGGCGTCTGTGAGTGTGTACGTAGCATCACTAACGGCCACACTCACACGCGCGCCCGTGGGTGCTTGGAGCGGGGCTGGACAGCTGGGGTGTTTCTCCTCTTTATCAAATGCCAGTATGTCTCCCTATCCACCACCCACCTGATGGCCTACAGCCCCTTGGATTCCGCTGGCCCAAAGCTTAGCTCATCTTCTCTCTGAAGCTTTTACCACCCCACCCCCAGCCCCCAGTCATGCCCCCATCGGGTCCACTTCCTGGCGCTCCCGCTGTGCCCTGCTCTGAGTCCATCCTCTTCCGGTCGCTGGTGAAGGGCAACTCCAGCCATCTCCTGGGTGTTTTTCTTTCTTTCTTTTTTTTGAGGGCAGTGTCACTGGCCCTCATATGTGGGATGGAACCGGGGCCGCTGGCTTCCCAAGCCAGCGCTTAACCACCGCGCCACTCGGCCGGCCCCTGGGTGTTTTTCTATCTCAGCAGAGACACCGCTTCCTCCAGGCAGCCTTCTTTGATCCTGAGTTGGCATCAGGTACCAGGAACCGTCCTCCCAGGTCTTGTGAACCCTGACCCCTCCCCCACGAGGCTGACCTCTGTGAGGACAGGATGGGCTCTGTCATTCACCCTGAGTGCCCAAAGCCTGGAGGGCTGGATGCTGGCAGCGGCATTGGTCACGCTGTGGCACTCACACTCCAGGGTGTAATGAACTAACTGGCCGAGTGCCCGGCGCCTGGGACAGAGCGGCCACAGGGAGCATTCAGTGGCTGTTTGCTGAAGCCTGAATGAAAGGCTATGCTAGAGTCCCATCCAGCTGGGTTCCTCCTTGTCACCTCTCTGCTGTGTGACTTTGTGGATGGCATATCACCTCTCTTGAGACCCAACTGCTTTGCTTTTTTTGGGGGGGGGTAGAATTGGGGGAGGAGAACAGCGTTGGGGAATCAGGGAAGGGAACAGACAAGTTGTTGTCTTTTTGTTCTTCAGTCTAGATGTGGAGGACATTGCTTCACTGGCCCATGTTGGTATCATCATTGCGCTCTTCCCAGATGAGGCCAATCGGTCTTCGGCCTCTGGAGGGCCACTCATAGTGGCTCTTGGCAGCTCACGCTGGCTGCCAGCCGCTCACTGTAGCCTATGGCAGCCCACTGCAGCAGGGGCTGCAGCTATGCCGTCCGGGGACTCACAGCAGCCCAGCTCCAGGTGGAGATGTTGTTCACCATCTTAGCTGTAGAGGGCAGTGTCACTGGCCCTCATATGTGGGATCCGAACCAGGGCCGCTGGCGTCCCAAGTCAGCTCTTAACCAATGCGCCACTCTGCTGGCCCCCAACAGCCCTGCTTCTAAAAGTGGGACCTGAGTCCTGCTTTTTGGGGCTGCTGTGAAAACAAGATCATGTAATTTGGTTATATTCCTGGTGCATGATGGGAATGCAGTGTTCTAGGCCGAACCTGCACCGTCTTCCCACTGTCTGTGTTTCTTCTTCTACATGACGGAGCCGGAGACGTGGGAGGCAGGTGGGTGCAGCTCACCATCCCTGCCTCCTCCTTCCCTGAATCTGCAGGAAATTCCTGTTCTTCATTTGAGACGAAGTGGTCCCCTGCCTGGGTGCATGGCCAGTGTTGGGGGCACTCACTCTTGCAGAGCCCAGGGCTGTGAGAAGCTGGTCCCTTCAGAGCCATTCCCTCCTGTGGCCTTTGACATAGGTGGAATTTCCATCACTCTGGGTCCTTTTTGGAGTTGAGCGGGTTTAGCAGGCCCCTGTGCTGACAGTGGTTATGACAGGGCACCTGGGCTCAGAGCTGTTACGAATCCGCTGAGCATGAGGAGTGGTCCAGCAGTGTTCCTAAAGTGTGACCCACTGAGGGACCTGACAGCCACTGGTGTCCATGAGAGACTCCTCTTCCTTTGCAGTTGATTGTGGTCCTCACCTCCTGGGGGGCCTGGGGGCCCCTGGGCTTTGTGGTCTCGCCCTGGATGAGCTGTTGGCTGCACGTAGCCTCCAGGAGGACAATGAGGCAGAAGAAAGCGGATCAATAAAAGATGTCGCTGTGAAATGGAGTGCGGTCTTGCTGGAAGCAGCGGACAATCCCAATCGAAGAATTTATCTTGCTGACAAACAGAACGCAAGGTCAATTCTGAACCACTCAGGAGTGCACCAACTGGCTGGTATAATTCTTCCCCTCCATGTGACACCTGCAGAATATAAATGAACTCAAGTAGGCAGGTGTGGCTGATGTAAAGCCCCCTGTCCACGCACCAGGATGACACGAAATGCATTTGATCTTTTCATCCGAGGCAATCAAAACCTTTGCAGGGAGCATCCATCAGGCGGCTGGTTGGCTGGGCGTGCCCTGCCTCAGTCGCCCTGCCCCTTCTCCCAGATGCTCCCATGTCCGACACCTCGGTGTGACGGATGAAATCGATATCAGACATTTCTGTGCAGGGAAGGGTTTTTGACTCGGAGGGTAATGGGTGTGTGGCTGAGTCTCTGGGTGTGACGTGTCAGGTGATGGCTGGTTTCCCGGGCTGGGTCGGTGCCATCCATCTCTGCCTATGGGGGCTTGTGTGCCCTGGAGCGTGGCCCCAGGAATGGCTGGGGGTGGGGGAGTGGGGGCACAGCTTGGGCCGAGCAGCGAGGCCGGGCCCGGCTCTGGGCTCCGAGGTGGTGGTTGTGCTAAGCTCCCTGGCATCCTGGCAGGAAGTTCTGTGAGTCACGAGAGACGCAATCTTTCAGAAATAACCCGGGCGTAGCTCCAGTTTGGAGAGTCTTTTCACCACCAGCCTTTAATTAGCTGTGCTTTTCCGTTGGGCACTTCGGGGCTACCACTTTGCAGGCTGTGACTGACAGCTTTGCGTCACAGAAAGTAGGAGCAAAATGCAGAAACTGTCAGGATGTTAGAGCTGGAAGGGCCCCTGGGCTACCTCGCCCAAACCGTCTTCCACAAATCATGGGCCCCAGCCACAGAGGGGACAGTACTGGCCCAGGTCACCCAGGGAGCAAAAGGCAGAAGCAGACCTCTGAGCCCGTCCAGGGCTGTGTCCTGAAATGCGGACTGCCGTCCTCAGGAACGGGGCCCCAGTCCATACTTCGGCTAGGATCCCCAGAGGATGATGGAGGCCGCTGCTCCTGAACCCTCCCCAGGCCCCACTACCTTTCACTGGACCAGCCGACTCACAGGGATTTGTGAGGCTGGGAGGTGGCATCTCGTGGTTTTGATTTGCATTTTCACTAACGATGGTGAGCACCTTGTCATGTGCTTATTGCGCATTCCTATGTCTTCTTCAGGGAAATACCCATTCAAAGCCTTGGCCCAATTTTTAATTGGAATAGCTAGCGTTTTATTGCTGAATTGCAAGGGATCTTTTTATTTATTTATTTATTTATTTATTTATTTATTTATTTATTTATTTTTGAGGTCAGTGTCACTGGCCCTCACATGTGGGACCCGAACCGGGGCCGTTGACGTCCCAAGCCAGCGCCTAACCACCGCGCCACTCGACCGGCAGGGATCTTCAGATATCTGGATAAAAGCCTCTTATCAGGTATAGCATTTGCAAATATTTCTTCCCATTCTGTGGGCTGTCTGTTAACTTTCTTGGTGGTGCCCTTTGAAGCATAGAAGTTTAACATTTTGATGGAGCCCAATTTTCCAAGTTACCTTCTCCTTCGCTTGTGCTTTTGGGGTCTCATCTAAGAAACCATTGCCTAACCCACGTCATAAGGTTTACTTCTGTGTTTTCCTCTAAGAGAATTATAGTTTTGGCTCTTCCGTTTAGGTCTTTGATCCATTTAAGTTAATTTTTGTGTGTGGTGAGAGGACGGGGCACACTTTCATTTTTTTGCATGTGGACATCCAGGGGTCCCAGCATCGTTTGTTGAAATGACTGTCCTGTTCCCATTGGATGATGGTGGCTCTCTCATTGAAATCAATTGACCATGAATGTAAAGTCCATTTCTGGGCTTTTGATTTGGTTCCTTTGATCGGTGTCTCTCCTGTTTTGGTATCACGCTGTCACGGTTACTGAAACTGCCTGTTAGGTTTGGAAATTGGGAAGAGTCCGTACCCCAGCCTTTGTCTTCTCTTTCAAGATTTTTTTGGGTTATTCTGAGTTGCTTGAATTTCTAAATGAATTTCAGGATCAGCTTGTTAAATTTTTGTCTGCAAAAATTACACAAAGCAAAACAAAAAAAGCATCTGGGATTTTGATAGGGATAGCTTTGAGTCTGCAGATCAATTTGGGGATTATTGCCATTTTAACAATATTAAATTTTCTGATCCTTGAACCTGAGATGTCTTTCCATTTATTTCTTTAGTGTCTTTCAATTGTGTCTTACACTTTTTCATGTATCAGGCTTGCACATCTGTTAAATTTATTCACAAATATTTTATTATTTTTGATGCTACTATAAATGACATTGATTTCTCAATTTCATTTTTGGATTGTTCATTGCTAGAATATAGAAATACAATTGATTTTTTTGTTTGTTGGCTTTGTATCCTGCCACCATGCTGAATGTGTTTATTCTAAGAGTTTATTGTGAGTGTGTGTGTGTATGTGTGTGTGTGTAAGTGTGAGTGTGTGAGTGTGTATGACTGAGTGTGTGTGACTGAGTGTGAGTGTGTGTGACTGAGTGTGTGAGTGTGTGAGTGTATGTGACTGTGTGTGAGTGTGTGTGAGTGTGTCAGTGTGAGTGTGTGTGTGAGTGTGTGTGCATTCCATAGGATTTCAATATGCAGAATCACGTCATCTGCAAATAGAGATCGTTTTATTTCTCCCTTTGCAACCTGGATGCCTTTTATTATTCCTTCTCACTTGACTGCCATGTACGAGGCTGACAAGATGTGGTGAGCATACACATCCTTGTTTTGTTTGTACTTTTATTTAACTTGCTATTTACTGTTGGTTGAAGTTTGTGTCGGTTGCAGGTTCTTGTCCAGTAGAATGGTATCCCAGCAGGACAGTAACTAGTTCTGTTGCTGAACCAGTTAGTCTTCCAGCTCTTTCCCCGCAATGCCTACGTGACCCTCTTGCTCTAATCGCACCCCCAAACTGGCTGCACCACCCTGTGGCTCCCTCATTCACATTCTTTCCTCATGTGTACCTGACTGCTGACCTTCACCCCTTTAAGCTATGCTTTCATGTCTGGACGATGGGTTTTTGTGAGCCTATCACCTGTGCACACATCCCATTGGCTGGAACCCAGTCACCTGACCCCGAAGCAATGCAAAGGAGGCTGGGAAATGTGATCTAAATGTAGTGTGCAGGTTTGGCACCAGAATCAGTTCTTGCCACACTCAGAAGACTGGGAACGGAGCTCGTGGGTGGAAGATACACCCTGCCCCCCCTTACCCCCTTTCCCAGATCCCACCTCAAAACGTCCAGAATAGAACATGGAGCCCTGGCTGCCGCCTCGCTTCCCCCAGACTCTTGGTTCTTATGTTTGAGGGTGTGTTCAGCTGAGGCTGGTTGTCACGGGGCGGGGACATTTCCTGACCCAAGGTGGCAACTTTCTGTGTCTAAACAGCCCACCATCCTCATGAGGACACCCTCTTTTGAGTGGTGGCCCATGTGGCTCCTGCCCAGGTGGGAGATTAAAACCATGCTCATACTCTGGTTTCTCTTCAGATCATATCTTTCACTTTTTAAAACCATGCCCATGAATAAAGTCATACGTCAAGGGCCCCGAATGCTGGGGGGATCCCCGAATGCTGGGGGGAACTCCGACAGGCACAGACTGTGGTTTGAGCAAGCGAAGGGCTGAGAGATGCAAGGAGGGGACGCCTTACCTGCTGCCAGCTCACGGCGGCTGCTTTATTCGTTGGTTCCTATGAAATGATAAAGAAAACACGTTGCAAGTTTCACGTGTCATCCTAATTAGCCCTGGCTTTCCTGAGCTGACAAACTAACAAAAGAAGGGAGACCGAGCGAGAGTGAGAGACAAGCTGCAAAATTCTCGACTGTCACCCACTGCAGAGGAAACAGTGGGCAAACCTCTGAGTTTCACATAAATAGTTGCAGAAAGCAGCAATCATTTCACGGGAGTTAAGAGGCCCAAATTGTTGCTACTTGTAACTCTCTTTTAAACAACTTGAAACTGTCACTCAGCCCGCAGAGCTGCAGGCGACGTCCTTGAAGGAGGCGCGCTCTCCTTGGCTTGGCTGGCGCCTTGGAGGAGATCGCTCTGGTCCTACAGGTGGGCGAGGAGTCTCTAGGGCCCTTGCTGTCCATGGTCACCTGATCACAGGGCGTGGCGTGTTCCCTTTTCCTCTGCATTTCCTCCAGTCATTGCCTCAGAGAGAGCCGGCCTTCTCGGGGGAACATAATCCTACAAGGTTCCTCTAGACATGGCCTCGCAGTCCCCAAGTCACTGAGCAGACACACCCTTGTGTGGGAGCAGGCCCAGGTTTTCTGTTGGGGACACTGCCCTGGAGAGGCCACGTGGGACCTGGTGGACTCTTGACGGGTTTTGACAGATTTGCCCTCTTCCTATGGTAGCGGGCCACTGGATCGGACAGGCACACAGGGTGGGTGGTGTTGGTTCAGTCTCAGCGGGACCCCTCGACCCCCTGCCGTCTGCTCAGGTCCTGGCCCTGCTGCGTGTCAGCACCAGCCGGCCGCCGGCCTCGGAGCCGTGCGGGGCAAAGCCTCCTGAAGACACCTGCAGGGTCAGAGCTTTTCCTGCTGCCGGGACAGCGCCTCAAAACCCCTTTCCTCCCCATGTGGAGCCCCATCCTTTTGCAGAAACATCCTTGCCTTTCGCTGTAAAACCTGGTTTTTCCTCTATCTTTGAGGTCGTCATGGTCACATCTATCAGTGAATCACAGTCGTCATCTCATCCGAGGTCTTGGACATATTCTCCTAATCAGCGTATTCACCTGAAACGGCGGCGCGGCCTTGACCTAATGTTCCAAGGGGCTCCCAGGACGTTACGGACAATCAGAAAGCATTTGTCCTCCCAGAGAACGGAGGACTGGAGAGGTTTCCCGTGGGCGCTGCAGCATGAGTGCATGACTGTGGCTGTCCCTGCCTTTCCTCCTGTCCCTCTCCTCTCCCCCTAAGTGTCGGTGGCAGCGTAGAGACCAGGGGAAGCAGAGGATGGTGGCGTGGAGAGAGGTGGCTCCAGGCAGCAGGTGCTATTAAAACAACGCCACGAGGCCAGTCTGTGTGACAACATCCGTGAGTCCCGTCTCACAAACACGTGAGCCTCTGGCACGCTCCGGGCGCCAGCACTCACTGAGGGAGGACCTTTGCTTACATGGAGTCCAGGTCCTTCTGGGAAGATGCCAATCCACCAATTCAATAAATGCAATGTGTTTTAATTGAGTGGTGATAAGTGATAGGGATAAAAATGCAGCAGGGAAGGGGATAGGCAGGGTGGGTGGCAGGGAGGCATCCGTGAAAGTGGGTGCTGGGAGAAGAGTGTCTGTCCGGGCACTGGGAGTACAAGGACGGTGACCTTGAGGAATAAAGAGAGACCAGACTGCTTGGGAGGGTGACAGCTACAGGAGTGGCAGGAGCTGAGGTCAGGGGTGTCGTGGAGCAGACTGCATAGGGAGTCTGTGCAGGTCGCTGAGTGAGACGGGGACAGCCCATTGCAGGGTGTTTGGATGAGTGACACGGTGGGTTGTGTGCTTTAGAAGGCGCTTCCTGGCTGCTCTGTTGAGTATAAACCTCAGAGGCACGGGAGAGGGGAGGCCCCTGGGGGCAGGACCCAGGGGAGAGGTGCTGGGCCTGGGCCCGGTGGTGAGCAGCGGGTGGGCCCTGGGTACATTTTGAAAGAGTGAATGGCATTTGCTGATGGGCTAGATGTGGGCTGTAAGGCGATGGCAGAAAGCAAGGACCCCTCCAAGGCTTTTGACTCCAACACCAGGAAGAACAGGGGTGCCATTTCCTGGGAAGATAAAGACCACACGTAGAGCCATTTGGGATGCAGTAGAGACATGAGAAATCTCAAGTGGAGATGTCATGTAGGCACGGGGGGCGTGCATCTGCGGTTCAGGGGTGTGGACAGAGGCAGCTGTGGGGGACACAATGGCTGCAGGATGTCTTAGCAGCTAGCTTAGCCTCAGGCCCTCTGCCTTTCTTCTCTGAGCCTTGTCCTCCTTTCTCTGAGCCCTGCTGAAGGGATGGCTTGGGCTCTGAGCCTACGGGCCCCTTCCGGCTGTGCGACTTGGGGACCCTGTGTGGGGCCTTGCTGCAGGCGGTCTTTAGGGATGCTGCTCACTGACTACCCAGCCCTTCCTGATGATTTCTGTGCTGCGCTATTTTTAAGGCAGATCCCACCGGGTGGGAGTGTCTGCATTTGGACTTGTCCAGCTGGCCTGGATGCGTTTCCGAGCCTCGCCCTGGGTTTCTGCCTGACCTTTCTGGAGAGGCGGTTTGCTCTGTGCATCCCGGCGGCATGGTAATCGCCTGGGAGCCGCCCGCCGTGCGCGCCTGTAAACACCGCCAAGTTGCCATTTAGGCCAGCCGACTGCAGATAACGACAGCCAAGCCACAAATCTATCGATTCGTCTCCATTATGGCAATGCAGGGCTTTCCTTCTTGTGTTCTCCCCCGTGAATAAAAAGCCAAGTAAAGGAAGCTTTTCGTTCCTCACCTCAGTCGGTGCTATTGCTTCATGTGAAGCCAAAGGGGAGAAGGACGGCCTTGCAAACATTTTTATTTGTCAAGTTAAGCTGCCCCTCAGGGACCCATGCGAGCACTTAGATGTCAGCTCCGTCTAATGCTCATCTGCAAGGAGCTTCTAGGGAGAAGTTTTTAATAAAGGGCCCACTGAACAAGCCCTTTCAATTTGCTCCAATTATACATGGAAAGTAACTTTTGCTCACTCTGTACTTTTCTCCTTTGCCTCGGGTCTTTTTAGGGCTGGATTTAAATCAAAGCCTGTACGAGAGGGAAGAAAAGCGTTGCACTCTCTTTGCTGAAGGTGGCTTGCAAGAAATGAGAAGGAAATGAAATATTCCCACAATATCTAAGCACCTTTATTGGACTTTTCACATTAGCAATTACGGTTTCATATTTCTCCTGTTCCGGGGGTGTGTGAACCGCCTACTTAGAGCTGCATCCTTTGAGTTCATTTGTTTACTTTGGACTGAGATTTGAGTTTGGATCCAGTGTGGGTTTTAGAAGCAGCCCCAGCCAGCTCCTAGTCCCATAACTGCTTCGGCACAAGGAGGGGGACAAGGAATTCACCTGGCGGCAACACCAAAGGAGGTGCTCCCTGTGGTCTGAGCGGCAGCAGGACCCCCTCCTGCACAGAGATGCCTCCTCACTGCACCCCGTCCTGGCCCCGACACAAGTACGGCACCCTGTCCTGGCCCTGACGTCAGCACTGCACCCCGTCCTGGCCCTGACGTCAGCACTGCACCCCGTCCTGGCCCTGACGTCAGCACTGCACCCTGTCCTGGCCCTGACGTCAGTACTGCACCCCGTCCTGGCCCTGACGTCAGCACTGCACCCCGTCCTGACCCTGACACAAGTACTGCACCCCGTCCTGGCCCTGACACAAGTATTGCACCCCGTCCTGGCCCTGACACAAGTACTGCACCCCGTCCTGGCCCTGACACAAGTATTGCACCCCGTCCTGGCCCTGACGTCAGCACTGCACCCCGTCCTGGCCCTGACGTCAGTTAGACTGATGGACGGCTGGCCCAGCCTGCCAACACCTGTACATGTGGAGTGGGTTCCTGGGAGTTTGACTCATTAGTTCAAGCCGAGAGCTGGCTTGACCCTTGGGATGTGCAGATGACTTGGAAGGGTGGAGGAAAGGGCGCTCTCTTATGGATTGTTTAAAGTAATTCCTTCACCTTGTTATGAGCTGAATCATGCCCCCTGGACCCTGAATTCCTATGTTGAAATCCCAACTCCCAGAACCTCAGATATGACTTATTTGGAAAATAGGGTCCCTGCAGATGTCATTAGTTAAGCGGGGTCATGCTAGAGTAGGATGGGCCCCTAATCCAATATGACTGGTGTCCTTATAAAAAGGGGACACCTGGGCACAGACACACACAGGGGAAAGGCCATTGAAAACAAGGGGCTCTGCTAGGAGCCATGGACCCACCAGGAGCCGGAGGGGCCTGGGAGGGGTCCTTCCCCGCCCCCCAGAGGGAGCGTGGCCTGCTGACGCGCGATCTCAGCTCCCAGCCTCCAGAGCCTGAGCGAGACGATACATTTCTGTTGTTTAAGCCACTCTGGTTGTGGTGCTTTGTTACGGCAGCCCTAGCAACCCACCAGTTTATCCAGAAGCACCTGTGTTTCTCACCAGGCAGGTGCCGCTGCTGGGTCTCTTTAATGGGCCACTTCTGGGCACTCTTATTTACTCTCCTTTGATTGTCCCTCACTTAGCAGCTTTGGAGGTGTTAAATTTGGGCCCATCCATTTAGGAGGAGTAATTCGGTGGTGCGGGCCTGCTATGTGTGGGGTGGGCTGGGCTGGGGTGTCTGGCTGGTACACGCGGTGTCAGGGCCCCTCCGCAGCCACTGCGGCCCAAGTCACATGTCACGCCTGGCCAGCCGTTTTTCAGAGGGAAAGGGGTTTCATTTTCGCCAAGGGCTGGGTGTTTTTCTCTAGATGAGTGTTTGGAAATGGCGAATCAAAGGCGAGCTACCGTACAGAGGCAGCTGCTTCCCTGTGCTAATTAGGAGCCGGTGTGTTTACAGACAGCCCTTGTCGGGGAGCATCCTCGGAGCCCGTGGCTGGGTTCACGGTGCTCAGAAAGCATAATGAACACATTCGACAGGGAAAATACCGTCCATTTGCATGTGTCGGGGCCGCGATAATGTAATTCCGGAAGCCGAGCTGCTGATGAATGTCATTTAAAGTTCACGCCAGCTGTTGTTGCTCTGTGGTTCTTTAAATTGCAAATGGCAAGTAGACATGGGGGGCGGGGACCGGAGATGGAACTCAGAGTCTGCAGAAATTACTCTGTGTTCCGGTCCATGTTACTCAGTGGAGCCCCGAAATGCCGAGTGGACTGTGTTTCTGAACCATCCCACGGACTCCAATGCCACGCGAGGACTCGGCGGCTCAGCGCCCACCTGTCCCACGACAGGTCCCACGGTCTGTCCCACAGGCGCCGTTTCTCTGGGCCCGGGTGAAGCTCGGCTGATGTGCTTGTCCGAAGATGCCAGCAGCGTTTGGTGTCAAGGCTGTGGCACCTCATGCCACACACTGGAAGTGACTTCTGGATGACGTTCTGTGTTCCCAAACCTTCTCAGAGCCGTCTGTAGACAGACAGGTGAGCAGGTGGACCAGGTGACCTGGGGTAAACTGAGCCCTGCGTTCCAGCCTCTGGGAGGTGTCCCTTGCTTCTGAGACGGGGAGCTCGTCTCCTATACTGGTACACCATTGAAAATAGCATTTGCGTTTTAATTAGGGGAAGGAGAGTCTCAGGGCACAGAAAATGGACACTTTGGAAAATCAGCCTTTGAATAATCCAGAGTCAGGAGTGCACCGAGGGTCTGCTGCATGGCCCACGTCCTGCCACGTTCTTGATGTGCGGCTTCATGTGTCCCGTCCTCTCAGCAGCCCATGTGTAGGGCTGGGCTCCCTCACTGTACGGACGAGGAGATGGGCAGTGAGAGCACTGCAGTAACTTGTCCCAGGTCCAACGAATGGCCGCCAAGGGACCGAGCAGGGATTTTCCCCTGGGTCTGGCACAGCTTGGATTTGTTTCCCGGGGCTGCCCTAACAAATGACCACAAACTGGGCTTGAAACCACGCACGGTGGTCCTTTCGCAGGCCAGGAGGCCAGAAGTCGGAGACCAAGGTGTTGGGGGTCTCGCTCCCTCGGGAGGCGCTCAGGGCGTCTCCGTCCTGCCTTGTCCAGCTTCTGGCCTGATGGCCGGTGACCCCCAGAGTGCCTCGCCTCGAGCTGCACCACCCCAGCCTCTGCTTCTGTCGTCCCATGGCCATCTCCCTCATGTGCGTCTGCGTCCAGACTTCCCTCTCTTTGTAAAGACACCAGTCGTTGAACTTCGTCTTGTGTGACTTCCTCTTAACCAGATTGCCTCCTCCAGGACCCTGTTTCCAAATACAGTCCCATTCACAGGCCCTGGGACAGGGGTGGAGACATGTCTTTTTTGGGGACACAATTCTACCCATGGGGGAAACCCTCACACGATTGTAAAGATTCAGGAGATAATGGAGTTAAAGCGCATAGCGCGCAGTAGGTCCACAGCCACAGTGACCAGTGGCATCGCTCCACCGTGCTGGCCTCAGGCCCAGCTCGTTGGGACACAGCTCCTCGTGTGGGCGCTCCAGGCCTGGGGTCCCGTGGGGCTAAGCCCAGGTGTGCCCGCGCCATTGGTGGGCGGGGTGGGGCGGCACCGCTCAGGGCTGCGGGCCACGGCCGCCAGAAATGCTCGCTGCCCTCCTTCCCAGTCGTTCCCCTTCCCGGGGCCCCTGTCCACCAGCTCTTGGCTCATCTCTGCTCTGACCACTGAGCCCCAGCTTGTGGCCTGAGCTGCTTCCCGGCCCATTGCCCCACTTGCTCCTTCCTGAAACCCCGTGCGGCAGGCCTGCTGACCCACATCTACAGAAGGGTGGTGATCTGCCCGGGAGGTGTGGCTGGGCTGGCGCTGGAAGGCAGCTGTTTGCCCGGCGTTGGGCGCCCGACAAGCTTCGATTTCCTGGAGACGGTGTGCCTTGCTGTCCAGAGCTCCATGGGTTAAGTTTGCTGCGGTGGCTGCAGCTCTGCGGCCAGAGTCCCTGCTTCTTTAACACCAGCCCAGGGCACTGAGCGACCTTTGAGTCAGGAGCGAGGGATGAATATTGTTTCTTGACACCACAGCCTCTGCGGGCTGCCCTCCTCCTTCCCCGGAGCTCAGAGCTCCCGCCTTGATTCATTTGGGGAAGGAGGCTGCAGAGAAAGGGCTCAGCAGAGGCAGTGGATGGGGTGTGTGTGTGTGTGTGAGAGAGACAGCATGATTCCATGAATCCCCATGGTGACCGGTGACCTCCCAGAGCAGGCAAGAACCACAGACTTAGGAACAGTTTTTTTTTTTTCTCCACATAAAATAATCAAGACATGGTGACATGCTGTGGATACACAGGCATCGATGCAGCTCCATAAATCATTAGTAATTTCCCATTTCGTGTCTGCCCATTCACAGACCTTCCTACGTGTCCTCACAGTTTGTGGGAGCAGCCCACCGGGGGATGGAGATAGTTCCAGAACGAATGGAGTGGATGTGCTGCTGGGAGGTGGAGGTGTGAGTCCTGGCGCGGCCAGCTCGCCTTGTCTCCAGGCATCATCTCCTGGTCTGCAGACAGTGTGTCAGAGGGAGGCAGGAGGGCAGAGCAGGCAGTGAGCGCGGACACCGGTGCCAGGGGCCGGGTTCGAATCCTGGCTCTGCCGCTTCCTAGCTGGGGGGGCTGCTGTAACAAAGTACCACAAACTGAGGGCCCTAAAACAACAGGAATTGATCCTCTAACAGTCAGGAGGCCGGAAGTCTGAGATCAGGTGGCCCTTGGGGAGGGGCCTTCCCGCCTCTTCCCCTTTTTGGTGGTTTCCTAGGCTTTCAGTGCACCCCCTGCCACTCCCCTGTCCTCACGTGCTGTTCCCCCTGTGTGTCTTGCCTTCACGTGCTGCCTTTGAAGACACCTGTCAGATTAGATTAGGGCCAAGCTACTCCAGTGCGGCCTCATCTCTGCTACCTGAAGGTCACACTCTGAGGCCCTGGGGGTCAGCACATCCTTTTGGGGGGACATGTCCTTAACAGTCGCCTCGGGCAAATTCCCCTCTCTGGGCCTGTTTCCTTCTGTGTGTAGAGGAAGGGGCAGCTGCTCAGAGGGCGCTTTTGAGGATGAAAATAGTAAATTGATGCACAGCTCCTGTGGGGGTGTGATCTGGGGGTGAGCTGGCAGCCGGGAGTCCAGGGACCTCGGAATCAAGGGCAGTGGGCGTGGGGCTGGGCCGGCTGTCTGTCAAGGTGTTTCAGGGACACTGAATCTGCCCGTGAGAAAGGTGGACAGCCTCGTGGGCGCAGGCTGGCAGCTCAGCTCCTAGCCAGAGGCGTTGCTTGTTCATCGACCGCCTTTGATGAGTCAATCGTGGGAAAATGTGCTAATCTTTTAAACGCACGCTTTTTTGTGTTGTTTGTTTTTGGTGGAGCATGTCTGTCTGCCTGGAGTCAGTGGCGGAGGGGAGAGGACGCCAGCCCCTGAGTGGCTTCAAGGGCGGGCGTCCTGCCTATCAAAGCTCCCTTACTGATGGCAGATCCAGTGACCCAACTGCCTGGGGGGTGGGTGGGCAGGCGTCCTTGCCTGCTGCTGGGTTTGATGGTCTCAGGGATGAATGGGGGCCAGCCAGCTCCCAGATGTCCCTGGAGAACAGGACCCATCAAGGTGCCTTTGGGAAGAATGCCCCCGAGTGGCCTGTGGACCTGTTTACTTTGCAGATAACGGAGGACAAAGGGACATCTGCTTGTTTCCAGTATCCTCACTGGTGGCAAAAGTCTCCTTCCTGTCTCCATTGTGACTGGAAAAGAGCTTTGGTTTCAGGTTCCAAATTCTTTGTTGTTGCTGTTGCTGCAGAAAAAACATCACACAGGAGCCTGATTTGTGGCTGGAACCTATGGTCCAAGTCCGGCCGTCAGGACTAAACCTGGTGAGTGTCTGCGTCTCTCACTGAAACCCACTTCCCCTCCATTTCTGGGGCGACTCCACTTCCTGACCTTTTCAGTTTAGGGGTGTCCTTGTGACTTGCTCTGGCCAAGGACGTGTGAGTGGCAGTGTTTCAGGTAGAAGCGTTTAGTTGCTGGTTCTGGAAGCCCCAGCTGTTCCTTCCGTCGTGGTGATCGGTGAAGCCTCTGTTGCGAAGATGGAGCCACACGGTGCCGAGCCAGCAGGGACAGTGGCCCTGGAGGGGTGCGGCCGCTGTGCAGCGTGAGGAGCACTGACAGTTTGGGGTTGGTGGCTCCTGCACAGGGCCTGGCTGGCCTGGACAGGCACACTCGTTTTATGGATTGTCCAGAAAAGGCCCGTCAACAAAGGGGCCCAGAAGAACTTAGGAACCCCGAAGTATGGTTTTGATGGCAGGAGGTAAGGAAGCCCCCAGCCTTCCAAAGGCCCCCAAAGCTGCATCGAATGCCTGGAACCTGGGAGCATGTGACCTCACGTAACGAAAGGACATAGGGTTGAGTCCAGGATGCTGACAGGAGGGACTGTGCTGAGTGTCGGGGTCCCAATGTCATCACAAAGGTGCTTGTAAGGGGGGGGCAGAGGGTCAGAGTCAGAGACGTGACCAGGGAAGCGGAGGGACTCGCTCTGAAGGTGGAGGAAGGGGCCACGAGCCACGGCATGCAGACGCCTCTTGAACCTGGAGAAGGAAAGCGAACAGGCTCTTCCCTCGAGCTCCCAGGAGGGACGCGGCCCTGCTGACACTTTACTTTTATCCCTGTGAGAGGCACGCCAGACTCTGAGCTCCGGAATTGTCAGATAACTCATGTGCGTTGCCTCAAGCCACTCGGGTGCCGTCATCTGCTACAGCAGCGACTGGAAGCAAAGACACCTTACTGCCTGCTTTTCTGGGACGAGAACAGTGTGGCGAGCCCAGCAAGGTCTGATCCAGCAGCTACATCTCACGGGAGACATGGGATGGTCTAACCAGGGCTGACACCTCTGGAGAATAAAGGTCCAGCTCATTGCACACATTCACACTTTAGTGCGTTCAAGTTGCTGGCAAGTGAGGCCGAGAGGCCCCAAATCAAGCAGAGACGGTCCCCTCAGGTTGTGGGGCCCTGGGTCGGGGGGAGGAGGCTTTATATAAGTTTAAAAAACATATAAATATATACACTTATAAATATATTTGTATATTATATATATAAATAAATATACAAATTTAAATATAGCGGGGGTGCCAAAAAATGTATACAACTGGACACTTTGGTCAGCGTTGCTCAGGCAGTAGCTCGCTGTCATCAGAAGTGTGTGACACGGATGGGAACCACTCTGAGCACCTCTTGTCCTTGCAGAAGTCAAACGTGACTTGTGTTCATCTTTGTCTTCGGTGTATATTGAGTATTACAATTTAATACAATTTTCCTTTCGTAAAATGTGTATCCATTTTTCTGGCACCCTCTGTATATTAAAATATATGTGAACATTTGTTTGGTTGGGGGAGCTGTGCTTCGTGGCTTCTCCGGAAGGAGCCCGGGGCACCCACTGTCCAGGGTTACAGATCGCGTGTGTGCGTCACTCCCTGAATGAATGTGTTTGTGAAAGGCCTCCAGGAGCGGAGACCCCATGTTTATAATTGCAGCTGGCGTTGTCGGGTCAGAAGACACAGGAGAGAGTGTTGTTAATCTCACCTCAGCCATCCCTCCTCTGAGCCACCTCCACCCCTACTTTCACTGCAGCGGCATTTCTGTGTCTCTGCCCCCCACAAATGGACAAAGGATGGCCACTGAGAACTGAGCATAGAGACCTCGTGGTTGGATGTTAATGACTGCAGAGCATCAGGGCTCTTGGGGGCAACGGCCAGCGTCCCCATCGGGCCCCTGCCTTGCAGGATGCCCAGGTCTGACGGCAGCTCTTGTCCCCAGTGCGGGCGTTCTCTTACTTAGTCGGCCACTTTCCAGTTGCGCGTGTGGAATAGGGGCCGACAGAGCTTGGGATACGCACTGTTTCATGGACACGCACTCTGGGGTTATGCAGCGCTTATTAAACTGCAAGGCAGCGTCTTTTTAAAGGCAAGTGCCCTTCCTGTCTGAGAAGTATGTCTGACGACGAGATGCTTCTGGGGTGTAATTGGAGGAGTGCAGTGACAGACGCCAGGGCCACTGTGAAGTCACCATGAGGGAAGCGAGAGGGTGCAGCTGGTAAAATCTTGTTTTTGCTTCAAAATAGGAGGGTGTCAGGGTCCATTCAGCGTTCCTCACTGCGGGGTGAGGCCCACATCAGAGTTTAAATTAAAAAACAAATGTACTTTAACAGCAACCTGAATGACAAGAGCACAGAGCTGGGCAATAGCGATGGGATGAGCTTTGTGTCAGGCGACTGGAGTCCACAGCGATTCTAACGGTTGTGAGATGTAACTAGACACACAATTTTGAGTTGTCACCTTTAATTCCATGGAAAGTGCACTATGAAGCTGAGGCACTATACCGACGACTGACAAAGCAGAAAGGTGTGAACAAACATTTGTGTGCTGGCGTTTGGCTTTATGACTTTGGTCACCGGACAGGATCCCCCGCTCAGAGCTCTTGACCATGAGATGTGTTCACGCAGTTATACCTGTGTACAGATGTCAGCTGGTAGGACGTCTCCAAATAATGCAACCTCAATTTGCTGAGAACTGACTTCACATTTGTGGGTTTTTAACTTAGATAAAATCCTAGAATTGGCCTGCATGGTGATCAGGTTGCAACTACTTCTTAACATTTTTGTTATTATAAATATTTTATCTATCTATCTATTTATCATCTATCTATTATCTATCATCTATCTATCTATCTATCTATCTATCATCTATCTATCTATCTATCTATCTATCTATCTATCTATCTATCTATCTATCTATCTATCTATCTATCTTTCCATCCATCCTATCTGTCATTGTGGTAAAATACGCATAATATAAAATATACCCTCTTAACCATTACTAACTGTACAGTCAGTGGCAGTAAGCACATTTATGTTGTTGTATAGCCATCACTACCATCATCTCCAGAACTCCTTTATCTTGCAAAACTGAAATTCTGTCCTCTGTCATAAAATATTGTAAACACACACACACGAGTGTGGAGAGGTTTTCATGGCTTGTACCTGTGCTTATCAACTGATTCTCATGCCTTCTACTTTCGCATCCACTAAATACAAAGTATTTTTGGAAGCTTTAATGTTTAATAAAGTTGTGTCATATATCACCCTAAAACTTAATTTTTAAATTCAACATTAGGTTTTAAATATGTTTCCATGTTGAGCCATCTAAGTTTTTGTTCATTTATTTCAGCTACTACAACACACACCGTTTGACGGAAATTTCATGATTTACTGGCAATTTTTGCTAATCTGATGAGTGGGAGAAATTTCGTCTTAATATGTGTTTTCTTGATTACCAATGAGGTTGCACACCTGCACAGACTGACATGTTTGTGTTTCCTTCTTTAATGTAAATATTAATTGTATTGTGGAGTCTTGAGATGTTGGAACATTCTTATCTTCCAGGAAATTTCTTCTTTGTCATAAAGTATAATCTTAAAAAAAAATACACTGTTGTACTTGATTAGCTAATACGGCTTAAAAAAATATATATATATATGCCGGCCGAGGGGCTCAGTTGGTTACGAGCTCGCTCAAGAGTGTGAGCTGAGCTCTGAGCAACAGCCGTTCGATGCCCAGCCTGAACTGAGCTGCCACTGAGCTGCCAACAGGTGGCAGGATGGCTCAGCTAAAATATATATATATATATATATATATATATATATATTTTTTTTTTTTTCACACCAATGGGGCCAAAAAAATGTATACACATGACTTGTATTCATCTTTTGTTATCATTATATATTATTAAAGTTTTTTTTTTTTTTGAGGGCAGTGTCACTGGCCCTCATATGTGGGACCTGAACCGGGGCCGCTGGCTTCCCAAGCCAGCGCTTAACCACCGCGCCACTTGGCCGGCCCTATATTATTACAATTTTAATAGTTTTTTTTTCTTAAAATGTGTGTACATTTTGGCACCCTCTGAGTGTGTGTGTGTGTGTGTATTTTTTTACTTGAAATTGGTCTGTAGTTTTATTGTTTTTATAAGTTTTGTCATCAAGTTTATACTTGTCTTATACAATGAGTTGGGCATTTTCTCTAATTATAGTCTATGAATCTTTTATTATTATTATTTAAAATCTTAGCATAATCTATTCTTTGTTAAAAATTTCCTACAAACCATCTCTCAGTTGAGCTGTTTGCAGGGAGAAGAGAGGTTTCTGATAATTGATTTGTGTCTTTAATGGACATTGACTTATTCAGATTTTCTATTAGTCTTTAGTCAGTTTTCTTAACATTTCATTGAAAATTATCTAAATTTTCAAATTTATTGGAAAACCAATAAGAGTTTTAGAAGACAATGAAGGAAAATATCTTCACGACCACAGGGTAGGGAAGAATTTCTTAAACAAGATATAAAAATGAACCTTGGCTATAAAAGAAAATATTCATAAATTCAGCTACATTAAAATTAAAAATGCCTGTCCATCAGAAGATGTCATAAAGTGAATATAATGGCACAAGAGGAGGTGTCTGTCTAGCGGAAAATACTTGTCATGAAGAAGCTGACCGCGAAACAGCAGGAAGAATGTAGAAAGCGCTCCTGAAAAGCCATCGAAGTGAAGACCTGCGCTGGCGTTTTCTGGGAGCGCAGCACATGATTCGTTCTTCTGAACAGATGCTCTGCCTCATTAGTGACAGGGAAACGCAATCCACACAGCGGTGAGCGCTGCCCTCCACGTGGCCGAGGGTAGGGGCCAGGGTGGGGAGCAAGCGCACGTGGAAACGCTGTGCGTAAGAGACTAAGCTGTGACAGCGGCTTTGGAAGTCCAGGTGGCATCTCTGGTGTGTAGGAGAGAAGCTGTTCGTATCTGGGGGCCCATACCCCCCAGGAATGTGCCCAGAGACAGGCCGAGGGTCACCGTCCTACGAGGGAGACACCCAACAGCACATGTGCCAGCAGCAGGAGAAGGCCTGAGTCCCTGCAGCACGCACACTCAGGGGACACCACACAGCAAAGGGATTAATGCAGGAATCGGGGACGTTATGTCCCAGCTGAGGCGTCCACATGGCCACCCCCTGTCACCCCTCACTGTGGGTGTTAGCACGGCCATGGGCAGGGAAGGAAAACAGAGGACAAGAATTCAAAAGTAAAAAACGTGACTGTCTCAACTAGCGGGTGCTATGATGGCCTCCCTAAAAATACCTTAGAGAATTGTGAAAGAAGTCACTCAGCCCGGTGAGAGTTCAGGAAGTGCGTTAGTGTCCGAGGGCTTCCCTGTCGAAGACTGGGCTTCTGGAACGACAGAAGCTGAGCCTCACACAGTCCAGAGGCCAGAAGTCCAAGACCGAGGTGTTGCCAGCGTGGGTGCCTGCTGAGGCTGTGACGGGGAATCTGTTCGGACCTCTCCGCCAGGCCCTGGAGGCTGCTGGCGACCCGTGCTGTTCCTGGGCTTCTCATCATCCCCGGCATCTGTCTGCGTGTTCACTTGGCCGCTTCCTGTGCATGTGTGTGTCCAAAGGCCTCCTTTTCATAAGGACACCAGTCCCATTGGATTGGCCTACCTCATGAGCACGGCCTCATTGTAACTCATTACACTGCAGTGACTCCATTTACGAATAAGGTCACATTCTAAGGTACTGATAGGTAGGGCCTAAACATGTGAATTCTTGGTGGACACTGTGTAACCCATAATAGGAAGGCAGCAGGATGGAAAATCAACATGCAACAGTCAACAAGGATGAGGAAAAAACCCTAAAACTGAAACAACTGAATGTAACTGTATTTCAATGGGATAATACCAAATCAAAGGGGAAAAAAACTAAAAACAAAAACTGGGCACAGGACTCTGACAATAACAGTACACCCTCCATCCAGGGACAGACCAGCAGAACAACCTAACTTGTTTCAGGGGGCTTGGTTTCGGGGTGGCAAGGGTGTAGCGATTTCGGATCTATTTATGTCTGTTGCAGGATTGACCGGATGAGCAAATGTGTGGAGGGACCAGGAGGCAGGATCCTCCCGGTCAGTGAAGGAAACAAGTTAAGAGTGGAAATGTGGATCTAGGTTAGAATTGGAGATTTCCGTAAGAACTGACAGGATATGTATCAAAAAATGATGATGTGTTGAAAGGACATGCAGGGCTCCCACTGGCTAAATCTAGGGTAGTATGAGCATCACAATAGTTAAGGACAGCAATGGATCGTAAATCCATACTGCTGATAAATAGTTCCACAAATAAACAAGTGAACGAGGGAGAAAGGAGGGCTGACTGATACTCTGGAGCCACTGGAGAACACAGTCGCCGTTTTGCAGCAATCCTGGTCAAGTTTGGTCTGGAGGAGAGTGGTCAGGACACGCAGAGTCGGGGGGAGGGTTGGTGATGGACAGGGTACTTGTATGGTCTCAAGCTGGACAATGCTTGAAATGTGAACTGATCTGGCATCACCAAGGGGGACAGGGAGGGGTGGCGCCCCCTGAAAGTGAAGGCTGAGAGGGCCCTACATCACCTGGAGGGCACCCAGGCCAGGTGTGCCTAAGCTGAGTCTGAAACACCAGACAAACCCCGATGGGCACCATCTTGTGGAACTACTGGCCCGTTCTTCAAAAATATCAGTGTCATGGAAACCAAAGCAAGACAGAGGGGACTGAAGTGACAGATGACTGCATGTGACATGTCCCCTGAACCGGATCGTGTACCGAGGGGGAAATGCTACAAAGCACAGCACTGGCAAAAGCTGTGAAAGAGTATTGAACCCAGATTAAGTTCTCAGATTTAATAACTAGACTGTGGTTATGTAAGAGAGTGATTTTTTTTTCCTTAGGAAATGCACCTGAAATATTAAAGGGCGAAGGGGCATGAGGTGTGCAGCTTACTCTCACATAATTCAGAAAAACTATATACAGAAAAATATATATATGGAGGATGAGATAGAGTGATGGTGGCAGAAGGTTAAAAAATTGCAGAAGTTGGGTAAAGGGCAGTTGGAATTTATTTGTACCGTTCTTGCAATTATTCTGTGAGTTTACAAGTATTTCAAAATAAAAATTTTAGAAACTCCTAAAGTTCAGCCAGTAAAAGCAAGTTATAGGAGAACAAAACGGGAGCCCTCTCACATAAGGTTCGGAATCCCTGCACAACTGAGCCCCGTATGTTGAGGGACCCACACCTGTGTGTTGAAGTGAAATTAAAAGGAAGATAGGCACACAGAATGTAGGGGGATGGGGGCCTGGGGGTGACAGGGCAGGGCCATTATTGTGGGTGTTTCTTCAGTTGGGTGGTGGATAGACAGGCCTTGTTTTAATACTATATAGATATGTTATACACACTCTTTTAATGTATGACATATTTCGTAATACACTTTTAGAAAGCAAGAATGAATGGAAAGATATTAGCCATCGCCCCCTCGCCCCACAGACTAGAGCTCAGTGAGGCCGAGGGCTTTGGCAGGCCTGGGGTTGGAGCCCAAGTCCGCAGGCTCCACAGCCCACACCCGTCTCCTGTGCCTTGGGAAAGAAGCCAAGTGAAGACAGAGAAAGGGCACAGAAGCCACAGAAACTGGCTGTTGGGAAAGGGCGCCCTTTCCGTGCCCACCCTGCCTCTCCTTCTGGGACCAGGAGGGCGTGGTCAGGTCCCTTTGATGGACTTAAGAGAAGAATGATACCTGGAGAGCGTCTGTGGTCTCTGTCACCTTCCCCAAGTTGACCAGAGGGATTGTAGGATGAGACATTGCAATATTGGGCGACAGTGATGGCGGATTAAAACTCTGTCCCTGTCCTTCCCCACCACCAACTCCTTCATCCAGTGATGCTGGGAATAGCCCCAAAGAAGCTCTGTGTTCACCTGGGAGGTGGGAATTCCTGTGGCTCCCCTGTCGGGACCGCGAAAGGCCAGATGGGCCCGCAGCTGTCACCATCTTGTCCTCTTGTCCTTGTGCCAATGTGGCTCAGTCGTATAGCACCAATTCATTCCCCTCTACGTTTCCAGACGTCCCGTGATCTATGGCTCTGCAGTTGTGCTTCTGCCGATGATCAAGTTTTGATCTGATAAATAATTCGTTTCTAATTGGTATTTGCTCCCAGAGTGTGGTGTGCTGGGCAATGCAAACGATCTGATCAAATTCTCTGCGAGTCAGCTCTGTCTGACGTGTTTCCCTCTGTTCCCTTACTCTCCAGTGAAAACAGATATGCATTTAAAAATAAACACAGGTGTTGGAGGAGCTGTTTGGAAACGTTCTCCTGTGTCTGACAGCTGTGCGCGCTGTCGAAATCTCAGCAATTGTCTTCCTGTGGTTGCACATGTTTTCCGGAAGCTTCCAGAGCACTAACATTGGAGCATATTATTGTGGGAGCTGAGCAGGGCTCTCCTCAGATGGGGCCAAGAGCTTATGGGTTGTAATGTTGTTTTTAGAAATCTCTTGGAATAAAAGCAGATGATCTTTTCTCCCCAAAACATAACCCTTGGTGGGCTGAGCGACGTGGTATACACGCTTGTTTCTGAGATGCTCGGACTTCGTCCCACCAGCTTCCTACGACTGTGCGTGCTTCAAGCCTTCCTCACCCAGTCACGGCGCCACAGGCCAGACTGCGTTTCCCGGGCGGCTCAGACATGCGACCGGTTTGGGGTAACTCAGGGGCTTTGTTTGGGAATGGCAGCGGGGAAGGGAGACTATGTTTTCCTGCTCAGCTGCACTCTGGCAGAAAGAGAGAAGAAGTAAGTCAGCTAGTGGGGAGAGGTCTGGGCACTACAGGGCAGAGTCCAGGCGGGCACGGCCCCTGTCACCACGTCTGTCCCCTTGGGCCTGTCTCCTGGAGACTCAAAGAACCCCTGTGGGGATATTTTGAAAACATGGGGCTTTGGGGAGTGCCTCTGGGAGGAGAGACAGAATAGAAATGTGATGAAGCCCAGAGATCAGGACCCAGACGCCTCCCACTAACCAGCGGCCAGGAGCTGCTGCCAGGGTGTGCGGCTTCTGGGTAGGTGGGTTTAAAAAACTTGTTTTATGCACACAATCCAAAGGCAATTCATAGGGCCGGCCGAGTGGCGCGGTGGTTCAGCGCTGCCTGCGGAAGCCAGCGGCCCCAGTTCGGTCCCACATATGAGGGCCAGTGACACTGCCCTCAAAAAACAAAACAAAATAAACAAACAAAAACACACACACACAAAAAACAAAGGCAATTCATGCAAAGGCCACACGGTGGAGGGTCCGTCTTCCCTGTGTCCCATGCGATCCAGACGTCTCCCCATTCTCTGCCCAGGCTCCTGGGTGCGAACTCCTGAGGCAGGAGGTGGCCAGGGCGCAGTCCCGCTGAGTCCCGCCCACGGTGAGTGCCAGGCCCTCCCTGTAATAGCAGCCTGCCACACCTGCTCTCTTGGTGGTCTTCGGGGGCGGGCTTTCTGTAGCTAAACACCCAATGCCACATCAGTGTGGTAAACGTGGCCACGCAGCCCTTTACACGGTGTGTCAGAACCTACCCACCAGTCCTCTGTGGATAGGCATTTGGGTTGTTTCCTCCGCCTTTTGCTGTTACAGACCCTCCTGCAGTGGAGAGCGGGGCAGTTCCTGCCCTTGAGTGAGTCATGTTCAAGGGAGAGCCGCCTAGAAGTGGCTTTCTGGTTAAAGCAGTGTGTGCGCTGTCCATGTTCCAGGCGGCTGCAGGGAGGTCGCCACTGACAGTGACACGCGCTGCCCAGCGCGCCTGGCACAGTGGGGAGGGCGGGGTCCCCACCCTGTGCACTCACATTTCTGACCGTTGTCCATCTGGGGTTTGAACTTGCATTTCTCTGACTAGGAGTGAAGGTGAAGGGCTTGACTCTGTTTAAGAACCGCTGGGCTGCTTTTGCTATGGGCCATTGTTTCCCGTTTGCCTGTGTTTCTGGCAGGTGGTGATTTTGTTACAGATTTTCAGGTGTTCCTCATTCATTAAAGAAATGAGCAATCACCGATCACATGCGTTAAAGCTTCTCCCTTCCTTCTGCCTCCTCCCCGCCCCTCCCTTTGTTTCTTTGATAATATTTGCTGTTGACATTTGTCTTTTGACTTTGCTCCTGATGCTTTTTTTGCCCTGCCGACTCTGTTGATTTTTATATAACCAAATATTAGTGTTGCCTTTTGGAGCTTCTGGGTTTCGTAATATACTTGGTGAAGCCTTTCCTTCTGGAAGGTTATACAAACAATCACTCATTATTTCCTCCTTTAATTTTTTTGTATTTGCCTCTTGGATTCACTGGATGTACTTTAGTGACATCGTATGTGAGGTGGAGATCTAATTTTTTCCCCTCCAGATGGCTCTGTCGTTGTCCCGGTCCCCATTCTCTCGGCATTTGGGTTGCGGCCAGGGACTGGAGTGGTCCGTGGACTGTGGGCAGCATGGGGTAAACCACGTTCAGGCCTGGCCCTTCTGAACTGGCTACCTGCCCCCACCCCTCCTCGCTCTGGTGACCTCGGCGGTGGCTGTGTGTTCCAGGTGGCACAGCTATAGGATCCGGGGGGCGGTGCATGGCCCCACAGACGGGTGTGAGAGAGCAGCCACGCTGTAGCAGAAACGCCTTTTCCAAGTTCTGCTTCTGGTGCCCGTGCTGGGAGCTGATGGCGTCACGTTCATGTATTATCTCATTTAGTCCTAAAAACGTCCTAATGTGGCAGATGCTACTAATGGAAAGATTAGTAATTCAGTCACGCCCGCCCCCTTTAAGTGGGGGATGTCAGACTCCACGCTGGGGAGGCTGGCGGTAAGTGCTATGCTTAGGAACTGGACCCCTTGGCTTGTTCTGCGGTGTGGTCTTGGTCATGGCCATCCTCCAAACCCATGGCCATAGAATAAAACTCCACTGCCACAATTTCCTGCTCGTTTTCCTAGCATCAGAGGATCAGGTCTTCCCAGGAAGGCCCATGGTGATCACAGAGGAAGCTGTCAGAGCCCCAAAATGCTGTAGACGGGCAGTTTATCCATTTAATTTTTCCAGGGTGAGAATGGTCCTGGTGACTCATTCTGTGCTCTCATTAGAGCAATTATCCAGTTAATTGCTCTGATATGGATTTGGCCCTGGCAGCCACTGCGGCCGGGGAGCCCCAGAGCTCAAGCAGATGGGCTACGAGGAGGGCTCTGAAGGAGCCTGGCGGGGCTGGTCTCTGTGCCCCAGCCCAGCTGTCCAGCGCCAGCGATCCCCCGTCTATTGGTGGGTTGCTCCCCAGCGACGCCCCTCCTCTCGTCTCTATTGCAGTCAGCAAATAAGGCTACTGGGAAGTTACTGCAAAGGTGACCCCTGGAACATGAAAATGGAGGAAATAAGGCTCTTATCTGAGATCAGCTGTCTGGTCATCACGTCCTGGGTCATGGCAGAGATATGCGGAGTCGCCAAGGGGGTGGAGTGGTTCCCAGGCCAGTAAGGCTTGTCGGTCACCTGACCACACTGTTAAAGTAGCTAAAAATAGGACATTTCAACCAGAAACAGGGTGGAGGTTGGTTAATTTGCTACCTCGTGTGAGGTTCCAGTCTGTCTGTTCCCTTCCAGGAGCCGTCCCTAGGAACTCTTCCCAATAATTCCCCCCTCGCTTGGTTCCTAGCTTGCAGTTAGAGGACAGTCGGGTTGTTCAAACCCCCAATGTGGTCCATGGCCTTTGGGGTAGGGGCTCCTGTATGGAAGAAAGCAGAGTAGAAGTTTCTGGAATGCTGGCTCCCTCTGGTCAAGAAAATGAATCAAAAACATCCTGGGGGATGCCGGCCGAGGGGTGCAGTGATTAAGCGCTGGCTTGGGAAGCCAGCGGCCCTGTTTCGGGTCCCACATATGAGGGCCAGTGACACTGCCCTCAAAAAAAAAAATCCTGGGGGACTGACAGCCACCCCTAAAAAACCTAATAGACACAGGGGTGGCCCCTAGTGGACTCCCACTTAATTCACCAAGCTGGCTCACGAAACCCAGATGGACCCTGGAGGGACCCAGTGGACGGCCGCAGCCTTCACGGAGTAGCAGTCCTGAGCACGGCTGCTGTGTGGGTTTGGCATCTGCGCTGCGGGGCAGACACAGTCCCAGGTGGCCGGAGCAGCCCCCGACCTCCTGAGTGTGGGCTCCTCATGCCTTCTTAGAGGGATGAGAAGCACTGTGCATTCACATGGGTGGACCTCTGGCCTCATGTCGCTCAGGCTCTGCTACTCCGCGAGCCGGTCCACTCGCCGGCTAAACAGGGTATCCATCACGCTTCGCCCTCCTTCATTTTCCTAAGGCAAGCGTCACCGCCTGCCCGCATGTCTGTCCCTGGGAAGCAGGTGTGGGAGGCAGGGGTCGGCCTGGCTGGGCGCAGCCTCCCGGGTCCCACTCAGTGCCCCGCACCATCAGCCTGCTTGCCGGACACATGAAGGAAGCAGCATCAGACGTGGGGGTGCCACCAGCTTAAACAGTGTCTTCCCTGCGTGGCTGCACAGAGCCTCTGGCGGGCGGCGGGCACAGCGGATTCCTAAGGGGGGCAGCCTGAGGGCTCCCAAACTCACTTCACTGTGGGGCCGTCTTTGCCATCTCACAGGGCAGCGCACTGTGGCTACATTTGGGGAAACTCGCACTCTGGTAGTTTCTGTCCACAAGAGGGACCCTGACTGGGTCCAGTGGCCTGAGTCACGCTGGCCTGCCCGCCCCACAGTGTCCCTCTGTGCTGTCGATTCTCTGACTCCTTCCCACCTGCTCCTCCAAAACTGACTCCACATAAGGACCCATCTTGGGTGCTTCTCACCCCAAAACGTCATCCCTGGTCATTGCTGTCCCGGTCATCTTGGCATTCTTACCGATCACCATGAATTGACCTTGACATTGAGAAGGAAAGGGACCTACAAGCCCATCAATGCTTCCATATAGCAGCTATTTTACCCATATGTCACCATCTACCGTGTGTGTAACCGTCATGCTCAGATGTCAGGCTTGTCGAGGGTGGGAACCAGACACGCTCTCTTGCTGGACCAAGCAAATGGTTGTGGGATGAGTGATCAGAACAAATGACCCTGGAGTCAGCCCAGTGGCTAAATGTCCACTCTTGTTTGGAAGCCTTCGGGCCTTCTTATGAGCTCCTGGGGCCTCGGGGCAAAGGGATGGCATCGGATGAGTTGGGTTCAAGCCCAAATAGGAGTTCCGGAAGGGGCAGGGGTGGGCCGTGGGGAGCAGCCCTGGACCTGGGGACATGGCTGGAGGCGTTCCCCTGGGGAGGGCTGAATAGAAGCCATCACAGCAAGGGGGCCAAGGGAAGCCTGAGCATTTGAGGTCAGCTACAGGGGCCCTTAGCACAGAGGGAAGCCCAGGGCCCGGGCAGATGTGGCCACACGCTCCCTGCCACTGGGGGCCAGCTCTGTGTGTGGGTGCCAGGTGGGTTGAGGGAAAACGCGTACACAAACCGATTTCTGTGGGAAACCCCAGTGCACGGAGCCCTTCAGCAGTGCGTA
This sequence comes from Aselliscus stoliczkanus, assembly GCA_033961575.1. Classification (NCBI taxonomy): domain Eukaryota; kingdom Metazoa; phylum Chordata; class Mammalia; order Chiroptera; family Hipposideridae; genus Aselliscus; species Aselliscus stoliczkanus. The sequence goes on along the minus strand of CM066730.1, from coordinate 180,649,860 downwards.
GAGGGAGGAAGTTGTCAGCGAAGGGCTCAGGGCAGAGTTTTCTGGACTGCATTCCTATAAGACCATAACGACACTCCCCGAGTGACATTCTCGGCAGAGGATGCGCCAGGCCCCTCATCACTGAGGTTGCTGATGTTCCTGTCACAGATGGACCTGTGCTGTCCCGCATGGCCGGCTGGCCACAGCGGCCCTGCCAGCTCTGAGTGATTGGCTGGTAATAGGCGGACTGCTGAACCCCAGCGCTGGCTGTCACAGAGGCCTGGCTTCATGCTGTGGCGCCCTGGGGAGCAGTTAGTGTGCTAACTCCCTGTGTGCTCCTGGACGGATGGTAGGATAAACGGCGCAGTGATTATCACGTGCACAGCGCTGCCGCTACAGCTGTCGCCATCGTTATTGTCACCATAGCTAATATTCACTGAGTTCGGACAATGCGTGTGCATTGAGCAAATAAAATGCAGGTTAAAGGTTAGGGGGCAGGGAAAACAGGGGGTGCGGGAGAAAGGTTCCTATACGGAGGCCAGACGGCTGGAGGTGAGAACCGGGCCTGGAAAGGGTAGGGCTGGTAACACCGCTAGCTGAATTACTGTGTTTGTGATATGTAAGCATTTGCATAGTAAGAAAAAAAACAAAACAGCTTCTGTGTCTCATCCATTCCCTCTGAGCACACTTCCCTGATTCCTGAAGCACAAGACTGCACAACTGAGGTCATGAACTCCTCCTAGAGAGAGTGCTGCGCCCCTCACTGCCGAATATCGCTACGGTCGCCTTCCAAGTCCTCCCCTTGGGAAGCGATGCACCAACGCCAGCGCCTAGGCCACCCTTCAAAGCAATTTTGGAACTCTTTCTGGAATGGCCATCAGAGTTCTCGTAGTATTACCCTTGATGTCCTGACTGTCATCAAAATGTCTTCTTTCAATATTTTCTTTCTCTTCGGGTAAAGAAAGAAGTCACTGGGGGCCAGATCAGGTGAGTAGGGAGGGTGTTCCAATACAGTTACTTGTTGACTGGCTAAAAACTGCCTTCCAGACAGTGCCCTGTGAGCTGGTGTGTCGTGATGCAAGAGCCATGAATTGTTGGCGAAAAGTTCAGGTCGTCTAACTTTTTTCACGCAGCCTTTTCAGCACTTCCAATTAGTAAAGTTGGTTAACTGTTTGTCCAGTGGGTACAAATTCATAATGAATAATCCCTCTGATATCAAAAAAGTTTAGCAACATCATTGCAACAAGTTCTCGAATGTAATTGTCCGACCCCGTACATTCTCTAGGTATTCCTTTGCTGAGGTCTTTCCGTGGCAAGCCTCCATTTTTGTTTGCTTAGACGTATCTTCATTCATCGAGTTCTTCCACACGGACGGATTTCTCTCTCTGTAACTTGTGGTGGTCAGGGTCTTGGCTTCTCGCATCGCTGTGACAAAGCAACTGTCAACGTCATTGTTCCTTTTGGGTCTGTTGTCTTTCCTCCCTGACTATTTTGAAGATCTTTGTCTTTAATATTTTACAGCTTTGTGGGATTAAACTTATTGAATTCCATCCTCTCATTGGTTTGCATTTGTACATAGCATTTCTCCTCATCTCTGTGTTTACCAAATATTTGTAACATTTGATGGGTCCCTATTCCGGGCATGTGGGATCAATCGCTGACAAAACCAGAGTCCCGGTCCATAGTTCTTACCTTCTAGCAGGGGATAGAAATAATAGATATAAGAAGTAAGCAAATTATATATATTATAGAAAAAGATATGGATGAGAAGTGGTATAAGGGTGGGGTGGTCACAGTGGGGGGACAGGGGTCGTTGTGACGAAATGTCCATCGCAGGACACTTGTGAGCTGGAATCTTTCCCCTCCGCCCTCACAGCGCCCGGCACACCGATGCTGTCGCTGAGCCTTGTTGCTTCTCGTGCTGTTGCTGTCCAGTCGTATTGTTCTAGCTGATCCTATATGCCCCTGACACTCACCGCTGGGCTCTCTGAGGGGCTCCCACTATATAGCCTTTCTCCTCTCCACCGGGGCTCGGGACCATTTCTGAAATCAAATGTAAGGATGGAGGTCAACATATTACTTTCAGGTCTGTTGGAGGACAACCTGGAAAATGTGGCTTAGCGTGTGAGCCAAAGGGCTCCCAGAGGCTCCGCCCCCAAACCATCACATTGGGGGGCAGGGCCTCGGCATATGCTTGTGGGGTGGGGCACACACATTTAGTCCATAGCAGCAAGCAACTCAAATCCCAGGACGAGGCAGACTTCCCTGGTCACAGGCAGCATTCGACTCTGGGAATTCTCCACACAGCCCTTGCCCAGGTAAGACTTGCGGCCCCACGGACGGGAGGACATGCAGGCTTCCTCCAAGAAGGAGGTGAAGGCAGCCCTGGGCTGTTTTTCTCCCCGAACTGACTAATCTGACAGGTGAGGTGGAGGAAGCAGTGGTGAGAGGCCTGAAGTCACACTAATTAAACTCCTTTCCCAGGAAGGAAGCATCTCGTGTGGCTGCAGGCATTTCTCATTTGCAGACAGCATTATTGTTTTATATAATCGATGCCTGTTTCGATCCACCCTCAGGCACGCTCACTCCTGCCTTTCTTCTCTGCTGCATCTAACGCCTCCTTTTGGATTCGATTTCTTACTTTTGGACAAACCCATTTAATGATTCAGAGACAGGCTTCGCTTCCCGTTGTGCTGAGGTGCGCTGTAGGTCTGAGCCTCTCCGCGTTCACAGGCGATCTGCCTTTTCTCTCTCATCCATATTAACGGTGTCCTTTTGTCTTTGGGATTCCTCGTGTCATTCTGGCATGTCCAGACAGGGTTTTATTTATTTATACTTCTTGGGAGCTGAGCTCCCTGGAGTGTTCACTTCTGGCCATTCTGGAAAATTCACTGCTTTACTTTCTCTAATCCCTTCTCCCTCATCTTCTGCTCAGTTTCTGGAAAACTTAGACATTTGCTGGGCCTCTTTCGTCCTATCCCCCACGTCACCTAACTGCCCTTTGGCAGTTTTATTTTTACGTCTCCCTGGCTGAGTTCTGGGTCTCGCCTCCAGCTGCCCATTTCTTCCTTCCGCTGTTAAACCCACTCACGGAATTATAAATGTCGGTGATGACATTTGGTTCATGGGGAAAGAGGTGTGTTATTTCTGAGTGCTGCCTCCCTCTCCTCTGTGCCCGTGTGCCTTGTTTCATGTCTGTTGTCACCGTCCCACCCTCTTTCCCAGCGTTCTCCATCTAATCACTGCGACACCCAGTCCCTTGCTTCCCGAGATCGCTGGACAGGTGTCGTGCGCCAGCAGGATGTCCCCGCTGGTCCTCCTGAAGCAGCCGCTCTCCCTCTCCGGTGGCTCTCTGCCCTCCCACCCCGCCTCCTCATTTGCATCTCAGCTTTTCCCACGCCGGCCTGCTGCATGCATGTGGCATGTCCGTTCTGTGTCACACGGGGGGCCAAGGCTCTGGTGCTGGGGGGGGCAGGCGTTTGTTTATCCGTGTGACAGCGCCGGGATGGGTGAATGTCCAGCCAGGCAGGTGACTGCGTGGGTCTGAGACACACCATGGGCGGTGTGCCCCTAGCGGACAGTCAGCGCGGCCGTTGCCTTGCTTTGGACTGTCCCCCTGGTGACCATTGTTCATACTTTCTGTGATTGTGACCCAGCTCCTCCTCAGCAAGGTCCCCCTTGCCCTTGCCAGGCAGTGCAGTGGGGGGTGCGCAGAGTGCACGCTGGGGCCAGAGGGCTGGGGGTACCCCGGCTCTGCCACTGAGCAGCTGTGTGGCCTTGGAGAAATATGCCCGTTTGCACATCTGTAACAGAAATGATGAGGGTGGCTGCTTTGTAGGGTGGTTGTGTAGGGTCCCCGTGTTCATCCGGGCGGCACTAGCCGAGTGACGCCTAGAGCAGAGCAGGCCGTAACTGCCGCCGTCACTGCCTCCGTCGGCAGGAACCCTGACGGCGGCGGAGGCTCCTGGCAGCGCGGCCCAGGCCCCTGCTTCCTGCGGGCGACTGGCCTTTGTGTCGCTGCCTCAGCCTCCATGCGCCTGGCCTGTGTGATTGTGCAAGGCTGCACCCATGTGTCCTTGAGGGTGACCTGCAGAGACGCCTCCCGAGCGGAGCCCAGGCTGACACACGAAGTCCCTCGGTGCCGTGTGTTGGGGAGCTGGGCTTGCCCAGCTTACTGTCTGCAGAGGCCCCTCAAGTGGGTTCACACCTCCGACTCCCTGCTCCCAACAAGACAGGGTCCATGGTCTCATGTGTGTCCTGTGTTGGCTGTGGAAGCCAAGACGTGTTCTTCCCCACTGACACACGCATGCATGGGCATAGGGACACACAGACACAGCGACACATGCACAGACACACACAGACACACAGATATACACACTCACACACAGAGACACGCACAGACACATCCCCCTGAGCTGTGGCCCCCACTCGGTGTTACCCCGCTGGCTGTCAGTTTCGGATGCTGCTTCGGCCCCCAGGGTTTTCCCTCACCTTCTGGAAAGCCAGCTGCACATTCATGTCTGTTTGCATAACTTACCCATCTCTGTAGGCATTTGCAGCAGGAGGATTCCAGGCTAGTCTGTCCCGTTCCCGGAGGTGGGAGTGTGGGTGACGTTTCTGACCACGCTGCATGTCCTGCGTCTTGCCGTTACCCTCCATGCTTTGCCTCCGAGATATCTCACCAGGCGAGTCCGAACCCTGCTCGGCCTCTTAGGTGCTGCGTGGTGTTCCCATGGCCACGTGTGCTGGGCGTCTCCCTGCTGAAGCACTCGGCTATTTCCCCCAGTTTCAGCGTTCTGAGCAGCGAAGTAATAAACCTTGGCACGTGTCTACATGCACGTTTGGAGGGCTTCTCTGTGGCAGACACTGAGAGACGGTGCCTTGGCATGTCCAAGTTTAGCTGAAGAGCGTGGCCGTGGTTTTCTCCAAACAGTAGCACCCTTTACACTCTCACTGGTGACGTGTGAGTGGATTTGCTTCACTCCAACCTCAACAAGCCTTCCTATTAATAGTCCCATTTGTCGTACAGTGACAGTGACTACGCAGCGGAGGGAAGCCAGGTAAGGGTCGGAGAGCAGAGGCCTGCCTTGGAAAGGGTTGGGAGGCCTGTCTGCAGGGAGCGAGGGAGGGGAGATATGGGGGAGAGGTGTTTCCGGAAAGGGCGGGGGACACGGCGGCTGGGACAGAGCGGGGAGGGAAAGGATGAGCCCGGGAAGTGGTGGGAGCCGATGGGTGGGGTCTCGGGGTCTCTGTGCGGATGCTGCACGGGAGAGTCAGGGGCAGGAAGCTGCTAGTGGCGGTGGAGCCAAGAGGGGCAGGGGTGGGTGGGGGGTGTCACTGTGGCTGTGGTCTCGAGGACAAGCTCTTAGGGGACTGAGCAGAGAGAGAAACCAGTTAGAAGGTTCTTGTGGAAATCAGGAGGCATGTGACAGATCGGGAGTGAAGGAATGGAAGTCACAAGAGGTGTTGAATTGGCATCTATTTGAAGTGGAGCCAACAGGATTTGTGGAGAAATTGTGTGTGTGTGTGTGTGTGTGTGTGTGTGTTAGATGCATAGATAGATAGATAGACAGATAGATAGATATAGATGATAGATACATAGAGAGATGCATGAAGACATAGCTACACGGATAAATGGATGGGTAGATAGATAGATAACACATAGATGACAGGTTGATGCTAGACAGATGGGAAGGTGGATAACAGAGAGAAAGGCAGAGAGAGGAGTGAAGGGGGGCCGCAAAATCTGGACCCCATGCTGGGTGCGTGGGAGGCAGTTGGATGAGATGCGGAGGAAAACAAGGATCGGGTTTTAGTCAGCTCGGGCTGCTGCAACAGAACACAGGCTGGGGGTGCTTGACCTGCCGACACTTATTTCTCACAGTCTGGAGGCTGGAAGTTGGAGAGCCAAGTGCCGGCAGGTTGGGCGCGTGGCGAGTGAAAGGTTCGCCAAGGAGTCAAAGTCTGAGGCACGTGTCCAAACCAAGCAGCTTTATTTGCCTGTCAGGGTTGAGCCTAAGACTGGCACCAGCTGCCTCCAGGCGTCTGCGGGGGCGGTGGGGGCGCAATAGGGTAAGGGTTAGGGGAAGTAATGCGAGCTTACACGAGCCGTTATCATCACAGAACAGATACCGCTGCGGAAATTTTCCGTGGACCTTTACAGTTCTGCTCGTACCATTTCTATCGGGAAACCTGTGGTCAGATGGGCGCTATTTTCATAAAAGAGGATATCTAGCAGCTCTTCAGCAGAGTAGAGGGGTTGCCTCATTCCTGGTGCCCCTGGGGACCCCTTACGTCAAAGACTGTCTCTCTGGGTGTGCAGACGGCCACCTTCTCCGTGTGTCCCCCTCCTCTGTGTGTGTGTAGAGAGGGGGAGATCTCTGGTACCTCTTCCTCTTGCTATAATGACGGCCTATGGAACCAGGCCCCACCCCTCAGGCCTCATTTAACTCGACCTCATCAGAGGGCCCGTCTCCAAATACAGTAACGCTGGGGTTAAGGACTTCAACGTACGAATTTGGGGGACATGGTTCAGTTCATAACAGGGGCAAATCAAGTTTATTTTGATAATGTTCGGTTTGAGATGCTGACAGGATGACAGACCAGAATGTCCAGTGGGAGGTGGATTTCTGAGTCTGGAGGTCAGGAGAGGGCAGGCGAAGGACATAAATTTGGCGGTGAGAGTGCGAGTTAGCGTCTGAGGCCGTGCGGAGACCCAGCAGTGGCTCGGAGCTGGCAGACATTTAGAGGGAGCGTTCCTGTCGAGGGGACACCGGGAATGGAACCGCCGGCTCGCAGAACTGAGGCCCCCACATTCCTGAGCCCCGCCTGGCCTGCAGTGTCACCACCACACAGTTTACCAGGGTCTCTCATGGTCTGAGGACAAAGGACTTTAAGTTACTTAGCTCCATGGCAGCCTGGTCAGGGGGCGGCTGGCCCAACTGATTCCCGCTGTGATCATATCGCCTTGTAATTCCACCCTGAGCTCCCCTTTAAAAGACGTTTACGTGGCAAGAAACAAGTGAGAATATTTGTTTTTTTTTGGAGGGCAGTGACACTGGCCCTCAGATGTGGGACCCGAACCTGGGCTGCTGGCTTCCCAGGCCAGCGCTTAACCACCGCGCCACTCAGCCGGCCCAGAAGTGAGAATATTTGGAGAATCCCTACTTGCTGCCTACCTCACCTGGGGCGCTGGATGGGGTGGGAAGCCGAGGTCCCATGGGCCAGGGTGCACGGCAGGGTGAGCTGCTGGCCGCTAGGACCATCTCCTCTGACCAATAGGCTGCTGCTTGGGACCCGGAAACCTGCTGGTTATTCTCTTGGTCTGGACAGAAGCTCACGACCTCAGTTGTTGACCTTGAGGCCGAGAAAACCCTCGGTCCTGGGGGCCTTGTCAGAGGTCTAACAGCACCCCTGCCCTCCACCCCCAGATGACAGCATCTCCTCCCAACTGTGACGATCAAAACTGCCCTCAGACGTCTCCCCCAGTTGAACCTTGATGTGGCCTGAGCCCACCAGTTCCCAGACACGACACTGCCGACCTGCACCGGCTGAAGACCCTTAGAAGCCTTGTATAAAACCTCTTCACTGGGAGGGCCAAGACGATGGGGCCCCGAGGCCGGGGACCTCTGCCGAGTCCTGCTGGCCCACCCGCTTTCACACCATGTGCCATGGTGCACCCTCAGGGCACAAATCCTTGTCTGTTGCAAAAAGCAAACATGGAAATCATGGTTTCGTAAAAATTAAAATAGCTTACTCTCATCAGATGATGGCTTTGCCGTCCAGGCTAAAATGATGGTTTCTGGCGGGCGCCCAGCCCATACTTAGCAGCTGACGGCTGAATCGATGGCAGTCTATATTAATATGAATTATTTGTACACAGCTTGAGGATTTCATCCAACACAAACGGCCAAACCGCGAAGGCTTAAAAATGAGACCTTTTTGCATAATTAACCAGCCAAGGGGACACGCCCCAAAATAAGAGACTGGGGCCACTTACGCTGGGTGGCGGGGGCAGAGCCGGCTCTGAGGCCATTAGTGGGGAAGCCATGCAGCCCACTGGCCACAGCGTCGGGACATTTAAATGATGCTTTTCTTTGTCATTAGCCTCAGCCCCAGCTGCTGAGGGACTGCATCTTTATAAGGTTTTTGCTCACACACAGGGCACCTCCCCAGGATGCCTGTCCCAGGGCGTGAGCTCTGCACGTGGTACTTCGGGCTAAATCTGGGCCCCCTCGCCCTGCTGCCTCCGAGATTCCTGTTGAGAAGGGACAGGGGTGCCAGGCCCACTCTCTGTAAGGACCAACGGGACCCGCTGTGCTCGCTTGGGGAGCGAGGGGCAGCAGGGCAGCTGTGTCCTGTGTTCACAGGCTGTCTTTCTTCCTCTTCCATGAAGATGCTTCTGTCCCTTTGTCTTGTGGTTTCCAGAAAGAACACGAAGCAAAGACTCAGATGAGCTGGTTCCTGGTGATCCGTTAGCGGAACATTCGTTACGTGCTCTAAAGGATGCTGATCTGACGCACCCCTCAGAGAGGCGCCCGGGGAGGCGGCCGGGCTGCCGCGAGTGCTGGGTTAGCACTTGGGGTCTGTCTCTCCTGTGACACGTCTCTCTGAGCCTCGGTGTCCTCACCTGTGATGTGGAAGCGCCACAGTCCCCCTCCTCTCTGCTGCCCTCATGGCCCTCTGGTGTCTCTCGTTGTCTGAGCCCAGCTGGGGCAAGAAGCACAGGAGGCTGAGTGCCAAGGCCCTCAGGGCCAGCCCGTGGGGCACAGAAGGCAGGGGACCCACTGAGGAGCCCACTCCCATGCAGTGCGGCCACGGTGACTGCATGGGGTGAAGCGTCAGCACAGAGGGTTCTCAGCCAGGGCTGTCCATGCAGCAGCCATGCTCCCTGCAGAAATTGGGGACATCCCCTGCCACCTCCACCCCTCGACTGGGAAAGAGGAAAAAGGCCAGGTGGGAGACCACAGAAGAGCCTGCAGGGGCTCTGTTCCCAGGTGGGAAAACCGAGACCTTTCCCAAAGGTTCGTCAGCGTCCGGCGCCCTCTGCTCCGGTGTCACACGTCCCTCTCCCCATGGGGACATTGCCCTGGAGTCCCCCACGGCTCCCCTTAGGCTCCGGGTGCAGACCTGGGCCTTCCCACGTCCTGCGGGCCCCTGACTGTCCTGAGAACAAGCGGCTTCCCCAGGGCTGTGGGCATCACCGTCTCTGTGGCTTCTTTTCAGAAGCAAGTATCAGTTCCTCATTTACAAATTAAATCCTAAAAACAAATTAAATCACATAAACTGATCTTTGTAAAAACTTCCAGTGATGCAAACGTGACTATCCCTCACCTCCCAATCCTCGCCCCCTCCCTCAGAGGCGGCTGAAAGCAGGTGGAGGTCAGGGTCTCCTTACAGAGCCCCGAAGCTGTAGGGGTCTGCAGTAGGGTGGCCGGTGCAAGTCAGCTGGGACCACGATGACCCGTTTAGACATCAGGGGGTCCCTGAAACTCTGGGGCGCAGGTACGCAGTGGACGACGGGACTTGTCCCACCACAGGGCTGAGACTGGCAGCCATTGCTTTTGGGGCATCTGCAAAGTAGGAAGCAAGTTCTCGCCAGAGCCTGACCTTGCCAGCACCCTGAAGTTTGGGCTCCCCACCTCCAGAACTGCGAGGAACGGGGTGTGTTGTTTAGGCCGCCGCGTTCGTGGAATTTTGTTGCGGCAGCCTGAGTGGACGGTGACAAGTGTGTTTGCTCTTGACCAGTATTAATTACCAAAGTGCACGTGAGTGCCCGTGTGAGTAACAGTGAGGGCATCTGCTGAGCTCCAGGGGGTCCAGGACGGGCCCTTCAGAAGCTCCCACAGCGCTGACGGTGTCTCGCCAGAAGCTCAGAGGACAGGAGCTCCTGGCTCGTTATCAGACACACGGCAGCTGCCACGTGGCCACTTCAGAGTTGACAGTCACGGGTCCCCTTAGTGACAGCTCCCAGCTTCCCAGGGTGGATTGATCAGGGAGCTTGCCTGTCCTACGAGTCACCTCCTAGACACAGCCTACGGAAAGCTGGATTTAGCAAAACCCCAGTGGGATCCTGGGGTGTGGGGACATTTCCCATTGAACAAAAGCATTCCTCATAAGTCCCATGCCCATTAGCTAGCTTTCCGTTAAAGCCCTTAAAACAGATTAATGTTTTTTGTTTTTTTTTTGAGGGCAGTGTCACTGGCCCTCATATGTGGGACCCGAACCGGGGCCACCGGCTTCCCAAGCCAGCGCTTAACCACTGCGCCACTCGGCCGGCCCAAAACAGATTAATGTTAAGGGCTTGAACTTGAAGGAACATATCTTGCTCAAGTCTGCTGCCTGTGGTTGGAGGCTGGGTGCATCTGGGGATGACTAGGGCCTGCCCTGCGCCTGCCTTCCTGGGAGAGTGGAAACAGCCTGGGGAGATGTTGGGAGGGCCGGGAGGAAAGACGCCGCCCTGGCTGCTTGTCCAGGTGCAGCCGCTTCACAAGGTCGTCATCAAATGTAATTCTCCATGTGCCACCGTGTTGCTGCCAGCACAAAAGAGACCAGGAGGTTATTGGAAATCGATATGAAAGTCTTGTCCGATGTCAGGGTCCTCCCTTCCGCAAACGAAAAGTAACTGGACAGGGTGCAGAAAAAATGTTTTGCTTTGGCTCAGACCTTTAAATCTTTTGTAGCTCGGAGGTTTGTCCTCATTTGCAAAGCAGGATTAGACTTTGTGTGGGCGGCTGGTGTGGGGAGGAGGGCGAGCACCCTGCAGGCTCAGCCCCCGGAGCCCGCCCCCAGCGGAGGGAACCCGGCGCGCTCCACGCTCCGGCTTATCCTGAGGACTTTTGGACTTTTGTTCACCGCCCCACACTTCCCCGGCTCAAAAGGGGAGACTTGCCTAATGTCACATCTGAGTTAACCCCTCTTTGCCCACAGGGTCCAGCACCTGTATCCTCTTAGCAGAGAGTATACAAAATCTGATTAAGCTTGTTCTGTGCCTGCAAAGGTCTCTGATAAGTATTTTTTGATTATTTGCTTGTTTTAACCAAAATCAGCCCATGTTTCTTGGAAACACCAAGTGGTGGGAGATGCGTTTTGCAAAGTCGCAGTGCTCCACTGCCCTCCCAATGACCCCTGGGGCAGGGACATGGGGCAGGGTGCGTGTGGCCCTTACTGCGCTCTTTGTTGTCACTGCTCACATTTACAGTGGCAACAGGGCTTGGTGCCTGTGCCTCGGTGGAGAGTCTGGGGAAGGGCCTAGGCAGAGGCAAGACCTTGGTCTGTTCTCAGATTGAAAAGGACCAGCTCCTGGGGCAAGTCAGTACCCTGAAACAAGGAAGAAAGAAACGTAGCCGGTGGGTGAGAAGGCAGAGTATTCCGCCTGGGCCAGCTCTAACAGGCGCGGCTCCCAGGAAGGGCTGCAGAGCTTCAGAGAGCCCCCTGGGGCTAGCACATTATAGGCACTCAGTACGTGGGTGATGAATAAATGAATGACTTTGTGAATGAATGAAACAGGCGCTGCCATCCTTATCTTTTTCATCCCTACAGGTCCTGGCTCAGGGCTGGGCACATAGGCAGTGCTTGGCAAATGTGGAGTTAATTGCAGGTCTGCTTTAGGCCCTGCAGGAATTCGGAGCCTTTGCCATCTTGAGGGCTATGCACATGCCTCAGGCTGCAGCTTTGGTTTCTCATATGAAAGCAGAAAGGCCCAGGTCTCTCTATCTGCTTCTGGGGCTGGTGGAAGGACCACACCGGAGCTGATTTGCCCTTAGGCAATTCCGAGCTCCTGGTTTGCCAGTCCTGTTGTGAACACTTGCCTGTAGCCAGACCCATTCTCTCAGTCCTATTGGGTGACTGAAACCAAACTGATATACAGTTGACTCTTGAACAACATGGGTTTGAACTGTATGGGTCCACTTATGTACAGATTGTTTTTAGTAAGTACTCTAAATGTATGTTCTTTTCCTTATGATTTTCTTAATAACACTCTTTTCTCTGGCTTACTTTATTGTAAGACTACAGTATATAATCCATATAACATACAAAATATGTGTTCATCAACTGTTTATGTTATCAGCAAGGCTTCCAGTAATAGTAGACTAGGAGTTGTTAAGCTTTGGGGCAGTCAAATGTTACACACAGCTTTTTGACTACATGGTGGGGTGGCATCCCTAACCCCCATGTTGTTAAGGGTCTACTGTCCTGATTCATAACTAATAACCGTGAGGCGGTGGTGGGCACACAGCTGTTACTCTGCAATAGGAGGAATGTGTGGGCCATTTATCAAACCTCCGGGGGGAGGTTTGGGGCAATGCCTTTGCCCCCGTGGCCGTACGTGGGGAGAGATATCAGGTCAGACTTGGCATCTCGGTCACTCTCAGCACACAGGGTCCTGTGAGGTGGCCCCGTGCCTCTCCTTCCATCTGACCCGGACGTGTCCCCCTGGGCTGGACCCCGACATGCAGCAGGGCTTCCTCCACGCTTGTCTCTGAAGCTGGGCGTCTCCGCCTGAATTAATTTTCCTCCAGGCCACTTCATTGGAACAAAGTTTTATGTGGCAGATAATGAGAAAAGCAGCTGTAAAATCCTAAAGGAATGAAAAATAATTTCCAAAGATCCTGACAATCCCTTCGAATGAGGAAGTCACATGGGTCTCTCCAGTTTCTGGGAGGAACATGCATCTGGAACACGTAGTTTAATAGGCATTAAAGATGTTTTAATGACAAGACAATTTAAAAGTTGATAAACATGTGTCTTTCATTGACATGAGGCAGAGATCTTTGTGGGGGGGGAGGTGGGGCTAGGGGACTCATTAGCACAGGTTGCTTTATTAGGTACTGTGTTGTTCTGAATATTTTAGCAGCTGACGTTCAGACTTGGGGGCTTGCAGACTTGGTTGTGATTATAAATAGGCTCTAACGCAGAGAAAAAGCGAGAACGTTGGTTTCAGAGATGGGCTGATGTGAAGCCTGGTACACCGGTGCCCATCACCCCACATTGTCTGGCTCGGGACACTTGTCACTCCCACTCCAAACAAACTGGGCTTCAGAAGGAGGCGAAGAAGTCTGAGAATGTCATGTCACAAAACCTCGGGCCTGGACGGGGGACAGAACCCCTTAGGTTACCCACTGCAGGAAATCGGCCACCTTTCAGGGCTTTGGCTTTGGAGAGTCTTCTGGCCAGAACTTTGTCTCTTGGTGCAGCCAGTGAGCTGGCCCGGCACCGAGAAAGGGACAGCAGCTGATCTGATACTGTGACCAGGGCTGGTTCTCAGGCCGGCCAACTGGACGTGGCACTGGCAGCTGCTCCTCAGTGGTGTCACCCACCTAATTACGTGACTGTTAATAACACCAGCTCGCAGCCACAGAGGCTTTCCCCATGTCGACACCATGTCAGCATCCTCCGTGGATTTCCATGTGTGTTTCCTGTTGCAGCATAACCAGCTACCACAAATTCGGTGCCTCACTGCGATATCCATTTGTTGTCTTGTAGTTTCTGTGCGTCAGGAGTCCAGCTGTGGCTCTGCTGGGCCCTCTGCACAGGAGCTCAGGGCTGCAGGCAGGGTGCCAGCCAGGCTGTGTGCACATCGGAGGCTCGCCTGGCAAGCGCCTGCTTCTAAGCTTCCCCAGGTGATTGGCAGGACCTGTTTCCCGGCCGTTACAGAACCCATGGTGACACTCTTCTTAGTGGCCGTCAGGAGGCAGGGACTGTGGCTGGGAGCCTCCGACCTTAGGGAGGGCTCCTGTCCCTCTCTTAAGGGGCCTGCCTGATGTCACCAGGCCCACCAGGATGCCCTCCCCTTTGATAAACTCAAAGTCCAGTGGCTAGGGACCTTACACACCTGCAGAGTCCCTTCACTTGGCCATGTCTGATTTATTACGAGCAGGTCGCAAGTCCCACCACATTTAAGGGGTGGGGATCACACAAAAACAAGGATATGGAGTGTGTGTGTGTGTGGGGGGCAGGAACCAGTGAGGTCACTCCGGGGCGTGTCCAGCGCAGTTACCAACACCCACCCAAACTCTACGGGCTGGATGCTGCTGTTACCCTCATTCTGTCAGTGAGGGGACCGAGGCCTTCACAGGTAAGACGGCTTGATGAGGCCACCCACCTAGAAAACAGCGAGCCGGCGTGGAAGCCCGGAGTGTCTGAGCACAGACTGCACAGGCGTGAGCTGCGTGCGCACAGAGTGATGAGGCAGAGGCGTCCTGTGAGCAAGGACGTGCAACGTGTACCGTCGACATAACAGCATGAACCAGCTTGTTGACATCGGCAGGCCCTGAGTGAGCATTAGCGGCCACCCGGATGCTTGTCATGTCCTCTAGCTGCAGAAGTAAAGTTCAGCAGAACCTCTCCGGCTGGTGGAATTACCCAGGAGCGGGAGTGAGACCGCATGACGGGAGCCGGCTAACAAAGCTTGTAAACAGGTCTCGGGGACTCAGCCGTGTTCCACCGTGGGTCGTGGTGACGGAGTCGGGAGGCCACTGTCCCTGCTAGCCCTGGGCCTTTCCGCCACACTGTCTCAGGCAGCTTCTAAGCACTCCTCTGAGCACTGCTGTTACCCCACATTCAAGATGGGGAGACAGAAGGCTAGAGGGGGAGTGGCTCCTGCTGGGTCACACAGTGAATAAGTGGCCGAGAGAAGGTGTAACCAGGCCCAGCACTGGGCCCCCTGAGGAGTTCTTGTGTGTAGCAGTCATGACGAGTGACATCGTGGCACTCTGTACCTGGTGTCTCCTCACGGACAGAGGGTCTCCTGAGGGCTGGACGCATTCTTGTACCTTGTGTCCTGCACAGACTTTGGCTGGCCCGTCACTGAAGCGTGAGTTTCTGGTCGGTCCTAGAGGCACCATTGGTCGGCAGGGGGACCTAAGCGTCAGTGTGGAACCAGTGTGCTGTACCCAAGGGGCCTGCTGGCCCACGCCGGGCAGTGGTGGGAAGTGCCGCCTGGAAGGGCAGCTGAGGACCAGCTCTGCGCGGAATTGGATGCAGACAGGTTTGGGTTTGTGTGAGTCGTGGGATGGCAGCAGGCCTGCAGGTGGGCACAGGGCCGGGGTGATATGAAGCGCCTCCGTCTTTCTGGCCTTGGGCATCCCTCTGGAATTTGGGTTGTTTCCCTTGCTTCCTTCCAGGCAGGTGGGCCGTGGGGCAGGGCTGTGGGTTCTGGTTTCCACTTGTCTCTTGGTGTGAGCTGGGCCAGGCTGCGTGTCTGCCTGTCTGGCTGGGTTCTCCTCTGTGCTGCCTGGACCATGGGGCTGGATGCTGAGATGGGTCTCAGGCCCCAGAGAACACAGCCATCATTCGTTCCCAGCCACTAAACCTCTCCCGACGTTTTCCCTGTCACCTGCAGGAAATCAGGGCCGTAAATAATTGATCAAATCAGGCTGTTATCCCCCCAGATCCCTCCCTGAATCCGACAAGGGTCCCTGTGAGGAACTTAGGGGGGAGGGCGTTGCAGCAAACCAACCTCAGGAGAAAAATGGGGAGCTCGCTGGAGATGCATTGTCCTGGTGAAGGAATATTCAAGAAAGAACGCCTTCTAATTCCCCACCAACACGCGCGAGGTCTACCAGAAAGCTCTGTGAGTCACGGCACTGGACAACAGCAAATGACGCATCTGGGGCTTTGGGCCCCTTCCCCCTGGAGCTGCCGGGCACACGAGCTATTGGTAATTACGAGTCTGGGAGTTAAATTCGCCCGTTACACATAGTTTATAGGAAGCCTACTTCCCTCTGTCTTCCCTGCTTTCATTTTCTTTCTCCCCCTCTCCTTCTCTGCCTAAATTTTGTGTCCTTGAGAGAGAAAGATGCAGATGTAGGAGAGAATCAACAGCACTTTGGGGGGGGGGTGACTTGTGTATGCAGCCTTACAAACGGCCCCAGAGCCATCTCTGGGGTTCTCGCGTGTAGTCGCTTCTCTCATGACCACGCAGCACACGGAGTCCATTAACCTCAGTCAGCAGCTCCCCACGTGGCTGGTAGAGCCTTGGAACCGGGGATTGCTGCCTCATCCCTCTTAGGCATTACTACTGCTCATGTATCACACCGGATGTACATGGGGATGCAGAAATGTTTGCTCGTTGATTTAAAAGGACTCAGATGAAACGGGATTTCAGAAAAAGGAACAATTGGGTGGAACAGCCTAATATTTCAGCTCCTTAATGTGGTACAGCAGTTGCAAGATGTCTTAGTGCCCTGGGGGAAGTCACTATTACAATAATGTGACATGCCCACCCCCCGTGAGCAGAGTGGGGACCTCTGGGAGGGGACACAATGGCATTAGCAGTCAGTACCTCCCGTGTACCATGAAGGTACCATGCTGCTTCTTGGCACCAGTGTCCATTTCCCTTACATCCTCCATCACAGAACCTACGTTTGTTCCAGGGAACATGGGCTCCACTGGAGCTATGGCCACATGACCCAGTTTTAGCCAAGGAGATCCAAAGGAAAGTTATTGGGGAGAGTAATGCTTGTCAAACAAAAATGCCAAGTCTTGCTGGGAGAGGGCTCTTTGCCCTTCACCCCTTCATTTTTCCCTTTTATTCCTACCTGGAAACTGGATGTGATGCCTGGAGGCCCAGCAGCCATCTTGGGGCAATGAGCTTAAAAGCCATCTCAATAATGGTGGAGCAGAAAAGGGATGACCTCAGGTCTCAGATGTCACCTTTGGTAATCCACCAGCTCAGGACTGCCCACACCTACGAGTATTGCATGAGTTAGGTTAGAACCCTTCTCACTTTCAGTCACTGTTGGAAGGTTATCTGCAGCTCAATTCAGTGGGCAGCCACAGTGACTTCCTGTTAACCCCATTGGTTTGGGGGTTATTAATTTTGTTTTGCACACAAAATAGCGCCACAGCTCAAGGAAGTACATAGCATGCCTTAGATCACAGAGCCAGGAGTGGCAAGCCTTACTCCAAAGCCTCTTATTCTAAAGCCTCTAGTCTATATTTTCTCCCAGTGTGAAGAAGGAGAAAGGGCCAGGTGTCTACAGGGGTCCTTCCTGCCTAGACAATCACATTTATTCATTGGGTCATTCTTTCAACAAATACTACTTGAGCTCTGTCTATGGTGGCATTCTCATGAGCAACAGGCCCTGCCCTGGAGTCCTGAAGTCCCCTGTCCTGAGCTGTTCTCTCTTTGGCAAATTTGTCCCTTGCTTCTCACTAAGGGCAAAGGATCCATCACACCCGCCTCATCCCACACCTCTGCCCCAGGCTCCCAGCGCAGCGCTGGCATCCCGGGAAGCGAGCAGTCAAGCGAGCTAGGGACCAGCGAGCATTCTCTCCATTTGCTGCCTCATGAATCGTGGACACCCATTGTGTGCAAGACAAAGTTACTTGGGTTTTCAATTAAAAAGAGCACCGGGGACCGCGTCTGCAAGCTGACTGGTTGCCAGGGAGAAAGGGACGTGAATCCTGTAGGTTGGGAGTGATGCAGTTTCCACATCTGACCCCGAGAGACAGAGCTGGGGCACCCACGCTGGTCTCCACCTCCACTGGCTTGTTTCCGGTGGGTCTTGGCAGACAACTAAAGATTAGAGATGGGAACCTTATATCCAGGTGGTGTGGCTGCTGCAGAACTAAGGGACTTACAAGAAAAACTAATAAATGCAAACGTTCAGTAAGTGTGTTCTTGTTCCTGGCTCTGGGCTAAGCACTTCAAATGCATGGTCCCACCTTACCCCACAGCAATGGCATGGGGTCATTTTAGAGGCAAGAAATCATGAGAGGGCCAGAGAGGCCAAATGACAAGGTCAAGGTCCTGTAATAACACAGGTTACGGATACCGTGGTCTCTGAAGCTGCTGCAAGAAAGGCAAACATTCTACTTTCATTTAATCAACATCCCTGTTAGGTGATCAGGATACAAAATCAATAAAACCAGACCCTCCCCTCTTGGAAGCCTGAACAGGAGGGAGGAAGTGATGGATTCACTGAAAAAGCAGGTCCGATATTATATAAGAAAAGGTTTCCAAGCCCTCGCCTATGGCCCCACCAATTCCATTAGTGCTTAGAACAACCTGTTTCCGCAAACTACAGAGCTCAACGACTTCTTGAGTTCAGTGATACTTAACATTTGCTGACTGCTTATTATGTGCCAGAATTTACTCGGTTTGCCTAATTTAATCCACCCAACAATCCTAGGTGGACTCGCTTTGTCAAAGCTGTCACCAGAAGCAGACCCTGAGACAAAAATTCAAGTGCAATTTGTTTAATTGTGAGAGGTATGGGGAACTGACAAAGGGCATTGCCAAAGGTACATCATCCAACTAGCTCCTACTATGGTGCCTGGAGCTTAATCCCAAAGGGAACCTCTGGGAAATGGTATAAAACACATACCTCTAACTTTTATGTAATTTTCTATGATGGTGATGGTGATGATGGTGGTGATGGTGGTGATGGTGGTGATGATGGTGATGGTGGTGGTGATGGTGGTGGTGATGGTGATGGTGGTGATGATGGTGATGGTGATGGTGATGATGGTGGTGATGGTGGTGATGATGGTGATGGTGGTGGTGATGGTGGTGATGGTGGTGGTGATGGTGATGGTGGTGATGATGGTGATGGTGATGGTGGTGATGGTGATGTGATGGTGGTGATGGTGATGATGGTGGTGATGGTGATGTGATGGTGATGATGGTGGTGATGGTGATGTGATGGTGATGATGGCAGTGATGATGATGGTGGTGATGGTGGTGATGGTGGTGATGGTGGTGATGGTGGTGATGGTGGTGATGGTGATGATGGTGGTGATGGTGATGATGGTGGTGATGGTGATGTGATGGTGATGATGGCAGTGATGATGATGGTGGTGATGGTGGTGATG
Organism: Aselliscus stoliczkanus; assembly: GCA_033961575.1. Lineage (NCBI taxonomy): Eukaryota > Metazoa > Chordata > Mammalia > Chiroptera > Hipposideridae > Aselliscus > Aselliscus stoliczkanus. The sequence goes on along the minus strand of CM066730.1, from coordinate 180,631,062 downwards.
GTGGTGATGGTGATGGTAGTGATGGTGGTGATGGTGGTGATGGTGGTGATGGTGGTGATGGTGGTGGTGATGGTGATGGTGGTGGTGATGGTGGTGAGGATGATTCCTGTTTTCAATCTCGAAATATATTTTATATTTCAATGGGGCTTCTGTCTCTATAGAATAAGTTCTTGGATATTGAAAGCCCCAAAGTAGAAGACACAGCTAAATTTAAAAAAAGATTCAATGCTGTATACATGATAAATAGGTAAGTTCATACCAAATATGTTCTAGAATCAGGAAAAATTCAGCCTGATTTTTTATGCCTTCTGCAGCATGTCCAGTGGGCATTAATCCCAATGAGAGTGGATGTCAGAGCTATGTCCACACACCTGGAACAGGGCTGACACATTGCAGCTCCTGTAAACCTTTGCTGAGTGAAGGATGAGGGCAGACAGATGGATTCCGTGGATTCTAGGTGCCCTTTTGAATTAGGAAGTGCTGAGTTTCAGTACAGGTTTTATTCATTTTTTTCTCTTTTAGGTTAGAGTACAAACACACATAGCAAATTGCATAAATCTTAAATGTACATCTTGATGAATATTTACAGTGACTACACTTGTATAGCCAACACCAAGATCAAGGCACCAGGCATTGCCTGCACCCCAGAGGCCTCCCGCGTACCCGATCATTATCCCTCGGAGTAACCCCACTCTTGACTCCTACCATCAAAGCACTGTTTTGCCTATTTTCAACATCATTTAAACGAACCATGTAGCATTATTATTGTTTGGTAGACTTTTTGTTCAACACTCTGTGTATGAGATTCATTCACATTTTCATCAAGTGGATTTTTGTTGTTTTTCATTGCTGTCTAGATTGCATTGCGTGCCTACACCCGGACTTATTTTTCTATTCTCCTCTTGTTGGACATTTGAGTGATGTCCAGCTTTGCATCATCAGGAGCGTTCCGGTGTATTTCTTCTGGTAGATCCAGGCACTCGTTTTCCCTGGGCGTTTATCCAGGACGGGCATCCGGGGGTCCCCAGGTGACAGCAGGCTCCACTGTAACGGGTTCCCACGAACACCTTTCCCGGGGCTCGTGCACATGTGCTCTGCCCCCAGCACATGCGTGTCGTGGCTCCGCTGTCAGTGCTGTGTAGGTTCAAGTCCCCTGCTTGCTGCTTCGGAGCTGTGTGACATGGGACTGCGAGAGGCTCAGGAACTTGCCCTTTGATGACTGTGACGTGAGGGTCGTAAGTGCTCTACTTTATGTGGCAGCGCGTGCGCGTTTACACATTTAGGAAAAGCACATGCGAAGTGCGGCCCTGGCTTCTAGCGCGAGCTCAAAAATGATGGCCACGGCTCTTGTCAGTGTTTATCTAGACTGTTTAGTGCGCCAGGCTACTCTCCTCTGAAAAAAATGGAAACATGGCACAATCGGGTTATTTCCTTTTGATGTTTTACAAGCATCGAGCCTGTAAAGCGTGACCTGAGGCAGGTCTGTGGACAGCACGCCGGTGACCGCGCTCTTGGGGACCCTGCAGACCGGCTCACATTGTGTCATTCCAGAACATGGATTTGCCCACGAAAGCCCATCAAGGGTGTAATTATTCTCCATGGCAGAACACGTCCGTCAGCTGAAATGGCCATTGGAGCCGAGCGTGTGACAAGGACCAGCTGCAAATGCAGCCAGGACAGCGCTGAGGAGCTCGGAGAGCGCTTCCTTCTGTTTCACACAGTGGCACACATAGGAGATTGTCTTGCCAGCCCCGCTTCCTGTGGGTGCCCCACTGGCCCCATCTCAGGCTCTCCCCTGCCATGTCTGTCACCCTGTCCTCTGCCAGTGCCCTTTTTCTCAGCGACACCATCGCCCATGCTGTCCCCTGCGCTGTCCCCGCCCATGCAGGTGCTGTCACCTCTGCCTCCCTGGTGTTCCAGGGCCTTCTCAAAGCCAGACCTTTTTCCAGTTCACGTCTGCCTCCCCTGCTGCCTACCCAATAAATAGTTGATGAGTTATTACTTCACAGAGAATGAAACAGGACATCTCTGGTCCTTTCTACCTGTGATCCCACGCAGGCTGGAGGCAGTCTCACTGGTGGCCGTGCTGCAGGCCCTTTCGGGAGGCAGGGTGGGGCGGGGGTCAGGGTGCACGGGCTGCAGGCTCACACGCAGTTTTCCGGATCGGGCTCTGCAGCCTCGGAGCTGTGTGCCCTCCGTCAGGCTGCCTGGCTTCTCTGGGCCTGACTGCTCACCTGTAGTCTAGGTCTGCCCTGGTGTTCAGCTGCACCTGTAACTGCCCCCATCCTCTGACATCTGCCACCCTGTCCTCTGCCAGTGCCCTGGGGGGCGGACATCTGCTCCAAGGCGCCTTTGGGACCCAGTTGCAGCAGCAGATGGGGGCTGAGTTGTCAGGAGGACCGAGGACATCGCCGCCAGACCTGGGAGCATCCCTGGGGACAGCGCTGGGGACTCTGGGAGGCTGTAATTGGGTCAATTTGACCAAGACCTTCATGGTCAAAGGATGAAAAAAGAAGAAATGAGGCAAAAACGTAGGAGAAAAGCCTGCTTTTTGGTGGACGTCCAAACTCTCCTCGCTGTTCTCACTGCAGCACCTGACACGCCTGAAGTTTGTTGATTTTTCTTAAAGGCCAGAATCCAGAATCACAGAATCTAAAGGGGGCCACTGGCCCCATCAGTGGGGTTCTATGTCAGGCTCTTATGGGGGGCTGTGCGAACAAGCGGTTTCATTCTCTCCCCCACTGTTTCATCATCGACCGTCATATCTCAGAATGCTTGTGAAAACAATTCTCAAATTCAGACATTTTGCTCCTCCTCTGACCAGGGCTGACTTAGTGAGCTAAAAGGAAAAAGTAGCTAATATTGCCGCTTTGGGGAAGCTGGGGGAAGCACCAAGGTGGGGCTTGGTCTCGTCAGCACATCTCTACAGCAGGCCCGTGTCCTCCTGGAAGTGCTGAGCTGCCAGCCCCGGTCAGGGCCCCCCTCCCAGACTCAGGAGCCCCGGGGAAACACTCCACGGTTTTCAGAAGACGGCAACAACGGTTGATTCATAGAGTATGAAGAAATCCCTCCACCATAGGAGCCGACAAGAAAACACAGAAGAAAACCCTGCAGACCAACTTGCTCAGCCTCCAGGGACTCAGGTGACAGCCGGCTGGCAGGCCACGTCGCGGGCCAGGACGGCCTCACTCAGAGGAGCAGAGGGCACAGAGGTGGTGCTGGGGCTTTCAGCCCAAGGAAGCTTTACGACGCTGCTCCTGCAAGTCCCAGATCCTTGGCTTTGACCCTGGGATGTCCCTAAGGGTGACCAAAGATGCCAGTTTGCCCAGCACTCAGGGGCTTTCTGGGACACGGGACGTCCAGCTCTAAAACTGGCACAGTCCTAGGCAAACCCTCAAATGTGGGGCTTCAGTGCTATAACCAGAAAGGTCCCAGGTAAACTGGACGAGTGGGTGGCCTGGGTCTGGTTGGGCCAGGGGACCCATTTGCTTTGGTGTCTGTCTCCACTCCTTCCCACAGATGCAGATCAGGTTCAGACCCCCTGTGTCCTGCCTCTGTCCCTGAGGCCTGCCTCTCACTCTGACACCAGTCCCCTGCCTCAGTGCTGAACCTTACTGATTGCAAGGGAGGCTTCCAAGGGGAGGACCCCTGGGAACGGGGTCCCCTTGAGGATGGGGAGTGGCCCCTCCCCCCTTGCCAGTGGCTCAGCCAGGGCCCCCATTTCATAACGAATCCTCTGATGGTGACACCCCTCAAAGAAACCATCTGGTTGGTGTCCTTAAAAAGAAACAAAGAACGGAATTTAAAACCTGCTCAATGCTTCACCAGTAATCCTGCCCTGAGACCCCGGGAACGTCACCTCAACTCTCTTAGCCTCTTTCTCCTCATCTGTGAAATGGGCCCATCATAGTGCCAACTGCTGAAGGGTTCTGTAAGGACAGATGTGCGAAGCACTGAGTCTAACCCCTGATGCAAAGTAAGCACTACGAAAGGGTAAGCTATTCTTACTATTGTTTCACCCACCCACCCATCATAGATCCATCCACCCATCCCCATCTAGCCATCATCTATCTATCTATCTATCTATCTATCTATCTATCTATCTATCTATCTATCTATCATCCATCCCATGAATATTCGCCTAAGGACCCTGTTCTAGGAGCTGGGAACATGTTTTGAACACACCAGACAGGTTCTCGATCCTACCAAGCCCATATTTTATTGGAGGGACCCGAAAATGACCAAGTAAACAAAGAAAGGTACTTTAAGTGTGGTGAATATTGAAGGGGAAACAAACAAAGCAGGAGGGGCTATGACCGCCATTTTTAGGGAGGGTGGGGGGCGCCTTCCTGAGGTGCTGAGACCGAAAGCCCAGGAGGAGCTGGTCAGGGAGAAGTGGGTGCTGGGCCATGCACTCCCCGCTCGGGGAGATGCGTCAGGCCCTGGAGGGACAGAGGGCGGCTAGTGCAGGACAGTCAGGGAGACGACAGGAGGGCCCACCTGCCACTGGGGCTTCCACGGGAACCGTCCTAAAATTTGAACAGCTGACTGGGTACATGGCAGGAGGGGGGCAGAAAAGGGGGGGGATGCTGTCCGTGCCTCTCCTTGGGACTGGACCACCCAGGCACCCGCACCCTGAGGAGTGGGCGTGGGGGGACCGCGGCCACTTACCCTGCAAAGTGTACAGTGATTTCTCACTCAAGACCTGCCTCTACGTGGAAATAATTGGGTCACTGAACAAAGTATCCCCAAAGAAAGGGAATGCATTTGCCCTGCAGAGAGTTTAAAGGGGACATGAGCTAAAGTCCTTGTTGTCAGTGGTTGTCAGGGAAAAACATGAAACCGGTAATTAGGTGTTTCAGTCTCTTGCTGAATACTGAGCCAGGCTCGCTCCCCCCAAAGACTCCTGCCGTCGGCTCAGACAGGTGGGGGCACGCAGGTGGCCCACTGGGAGTTAAGTCGTCTCACCTCCTGTCTCCAGGGACTTGTTTCCACAGCAAGTGCTCCCAGAGTGATAAATATCCGCACTGGTTTTCTGGGTGAGCATCCCTGCAAAAGAGTGATGGCAAAAGACGCTTGGGGAACAGCAGCGCCCTGCTCAGGTCCGCCATGGGTTGAAGCAATCTTAGAAAAGCAAGTCCCGCCCCCCGCACCTGGAGGGGGAGGGGTGGCTGGGACCATCTGCCCCGTGAGGCTCAGACAGAGAATGACATGCTCGGTGAAGCTTCCTCACCTGCGAAGATCATCTGTCCCACTGGGCAGGGGACTCAGCCGGGGCAGGAAGCCAACGGCCAGCCCCTGGCCAGCCCCTGGCCTGTGCAGGGAGCTGACTTGGCCAGGGAGCGAGGCCACGCCTTGTCTCCCAGGAGCGGGGCCCCCTGATGCGGGACTGGGCTCGTCCCCCAACATCCCCCCCACCCCGACACACACACTCATGTTTCTTTCCTAATGGCCTCGGCTGGGTGTGCAGGAGAAACAGGCAACACACACGTCAGCCGAGAATATTTCATTCTCCATCTTTGCTCATGACTCTTTTTGCCCCGGGGCTTCATTTTTGAATTAGTGTCTTTTGGAAATAAAAAAAAAAGAAAGAAAAAGAAAGAAAGAAAGAAAAAGGAAAAGCAGGATGTGAACAGGCAGTCGTAAACAAGTCATCACCAGTTTGCTGTTTTTCTGGATGCCACTGGAGTTATGTCCACGTCAGGTGTCGGGGAGGCAGTGATGGAGGGGGTGAGGGGTGGGAGAGACTCGCCCAGTCTGGGATTCCAGGCGGGGCCCACCCAGCACACCCCGATTGTGTCCTGTGAACTGCATTCCAGAAACAAGCCTCAGCCCCACTCCACTGTGCTGCTCGCTCAGACCTCCCTGCAGGGGGTCTGTGTCTGCACGTCGGGGAGCTGGGGGGTGTTGTAACACTACTTGGGGCTTGTTTGAATCAGGTATGGCGAGACACACAGCCACGGAAGTGACTGCCAGGTAGGAGCAGGGTTTTATGCTCGCAGATCCCAAGGAACCGGAGGCACGCACCCAGGCTGGGCCACACGGGGAGCCCCAGGGCGTGTCCGGAGGCGGGGTGAGGGCACGCGGCAGGGGCCTGGCTGTGCGGTCTGTGGGAAGGAACAGGGTCGCCAGTGTGAGTGATCTCAGCTGGCTCTGGGCCTCAGGGCTGCCCCTAGCGGCCTGGCCTGCCCTGGCTGAGTGGGCAGGGGCCCAGGGTGTGGGAGCTGAGAGGAGGTGGGTGGGTGTGAGCTCTGCATTGATCAGTTGGTGTAAGGAAGGCGTTACTATCTCTAGGAGTCGGCTGGCCCAGAGGGATGCTCTCTCCAGGGTCATCAGCTCCAGGGGTCAGAGCATCAGAAACAGAGAAAAATAAAAGGCTTGGTTGATGCAGGGTGGGCCCTGGGCACCTCGGGGTGGAGGGAGTAGAATATCGGTCTCCCTGGTCGGGGTGTTTATCACAGAGCAGGAGTGTCCAGCCATGAAAGCACTCATTCTGGGCTGCAAGCCTACGGGGTGGGATCATTATACCCACTTTGCGGATGAAGACAGAGGCTCAGAAAGCTTCAGTGAGTCAGTTGTCTGTGTCCACACAGCTACTAAGTGGCCTCTTGGGGTGTGTACCAGGTCCTGGAGGCCCTGCCGACCCCCAGCCAGTGACCTTCCCCGAAGCCCCCTCCTGCCTTGTCGTCTCACCCTTCTGTGGGCCTTGAATCCTGGGCAGGAAATCCAGCCCCCTGCCTCCCACCAGGCCCCTGCCCCACCTGCCAGGGACTAAATTGCCCTAAATTGATTGAATCACTTATTCATTCCACACAGAGGCACTGAATGACTCCCGAGGCCCAGCGCAGACCACCGTCAGGCTGGGGGAACACGGCCACCTGTTTGCAGAAGAAACAGAGTCTGACGTCCTTGGTACCAGCAGGGAATCGGCTCAGAGAGAGGGGAGGAGCGGCATCTGCGAAACACACGAGGAATTTGTTACCAGGTAGAGGTGCACGTTGAAGGGCAGGGAATGGGGACCCGCTGCTCATGGGAAGCCAGGCGTGGAAGTGATTGCAGACGGGCCAGCCGGGCTTTCCAAACATTGGTGTCGCACAGATCCATGGGCTGTGGGGACAAAAAGCTGGGGAAGGTGTCCGAAGCACCTGCACCTGAGCGCTGCCCACTGGTGATTCCAGTCTCCTGGTGTGCCGGCTGGTGTGCTTATGGCATCCCGCGGGGTGGGGGAGGCGGGGGGTAAAGGGGGAGGGGCGGGGAGTGGTGTGTGCTGTTTCCAGCCCAGCATCATCCCTGGGCTGGAGACAGCCCAGTCCTGGCCCGCGTCCCCGCTGGACACTGTCACCCTGTTCACCGGGAAGCAGAGGCCTGGCTGCGGGGAGAGAGTGACCCAGGGACCCCGGGCGGTGGGTCCAGTTCGCCTGCTCCTAGCTGTCCACGGTGACGCGGTCGGAGGCTCTGGTCTCTCTGCTCTGCCCAAACATTCTTCCAGAAGAAAGACATGCTCCCGTTTGAGGCGGGGCATTCGGCTGCTCTGGAGCAGCGTGAGCTGTGTTGGTCCCGGAACGCCACACCTGCATGTTTGCTCCCTAACGCGGTCCTTTGTTTGCCCCGGAGTGTCCAGTCCCAGGGCGCAGAGGAAAATGTTTCCCTGAAAATCAGCACCCTGGCTGGTGTCCTCTGCAATGGGAACGGCCCGCTGCCCTGTGAAATCGCAGGAACGCCGGCAGGGAGTGGGGGGAGGGGACAGGAAGGACTCAGCCGTCATCCTCACGCGGCCCCCGCCGAGGTGTCCGCTGGTCTCTCCTCTTTGCTTCCCTTGATGGCCCTTCCACTTGGTGGCCTGAGGCCTTCCTTTGATGGGAAGGTGGTGCCAGGAGGGGGCAGGGCTCTGGGCCGTGACCACTGCGACAGCTTTTCGCCTTGGTGGGCCGTGCACTGATCTGGGGAGGGAAGGCACCCTCGCAAGCCCAGCGCTGGGCAGGTGGGAGCCTGCTTTCCTGTTTGTTCCTTTTGTGCGTGGCGGCTGTGGGCAGAGGAAACCTGCATGGATCTCCCCTCCGGCCCTGGCGTGGCCCCCCAGACACGGTACATGGACGAGTAGGGCTGTCTCGGGACACCAGCCTTCCTGTCCACCCCAAGGTGCCCCTTCGCTTTGCCTCCCAGGGCCTCCCTGTTTGGAGCCCACCTTCATCCCTGGGCCCAGAACCCCACTGTGGCTTGTTCCACCAGATCTGCAACTGTTGACAAAGTACTGGTTTTGTGACTAGCTTGTGACATCTCAGGGGTCCTGGATGCAATCTGGCTGCCAGTCCTGGGCACGGACCCTGGGCTGGGTGCCCACTGTGTGCTCTGTAAATACTTTGAGAGTGAGTGAGTGAGTGAGGCGGTGCTAGCCCTGGGCGTGCAGGCCCCTGAACGCCACGTTAGGGCGTGTGGACTTTGATGGGCCGACAGGTGGCCGAACATACATGTTCCAGCAGAAGTGTGAAACCAGACAGGAAGTGGTGCAGGTGGGGGCCAGTAAGCCCCTGAAAGGCACAGGTGCAGGGCAAAGATGGGGCACAGAGGCTGGGACCTGGCAAGATCGAGGGAGACGGCGTCTGGCCACGCAGGGCCCAGCCTTGGCCACGTGCTCCACACCTCTGCTCCCCCAAACCCCCCTGACTCACTAGCCCATTAGCAGTGCCCGGCGGGCAGGGCGAGGCGGGGCCTCTCGTCGCAAGCAGCAGGGGTGTCGGGGACGACAAAGGGGCTGTGCCGTCGTCGGGTCAGCTGTGGTCCCTGCTGTATCCTGGCTGCACCCCCGTCACCACACACAGGGACTGTGAGGGGATGGGGTCCGCTGGCTGCTGGCTGCGGCCAGAGCACAGTGGCCACTCAGGCCATCTGGAGGCGCTTCCCAGAGGCCACCTGCCCCAACGGGGCTGAGGTTTGTGGGTCAGAGACCACTCCTCCATTCTGAACTCGTGGCTTGTGCCCCCGCTCCCCCCCCAACCTGGAACAGCCCAGGGTGCAGATGACTGGATCGAAGGGACAGGTCAGCAGTGACAGATGGCACCCACACATCTGACATGCTCTGCATGATACGTCTGAAATGGTCCCCATTCCTCTTGGGGTGAAAGCCACCGTCCCCAGCCTGGCCCCAGGCCCTGGAACCTTTCCTGTGGCGGCTGTAACAAATTCCTGCAAATTTAGTGGCTTAAAATCACACGCCTTTCTTACCTTACAGTTCTGGAGGTCAGAAGTCCCGAAGTGAAGGTGCAGGCAGGCCTGGTTCCTTCGGGGAGCCCTAGGTGACGGTGCGTTTCTGCCTTTTCTAGTCTGTAGTGGCATCCGCGCTGCCCGGCTCGTGGCCCCTCCCCCTGTCGCCAAAGCCGGCAGTGCAGCACCGTGGAATCAATCCCTCTGCTGCTTCTCTGGTCCTGGTGCCCCTGCTCCCCTCCTCTGAGGATGCCTGTGATGACACAGAGACCCCTGGGTAATCCGGAATTCCCCATCTCAGGATCCTTACTTAACCGGATCACACCTGCAAACCCCTCAGGTGAGGCGCATAGTCACAGGGCCAGGGATCAGGATGCGGGCATCTGTGGGGGCCACTGTTCAGCTGACCACAGCCCCCTTCCCTGTGGCTCCTCTGCCCCTTCTCTCTGCTCCACGTGGGCCACTGTCAGGCCACTCCTGCCTCAGGCCTCCATGCTGACTGTCCCCTCTGCCCGCAGTGGTCTTTCCACAGCTGTCCATGCAGTCTGCCCCCGACTGCCGGCAGGTGTGCAGTCTAACGCCACGTCCTGGGGCGTCCCACCCCAATGACTGTATGTCCTTGACTGCCCTTGAGTCCTCCCACCCTGTGCTGGTGACTCACAGTGGACAAGGGCTGTGAGTGAGAAATACGTCTGCGTGGTTGAAGCCACTGATTTCAGGGTTATTTGTTACCCACCCGACCAGTGCAACCCTCATCGTGTGCCAGGTGCTCGGAGCTTCCGTGTGCTCTGAGGTGTGTCGTGCTGCTACTAATTCCATTACAGGTGGGTAAACAGAGGCTCGCGGAGGCTCAGCGACTGCATGCGTGTCTCGCTCCGGACCTGGGTGCCCCCTGCCACAGTCCCCCCACTTCCGTCCACCCTGGTAGCCTCTTTCTCCCCGGCCAGACCATGGGTTTGAGTGGGAGTCGGGGGTCCATGTTGAATCATCTCTTACATCCCGGAGCTCAGCACAGGGCCGAGCCCATAGTCATGGGGTCACCGCTGAGTGGAATTGAATTTGAGGCTGGATTGTGAAAACAGCTGGAAACAAGGGGAGGGGAGGGGAAACGTCTTTTTTTCCCCCCTCGCCATGTGGGTTTCATTGGCTGGGGTTGACAAAAGGTAGATTAACGAAACAGGAGCCCACGGAAGCGTACTACCTGTGCCCCGCACACCCTGGAGCACTCAGGGCTGAGTCACTCAAAGGGGCTCGCATAGCATTTAACAGAACAATGGGTCTGTGGAGAAATCATAAGACAGGGAGGGTCTTCGAGTTTCTAGGGTGGCAAATCGTGGAGCCAAGCACATGGGGAGGTGACAGAAGACAGGGGCCAGTTAGTCAGGTTTGTTGTGTAAATTCCTCTGGTGCCATCTCTGGGCTTATTCGGGTCTAGGTTATGTCCAGGGATTAACATCTGTCCTTCCTGGTAGAGAGGAGAGACACACTTATGTCCTATTTTTAGGCAGATGGGGGAGGGCAGAAAGCTTTTCGGGTATCTGCTGCTTCTTAATCGTCTTCAGCTCAAAACGATCCATCCCTATGCCAAAGAGCATGCTTTGGGCCGACCTTAAAGGTGAGGGGAGAGTGCAGCATTTGTAGCAAGTGCCAGTCCGGGAGAGGTGCCCCCCCTGCTCTTTGCGGAGGTCACGTGGTGGCCCCCCAGCTGCTGAGGCTGCAGCGTGGCTGGGAACGCCGTGCGTGACCCGAGGTGGGCACCTGTGTCTGCACGCACACGTCTCCTCAGCTCCCAGGTCTATTTCTGCTGGTTTCCATTTAATCCCAGGGCTGCAGCCCCAACTTGTTTTTCATGCACAGGCCTTGCTGGGCCGTGTGTTCCGTCAGTTCTCCCCTGACCTTTTTCTCTCTCTCTTTCCCGTTCACAAACTAGCTCAGCATTACAATTCAAGACCAGTTTCTGTCCTCAAGTGCGGTACCTTTCTGTCATCCTTCTTTTGGAGGGAGTGATTGCACACATTACTGCTCAATACTTAAACACCCTCCCCCTACCTTGGTGCTGAACCCATCAGCATAAATGCCCAGTGGGAAAGAGCCCAGGTCCCCGAGTAATGGGGGCACCGTGTACCGGGGCGGCATTGAAGGTGGGGGAGGCTTTGCTTCTTGAAGTTCACTGGGCTGCTGCACCCCCTGCCCGCTTCTCCACGACACATCCACCTGCGTGGGGACTGGCCCCAGTGGGCTTCTGGCCCGTGGGGACCCCTGAGCACCAGGACAGAGCTCAGGGCCCTCCCCCAGGGGGTGATGGGAACTCCCGAGGCCTCTCTGAAGTTCTAATCAAAGGATTCAGCTCCCTCCAATCTGCAGACACACACACAGCCACCAAGTGTGTAAAGATTTCAGAGGCCCCGTGGAACCCCTGGGGTCCACCTAAGACCTCAGCCCCAATCAAGAATTCCCAATCTGGAGGGATTTTCCTAAACGCTGGGCCCTCTGCCTGCTGTTGCGTCCTGTTGGTGCATTCCCAAACCCCACGTGTGCGCGTGTGTGTGCGTGTGTGCACGCGTGTGTGTGCCTCCGGCTCACACTCCCGCCTCGGAGGGAACAGGCGGAGGAGAAGGAAGGCAGGTCGGCTGCAGACCAGCACAGCTGTGAGGTAAGCAGCCTGGTGCCGAGGCTGTGGTCCGTGGGGGCGAGGCGAGCGGGGCCTGTTTCCAGCTCTGTCTTTCCCTCCGTCTGCTCATCTCTAAAGTGGGGAGGGTAGAGCCATTTAACGAGGCTGTCGGGCGCAGTGATGGTGGTTGGATGCAGGCTACATGGCCTCACCCCGTCAGTTGACTTTGACGCAGAACCAGACCTAGAGGACAAGCGTCCTGCAGTGGCTGGGACCCTGGGAGAGAGCCGCCATGCCCTGTTACCCCCCTCTCCCTCCAGGCTCCCTGCGAGGTGAGACTGTCACCGTGGCAGCTCAGGCCTCGTCTGCAGTGTCCATGTCTAGCTGGAACTTGGAGGGTTTCCAGCGATGTGACGGAGAGTAAAGGAGGAGGACCCGAGACACATCTCCCAGCAAGGCCCAGAGGGGCACGTGGCCATGCCCCCAGCTTCAGTCTGGCAGAGAGGGCCCACTGTGTGTGGCCACCGGCCTGGGGCAAGAGTGACCGAGATAAGACCCTGCCTGGGGAATAACCCCAACTCATGTCTCACTCTGGGAGGCAAGTCAGCTGCAGAGAAGAGACTCCCCGAGGGCCAGGGCCTACGTGACTTCTAGGGTCACAGGAGGGCTGAGCTGGGGCTGGGATTCCAGGTCCTCAAAGTCCTCACAGAAGGCGAGTGTCAGGGCACCCCCCACCCAGCGTGGTGGGCGGAGGCCCCACGGCCATCCCTAGCCAGCCACCCCAGCTGCACCTGGCACCGGCGTGTGGTTCCCAGGCTCTGCTGCCCTCGGCACCAGCCCCCAGCTGGTCCCAGGGCACGGGACATGGGACACAGGCAGGCCTCCAGACAGTGCATCTGTCTGCGGGACACCAAGCCTCCCCTCGGTCTCTCCCTGAGCTGTGGCTGCCGGGACATCACACTTCGTCTCTCCCGCCAGCATCAAGGAGCACCCAGAAGCAGGCGGGATGGGTACCACAGGAACTGATGGGCCAGAAAGCAGGCAGCATGCACGTCCCAGAGGGACCAAGGCCAGGGAAGTGCTGGATGTGGGACTTGAACCCCAGCCCTGCCACTCCAAGGCTTCGAGCCCAGTGTGAATGCCACACTGGTTGGCAGGGCAGGTGGCATCCTCTACAGAGGAGGGGCACGGAAGATCCGGGGGCCTGGGGAACAGGAGGTTGCCCAGTGTGGGGGCATTTGGCCGGAGACTGGAAAGAGGGTGGCCTTTTGCACAGTGTGGTGGGAGCTGGCAGGGCCTGGAGGAGCCTGGGTACGCCCTGAGCCGGGGCACACTGCCTGGCCCTGCCTCTCACCCGCTGGGTTTCGGGCAGATTTCATCCACGCACATCCACCACCTGTACATGTCCACCAAAGGTGGGCAGGTGAAAGGAGCGGCCTGTGAGATCACAGTGTCCCCAGCACGTATGGACTAGAAGCCCGCGGCAGCCCCTGCTGCCATGACTACAGGGAGAGCGGGCTTGTGGGGGTGCTGCACGGAGCTCGGCGGACTCTGAGCACTCAGCCAAGGAATAGAAGCTCTTTCCTTCTGACAGCTCGGAGCTCCCTGGATGGGGTGGACCGACCTGGGTCTTCCCAGGGTCTGGCTGGCCTCAGAGCAGGGACGCTGGAGAAAGCATCCAAGTTCAGGAGTGGACAGCCAAGACGGGCTTCCGAGTCTCATCCGTGGAGATGAGCGGATGCTAGGCCGCCCTCCGAGCCCTCCCGTCCGTGGTGCCTGCCCTCTTCTCAGAGGCACACTGTCCTCTGGGAGAAGGCCCTGATGCTTTCCCCCGCTGCCTGACAGGATCTGCAAACACGGGGCCCGGGGTGTCTCTGGGCAGTGGCTCATTCGCGAGGAGGGCCCTTTCCTGCAGTCTCTGCCTGAGCTGGGAGCCTGCCAGGACCCCAGGGCCCCCCATCATCGGGACTGTTGTCCTGTCTCCACAACAGAGAGAAAGCCACCCCAGCAACGCCGGCACAGGGCCCTCGGGACTGAGGGGCGATGTGGGCGAGGGGGGCTTATTTGGGTCAGAGGGAAACAAACCGGTATGCATGCAGATCGCCCAATGGACGCTAAACACCGGCTCGGAGCTGGAGTCAGAGCCCGGCTCTGCAGGTGAAAAAGGGTCAGCGGGGCAGAAAAAGGAGCCTGAGTAAAACTGACGCGTCAAAATCCATGTGCCAGGCTGGGAAGCTGCAGGGACGCAGCTGGTGTCTCTCCTGCCGCAGTGGCTGTAATTTGGACATTGCGAGGCAGAGAGAGAGTCAGCTGAACCCAGAGCCCTCTCCACTGTCACCAACGCGGTCGTGTCCCCTCCCCGGGCTGGCAGCCGCCTTGACATTTCTTTCCCTGCACCGCGTGACTCAGCTCACGCAGCTGAACTTTCTCCCAGCAGCTGAGCTGTGCGTGGCCCTTTCATCGTCTCAGACTGAGGCCCGTCTTTGGGGTTTGAACAACGGATCCAAGGGGCTTCCCCCAGGCTCCCCCTCCCTTGTAAAGGAGGCAGGATGTTTGGACAGGCAGCCAGAGGCGTTGGGTGAACTTGGAGCCCCCCACCCCAGCTTCCCTGTGGGATCAACGGTTGGCCTTAGTGACTTTCCTGTAATAGAAAAATAGTTCCTTTTCCCTGTTGACAAGGAGGCTGGTGCCTGAGAAAAAGACAGCGGGTGAGGACATGTGGCGATGCTTTCCTTTCCTGAGTCAGTGTCTGCCGGGAGGAAGGGATGCCAGCGAGAACACGGAAGCCGCTTAAAGGCCATTGAAAAATTTCATTGAAAAAAGGTTTCCTAAAAATGGGACCCAGGGGCCGGCCGAGTGGCGCGGTGGTTGGGCGCTGGCTTGGGAAGCCAGCGGCCCAGGTTCGGATCCCACATACGAGGGCCAGTGCCACTGCCCTCAAGAAAACAAAACAAAAAACAAAACAAAATGGGTCCTGTTCCAGCTGTCATGGCCCGTGGGGGTGGGGGCAGGATTTGGTGATGAAAAGGGCAGGTCACCTCCTGCAGACACCGTGTCCTTGAGCTATGGCTGTGGGCAGGAAGGTCAGGCACAGTGCTTTGTGAGGCCACCTGCACTTGGTGACGCGATGCCACAGGCGGGCGCCCTCGGAGACGTCACCGCCACCCCCTCGGCGAGCACAGCGGCAGCCTCATGCCCACACCGAGGATGGGGACAGTTCAGAGGGCTGTCCCACCTGCCTGCCACTGGGGGGACTTGTTTCAAAGGTCCGTCACAAAGGATCTCAAGCACATGGCAGCCATCTCCTGAGCCCCAGCTGGGGGGACTTGGGGAGGTTTGTGCCCAGCTTTTTATCCCCACTTTCAGTACAGAACTCAGGGATGTCACAGTCTCTGTGGGTCCCCTGGGCTCCAGGCCTGCACAGAGGGCCCTGGCTGGGGGCCGGCAGGAGGACCGTCCCCTCTAGAGCATCACACTGTCACTGGGGTCCCCTCCTTCCCCCCCAAGGGACACTGGCTTTAGCGCCTTCTCGGAGGGGTTTGGAGTTCAGGCCCAGAGACTGCCCGAGGGAGGCGACCCGAGCTGGCTCTTGTCCTTGAAGGTCTTCAAGGCCAGCCCCTTCCCCCCTGGGCTTTAGGGCAAAGACCCCTTGGCGGGAGGGGGCACCCAGCTGTGTGTGGGGCCCCAGGGCCCGGAGCTGTGCTGTCAGGTGTGGCAGTCAGTAGCCACAAGTGATCATGTAAATTTAAAATCAGAGCAATGAAATTTAATTGGAAGTTCATTCCCCGCTGTCCCTCAGACATAAGTCAAGCACTCAGTAGCCATGTCACAGAACACATTTATTCAACGGAAGTTCGGTCTGGCTGGCCTCCTCTCCTGATGGACAGCACCCCTGCCAGGACCCAGCCAGGGCTGCCGTCCTCTTGTGTCCAAGCCAAGATTCAGAGGTCCCTTCAGCATGCGTCGTGACTCTGCCTACTGTCCCTGGGGGCCTGCCCCTTAGAGCCAGCCTGGACAAGGGACAGGAGGGGTGTCCCTTGGGCCCTCCCAGGCTGGGACATTTGTCCTTAATAGACTTGGGCAGCAGCGCTCCCAGGAGCCACGGTCTCAGCCTCGCGCTGTGACCCACAGCAGAGGGAGAAAGAGATGTTGGTTCTGGCTGGCAGCATCTCTGGACAGCCGCTGGACAGGGCCCCGGGCGAGGCACGCAGCCAGCCCAGCTGGGTGACAGTCCCAAACAACAGCAAGCGTGTTCCTTTCCTCCACGAGGTGCCTGCTGCCCTTGGTCAGGACTCGCCTTTGCAGCTAGGCTGGCGGCTGGCTCCCCTCTGAAGCCCCTCCCAGAGGCCTCCCAGCCTCCCGGGGCCCCCCCTGGCCCCGCTGCCTCAGCTTCGAGAAGGCGGAAGCAGCCCTCAGTGGGGGCTCCGGGCTGGTGGTTCCTCCGACGTGAGAGCACCGGCCCACGGCGCCTCATGCTTGTGTTCACTCGTTCCTGCCGGGGCCTTTGCTGGGGGCCACGCGGCTCCCCCATGGCACGGGGTGCTGGGGCTTCCAGTCTGGGGAGAGCTAGACTCACAAAGCCTTGCTGGGCTCTAACTCCCAACACCGAGTTGATTGCTGTCCCCGGGAGCATCTGTGCTCCTGGGAAGCGGTGAGTTCACAAGGAGGCTGCACAGAAAACTGCCCTTTCTGTGTCAGGGCCTCTGACCCCTGCCGCCACCTCCCAAGTCCTGCGGCCTTTCCTGTTTGCATCCTGCAGACGGGGACGGGCCCCGGTGGCATGGTTTCTGGGGCTGGCAGCCAGGAGCCGGGCAGCAAGCAGCCCCATCGTGCGAGGCTGAAGCCACCCGGGTGGTGTTAGGGCCTTGGGTTCACCCCTCACTGCCTACCAGACTTTCTGAGTCTCTCACCCTGCCTTTAGAATGGGACCTTAAAGGTGACATGTCTTGGTGTCGTGGGGTTTTGACAAATAAACAACGGCCCAGAGCCTGGGAGGGAGTGTGGAGCCCAAGCCCCATATTCAGGATGCCTGCCTGGTATTGTGGCTTGGTCACTGTGTCCAGCCTGAGTGACGTTAGGAAGGTCACCAAATCTCTCCAGGCCCAAGGAGAACTCCCTACAGCATGGAATTATGGGGAGACCTAAATGAGATAACCACCAGAGGCCCTGAGCGTCACGCCAGCAGACAGGCTCATGAGGGAGCAGCATCCTACATGGTTCCTTCCCGTGTTCTTGTTTTAAACAGACCATCGTTTATTTTAATGGTGCTTTATTGAGGCGTAATCTATGTATTGCAAGAGGCACAATTTTATTTATTTATTTATTTATTTATTTATTTATTTATTTATTTATTTATTTATTTTTAATTGAGGGCAGTGTCACTGGCCCTCTTATGTGGGACCCGAACCGGGGCCGCTGGCTTCCCAATCCAGCGCTTAACCACCACGCCACTCGGCCGGCCCAAAGTATTAACTCTGTTTTTTTGTTTTGTTTTGTTTTAGGGCAGTGTCACTGGCCCTCTTATGTGGGACCGAACCGGGGCCGCTGGCGTCCCAAGCCAGCGCTTAACCACCGTGCCACTCGGCCGGCCCTAAGAGGCACAATTTTAAATGAACAGCTTGTTGGACTTTGGCAGTTGTATCTTAACCAGATCAGGATAGAGAATATTTTCATTGCCCCCCCCCCAAAGAAAAAATAAAAGATCCCCTGTCGCTTTGCAGTCAACCTCCCCTCGCCACCCCTGCTGACAACCAGTGAGCGGGCTTCCATCACCACAGATGCGTTTTGTCTGTTATTGAACATCATAGAAATGAGACCACGGTTTGTTGTCGCTGCTCTCTCCTCCCATGTAATGGTTTTGAGATTCATCCAAGTTGCTGTGTGTTAGCAATTTCCTTTTTGTGAGTTAAATTCCATTGAATATAGGTGGCGGTTCACTTATCTAGTCTCTGTTGATGGGTGTCATTTGAGTGGTTTCCAGGTTTTTGCTATTACGAATCAAGCTGCTAGGGACCACATTCTTATACCCGTCTTGTGATGGGCATTGTGTTCACTGACCTTGGGCATATCCCCAAGGACAGGACTGCTGAGTCTCAGGGTAGATGCACCTTGAGTCACATAAGAAACCACCAAAGAATTTCCAGTGTGGGCTGAGCCCCCTCCACTTCCACTGGCAGTGGGTGAGTTTCCCAGTTGACGCACGCCTGTGCCGTCACTGTGGCTAACAGACTGTATGATTTTGCCAGGCTGGTGGGTGTGCAGGGCCCCTTGCTCTGGTTGTGGTTTGCGTTGCCCTAATGGCTAGTGATGTGGAGGAAGTGCTCCTGTGTGTATGGGCCATTCCGTGGTTTTGCTCAGTGTTTGTTCCTGTCTCTGGCACATTTGGAGGACAGTTGTCTCTTTTTTCCTTATGGATTTGTGGAATTCCTTTACAAACCTTGGGCACGAGTTCTTGGTCTGACATATGTGTTGGAAATATTTTCTCTCAGACAGTAGCTCATATTTCCGTTATCTTTGTAGTATCCTTTGATTAATGAAATGCTTAAATTCAGAAAAAGCAGGATTTTGGGGGGCTTATAATGGCAAATATAATTTTGTGTCCCAAGGGATTTTTGTGCACCCCAAGACCATAAAGGTCCCCTTTTCTGTTTTCTCCTGGAAGCTTTTTTTTTGAGGGCAGTGTCACTAGCCCTCACATGTGGGACCGAACCGGGGCCGCTGGCTTCCCAAGCCAGCGCTTAACCACCGCGCCCCTCGGCCGGCCCCTGGAAGCTTTTTTTTTTAAAGATTTTTTATTGGGGAATTGGGGGAGGGGAACAGACAAGTTGCTGTCTTTTTGTTCTTCAGTCTAGTTGCGGAGGACGTTGCTTCACTGGCCCATGTTGGTATCGTCATTGCGCACTTCCTGGATGAGGCAGATCGGTTGCTGGCCTCTAGATGGTCGCTCACCACGGCTATTGGCAGCTCATCCTGGCTGCCAGCCACTCATGCTGGCTGCGGGCCACTCACTGTAGCCTATGGCAGCAGAGGCTGCAGCCTACGCTGTCGCTGGGGCTTGCACAGGTGGAGCTGTTGTCACCACCTTAGCTATAGAGGGTAGTGTCACTGGCCCTCCTATGTGGGATCCGAACCAGGGCCGCTGGCATCCCAAGCCAGCTCTTAATCAGTGCGTCACTCGGCTGGCCCCTCCTGGAAGCTTTTCAACTTGGGCTTCCATGTCTCAGTTTATGACCCTCCTGAAATGAACTTGTGTTGTGTGGTGTGAGGTAGGGTCAATGGTTTTGTATTTCCCTACGGATATCCAGTTATTTGGGTGACATTTATTGAAAATACTTTCCTTTGCCCATTGGTGCCTTCTAAAAAAATTAGTTCACACACGTATCTAAATACACATACATTTACACACAAACATATGTACACATACACATTCAACGACTTGCACACACAAGAAAACACGCATTTCTGCAGTCACTGATTTGCCCCGTTGATCTATTTCTGTAACCTTTACTAATACCACACTGCCTTAGTTACTGTTACTTTGTAGTATGTCTTGAAATGAGATAGAGTAAATCCTCCAAGTTTTTTTTTCTCAAGAATGTATTAACTGTTTATTCTTAGCCTTTTAAATTTCCATATAAAATTCAAAATCAGTCCAACAATTTCTACCAAATTGTCTGCTGGGATTTTGATAGGAATCCCATTGAACCCATAGATAGATTTGGGGAGAGTTGACTGCTTGGTAATGTCAGTTTTTCCCAACCCTGAACTCCCTCTCCACCTATGTAGACCTTTGATTTCTCTCAGCGATGTTTCATGGATTGAAATGCACAAGTCCCACTCATCTTTTGTCAAGTTTAATGCTACGGTAAAGGGTAGTTTCATTTTATTTTCCAGTAGTTTGTGGTAGTTTCACAGAAGTATTTACCTTTGTATATTAATCTTGTATCCTGCAACTTTGCTGAATTCACTGATAAATTTGAGTAACTTGTATGTGACTTTGGATTCTAGATATACAGTCATATTGTCTGGGCCAATCATTGTGCCTCTGTTTTCCGGATTACCGTTTGGCAAATATTCGTCCCCCTCACTGAGTGGAGGGAACCTCCCTGCCCTGCCACTGCTGGACTCGGCCGTGAGGTTTGCTTTGGCTAATGGAATGTGGCTGACACCAGGCAAGCTCAGGGCTTACATGTGCTAGTGCACTCTGTCCTCCAGGGTTCCAGGGGTCCCCATGGGAAGAGCTTCCTCTAAGCCTGGGGCGTGGGATGAACGCATGGGGTTGAACTTGTACCTACCTTGTGGCCTGAGGTCCATGTGCTTGCAGGAAGCAAAGAAGCAGCACCACCCACCTGATCCCTGACAAACCGGCCGGCCCCGGAAGCCATGAGCAGGACAGTGCATGCTGGTGGCCGGAGCCCCTGATTTGGGTTGTTTGTTACTCAGCATTGCTGTGGTCCTTGCTGACTAATATGGCCGTGCCAGGTGTGACACTGTCCAAATTGTGTCAGCCGTCCAAATGCGTGCGTCCTGGGCCAGGGAGAGCTGCATGGACCTGTGGCTCAGGGTGGGTCAGGCTGGATGCACAGAAATCCGAGTCATTGGCCTGTGAATTCGTCGGGGAGACCCTCAGGCAGAACGTGTACAGAGCGACAGCTGGACTCACAGCCCTGCAAGGCGGGAACGTGAGGGGGATTCAGTGAAGGAGAGTTATGGGGAAAGAGCAGGGAGGTTATGGGGAAACAGACACATGGGGCTTGGACTCTTAAAGAAGGGACATTTCGTAGAGAAACGGTCAGCTGTGTGGAAATACATGAAGACCACCAATGAGACCAAACAGAGCTTGCTGTAGCAAAGGGTCAGCATCCAGTGCGATTGGGTAGGGGACCAATCTCCTTCGGGCGTCTCTGTTTGGCTCTGGGCTGGCAGAGGGGGCGAAGGTAGGGAGGTTGCAGTCCTTGCCCAGTCCTGCCTGCTCTGGGCAATTGCTGGAGGATGTGGTTTGGCATCCAGGCTGGGCTGGTGGGTCAGCGTTCGGTGGTCCTGTGGGCTTTGGCCTTGTCCCTTTTCACATCCAGCCCCTCAGTTGTGTGAGATGATGTTAAGAGATTGGGTCAAATGAGAAAAGGAAGTGGCAACAGGTGGGTGGTTGCTGGGCCCATTAGGAGCTTTTCTGGGGTGCCGTGTTGATGGGAGCCCACTTGGAGGGAGAGTGAATGATGTGGAGACGGGAACACAGGAAACGGAGGAGCTTTGCTGCGAAGAGGGGTCTGTAGCAAGATGGGACCACACAGTCTCGGCCTTTTGTATTGTCGTGATCACTGCTTTAGGATGAGGCCTGGTGGCAGCTTTGTAGGCAGGTGGGAAAGAGCCCCAGGGAAGGGGGCATGATGACACAACTGACCAGAGGCAGCGAGGCCGACAGGTGTGCGATCTGGAGTGTTGGGGACCCTGAAGTGGATAAAATTGTGCCCCCCCGCAAGGTCATGTTTATCTGGCACCTCAGAATGTGACCTTGTTTGGAAATAAGGTCTTTGAAATAATTAGTTAAGGATCTCAAGATGAAACAGTACTGGATTTAGGGAGCTCAAATCCAATGACTGATGTCACAATGAGGAGAGGAGGGGACAGAGGGAAGAGGCCATGTGACCCTGGGGGCCCCCACCGGGGTGAGGCAGGATGTCTGCGCCCGGAGCTGACAGCCAGGGGACAGGCGCCCTCAGAGCCTCCGGGAGGAGAACCTGCAGACTCCTGGCTCCTGGGCTCCTGGGCTCCGGGGATGGGAGAGGAATTGCCGATGTTCTGAGCCCCCGGTTTGGGTGACTTGTTACCCTGGGGTCTGCTTTCCCCATCCTCAGTCTGCACACGGGGCAGTTCTGCCCTCGCTCACACCGCTCTCCTGGGGCAGCAGGACAGGGGCCGAGAGCCAGGGCCCCGCCCCCTCTTTTGGGAGGCCCTTCTGCGGCAGACCCTGCTCCTGTGGCCCCAGGAATTCCGGGGACTCTGAGCCCCCCATTTGGCCCATGTCCGAGCCTCACTCCCAGTCCACTGAGTCTACTCAGCCCCACCCTCTCACCCTGTGCTTTGTTTCTCAATTGGTTCCTCAAACCGCAACATAGAAAGAGGGAAGCTCTGGTCTTGGGACCCCCTGTGGGGAGAGGGGGACAGTGAGTGTGATAAGCGTGACTCAGGAGGACTGGACCCCCCCCTTCTCTCCTTTGTCCCCTCCAGTCGCTGTTCCCTCCCCAGCCTTAACCCACACCGGCTTCCAGTCTCTGGGTTCTGCTCCAGCTGTCTCTCCCCCAGCCCCGGAAACCCCTTCTTTTCACTTCACAAGCATTCCCTTTCCTTATAGCCCCACCCCACCCGGTCCTGGACGCCCTTTCTGTGTACCCCACCCTCCACTGGGACTGTGCTGCATTCACCCACCTGTCCCTGCTGTCACTTTTGCTGGTGGCACACTTGGAAAAGACTCTCAAGCCACTTCTTTTGTATGTATGAATAATCCCCGAGATCCCTGAGGACTGAAACGTGGCCCAGTTAGGATCTCCAAGGACCCGCCGCCTGCCCCCAGCCATATCTGGTGTGCCATGGGCACCCACCAAGGCCCGCGAATGCCCACGAACACCCATGGACGGTGATGCGCCTGCCTTTTCTCCGAAATTCTGTGTGTCAGCCTCCTGAAAATGTAGAGAGCTTTTCCTGCGGGCAAATCAACTTCCTGGCACTGAATAAGAAATAACTGCATGTTCGGGCTGGTCTGTAATCAGCACAACACGGAGACCTTGACTATAATAAAACCCACGGGTGTAGATGCTTCCACAGCATCTCCTCCGTAATTGCTCTCCTGTCTGCTGAGGATGAAGGGTGGACGGAGTTCATTCCCAGGGAATTTTCTGCAACCTCAGGGCTCTGGTTGCAGTGCTCCCAATACAACCGTGTTTGGGACAGTGACCCTCCCACCCACCCCTTCTGTCACCAAGTGGAAAGAGGAGACCTGCAGACCCCGCTGTGCAAAGCATGGGTCTCGGCCCATGGGGGTTAAGTGGGCGGGGACTGTCCTGGGCGTGTGGCTGGTCACCTCCTCACGTTTGTTTCTCAACCGCCCTGGAGGAGGGGGCAACCCCGTGAGCCATGAACAGGCCCGGCCAACAAGTACTCACAGACCCTCTTAGGAAGGCTAGTCATCCAGGTGGGCCCGAAACTGAGGGCTTTGCCGGGACATAGGGCGTTTGGTCCTGAGGCTGGAGAAGCCCGGACAGACTGGGCAAGTAGCCCGGCCTGGGAGCCTCGCCGCTGCGCTGGGTTCTGGGGCTGCAGCGCTCCGTAGACAGGACGCCCTCCTCCCATGCAGCTCCTGGGCTACTGAGAAGGGGTAAAAGTAGGTGGCTGTTACAGCTGTGGTCTGAGCCACTGAGGACAAGTAGGTTTGCAAGGAGACCGTGTAACAGGCACCTGTCCCATGCAGAGGTTCCCCACTGGCCTGCAGCCAGGGCTCCCACAGTGCCCAGGAACCGCTAGCTTCATCTTCCAACTTTTACCAGGGACGATCTGCCTCATCCCTGCCCCTGTCAATTGACTTCATTCAAACTCTGGGTGAAGGAAAGTTTATTTATTGGCCTCTTAAAGCCCCAACATGGGAAAGAAACAAAAACCCAACATGCAGACCACATGGAGGGACATTTTGTTTCTCATCCACAGCCTGCACCTGAGCTCAGAGTCCTAGGGCAGGTGGGGCTGGTGCAGGGGGTGGGGCTGGTGCAGGGATGGCCTCACTCCCAGAACCTCATCCTCTCTGCCTGAATCCTTGGAGCTCCTGGAAGGCTGGGACCGTGTTGGAACATCATTCATTGCCTCCCTGCGTCAACCATTTCTGACATGGAGGAGCCACGTAATGAACTTTTGAATTATTCTTCTAGCATCTGATTATTCTTTTCGTTTTAAATTTAATTTATTTTTTTTAAGATTTAGAAGGGTCCATGCCCCATCCAGGCCTCTGTTTCAGTTCAACTCCAGTGTTTTGAAATGATTTGGCCTTGCCCATCAGGCTACCAGCTTTCTGAGGGATGGACCATGCACTTTCATCTTTGTGTCCCCAACACTTGCCCCCAATTTTGTTTGCATCAGGTGAGTTCTTGGAACGCGACTATGGAGCTGATATCTAAATACTAAGCAACATTTTAGACATGCTCATTAACTGGAGATAGGAGCGTGAAATGCATGCGTCTTGGGAAACCAAGATGGACCCGAGGATGAGCTGGGGAAGGGGTTGCGTTGACTGGCCCGGAAGGAGGGGGATCCCTAGGATGGTCCAAGGCGCTGCTCTGAGCCCGGCTGCCCGTCCTGTGTTTATCTCATATGTTTTGGTTACCTGAGAAAGGGAAATGAGCTTTTGAAGTCTCTTCATTTTCCCCTCTATTTTTAGCAAAGTAAATTGTTATGGATTTAATGGGGGAATAAATGCAGCCTTTCACCACTAAGGTACTAGTTAATAATTTTTCAAGCAAAGAATGAAGACGAGCATGTAAAAATAGTTACGTCCCAATTTGGCCCGGTTTCAAATGATCTAGTTAGAGAGGGGCCAGAGTGTATTGTTTCTAAAAACGTTTACTCAGGATGTTTTCAGCGAGAGGATGAAAATGAATAGATTAAGCGAAGTGTCTTGCAAAGCGTGGGAGGGGACAAGGGCTGAGTGAGACTGACTCAGGCCGAATCCAGGGGATGCGCCCAGAAGACGCGTGCAACCCATGAGGGGTGACCAGTCGCTCCTGGGTGAACGATGGCCCAATGGGACGCTAAGGCCACATTCATGTCTTGTGAATATGAACATCTGTGACCCAGCCTTGTCTCATTACTCCACTGCACGTGGGCCATTTCCTCTCCAACGTTGCTCTTCCTGGAAGAAGGGTGATGAACCCTGTGTAGCTGCCACGCTGGCCGGGGTCCCACCTGTGATGTCCCCTTCTCTTACAGCAGATCTACCAGTGTCAGGCACAGGGACCTAGACCTTTCTCAGTTTGACTCAGTACAACAGATGTTGAAAGAGCAGCTGCTGTGACCCAGAAACCCTGCTGGACACTGGGACACTCTTGGGGGAGCAGACCCCAGAATAGATCATTGCCAGGCAATAGGACAGGTGCCAAGACGGAGATGCCCAGACGCTGTGGGGACATGGAGGTGAGGGTGATGATATGTACCCAACCCTGCCCAGCTTCCTGGAGGAGGGGACACCTGAGCTGGGACAGGGGGAATTCCAGGGAGGACAGATTGCGAGGCAAAGGCACAGTGAGAGAAGCATGTCCGGGCGTGCGGGAGGGCACCTGGGTTGGTGTCACCAGAGACGGGTGGAGCGCCCTGCAGAGGCGGGAGCAGGAGGCGGCTCAGCTGAGGGAACTGGACTCTGCTGGGTGACGGGGAGCTGGTGTGTTTTCAGAGCTTGGACGTGGGGACCGCTGTGTCCGGTGGAGGCCCTCCCAGAGCGTGAAGGGCCTGGGAGACCATCCTTTCCTCATTTGACTTCCACCTGCCCCTGCATGTGCCCAGCCTGTCTCATCTGTGCCTCTAACCTGAACACACGCCTGAGCATGTCCTGGTGTGAATGCCACCTGTCACACGCTCCCTAAAGGGGCCGAGGCCGGAGGACACCGTCAGGGTTGGATAACCGGGGTGGAAGGGGGCGCCATCCGAGGTCACTGAAGAGGCCAGGCTGGTCACGGTTGATGATGGTTGGGAAATGGGTGTCAGGGAAGAGTGAAGCATTGGGGGGCTCCAGCTGAGCCTGGGTCTGAGATGTGGTTCACGAGCGTCTGTCAAAGTTGAGAAATGGAACCAGAGGAGTCGGCTGAGGCCCAGGGGGCTCCTTCCTCCGGTGTAAACACTGAGGGGAGCCCTGCAGCCTCGAACCCGGAGGGGGTGCGGACGGGGTCAGGGGCCTGCTCCCAGACGTCATGGCCCCCCCTTTTCACCCCCATTTATTGGAAACCTTTTTGCAAAGGAGGACCGCTTCTAGCCTCGGCATGAAGGCTGCAGGGGCCACAGCTGGCTTATCCTTTGGCGCGGGGCAGCCCCTCTCTGGGCTGCGGGGCGTCTCTGCTTGGCTGAGCGCTGTGGTTACCTGGGACCTGAATATATCCTGCTGGCCGCACACACATTTCATTTTCCTTTGGCGCTTGTGCGTGTCGCGAACGGGAGGTTTTCAATGAAGACCTTATTAATCCCAGTGAAAGCAGTCGCTGTGCTGGGGCCGTGGGACCCCGGAGGCCCCTCATATTGCTAACACTTCTGTCCTCACGCCTCTTCATTGCTTCCTTGCTGATTATTTCTGACACGTAGCAAAGATGTTATGGCCACGCAGCTCTTCTGCCAAACGAAACAGAGTTCAAGGCTGGAGTAAGACAGCCCTTGATAAAGGTGGTTTGGGTGAAGTACTGTGCCCATCCTCCCCAAGGCTCCATCCTGACCTTATCCGCGTCACCCCCAAACTCTCGTCTTGAGATGGGAACAGGGCAGGCAGCCCACTTGCGTGGGAACCAGAAGCGGTGGCCACGTGTCACTGCAGGCAGGGACCTCGGTCACTCTGGAAAGGGCGTCGAACAGTGAAGCCAACAGGGAGGTGGGGGGGTGAGGAAAAGTGGGGGCTATTTGTGAGGGTGTCCCATGTTCTGAAGAGTTCCACATCTAAGGAAGGAAATGGAGGGGAGGGAGAGGTGGGAATGGGGCCCAGGGAGAAAGCGCATGTAAGTCAGGGGGCCAGGCCAGCACCCTGCAGGAGTCAGCGGGCTCCAGCTAGACAAAAACGCGTAAAGGGGGCTGTGTGTCCACAGTGTTGAGCCTGAAGAAGAGGCAGGTGAGATGAGCAGGAAGAGAAAGGTAGAGGGAAGGTGTGAGGGTGCTCTTTATGTGTTGACTCTACTGGGCCACGGGGCCCAGACATTTGGTCAGACATTGTTCTCGGTGTGTCTGGGGGTGTCTCTGGATGAGACTGACATGGAAATGGTGGACTGGCTAAAGCAGGTTGCTCTCCCCAACATGAGTGGGCCTCACCCAAGCAGTTGAAGGCGTCACAAGACCAGAAGGCTGACCCCCCACAAGTCAGGGGGGACTCCTCCTGCCTGACTGCCTTTAGCCGGGGCATCAGCCTTGTCCTGCCTTCAGATTCAAACTCCTGGGTCCCTGGCTGTCCTCATCATAGTCTCTTACACAGTACACGGGACTGTTGCCTTTCTCTGGGGAACCCTGGCTCTCACAGGAGGCTGGGAAAGGCAGGCCTCCCAAGGAAGCAGCCACAGGTGACAGCACTTTTGCCCTGATGGGTCCGAGGGACAGTCACAGGGCGGAAACCAGGAACTTGGTGCTTTTAGCGCTTTTGCAGTAGGAAAGTAAAATAAATAATGGCTGACCATCCAGCCCATACATGGGAAATGAAACGCTCGGCAGCCAGCCGCACATGCAGGGCGGAGATGCTCCGTTTCTGGGCTTGGTCAGCCCCTCCCCTGTCCCCGCAGTGAGCTCGAGCAATTTGGTAAGTGGGAGAGGAACGCGGAGCTCATTTTTCACATTCCATTAATGTTTCATTTCTAATACTCTTTTCAGTAGAAATTTAGAAACAAAATGGGAATTGGGTCTCAATCATTATTCTCTATTAAAGAGGAAAATGAAAGTGCTTCTTGGCTGGTGATCAGGACCCACAGGAGCTGGAGCTCGTGGGACGGTGGCCTGCTCTGTGGCCTTTCCCTCCCTGCGTCTTCCTTCCCCGGCCAGGCAGCCCGCCCCTCTCACTGGCCCTTGCAGACCCCGCCATCAGCACCGGGTGGCCCTAGGGATGTCATGTCAGAACCCTGTCCCCCGAGCAGCCTGGGGTCCGGTGTAAATGCACACACACACGTGACACACACATGATACTGCGCATACACATGGGCACGAGCGTACGCCTCAGACACAGTAGCAGAGAGCACCCCGTCACCAAGGCCTGATGTGCCAGCCTTGGAGCTGGGCGCTGTGCTCTCGGGGGCTCAGGGCCACCTGGGATGGACCCGCTGAGCACCGGAATTAACTCTGTGCCTCAGGCCTGACCTGGAAAGGGATGCCACCAGAGACACTAGGGCAGCTGAGCTGAGCCTGCAGGCGAGGCGTGGTTCCGATACGCGGAGGCTACAGGAAGCGGGGAATGGCAAGGCAGGGGTCTGCGGAGAAGAGGGTTGGGACCCGGCAGTTGTCGTGTTGGTGGGGGGGGGGAGGAGGAGGAGGAGGACTGCCGTGGGCCAGCCCCGATGGGCAGCTGTGACATCCCCTTTCTTGGGGCCCTTGGGGTCTGTGGCCCGAGTGAGCTGAGCGCCTTGTGTGGCTGAAGCAGGGCTGACCACCCGTGGAGTGGACCCGGCCCCTGCGTCTGGGGCCAAATGGCCTTGCTCAGCCCGCCCGGTTCAGCCACTCGACACACGTTAACTTTAGCCTGCTTAACGGGAGCTGCAGTCGGCGCCATGTCACAGCCTTCTTTCTGGCCCTGTGAACATGCTTGTTTTCGCCATACGAAGTCTGGGGGTCACCTGGCTCAACTTCCTGTCTCTGGGGACCCAGCCCCTCCTGGTATGAGCCCACTCTCCTAGCATAAACTCCACTGCTCCCTCCAGCTGCTCTGTACCCTGAAGTGCTCCAGGCACTTGTCCCAACAAGAGAGGGGAGGGCAGGGGTGGCACACCTGTGGCCAGCCCTTCTTGCTGGAATCCTAATCGTAACAGTGGCTGAGGGACATACACACACACCAATCTCTATAGCTGTCCTGCAGGGCTGGCGTGATGCCTCCCACTTCACAGATTAGGAAACTGAGGCAGAGAGAGTTCAGAATGACCCCGAGATTCATGCTGTCACTTCCCAGTGAGCAGGTCCGTCTGTGGACAAGGGAACTGGAGTTAAGTCACATTGAACAGGATCAGCGAATGGTCTGAATTGGGCTCCTGCTGACACATCATCTGGGGCTTGTCATCGGCCACAGGGACTCTGGTCTCCCCTTGGGGATGGTGTGGTGATGAGGCGCAAAGAGCACAGGGCTGCAGCCTGGCTGGCTACACAGGAGGTTGAACATATCTCGGTCGAGTCAAGAATCTCCAAACCTTTCCCTCGTCTGCACGATGGAAGCAGCAAAATGATCCCAGGGAATTTCAGAGTGACAGGAAGACCAAATGAAGATGGAAGAAGCGTAATGGGCTAAGGATCATCTTGGCATCCCATGAAGGTCAAAAGCGTCTATCTCCACCCCTTCTGCTACCTGCCTCTAGACAGAGCTCACCCTGTCCTGGTGGGAGACTCCACACCTGTTTTGCACCTGCCGTCCCACATCAGGTCACAGGGCCCAGTGTCCCCACCGTGTGGCCTGGTGGTCACTCTGTCGACCTCTCTTGCGGTCCAGGCTCTGAGCACCTAAGCCACGCCCATCCGGTTCAGTCCACGTGTTCCAGCCCTGCTGCCACAGAGGCCACAGAGCTGTCGGTGAGTCTGCATCTTGGACAGGCATCTGTTTCCTGGGAGCAAAAATCATTTAACGGCTCTAATCTCCGGTCTGCTGGTTTCATTATTTAAACCAAAATGAAATGTGACCCAGAGTGAGAAAAAAGACCAAGTGTGCAGCTGAGAGCAGTAATGAGGCATTTACAGCCCAGCCAGAGAACACGTGCCCCTTCATGAGAAAGGATCAGGAGCCCCCCCCCAGGTGGGAAGGAGACATAAATGACTATTGCCAAAGCTAGCCAGTGGGAAATCTAACAATAATGGTACATTTTGGAAAGAACAAATCAACTCCCACATTATCCCGATTACAGCGGCCCAGAGCTGGGGGCCTGGCGACCGACCGCAGCCTGCCAGCTAATTATCATGCCATTCTCATTCGCAGCCCAGGAAGACTTTTCAATCAGCCTCTGAGAAGAAACCCAGGACGCCTCTCCATGAAGCCCAGGGGGCCAGGCAGAGAGTTGCGGGGGCGAGGGGACGTACTCCTGCACAGAATGGCGGCTGAGGAGATGGCTCTGGACAGCAATCTGTGTCCACACACATTGTGGAAGTGGGTGTGGGTTCCAGGGATGGGGTAGGGTTTACCACCCCACGCGCAGGTGCCCATTTGGCTCTGAGAAAAGGGGCAGAGCCAGGAGTGGGGGGGAGCAGAGGACTCTAGGTTCCTATATGGTTGCTGCCGTTGACCCCAGTCTACTTTTGACCAGGTTCTGCTGCTGGCCCTTCAACAAAACTGGCCCCAGGAATCTTCTGCCTTCCCAGCCTCCATTCCTTCCCTCTCATTTCACCTGCCTGCGCTCTCTCCTATCCCAGAATAACCCAGCTTTAGAGCCCAGCTCAGTTTCTCTCTTTTAGGGCAAGATTATAATAATGTTGCTGTTGATGATGGTGGTGGTACTGCTGATGGTGATGATGATGATGGTGATGAGGGTGATGGTGGTGATGGTGATGATGATGATGGTGATGATGATAGTGATGGTGGTGATGGTGATGATGGTGGTGATGATGGGATGGTGATGGTGGTGACAATGATGGTGATGATGGTAATGGTGATGGTGATGATGGTGGTGATGGTGATGGTGATGATGATAGTGATGGTGGTGATGGTGATGATGGTGGTGATGATGGTGATGGTGATGATGGTGGTGATGGTGATGGTGGTGACAATGATGGTGATGATGGTAATGGTGATGGTGATGATGATGGTGATGGTGATGATGGTGGTGATGGTGGTGATGATGGTGATGGTGATGATGGTGGTGATGGTGATGGTGGTGATGGTGATGATGGTGATGATGGTGGTGATGATGGTGATGGTGGTGATGATGGTGATGGTGATGATGATAATGGTGATGGTGATGGTGGTGATGATGATGGTGATGATGATGAAGATGGCACAGATAGCACCTGCTGTACCTAATACTATTCTTTCCAGGCAGTGTGTGTAGTAACTCATTGAACCCTTGTAACAACCCTGTGTTACAGGGATTATTATCATTCCAGTTAGGTTTAGAAATTTGAGGTTCAGAGAGACTGGTGTGCATGTTCACCTGATTTCCTACCTGATGACCTGTCACCTACTGGGCCTTCCTCAGGTGCAGTCCGTTCCCCGCTATGATACCAGAAGTGTCACTTACACCCTCTGTGACCGTTAGCTCCCCATTTGTCTGCCTGCCCCCCACCTGGGCTCTTGGTGCCCTAGCCACTCCTGCAGCTGCCACTGTGCCGTGCAGGTGCTTTCCTGCACAAACGTTCCACAGGACTCGGGCCGTTGGGAAGCAGAAGCGACGACCCATCATGTGTGCAACTCTAGGAGCTCTGCCAGGATTTAGAAGGTGGTGGGCTTGGGGCAAGAGTGGGAGCAGGATGAGCACAGGGCAAGAGCTGCTGGGAGCCAGGGTTGCTCTTGGGGGACTGTGTGGTGACAGCAGCTCTGAACCTCTGCCCCAGGAGAAAGGCCTCCGCCCAGCCTTTGGAGCTGGAGCCCCGCCCACCCTGCCAGTCTCCCAGCTGAGTGCAGACACATGAGGAGTGTTCGCGTTTATCTTCCTGCCTTGTCAGGGGAGAGCTGTTGTGAAATACTTCAGTGTCTCATCCCCTGGGGACCCTGGGACTTCAGAGAGAGCCGGGAAAGAACCATTTGTTTTCCCTGCCTAAATGCCATGGGCAGCTTTTTGTGCCCAAGCTGACAGGATATATCTAGTTAAGCATCATCATCATGCTGAGGGAGTCGGGGTGCTGGGTGGGGAGGTGGGGGGGCCTTTCTCCAGGGATGCTGATTGTAGCTTCCCATGGCTGCACGTAGAAATCTCTTGAAACCGGCAAGTAGACAAAACAGTCACTTCTATTTATTCCCACACACTTAAACGGCACTTATGACACGGCACTGTTTCCAGCACTTTATAACATCAACTTGTTTCATCCTCATACAAGACTACGGGAAGTCCCTAATAGCACCTCCATATTGCGGAAAGAGACACCGTGTCCAGGAGGCCAAGTGGCATCAGGGGGTGTGCCCAGTGTCTGGGCACTCGGCCTCCTGCATCAGGCCCCCGCACCCTACCCAGTCTGTCTAGGATGTATTTCAGTTATTTCAGATATACTTTAAGCTTAATCTTTTAAATCCAGGCATATGGGGTGTGGGGGAGGGAGAATGCATCAAAACGCAATGAAAGGCCCAGAGAAATGTGCACTCGGATGAGGGCCCATGCCAGGGATGTCGGGCCGCCTGGCTCCTCTCACCCCAAGGATGGCAGGGCCACTGACTAGTTGGGCAAGAGCTGAGGCCAGACCACGAGGCGGGAAGAGGGGTGGAGGCTGTGACGTCCTCTTGGACATGAAGACAGGGGCTCAGGGAGTGTGCTCAGGTGGGACAGGTGGAGAGGGGTGGGTGGGGTCTGCCCCTGACTGACCTCCGGAGACCCCTGCTCTCCCTTGGACATCACATCCTGCAGACCAAGCCCCCGTGGGGCAGCAAAAACCCACGGCGTCTGGGCTGGGGGCCCCCAGGCTCCTTCTAGCTATACATTCTGTTCACCTGAATTCCTGGGCAGGTCCGTGCAGGGAGGAACTCCGGTTCCCTGTTCCCTTGAGCCGTGTGGCATTCTCCCTCTTCTCTCCTCCCATCTCCACCGTCTACCTTGTGGACACTTCCGGTCCTGGAATGAAGAGGGTCCCCAGACGGACTGCAGGCTGTGACATGGATGGAAACACGCAGACTCAGTTCCCTCCTACAGAGGTTTTTAGAGCTTGTGTGAAGTGCTTGGGCAGCATGGCTGGTCAAAAATGGGGGCTCAGGCTGGCGTGCCCTGGATACGACGGGTGAGGGGCCTGTCTGAGAGGGTCTGTCACACAGGGGTGAGGGATGGAAGGACGAGTCTTTAAAATGGAGCTGATAGCAGTACCGGTCCCAC
Organism: Aselliscus stoliczkanus; assembly: GCA_033961575.1. Classification (NCBI taxonomy): domain Eukaryota; kingdom Metazoa; phylum Chordata; class Mammalia; order Chiroptera; family Hipposideridae; genus Aselliscus; species Aselliscus stoliczkanus. Next base: position 180,598,338 of record CM066730.1, on the reverse strand, counting down.
TGGGTCATTTCCAGAGTTAAACAGAACCATCCTGTAAAGTGCTCAGTGCGGTGCCTCCCACTGAGCATTGTCCTCTGACTTTTGAAGGACCTGAGACTCAAGTGGGGACCTGGAACCGCCCAGAGGTCCCTCCCCTGCTCCCCAGGGCTAGCAGCTTCCGCCTGGGTGGGTTGGCTCAGCCAGGAACCCCATGGATAAACTTTAGGTTCTAGGAGACCCAGGGTATTATCTCTAACGTGGCCAAGTGGATGGCAGAGCGCAGGCTGTGTGTCCAGAGAAGGCTTCGTTGTCTTCATTGAAAGAGGTGACCTTGGGGCCAAAGGGGTTCAGAAGCTCCCCCCATCTCCTGCCCCTCCCAGCAGCCCACCCGGAGGAGACTTGCAAATGGAGATGAGACATCAGCTTTCACCCTGAGAGCCCTAGTCGGAGTGCATGGCTGTGGTTTGGGGTCACAGGGGTCTGCAGCTTAGAACTTGGGGGTCCACTTGGGAGAAATTCTGGTGGCAGAACAGACCGTTCCCTGCTTGTAAAGGGTAGGGCAGAGGAACAGATGACACTCCAGGCCAGAGCTTTTAGTAGATTATCCCCAAGTACCAAGCACCGCTCTCCCACCCCCACGGGGAGAGTGAGCAGGGGGACAGAGGCATCTGTGCTCCTGTGGTGGACCCCGTCCCCCCAGGAGGGATGCAGGGCACAGGCAGAGGGGCGGTGGGCAGAGAGTTCACGGGCAGAGGAAATGGGTTTGTTCATAGGGCAGCAGGAAAAGTACCCCAGTCATGTTCCGAAGAAGAGGCCTCTCGTCTAGAAATGACTCGGTGAGTGACGGGGCTGTAGGAGGAACCGCCTCTGAGGTTAGAGGGGGAGCCGAGGAGCGAGCAGGGCCACTCCTTCTTTCTTCCTGCCTCCCCCGCAGACCCAGTCTTCCCAGTTCTGTTCCCCGTTGGTCAGCTCTGTGCAGCTGTCAATCAGACCCACCATCCTTCCCCCCAGGGGGTGGCTTTGCGTCTCTGTGCCTTAGTTAGGGCAGGACCAGGAAACCGCACACCAGATGTCATTTCCCCAAGGCTGAGAGGCAGCCTGTTGTTGATGCTTTGGTTCTCCTCGGCTCCTTGTCATGGGCTGAATCATCGTGTCCCCAGTTCACAGACAGGAGTCCTGACTCCAGGACCTCGGGATGTGACTGTTCTGTATTTGGAGAGAGGGTCTACAAAGGCAAGTAAGTTAAGATGAGGTGGGTAGGGTGGCCCGAATCCAATGCGACTGGTGTCCTTATAAGAAGAGATGAGGACATGGACACACACAGAGGGATGACCCTGTGAGGACACAGGGAGACACAGCCATCTGTAAGCCCAGGAGAGGCTCAGGACACACTAACCCTGTCCGCACCTTGATCTCAGCACCCGGCCTCCGGATGTGAGACGATAAACATCAGTGTGTCAGCCACCCATCCTTGTCCTTTGTTACAGCAGCACCATATGAACTAATACACCTCCCACGGAGGGAGCTGGGTGTGTGATGGGACTGTAGGGCTCCCAGGCTCCTGCGTCCCGCTGAAAAGGCTGCAGGACCTGGGACAGAATCAGGACCCAGTGCCCAGGGCCCCAGGCCGATGGAGGGCCAGGGAGCCTTGGGGGGCACTGGTGACCATCCCTCTCCATCCACGCTGGTCAGGGAAGCGGCTCTCAGACTGGGCTGCACTGGGACCGTGTCAGAGGCCCATTTAAAACGCAGTCCCAGGAGATCCTGACATGTGGGCCTTGATGGGAAAGGCCTGGGGGACAATGTGGACACTTCATCTACCCCTGCTGCCCCCTGAGTGTAAAGCCTGTTGACATGAGTTCTTCCCCTGTGTGACCCTAACCCTCAAATCTGTGAGCCCCTCTTGGTGTGTTTATGGGGACTGTGCCGTGTCATGGTGGAGGCTACCTGCATGGGGCGTGTGGTCAGCAGGCCGGTGGGGGACAGGATGCTGGTCAGTGGTGACTCGCTCTACTCCTCAAAACACTTTGTAAAAGTGAAAGTGGGCAGGGGGTGGGGTACGGCCCCGTACGAGACCCTCTTTTGCGCCTGGAGGTTCCTCCGGGAAGGCTGGCCGTAATCTAAGACCTTTGACAAAGGTCCGCGCTTTCCCCTCCGTGCGCTGTCCACTGCAGGGCCTGCGTCGAATAACGTAAGCCTCCCGCAGAAGAGAGGCGAGACCAGACAGCTGTCAGGGGGAGCCGCCTAATCCTGAGAGGTGACCAGCATCCTTCCCACTGGAAAAGTCCCAGCGTTAGATCAGACATGTCCGTCCTGTTCGTTACCTTCCCGTACCCGCCTCTGGGGACCTGTGTTCAGTGGCCCTAAGCGGGAGGGGACGCGGCTCAGCACAGACACTGTGGTAACTTCCAGGAGTGGTCCGGCCTGGGAAGCAGCCACGGCCTGCAGCTGCTGTCCTGCGGTGGGTTGGCCATCGTGGTCCCCTGGGGTCATGTGACACGCAGGCAAGAGAATGCTGAGTCCGCAGATGTTGATGTCCCCAGAGGCGGGCACTGTCCCTGAGCTGTCCCTGCAGGCAGAATGGTTCTCCGTCGATGGGGCCACCGTGTCCTGTGTTGGGTTAGCCTCATCCGGAGGGTGCCCCATTGGGGGGCTGCCGTCAGCCAATGGCCGGCGTGGGGGTCATACATGGTGGGAACGAAGCTGTAGGTGCGACTGGACACCCGGCTTGTCAGTGAAGCGTAGGAAGCCCAAGGAAGGCTTGTCAGCGCCTGGGGGCGAACCGGGACGCCCCTCTCAAAATAAAGCACAGGTGACGGCACCTTGACCTTCTCATCGCTGAGAAAGATGCAGAAGCCTTGGTGGCCCTTTGGGTTTTGGCTCAGAAAGCCTGTTCTGACCTATTTATCAAGACACAGAAAACTGCTGGTTTTGTGATGCAGGTCGAGTCTGCATCACAGGCCAATATCCGTGCTGAATTTTTCCTGAGCCTGGTGACCCTGGTCAACAGTGACTGCAAAGGAGCCCCGCCCCCAGCCTTTTGCGCTCCTGCGATTGGCTCCCTGCCAAGCCCCTTCCTCACCGAGTATGGCTCACTGGGACCCGCAGTTACCTGAGAGGAAGCCAGACACAAACACCCCAAATTCCCGTCTTGCCTCATCAATGAACTGCTTTGCGCCCACTGAAGCTGGTTGGTGAAGCTGGGTTCAGATTTGCTCCTTCCCCCGGGCCCCGGAGCTGGTCCACCTGAGCCTGAGGCAGCAGACCCCAGGGTGACTTATTTTTGGTCCCATCACAGCACCTACACCCTATATTCTGCCACCCACATCGTGTCCTGTCCACTTGTTTTGCTCTTCTCTAAAATGAAAAGGACTTTTCAGCCTGACCTTTGAGATGCTGGCACATCTCATGGTTGGAGCTCCCCCCATTGCAATATCTCCCACCCTACTTAGCAGTAACCTGCCTGCGTTATAACAGGCCCCTCCCCCATTGTAACAGGCCCCTCCCCCAATGCCACAGGCCCCACCCCCATCACAATAAGCCCCTTCAACTCTCTTGAAATAGTCCTTTAGAATCAAGTCTCTCCTTACATACATTGGGAGTGTTTTTATCTGATACCAGGTATGTGTCCCAGGCAGCCTGACAGCTCCTGCGTCTGGTGGTGGGGTCACCTTGGCACTTGTAGGTGTGGCGGCTTGGCCAGCCGGGGTGCCCCTCCCTTAGCGGGCCCTGGCCCACCGGTGGGGTGCATGGTGGAGGCAGTGGTTGGGATGAGGGGGAGGACGGGGCCCAGGGCTCTCTCCACAGTGGAGCCTGAGCCTCCCGTGCTCTGGGTGACGTAGATCCCAGACATGAATGCGTGGGTCTTGCCCAGGACCTGGCCCCACAGGTACCCTATTTACTGCAGAAACTCTGAGTCCTGTACACAGACCCTGGAAAAACCTTTCCTTCTGGAATCCGGCTCACCTGAGGAGTGCTGAGGAGGGCTCATTCTGGGGCCTGTCACTCCCCAGACCAGGCACAGCGAGCCCGTTTCCACCAGCTCACGTCCCCCATGCATTCCCTGTCCCTCTTACATCACCAACATCAGAAAACCCAGCCTGCATGGGTTTGATCGTGGACCTTGAGAAGACTGACTGCCCTGTCACCCGACAACACTTGTAGCATCCCCGCGGGTTGATGGGTGTGACATGCGAAAACCCACAGACAGCAGCTGAGAGAGCTCTGGCCAGAGCCGGGGAACAGCAGTGGCTGCCTCGCTAATGACTCGATGGCCTGGTGTCCGGCACATCTGAGCACTGCACCGGCTTGGCACTCCTGCACGTCATCCCAGGTGGAGGTGATGACACCTGACGGGTGGGGACTTCCTGTTTGACCTTCCCATTTGGATGGGGAGGGAACATGGGCCTCTCCATGTTCTCCCGGGGCCAGGGGAGGTGACACGTGTCTGTTGCTTCCTTCCCTCTCATTTTTTTTGATTAAAAACAAGGGAAGGCTAAATTAACTGGTTCCTTAGGCGCTGGTCCTGTCATCTTGTCCCTGAGGCTGGACACAAGGAATGGGTCCATTCCTTGATTTTACAGACCTCCCTTCCCGCCCTGCCGTCCCCATGCCGTTGGTAACAAGTCCTAAACAGTGACTTAAACTTCTCTGGTTTCTCGAGCAAAGCCTGCCAGTCAACATCAGCCCAACATTTTCAAGTGTTTTAGAGAGCTTATTTGAAGGGGTTCAGACCACTGCCCAGTCCTAATCATTGAAGCCCTGACTCCAGGAATCTTCGCACTGAGCCGGTCCATGACAATCACAGGGGAACTTCCCCAATTTTTATCATCATCATTTTCTGCAGACGGATAGGACACTTCATAAATGTTAACAATGACAAATCAGCAGCCCCAGCGACATCACAATCACATAATGACAGTCATTACCCAGCAGCTGCTTGATGGGCTGAGCAGCAGGCTGGCCATCCCGCATGGCCAGTGATAGACGCCTGATCAGCGGCTCCGAGACAGGGGCTGCCCGGGGTCCCTCGGTGTGGCCCTGCCTGGGCTGTGGTCCCACCAAGAAAGGGCGGCCACACCATGAGGTGTCCTCCACTCTGAGGGGTCAGACCCAGGGTACAGGTGGTGAGTCCGTGTTTCAGGGTCACTGAGTGAGCTTCCTGTGGCTGCCATATCAAAATACTGCAGACGGGCCTTACAACAACAGAAATGAAGTCTGACAGTTCTGGAGACCAGAAGCTCAAGCCCCAGAGGCGGGCGGGGTCCGTTCCGTCCCAGGGCTCTGGGAGGAACCCTTCCAGGCCTCCGCTCCGCTCCTGCTGGCTGCCGTCCGTGCCTGGTGCTCCTTGCTTGTAGACCCATCACTCTGACCCTGCCTCCATCATCACATGGCCTCTTTGTTTCTGCATGTCTCTCCTCATCTTACAAGGACCCCTGTGATTGGATTAAGAGCCACCCTGACCCAGTGTGACCTCATCTTAACTTACATCTGCAAAGACCCTATTTCCAAATAAGGTCACATTCACAGATTAGGGAGGAGACATGAGTTTTGGGGTCATTCAACCCCAAGCTGGCATCCTGTCCTGGAGATGGCAGACTTAGCCACTCACTCTGTTCGCGGGGCCCGTGCTCTGGCCAGACGGACACAACAGTTTGCTCCATGTCCCTGATTTTGGGGGACCGAGCGGGAGAAGGGCTCTGTGGAGGTCCTGCTCTCTTGGCCTTTTATGGAGTCCTGCAGCTTTAGAGGAGGGAAGACCCAAGCTACTTCCTACCATGGGAGGCTGGAGGCTTGCCTGCAAGGCACAGGGCTGAGCCCGAGAGGCCGACTGGTGGGGAAGAGAAATATGCAGGTGGGCAAACCAGGAAAATGTGGCCAGCCGCCGTTGGAAGCAAGAGTTACTTGAACAGAAACCCAAACTGGACAGTGTGTCCGGCAGGTGGGAAGCAGGGGTCCCTGACAGCAGGGGGCTGGCCTGGTCCTGCCGGGTACGCCCTGGCATTCTTCCTCCTGCTGATCCCAGAAGGTTCTGTGGCAATATCAGAGGGGAACACCCCGTGACCACGTCCGAGCATAGTCAAAAATGTCCCAGCCACAAAATGCCCAGTCACCTCTGCCCTGAACACCACGAGTGCCCAATACAGATGTAACCTCACTGCGTTGTCCCGCCTTCCAGCTAAGAATGCTGCCGATGTCCCATCGCTGAGTTACGCAGCCCCCGACAGCATCCAGGCCTGAGCCAAACCCGCATCAGCCAATGGCAGCCCAAGTCAGTAGCAAGTTCTTTCTAACCCCTCTCCCTGAAGTGTGTGACTTCCCTCATGAGGGGGCACAACAACGCCAACTTTTCAACAATGGAGGCCACCGTGTAACTTGGGTGGCAGGCCATTAACACGGGAAATAAGCGTAGTCACCAGCCCGGATGTTGCTTTGTGCCAGGCACTGAGCGGTGAGCTGAACATATATTAGCTCCATTTCCAAGCTTCAGGGCAGTTACTACAAGGTGGGAAACTGAGGCACAGAGAACACTTTTTTGCGCGAGTCTGGTTATACATATGTATGTATTTGTATCTATATCTGATTGTGCATGTCTGTGTCTGTGTATCTGTCTGCTTACATTTGGTTGGACCTGTCTACACTTGTGTGTGTATCTAATATATTTATATCTGGTCGTATGTATTTCTGTCTCTGTCTGTATCTGTGTCTATGTCTATATCTGTCTCCGTCTCCGTCTCCATCTCTGTCTTCATCTCTCTGTCTCTATCTCATCTCTATCATCTCTATCTCATCTCTGTCTCATCTTTGTCTCATCTCTATCATCTCTCTCTATCATCTTCACCTCCATCTCTATCTCACCTCTATCATCTCTCCAGCTGTATTCCATCTCCATCTCCATCTCATCTCTTATCTCTATGTCTCTATATCTACCTCTGCCTCTATCTCCATCCACTTGTGTATATTTATATCTATGTGTGTATCTGTATCTACTTAAATATTTTCAGCTTTATCAGCTACTGCAGACGAGGAAACCAAGGCCCACAGCTGTCACCCAACTCACCCAAGGACCCCCGTTTGTGAGCTGTGAATCCCAGCCTGGCCCCACGGCTGGTGTTTGTCGAGTGCTGCTGCACACCATGAATAATTCATCCGTGTCTGTCTCCCCAGAGCTGTGTCCACATAGTGGGTGTTCCATAAACACCTGTTGGACGAATGAGGGCATGAATGCGTGACAGAATTCATTGCTGCTGGGAGTGTAAATTGTTGCAACCCTTAGGAGAGCAATTTGAGAATATCCAGTAAAATTGAAAAGACATGTTCTGCAGTCCATAACATTCCACTTGGGGATAAAACTAGAGGAAACATTCACACATGTACATAGAGACATGTCAGAGAATATTCAAAATACTTTTTGAATACTGTACCGATATGTGCTATTGTGAGATGGCACCGACCTAAATATCTGTGAATGGGGAGGGGTTTGGAGGAGTAGCGGATGACTCAGCCCCCAGCAGGGGCAATGCCGCAGGGAAGGCATAAACTACGTAGATACTCACCAACATGGATGGAGCTCAGAACTCTACGGAAAAGGAAAAGCAAGTTGCAAAAGGATTTGCATATTATGTTATTTATGTGAACTTATAAAGCACTGTTAATGATGTCATACAGGTATACGTGAATACCCATGCATGCATATCTATTTCTATTGATGTATAATATTTGTATATAGTATGTACTTAGAGAGGGAGAGAGCTAGAGAGGGACGGAGAAAGAATAGTGAGACTGAGAGAGAAAGGGAAAGGCAGGCAGAAGGAGAATACAGACTTGGACAGGAAGAAAACACCAACCTGGGGGAGGCTGAGGGCTGGGGTTCAGGCACATCCGACCTCATTGGCAGCACATCAGTTTTAACAAAAGGCCTGACACACATGGAGCAAAGTGTGGGCTCCGGGTTCCCGTGGGGTGCAGGTGGGGAGCGAGTGTCTCTAGGCCGCTCTTTTTCCTGCTCCCCGGCCTCGCAGAACACACACTGTGTGGGGAAGGGAACGCGGGGTTCCCTGGGCTGAGCGGGCCAGAGACGCTGTCGCTGCCTCTGTGGCCCTGTGGGGACAGCAGGGAGGAGTCGGGCAGCTGCAGGCGGCCACCTGGCCCCTGGCCGTGGGTGTTAATTAATTCATTTATTTTTAATTAGTTTCAGGTGTACAACACAGTGCACTAGTTATACATTTTACCCCTCAAAGTGACAACCCCCCACCCCCAATTCGCCACCCCACTCCCCCCTCCATATCATATATATCTATTACTTTTCCTCTGCCTCTCTTCCACAGTATAATCCACATCCCGTGACTATCTATATATATTCAATAGGACTTTTTTTTTAACTTTATTATTATTATTATTAGTTACAGATGTAGAAAACAATGTAGTAGTTATCTTTTTCACCCCTTATAAAGTGACTACCCCCTCCCCTTCCCCTGCCCCCCAACCCCCGATGTCATACATACCTATTACAATTCCATTGACTCCATCCCCACACTATACTCCACATCCCATGACTATATATGTGTTAAATTATAGTTGACATAATATTATTCAGCAGCAGCTTCAGATGTACAGTGCAGTGGTCAGGCCACTACACCGTCCATGAAGTGGTCTCCCTGACAAGACATGAGTCCTTCTGATCCCCTAAGGACTTTTAAAAATATTCATTGAAGGGCCGGCCGAGTGGCTCAGTTGGTTAAGAGCTCGCTCAAGAGTGCGAGCTGAGCTCTGAGCAACGGCGGTTCAATGCCCAGCCCAAGCTGAGCTGCCGCTGAGCTGCCAACAGGTGGCAGAATAGCTCAGCTAAAAAAAATAAAATAAATATTCATTGAAATGGGAAACCACAGGAGAGATGGCGGGGGGCAGGGGGGAAGATTTCTGTTTTTAAAAGTTAATTCTCCCCGCCAAGGTGTGATCAGGTTACCCACATGGTACCAGATTCCAGGGGGGAGGCCTTTCCATTTTACCACATGCTGGGGGCTTAAAACCAGGGGACTTTATTGTCTTACAATCTGGAGGCCAGAGTGTGAAATCCAGGGGTGGCCGGGTCCTGCTCCCTCTGCAGGCTCTTGGAGGGTCCTCGCGCTTCCCCCAGCTCCTGGGGCTGCAGTGTCATCCCTGGGCTTGTGACCGCGTCCTCCCAGCCCCTGCCCGGTCATCACGGCCCTTCTTCCCTGAGTGGGTGTCTGTGTCTGAGTCTTCTCCTTGTAAAGACACTAGTCATTAGATCTAGGGCCACCCCAATCCACTTTAAGTCAACTACTTACATCTGGAACAACCCTATCTCCAAATGAGGTTGCGTTGTGAGGTCTCAGGTGTATGTAAGTTTTGGGGGGCCCTGTTCACTCCTAAGACACAGGAGTCAGAGGGAAGCAGGAAGGTCTCCTGGTCCAGGAGAGCTGACGGCGGCTCAGAGAAGGGGCAGTGGGGATGTGGGGGTGGGGTGCTGGCGGTATGGGGGTGACTGTAGGGCCAGGGCTGGCCTGCGGGAGGAGAGGGGGCATCCAGGGTGACGGGGTCTCTGAGACTTGACAGGGCAGGGCCCCGGCAGCACATCCTCTGCTGGGGCGAGCCCACCAGTCCCCAGGGACTCGGCGAAGCCCGAGGGGGCAGCGGGGCTGAGCTGGCCCCCGCCCATGCCTCCCTCCCAGGTGCACCTCCAGGCAGCGTGGCTGGCTCTGTTCAGTCCTGCCTGAGGCCCATGGTGGCCCAGCGGCTTCCTTTTCTAGTGTTTTCGTGGCACGTGTCCGAGGGCGAGGTAAAGCTGGCTTTCCCTTTGCTGGCTTGGAGAGCAGAGGCCTATAGCAGCTGGCAGGGCTGGGAGTCACAGTTGGGAACACACACCCACCCAGAGGAGCCAGGAAGTGGCGGGCGGGGCCCTGCAGGGTGCACCAAGGGGCGCCACTTCCCTTCTTGCGGAGCCCAAAGGAGCCGTGTGGGCGGCCCCTGAAATGTAGCAAAGGCGAGCATTCAACTCGGAGAAACTACATGAAGCTTCCTGTGAACAGGAGGGCTTATGAAATACGGAATTTTGACCCCCTGGCATCTGCTGGATCTGCACCCTATCTCATCACCTTTTTTCTTCTTCTTCTTTTTGAGGGCAGTGTCACTGGCCCTCATATGTGGGACCTGAACCGGGGCCGCTGGCGTCCCAAACCAGCGCTTAACCACCGTGCCCCTCGGCCGGCCCCTATCTCATCACCTTTTGGGCAGAGACCTGGGACCTCTCTTTCCTCAGTCCCCCCTCCCACCCCCAGCAGCTCAGCTGCCCCCTGCCTGAGCCAACTGACCCCACAGCCATGACCAAGTTGTTCCTACCGGAGGGGTCAAGCCTGGTTCCCCTCATTTCCCCCTCGCAGCCCAAGGGGGGCACTGCACATGCTCATGTGTGCCTCATGGGAACCAGGAGTCCACCGAGGCCACCTGTGGCCATGTCCACCCCAATGCCTCCCGTCCTCCCATGGGAAAGAGCCCATCCAGCTATTGTCCACCTGACTTATAAGACCTGTCAGCTTCTCAGCGTGTCTCAGATGGGTGGGACAGAACAGGTAAGATTCGTAGGAGGGGGAGGGGAGGTGTGCACCAGGGGCGTGGTGCTGCTGCGGTCCTTGGGAGGCTTCCACCCCGGAACGGGAGGCAGCAGGAGCAGCCTGGGTGAGCGCAGGGGTGGCTTGCCAGGGGTGGGCCAAAGAGTGACCCAGCTTTTGAGAAGGAAGGGAGAGGGATGGAATGTGTGCTAGAGATAGAGAGATAGGGATGAAGAAAAAGACAGGAGAGGAGAGGAAGACAAAGAACCATGTTGTGTAAAGATGGGGTCCATCATCTGAAAAGTTAGACGGCCTGGGAAGCTATCTGCCTTCATGGAGCCTGTGCCCCGTGAACCTGGGCTCTGTGCTCTGATCAGCCCGCTCCGCTGTCCCCATGTCCCAGACAGACAGGCCTCACCCTCTCACTCGCTCTCGCTTGTCTACAAACATGTCTTTGTCGTGTGTTCCATTTCCCTGGGGCTCACTTGAGCTCAGCGAGAATGGGTCATTAATGGACCAGTCATTCACTCCAAACATGTTTGTCCAACTCCCACTAAGTTTGGGCGCTAGTCTAAGCATTTGGGGAGACAAAGACGAATGGGGCCCAGGACGAGAGGCGTGTGTGTGTGCGCGTGCGCGCGTGAGCTCGTGTGGCACAGGCAGATGGCACATGCGGCAGAAGAGAAAATGGGTGTCTGGCGGCACTGGGCATAAGCAGCCTGGGCCAAGAGGGGCCTTCAGGCAACTCGCAACAGGAAGGAGGTCACGGCTCTCAGAACTTCGCAGGTTTGTTTACTCACAGCTCTATGATCAGTACCTAGGACAGCGCCCGTGGGGCCTAGTGAGAGCTCAAGGCTTATTAGTTGAATGGAATGAATGGAGAAGGGGACAAAGACATCCCAGGTGGAGGGCAGGGCTGGGCGGGCCCAGAAGCAGGCTTCACGGGAGCCAGGAGGGCTGATGCCAGTGGCGGGTCTGGAGGTGACAGGGAGGTGTAGGAGGGCACGGGGCAGCAGAGGGGAGGTTGGAACTGTGTTTTGGGGTGACTCGGAGGTCAGGATACCCAGCCACGGGCCGCTGTGACAGTCTGGGGAGAGTTAGGGTGACCGCAGCAGCCCTGGGAAACCGGATGAAGCCCTGTGGGGACACGCAGCTCAGCAGCCGTTGTATTCATGCACTTGGAGTGCCTGGTTCTGTCAGTGGGATGGGGCTCCAGATTGAAGTAATGTTACTGAACACCTATGGTGTGGGGGGTCCCTGGTGCCCAGGGGAGGTGGCTGTGTGTCCCTCAGCCTCTGGGAGCGCAGGGCGGCCCCCCTGTCCTGCTCAGGCTCACCTGGCCCCCAGTAACAGAGGACCGGGGAGTCTCACCCATTTGTCAACCAGACTCAGGGCTGAGACCAGGCGGCACTGTGTCTCCTCCAGCGTTCCTAGTGTTGTGAAGCGTGACAGCCTTTCAAACGTTTAGTGTGCATCAGTGTACACGTAGCTCTCCATGTTGATTATGCTGCTGAGAGGTCGAGGGGAAAAATCTCTGTTTGAGACAGGACCCAAAGGGCGCCCATTAATGGGGCCTGAGTCAGGAGCTCTCTGAAACCTGGCGCCGGTGGTAAATTAGTCCCCGGTAACCTCCGGAGGGGCTGCTGATATTCAGATATGACACACACATTCTTGCTGCTGAGGACGGGGCGTCCTGAGCCGTGTGTGAGGGAGAGCATGGGGTTGCTGAAGGGCTGGGTAAACAGCGTCCCCCTTCTTGGGCTCCAGGGAAACTGGGGTGTCCTGTTCTACCCATCACAGTATTACTCATTTGGGAAAAATTGGTAGCTCTCAGAAGGGTAGGGTAATGTCCCCTTATTGCACGGCCTGCTGCAGGCATCCCGCATGCACACAGATCACACACCCAGATTATTTTGGGCCCCCAAACGACGCAGCCAGCCACGGGGGCATTTTCTTCAGCCTCTGCCGAGTGTAATGAATTAGGTGCAGTTAGGTGGGGTCTGGTTACTGACTTTTATGGGTAAATCATATTGAATCAGCACACGAGGGGTAGTGGGGAGCCTGGGCAGGTGTGCCCACTATTGCCAGGATATGGAAAAAGCAGTAATAACAGTGAGTGTAATATGCATGTAAAATTTTAAAAAACATGCACCATAGCTATTACCTGCCAAAGCAGTGGGTGGGGGGGGACCTCAGACTGGAGGGGTTTGATAGGGAAACTGAGGCTGGGGTTGGGGAAAGCCCCTCTCTCTTGTCTTTTCTCTGTGGGACAGCTGAAATCACATTGTAGGGTCTCCCCTGAATGGTTATCTAACCACAACACGATGGTGAGGAGACGGAGCACAGCTTGGCCTGCTTGGAGGGCAGGACTTGGTGCCTGTGGCAATGGGCCCTTCCCGAGTCAGAGCCCCCCGTTTGTGTCCTGTCCACAGGACATGCAGACCTCAGGAGAGCACCAGTAAGGAAGTAGTCAGCGTTTTGTATGAGTAAGAAAAATCACTAAATCAGCTGGCATTCGTGTAGTTATTTTAAAAATCGTAATGGCCAGCACTTGCAGAGTTCTTGTCAAGAGCCAGGCACACTTCCAAGTGCTTCACAGAAAGTAACTACAGTGGGTGGAATAGTGTCCCCCAAAGATGCATGTCCACCCGAACCTCAGAACAGCCCTTACTGGGAATTATTTGCAGATGTTATCAGTGGAGGTTGTTCTGGAGTACGGTGGCCCAAATGCAATGACTGGGGTCCTTATGAGAGGGGAGAGCAGAGATTCACAGAGGAGGCTGTGGGAAGCCCGGCAGAGGCCAGAGCGATTCACGTGCCAGCCGAGGGCTGCCAGCTGCCACCGGAGGCCATGAGAGGCAAGGGAGGGCTCTAGCCAGACTCTCAGGGACGCACGGCACTGCAGCACCTTGATCTTGGACTTCTGCCCCCCCAAACTGGGAGGAAAGAGACGTCTGTTGTTTAAGCCCCCAGCGTGTGACTTTCACAGTCACCCTGGGAGGAGGGCCTATCACTTTCCCCGAAGGTGCTTTCATGTTCTCTATCCAGTTGGGCTTATGCTGGATTCTGTGAGTGCAGCCTGGTGGGTGCCTATTACACCATCTGAAAATGGGCCTGAAGAGGCTCAGAGAGGCTGAGAGGTCGGTTCCAGGTCACACAGCTTGACTCAAGTCAAGAGGCTGCTTTGGAAGGAGAGCTCCTCGGATCTTCCCCTTCTCCCCCACCTGTCTGGACCCATAGCTGGCGAATCCCCCCATTGTCAGAGAACAGACAGGGCAGGGGCTGACGAGGGTGCTGGGTTGGGCTTTGCTTTAAACAGAAATATTCACGTAGATCACACAATCGTGCATAAGAGTTCCTGTGGGGGTGGGTGTTTTTTTACCCCAGGTGGGAGGTATCTGGGGTGGGGGCAGCTGCTTCCTCTCCCCCCTCCCCGGAGCATTTAGACGCACCACTTCTCCTGGAGTGTGAGCTGTGCTCCCTGTAATTATCATTAAAATGGTATTGTGTGTTTGGTAATTAGACCAAGCCTTTGTTCTAATGAGAACACAGTAAAGCAGAAAAATGCCCCAGTGTGTGGACTAAGTGGAGAGAGCATCCGCTAGGCTCCTTCTCCATCCCTGGCTGAGTGTGTCCATCCGAAGAGGAACAAAGGATGAGAGGAGAGGAAAGCCTTTCATTCTCAAGATCAGTCTGTCCTCCCAGGCATCCTGACAGGACAGCTTGTCACCTGGGACAAGGGCAGATCTGCAGACTAGCTCCGAGTCAGGGATCCAAGCAGTTTGTTCAGACAGAGTGGAGAGGCCGGTACTGCTGGCGAGACTCCTCTGTGCCTGCAGACCCCAACGGCAGTCAGGCTGGGCTGTCACAAGGTCCCAGGGGGTCCCAGGGGACGTTTCAGTAGCTGCCCAGCCTGCCCCTCCGGCCATGTCCACCCACGCTCGCCTCCCGCAAGCCACACTGGGAATGTGCCAGGCTTTCTCCAGCCTCCAGCCCTTTTATTTACTGTCCAGCCCTCTGTCTGGAGCACCCCTCCTCCCCTGCTGATTCCTTCTTATCACTCATTCGACAAAGCAGGTGGAGCGTCTGCAATCTACGATCTCAGCCCAGGCACTGCAGAGAGCCGTCACGGGGTGGGGTGGGGTGTCTTATTCCCTCTTTTATCACCCTCCCAAGTTTCTGGCATAAGAAATGCTGGGTAAGTGTTGAATAAATGCTAGATAGTGGCATTCTCCACAGCTATTCTCAGACACACATTTAACTCAAGGTGCACCGGGGCCCTATCCTAGGAAGAAGCACAAAGTCGGCTGGGATTTCCAAGACCCGGAAGAAGGAGTCAGGCTGTGACTTTGTCCTTGAGTGACCTTGCCGCTGGCTGCAGTTTCAAAGGACCTGCTCTGTCCCACCGGCAGCACGCCCCACCTGAAGCTTTTTATCTAGCCTTCCTTTCTGGTGAATCCCAGTTGAAGTTCATTTAGTCATTTGTTTAATTGGATTAATCATGTGGCTTAGCCTTGTCTATTCAGACTTGCTTTTGTCAGAGTGCAGTGTCAATTTTAACTAATTACATTTCCTCAACTTCATTTCCCATGGAAATTTCAAAAGGACGCTGGGATCGCAGCGAGGCATATTCAATGGTCATTCGGCCTGTTCCCACTCGGCCCTGGGAGGGGCCCAGCGTGGGGGGGTCCTCAAGGAGCCCCGAGTCAGGCAGTTCTGGAATGAGTCGGGGCTACAGCTCTTGGGATGTTCTGTCTCCAGTCCTAAGCGGGTGCCCTGGTTCCTGTCTTCCCTCTGCCTGTCTGCCTGCCTGCCTGTCTCTCTGTCACTGGGAAGCAGGACCCTGCTTTCCTGAGACGGGGCCCCCAACCCTGCCCCACGTCCCTCAGGGTCTGCTCTCGACCTGGCTTCATCTTCTGTTTCAGTTCACGGACAGCATCCTGGTGAGTGTCACTCTTTGCTATGGACTGATTTGTGTCCCCCCACACTCATATATTGATACTCTAACCCCCAACATGACTCCGTCAGAAGGGGGATTATAAGAAAGTCATTTAGGTTAAATGAGGTCCTGTAGGTGGGTCCTCAACCTGGCAGGATAACATCCTTCTAAGAAGAGACACCAGAGACCTGTCTCTCTCTGCCACGTGAGGACCCCGTGAGAAGGCGGTCGCCTGCGGCCAAGCAAGACTCCTCGCCTGCCAGCCTCTTGACCTGGGGCTTCGAGTCTCCAGGCTGGGAGACAGCACATGTCTGTTGGCTAAGCCCCCAGGCTGTGGTGCTTTGTCACCGCCACCCCGGGACTCGAGTACAGCTGCCTCTGTGGGCTCTGCTCTGCAGCCAGCCTGGCGAGCTTCCGCACCATGAAAGGACGCTGCGTATCACTGGTCTTTCTCTGCTGTCACTGCTCTGCAAGGAGGCTTGCTGCGAAGTGAGTCCACAGTACAGTTGAGTGACCCGACAGGATCAATCTGAAGCTGCCATCGACACAGCAGTGGTGCTCAGACTGCTGGGTGTCCCCCCTCCGCCTTGGGGGCTCCTGTGCTCGTGTACAGGGCATCTGTGTGGCAGGCAGAGCGTGCAGACTTGCGGGGGACACTTTTATTGCTACTGCCCTTGTCCTGAGCACAGGAGACACCACCTCGAATGCCTACAGACAGCAAGCCCATCTTCCTTCCTTCCGGCATGAGGTATGTTGTAAGGCGACAGGTCTGCCAAGACATCCCAGGACCCTCATATCACGTGCCAGGCAGCTTTCCCCGGGAGTGGGGTGCCGCTTGGCACCGAGGCCTATTACCAGGTGGCCTGGGGAGAGCCAGGCACTGTGAACCCAGCTTTGGTGCTTGAAGCGTCACCCAGGCTTCATGACTCTTCACGTTGAGGCTGATTCACGCATAGCCAGGGAGAGCGGCTCAGGCTGTGGTGGCTGGAACCTGAGCTCCGGAACGATCCTCTGTCCGTGAGAAGGGGCTACCAGGGAGGGCCCTGGAGGGGGGCGTGAGCACGCTGCTGCCTCGATGGTCAGCGGCCCAACACGCTCTGCAGGTGAGGGCTGAGATTACAAACACCTGTAAAGTGGGGTTTCAGCTGCTTGAACCCAGTTAGAAGTTGATTGGCAATTCTTGGCCACATGGCACCCCAGAAGCTCAGAGACCAACTGGGACAACTCAAGGTCCTTTCACATTAGGCCAAGGGGTGTTCTGGTCTGAGGCGTTGTGTCAGGATGAAAGGCCCCTGCTCAAGAAGTGCTGTGGTCAGGTCTGGGCCTCTGACACAGACCTCTGGTTTTGCCATGTTGAGAAATAATTTAAGAAGAAGGATGCCAGAAACCTGTTGGGCTATAACGAGAGTGCAGGTGGGAAGAGACGCAATCCTGAGCCAGGTGAGGATGGAGATGAGGAGGCAATGAGAGGATCAGTTACGAGGCCGAGCCCGCGGGTCCCAGGGACGGATGTGGGATGGGAAGCCGGGGAGCTGCAGGTGGCCCTGGGGCCTGGCTGAGATCCTCGGCGGGCGGGGAGGCCAGCAGGGCCGGCCCGACCTGGCTCTGCGCAGACGGCGCTCTCTGGTGTCAAACTGCTCCTTCAATCCGGGGTGAGCCAAGGATGTCCGTCTCCCTCAGGTGGCGTCCCAGGGGGGCCAGGGGACAAAAGAATTGACCTGTCCTCCGGGGGGTTATTCAGGGATGTTCCAAGGAGCAGAGACATAGTATCAGGTGGAGCATCCATAGGTGCGCCTCATGGGGCCCACAGCAAGCCCCGTGAGGGGATGGGAGTGGTGAAAATATGCACAGAGAGGGGGTTCACGGAAGGCTTCCTGCAGGAAGTGACTCCCAAGCTCCTTTCGCCGGGTGTGTGAGAGTTGGGAAGGAAGGGACAGCATGTCACTCAGGTGGAGCACTGTGAACAAACAGCACAGCCTGTTTGCAGGGGGAAGGCAATGAGAGGTGGCACCTATTCCACCCTGCGTGCAATTCTCAGCGGCCTTTGTAAGGGAAAGGGCTTCTGAGAGGCCCTGCAGCCATCCCTGGGCCCAGGTTAGAGTCGCCAAGCCACATGCTTCTCCTGGGTCAAGTACAGGTTCCTGTTTAGGCTGAGACAGTCCCCATGGTTTGGGGCTGATGGCTCCTCCTCTCTTTCTTCTGCTCAGCTGGCAAAGGGCCCTGGCAATATCTGCTGCTATCACTGTAATCAAAAATGAACTTTAAGCAACTTCCCTTCAGAGTCATTTCTCCAGCCTTGCCGACAAGCTTATTTACTGTGGAGCAAATGTCATTGATACATCACAGCCCTCTCGTCTCTAGGCTTGGAAGGGCGGGCTTGGAGACAGGGCTGGGGGAGCTGGTGCACAGAGGCCAGCGGGGTGAGGAGGGCAGGATTAGGGTGGCGTCTGGCAGAAGGAGAGGAGGGAGGATGCATTCTGCCTCATGGTTCCTCTAAAACGGCGGCGGCGGGCACAGAGGGATTTCTGAAAGGCCCACGCAGTAAAGCCAGTAAGAGCCTAAATCAGGGCTTTCGCTGTTGCTAGAACGTTGTATAGAAATCACAAGGGAAGGGCCCTGCCTCCCTGCACTCTGTCGAGTCAAGGGGCTGGGTGGTCCGTCTTGGTGCCCACTTGCTGGTTCACTATGTCATTTTCTAGCAGGCATTTCCTGGCTAGAAGAAGGCCTTGTGTGGCTGTGTGAGTTATATATGGGTCGACCACTTACAATAGGACTTTAAGCGCAGTGCTTAACCCCTGCGAGCCTCGGTATCCTTAGTTTTTCTAAACCAGCTGATGGCTGGCTAACATTTTTGAGTACTCACTGCTTACCAAGCACCAGGCTAATTGCCCCCCATGGACCATCTCTTGGAATCCTTACAATAGCTCTGTGATGTGGGCACTACCACTTACCCCATTTTACAGGTGAGGAGCTGAGGAAGAGTGCTCTTAAATTGCTTGCCCCTAAAGACACATAGGGGTAATTTGACCGAACCAGGCAGCCCAATTCCAGAGTTTAGGCACCTAATCTCTTAACTAATAAAACATTGTCAGTAAAATGAGGCACTAATGCCCACCGTAGAGAGATGTTGAGGGTTTATATGAGATGGTGGGTGTGAAGCGCCCCAGTTCAGAGCCAACAGCAGGGTTAAACTCAATAAGTGCAGGGATGGTGATGGGGATGGTGGTGATGGTGGTGATGGTGATGGTGGTGGTGATAATTGTGATGGTGATGGTGGTGATGGTGGTGATGATGGTGGTGATGGTGATGATGATGGTGATAATTGTGATGGTGATGATGATGGTGGTGATGGTGATGATGGTGATGATGGTGGTGGTGATGGTGATGATGGTGATGATGGTGGTGATAATTGTGATGGTGATGATGGTGGTGATGGTGATGGTGGTGATGGTGGTGGTGATAATTGTGATGGTGATGGTGGTGATAATTGTGATGGTGATGGTGGTGATAATTGTGATAGTGATGGTGGTGATGATGGTGATAATTGTGATGGTGATGATGGTGATAATTGTGATGGTGATGGTGGTGATGATGGTGATGGTGATGATGATAATGGTGACGGTGATGATGGTGATGATCGTGATGGTGGTGGTGATGATGGTGATGGTGATGATGATAATGGTGATGGTGATGATGGTGATGATTGTGATAATAATGATAATATACATGAAGAAATTCCAAATTCTCTGATAGTTGTTTGGGATACAGACAATGAAAACACAAACCCTGATGACAAAGAGATAAGGCCTAGTGAAAAAAGACAGAAAATTCAATGTTCAAATAGTTTGTTGCAATAACACATGAGACAGAGTGGCAGTGTGTAGTAGGTTGGTGGCCATGCATGTGGAGAGAAGTGAGACTGGGATATATCCTGGAAGTAAGGCCATGGTGTGTGTTGATGGGTTGAGTTGTAAGGCAGTGTTTCCCAAACTTGGCACTGTAACATTTTGGGCTGAGTTATTTTTTGTTGTGTGTGGGGACTATCCTGTATTCTGTCAGATTTTAGCAGAATCCCCAAACTCTACACACTACATGCCAATAGCACCATTTCCCCAATTATGACAACCAAATTGTCTCCAGACCTTCTGTGAGGGAAAAACCACCCAGTTGACAGCCACTGATGAATAGAAAGAAAGAACTGACGATAGCTCTAGGCCTTTGGCTTGAGGAACTGGGTACATCACGGTGCTGCCATTTGCTAGAAGGAGATTTGTCTCTTCTATTTACGGCAGTGTCCTCAGCACCTAGAGCAGTGCCCGCTCATAATGGGTACTCAGTGGGTGCTTGATGAATGACTGAATGGTTGAATGGGGAGGCTGAGGAACAAAAGTGTGTGTGTGTGTGTGTGTGTGTGTGTGTGTGTGTGTGTGTGTGGTGGGGGCAGAATCAGTGTTTTTGTTTTCGGCAGAGTACATTTGAAATTTATTGGACGTCGCAATGCAAATATGGAGTTGTCCATTACATTTACAAGTCTTGAACTCCTGAGAAGCCAGGAGGTCAATCTCACGAGTCATCAGCACCTTCCGGTATTTAGAGGTATGGCGTTCTCTGAGGTCTCCTAGGGCATGAAGGTAAACAGAGAAGAGAAGAGAGGCTGGGGAGGAGCTCTGGGCAGTCAAACAAACAGAATTCAGGGAGACGATGAGCAACAAGCCTGGGAGACCGAGGGGGAGGGGTCAGGGAGACGGAGGAAGGACACAGCTAGGGACATGTCCCAGGAACTGAGAGAATAAAGTATTGAGAGGAGCGAGTAGACCACCATGTTGAGTGCTGCTGAGATGACATGTCGATGAAAACAGAGAAGTGGCCATTGGAGTTGGTGACATGGAGTCCAGGGGTGATCTAGACAGGTGCCAGTTCAACAGGACAGCGAATATAGAAGCGTGTTTACAGTGAGCTTAAGAAATGCTGGTCAGTGGGGCAAGAGAGGGCCTGTGAAGTTTTGCTCTGAAGGTTGCTAAAAAATGGGGTAGTAAATGGAGGGAAGTGTGGGGTGTACAAGAAACTATTCTGACACTTGTTAGCATGGTAAGGAAGACTTTGTTCAGGATTATTGCAGCAGGGGAGGCAGAGTGAGCTCAACTCTGAGTCAACAGGGCCAAGTGGGGGTTTCTAGCTAATGGGCAATGTGAGGGTTCAGTGGACAGAAATTACTAAGAGGAGACATCAAGGGTAGTTTCTGGCTCCATTGGCCTATGTGGATTCTGGTTACAGGCAGGTCAACCTCGGGGTCTAGGTGAGAAGAGGGCTCAGAGGAGCCTAACCAAAGTTTGGTCAATGAAGAAGTTTTTGTCAGGTGTCACAGGCAGGTTTGTGAAGAATTGAGTGCCATGGGGAATGGCCCTGGAGAGGGAGCTCTGTCATCCTTGGGTTTAGTCCCTGGTGGCACAACGCCTAAGCAGCTGTGTGTGTGGCTCCATGCCGTGGGCTGTGGCTCTGCCACAAGGGAGCCCGCAGATGGGCTTTGTTCCCTGCTAATCCCCTAATCATAAATTTGGCTTTTAGGACAAGCTGCACTCGTCACCGCATTGCTGTGCCTTGGCTCCTTGCAAGTCCCTGGCAGGGCTGTTGGGGGGTTTGCTAATCCAGCACAATAAATTGACCACAGACACCATGGCAGCAGCCCCAACAAGAAGACAGGAGCTCCTGTGCCCTGGTAAGGACGCCCCTGCACCCTCCCTCCCTCTCTCCCTCCCTCCCTCTCTCTTTCCCTCCCTCCCTCCCTCCCTCCCTCCTTCCCTCCCTCCCTCTCTCTTTCCCTCCCTCCCTTCCTCCCTCCTGGCAGGTGTGTATCTGCTTTCTTCTCAAGAATGGTGAGAGGCCTCCAGCCAGGAGATGTCACTAGATTCACTTTCAGTTAAGGAGAGAAGGGCCTTAGGGGACCTTCTCCCAGTCAGCCCCTGACACTGGCAGAATCCCAGGTCACAAGATAGAACTTGATCCAAAGGGCGAGCTGTGCCCTGGACAAAGTCTCCAGTGAAAACGTGCAGTTGGGAGGCTGCTCCTCGTGTGGCATCTGACATGAGCGTGTGAGGCCCTCGGTGAGGTGCCTGGCACGAGATCGATGCCCAGCACACACTTTCACCCCCTGACTCCCATGGCTCAAGGGGGGCATGTGTCATACGTGTGTGCACCCCCTGACTCCCATGGCTCAAGGGGGGGCATGTGTCATACGTGTGTGCACCCCCTGGCTCCCATGGCTCAAGGGGGGCATGTGTCATACGTGTGTGCACCCCCTGACTCCCATGGCTCAAGGGGGGCATGTGTCATACGTGTGTGCACCCCCTGGCTCCCATGGCTCAAGGTGGGGCATGTGTCAGCACACTTTCCAACTATTCTGTAGCCAATGGCCTCAGTCTTCGTGCAGCTTTTGCTAGGATTCTGGAGGCCATGGTTAAGGGCAGTGGTGGGGAAGGTGGGGGTGGGGGTGGTTGGAAAAGGATCATACAGGAGGGGTACTTAGGAAAGGCTAGTCCAACCTGAATGAGGCCCTCTCACGGCTGAGAGCAGGGCTGCAGTACAAAGGTGGGGCAGGCAGTCATCATCTTCCCATCATGGCCGACGTCTGCTTCCCGTGTGTCAGGGGCTGTCCTACGCATTGGGTTCTCTCTCTCTGAATCTTCCCTGTGTCCCATGAGGGGCACTTGATCATCCTTATTTTACAGCCAAGGAAACAAAAGCACAAACAGCTTCAGAGATTTGCCCACGGTCACCCAATCTGTAAAAAGAGAAGCCAGTTCAGGCCGGGCAGTGGGACCCACGTTCTGGGTCGGCTGGGGTGCAGTGAGGCGGGTGGGGAGGGGTCATTCCTGACGGGCTCTCAGAGGGAGGCGTGTCTATGACCTTGAGCTTGAATTAGTCTTGACTGGAGGATGGGCTGGGTCCTGATGGGGAGCTCAGAGGAAGGGGTCCACATCCACGGCTCACCTTTCAGTGAGGATCTGAAAGCATGTTGGTCTGTTGTTTCTTGCCCCCAACTCTAGCCTTTAAGACAACAGTACCTGGATTGGGCATTTCGTAGTGGGATGGCCTCCCAGTGTCCCCATCACCAGGGATTATTGGTGCCACACAGGGAGCTATGGGGACTAAGGTGGGTGTCGCAGCTGCAGGGATTCTCAGGCACTGCTGGGGGCGGGGCAGGATGTGACGTGACTCTGGAAAACTGATGGATGAGTTCTAAAGTGCATTTCCTCTGTGACCAGTTACCCTGCCTCCACCCGCGGGGATGAAAGCACACGTTCTCCCAGAGGGGTGCGGGCAGGTGCACAACGACTCCATTCGCCACCTCCTCTGATGCCCATCGAGACAGGAGGGGACACACAGAGCCGGGCACATGCTCACCTGGGGTATTCCTCAGAGATAAAGGGACAGTGCAGCTTGTGGGACCAGAATGAACCGTAGAAGCCTGGTGAGCTGCAGAAGCTGACACAGGAGACTGTGCACCGAGTGAGTCCGTCTTCATGACATTCTAGAAGAGAGAAAACCAGTTTGCGGGGGCAGGAACCGGGGCCCTGGTTTCCGGGGGTGGGGGGCGGGCGGTGCCGATGGTAAAGATGACGTGGGTCCTTTCTGGGGGGCTGGGAATAGAATGCTCTGTACCTTAATAGAGGGCCGTTTACGTGGGTATGTGGATTTGTCTCCATGTATAAACCTGCCCTCAGAACCTTTGCATTTCAATTTCATTGTATGTAAATTACACTTTAGAGAGCAAAAAATAAAACAGAGGGAGGCAGGGGGCGGGGAGAAAGCGAGCCCAAGGCAGTTCCTGGCCTCGCAGGGGCCCTCGGGCACCTTGGGTGGGAGCGTGTGCACTCAGACCCCGGGCCGTGTCCAGCTGAGCCCGCAGGCCCGGCACCGTCCCTCCAGGCTCACCTTTGAATCACTGGGGGCAGGTGGCTCCTGAGTGATCTGAGCAGCTCTGGAAAGAGAGCCTGCGGGTCTGTGGAGGGAAGTTCAGTGCCTTGACGAGGTGCTGGGCTGTGTGGAGCCGTGACCCCGCCTTCTGTGAGATGTCCTGTGTCAGGGAGACATGCTGGGCTGTGTTTGTGCTGCAGGAAATGTCACCCCCCCTTATTGTCCTGTCCCCTCCTCCACACATACCTGCACCAGGTGAGGAACGAAGCCCCCCATGGGTTGAGTCTCTTATCGTCAGGATAAATCATGGGGCCAACTGCAGGGGTGCTGGTGGCTGAGTCCTATCACGAGTCTGTGACGTTCCTGGATGTCCATGACCACTAAGCTGTTCGTGGTACAAGCTCTGTGTGTATTGTCGGGTTTGTCCCCAGTGAGGAAGCTGTGCATCCACAGCAGCAAGGCCGGGGCACCAATCCGAGCCCCTGTGAGTGCCCAAAGGCACAGTCTGGACTGGGCCCTTTGTGACTTCTGGTCCCAGTGTGGGCGTGAGGAGCCCTGAGGACTGACAGCTTGGGAGGCCTGGGTGAGTGAACACACTTCTTTCCTTCTAGGGACAAGTGGCCTCCCTGGAGAGGCACTGGCTCTTCTGAAATCAGTGACTGGCCTGAAAAGCAGCGACCTGCAGACCTGGCCGAGCAGAGCGTCAAGTGCCCAACAGTAGCCCCTGGCTTTCCCGGCACAGCCAGGGCTGAGGTCCCCGGAAGCACAAACACTGAGTGTTGTCACCAGTGGCAGTGGGAGGGGGGAAATTGATTCCCATTGTGTGCACAGCCAAGTGGTGATGACAAGCCAAGAGCATATCTGGAGGGGGGTCTGGATGAGTCCCCCCCCCCCAACTACCCCCTTTACCTTCCATTGTCCCAGTTCCAGTAAAACCTCAGTTTTATTCTGAGCCCTGGAGCTGCGAGCATCACAGCCATCACAGCAGCTCCGGGCTGAGTCCTCAATTCGATTTCCGTGCAGTGACTGATTCCACTTGACTGGTTGCCAAACATCCTATTTTGGTTACTGAGCTCATAGGATGGAGCTGTGATAACAAGAATGCCTTCTTTTCACACCAACTGAGTCATGAATACGGACCTGACACGGATATTTTCGGGGTGGGTCAGAATTTTGTCCTGTTTCTAAATCTTGCTGTTTTTCCTCCTTTTTAAACCAGAGCAAGGCTGGGACGGTGTGCATCGAAACGTCCCAGAGAGAGGCTCACCGATGGCTTTAATGTCAGGGTCTGCAGTGCCCACCCTCTCTCCTGCCCCAAACGCTAACTTCCCACAGAACGAATTTCATGTGTCAAGTGCGGCCAATCCTGGCTCTAAGACTGACATTGACTTGAGACATGTGAGCTGGATCACCCACCGCATTTATGAAGTCCGTGAGCCAGGGTTTGTGCCCACTCGTGGAGGGTGGGCTGCCTTCAGTTAATAACTTCTGAGACCTTGGGACCGAAATCGCCAGCAGTCAGGCCTGGGGCGGGGAGAGCGAATGAGTCCACGTGATGAGTTACTGGTCATTTACAATTTAAATAACCCCTGTGATAAGGTGACCAGTCAGGGTCGGAGGGGCTTCTGGGCTACAGGCGGTGTTATTAGTGTGGGGCCGGCCTCCCTCCCTTTCACTCCGGCATGGCCTCCAGATTCTTCAGCAGTGACGGTGAGAGTCCCGAGTCAGGAGTGGGTGAGGGCGCGGAGCTGGGAGGGCTGCAGCAGGTGCCCACGGGTGGGTGCCCCACTTCCCCGGGCACGACGGCCGGGCAGCAATGGCGCCCTCAGCGTTCTGACACCTTCTCCGGCTGACTGAGCAGCTCAGACTGTTCTGAGCAAATTTTTGGAAAGTCTTATGCGCCTTTTTTTAGTTCTTATTTTTACAGGACCAGGTTGTTACTGGCAACCATTGAAAAGATGACTCAACACATCCGTGATGCAGGCATGGTGTGGGCGGGGCTGTAATTAGGCATCGGGCCGTTCCGTTTCTGTCCTTGGAGGTCCGCCCCCCCCCCACGCATGTGTGAGCGCAGGGGACCCAGCCTCACGGACTGAGAAAGGCCTGTCCCCGTGGACGGATCACCATGAAGGCTCCAGCACCCCAGCCTTAGCCCAAATGTGCCTTCCCCTGCTTCGCCCCTCTTGGGTTAGGGACATACATGTCAGCGCTGTTTACCATGTCATCTGACCGCGAGTTCAGCTCTGCAGCGCACCTGCTGGTGGAGCATCTCACACAGAGGACTCTTGAAGTGCTTAATGAGCAACCGTTTCTTGGCTTCCAGGGTCCTCTCCCAGTGGAGGGGAAAATAGGCAACCTCCCACTCTGCAGAAAAGCAAACAGCGCTCCAAGGCCGGGCATCTTTCTCCAGAACGGGCTGAAGAAGCTTGTCAGCTCTGTTCCAGGGCTGGCAGAAAGGGCCCCGTTCATGGGGGACCCCAGGGACAGCCCTCCAGCCTTTCGTCAGGAATCTGACATCTTTGGCAGGACACAGGCTTTTCCAGAGCCTTGGACTCATCCTCCAGGGCCACTGAACATGGCACCAAGAGCCAGAAACCGGGCGAACAGCTAGGGCCTGACAGGGAGGTGTCCCCAGGTGAGGAAGCAGACCCCTGCCGCTCGGCCCCAGGACATCATGCGATTGGCTGCCTGGTCCCTCGGTTCCTTGATCCTGAGTGCCTTTGAGGAGCCGGTGAGAGCAGCGGGCCGCCCCGAGTGGTCTTCCTGCTGTGTCCACGCTCCTCCCCTGTGTGCCCCGGGCACTTCCCCCCGCTCTGCTGTCCAACATGGTAACCACCAGCTCAGAATACGGCTGGCACGGCTGAGAATCGCACCTTCTAATTTTCTTTAATTTTAACTCATTTAAGTCATTGAAACAACCACGGGTGGCTCGTGGTGAGCACACTGGGGACTGTGGCTCTAGGAATCAGGAGCCCTGGGCTAAACCCAAGGGTCTGGGGCACATAGGCAGTGCCCTGGGCCGCTGGGTTTCCACGTATTGGCATACTACCTTCCCGCTTTGGTTCTGGGAGCAGGGGGGTCCAGCAAAGGCTCTGGATCGGGGGGAGCAGCAGGGCTGGTGCAACCGGATTGGTGCCCGGCCAGTGCCCCGGTACCAGCTAGCCCTCAGGTTAGAACGTGTTAATGGCAACTGTCCGTGAAACCACTGGGCACCCGCTCATGTTTTCCTGCCTACTTGAAGGCAGGTGTGGACAGAGCCAGACCTTCTGGGAACCAGGACACTGAACCAGCCATCTTAACGTCACAGGGAGCCAGGAGCAGACCTCACAGACAGACGGGATGGAGGAGGCTGGGTTTTTCCCCCCAATTCCCCCAGGCAATGCCTTTTTGGGGGGCTTCAGGGGGGAGGGGAGGGGCTTCCTTGTGCATTGTCTTATGAAACATGAGTTTCCAGGCATCCTGCCCCAACTTCCTTGGGTCCTCAACACCCTTGTGGGTTCAGCGTGGAGGTGAGCAGCTCTCAGGCTGCGTTTTCAGAGTTAGACCCCTGAAGTCCGAAGGTGCGTCCAGGAGGCACCTGTGTGGGTGTCTGCCCTCAATCTGAAGCGTCCTGTTTTTGTTGTTTGTTTGTTGTTTATTAAAAATATTTATTGGGGAATTGGGGGAGAGGAACAGTGCTGGGGAATCAGGGAAGGGGAACAGACAAGTTGTTGTCCTTTTGTTCTTCAGTCTAGTTGTGGAGGACGTCGCTTCACTGGCCCATGTTGGTATCATCATTGCACTCTTCCCGGGTGAGGCAGTCGCTCGCCGGTCTCTGGATGGCCGTTCACGGCGGCTTTTGGCAGCTCACACCGGCTGCCAGCCGCTCACGGTAGCCTATGGCAGCCCACTGCAGCAGGGGCTGCAGCTATGCCGTCCCGGGGACTCACAGCAGCTCAGCTCCAGGTGGAGCTGTTGATCACCATCTTAGCTGTAGAGGGCAGTGTCACTGGCCCTCATATGTGGGATCCGGAACCGGGGCCATTGGCATCCCAAGCCAGCTCTTAACCAACGCGCCACTCGACGGGCCCCAAAGCGTCCTGTTTTAACACACCTGGGGATGACTGATCTGCTGCCTCCATGAATGGCTGTTACCGCCATGGACCTGTGAAGGCTCACTGGGCCTGTGTGCTGGGCGCTGCCACCTTTCCACACACTCGCCCTTCACTGCTTTCACCCGGTGACTGATTGGCACCGGACAGTGTCCCCCGGCTTCTTCCCCTCCGGTGACAGCCATCCACTGTGTTCTGTGGCAGGCTTCCTCTGTGTATGATAAATTGTCCTCATTTTCTTTCCAACAGTCCCACAGCCAATAAAAAGCAATAAAAAGCAAAATGACACGCAAATTGTATCCCCAAAGAGCCGTAAAGTCCTAAGATATCACAGCATCTGATGAGCAGATGCTATTCTTTGCCTTTAAACAAATAACTCTCATTAAAACGAGGAGTGTTCCAATGAGGGAGAGGCTTCTCGGAGGGCCGGGAAGGGCAGGCCAGTGAGGCCGGTCTGGGGTCTGAACACATTCGGAGCAGTCAGAGCTCCTCTCAGTGTGATGGCCAGTGGCCCACCTGACACACCTGTGCTGTACTAACGGCAATGCCATCGCTCTGAACTTCAGGTAGTTGGGATGCTATTTCTGCTGCTTTTTAAAAGCCTCGAGAGGCACTCCTGCCTGGTCTGCGATTCCCATGAGTAGTGGGAGTGGCCGGCCCTAGTCTTTCCCGTGGAAAGGTAACGAGAACCCACTGCCCGGGCCCCAGGCCCCGGGCCCTGATTTACTTGGTTTGGGCGATCTTCGCCACTGTGCCTTTAAAGGCCGGTGCCTCCGACGAGCCTCCCGGGTCTGCAGAGTCAGCAGCCCCGCAGGTGGAGGTATTAACAGGAATGTTTGAAGTTGCCAGTCCTCTATGCTGCCGGCGGGCTCCTCCCGTCCTGGGCCTCTCTCCTTCATCATGGTGCCCCCAGCATGGGAACGCGCGGCCTTTTCTGCTTAACCAGAGAAGAGGAGAGGGGCAGAAGGAAGCAGTGAATTTTGCCGATGGAGGGCTACCTGTATCAGTGTCGTTTCTATCTGCCGTCTGCCAGGTGCCTCCTCACCCGCCTCCGCCCCACACCCGCCCTGAGTGCTATTGTTATCGCCCACCTCGGCATAGAGGACGGATAAGATGGCAGCATGAACCCAGCTCCCTTGCCAGCTCTGCAGACCATGCCTGGTTTGGAGCTGGGTCCACAATCGAGCCTGAGTGGGTGCTGGTGGGAGATGCAGGAATAGTCAGTCTATGGAGCTGATGTTTGCAGGGGCCGCAGCAGAGAAAGCTTCAAATGACAGGCCGCCTTGGAGAGGGGGTGGGAGGCAGTCTGCACCCAGAGCTGAGCTGTGCGGCGGAATCAGCCAGGCACAGGTGTGGTGCTGGCGAGCCCAGGAGCGTGTGGGGGATGGGGAATGATGAGTGGGCTGCCATGGTTCTTTGTAAATGTGAACAATATTTTGCATTTGACTATTCCCATCATGCTTTTGTGGAATGGCATCGGTGCTGGAGGACTCACCTCCAGTTTTTTGGTGGGAAAACAGGCAGGGAAGGAATTCCAGCTGGGACACCCCGTCAGCCCCAAAGGATCACGGGAAACCCAGATGCTTCGGCTGCCTCTGCCACACTGTGCGTTCCCCAGAATCTCATTTTCCATGGGCCACCGGCGTGTCCGTCATCCCTGAGCACAGTGACCACGATTTTGTGCCATCAGGGTGACCTTGTCCGGAGCCCATTGCTCACTCCGGTGCTGGCATTAATGGCTGTGTCTCACCCATCAGGGCGAGGTCCAGACAAGCCCAGCTTCCCAGGGGGCTCCCGAATGATAGCTTACGTCCACCCCAGCAGGCTTCCCAGGGACCAGGGCTGCAGAAGAGGACTCAGCGGGCATCACGGGGAGGAGAGACAAACCTACATCAAACCCAGAGGAGAAGCCCCAGCGGCTGCCCCAGGGGGAGTTACAGCCGGTTCTGTACCGCCTGTGTCTTCTGCCTCCCTTCTGCCCATGCGTGTGGCCACCTGTGCCGCGAGCCCTGCATGGTGGCGTCCAGGCCCATCACATAACCAGCTAAGTCAGGGAAGAGATCTGGGATGTTTGTAATTCTAAGAAGACGTTCCTGGATAATTCAGCTACTAGGAACCCCCTTCACCGTGGTCCCCAAACCCAGGCATCTGGCTGAGGGAGGAGGGCTCACTCCATGCTGCCCCAGGGAAGAGCATCCTGACGGAGCCAACACCTCATGGCCTCCGGGTCAGTCGCAACGGCTGGACTTGTCGACAGGTGTCTGGCCACCTAGAGCGTCCCAGCCCAGAATATCAGGACAATTATGAGTGTAAAGCAGTGAAACCAGCTGATAGCATCGGTCACACTGCTTTCACCTGGGCGTCCTTGAAGGTCTGCACATCAGCACGACTGTGTCTAGTGAGGATGGGCCAGGGTCAGGGGCAGCTGGAGGCGTTGGCCCTGGGACCGACCGGCAGTTCTCCCAGACGACTGTTCTGTGGTGTGGGCTCTGCTACCCTCCTTTTCTTACATTCATTCCTTCACTCGTTCATTCAACAAATGTGTGCATATCTTGGTAATATGTCCCGGTTGAATTTAAATCTCTAGCAACTAAGATTCAAACAGACAGTGTCCCTTTTTAGATCTCGCCAGCAGAGCGGAAGGAGGCCATCAGCCCGCAAGGAGACAGAGTCGGCCGTGTGCGGGGGGGTATGTGCCCTGCGCTCCCAGGCACCGCAAGGGGACAGACTCGGCCGTGTGTGGGGGGTTATGTGCCCTGCGCTCCCAGGCACCTGGCGCGCTGTCTTGGGCGTTTGCCTGCTCTCTGTGGGCTGGATGTTATTTCTTCCCAGTACAGTGCAGGGATGTGAAGGCCTGAGGGCTGGAGTGACAGCCACCTGAGGGCTTGACCCCCCACCCCCACTGCTGTCGGACTTGGGCCGTCACCCTGGTTCCGCGAGGCTGCGTCTGCACCGACACACACCTGTGCTCCAGGGTGCGGGCAGGCCGAAAGGGCTCACCTGGGACCAGGCCTTCCCAACGCAGGTGGCGCGTGAGTCAGGACCTCCTTCTCCAGGAGGAAATCGAGTGGGAAGGGAATCGTTGGTGGGCAAATGGCCAGGACCAAAGAGCAGAGTCCTGAGAAGTGTTGGCTGTCATTGTCATTGTCATTGTGGAGGAACAGGAAGTGGCCTGGAGTCCTCCCCACATGCAGGGGAGGGGCAGAGAGCACGAGGAACGGGCAGCAGGGGCCGGGGGCCCTTGGGGAGCGGGCCGTGGCCCAGCAGACGGCTACTTGCCCCCACCCACCCATCCATGCTGGGAATGTGGGTAAGACCAGGTAGGGCTCAGAGCTGCAGGGAGAGAAAGACGAGGCTGGAGCCCGTGCAGGTGGCTGGGACCTGGGCTCCCACTCCTGCTGCTGTGCCCTTTGCTCCCTGGGAGACTCACGCACGGACATCCCCATGGAGCCATCTTCCCTGACCCAGGGCTGTGCCCTTGCTGCCCCCTGCCTGGAATGGTCTTTTCCCAGCTCTTATGAGGCTGCACCTTCCCATTTTCTAGGTCTCCGTAAGCGTAGGGACCACCTTGCTGCTGCTCTCTGTCACAGCCGGCGTGTGGGGCCTGATGGTGCCTCGCCATTGTGTCAACTCCTGTCCCCCAATGCCTCATGAAGCTGAGATTCTGTGCCCCTGCTCAGCAGCCACCCGGCCTCTCCACTGTGGCTCGTCTGTGGGCAGCCTTTGCCCGTTCTGCTCGTGAGCGTCTTTTTCTTAGGATTTGTAGAAGTCCTTCATGTATTATAAAGACCATCCCTTTGTCTTATAATTACCATTTTGTCTCCCCATAGCTGCTTCATTTGTTTGTGTCTTTTGCCTGAGGTTGCCTGTTGTAGAGAAGTTATAATGTGATGTAGTCAAACGTACTATCTTTTCCCTGGGTAATTTCTGCTTTGCTCCTGTTTAAGAGTTCTCCTCCGCCGCCGGTGGGCTAAGGTTGCCTCTAATGTCTGCAACTTGTCTTCCAGTTTTATTTGCCATGTGGGTTTTTAACTCCATCTGGACCTTGTTTCTGAAGATGATATATGAGCCTCTCACTGCATTTTCTTTCCATATGCGTAGAGGATTGTCGCGGCACAGCTTATTGAGCGGCCCTACTGATTTGTGAAGTCTTCTGTATCAGTTATAATGAAAGCCTACTCTGAGACACACAACGCCCCAAGATACATGGCTGACAAGGGACAGGCCTGTGTTTCTCTCGCACGTGTGAGTTGGGCGCCAGCCTTTCCCTGCTCGGGGATGTCAGGCTCCTTATCCTTAGGGCGTGGCCTGGCCCTTGTGGTCTGCGATGAAGCCCCACCATCCATGTCGGCTCCACGCACACGATGGGAGAAAGTGGAGGAAGTGGGTAAGGACAGTGTCCCCTGAATTCGAAGCCACCACCCAAACTTCCTGCTTCATCCCTTGGCCAGACTTAAGGAGCGGAGAATGCCAAGTAGCCAGGTCCCCAGATAAAATCTGGGTGTTCCAAGATGGGGTAGCCGGATGTCAGGGTGGGCGTCCTACATATGTGATGCCAAAGCAGCACATGTGCACACATATGCATTTCTGAGCTTTTCGTTCTGTTTTATAGATCGAATTCCTACCCAAACACTCACTGTGGATAATTTGATATCTGGAGGGCCAGACATATGCACCATATTCTTTCTTTTCCCCCCAGCATATTTATGGTTATTCTTTTAATTTATTGTTCTATATGAATTTTAGTAAAAATCGGTGTATCGAGCATGAAAAAATTCTGATGGTGAATTTTATTGGGATTTCCTTGAAATGATAGATTAATTTCAGGAAGTGCCCATTTCTTTATAATTTGCCCTCTATATCTGGGCTCCCAGGGCATTGCCTCATTTATTCATATTTTCTTTGAGATCCTTCCATAAAACTTCATAAATATCTTTCTTAGCTCATCTTTACTTCGATGTATTCCTTGGCAATTTAGTTTGAGTAAATTTTTTTCTACTATACTTTCTGATGGGCTTTTTCTTTTTTTTTTAAATCTTTTATTGTGAAATAAACATGTTTTTAAAAAATTCGTTTCAGGTGTACAACACAATGCACTAGTTATACTTTTTACCCCTCAAAGTGACAACCCCCCTCCCCCAGTTCGCCACCCCACTCCTCTGATGGGCTTTTTCTAACATACTGAGCTATTTGGGGCTTTTGTATCCCGATTGAATCCAGAAAACACGCTGAATTCACTTATTCTAATAGTTTTTGCTGGTAGGGCCTGTCAGAAGGTCTGCAGACAGGCTGCTCATCTACAAACGACGGCAGCTGCGTCTCTTTTGCCCCTGCCCTCAGGCCTCTGTTCCTTTTGTCTCTCTAAGGCATCGCACTGGCCAGCACCTCCGGGAAAGTGGCTGGAAGGACGGATGACCACAGCAGCTCCGAAGTCCTGCTATCATCGGGTAAGTACCTGCTTGAGTTTCACTAGGAAGTTCAATGTTTGCATCTTCCCCTTCTCCTTCTCCTCTCACCCCGCTTCTTTGTTACTCTTTTTTAAAAAGAGGAGGTTTGTTTTTTTCTCTCCTGGATTTGCTAGGACGTTTCTGGTTCGTTGTGGTTGTTTGTTTTGTTTGTTTTTGTAGGGCACAGGCTGGTAAATGCTACAGGGCGGGGTGGAGACGGCAGGCACCCTCCTGGCTCTGCCGCCCTTTTCCCTGGGGAGGCAGGTCCACCGGTGACAGTCCTGGACTCTTGCCTGAATGGCCTCTTACTTCCCAGGATAAATAAAGCCATGTGACTATGATGGACCATTTGTTAAGACATGGTGAGATTCAGTTTTGAAATATTTTATCTGGGACTCTTGCATCTAGTTCTTTGTCAGGCTGGCCTGTAATTTTCTTTTCTCATAACGTCCTGGTCCAGTTTTGATATCAAATTACAGTGGCATCAAAAATGAGTCAGGGATTTTATTTACTTCTTCTGTTCTCTGGAACAATTGGTATAATAAAAGAACTTGCTGTACCTTGACGCTTTTTAAAAACTCTCCTTTGAAACTCACCAGAACCTGCGTCTGAATGGTTTTTATAATTTTTACCTAGAAAACTGTCTATCTCCTCAAGGTTTTCAGAATTATTGGCAAAAAGCTATTCGTAATATTCTTATGATTTTAACATTCTTGTTTATCTGATGACAAGCTCTTTCACCTTTCTGTTATAAATCTATTTATTTATGCCTTCTTTTTTTTTTTAACCTTGACCTTTCTGCTCAGTTAACCATTAAATAGTTTATCTCCAAAGAAAACAGGTATGGATTTTATGGGACATTCATCTTTTGTTTGTCTTTTATGTTTGCTTATTTTCTGTTCTTATCTATTAGCTTCTTTTTTTTTTTTTTTTTTTGGCCCTCATCTGTGGGACCCGAACCGGAGTATTAGTTTCTTTCTTCACCTTTCCTCTCCTTTAATTTTAATAGGTTCTCAAATTAAATGATTAGCTCATTTATTTTATAACTTTAAAAAACCAGCTAAAAATTATAAATTTACTTTTAGGGAGAGCTCTAGCTATGTTTCATAAGTTTTGATATTAAGCAACATTTCTTGCGATCAGTTCTAAATGATTTATTTCTATTGTGATTTGTTTAAACCCATGAATTATGTTATATGTGTATCTTAGCACATATTTCTCCATTTGTTTGTCATATATATTTCTGTTATTTGGCTTTTGGTCTGTCTTTTTTATTTTGTTTTTATTTTTATTTTATTTTATTTTTTTTGAGGGCAGTGTCACTGGCCCTCATATGTGGGACCCGAACCGGGGCCGCTGGCTTCCCAAGCCAGCACTTAACCATTGCGCCACTCAGCCTTTCTGTCTTTTTTAAATGCCGTGTAACTGGATTTTTTTATTATTCAATTAGATAGTTCCTGACTTGTATCCGTAATTTTGTTAGTCACATTTGTTATAGCGATTTATTTATATTTATCTTTGTCCACTTAGTTTTGTTTTATATTTATATTGCTTCCATTTTTATTCCTTTCCTAATTTTGGTTGTTTTGATGAAGTTTTTCTTATATCCCTTTTCACCTCTAGTTTGGAAGGTATGATATTATATCTCTCTATATATTTAAACTAGTATACTTATATTGTTAACATAATAGCTGCTTATTTTTCTAACAGTCTAGAGTTATTTGGTGTATTTCTCCTTCTTCAGTTGCCCCCACCCTACATTGTTGTCTGGAATTTTAATTCAATATTCTTAAATAAAATATTCTAAAAAAAATCAGTGGTTAAATAGATATACTGAAATTTTTTTATCAGTTTGTTTGCTTAAAATTGTCTCTGGTAGGCCACTCTTTCTCCTCTAATTTACTTTTCTTCTTGCTGAAATACGTTCTTTAGTAGTTTTCTCTGCACTGATGTGAGGGTGGCAAAGCATGTTTTTCATTTCATTTCCCTCTTAGACAAAAGTTATACAGGGTGCATGGAATATTATTCACTGTTCATTTCCTTACCACTCGGAGACCATTTATTTATCGTCATCTGGCATCTGCTGTTGCCAAGGAGACATTATGTCGTCAGTTAGTTGTCATTCTTTTGTAATAATGTCGGGTTTTTTTTTTTCTGGTAGCTCCATTTTGTTTTTTTCTCTTTTCTGTTCTATAACAGCATTTCATTATAATTTACTTATGTTTGTCCTACTCACACTCAGTGTAGCTCATTAATTAAAAACCCATGCTTTTTTATCAAATCTTGAAATTTTCTAGCCGTGCTTTCTTCACATGTTATTTCTTGGCCATGTCCTTATTCTCTTCCTCACATGTGATGAGATCTCGACTTCTCTCCTTGTATCTCTTTCTCTTGTCTTCCATCTGTCTTCATGTTTTATGTCCCTGTGCTGCCTTCAGAATGAGTTTCACAATACTGTCTTCTAGTTCACACATCTTTCTCTGACCAGGTTCACATCCATTCATGATTTAAAAATTTTTTTTTTCCCTCTAATGACTATAGTGTTCACTTCTATTTGGGCTTTTAAAAAAAGTTCTGTTTTTAATTCCTATGAATTGGATTCATAATCTGTTGTTACCTTTTGGATTTCATTCCTTTCTTTACCTCTCTGGGGCTCTTGAAGGTATTTTAGAGTCAGTTTTGAGGTTTTTCTAATGTTTGCCTTTCATCGGTGCCGAATGCCTTAAGCTGATCATGTGGCATGTCAGTGTAATCTCCCTCAGCAGTCCAGAACCTTGTACTAAGTGGGGGTTCTCTCTCTCTCTCTCTCTCTCTCTCTCTCTCTCTCTCTCTTTCTCTCATTGGTGTCACAGTTGCTTTTTCTCAGCCCTTGAGAATCCTGGTCCAGACCAGTGCTGTGTTGGAGGCTCCTGGCCCCCAGCCCGTGATGATGTCGGAGAGGGTGAAGATGGAGTCACGGAGCTGAAGGGCCACTCAGTTCAAGTCCCCACCATGTGGCTGCTGTGCTTCCCAGCTCCCCCGGTCCTTCCACTTGCTCCTGGTTTCTTTATCTGAGAACTGGGCTGGCGTGTCCCACCATATGGGGCTGCTTGGGCTCCTGTCAGCCTCAGGAGTCAAACTCCAACCACTTCTGATGGACTCTTGGCCCAGAGCCCAGCGTGCCCACAGCCTTCGTCCCTTCTCACTACATGTTTCTGCTGTAGCTCCACCAAGAGCTATATTTTCTTTTGAGGCATTGAAAAGCACCTTAAAATATACATCTAATTGACCTCCTTGGTGTTGGGCAGAGAGTGCAGCTCAAGTTTGAACTGAAGTGCACAGTTGCGCGCAAGTTCAGTCCCAAGGCCCCCCACAACCCTGGCTCAGTGGGGGGCTCAGCCAGGGAGAGTCAGTTTCTCCATCTCTTGTGTTTTAGAGGACTCTGTCTCCTCCCCCAGGGGCCAGACAGGGAGCTGTCCAGTGCTGATAGGAACATGGCTGCAGGCATTTCTAAGCAGAAGGCCACCAGGGCCACAGCTGACTCCTCATCAGGGTTTAGAGCTGAACAGCTGGGTGGAGCCAGCAGGGAGTGCCAGCTCCCCTGGTGGTGAGCGAGGCCAGCACAGACATAGCAAGGTAGCTCCTGGGTGGGCTGGTGGCCCCACCGCTTCTAACGAAATGTTGAACGAAGTCACAGCAGACACAGGCCCCCTCGTTTGGGAAAAGGTGATCGACACATTCCCATCTCCAATTCTACTTCTTAGCCGCTGCCTGATAAATAGCTGAAACAGTTGGAGCTGAGTTTGTGACGGTGCGCATGGGTCTGTGCGTGTACGTGCGTGAACGTGAGAGGGTGTGAGGGAGAGCGAGTGTGCCTTTCCTGGGCTGATCCCACTGGGCATTTCTGGCTCCTGCCCTGAGTTTGTCCACATCCCCTGCAGGAGGTCCAGAGCTCAGCAAGGCCACTGACCCTGATTTTGGAATTGCAGTGACTTTGCACAGCGAATGGCCAACACGTTGCCAAGAAAAGATTCGGTTGGTGAAGGTATCACATCCTTCAGGGGAAGAGAGATGAAACTGTGAAACCTGGAGTATTGCATGTAATTATTCAAGCCAGTGGCTTATAGATCAATTTGTCCTATCGACTCAAATCCAAGCAGCCTGGGACCTTGGCTGCTTGGCAATCTCTGACAATGTTTGTGTTCAAAGCCCCTTGGTGAACACCCCCTGGGTGCTTCTGCAGTACAAGGCAATAGAGATGTTTCGTTTCAGTGCATCCTTCCCATGAGGCAATGAGCAAATGGGAGAAACACACAGTGGCACTGTCGTCTATGCCCCAGAATCGGCTCAGATACAGTGGAGCATGTCTTCCGTGTGCTAAGGGGCATTGCAAGAACTATGTATGATACGCCACATGCCTTGTGTGGGAGCAACGAGTGGTACTAGTTGCTCCTAAAAATTCAGTTGATTGATCTCATTTTTAATATAGCGCCAAGTCAGTCCCATGACAAATGGCATGGCGTTAGACTGCACTGCGGTGATGATTAGAAAAACAGCTGATGCCTCCAGTAGCCAAAGTCCGACCAAACAACCACATCATCCAATAGTCCATCAATGTCTACACATCTTTAAGGATTCTTACTCCTGTGCGTGTGGCCTCTGCTAGGTTGAAAAGACCTAGCATTATTATACATCTCATAATTCACACTTTTGCTCATTCAGCAAATAATTTCAAGCATGGACAGTGTTTTAAATTGTGTTGGAAGTAGGGATGAAGTGGAGGATGAGGGGGAAGAATCATCGACCCTCATTTAATTTATATTCTAATGAGGGGGTGGTGATGCTCCAGGAGCAGTTCCATCCAGGAAATACAGAAGACACGTGGACACGGCGGACACGTGGTGGCTGCATCCAGGCCAGGGGAGCCTGCAGACAACGGACCTGGTTTCTTCAATAAACGGAAGGAAGGGAGAGAGAGTAGCAGAGGGCAGCTGGTGGGCCAACAGACTCTAAGACATCAGTCACCGGCAGTGTGTGGACTTAGTCTGGACACAATTGGAAATTTGAACACTGACTTGATATTCGATCATTTTAAAGACTTATTGGTAGTTTGTAAACTGACAGAATTGTGGTGATAAGCTGTATGTGGCGTCTTCCCGTCCTCCCCGCTTCCTCACCTTGGGCAACCATCAGCTTGGTCTCTGTATCTATGGGTCAGTTTGTTTTGTTTGTTCATTTGTTTTTTTGGGTTTTTTTTTTTTGGATTCCACATAGAAGTGGGGTCATATAGTATGTGACTTATTTCACTTAGCATAATGCCCTTTAGGTCCATCCATGTTGTCACAGATGGCAAGATTTCCTTCTTTTTTATGTCTGAGTACTATTCCACTGTATCTGTGTGCCACCTCTTCTCCATCCATTCATCCATTGATGGGCACCTAGGCTGCTTCCATGTCTTGGTTGTTATAAGTAAGTCTCAGTGAACATAGGGATGATATGTGTATGTCTTTTGAAATTAATGTGTTTTCTTCAAATAAATACCCAGAAATGGCATTGCTGGGTCATAAGGTAGTTCTATTTTTAAATTTTTAAGGACCCTCCATACTGTTTTCCATAGTGGCTGCACCAATCTGCAATCCCACCAACAGGGCACAGGGGCTCCTTTTTTGCTACATCCTCACCAGCACTTGTTTGATTTATTGTTGATGGCCATCCTGACAGGTGTGAGGTGATATCTCATTGTGGTTCTAATCAGTATTTCCATGGTGATTAGTGATGTCCAGCACCTTTCCATATGATTACACACTTTAAAAACAGATCGCTATCTTTTAGAAATACCTATGGAAATGTCCCCAGAGGCAGGATCTAGATTTACTCCCAAACAACGGGGCAGGCGAAGGTGGCTCGAAGGAAATTCACTAGATTGTCCTGCCTTCTTATGTGGTTATTTGAAATTTTCCATGACAACATGTTATTTAAAAAGTTGCACTGCTTTAAAAAAAAAAAAAGAATTCAACAGGCAGTGATAATTGCTGGGGAGGAAATACAAAAGGACCGTGAGGCATGCGGGGGTGGGTTGGTATTGCAGGCTCCCCCCGTTGGTTTTGTCCCCTGGCGTCTCCTGTTCTTCTCATAGGTGATGCTCATGACCGTTTGTGCGCCCCTGTGCTCCGTGTGGCAGGATTGTCCTCCATCTCGCTCACGGGGTCTGTCTCTGAGCCCGACCTCCAGCCCCGGCGGGAGCAGTGACTGTGTTGGAATGAATCAATCATCGTATCAGCGGGGACCTCTGCGGACTGGCCCTGCCCTCCGGACGGGATTATGTAAATTCCATTCTTTTCCATCACTCTCACCATTCTGCTGTGCCCGGTGATGTTATAATTACACATTGGTGAATAGGTCAGTAATTGGCTTGACTCACGAAAGGGGTCACTAGGAGCTTTTTCCCCAAGGAAATTGTTTCTCAAGGGCAGGGCTCTGTCCTCAGTGTCTTTGTCACTCTGCACAGCCCAGGCGTCTGGAGCCCTCAGATCTGGGTCGAGTTCTGTGCTCCAGCAAGACCTGCAGCGCCTTAGAATTTGTCATGTTTCCTCCTCGGTTAGTGACAGTGCCACTCTGTCACGAGGGTTAGGCAGCATGGTCAACTGGAAATTCTCTGTCTCAGACATGACTAACTAAGGTTCGGTGAAGCCACCTCGACTCCCATTTCTTGGGGTTTCATATCTTGCTGTTCCTTATGAATATTCTTTCAGAAAATCTGAAAGAGGAAATGTGTGGGCCACAGAGAGACGGGAGGAGAAAATTCTCCAAGGCTTGTCTTTAGAAGTCAAGAGGTTGTTCTAATCAGCCACAGAAAAGCCAGGACAGAACCCCACAAGGCTAAGAAGGCGTTCTGGCCGCCGCTTCTCCCTCCTACCCCTCCGTCCTTCTCTCCTCCTTCCCTCCCCTGCCCCTCCCCCCCCTTCCCTTGGAGATAGCTTCAAGCGGAATGAAGCAGGATGATGAGGTTTAGGTGGGCTCCGCACACACTGATGGGACCCCCAGGCCTCTAGTCCATACTGGATTTCTCAAGTGGGCGAGTTGGGTGTTGGGGACGAGCAATCTTAGCAGATGGAGAGTGAGATGGAGTGTGAAGTAACTGGGGAGTGATGGGAAAGAATACCATACCAATGGCCGGTTGCAATCAAAGTGTCCAGTGCCCTTACGTTCTAAGGACACAGGCATGGGTTTGCTCCTATCGTTCCCTTCTGTTGCCAGTCAGACCTGCTCCCTTTCTCCATGGCTCTGCCCCACCATGACCTTTCCCTGACGCCCGGACATACTGGTCTCACCTCCTGCCTTTTTAGTCTCTATCACATGACTAGAGATTGGCCACGGTATTGAATTGTTCAGAGCTAGGCAGGGTAGTGGAAGGGGACGGGCTCTTGACATGGATTAAGAAGACGTGGCCCGGCTGCCATTTGTTGGCCATTAGGTCTTGGCCAAGTCACTCAACTTTGAACTTGCATTTCTCCTTCTGCAAAATAGTGATTACCACCCTCCAAAAGACTTGGTGGGTTTGAAAGTGCTCTCGGAATGTCAGCGAGTTCTCATAGCTGTGTGTCAGTTCCTGTCACTCAGGAGTCTAAAGTTTAAGGCTGGAGCCATGGTTCTAGTTTGTTTTCTTTCTATCCCAATGACTGTACACAAACATAAGACACCACCTTGATAGAGTCTCTTCCTTTTGTCTTCCAGAAAATTCTGTTTTGTCTGATGATATTTGTGGCAGGTAGAATAATGACGGCCAGAGAAGTCCATGTCCTGGTCCCCGGTACCTGGGCACATATGACCTTACATGGAAAAGGAGAATGAAGGTTGTAGGTGCCATTAAGTTTGCTCATTGGCTGACCTTGAGATGGGAGATCATCCTGGATTACCTGGATGGGCTTCATGTCATCAAAAGCATCCTTAAAAGTGGACAATGGAAGCAAAGAGGGTCAGGGAGAGGACAGTGTGAGATAGACTTGGCCAGATGCTCGTAGTTCTGAAGATGAAAGACAGGGCCACAAGCCAAGGAGTGCAGGAAGCTTCTAGAAACTGGAGAAGACAAGGAAATGGGTTCTCCCCTGGATCCTCCAGAAAGGACCCAGCCCCGCCCACACCTTGGCTGTAGCCCTGTGAGGCCTGTCAGACTTCTGGGCTCCAGGATTGTAGGACAATATATCTGTGTTATTTTATATCACTATTTTGTATAATTTGTCCCAATAGCAATATATAACTAACCCAATATTAGTAATTGCTCTCTCATTCTTAAACATTAATTTTATTCAACAAATAGTGATTGAGTTATTATTATATGCCAGCCTCGGAATAGGTGCTCACTATAACATGTTTGG
Organism: Aselliscus stoliczkanus; assembly: GCA_033961575.1. Classification (NCBI taxonomy): domain Eukaryota; kingdom Metazoa; phylum Chordata; class Mammalia; order Chiroptera; family Hipposideridae; genus Aselliscus; species Aselliscus stoliczkanus. The sequence goes on along the minus strand of CM066730.1, from coordinate 180,557,046 downwards.
TGGGAGAGAACACCAGCTATGTTGGGTCCCTGGCCTCATGGAGCTTACAGTCTGGCTGGGGAGACAATGCCAATGAAATACATGTGAAATCACAACTGTGATGAGGGCTAAAGAGAACAGGTGTGCCTCCCGGGGTCCCAGCAATTTAGCAATCTGTCAGAAAATCACCCTGTTGGCCCCACCCAGGTACCTCCTCCTCTAAGGATCAAAGAAAGGCAGGGCCAGGGTTGGGCCATGGAGGCTATTTTGTCCCAAGGCCCTGGGGAGCACGCTAGGAGACCGCTCCATTACAGTGATGCATGTGACCAGTTGTCCTGTGACCCCCACCCCCAGGCCCCTCCCAGGCAGGCTGGCTGGTCAGGGTACCTCCTGTCTTTCTTCTGCAATCAATCAATGGGAGAGACAGCAGACACGTTTCTGAGCACAGCTCATCAGTTCAGCATTTAATTAATCAGGCAATCATTTTTGAACTTGATTTTCATTACAGTGAGTTTATTTTTGTTTCTTGTGTAGGAAAAACAGGTGCTCCCATTTGGGTTCATCAGCTTCCTGTTGCTGTTTGATTCACATATTATTTTTAAAATAGGTTTATTTTGGGGGGAAATGTGACCTGAAACAACCTACTCGTATTTACTCACCCGTGTTGCTGCTTTTGTTTTTGCTGTGGGGATGGTGTTCCCCGCCACCCCCCACCCAACACCGGGAGGGTCTAGAAGCATAAGTGAAGCCATATTGTGCGTTACGCCCACCACTGATGGAGGTCTGTTTCTTCTGTTAAGCCTTTCTTTGCACAGGAAAGGAGCCTACGTTTAAGTGTACCAGGAGTTTGTGAATTAGGTGAGGTCCCGACGTAGGCTGACATTTCCTCGTCTATGGTCCGATGGCTCCGAGGTCCTCCTGGGGCCCGGGTTGCGGGGAGCCCAGGCCAGGGAGGGGTGGTAGCCTGTCAGTGAGCCAGATGGCACACCCAGGGTGATAGCCACTTCCCCACATTCTCACTGCTTCACCGTCATGTCTCCCAGCCCAGAGCCCCCCAGGTCCCAGCACAGGAGGCTGGTCCGTGGATACAAGTCCACAGTCCCTGTACAGACAGAAGCGGACTGAGTGAGTGGTGCTCAGTAATTATTTTCCCAGCCTCTGATTCTGGAGGGACCACACACCCATTTGCTTTCTGGTTTCTGCTTCTTCTCCAATCACCACGCTCTGAGGTCTGCAAACAAGACACAAGGATCCTTAAACTGCCCCTCTCTGTTTCCTTTGTTTGTGATACAAAGTGTTAATATAAAAATAGAAGTTCTCCATGCATCAGAGAGTTCCTCGTTAGGTTCCCATGGAAACCAAGCAATACAAATATGTGAAGAATGATTTTTCCTTTTTTTTTTTTTTTTTTTAAATTGACCAAAAATTTCATCTTTCAAAGATTTGGGGTCATTCTGCCTTATGGTTTGGAAAAGACATTTTTCTATTTAAGATTTTCAAGATATTAATCAAATCTCTTTACCTGTCCTCCATCCTTTCACATGCATTCAAACCTCAGATTTTTTCTAAAAGTACCCAACAAAAAAGTGTGTTTCGTGCCACTTTCAATACAACCCTTGAAGGATTTTTTTTTCCCTTTTGAAACAAAGTTGTTTGTCCCCAATCTCAGAAGGGGGAAAAGATTATTTCTTTTCTTCATTTTAAAGCAACCTGGAACAAACTTGGTCACTGCCTCTGAGCTGACGGCGATGACCCACGGGAACATGGGAAGCGGACACGGATTTTGAGAGTGCAGAGCCCTGAGTTGGGACTGTCACTTTCTGCCCCTTTCCCGTTCAGATAAATCACACCTGGCCAACAGAAGGATATTACTGCTGCAGCTGGGGAATAGAAAAGACATTCCGGGGCTTTTGTCACTATCCCTTGATTTCATCAGAGGCCATTAGCTCTTGGTGATTTGCCTGGGATCCCCAGCGGCTCCCCGCTGGTGGCCTGGCCGGTGCAGGCGTGAGCCTCTGGGCATCATGTCTTCTGCCCGACGCCACCTGCCAGAGTCTCCTTGACCAAGCTTGAGGGAGGCCCCTTGGAGCCCTCTTCTTGGTCCTGGTCCTGTTTTTGAACTGCCTGGCTGGGGAGTGGCAAGGACCCCGCCCGGTAATTTTAGTGAGAATTCCCTTCCCCGCGCCTCAGTGATTTTCCATCCGCCACCCCCTCGCTCTGCTCCTTGGCTGCAAACCCTCAGCTGTCTCTGGAGTTAACGTCAATCTCTCTCCCCTATCGCAGTAATCTTGAATAATGTCTTCTTACCATGTTGACAAGTATCAGAAGCATTTGTTCTTTAATGCCTTTAAAAAGAGGAAATGAAGACACAGAGAGAGAGAGAGAGAGAGAGAGAGAGAGAGAGAGAGAGAGAGAGAGAGAATGCTGTGTGAAGACGAAGCAGAGACAGGGTGACATGTCTATCAGTCAAGGAACGCCCAAGACGCCAGCAGCCACCAGATGCTAAGAGAGACATGGCACAGAGTCTCTGTCACGGCCTCCAGAAGGAACCTACCTGCCAACACCTGGGCCTCGGACTTCCGGCCTCCAGAGTTGTGAGAGCATAGCTTCTGTGGTATAAGCTGCCCCGGCTGTGGTGCTCTGTGGTGGCAGCTGCAGGGAACCAACACATGGTCCTTTTGTGTCCTTGGAACGGCCCACTGCCCCCCCCAAGCCTTGCTTGTTTTTCTGTAAACGCTACGTGCTCCCCAGGGGATGTGTCACGGGGATGCCCAGGTGCCCTGGAGAGCTGACATTAGATGGGGAGACAGTGAGGGGGCAAGAGTTGCTGGCTGACCCCAAGTGAAACCAGGCGGGTGTCCCGATGGAGGTGACATTCTCTTCATTGCCCCTTGCTGGGCTTTCATGCTGAGCTATCACAACCCGGACCCTCAGGCATCCCTGGGACATCGGAGCCCCATTTGCCTGCGAGGACTGTCTTCGCGGCTAGACGTCACATGAACATGCTTCCCGGTTGGAAGCGGTATGTGATAAGTGACCGCAGGTCCTTCTAACGCTTTTTTCCTCATGAACAACAGTATTCAACTGGTTGCCAGCCAGCAGCCAGACATAATTGGGCTGGGAAAACATTATATCATGAATTAAGGTGACTGATGGGGAGATGGCAGCTCTATTAGCATTCTGTCTTCAGATGATAATTTTATATCCATAAGGATGAATGACTAAAGAGAACTGAGGCCACCAATTCAGGATGATGGAGCCGTTTCCACGAAGCCTGCATCTCCTTCTTTCCTTCTGTGTCTCAGTATCTTATCTTTGCATGGGGAATTCTTTCCATGTTGTTGGCTCTGGGATTGGGCCAAAGTGAACAGAACAGGCTGTTTGTCTCGAAGCCAATTCAGCCGACATCTGTAGGTGGCACAGACCTGAGCCTTTAACGGCAGGTCTTACAGGAGGGCTTGAACGAGACCCTGGAGAAATGGTGCCGTGCACCTGGGCTGACGGGACTCAGATGCACCCCCTCACTAATTTTGTCTTCCCAGGAAAGTGCCCTCTGTAGTTGGAAGGTTTCAGCATTTCTTGGGACCCTCTCTTCCTGTCTGTGTTCTGCCCGGAAGCTGTCTGCTCGCCTCCTGTCACCTGTCCCTTTGCGATGCCTCACTGAGTCATCCCCAAACCTACACAGGCCTCTCCCAGAACACTTTCCTACGAAGCTGTGTCGGTCGTGCTTTAAAAGGTGTGTCGTATCATGGCGCTCCTCAGCTTCTAGTGGTTTCCAGACGCCCCCAGATGTACACCCCTCGACCACTAGGCCTCTGCTTGTTCTGTTCCCTCCTCTGGGAGCTCTGTCCCCTTAGAAGGTTCTAGGCTTGTTCCCTGGTCAGGCCCCAATGTCACGTATGACAGGCCCTGTCTCACAGCCTCTCCGAGCTTCCCCCCGTCCTCTAGCCCGTCCTTGCTCTAGCTTTCTCCCTGTGCCTGATCCGCACGGAGATGTCTTGTACTGGTTTCTTATGTAATTCTCTCGCACACTCTCGAACATTCTACGAGGGGAGAGACTGTTAACCGCCCTGTGCCCAGGGTGGGGCAGGGCCGGCACATGGCAGGCGCGGCCATTGCAGATTTCTGCGTTGAGTGAACTGACTGTGCCACGGCCGAAACAGTAGGCAGGGTGTTGCCGTAAAAATGTTTGTTACAGTGATGAAATGCACACTTCTTCAGGAAGCCTTGCTCCTTACCAAACACCTTTCAGCTTCTGCTGGAAGGTGCGCAGATATCTGTGATGTGAGGAGATGGCCGCTCTGCACGCAGCTCCTGGGCCTGTCCCCTCACCAGCCCTGGGGACCACGGCAAGGGGCTCCATGCTCCGGGGTCACTGACCCCAGAGGCCGATGTCATCATCCCTGCTGAGCCAAAGACCGGAAGGTTTCAGTGATTTGCTCAGAGAGATGCATCTGTCATGGTGGGCCTCTGATTTCAATGCAGAAGAACCTGGTACTCTCATGTCCACTCACCCAGTCTTCCGCGAGTGTGTTTGAGAGAGAGAGAGAGAGAGAGAGAGAGAGTGTGTGTGTGTGTGTGTGTGTGTGTGTGTGTGTGTGTGAGAGAGAGAGAGACCTGTAGTCAGGGCGCAGTTACAGCAGCAGCTGGACCTCCCCCCGGCGTGGATACAGAAAGCGCACACAGTTGGAGACCACGGGGAGGAACCCAGCGTGGTGTCCCCCTCCAGGGCACTCAGACGGTGGCTTTGGAGGCGGCACACGGCCATGTCACCTAGACTGCTGGTGTTCTGAGTTTGTTTTTTTTTTCTTTTTTTTTGAGGGCAGTGTCACAGGCCCTCATATGTGGGACCGAACCGGGGCCGCTGGCTTCCCAAGCCAGCGCTTAACCACCGCGCCACTCGGCCGGCCCTGTTCTGAGTTTTAAGATACTTGCCCAGCTCATCTCTCTGCTTTATGCTTTTGCATATGTGGCGTTTCACAGTAGAAATGGCAACTTGGGCTGTTAGCCGATGAATACTCCTCAATTGTCACTGTCCTAACAGTTTGGAGGAGACCAGCCCTTTTGTTGAAGAAGCTGACAAATAGCTCAGGTTCAACCTCATCGCTTCCGCCTCAGACGCCTCTATTGTACAGCAGGTGGCTGTGCCTCGAACATGTTCACGCCTCTGTGGGACCCACACGTGGGGCTGTCTCGGCGCGACGACATGGCCTTCTCTGCTCCTGTCTGCACCGCCCACCCGCTCAGCACAGAGCAGAGGCCTGCACGTCAGCTGGGCGGAGGAGGGGCCCTGAGCGCTGGCACAGACTGACACAGGTGTGACGGGGAAGGCAGCCTGGAGACCCCGTACTGTACGGTGTGCGGCCCTCAGCTTTTAATCGCACCGGGGCTCCCAGCAGGAGAGGGTCTGAGCTCGCTGTCCTGGAGTCACGATCTCTCTCCTATGTCGTTTACAGACCTGGAGGAATATGGAAGCAATGCCTCCACCATGGAGGTTTCCTAACCAACAGACTTCACCTCTGCCCTCTAAGCAGACAGCCCTGGTGTAAAGGTGACCGGCTTCCGTGTGTCACGCCATCTCTTTATGTCCCCCTGGGCGTGGTGGCACACTCCTGCTCCTGTTTTCTATGGGATGACACACCCGTGCCCAGCCAGTGACCCCCACTGGGGGTCCCTCTGAGAAAGGGCGGCCCTCCTCCACTGTGTTGATGTTGAATGTGGCCGTGTCGCACGTGCAACTGACGGCAATATGAGCGGTCCCGGGATGGTCTTATCAGAGCAGTTTCTGGGCAAGGCACACACGTTTCCAATGCCCGTATGCTCCTTCGGGACCATGCAACCCATCACAGAATGAAAAGACATGTGAAGCAGAGCCATGCTGGCCCCGAAAGACACGGAAGATCCCTGAGACCTGGGGGTTGTTGCCACAGCAGCCTTTCTGAGTGAAAGCTGGTTTAAGTCACTGTCTTGTCCTCAAGTCCTCATTTGGGACAGGAAGTCTAAACATCCACTGGAGAAGGAACTCTGGAGCCGTGAGGACCCTGGCTCTGGAGGTTTACACAGAGAAACAACGACTGGACCTCACATGTCATGACAGTGACACCTGTGCTATAATATTTGCTGAGATGGAGACAGCTTCAATAATTAGGTGCCCAGTGTACTTTTCTCAATCTGAAATTTTTATGGAGTGTCACACACCCTAGAAAGGAACTGTCACAACCCGTGGCATATGGGCTGGAATGTTGGCAGAACAGAGTGATCCGAAGGCAAGCACAGAGAAAGCCCAGTCACGGGTGCTCTTTCTGGAGAGTTTTCGGGACCAATCCAGTCCTACACCTCTTAGCTCAAACGTCTGTGTAGCTCATCACTGACTACCCTAACGGATGTGCCTATACCTTGGGGCTGTCACCTGTCATCTCGCCCGTTCTCCTCACAACACAGCAGGCCACAGGACAGAGCTGATCCCCGTTTTAGACACGAGGGACTAGAAATTCGGGGGTGTAAGTGGCTTCTTCAGTCCAAGAGACAATGGAACTGGGATGGAACTGGGCTCACTGGTGATGAAGTCCCCATTCTTTATATGTTCTTAGATTATGTTCTGCACATGTGCCCTGCAGGGAGGAACTTACGTAGATTATAAAGGATGCTCTCTGAATACGGGATGTGTTTAGAAATATGGGGAATGCTGGTGATAGGTTTGGTCCGCTGGGGCGTCTCAGAGCTTTCCTGTGCTTTAAGCACTGTGACTCTTAAAGCAGGGGCTGAGATGCTGTCCCATGGAATTTGGGCCTCAACCCTTCTCTCCCCCTCAGCGGTGTCCTCGCCCAGGGTGTTGGCTGCCATGCCTGTCCCTCTGCTCACTCGGCGATGGCCCCAGAACTTTCTTTGCCCCGTGGGATGTTCAAGGACAAGGTGGGTTTGAAGTGTGTTGTAGGGTTGGCTTTGCCCTCTTTCACCAAAAGAACAATAGCTCGGGATATCTGCTAATGCAAGTGGGTGACGTCCAGGTGGATCAGACGGGGAGCCCACCAGCTGGGGATCAGGCCTGGACCGGCCCAACGCCGGCTGGTCTGCAGACATGGGCAGAGGATGCCGCTGGCGTGACTCCAGGAGGTGGTCCCCAAGCATTCTTATGATGGCTGCTGACATGTCTGCAGATTCTCTCTTTTCTGACATGGAAACTTTTGTTCATTGAGTAGTTGCACAACAGGCTTGGGAGGATCCTGCAGCCCAGAGGACATGCTCAGAGCCCAGGGGAGGCACCCACAGTTAATGGTGGCCCGGCAGGAGCAGGGGTGTGTGACCCTAGCTGCGTGACCCTGGCTTTCTTATGTCTTTACAAAGTCACCTCTGTCATTTTCAGAGAAGCAGAGAGGGCTGGAGGAGAGCCATTGAGGACACTTTCTTGATCTGAGCGCAGTGGTGACCCGTGATGGCCGAGATATTTGTGTGAGGTCGTGGCCTGTCTGGGAAGAGGTCAGCGTGGTCCATGAGCTGAGAGGAGCCCCTCAGGGTCACAGCCCCTCAGAGCCATGGTGCAGAAGTAGCATTTACCAAACCCTCGGTCCATGTGGAATGTCGTGCCCGTGAGGCGGTCCCAAGGCCCGTCTTCATTAAGAGCCAGAGAGACCATCGGCTCTGGTGGTGGCCTATGGGACACAAATTTGTGTTCCTGAAATGGGAGCTTGTGCACCCATAGGCCCCTGTTATTTAATGTGAGACCCTCCCAGGACAAGGCCAGGAGTAGCAGGAGAAGGAACCTGGTTGTGCCCAGGGCTTTGGGGCTTTTGCTCAGATTCGCAGTTTGGATGGTATAACCTGCAGTTCCCTGAGGAAGAGGCTGGTTAGTTCTGGGAGGGACCTGCTGGGGATAGTGCAAAATGTTTCCAGGGCTTCTCAGCTTGTTGGCATCCTGATGGCACAGATCCTGATGGGTAAGGAGTCCACGGGCACCATTGCTCACTTTGGGAAATTTGGGGAATGGGTCACCTCCTGCCACCTCTCCCAGGGCCCCCTCATATCTTCCCGCTGCAAACCTGCCAGCAGTGGGTCTCCATGGCATTAGGACGGCCAGCAGGGAGCAGGCCACCAGCAATGGCGGACAGTGCACCCCATCCTGGTGTGACCCCCACCATGCGTCTCCCAGATTTATGGGAAAGCCCTTACCCAGGAAAAGGTATGTGTTTTCTTACTTTTTTCCAGGGTAAGGAATCACAGCAGAAGCCCCACTAACTCAGAGCACATGAAGGGTGACCTATCTAGAATTTGTGGCCCGTCCATTCTGTGACTCCCCTGGCAATCTCCTCCCTTCCGGCTGAGAAGAAGGCCATTTTTTTCACCATCCTGAGCACTGTCACACTTACTGTGTCCCCAGGCTTTGGAGAATGGCAGGTTGGCAAGGGAGACCGAGGAGGAAGCGGAAAGGTCCTGGTGCCATCTCTCCCAGCCCTGAAAGAGGAGGGAGGATTCACCCCGCCACCAACAGCGAGGTGCTGGGAAGGGGGTGGGAGACCCAGAAACGCCCAGCTGGCTGCCCCCCACCCCTTTTTGAGGCACGACAGACAAGACCCAGAGAGGATAAGAAAATGGGGTGAGAGGGAGTGATGAGTGTCAAGCGAATCGAATCCACACAGAATCGGATGAAGGTTCTTGTGACAAGTGAACCTTAGCGAGGCTTGCTTTTCTTGTTTTTGCCTTTCCTTTCAAACAAATTTGTTCTGTCTTAAGAAGAGGCACCTGGGTAAGTCTAACCTTTTCTGGACATACAGAAAGTGCCAAAAAAATGTGTACACATTTTAAGAAAGGAAAAAGATATTAAAAAATATTAAAATTGTACTAATCAATAGATACCAATACCAAAAGATAAACACAAGTCACGTTTAGCTTCTGCAATTACCAGAGGTACTCAACGTGGTTCCCATCAGTGCAGACACTTCTGATGACGGCAAACTACCAAGTGTCCACTTGTCCACATTTTGTTGGCAACCCCGGTATTTCCTTGGAAGGATCTAAAATAAAGGGATATGGGTGGGTTGTTCACCAAATCGTAGATAGCACTCTTTGAAGGTGGAGAAACCAAATTGAGGAAATGAAAACACAGAGCAGATAACTGCCTGGCTCACTAGCCCACGAGGAAGTATGTGACAAATACAAAAACCAGAGGTGGGCAACTCTGGCCCCGACAAACCCAGTCCTTGCCCTGTTTTTGTAAATAAAGTTTTATTGAAACACAGCCATGCCCATTCATTTCTGTATTGTCTGTGGCTGCTTTCATGCAAGGAGAGCAGAGTTGAACAGTTGCTTCAGAGACTACTTGGCCACCAAGCCCCAAATGTTTACCATCTTGCTCTTTCCAGAAAAAGTCTCTGACCCCTGATATAAACAGGCTCCATAATAGAAGTTTTGGATTGTAAGCAAGCTTGTAAGATACCCCAGGTATCTGAGGGGCATGTCAAAAAGTCAGCCAAGCAAACTTTTCAGAAACCTGGGATGTCACCCTTGACCCTTTATCTCTCATGTCTATCCCACACACCGGAAACATGTTCAGATCTTGTTGATTTTTGCCTCCAGTTATTCTCTGTGATGTTTTCATGTGTCTCCATCTTCACAGCCACCCACGGGGATGAGTTTGGTATTTGTCATGAAGTAGGCATAAATCCTTGCAAAGTTTATCATGTGCTGTAAATGTCCGTTTGTTCCTCACTCCCCTCCCCCCAACCCCCAGCCCTCGGATCGCTGTTGTTCAAGCGCCCTCACCGCCCTGTGCCTGTCTCCTCCATTGCCCAGCATCTTTCACATGTCCATCCCCCTTATGATGGGTGACTAGGTAGCTTCCAGATTCCACGACCCCAGACAGCTTCTCAACCACAGGCTTTCTACTGATCCAGGGTCGAGCTGTGGTCAAACTGCTGAGATCTCAGCCCCGGTGGGGGACAGCTGCCACCAGAGTCCCTTTTCCACTGGGTGGTTTGTGTTCTTCCTAGATTTGCACAACTTTGCATGTAATCTGATACTAGTTGCTTCATGAGCAAATGTGTTATGGACTTCAATAGTCCATCCAGGCTGCTATGACAGAATATCACAGACTGAGTGATTTACAAACAACAGACATTTATTTCTCACAGTTCTAGAGGCTGGAAGTCCAAGGTCGAGGTGCCGGCAGATCCAGTATCTGGTGAGAGCTTCATGGTTCATATACTGTATTTTCCATAAAATAAAAACCAGCTGGAGAAGAAGCCGCAGCATGATTCCTCCAGGATGTGCAGGGCACGTGCCCCTCACATGAGGGTTTTATGACCTGTTTCAGGGAGAAGGGTGCCTTTTCAGCTTAAAATGTTCAGTATGCCAAAGTGCCATATTTTGGTAACTAAAATCACATGAGGGCTTACTTTCCGGCTAGGTCTGATTTTGGGGAAACGGGGTAGGTGTTCTCTCACTGTGTCCTCACATGGCAGAGGGCAGAGGGAGCTCTCTGGGTCCCTCTCAAAAGGGCACCAATCGCATTCACGAGGCCCCACCCTCATGACCCAACCACCGCCCACAGGCCCCACCTACTAACACCGTCACCCTGGGGGTGAGGTTTTAGCAGAAGAATCTTGGGGAATATACATGTTCGGTTTAAGGCATTCTATTTTTCTTCTCTATTTATTTAGGCTTGCTTTCACTTCCTTTACCAAAACTAGTTATCTTTGTGAAATCTTGCATATCTTTTGTGGGATTTATTCTCAGTCCCTTGTATTTTTTCCTACTGTAAATGATATTGTTTAAAAGTATTACATTTTGTTATTGTTTGTTGCTGGACTAAAGGCACATTGCCAAGTTTGAGTGTGGGGCCTCATACCAGGAGCTGTACAGACATCTAGGCTCCGAGGCAGCCTCTTCTCCGGGGCTTTCTGTGTGCTGGTCACACCTGCCAATAATGACGGCTCTGTTTCTTCCTCTTAAATCCTTGTAATGTTCACTCCATTTTCTTGTCTTACTGTGCTGGCCAGGACCTCCATCCGAGCTGAATACAAATGCACAGCCTTGTCGCCATCCTGATTGTAAAGTGACTGTTGCGTGCACGTCTCTGTCAAGTGTAACGTTTACCACCTGTGTTCTGATGCTCAGGCTTGATCACAGAGGCTCTCATGGCACTCAGCAAACACACACACACTCATAAACAATCACACACACACAGACACACACTTACACTCATACACACACTCATAAACACTCACACACACACAGACACACTCACAAACATACATGCTCACTCACACACACTCATAAACACACTTACACACAGACACACTCACACTCATACATACACACACATACACATGCTCACTCACACACACTCATAAACACACACACTCTCATACACACTCATACACACACACGCACACACATGCTCACTCACATGCTCATAAACACACACATACACATTCATACACACACACTCACACACATACATGCTCACTCACACTCATGCACACACTCACATGCACACTCACATATACACTCACACACACACAGTGAGTCTGTGACCCATATACATGTATAAAAACACATAAAACTACACCAGATGCTGCCCCAAATGACTTACTTTGACATTTCCACCCCACCCCACCCCACCCCACCCCACCCTGCCCTGTCCTATCTTTCCCTATCCTATTTTAACCTGTCTCATCCTGTTCTATTTCATTCTTTCATTAAATGTGCTACATTTAATAATTTAATATCTATGACATTTTCTTTCACCAAAAATGATTTCACAGCCTGAAATGCACAACGACCCACAGTTTGCAAACAGCAATGACCTTGCTTTTGGAGGTTTACAAGATCCGGAAATTCTCTTCCATGGTGTCGGGGATTTGTTTTGTTCTGTTGTTTAACCATGAATGGGGTTAGGTGTGAGGTGGGGGGGTCGCGAGTCCCTGGAAAGGTGGCCTTGTCGCCTCCTGAGATGGGCACCGGGAGGGAGTATAGGCTAGTGGGCGGGGGGCGGCTGGTGGGGGCGGGCCTGGGAGGGGCCTGTGCCGACCCACTCGCGGCGGCTGAGTCCTGGTGGGTTTGGGTTGTTGACTGGACACTCGTCCTTAACATCGTATTCACTTGGGAGGGTCCTCTGGACAGTGGGGACAGACCCTGACGAGCGAGTTTCTGCTCGTTGCTGTCACACCTTCCAGAGGAAGCACCAGGCCTCCTTGGAAATACAACCCTGACCACCTGCCGCTGGCACGGCTCCAGGCTATTTTTGCTCAGGCAGGTTTTTTTTTTTATCCTGAAAGCCAGGCAGACGCATTTGAACTTCCTCGTCTGTCCTTGTACAAATGGTGTTCGTACCATCACTGAAGTTACAACAGCTAAGGGGTTAATTTTTATTTGGAGGTCTTGCTTCCAACTCTCCAGTTTGGGTGGGTTCTCAGCTTCACCTGCTGTTAACACTTTGCTGTTAAAGCTCAGGCTTATGTTTACAAGCCCAACTGCCGCCCTCACCCCCCCTCCCCTGCCCAACTGCCGCCCTCACCCCCCCTCCCCTGCCCAACTGCCGCCCTCACCCCCCCCCCGCCCCACCTCCCCTGTCCCATCCCACATCCACTTCACCCAGCAGCAGCAGCCTTAGCTCAGGGCTTGTCACTCTGGCTTTCAGTTCTCTTGTCATGCCTGAGATCAGTGGTGGTGGGGTTTCGTTAATTCCTTGGAAGCTCAAGTGTGCATGTAAACTGTGTTTTGTTATATTTTATCCAGCATATCGGGGGATATTCTTGATTTTTTTTTTACTATGAATGTTTGTGTTGCCCTAAATTTCATAGGTTGACGCCTCGCCCCAAGATGATGGTGTTTCTGAGAGGTGGTTAGGTCAGGAGGGTGGAGCCCCCGTGAATAGGATCAGGGCCCTTACAGAAGGGGCCCCAGAGAGCTCTCTGCCCCTTCCGCCAACGTGAGGACACGGCAGGAAGATGGTCATCGGGGAAGCTGGAAGCCAGCGGTGGGAACACCCCACCTACTGGTGCCTTGCTCTGGGCCTCCCAGCCTCCCAGCTCCAGAACTGGGCACAGTAAGTTCACGTTGTTTGTACGCGCCCCCCCCGCCCCTCCCCCCACCCGGTCTACGGTGTTGTTACAGGTGCCCTGACGGACTGAGACATATTTGGCCTGTCGTCTTCCAGAATAATCTTTCTAAACACAAACACAACTGCCTTATGACCTTGCTTAACTTTTGTGGCTTCTCCCTTTGCCCTTAGTATAAAGGCCCAACTCTTCAGGTGGGCCCCATGTCCTCCCCTCCCCTTCCCCCTCCCCTCCCCTCTGCCTCCCAGCCGGACTCTCTGAACGCCCACCACCCTTCTCGCCTCCTGCCCCGAGTGCCTGCTCCGCCCTCCCCAGCTCTCGCCTCACCTGCTTCCTCACAGCTGCAACCCGCTCATCCCATAGTCCGCACCTGAGGGTCATTTTCTCAGAAAAACCATGCACATCCCCCCAGACCAGCCTGGTTCCTGTCGCTCCTGTTTATTCTTGTGACACACCGCGTGCTTTCTCCAGAGCTCTTACGCACATCATGATTTAATAATAATTTATAGGGGCAGCAATTAGTGCTTTAACATCTGTGTGTGACAGTCTGTGGTCATGAGCGGTTCGCAGTCGGCTTCCCCACCTGACTCAGGGCAGAGGCACCTTACTGGTTGCTGGGCCCCTGAGCCTGGCACTGTGGCTGGCACCCCACGGCTGGCAGCGCGTTGAATGCCTGTGTGTGTGCACAAAGAAATGAATAGAAGACGCAAAGCTGAGCATGTCTTTTTCTTGCATAAAACCTGCACCTTCACCCAGAGGACTGAGTCCAAAAGACGCAATGTGGAGCATGGGTCAAACTTTATTACGGCAGACAGTAATTCACATACCATAAAATACTTCTTTTAATGTGGATTTTAGTATATCCCGTGGTTCCCAGTGTATTTAAGGAGTTGTGCAACCGTCCCCAGTATTTAGGTTGAAAACGTTTCCCTCACCCCCGCCCCCCACTAGAGCCCCGTACCATTAGCCAGCACCCCCCATTCTCCCAGCAGCCACCAGAGCACTTTCCATTCCTATGGATTTACCAGTTCTGGACCTTTCCTATAAATGGAATCTTACGACATGTGGTGTTTTGTGTTCAAAATTTTTTTTCACTTAGGATAATGTTTGCAAAGCGCATTCATGTTGTAACATGAATCAAACTGCATTCCTTTTTGTGGGTGAATAACGGCCCATTGTGTGGGCAGGTCACACTGTGTTTACTGCCCATCAGGGGCCGGTGGGTTGTTTCCACGTTAAGCTACGGTGAGCAGTGATGCTGTGGACATTGGGAAGCTGCGAGTCAAAACCTGGGCCCGTCCACTCGGTCGCTGCACCCCGCTTTACCCTCTCCCGGGGCGGTTCCTGCAGGAATGTCGCACTCCCTGCTCAGTACACTCTCTTAGAAGCACGTATGGCTTGTAGACCCTAGTTTTTGACAGCTGTCAGTCACAGCCATGAGAAAGCAGACATTCAGAAAATGGGCATTCGGGTTGAGTAATAAAACATTGCTAAGTGGATAAGTAAACATTTCCCCCTTTATAATCATGTAATCCTATTTTTGTCATGTGCTTTTCTTAGATCAGGGCATATTTTAGCTCCATTTCTCATGGGGCTCACACAAGGTCCAGCCATTTCATGGCTGATGTCACCAGATGTGTCTATGTGGATATAAATTGGGGAGAGCAGATCCCTAACGGTTCCCACCCCCTGCTAATTCAACCCCTGATCTAGGCGCTGCTGTGAAGGAACCTGGTAGATGGAATGAAGGTGACTCACCAGTGGCTTTAAACAGGGACATTGTCCTGAATTAACTAGGTGAGCTAGTGTGTCCACATGAACCCTTTAGAGCAGATGAGGGATTCGGAGATTCAGAGCATGAGAGGCCGTCGACCCACCTACTGGAGGGGCCACGTGGTAAACATGAGGAGGGGTTCCGGTAGCCTCCAGGTGCGAAGACCAGCCCCTGCTGAGCCAACAAGGAAATGGGACCTCAGTCCCGTAATCACAAGGGACCGAGCTCAGTCAACAACTTGAATGAACTTGGAAGCAGTGTCCTCCCCAGAGACCCTTACTTGTCATCGCCCAGACAAGAGCTGGGCTCGGCAGACACCTTGATTTCAGCAGAGGGTCCCACTGAGCCACACTGTGAATGGACATCTGACCCGCAGAACTCTGAGACAGCGGGCAGTGTCATTGTAGGTCACAAAGTGTGTGATAATTTGTGATGGTGGCAACAGGAAACAAATACATACCCCTATTGATGTGAGTTTTCTGTTATAGTTATGTGCTGTATGTCATGTGTTACTAGTAAAATATTATATAGATTATATAGATAGCATTTACCATACACCAAATTATTTACACACATTTGTGCTGCTCAAATATGAACTCAACCACCTGGTTCCGGCCACGTCTTTTTGAGTCATCTTGGCCCTGGCTGCAGGGTGGCGGGGACATGTGACGAGTGGCACATAGGGCATGCTTGTGGTGCATCCGACAGTGTCCCCACAGGTCTCTTCAAATAACACGAGTAAGCAGATTGCCCCAAATGGGCTGGGGGGCACGAGGGTCCTTCAGGTGCTGTGTGCGGCGTCTCTGACTTAATGGGGGCCGTCTTTGCCTGTTCCGCGAGGTGAGCCTCTTCGCTACGAAAGGAAGAGTTAATTAGAGGTTCACTTAGATATTAAACCACTTACAGATTAAATGTAAATTATGAAGCCTAGTATTAATAAAGAAAAATGCAGCCTAGAGTGAAAGAAGTGTTTTATACTAAAGAAGTGAATATACATATTTGCCCCCCCACCTCCCCTCAGTAGAGAAGGAGCCCCGCTTCAGAAGGAAGCACTTTCCGCAGACGAGCCGGCCTTAGCCGTGGGGCCCTGCTGCCGGCAGGGCGGACGCCAGCTTCTTCCTTTGGTTGACTAACTCCTCCGCATCCTCTAGGGTTCCGTCCAGGTGCCCCTTCCTCCAGGAAGCCTTCTCTGCTCGCTCTCATGGCACTGGAATGGCCCTGCCAAGGCGTTTGTGTCCTGCACTGTCAGGACTACTTGACACAAGGGATATATATATATATATATATATATATGTAATATACATGATGAGAAGTCACATATGTAGTGGTATATGTGCACTGTGTGAGTATATACATATTGTATACACACTGCATGTGTATCTGTGTATATAAATAATATTGTCTCTGCATTGTGTGCATGTATACAATATTATATCTACCTTGTGTGCATGTATATATGCACACTATTGTATCTACCTTGCGTGTGTATATACAATAGTGTACATACGTTATACACAGATACATATATACAATGTACATACAATATCCCTTTACCTCGTTGGTCTTGGTCTCTCCAGAGCATGGTACTGTGCCTGGCACATAGGAGGCTCTCATTACACACACACTCATGACAGGTACTGATGGAGCGAGTATGGAACTTGGCGTCCACACCAGACCTGCCGAGAGCGACAGAGGCTCTCAGTAACCCCTCCAGGACCCGAGGCCTGCCCTGAGGCTATTTCACGTAAACTGAGATGCATGGCACCCAACCTAAAGATGAGAGGCCCAGCAGGAGGGAGAGGTGAGGTCCTGGTGTGGGGTCACCAATGGCGGTGCTAGCTGGCTGGAGTCAGATATGGGACAGAGGTCAGCAGTCACTCTCCAGCCATCCCATTTCCAGGAGACAATTACTCTGTTAGAACAGAGTAATAACATTTGGGGGAGGAACACACCTTTGGGAAAACCTTTTATGGTTTGTTTACACTCATGGGGATAGAAATACATTTTTTATTGTCACATCTCTGAGCACCCTGTCACTCTATAGATCAAGAATCAGTAAATGACTGCCCATAGGCCAAATCCATCATCTGGCCCCATGGCCCATTTTTGTAAATAGAGTTTTATTGTCACACATTGAGGATCATTTGCTTACATATTATCTATGGCTGCTTTCAAATCATGATGACAGAGTTGAGTTGTGGTGACAGGGACCTGTGTGGCCCACAAATCCAAACTGTTTATTATCTGACCCTTTACATGAAATGGTTGCTGATGGTACCAACCTCTGAAACACAAAAAGCACACTTTTCATATCACAGCACCTACAGCGCCCGGTCCGCAGGTGGCCGGTGGTGGTCCCTTATAGAGGGGACACTTTCCTGCTGTTTTCACCTTCAGTGGCTGGGGACATGGGTCAAACTGCTAGGACCGATTCCCAAGAGAAAAGTTTATGACACACACACACACAAGGGCCCCAGGGAAAATGCAGTGAGGACCCAAGCAGGCGGTTAGGCCCAGAGGCTTATATACCGTTTGACAAAGGGTGATAAAATGTGGAGACCTGACAAGGCAAAGCAAAAGGGGTTTGGGCTTCTGGGGGCGCAGATAGCGGTTAGGCAATGCATGGGGAAAAGTAATAAAAGATAAGGGTACTTCCGGAAGGTTGGCTTGTGCAGACCCACCTCGGCCGAGCTCCACCTTCAGTGGTAAAGGTTGTCTTTCCCCTCGTGGCGGAGAGGGGGCACCCTCACAAGGGAAATGTGGGGGCAGAGGGCCTGCCCCCATCGGCTGTTTCTCAATTACTTTCAGCCCCAAATAACTTTTTTGCCAGAGCAGCACATTTTGGGGCGGAATGTTCTGACCTCCTACATCCTACAGCTTACTGGCTATAGTAGGTACTAATGACCATGCTGACCGAAGCCAATTACCTGCCTCAGTTTCCTCATCTGCGAACACAGACAACACCACCCTTCCATCTACCAGGCAGCCAGCTGTGGCAGTCACACGTGATGCTGCAAATCACTCTGCAAAATGTGAGGCTTGACTAAAAGGCAGTGGAACACTGGCTCTGAGTGGGTCCCCGAGAGCCGCTCACTGCACTGAAAGCCCCCTTGATACAGCTGCCATTAAAAGGAAGGTTTTCAAGGATTCTTTGCCCAGGCACAGGGTTTGAATTTACCAATGGCTGAGTTTCCTTGCAGGAAATGGGCAAATTCTGAAATGGCTCTGGAGTTACTGTCATACGAATGAGGCGGGGTTTGCACTGGAGGCGCTGGCCCCCACTGACTGCGTGTGCCTGGGGGCTGGTTTGCAGGCCTCTGGGCTCCTGGTGCTGCCTCCAGGAATAACCCCCTGTGATGCTCCTGCTGCTGAGGACGGGGAGGAACAGTCACCACCAGCCTGCACTCCCGAGCGGGTCTAAAGGGAACCCTTGGTTCAGAAACGGGAGACAGAAACCTGGACTCACCATAAAGCCGTGTTGTTAGGTGCATATGAACCATTTGTGAAGACTTCTGTCTTTGAGGTAAAAACCAACGTATGAAGAAAAACAAGGCCCACTCACAAAAATAGTTGCTCGTTCCATTCACGCCGCGGCCATATTTGTGTAGGAACCAGCTCCGCAGAAGCAGTTAGCAAGGGTGTGGCTCGCCGTGGGATTTGCATACCTTTTATACACTCCGCTTCCAGAGATGCTTAAATGAACGGCTTGATTAAGCCTTAATGATTTTGAATTTTTTTTTTTTTGAGGGCAGTGTCACTGGCCCTCATATGTTGGTCCCGAACCGGGGCCGCTGGCTTCCCAAGCCAGTGCTTAACCACGGCGCCACTCGGCCGGCCCAATGATTTTGAATTTTTAAAGAAGTCACTAAATATTTTTTAGGTGGCAGAGTGAAATGTCCAGTGTTCTGCTGACCTCTCCCCAGCAATAGTCGAGCATCAGTCCCCTTTGGGACAGATGTTGCTACTATTTTGTTTTGGGTTTTCTTATTGTACTGAAATTCACGTAATATATATAATTAACCATTTGAGCAGTTCTGCATTTAAATGGGACCATCTCGTTTAGTGCATCTTGGTCTTATGCAGCCAGCACATCTATCTGGTTCCAGAACATTTTCTTCACCCCAAAAGGAGAGCTGTACCCATCAGCTGTCCCACTGGCCCCTGTCTCTGGCAACCACCAATCTCCTTTCTGCCTGTAAGTATTTTCATACCAATAGGATCATACAGCAGGTGTGTGGCCTTTGGCAACGGCTTCTTTTCCTTGCCGTAATGTTTTCAGGCTTATCCCTGTTGTAGGGTATACCCGGGCTTTGTTCCTTTTATGACTGAGTAATGTTTCACGGATGGACGGTGCGCCCGTCCGCTGATGGGTGTTTGGGCAGTTCCCACCTTTGGCCGTCGTGCAGAGTTCTGCAGCGTTAATTTTATAAAGAAGAAGACAAAGGTGCAGCCAGTTCCCACAGAGACCCCCCTGTCCCAGGGTGCACACAGCCAAGGAACGTGGGGGTGTTCCTGGTCCCCGTCCCCCTTTCCTCCCTCACAGCACCCTCCCTTGTTTGGTTGGCACCTTGTCCTTTGGCATCAGGAGGCAGGTAAATAAAGGGCCATCTGCCTTAACAGGATGCTTAAGGCCCCGACTTCTCTCCAGCTCTCCTTTCTCAGCCAAGGGAGCTGAGACCAAGCTCAGTGACTTGCTCAAGGTCACCTGATTCTTCGGTGGCAGAGCTGGAGCTGGTTTTCTGAGCATTTCTCCATCTCTAATTTGACGTCAGACCCTGCACTTGACGTTTCTTAAGTTACCTCATGTGGAACCTGTTTTTGGGATCCTGTTTGGTTCCCTCTCCATAACTAAGCTGTGCCATCATCTGTCTTTAACCCTTGACCGTGAAGCCCAGGGTGACTGATTATCAGCATCTCACTCCCTGATTAGTCTACAAATGACTCCAGGAAAAATTAACATGGGTTCTCTGGGGATCCAAAAAAGATACGGTATAGCAATTGCCCGTACCTATCAAACACCCACTGTCCTTTTGTTGATAGTAATAGTGGGACACAAGACCTTAAGAACAAAAGTTTCAAGGTGGGTTCCTTCCACTGGAAGTGTCATTTGCAGTTAGAGTGGCTCCTGTATGGAGAGCACCAGGTCAGGGTCCCTTCACAAGCATCCAAATAGAAGCCACCTGCCAGGGATGCCGCCTGAGGGAGGGGAAACGGGCTTCACCTGGATGCCTCTGATGAGCGTATTATTATCATCTGCATGTTGCAAATGAGGAAACTGAGGCACGAAGTTATGTGCCTTGCCCAAGGTCCTACCTTTAGGATATGGCAGAATCGGGGTTCACATCTTTCAGTTTCCAGGGCCCACATTCTTCACTGGTAATTGTTTTGTCCCCACAGACTGGGATTGTAATTTTACATATTGTTTTGAAATCTGCATTTTCATTTAACAAATGTGTCATGGATATTTTCCATATATTTCAATATTCTCCAACAACATAATTTTTAAAAGCTATGTAGTAGTTCATCATATGGGTGCAGTATAATTCACTTTACCATGCTTCTATTATTCAACATTTCATTGGTTTCCAATTTTTCAGAGGTTATAAATATTGCTGTAGATAAACATCACCTTCTCTGTGGTTATTTCCTTCACATAAAATTTCAAAAGTGAAGTTGCTGGGTCAAAGAGTATGCCATTTAAAAACTAGACACATTTACAAGGCTTACTCTGAATTTCTTATGATCAAAACTGGTTTTAAAACCTGCAAGAATTTGTATCTCAAACTAGCATTTACTGAACCCAATGTAATGATAAAGTAGGCTTTGGTGTGCACTTGAATTCTGGAGGCGAATGGAGGCAACAGTGCTTAAGAAAATACACCGGTGACTAGGGAACAGGAATGTTAATACAAGACCAGTTATTGTCTTTGCTGGTAGTTGATAGGCATTACCTGGGATGATGAATAAGATGATGATAGTGATGATGATGGCGATGATGATGATGGTGATGGTGATGGTGATGATGGTGATGGTGGTGATGGTGGTGATGATGGTGATGGTGATGATGGTGATGGTGATGGTGATGGTGGTGGTGATGGTGGTGATGATGGTGGTGATGGTGATGGTGGTGATGATGGTGATGGTGGTGATGATAATGGTGATGGTGATGATGGTGATAGTGATGATAGTAATAAAACTGTTTCAGAAGGCTTAGCAAATATCAGTTTTTAATACTCAGAGCTTCCTCTGCATGTCTTATTTAATCTTCCCAAAGCCTATGGGTCCGTAGGCTTTTGGCAGAGATTACTAATTATCCCCCAGCATTCATTTTCTCCTCTTCCTTTTAGCAATAGAAGTCTGCTGTTACATTTTGACGTATAATAAGAAATATATAATTTGCCTTCATCCCAGTTCCAGGCACAGAGCTCTTAAAACCCTAGGAATTTCTTAAGTAATGAGAGCAATAAAGGTGTCTTTTGTTATGTTAATGAGGCAGGGTTTTGAGAGCCCCTAGGTTACCTAAGGTTGGGGGCTGGTTGTCAGGGGAACAAGGCCTAAGTTGAGAGTTGGAACTTTCAGTCTCACCCCTGGACATCGTGGGAGAGAAGAGGGGAGGTTGAATTGATTGCCGGTGGCCATGATCTAATCAATCATGCCTATATAATGAAGCTTCCATGCCCACACCCATGAAAAATAAACAGGGTTTGGAGAGCTTCTGGGTGAAAACATCCACGTGCTGAGAGGGTGCTGTACCCCAACTCCACGGGACAGAAACTGCTGCTTTTGGGACCCGCCCAGACCTCACCCATGTGCTTCTCCATCTGGCTGTTCATCTGTGTCCTTCATCGTGTTCTTTAATAAAGTGGTAACTGTGTTTCTCTGAGTTCTGTGAACCACTCTAGGAAATTAATCAAACTGAAGAGAGCGTCATGGGGTCCTCTGATTTGTAGGTCAATCGGAAGCACAGGCAACAACCTGGCATCTGAAGTGGCGTGGGGGGGGCGGTCTTGTGGGCCTGAGCCTTTCACCTGTGGGATCTGATGATACCTTTGGGTGCATAGTATTGGGATTGCATTTGATTTGTAGGATACCCAGTCAGTGTCCCCTGAGAATGGGAGAACCATGTGGTGAGGCTGGAAAAACACACTGGATCCGCCCCCTCTGAGGTTTAACAGGACACACGGCTTCCTGGTGAGAGGCTCTATTCCACGCGCTCCTTGCAGCTAGACCTGGCCACTGGACTATATTATCATCAGAAATTGACCAGGAAGAAATGATAGGGCAAATCACTGTCATTTCTGCCAAAGGATGCCGCTTGCTCTCCACTTGACTCCTCTTCCCATCAGCTGGACTATGATGAAGGGCTAGCTTCAACCTCGCTGAGGACAATTCCCCAGGAGACAACTGAGAGATAAGAGAAATGAGCTTGTGGGAGGAGGCCACCTACTGTGATTGTTATGTGAGCAAAGAGCGAGCATCCATCTTGTGGAAGCCACTGCAATCTGGGGGTCTTCTTGTCAGAGCTGAGCCCATTTTAAAAATAAAGTACTGGGCCGGCCGAGTGGCTCAGTTGGTTAAGAGCTCGCTCAAGAGTGTGAGCTCTGAGCAATAGCAGTTTGATGCCCAGCCCGAGCTGAGCTGCCGCTGAGCTGCCAACAGGTGGCAGGATGGCTCAAATAAATAAATAAATAAATAAGAGTAAAGATACAGTACTGAGGCTGGGCAAAGAACCCACAGCTAATAAGATCTGGGAGATGGATTAAACCCAATAGACCCCAGACTGTGCCCTTTTGGGGTTTCTTAAAACTGAGGCCTGAAACCTACTGATTTCAGAGTCATACCCCCAGAGACTTCAATGGAAGGACTGGCCAAACTCTCACCAGCTTGACACAGTCATTCTAGAAATACCAGTGAGGCTTCCTTGGGGAAGAAAACCAGAGACAGATGGTTTGACCCAAAAGCAAAAAAAAGAAAGAGAAAAGATGGGACTTAAATCTGTGTTTGAGTTCTGGTGCCACCACCCACTTGGGGACATTGTTGGGCTCCTCAGAGCATCATCAGGTTTCCTTCTTCCCAAAGGCAACACTGACATCTGTCTTGGAATCCTGAAAATTAAATAAAATAATGTAACTGATGGGTTTCGAGCAAAACCTGACCTAGAGAAATCATCAGTAAATGGTGTGCTTCTCTCCCCAGGTATTATTTTCCCATCAAACCAGATGCCCATCCCTGGGCACGCCCCACAGAACAAGCCCACCTCGGCCCCTGCCAAGGGACACTTGGCTCGCTGGGCTGCCCTGCGCTGGAGAAGTGTGAGGCCTGAGGGGGCCTGGGCAGAGGCGTGGCTCCCGGCCGGAATCATGGACCCGCGGCCGCCCTGTCTGTGCTCTGCCCCCTGCCAGCCGGAGCTGGCTCAGGAGCCAGGCCTGCGTGCGCCTGCCTGTGGTTCTCACCCAGGAGACGCTCTGCTGCCCGTGAGCTCCTAACCCACCCCATGAGCCCCGGGAGAAAGCAGGTACACGGTCAAGGCCCCTCCCGCCTGCTTGGTCCTGCCTTGTCCTTGGGCCTTGAGGACCTCCAGACGTTCAGACACACTCAGGGAACAAGCTGTAGAGAAATGGGGGTTTGGGTGGGGAGAAGCGGAGAAGGTCCAGAGAGAAGGCCACCCTGTTACCCTGTCACTATTTATCATCAGGCATAAAACAGGAAGATTAAAATGTGCGTGCTGCTAACAGCTTAATTTAATTGAATGCTTAAGAAAATGAAACTGGGGACAGGGACAGTTAGAGAACAATTTTAGTGATGACCGGGTGGCGGGAATTGTTTTTAGTTCCCGTGGAAAGAAGCCGCTCACCTGTGTGAAATCGATGTTCACAGGTAACCCGGGTGCAGGGGAAGGTGCCGCGGGGCCTGGGGAGGGAGGGGGCGGTTTGCAGGACGCAAGTGTAGGAGGAAGACCAGACTTTGGCAAGCTCAAAGGCGTGTTCCCAGGAAGGGCAGAATGTTCCGGAGGGCAGGGACAGATGCCAGAAAGTTCTGCTGCCGAGAGCCGAGCCAGATCAGCTGGCCCGAAGGAGGAATGAGAAGCAGGTGAGGAGGCGGCTGTGAGTGCAGGGGGCCGGGGACAGTGGGCGCAGCCAGGACCACTGACCAACCAGGTGCCTGCAAAATTGTCTGAGACCTGGGAAAAAATGGATCGCTTCCAAGTGGACAAAGAAAAATCAACCCTGTAAAATCAATTATTATAACACTTTCAAAGCCAGACTACAATGTACAAAGCAAAATGCAGCCCCGATAAATGCGATCGGACATGCTGCTGGCAGGCAGTCTTGGCTGAAAGGAGCTTTGGGCTCCGGACAAGAGGTCTGGCTCCTGGGCGTGACATAAATAAGAGAGGTGGTGAAGTGTTCTGACCTTTCCGACCCCCACTGTCCTCATCTGAAGAACAGAAATGATAAAGAATAAAAATAAATTAAAAAAATAAACAAACAAAAAACACCAGTGAGGCTACTTTGAAGCTGAAATGGTGGGACTCGCGTTTTGCGTATGTGTCCAGTGCTGCTATTATCACCCATAAACAGTGTTGTTGGTGCCGGGGACCCACAGCCTAGAACCCCGCTGGGCATCTCTGCCGCAGGGGCCGCCCAGCCCCCCTCCCAGTTCCTCCTAGAAATCTTCTGGAAATGATGTGATGGTTGGGGCCCCGCTTTCCCAAAACCCAGATACAGAAGTTTCTCCTGGCCAGGGTGTGTAAAGAGCTACAGGAAATAGAGCACCCATCACCTTGGTCTCTGGGAAAAGGTTGAAGTCACAGAAAAAAATAACACTGGAAAAGGCCAGCAGGCTTGTGAAGCCTTTTTTCCCAACTCACCATTATTTTTACAAATACACATACAAAAGTAGAAATACTTGACCACACGCTATGTCCCTGGGGCCTGGGCAGGGGCGGGGCCACAGCCTGGCCTGAGGAAGGCGCATGAGAGGCCTGGCCTCTCACTGAAACCTCGGGATGACCCTTAGGTGGTGTCAGCTCCCAGGGACGGCGGGTGAGTGTGTATGAGTGTGAGTGTGTGCGTGCGTCCGTGGGTGCGTGCGTGCGTGTGTGTGTGTGTGTGTTGGGGTTAGGGTGGGGGGATCTGTGCCTCTGCTCTGGGACTCAGGCTGGATGAAACCATAGTTACCAGGGAGAGCGACGCGAATTCTAGGAAAGCAGGGTTTCTGCTACTCAGCAGTTGACATTTCCTCTTGTAAGAACAAGCAGCATATGGAGAGGAAATCGGGGGGTGGTGGGGGGATCCCCAAGCACCACTCTGCTCCTGTTCGGGCCAAAGAAAAGATGCAGGGCACCTCGTGACAAAAAGAGACTTGACAATTATAGGTGAAGCCGTTGCTCGGTTGTCGATGAGGCATTGTTAGCAGCCAACTGTTGGGTGGTGGCCCTAAGCCATGCTTGGCCTTGACCTTCAAAGGAAAGCCAACCAGCCTTTCCACGCCCGGGAGGAATGAAGACATGTGTCCAAGAAAAACCAAGGGCTCCCGGCACCAGGTGTTCCTTGGCTTGTAGATATGTCACTCCAGTTTTTGCCTCCATCTTTACCTGGCCTCGTCCCTCTGTGCGTCTCTTCTTATAAGGACATCAGAGATTGAATTAGGACTCACCGCAACCCATTGTGACCTCATCTTAACCCAATTCCATCAGCCAAGATCCTTATTCAAATCAGGTCATGTTCACAAGTACCAGGGGTTAGGACTTCACCATATCTTTTGGGAAACACAAGTCACCCCCTAAAAAGCGCCAGGTGGCCTCGCCAGCACTGCAGAGTCAGAAGTCACCTTGCTCCATAGCCCAGGCCTCAGCTCAGCGGGGATGTGTCAGCCAGAAGCTCACCCCGACGTCTGGGGTACAGGAGGGCTCAGGCCTCAGCTTAGCGGGGATGTGTCAGCCAGAAGCTCACCCCGACGTCTGGGGTACTGGAGGCTGCCAGAATTGAGGGTTTTCTCTTACCGCCTTGTGGGTCAGACATGAGGCTCTGCCTGTAGCTGAATACAGCTCCAATCAGGCTGTCACACGCCTTCTGGGGAAGCTCCTCGGGGAGGGCCTGCTCCCACGAGTGGATAACAGCCGCAAGGATTAGGAGAATGGAAGCGGCGCTCCAGGAGGGAAGGGCTCCCTGCCCCTTAAAGATGAGCTGTGCCACTCTGTCCAGCGCGGTCACCGGCCTGGGAGGACACTCGTCACAGGCTCCGGGGGTGCGCCCCGCGGCCCTGAGCCGGTGAACAGGTGTGCCCAGCCAGGGAGGGTCAGGGGTTGCGTTTCACCAGCCCGGCCGGCAGGCTTCGCTGGGCACCAGCTCAGAGCCCCATCCTCCCAGTGACTCCACCCACACAAATAATGGGGTGTTTCCCCCCAAGAGCAGGATGGGTGGCGGTCACTGGCCTCAGTGCAGAGAGGAAGAAGCCCTAAGACCTGTCTCCCTCCCACCCCCAAAGAAGAACAAACCTCACAAAGACCCTATTTCGCTCAGACATTACCTGTGGGCGTTTCACCCACAGCGTCACTCACACTGACCGTGTGTGTTGGGAATGAAAGGCGTCACCTGCATGACAGCTGTGTCTTTTGTGGCACAAGGCACACAGACCGGGAGGGAAGCAGGTGGGCTCTAGGATGGGACGGCTGGGCCTGCCCGCTGTGCTGCCCCAGTCTGCCTCCACGCCAGGGCGGGTGCCGGGGACACGTGGGATCCAAGCTCTTGGTGGCACATTTAATTATGGCTGCAGCAGCCCATTCATAATTCAAAGTCGCTGCCCTGAATTACACCACATTTTGAGCTGAGTGGAGATGGAGAGATTCAGGCCCTTTCAAGCAAACCCCGAAAGCTCCCACTTCTCTCCCATTCTAGTGCATTCTGCTCTCTTGAGCAACTTCTCAGCTCCCTGAGAATAGCATGTTTTGAGCAAAAGAAGACAGTAAAAATGAAAGAAGAAAATTAAATACGAAAATTTAATTAAATCCCTCTTTGATCGTTCTCCCTAGAATTGATGGAGGGGCTGTTGCCATTCAGCCACAAAAAAGATAACCTCACAGGCTAATTAGGATAAGGGATGGCCTCTGAGCTGGGAGACGCGATGTCCCAACGCCACACACGTTCAAACGGGCCATTCTGAGGAGAGCAGTTCTTTCGTCTTCAATTATTTGCCGTTTCTCTTTTATCAAGTCCCGTAGATGTATAGAGTGTCCTTTGTATTTCCTGGAAGGTCTCCCAGCTTTTGTGTAGCTCCCCAGAATGCAATGGGCTGTCCGTCTAGGGGTAAAGGGCCTCAGAGGCCACACAGAAGGTTTGGTGTTTGTTGTCCAGTCCTGGGGGTGGTTACTTTACCTTTTAAATCAGCCCCATCCACCCCACGCCAGTGAGCTGCACTTCTGAAGAGGAACAGTGACACACAGGACAAACAACTAGTCAGAAGGGACCTGACGCCACATGGCTGGCTAGGGACATTATCATGACCTTTGCAGGGTGTCACCCACACAGAACTGAGTCACCATCCCAGTTAGATGGAGCTCAGGCCAGTTTAAAGAGTGGATATAAACACACACACAGAGGCACACAGACATGCATGCACACAGACACACAGACAGAGGCACACACGCACACGGAAACCCACATACACACACATACACAGAGAGAGACACATAGACACGTGTATACACAGCCACACACATTCATGTATGCGTGCACACATATACACATGCACACCTATGCACAGTCACACACACAAAGACACAGGCACACATATACACACATGCACACAAACACACACAGAAAGATGCAGACACACATGTATACACATGCACGCATACATATATACACATGCACATGACACAGACATATAAACAGACACATATACACACATGCACATGGACACACATGGAAAGATGCACACACACACATACATATACACATATACACACAGACTCACAACTGCAGACACACGGACACAGGCACACACACTGTGGAATTCCATACCCTGAGAGTATCTTAGGAAAGTGCTACAGACATCTCTGATTTGTGTACTGTGACAGATTTAGAAGTCTGATGTGAGCTTTTTGGGGGAATATGCTAACTTAACAAACTCTACTTAGGAACTAAAAGGGCCCCTAGGGGAAGATAGAGGGGGGTGGACAGAAGCTGCACTCAGGGTCAGGCACAGGAAGGCATCCCTGTGTCAGGCCGGTGGGACAGAGTTCCCGGTGGCACCCCAGGCCCCTCAAAGCCTCCCTGGACTGAGTTATGACAAAGTATTTTGCTAAGCAAATCACGCTGCACAGGATTTCAGGGGCATTGTTTGAATTATTGAAAGAATCAATTGTTTCCCAGTGTTTGGAAGGCATTGTTTGCATGCAATTTACATAATATTACAAATTATTTTAAATGATTGCTGCAGGGCCCCGTGTCCCCTAACAATTTTATTGTAGAACATCTTGGTTTCATTAGTTGAAAAAGATTATATAACTAGATTGAAAAAAAATTCCTGAAAGTCCGTTTTTTGTCAAATTCAGATTGACTTTCTTTTTTCATAGACCGAGTGGAAGGGAAGTGCTCCAGTTACAGCAAACCACCCCAAAATTAGTGGCTTCAATTAACAGTGATTTGAGAGCCCCCATGATTCACTGAGCCCAGCGAGCCGCTGGGTGGCTGCGTTAGACGGGCACGCTCTGAGGGGGGACCCCGCTGAGGGCCTACCTGGGGCCAGGCTCAGCGGGGACATCTCCGTGTGTCCTTTCGTCCCAGGCTTCTTCCTGGTGTGGTGGGCTCGGAAGTATTTTAAGAGGTGAAGGTGAAAGATGCAAGGCACCCGTGATGGTTAATTGTATGCGTCAAGCTGACTGTGTCCCAGGCTGTCTGGACAGCAGGTGGCACCTTACTTCTGGGGGTGCCTGTGAGAATAAGATTTGACCCAGTGACTGAGTGAGCAGAGCATACCGCCCTCCCCAGCGTGGGCGGGCCTCATCCAATCCGTTGAGGACTTAGATAGAACAGAAGGGCCGAGGAACGGGCATGGGCTCTCAGCCTGCCTGGCTGGGCAGACACTGGTCCCCCCGCACGCGGCCGGGACCACACCATCGGCACTCGGGCTTCTCAGACCTTGGGACTCAGACTAGGACTTGCATCACCGGTTCTCCCGATTCTCAGGCGTCCAGACCTGGGCTTCCGCCATCAGCTCTGCGGTGCTTGGGCTTTTGAATTTGTTGCTACGAGGGCCTTCCTGGGTCTCCAGCTTGCACACGACAGACAATGGGACTCAGGCTCCATAATTATGTGAGCCAATTCCTCATAATAAATGTCTACCTATCTATCTACCATCTACCTCTATCATCTATCGTCCGTCATCTATCTAACTATCATCTATCTATCTATCTATCTATCTATCTATCTATCTATCTATCATCTATCTATCTATCTATCTATCATCTATCTATCTATCTATATCTATCATCTCTCCGTCTGTCTATCATCTGTCTTGTATTGGTTCTATTTCTTTGGAGAGCCCTGATTAATATTACCCCTAACCTCACACATCTCATCTCTACCATATTCTATTGGTTAAAACAATTCACAAGTCCCACCCCCACCTCAGCCCCAGGGTCAAGGGGATGGGAAACAGACTCCACCTCTTGACGGGAGGAGCAGCAAAGAATTTGTGGCCTTACTTGATCTAAAAAAATATCACTAAAATTTGTTGACTCCCAGAAGTAAGAGAATTTCTCGGGCTGGGGAGGGGAGAGGAAAGGTCCTGAAGGAACTCACCCAGGCCCCTCTTCTAGAACAACATGGAGAAGACTTTGGCTCAGCTCCCTAATACGCCAGAGCGTGCGGGTTTGAAACAAAGATTCCAATGAAATAACTTAGAAGAAATCACTAGTCCTTCCGGCATGAAATGAGCCTTGCTGGCTGTTCTTACCCCAAATGACTGCCCCAAATAGCACCGAGTGATGGCAGAGAACAGACACCTTGGGCACTTGTGACATGGTTCTCAGCCACATACTTGAATCTCTTGGCCTGAGCTTCCCTCCTGGATTCACTGATCACAAAGAAATTTGGTGAGGAACGTGCATGGGCTTGGACGCTGTATGAGTCTCCCGGGAGAGGGGCGGGGGGACAGGTGCTGCTGTAACAAAGGACCACAGATGGGGCGGTTTAAACAGCAGAGGTTATAGTCTCACATCCTGGAGGCTGGAGGTCTGAGATCAAGGTGTGGGCAGCTTGGTCTGTCCTAAGCCCTCTCTCCTTGGCGTGTACACGGCTGTCCCCGCCCCGTGTCCTCTGTGCATGTCTGTGTCCTGATCTCCACTTCTTATAAGGACACCAGTCAGGTTGGGTTAGGGCCCACCCTGGTGACCTCCTCTTATCTTAATTACTACTGTAAAGACTCTCTTTCCAAATATGACCACATTGTGGGTCTTGGGGGATAGGACTTCAACAGGTGAATTTGTGTGGAGGGAGGGACATAGTTCAGCTCTCAGCAGAGACTGTCTCCTCTTCTGGAAAAGCAGATTAGTAAACACTGCATCCTTCTTTCCTTAGAACAGAAATGGGGGCCTGCCGGCCAGGTGGGGAGCTGGTGGAATCACACCACCCCTAGTGACAACGACAAAGCAGGGCCTCCAACAACAGTTAAGTTTTTGGTTGACAAGAAAGAGACTTGTACCTTCAATCCTTGGTCTGTACAAGAGTTGTTTAAAAATTTATTTTGGATGGCTTCGTCAAAGGCACAACACTGGCGCGCATGCATTGAACCTGGAAAAACTTAAAAGAACTTTGTTAAATGTCAGAATGAAATGGCTGTGCTCTGATGTCAACAAATAGAGAATTGTTTTCTCGTTTCCCCTCCCAAATCTGGTGTTTCTCACCATCGCTCACACCCTTTCATCCTCCAATATCAAAGACACACAGGATGGCAAAACTCTTTACAAACAGTAATTAATTCCACCAATCCTCCTGGGAAGTGTGTGTGTGTGTGTGTGTGTGTGTGTGTGTGGGTGTGTATGAGTGCATTTATGTCTCGCTTTCAAAGAGGAGACCTGAAACCAAGGGGCCAAACAACTCACCCAGATGGAAGTCACCAGAGAGAGTTTGGAAATTGAGTTTGGTTCTGAATGGGGGATGGGAAATTCATTGCGTTTTCTAAGAAGAGAGTGAAGACACACAGTCTTGGTCCAAGGTGAACTGTTTACTGAAGCAATCAGTTGGAAACAACTGAACTCCCGAGATTTGGGGCTAAGAAGGGCTTGGGGTCTGAATGACCGCAGGGAATCTGAAGGGTTCAATAATTGCCCCGTGGCTGAACCCCCAGGGCCATCTGGCTGGAAGACACAACCTAATTCCACTATGATTCACACACCCAATTCAAGGTGGTGAGATGATCAGTGATGTTAAAAGTCATGAGATAAGCGCAGGCAGCTCTTTGAGGGTTTATTTAGGATTGGTTCAGGCCCCAGGTTCTCCATGGGGTGAAAGGTGATCTCATAAGAAACACTCAGGGAAACAGTTGCTCCCCAGTACCAATAGGCATCCCACGGCAGCTGTGGGTCCTCCACTCACTGTCCAGGCAGATTCCATCTCCATCTGAAGACCACGGGCCATGAGGCGGCCACTGCCACATCCTCCTCCAGACCAAAACCCTTCTGAGAGTAACTGGATTGTCAGAGGGGAGTGAAAGCAAGAAAAGTCTACTCATTGGCTCCTACACCTTAAAAGTCCAGTGGGACTGGCTTCAAGGCTCAGTGACGTCATTGGCGACCTCATCAGCACCCTGGCCCCGCTCAGCCCCACTTCCCTCTCTGCTGGGTCCGTTCCCAGATAACCTTTTCCCCTGTGGAGGCACAATGTCTGCTGGTTCTCCAGAATTTTGTGGCTTTCTGCAGAAACATTTTAGTACAAGAGTGAAGAGCAGGGATACTGGCCCCAAACCATCACCGGTAAGCTGTGACCATGGACAAGGCCTTTGAGCTCTCTGTGCCTCAACGTCGCTATCAGTGTACAGGGATTGTGCTAGAATCTTTCACAGAGCATGTAGGGAGGATTAAGTGAACTCACATGTATTAAGCACTCAGCCCAGCGACTAGCACTGCTCTGGAAAGCACTCAGGGATGGCTAGCTATTATTATTACAGCTGACGTTGTTAGCTGGTGAGTCAGAATGAGAGGCCCATGAGCCAGTAGGAGACGATCGGGGTCCGCTGTGAAATTCGAACATTGTTCTGGCATGGGACAAACATTGTCAGCTCGAAGGGCCCGCACCAGACATGGAACCTGTGGGCGCCTTGACCTTGGACTGCCAGCCTCCAGAACTCTGAGAAGCAAATGTCTGTTGTTTATAAGCCACCAGCTCTCTGGTATTCTGTTACAGCTGCCCGAATGGACTGAGACGGGTCAGATGGAGAGGGACTGGGGACAGGGGTTGGGGCAGGGGCACCTTTGCACAAGATGCCCAGGGAGAGCTGCTCTAAGGAGACGGCTGAGTGGAACCTCAGGAGATGAAAGATGGCACCTCCATCGCCCACCGTTTATGCTGCCCAGCCACGCTGCCCTTGCTTTTCTCAAATGGACCCAAGTTCATTCTTGCCTCCTGACCTTTGCACCTGCTGTGCCTATGTCTGGATTTCTGGGCTCCTACGCAACTGGGTGGCTGCTTCCTCTTCATCATTCAGGACTTCATGTCATCTTCTCTGTGAAGCAGTCTGTGACCTCATCTAACTGTCTTTCCTCACATTCTGGGCACCCTGTGTCACCATTTGTGCTCCATTTTTCACGCTTTATTTCACTTCTTGTTATTTGCATCTATCTTGCTGGTGGATGACTTACTTGTTTATTGTCCATCGAAACCCGCCCCCCCCAACATTTAAGTCACATGAAGGAAGGATCTCTTAGCTCTCCTCTTGCCACTGAACCCAGAGCTGGGCTTGGTGTATCCGATGCTGGGAAAGCTCCATAGATCTTGGCTAGACAAAAATGGCCCAACATACACAGCTCCTGTGGGACTGCTGGTGGGTGTTGCTCAAAGGCGGAAGCCAAGCAGCTTTGCTTCCCGTGGCTTGTGGGGCACAGGCAGTAATTGGGCAAATCTGGCACATCAGACCATCAGTCATGTTCTCTCCCTGCTGTGGGCACTGAGTGAGCTGGGAGAGAGACAGCTCTGAGGAGCCCGCTATCGAAAATGCCAACAATGCCAAAATCACAAGGATGAGCAGACAGCCGAATCTCCGAGGGTGTGCAGCTCATCCACCAGCCAGCCAGGAGCAGATGTGCCCCAGTCCCCTAGAGATGCCAAGTCACGCCTGCAGGAACAAGGGTGCCTGCTGGGGGGTGTGATGACACAACGTTACCTTCCTGGGGATTGAAAATGACAGTCAGTACCTTGTAGCGTGGTGGCTTCTTGGACTCGACTGCTCTAGAAGAAAGCCTGCCCAGTGGTGCCCAGAGGGGCCATGCGACTGAGAAATCCATTCCTATTGGTTCTTCGAAGTGAAACGTGATGAGTCCATTCCCATTGGTTCTCAGATGCACCATGTGACCGATTAGTCCGTTCCCATGGATTCTCAGAGGTACCATGTGACTGAGGAGTCTGTTCCCATTGGTTCTCAGAGGTACCATGTGACTGAGGAGTCTGTTCTCATTGGTTCTCAGAGGTGACATGTGACTGAGTAGATAGCTTTCACTGGTTCCTGGAGGTGGACTGAGAAAACAGTGCCCACTGGTTCCTGGAGGTGGCATGTGACAGAAGATAGCCCCCCCTGGGTTCTAGAGACTGGGGAGAAAATGTCCCACACTTGTCGAGGGGCAGAGGTGGGGCTGTGCTGGCCGAGCACCAACCATCGTTAGGGCTGTGCTTCTGGTTGGGCTAAGCTGTGGCGTTTGTGACACGAGACCCATTACCGAGATACTGGCCCTGGAGATGGATACTTCGCAGGTCTATAGCGTGACTCAACGTAAACATTTGCACACCCGATGCCAAGGAGAGCTGCAAAAAGCTGCCTTTGGAATACTCACCAACGAAAGGACCTAAATATTCCTGGGAGAGCCTTCATCCTCTTCCAGTTTCATATCACAAGAAAATGTCAAAAGAAAAAAAAGGAAGTCGATGTCTAATATTATGACTTTGAACGTTCTTAGTGATAGTCTCTGGAAGCATGACATTTACAGGAAAAAGACAGAAGCGGGGGACCCGGGGTGTGTCACTGCTCACCATCCGCGTCTTGGGATTTTCCCACTAATTCTGAGTCTCTGCGCACCTGGAGTCCACGCTCCAGCTCTGAAGCTGGAGTCGCCAAGCGCATGGAGCCACGCTGGCGGGCCTGCTGCTGCGGTGCTGCATGCATCACAAGCTGCATGGCGGTGCAGCCACCGTGGGGACAGAGCACCGCCCAGGAACATCGGGGCCCCGGGCGTGGGCGGAAGCGCCCCAGTGACTCCACGTGGACCAGACACAGCCCCCCAGCTCGGCCCTTCCCGAATGTCTGACCAACCAAATCATGAGCAAGACCTCTGTCCTTTTCTTTCTGTAAATCCAGCTCCGAAGAAGCCGAGCCCTCCCCTGGCTCCACTGAGGGCCGCTTTCCAACCCGATGGGCTGCAGCCTTTTGATCTATATGAGGACGTCCAGTTTAGCAGATTCATCTCTTGTTTAATTTTTTTTTTTTTTGAGGGCAATGTCACTGACCCTCATATGTGGGACCCGAACTGGGGCCACTGGCTTCCCAAGCCAGCGCTTAACCACCGCGCCACTCGGCCGGCCCTCTTGTTTAATTTTTACGTTAACAAGGTTGCACAACTGAAAATGGGAGTCCAGGGACCGAATTCAAAAGTGGTGGCTTTGGTTTTTAAAAAAAGTTCCTGGGCCAGCCGAGTGGCGTGGTGGTTAAGCGCTGGCTTGGGAAGCCAACGGCCCTGGTTCGGGTCCCACATATGAGGGCCAGTGACACTGTCCTCAAAAAAAAAAAAAAAAAAAAAGTTCCTGAAGGAAACAGGTTGAAAAGGAATGTAGGTCCTCGGACAGAGGTCTCTCATGAGCCAGGAAGGCCTTCAGCTTGATTTAAGTATAAAATCAAAGCTATTGGCATGTGACAACTGCTGTTTTAAAGTCAGAATTGACTTAAAGATAAGACCCTGGCTTGGGCAAAAGGGTTTCCCAGAATAAACATATCATCAGGGCTGTGTCAATAGTTAGAGGAAAAGCTGGGAGGACACAGAGGTTCCTTCTTCGTGGGTTAACCCTCTCCTGCCCGTGGTTCTCCAGGGAAGGCCATTTGCTCTCTGATGTGTTCATCAGCGGGCTTTGGGGGCTTGCTCAGGCCCAGACTCGCCCGCTGTCCTGAGGCTCACTGCCCCTGTGAGCCTGGGCTGCTGCAGACACAGAAACACCAGCTTGTCCTCCACTGAGCCAGACCCTGCTAACTTGGATGTGGGTCACATCTGGGGGACTGGGGATGTGGCCTAGGGCACAGGCCCTGGACTGGCACCTCATTTGGGCAACACTCCTGTGTGACAGAAACGGCACTCCCCCTCGGAGCCTTGGTTTTCCCAGTGGGAAAATAACCTCGCGCTCGCTTCCCATTCTTTCACAGTTTCTCTTGTTGCTTTACAGGAACAGCGTAAAGCCAGACGTGGAAGGACGCAGGCCCCGAGGCTCTGGTGTCAGGCCCGGCTGAGCGAGTCGCCAGACCAGGCAGAAGGGTGGCCCTGCGTCTCGAGTCGGAAGACAGGAACTGCCACCCATTCTCCCCGCGGAAGCCACTTTGCAGAGTCCCCCGAGAAGACAAGAAGGCGCAGGCTGAAGAAAGCTGGTATTTAAACGCTCTGCAGTGGGAGAGAGAGGGTTGTTATGGCAACAAATTGCTCTGACTCCCTGAAGAGGCTCAGCCCCAGCAACGCAAGAGGCCTGCAGAGGGCGCCTCCGACGCTCTGCCAGACGGCGCCAGCATGCTTGCGTCTCGGCCGGGGCAGCTGATGGGTGGAGCGGGAGAGCTGAGTGTTTACAGCAACACCTTTCAGAGTGCTGGGTTGGGGGGACCTTGCCCTCTAGGCTCACACCCAGACCCCAAGTGTCCTGCCCTCTTGGACAGTGCTGTGTAGACCCCCCCCCCAAGTTCCTGGGGGTGAGGGAGGGGATGCAGGAGGCATCTGTGCAGTGGTTAGCGCCAGGCTCCCTCCTCCACCTGCCTGCACCCACCTGCACCTGCAGCCTGCCTCCGAAAAAGAGAAAGAAGACAGAGTGGCCCTGCCCCCACCACCTGTGGCATGAGAACAGTAAATGAATAAAGGCTTGGCATGTTGATTGGGTAGAGGATTTCCTTTCGGGGTAGCGAAAATGCTTTGGAACCAGACAGAGGTGGTGGTTGCACAGCTGTGAAGGTGCTAAATGCCACCAAATTTGTGCATTTTAAAAAGTTCATTTTCTGTGATGTGAGTTGCACCTCAAAGTAAGCATGAAAACGAAAAGCCCTTGCACTTCCTGCCACCTGGGCTGCTGGGGGTGTGGAGAAGCCCCTGTCCCTGCCCGCCTGCCCCTCTGCCCCCCTGGCCTCTCTACCCTGGAGCCCACCCCCAACATGGGACCCTCTGCCTCCCTTGGGCCCACATCCATTGTGTCCCCAAGACCACGAGACTCATTCTCTGAATCTTAAATGACACTTCGGCCGTGCCAGCCTCACCGTGCCACACGCTTTAATGGACCGGCTCATTCATCCTCAGTACCACCTCCATCCTCCAGGCGCTCACAGGTTAAGGGACAGCTGAGAGCTCCCATCTGGGAAGGAGGCGGCATTTGCCCAGGCAGCTGACCTCCAGAGTCCACCCAGTACATCCCCTAAAAACACTGAGGAGGCCACCAGACCCAAAGCGAAGGGCAGCCCATTCCTGCACCCACACCAGCGATGGGCCGCCCCACCGTGCCACCCTTCCTGACCTGGTCTGGCCATGGCTTCAGCTGTGCCTGGGGGTAGGGCCAGTCCCGGCCACGAGGGCGGCCATCCAGCACCCTGACCGAGGGACACCTGGGACATTGGAAATCAAAGACTTGAGGGTGCTTACCAGCCTCCCAGCATGCAGGGCACAGGGGAAGGAGGCAGGAAAAGGAATCCCAAAGCAAAAGGGAAGGACGAGGAGGGGAGGGAGGCCAATGGAAGGACTGAGATGAGGGCGGTGTTGGCAGGTCCCTGCAGGCCGGCCCGCCCAGCCCCTCCACGTCTCCTGTCCTCCATTTCGTAGCCACCCTGTGAAGTCACTAAGTGTTACTACACTTCACCTCATTGTCTCTGGAGGCCACCTCTCGGGCCCAGGTCTCTCCCCCAGGCTCCGGGGACCCAGCCCTGCCTCCTGGGGCTGCCATGACTAAGTGCCACAAGCGGGGTCTTCAAATGGCAGAAATGTGTTGCTCACAGCTCTGGAGGCCGGAAGTCTGAGAGCCGGGTCTCAGCGGGGTTGGTTCCCCCTGGGGATCCCAGGAGAGCCCGCCCCAGGCCTCCGGCAGCTTCCAGCGTTAGGCGGCACAGCTTGGCGCGCCTCGGCGTGGGGCTGCCTCACTCCCATCTCTGCCTCCGTTGTCCCATGGCCTCTCCCTGTGCCTCTGCCTGTGGCGTCATGGGAACTTTACTCCCTGTGTGCCTCTGTCTTCTCATAAGGACACCAGTCACTGGGCCAGGGCCCACACGTATGACCTCCTCTTAACTAACTTACATTTGCAAAGACCGGATTTCCAAAGCAGGTGACACCCACAGGTTCTGGGGGTTGGGACTTGAATATATCTTTGCAGGAGACACAGCTCAACCTATAATGTAAGTCTTAGGAAAAATGAATCACGAATTCTCATTTTAGACCGAAAGATGAGCACATGGCTGCCGGGACACTGTTTGAATGACAGCTTCAAACCGGGGCCAGGCCCCACCGAGGGGCTCAGGGGGGCTCCCAGAGGAAGAGTATTTGAGATGAGCCCTAAGGGACCGCGCCAGCTGACCATGTGGAGGAGGCTGGGTGGAACAGGGTGACAGGAAGGCACGCACAGAAGCCCTGGTGCAGGAGGGAGGGCCCGGCAGCAGATCTGAGCAAATTCAAGACGGAGACGGTGAGGGAGGCACAAGCCAGGCTGCAGGCTGCAGAGCTTAGACTCGGCCAAGCAAGGCTGGGCTCTGGGCATCGGTCTTAAGAAAAACGGGGAGACGTGTGTGCTGCCTTAATGGAGACTGAACAACAGCACTTTAGACCCGAGAGAAGGCCCGTTTGCCTGTGATGCAATAACTCTGGCAGGCGGGGGCCCACGGGTGGGAGAGAGCTGCGCTCCAAGGGCCACCTGCAGACCCAGGCCCCTTCCAGCTGTTGTCCAGTCACCCCTGAAGAGTCGCGCTGTCCTGGGGGTCTTGGTGGATGCCGGCCGACCGTACCCAGCAGCTCTGGTTGGCCACACGGAGAGAGGGAGCAATGGGCACGCAGCTCCCTCGAGGACTGACCTGCACTTGCTCAGGCCCCTCTCCTGTGCCTCCACCGGCCAAAGCCGGGGGAAAGCAATGTAGCCGCATGCCCAGCTAGCTCGTGCGCGGCCCAGCTGCCCAAGAGAACGGGGGAGTGAGTGCAGGGGAGCCGGCGGTCCCTACACAATCACAGAGGGCTGAGGGCAGAGGGGTGACGAAGGGTGGGGGGGGCACAGAGATAGCCAGCTGGTCATTCAGAAAGGTCACTTTGGTGGCCATTTGGAGAGAAAGATCTGGGAGGTGAGGGATGGGCCCCAGAATGGATGCCGGGAGCCCATCTAAGGGGCCACTGCTGTAGTCAGGGAGAGAGAAGCCAGTCTGTACAGAGCGGAGATATGACAGCTCTTCGGTGGCAAGGCCACAAGACTCAGAGTGCAGGCTGAGGGGAGGATGAAGGGGTTTCAGGTGACAGGTGACACCGGGGATCCTGGCTGGGACTCGGTGCATCTTCTGAAGGAGACCTGGGGCGGGGCCCAGAGGGAAGTGAGACTGGGGGGAGTGTGGGGGGACCGGATGCGGTGCCTGTTCCTCAGTCAGGGACGTGCGGCCTGAGCCTCCAAGGGGGGGCCTGGTCATGTCCGTGGGTGGAGGACCCGAGAGGCTGCAGGGACGCTCTGGGCGCGGCTGGTGAGGAAGCTCCTGGAATCGCTGTCTCTTTCCTCTGGGCTGAGGCTTCTGGACAACCCGCCCTGCCCCGGGGGCTCGCCTGGCGCCCCAGCTCTCAGCCCAAATGCATGCTTGTAATGCATTTAACTCAAGGCCACCTCTACCCCCACCCCACCCCCACCTCCCTAGGGACCCCAAGGAACAGCCCACAGCGCAGGCCACATAACGGTGTCTCCTGGGACGGGGCTAAATATAGCGCCTGCCCCACCTGACAGTGCAACAGCCTTCAGGGCTTGGTCTGTCCAGGAGCCTGACGCAAGGAGGGCCCACCCCGCAGAGGCCTGCCCTTAGGCTTACATGAGGACTTTGCAGACTTAAACACACAGCAAGCCAGGCCCCCACGCCTCCCAGACGGTGCCCAGAGCAGCCCGGCAGCCCTGAGACCTTTTCCTCATCTCCCTGTAAAGATCTGTTCATGTTCATTGATCAGAAGAAACACAGCAGAGAGTTAGAAAAATCCAATAGCCAGACTGTAGCGGGCTGTAAATGAATCCTTGCCCACTCCCCACCTCGGGCACCGACAGCGTAATTAGGCTATTCCCGGTGGGGACGGGGCGCTGGCAGGAAGCACGTGGAGGGGCGGCTGGCAGGGGCGCCGCCCTGGCTCTGTGGCCCGAGGCCCACCCTGTGAGCGTTGGACCCTGGCTGCCCCGTCCCCTCCCTGGGGTTCCCTGGGCTGCTGCCTGCAGAGGCCTCTGGGGTCTCATTCCTGGCCCCCTATCCGCAGGTGGCGGGGGTGACCAGGTACCAGGGTGGGCGGTCATATTGTTCCCAGCAGCAGGATGAGAGCTGGAGGCCGCGGGCGGGGAGGCCAGAGAGCCGATGTCTGGCCAGCTGGCTGGGGCTTTCTTCCTTAGGTGGGAAGGGAGCCGGGCCCTGGGCCCATGACTGCTCTGCGAGAACATCAGAGCAGGGCCCAGAGTCTGTTACAGCTGGTGACACCTGTGTGAGTGACATATCACGAGACACGCATGCCCTTCCTCTGAGTTGGTTTGGAGAGGCCCGGTGACACCACGGCTGGCTCCCGCGCCCTCGAAAAGCTGGGAGGGGCCTCTGGGACGCGCTGTGAGCGCTGGCTGATGGCTGTGGTGTCTTCTACTCTCAGCCTACAAACCCCTGGCACCCAGTGCCCACCCCACCAGGACTGTCACTTCTTGGCTTTCATTTATTTTTTTCCATCTTTACTGAGACATCATTGACAAGAATATCGTGTATATTTATTTTATTTTATTTTTTGAGGGCAGTGTCACTGGCCCTCACAATTGGGACCCGAACCCGGGCCGCTGGCTTCCCAAGCCAGCGCTTAACCACTGCGCCACTCGGCCGGCCCAATCGTGTATATTTAAAGTGTGCAGCTGGGGCTTCTGACACACGTGTGTGCTGTGAGACGGTCACCGCAGGGAACATTCGGACGCGTCACCTCTCAGCGTTACCGCACTCTGTGCGGTGAGGCCTCTGCAGCCCTACCATCTCAGCAGATTTCAGGTTTGCAGTGTGGTTAACCAGCTCACGACGCTGGGCCGTGAGGTCTCCAGAACTTATTCACTTTGTGCCTGAAGCCTCGGACCCTCTGACCAGCATCTCCCCATTTCCGCACGCCCAGCCCCTGGCAACCGCCAGTCGGCTCTCTGCTTCTATGAGTTCGACTCTTTCAGATTTTATAGAAGTGAAATCTCCTTTAAGATTCTGGTTCCACTCCCTTTGGATATGAGGTCTGATAATTAAGTTCTTGAACTCATTACAACGATGTTGCTAACCTTTTTTGAAAAGGAAAAGTGCTACATAACTCACTGCTGAATATCACTATGGTCACCTTCAAGGTACTCCCCTTGAGAAGCTATGCACCCACGCCAGGACCTAGTCCACCCTTCAGAGCCATTTTGGAACTCTTTTCCTGGAATGACCATCAGAGCTGTTGTCATATTACCCTTGATGTCCTGAATGTCATCAAGATGTCTTCCTTTCAATATTTCCTTTATCTTCGGGTAAAGAAAGAAGTCACTGGGGGCCAGATCAGGTGAGTAGGGAGGGTGTTCCAATCCAGTTATTTGTTGACTGGCTAAAAACTCCCTCACAGACAGTGCCCTGTGAGCTGGTGCATTGTCCTGATGCAAGAGCCATGAATTATTGGCGAAAAGTTCAGGTCGTCTAACTTTTTCATGCAGCCTTTTCAGCACTTCCAAATAGTAAACTTGATCAACTGTTTGTCCAGTTGGTACAAATTCATAATGAGTAATCTCTGATATCAAAAAAGGTTAGCAACATTGTTGCAACAAGTTGGTGAACTTAATTGTCAGATTTCATCTGTACGTATTGCACACATAAGTAAAATATATAATATATAGTGTCTATTAGAGGACAAGGAATATAATAAAGGGGTACCACATATCAGGGTAAGTACATAAAATTATAGTGTTTATATGCTGGAGACCTTATGCAAGTGAGTGCCTTTTGCAAGGGATGAGTGAATAAAAACAGATATTGATATTGGGACCAGATGCTGGGAAGTTGATAAAACATCCACTGCGGGGAAGCAGCGAGATTGCCACTGCTCTGTTGATCTCCTCTGTCGCTGATGGATTGCTCTGGAAGCTGCAGGACGCATGATAAATTGCTGGGACTTGTCACTCACCCGGTCCAGGAGCGGCACCTGCTTGGGAAGTCAGGAGACTGTAAAACGCTTGAAAAGTCACCTTGACACATGAGCCCGTGAGGTTCTTCCTAAGTGAGGCGTCTCTGCCCCCACTAGGGGCGGCTGCCTCCCAGCCCCGTTCGCTGACAAAGTGGAAAAACAGAGGGCGAGCTTTTCTTGGACTTGGACAACTTTCACTGCCACCAGACTGCACGTTTTACCCACCACGCAGACTCATTTTCCGCCTTCCGTCGTTTGGGGCTGATGTTCCAAGTCCCAGCGGAGCAGACATGCCCTGTGTGGTCCTGGGTGTGTGTGCCTTAGCACACAGCCCCAGAGGGCTGCGCGAGCCTGGCCGCCCCCGCGTGAGGCCCACACGTGCGTGTGCACGTGCACACACTCCCACTGGAGATGCGGGGAGGCATGGAGCGTAGAAACAAGACAAGACTAAACAAGCAAACAGGGACCAGGAAAGCATCGTTCCTGCTGGCTGACCCGCGGGCCTCCTCGTCAGCGCGACTTCCCGGGTACCAGAGGGAGACCAGGAATGCTGATTCTGCGGAAACGTGAACCATCCTCAGCAAAGTGTGTGGACACCCAGGTGAGCTGGGGGCCCATTCCCCCCACAAGGAGGGTCTTCCCTTCCCTGACCCGTGAATGCAACTCACCAAA
This sequence comes from Aselliscus stoliczkanus, assembly GCA_033961575.1. Taxonomy (NCBI): domain Eukaryota; kingdom Metazoa; phylum Chordata; class Mammalia; order Chiroptera; family Hipposideridae; genus Aselliscus; species Aselliscus stoliczkanus. The sequence continues at coordinate 180,514,748 of CM066730.1, read as the reverse complement.
CATGTCCCACTCGGGTCCCGGAAACTCGTCAGCCTGCTGAAAGTGCCCTTTTCCATCTCGGCCTTAGTGATGACAAAATGAATTGGTCCTCATTGGGAGGTAATTGCTCAATTCCGTATCAATTCTCCATCATGGCACCTGGGAGCCATCCAGCCTTTGTGATTAAGTTGGCACATTGAACCACAAGCTGCACATGGGGGGACACGTACGCGGCGGGGACACGCGTGAACGTCGTCATCTTGATTCTGTTCTCACCCCAGCTGGCGTGCTGCGGTCAGCCTGGCACTGACCACCGGAGTTAGTGCAGGCGCCACGGGTGAAGGGCCCAGTCCTTCCTAAGAATGCCCCACTTAAGACCCACCCCACTTCGAGGATCCCCAGGCTGCTCATACATCTGACCAACTGCCTACAAATTTGGGGGTTTCCAGGACCCCCTTGGGTTACACTTTCTACCATAATGACTCAGAGAACAAAAAGTGCCATATGTATGATTATAGTTGTATCATAAAGGGCACAACTCAGGAACAGCCAAATGAAGAGACACAGAGGGAGAGGCCTGAGGAGCCTCCAATACGGAGTTTCCATGACCTCTCCTGTGGGGTCAGGCCGTGGGGTCACCTCCGGGCACGTCACGGTGTCCAGTGACGTTGAAGTGCCATGACACCATGGTGTCCAAAGTCTGTATTGCGGTTTCATCGCGTACCAGGTAAGACCACTGACCACAGGACCAAACTCCGCCGTCAGCAGCCTCCCCTTCCCAGAGGTGGGGCTGATGTCAGCTGACTCCAGCTCCCAATCGCCCAGTCATGGGTTGAGCGTCCTGTGATCAGCCCCCATCCTGAGCCACGTCACCTGACCAGCATAAACTCAGGTGGGATCCCAGAGGCCCACGAATAAAAAAACCACTCCAATAACTGCGGAAATGCCAAAGATTTCAGCTCCCTCCCCATCCGATTCTTTGTTATGTAACTCCTTATTAGAAATACAGCCAGAGAAAAAAAATTATTCAAAATGACCGAATGTGGAAATAGCTTTAGAAAACAGCACATGGAACACAGATCGTGGCTACATTGAATCGGACCAATTTTGCATCCAGCCTGAGGCCCTGTCTCTAACAGCAGAATGAAACGGGCTTTGCAAGTTACTATCCCTATGTCGTCACCCCGGATGGCGGGGTGGGACCCCACACCCCCTTTAACAGCCCGGTTTTTAGTATGACCACTTCTGTTGGTTGATGGGCTGGGGTTGATTGGAAGCTACGTTTCCCAAGATAACGTGTTAAGGTTTGGTGAGTATCTGCAAGGTTTGATATAAAGGAATATTTAAGGAGGTCCACAGTTACCACAATCGTGGTAAGGACGCTGAGACAGAGTATGCTGGAACTATTTGTACTCGGCTGCCTCCTCTTTAAATATTTATAGATTCCCACAGAGGCCCCAGATCCCCTCTGCCATTTGTTTTTCATGCTCTTTGACCTTTTCCCAAATCTATGCTGTTTTTCCTCCGCTTGAACGAGAACAGCAATAAAAATCAGAGCCCGGAAAAAGCCATGACCTCCAGGAACGTAAAAGCCTGTTAAAACCATCCCCAAATTGCAGAGGAACAAGGAAAGCCTTCAGTGCCCTCCACAATGCCCCCTTCTGTCTCTGGAGGTGGGCATGGGCTCGCCCTGCAGCCTGAGCTCTCCCCTCAAAGGCCCTGTCCTGCCTCCTCCCCGCACCCCGCCTGCCGTTCCATCTTCTCCCACCTTATTCTGCCTTGAAGCATCCTTGCTGCTTGGTACCCAGTCCGTATGCGCTTCTTTAATGTCTTGTCAGCCTCGCGTATCAAGGCCTGCGCTGCCTGCGAGCTCGCTCCGCTGGCTTAATCCCGCTGTCTCCTGCAGTTAGTGCACATATGTGCTCGTTAAGGGAACGGAAGCTCAGCTGTTCCCCTTTCCCATGTAGGGAAAAAAGCCACTTCTTTCCCACTACGTGTTTTCTCCACATGAGTCTTTCTTTACCCTCACATAGAACGTTGCATTTCTGCCACCAGAGGTGTGAGGGTTTCCTCCCCACCAAGCAGTTCTGTGACGCCAGCCGGGTGCTTGCCACCTAACTCCATTCCGACACTGCCTACCTGGAGGCAGCGTCAGGTCCCACGGGTGAAGGGCTCAGTCCCACGGGACGGCCCCCACCCCACTTCGGGGGCCGATTACAAATCCAGGTTGTCACCTGTGCTTCTGACCCATTGGCTATTAATCCGTGGTTCCCGCGACCCCTCCTCAGGTTTGATTAATTTCCCTGGAGTGGCTCTCAGATCTCAGCGAAACACTTAATTGCATCCATCAGTTTGTTAAGGGAAGTGATAAAGGACACAGGTGAACGGCCAGATGGAGAGACACACAGGTGGAGGCCTGGGAGGGTCCCGAGCTCAGGAGCTCCTGTTCCGTGGAGTTGGGGTGCGTCCCCCTCCCTGTGTGCCTGTGTTCTCCAACCTGGAAGCCCTCTGGACCCAGTGCTGTTGGGTTTCTATTGAAGCTTCATTACACAGACATGATGGATGAACTCATTGGCCATTGGAGATTGACTCCACCTCCAGCCCCTCGCCCCTCCTGGAGGACTGGGGTGGGACAGAAAGTTTCAACCTTCTAATCCTGCGGTTGGCCCCATCGGCATCAGCCCCATCATTAGGTCCAAAAGTCACCTCACTAACAGCAAAAGACACTCGATGACTTTCACTGCTCAGGAAACCAAGGCTTTAGGAGCTCTGTGCACAGAAGGGCAGAAGACCAAATGCTCATTTCTTGTAACCCACAATATCACAGCGCCGCTCAGAGAACATTCGTCACTTCACGTGGGACAAATATACTGAGTGTCTACTCCAGGAGACCGGGGGAGGACTTTCTGTGACGTCCTGGGAGGGATTCTTGTCAGGTCCTGCTTCGGAACATGGTGTGTGGGTCCCCTCTTTCCCTGAGCTGCTGGGAGCCCATGTGAAGAGCCTGGAACTTAATTTTAACCCCATGGAATGTGCAGATGATGTGTGCTGGGACTCTCAGGTGCCGGTTTTCTTACTTCATTGGACTTCTTTGGAAGGGTGTGCCCAGAGGAGGGAAAATCGAAGACATCACCCACGGGCACAACAAGAAAAACTTGGGCAAGTTTCCATATCTGGAAACTCAGGATGTAAAACACTCAAAGCAAGATTCCCAGGCGTCTTTTGCTAAGGCGTGCATGGGTTCTCAGCTTTGTAACCGTCCTGGAGCAGGATGTCAACACTTGAATTTCCAAAATTACAGAAAACCATGAGTTCTCCCGGGCAGCGAGTGGAGAGAGTCAACATGGTGACGACGGGGAGACATTGTAAGTGAACCATTGTGTTCTCGGTGGGCGCGTGTGAAGCTCGGCGCCCAGGGAGGCGTGATCCTGGGGCCACGCGGCACTTAGTGACAGTGCGCACTCTGCAGCCGGGGCTCACGCTCGGGTATCACGAGGTGTGCAATCTTGGGCGAGCCACGTCTCCTGCCATGCCAGTTTCCCCATCTGGAAATGGGGTAATTATCATGCTTATCTTATATGTTAATTATATATTACATGTATATGTTAGTTCATGCAAAGTACTTAGAACAAACACAGCACTGATATACGAGTTGTGGATTAGAAGACTTCTTGGCTAGGGACACCTACCCTGATCCTCCATCTTCACCTGAAACGTCTTTCAGGGAAAATATGAATGGAGAACAGCATAAAACCAAGTTCCTTTTTGAGGTGTGCAATGGAGTATGGGGCCAAGCCTTCCCCAGTTGTGGTGATTATGCCAAGAAGCATTTCTCTCAGCAAGCCATGTTGTTCTAACTGGTCTCATCCCAACCAGACAAGTGCCCCAGGGCACGTCAAGGTCACCACCTCTGCAGGCATGGTTCTCAATTCAGGGAGACTTCACCCTTGACTTTTATTTACTCAAAACAACACTGTTTGTCCCCTGAATTCAATTTGATTCAACAAACATGAACCCATCAGACAGCCCCAGGAGCTGGGTGGGTGTGGGGATGAAGGAGATGCTACTGGTACCCTTTGGCATCTCCCTTAAATATCTCTACGATGCCCCAGCCTCAAGGGCACAGTTCCAAGCTCAGGCTCTTGGCTGTGTCGCTCACTCGCTCGTTTGTTTATAATCTGTCCTCCCCAGAGTGTAGCTACTTGAGCTCATTCATCACTGTCTTCCCAGCTTCTAGAACCATTCCAGGCACAAGGGAAAAGCACAGGACATATTATTGTGGCTCCCACATGATTGGGGTCACTCTCCAGCGAGCCTTCTCACATTTATTCAGAAGCCTGGGATTGGTCTGAGACCTTCACCCTGACTGGCCACGAACTGCACCAAATCCTTCCTGTTGGCCTCCAGGACTGTGGTCTGACCCACCCGAACACTATCTCCACCATCATCACTCAATGCCAAGTTCCCCATCCATTACCTGGATGACGCTAAGATCCCCCTATTGCTTTCCTAACTTCCGTCCTGGCCTCCTCCACAAAATAGCAAAGGTGGCCTTTTTTGCAAATCTAGTCATACGTAGGCTGCCCCCACAGTGGGATACCAGAGGAGTCACAGATGACGCTCCTTTCCGCAGCCAGGCATAGAAACGATTCTGGGATAAACAAAGGGGTCAGGTGGATGGAGACCAAAGCACCAGCTTTATCATGTGTGGACATGACAGAGACCCAGGCTCAGGCAAACGGCCGCCATGAGCTGCCTGTGGGGACTCCGAATCTGACGGCCTTTCTTACCAGTCACAGTGGCCTGAACATCTACAGGCCTCTATCTTGGGGTAGAACCTGCTTTCCCAAAGCTTAAGGTGTCTCAGTTAGCTCTGCTGTCGTCACAAATTCCCCAGACTTGGTGGCTTAAACGCAGACCTTTGTCTCTTGCTGTCCCCTGGAGGCTGGGACGTCCCACATTCAGGGACCGGCAGATTGGGTTCCAGGTGAGGTCTCTCCCCATGGTTTACAGACGGCCGCCTCCTCAGTGTCCTAATGTCTGGGAGAGCTCTAGTCTCTTCCTCTTCTTATCAGGGCACTAACCCTATCGGGGGGCCCACCCTCATGACTTCCGACAACCCTAACACCTCCCAAAGCCTCCCCCCCAAATACCATCACACCGAAGGCTTCCACATAGAAATTTGGCAGGGACACAATTCAGTCCACAGCATGAGGCCACAGTGTTTTATGAAATGGAGACTCCCCCCCCGCCCCCGAATAGGAATAGGCATTAGGAGCGGAAATAAGTGTCCACCAGCACTCTTCTTAAATTTACTTAAAACGACACCTTTTGTCCCCTGAATTCAACTGAATTTTACCAAACCAGACCCTGCTTGTTTTCCTATCACCTCCTGCCACTCTCCCCATGTGACCTGTTTTGTCTCTCTTGCACCCTATTCTCCACCCCTGCCTCAGGGCCTTTGCACTAGCTGTTGCCCTGCCTGACGCCCTCTCCATCCCCTCTCACCTTTCGGATCTCAGCATAATCCTGCCCTCCTGTAGCACCGTCCCTTAGCACCCAGCCTTGGCTCAGGGACCGTCAGCCTCTGCTCCCATAGGAGCCGCTCCTCTTAGCACCTGCGTTCTCACCCATGAGCCCCGGCATCTGCTATGACTGCTGGGTGCCTGCCTCCAGCCCTGGACTCTAGGCTCCATGGAGACCACGCTGGGTTTGGGCGCTCAGTCTGCTGCTGCTCTTCATTGTTCCTGCAGGGCTGGCCCAGGGCAACACACAACAAATAGGCCTCGAAGGACTTATGCATAGTCGGCTGGCAAAACTGACACATCCACAGCCCGACCATGGTGCTGTTAACTGAGTTCCAGGGAGACAGAAGGGTGGGGTGGGGTGGGTAACGTCACATCGGGAGTGCTGGTGGGGATGACGCCACCACTTTTATCCATGGGGACGTCTCACTCTGGGGTTCTAAGGGATGGCTCAGAGGGGTTGGGTTGTTTTTCCCCAAAGCATTGCTTTGTGCTGCCTGCACCTGAGTCTCTTCCTGCCCGTTTCATCACCTTGTGAAACCTGCTCCCATCCGTCCTGTGGGCTTGCTAGCTTTTACCTGAGACAAATGTTTAGTGTCACTTCCCGATGTGAAGAAATGACTGCACAGTGATGTTTTCGGAAAATGGGCAACATTTCAAATGCGTTTGGTCTCAGCACTGATTCCTGGGAGACCCCATCATTGTCACTTCCTATAAAGACTGCCCACTATTCTTTTGCCTCTAATACAGTTCTCTAGGTGGGACAAAATGTTGTTTGCCTCAAGGACAGTTTAATTCCTTTGTAATAGCCTTGTTACAAAGCTTGGTTAAAAGAACTGAAAAAAATCTAAATGCTGTCCATTGATTTCTTCAAACACGTGTGGTCCTGAGAGGTCTGGAAAGCAAAAAACAGCCCAGTGCTCTGATCTCTGTGTTTAAATACTGCTCCCCTCTAAAAGGAGCCAGGGATCTGTGGAGAAGTGGCCGAGAACAGGGATCCCCAGAGAGCAAGGCAGTGGGGTGTGGAAAGGACAAGGACCAGCTTGCAGGGTTCCCATCGGCTGGATGTAGGACAACTTGAACAACAGTGGGCTGGATTATAAAACACCGAGATTAAAACACCCACGAGGCCCTAGTGATACTCAAACAAGGTTGTGGGGAAACGGTGCTTTGTGGAAAGAGACAGCTGGCCGGTAATGGGTGCTGGAGGAAGGGGCCACGGGAGCCCCGCTGTTCTGCGGCCACGGATGTAACTTGTGAGTCCCAGCATCTGCTGTGACTTCTGACAGCCCTAACACCTCCCAAAGGCCCACCTCCAAATATCATCACAGGGAGCGCTTCCACACAGGAATTTGGCGGGGGACACAATTCAGTCCATAGCAGGAGGCTGACACTGGGCAGGCGTCGTGGCGAGCCTGACATCCGCCCTTCGTGGAGCATCCGCTCAGGCTCGCTATAGCCCTGTCGTGGGGAGGGGCCTTTGGCTGCAGAGGGATGGTGGCCAGTAGATCTTTGGACCAGTTGCAGGACTCACCAATAGTGTGTGCACTGAGAGGTACGCACCATCAGGACAAAAGTGTCTGAATTCAGCTTTGAGGAAACAGGCAGGAAAATCCCAGCAGTGGGCGCGCCACAAAGCAGCAGTGCTAGATACTTGAAAATGGTAGGCATTAAAAAAATGCCACAAGGAGATACTACTTCACACCCAGTAAGATGGCTATGCTAAAACAAACAATCAAACCCAGAGAAAGACAATCACAAGTAGTGGCCAAGGCTTGGGGAAATCAGGGCCCTGGGGGCGGGGTGCCACGGAGCAGCCACTGTGGGCAGCAGCGTGACGTGACAGTTCCTCACAGCAGAGACCATGGAATTATCATGTGACCCAGCAATCCCACCCCCGCATACAGACCCAAAGGAATGGACAGCAGGGGCTTGAACAGATCCTTGGCAACCCGTGTACACAGACCATCATTCGCCATCGCCCAAAGGGGAAGCAAGCCAGTGTCCACAGCAGGTGGATGGATAAATGACGTTGGGTCCATCCCACAGTGGAACATTACTCAGCCTTGAAAAGGAAGGACATCTGACACCTGCCACAACTTGGATGGACCCTGAGGGCATTAGGCTCAGTGAGATGAGCCAGACACAAAAGGACAAACAGGGTGTGACTCCACTTACATGAGTCGCCTAGAGGAGTCCCACCCACAGCCATAGCCTGGCATGGTGGTGCCAGGCGCCGGGGAAGGGGATGGGGGAGAGTGTTTAACGGGACAGTTTCATTTGGGGAAGACAAAAGCAGTTCTAGAGATGATGGTGATGATGAAGCGTTCGTACTTAATGCCACTGAACCGTCCACTTAAAAATAGTTAAACTGGTAAACTTAACAATGCTTTGTGTATATTACTACAATAAAGATAAACAAACAAATAATAAACCCAGGGAGCTCTCCTAGACTAAATTAGAAGAGACATGTCAACTAAATGCAATGCACGATGTAAGATCAGGTTCTGAATTTAAAAAATAGGCTGCAAAGGGCATTAAGGAACTACTGAGGAAATTTAAATGAGAACCTTATATAAGATCCATTTTTTTTTTGTATTTATGCAAAAACTTTAAAAAAATGAAGAAAAAGAAGAAAGAAAACCAGTGTCTTCTGGAGTGGAGCAGACATTCTGTGCGGAAACCAGTTAATGGAATTCTAAGCAGGTGACATTTGCATATGTGTCAGTGACATTACCATTTAATTTAGGCTCCATCAACCTGTGGGGACAGAGGTGAGAGCTGCCTCTGTTCACTCCCCAGTCTCCTTGGGGGTGGGAGGCGGCAGGGCAGATCACCAGGACGAGGATGGATCCTCACTCAGGGGTACCTCGGTTTCCCCTGTGGGGTCTTCACAGCTGAAGGCAGGTCCTGCTGAAGTCAGTGCCCTCCCACCCCCGTCACCCCAACACCTCCACCCCCGCTTGGAGCAGCGCCCCATTTCCTTCTGCAGGGGCAGGGTTTTCCTCTCACCGTCCACACTGCAGTCAGGCCCCCTAAGCAGGACCAGCTCCCTCACTCGCAGCGACCCTCGCCCCCAAAACTATGAAGAATTTCAAGACGGCTACAGCAGAGTGTTAAGCCACGTGCGGGCTCGGCCCCTCCAAGCACGGCGCCCCTTCTGACTGCGCAGGCCTCTTGGGAGAACTCCAGCCAAATCGCATGGCTCTCATCGCTTGGCGTTTCCCCAGAGCTCCACGAGATGAATGCAAACAGAGGGACGAGGAGGATCGCCAGCTCCAGTGCCTCTCCATCTTCCTGACTTTCAAGATATGAAATGCGATAAAGAAGACTAAGTGACAAGTGGCGGGAGATAGAGGAAAGCCGCCTCCCTGACAGCTGCTGCTCGGGACCCTCAGAACCTCACGGAAGAAATATCGGCTGACCTTCTGCCTGAACGTGGCATTACCTAGTGTCCCCAAGGAAGACAAGGAACGCCTCCACGACAGCTCTCCTGGAGCGCCTTGTCACGCCCAGAGCTTGGTCACCTGGAGCTGCTTCAACAGCGGGGAACGCAGGGCCCCATGGAAAAGGCGCGCTGCTGGGAGGGGCTGGAGGACCAGCAGGTGAAGAGACAGCTGCTTTTCCTGCCATTTGCATGTCATGAATATTCAGACCCCTCTGCCGGCCTCCCCAGCCTCAATGTCACTCTGGACCAGAGGAGTTGTGTGCCACGCTTCCCAGCACTCAGAGCTCAGCTTGCAGGACCCTCGCGGAGACGCAAGGCTGAGGGGGTTCGGTCCCTTATGTGAAATGGCGTAGGGTATTTGCCTAAAACTACACACACCCTCCCACGGACTTTAAATCATCTCCAAAGTACTTACAATACCTAATCCAATGTCATGTATTATGCTGTGGTACATTATGCTACATTGTATTACGCTGTGGTTATACTGTATTGTTTAGGAAATAATGACAAACAAAAAGTCTGTTCATGTTCAGCCATCGCAGGTTTAACTGCATAGTATATGGCAGCAACAATGTAACTTTTTTCCCCAAAATATTTTCGGTCTGTGATTGGTTAAATCTGAACCCACCAATAAGGAGGGCCGCCTGTGCTTTCCCAGGTGGGATGTCCACAGGTGCAGTTTCTCTGTCTCAAGACGGTAGCTGAAACATCACCCTCCCTGATAGGGCCATTCATTCTGTAAGGAAAAGAACATTTTCTTCAATGAACAGGGCCCGTCTGCTCCTTGGAGGGTCAGGTACTAAGTGGTCACAGATCCCCAAGGGCAAGGCGTTCCGTTCTTAACAGATTTGCTCCTGCTGGAGCCTGTATCCTAGATGCTGAGTCAAGGAAGCCAGGCCCGTGCATCCGACTCCCGTCAAAGAGGGCGGCTGGTGGGGGGGGCTTCCAGTGTGGGGCAGAGGGTCACCCAGGCTCCAGGCTCCCGGCAGGTGGTCCGCGTGTTGCGGAGGGAGCTGGAAGACCCCACAGACCTTTTAACTTATTTTTGATTGGGTCGGAACCCTTACCCTGAGATCTGCTCTCTTAACAGATTGTTACCTGCATGACACGGGGTTCGACAGCTCACTGAGGCTTCTCATCCACTGAAGGAGAACTCTCCATCCCCTGGCCCCCGGCCCCGAAAACCTGCCAGTCTGCTCTTGGCTTCAATGAGTTTGAGTGTCTTAGCTGCCTCGTATCACAACAACCTAAGTTCCCATCGATAGATGAATGGATAACAAAAAAAATGTGGGAGATGCACACAACGGGATGTAATTCAGCCTGAGCTAAGGAAGGGAGCCCTGAGGTACGTTACAACATGGGGAACCTGGGGGACAGTCTATCACATGAAATAAGCCAGTCACAGGGCAAACTCTGCAGGATCTCACCAGTGTGGGGGTTGGGCCTGCAGCCTCCAACTGTGAAACAATAGGAAATGGGCATACACTGGTCCCTGCCACGGGCTCCTGGCACAGAAAGTCTGAATCCCTCGGCATTTCCTGGGTGATAGGCGCGTCTTTTGTTCTAATGAGGTGACTCTGTGTGGGCTCCTGGGTGGTCACCAGAAAAATCAGGTCCTAAGTATTACAAGGTTGGAATGTTCAAGCCCCCCTCGCCCCGTCCTCCGGAGAGGGGGAGGAGCCGCAGGGCACTGACCGTGCCCACGTGAGGAAGCCCCCGTGAAGGTCCCTAAAGTCTGAGGTTTGGGGAGATTCCAGGTTGGAGAACACCCCCCCCAGGAGGGGACACACCCCTCCCCCAGGAGGGGACGCACCCCAACTCTCCGGGGACGGAAGCCCCTGAGCTCAGGCCCTACCAGACCCACCCTGTGTGCCTCTTCATCCAGCTGTTCATCTGTATCCTTTGAAATCCGCTGTCATAAATCGGTAAAATTAAGTGTTTCCCTGCATTCTGTGAGCTGCTATAGCAAATCGTCCAACCCGAGAGGGGGTTTGTGAGAGCCCCTGATTTGTCACTAGTCGGTCAGAAGCACAGGTGACGACCTGGAACTTTCCGTTGTCCTCTGAAGTGGGGGCTGTCTCGCAGGACTGCGCCCTTCACCTGTGGGGCCTGACGCTAACCCCAGGAGTAGGGTCAGAGCTGAAATGAACAGTGGGATGGCAACTGGGTCGCAGACTCACTCGGTGTGGGAAACCCACATGTCTGATGTCACAGCAGCTGGTTTGCAGAGAGCGGCCCTGTGGGTCCTGTCTGGGTCCCCAGAAGGCTGAACTTGTCCCCCTGCTGGTGTTGAATGCACATCTCAGCAGAAGGAGAAGGAGGAGGCCTCAGGAGGTCAACTGCCTAGGATACAGCGATGGCTCGTCCCCCAGAGTCTCCAGGACACTGTCACGTCCTGCAAGCTCAGCTCAGATCTTGCACCAGGTGGCGAGCCTTCCCCCAGGTCCAGGCTGAGCGGCCTCTTGCTGGGCCACCTGCTGGGGGGCAGGGAGGACCAGCTGGGGCTGTAGGACTGCTGGAAGTGGGCCCGAGAGGCCCGAGAGCCATTCTGAGTCCTGCGTTGCTTCTGCCGCACCGTGAGGGGCTGATGACAACAGGCTTCTGGGGGGTGGGGGGAACCGCAGCATTGTCACGCCTCGCAGGAGGGGACAGAAAGATATTTACAGCCCAGGTGGGGAGCAGCCCGGAAGGTGACACCAGGGCATCCTGCTCTTTTTGTGATGTGGCTGAAATGAAAGTCACGGGCATCTATAAACCGCGGTGTCAGGACATTTTCTCCCAGATAAAAAAATAAGAGGGAGAAAATCAACATTCAGCAAACTTTCTGCTTCCAGCTCCTAGTGCTGATGTGACACAGTGGCGGGCGGGGGAGGGGGGAAGAGTGAGTGTTGTTGATTCGAGGGGAGTTATGAATGGAGGCACGCAGGCTTGGGTCACGGTGATAAGAACACCTTTTCTTGGAGAAAACTTGTGACTGTTCACAAGGGGTACCCCCTCCAAACAAAGCAGGAAGTTGGGCTACACAGTGTCACCCCCATTTCACAAGGAGCAGCCCCTGGGACCACCGCCTGCTTCCTCCAAATCTTAAAACTACCACCAGGCCCACCGCTCAGGGGTCAAAGCGTCAAAGGTCGGGGCTTTGCAATCTGCTGTGCACCCAGCATTCTCTGAGGTCCGGGCTGCCCGAGGCAGAAGCCCGGCTCACACCAGCCCGGGCCAAATGTGAGGTTTGCTAGGAGGAGGCTGAAGGGGACAAGCTGCTGACACCAAAGACACAGCGTGAGACCCCAGCCCCCAACCCCCAGGCCCCCCCCCGCCAGGTCCCTCCTCCTGCACCCCAGCTTTCTCTGCCACCTCAGTCTCATCCTCCCATGCCCGTGCCCTGCATTTGCAAGAATCGATTCCGGCTTCTTGACACCCTCGCTGGAGCACACGTGTGAAATCAGGTGTGTCAGACACTGCACTCAGTACCGACCCGTGTAATCTCAGGTACTTCTCTCAGTGGGCTCTGGAGAGGGAATGCATTATGACAGAGGGCTCCAAAGCTCAGAGAGGTCAAGGAATCGCCCCAGTGTCACCCAGCTATGGGAGGCAGGACTGGCCCAGGAGCCGCGTCTGCATGCCTCTACTTTCCCACCATGCCGGCTGCACTCCGCGAGGCCCAGGACACCTTTCACTGAGACAGAAAACTCTAGCAGCTGCTGCCTGTCTGTGCTCTGGGCCTGGGAGTCAGTCAGCTCTGCACGAGACACTGTGACTCCAAATTTCTATCAGGTGCAAGAAAAAGGAACTCCCTGGAACTGGCTTAAATCTGGAGGTTACACTCAGGGTCTGGGGGTCATCCTGCAGCCAGAGTGGGGGGGACCAGAGTTCAGGGCTGGGAGCAGACAGGGTCATGGGTGTGTGCTCGGCTGATGTGCCTGTGGCTCTCCCGGCCTCCTGGTCCCCTGGCTGCTTCCCTCACACACCTGCTTCCTCCCCCATCTACCCCTTTGTACTGACTGCCTGCAGCTTTGCTGTCAATCATGCTGGCCTTTCATCTCGGCTCCTGCAGCCAGCCAGCTGCCTCCTGGCCATCTCTTCGCCAGACCTCTTGAGAGAGAGCTGTGCTGGTCACTGGCCAGTCAGCAGGGCTGTAGGCGTGGGGTCACTGACTGAATGCCGTGTTCCCAGAATTCATGGTGGGGTTCAAATGCCCAATGGGTGGGATGAGGAGGTGGGGCCTCTGGCTGTTTGGGCTGTCGTAACAGAAAGCCACAGACAAGGAGGCATATGAACAGTACAATTCACCTCTCTCAGCTCTGAAGGCTGGAAGCCCAAGGTCAAGTCTGTGGCAGATTTGGTGTCTGGTGAGAGTCTAGTTCCTGGCTCACAGACCGCATCTGCCCGCTGAGTCCTCACGAGGAGCAAAGGTTCCTTCTATAAGGGCCTGACTCCATCACCAGGGCCCCACCGTCCTGACTCTGCATCACCTCCCTACGCCATCATCTCAGGCATTAGAATGTCAACAAGAATATGGGGGGTGGGCACACACGCTCGGTCTATAGCAATAGCCAGACCTTGATTTCAAGGAGGACAGCCTTGAGTGGCCACACACTCCCTCGTCCAGCGCTGCCAGGGTCATCCTGATTTTCTCATGGCCCCAACGGGGAAGAGTGCGAGAAAACCATAACACCAGCCGACAGGCCTGCGGCGCCCACGGAAGGCTCTTGATGGAGAATCCCCTGTGTTGTGGGGGCAGCCAGGGGGAGTGGCTCCCCGAGACTTGGAGGCCTCTCTGTCAGGGGGCCTGGGAAGCGCGGGGGGTCGGGGGAGGGACTTCCGGGTTAAGCAGCTGGTGCCTAAGTCAGGGGGGCCCTCACATCCCCGGGCCTCCAGTGTGATCACTGTGTCCGGAAAACTGACGTGGAGTAAGTGCTGGGCCACAGACGCGGCTCTGATCAAGACCTCTACGGGGTCACGGAGGCTGCCCGGGACGATCCTCATCCACTCAGCCTTGGGCGGGGTGGGGAGCCCCAAGCAGCCCCCAGCCCCGTGCTTTCTCCCGCAGGATCTGGGTACAGGGCCGAGGAACCCGAGGGCTGGCCCTCCTTTCCCTGGCATCTCCTGTGTTTGTTCCATCCTGTTACTTGAACTGACTTCTATTCACGCTTGACCGGGAGAACGAGGCCAGATGCACTGTCTAAATGCAGCTTGCGTGTTAAGCTACCAAGTGGCGCAGGCAGTTTCTACTACCCGATCGACAGATGAGCTCCGTCCCAGCAAAGTGGCCTCTGGAGGGGAAGCCGCGGCCCACGCGGGAGGGAAAGCAGTGGGGCTTGAGGAAGCTGCTGGAAGCAAATGGTGGCCACCTCTGCCTGATGTTAGCAGCTGGCCTCCGGGGTAGGGCGGTGGCCATTCCTGAAGGGGGGACAAAGCAGGCCTCCTCTCTACTTCCTGGAGCCTCTCGTCTCCTCTTTGGGTGTCCACGGGCACAAGCGTCCGTCCTGGGTGGTGGTTGCCTGGGGGATGGCTCTGAGGCCAGATCTCCATCCTGTGCCAGATTAAACATTCTGCTCCTCACATGAAGAGGATCCCCAAGGTCACGTAGGGGCAGCGCCGGGGTCTGGGAGGCCGCTCAGGGCTCCAGACCCCCTCCTTTGTCCGGGCTGACTCCCAGGTCCGAACGCCCCTCCAATGCCTGTGGCAGCCGGAGGTGCAGGCGATGCCTGCAGTGGCTGGACACTGGTCCGGAGTCAGCCAGCCCTGTTAGCTGGGCAGCCCCAGAAGGGCGCACCTTCCCGTGCTTCAGGCAGGGGGGCCGTTTGGGACGGCGATGCAGAACCCCCGTGCCCCGCCGGTCTGGCTGTTGGTGTCAGTTTTGTTTATCGAGTTAGAGGCGTCTGGACCTTAGAGAAGGTGTGGACTGGGACTTGGTCCAGAGGCTGCCGGCCTCGGCAGGTGGCCAGGACCCCAAGATGGAGAAGGTCCCCTGGGGTCAGCAACAGTGGAGAAGGTCACTGAGTGTCCTGCCTGCAGGGTGGTGGGAAGAGAACTGTGACTGGACTGCCAAGATAGGGGACAGAGTTCTCTCCACGGCCCCCGCGTGGGGCCCAGCCTCCCACCCTCCACCACACAGCCTACAAAAGCTGCATTCAAGACCCAACTCCAGGGCCTTTGCAGGGGACTTTATCTGGGAAAAGGGGACTTTGCAGATGGAATTAACATAAGGATCTCAACATGAGATTACCCAGCATCTTGGGTGGGTTTTAAATTTAATGACAAGTAGTATCCTTCTAAGGGGCGAAGACACGGGGACAAAAAGAAGGCCATGGGGCCATGGGGCAGAGACGGGGGGTGTAGTCACAAGCCAAGGACCCCGGGACCCCCAGCTGCTGGCGGAGGTGAGCAAAGCCTTTCCCTTGGGCCTCCAGACGGAGCCAGCCCTGCTGACACTGATTTGACTCCTGGCTCCAGGACCGGGAGAGAAGGTGTGTTGTTTAAAACCACCCGGTTTGTAGTACTTTGTGACAGCAGCCCCAGGAAGCTCACACGCATTCTACTATAGACGGATGCCACTATCACCCGTCTGCTCAGCCGAGGGGAGTTACTCACTGTGCTGAGCCTTCTGCACAGGTGTAAATGTCCCTGACGTTCTCAGAACCATCGCTTCCTCCTGCAGGCACAAAGGACGGACGGCAGTGTGCAGGGGGTCTGTGGACGCCTTCCTTTTGCTCCCTTAATCCCTTGGGCTGCTGTGACAAAGTCCCATAGATGGGTGGCTTATAAACAGCAGGCATTCACTGCTCAAGTTTTCTGGAGGGCAGAACTCCAAGATCCAAGTCCCAGGAGGTTCAGTGTCCGGCAAGGACCCTCCCTGGCTCACAGATGGCTGGCTGCCTTCTCGCTGTGTCCCCACGCAGCAGAAGAGGCGAGGGAGTTCCTGGGGTCCCTTTTATAATTCCATGTGTAACCCCACTCATGAGGGCCCCACCCTCATGACCTAATCAGCTCACGAAGGCCCCACCTCCTAACACCATCACACTGCGGATTAGGCTTCAACATGTGAATTTTGGGAAGGACACAGACATTTAGTCCAAAATAATCCCCAAACCCTATTCCAACCAAACTGTGGCTGAAGCCTGCTGCACACCCTACCCTCACCCCTCTGCCTTCCATTAGCACTATTTACTAAAGCAGGGGTCGGCACATTTTTTTCTGTAAAGGGCCCGATAGTACACGATTAGCCTCTGTGGGCTGTCTGGCGTCTGTCCCAGCTGCTTAGCTCTGACTTGTGGGGGCGGGGAAAGTGGCCTGAGACAATATGTAAATGAGTGAGCGTGGCTGTGTGCCAGTAAAACTTTATTCGTGGATGCTGAAACTTGAATCATATCATTTTCACATGTCACAAAATATTATCCTTCTTCTTATCTTTATTTTTTCTCCAACCATTTGAAAATGTAACTGCCATTCTTAGCTCGCAGGCTGTACAGAGACAGGCGGTGGGCCTGGAGTTGGCGGCAGCTCTGGTTTGCAGAACTTCGAGCCGAAAAATCACAAAAGGAGAGTGAGTGCAGAGGAGGGAGTGGGGATGTGACCTTGGGCAGAGCTCAGGTGTAGTGCCTTGTGTCACCCACCTTGGCTGGGCTGGGCACAGTGCCAGCAGCTGATGGCTGAGACCAGCTGCCCCTCCTGAAAAAACCTGGCTGTTACTGGTGGGCGAGCACCGCTGCCAGTGCTTGCACCCGCCTCAGCTTTAAATATGGAACATTTTTAATGTTAGAGAGCTTAATAAGAAACAGCTTGAGACGGATTTGAAACAGCGTTGTATGGAAAAATTGGGCATATTAATTGCCACCACCATGGGCCGCCTTTTTCTCCATTTACAGTCAAAAGCCTTTGTTTGTTGAAACAAAATTTCAACAAAAATTTTGTTGAAAAATTTTTTTTTTCAACAACAGAAAAAAGATTTTGTTGAAAATTTTTGTTTTCAACAAAAATTGAAAACATTTGATGTTTTCAAATGGTCAGTGTTTTTCCCAAGGAAGCCTGCTACTCCCTCCCTGAATCCACAGTCCGATGGCTGGCAGTCAGGTGCCGGCTGGTTGCTCTAGAATCCCCGGGGGCTCCCACACCGCCTGCCCTGTGTGTGTTTCAGCTGCAGGCACACATCTCAGGGACCAGAGGGCAGTGGCTTACCTGGAGAGGTGGGAGGTGAAGGGAGATGGCAGGAAGCCGGGGGCAGTGGTGCCCAATGGGTAGTGCGCTGCTGGGGTGGGGGCACAGGAGGTGGGACCTGGGGTTGCTGCTCCGAGGGTGACATTCCAGGGAACAGCCCTGAGCAAACATACTGCTTGTCCAGCAAAGCACAGAGCCATCTGAAGCAGGAGCCTGTGTGTGTCTGTCACACTCTGCTTTTGATTTGCAAAAGTTGGTTACAAAAGTGAAACTAAATTGTGGAACGTGAGACGCGTGCACAGTAGCTTGGGCGTTGCGTCGCCTGGTCTAGACCGGATGGGTTGCAGACAGCACTGGATACACAGGGAAGGCAATACCGATACACAGTCCTGCAGAATAGGGCAAATCTGAGAAGCAGGAAAGACACGGGGAAGTATGCTAAACCGTTTAGCCAATAAGGCATTAATCATTCATCCTGAGAAAAACACAGTGGCTCAGTCAATGCCAAGCGCACTTCTGCCCGAAACGCATTAATAAATCAAACCCGAGGCCCCTACCCAGTGCGGGGCGACAGACAGCCTTGCTCTGGACAGTTCGATAGCTTTGCATCAATTCCTAAACAAGGGACAAAAAAAGGCTGATCACGCATGCATGGAACGTGGCATTAATTCATGCAAACTGCCCACTTGTGGTTCCCTTAAACCATTGTCCACTTTGTGGCGCTCACCCAGACGCTGACCCCTGCCACTGCCGCTGTCTGCAGGAGTCCGGCTGGACCGGGCATGGCTGTGCCCTGACTGTCCTGGGTGCCCTAGGACACACAAGGCCTGTCCTTGCCGGCTGGAGGTGGGCAGCTGGAAGGAGCATGGCTTCCCATGGCCAATGCCACCGGCAGGCCTTCACCGCTCTGCAAACACTCAGGTCACAGTTCACCCCTCTAGGCTCGCTGACATTCGAGGAGACTGGTCGGGCTGCCAAGATAAATCACCTCCAGGAGGGGTGCATTTGACAGCTAGCTCACATCAGAGGGATCTCTCAGGCCGACCCTGACTTCTGAGGCTGAGATCAGCTGGGCCCCTAGAGTTGGAAGCCCCTCAAAGAATCATCCTGGTAGAGAGGCGGCAATAGAAGTGGCAGCATGTGACAAGCTCCGCCAATGTCAGCTGCAAGAATGAGACATCCTCTGCGAAGGGGCAGGTTGCTGTGGGGCCGGTCAGACTAGTTTCCCCACAGCACCCCGTTTTCTCTGGCCAGGGGTACACCCTTAGGTTTCCCTTCGGACTGGGCAGCTCTAAGTGGTTGCGTGGCTTGGTGCTGCTGGCATCATTATAGAGTTATAGTTGGGTCGAACGGTAAGCGTCCAGGTGGCCGGTCACAGCCTTCTCAACCTGGCTGCCCCATAGCGGCTGCTGGCCTGACTGACGGGGACACATCCAGACCATCAGCCCGACCAGCCCCACCGCACTGCCCACCTGCACCGGAGCTCGTCTGACCGACCCGCGGGCTGCTCCCCAGCCCCGAGCGTTGCTGAGCAGACGCATGTATCTATGTGGGAGCGCAAGGGCTTATGAGTTGAATTGTGTCCCCAAAAAGGTTATGTTGAAGCCTCCACTTCCAGTGCCTCACGATGTGACTCTGTTTGGAAATAAGGTCTTCACAGAGCGAGCAAGATGGACAGGGGTGTTTGGGTGGACCTTAGTCTGGCACTACGGCTGTCTTTATGGAGAGGAAAACTGGACACAGACACGCGTGAAGGGCAGACCACATGAAGACACAGGGAAGCGATGGCCATGCACCTGGAGTGGTGCAGCCACCAGCCAAGGAACGCCGGGGCTGAGGCGGCAGGAAGGCGCCTGCCCTGGAGCCTCCGGAGGGGCGTGGCCCGGCCCGCGCCCTGGTCTCAGCCTTCTGGCCTGGAACTAGGAGAGAATAGACTTCTGTTGCTTGGAACCATTCAGTTTGTGGTATTTTGTTACGACAGCCACAGAAAATGAATCCAGCTTGGGTCACAGGGGCTGATCAGACTCGAGCCCCAAGCAACCACCTGGGAGGGGGTGAAAACCCAGAGAGCTCAGAAGCAAACGTTCCGAAGGACAGAGGGTCTCTGCGAAGGACTGGGGATGAGAGGTTCAGGGGACGGCGCCCAGGGCTGGCCTCAGTGCACAGAAGCGGTGTCCCTCTGTCCACAGCTGCTCCAGACGCCATGGCCGACGGGAGGCCACACGGGCTGAGTGGCATGGAGTGTGCATGGTCCGGGACCACTGGTGAGGGTGAACCTGCGCTGGAGCCTGGGGGCTCAGATGCTGCTTGTCCTAAATAACCCCCAAGGCCTCAAATGGCTGAATGGCCCCAGGCTCTAACTGGCTGTTGACCGGACACTCAGGCGAGCTCCTGCAGCTGTGCCTGCGAACTTGGAGCATGAGTGGCCCCGAATCTGTGAGTCACATTAAAAATGAAATCACCAACAACTACTAAATTTACACCTGGCACTTTTCACCCTGCACCCGCTTGTCACCGCGCTTCCACCTACACGCTTTCCTGTGAAGTGACCTCAGTCAGATGACCATGGACCAGTCATTGTTGACAGGCCACCACGTCCTGGATGCAGCGTTCATCAGCTTTTAGTGGGTGTTCTCCCGCTGCCGGAGCAGCTAAACTTCAGGGTGGGCTTGTCCCATGCAGGGGGAGGGGCATGTGCGCGGCACAGATCCCAGGGTGGCCCGGGACTGTCCCCTTCACAGCGCTGGAAGTCCTACATCCCGCGTAACCCTCAGGACTGAGCAAATAGGGTGGTTGGTCCCCCACTGAAGGTGGGGGTCTTTCAAACCAAGACCTTCTATCTCCCACCATACACAAACCCCTTCCATCTCTACTCTGCATACGCCCCTCCAGCCACTGCCCTGTGTGGACCCCCACCTCTCACTCTGCAGGGACCCTCCCATCTCTCACCATGTATGGATCCCCCACCTCTCACCATGTATGGACCCCCCACCTCTCACACTGCATGGACCCCCCACCTCTCACCATGTATGGACCCCCCACCTCTCACACTGCATGGACCTCCCACCTCACACCCTGCATGGACCTCCCACCTCTCACCATGTATGGACCCCCCACCTCTCACCATGTATGGACCCCCCACCTCTAACCATGTATGGACCCCCCACCTCTCACACTGCATGGAGCCCCGACCTCTCACCATGTATGGATCCCCCACCTCTCACCATGTATGGACCCCCCACCTCTCACCATGTATGGACCCCCCACCTCTCACCATGTATGGACCCCCACCTCTCACACTGCATGGACCCCCCACCTCTCACCATGTATGGACCCCCCACCTCACACCCTGCATGGAGCTCCCACCTCTCACCATGTATGGACCCCCACCTCACACCCTGCATGGAGCTCCCACCTCTCACCATGTATGGAGCGCCCACCGCTCACCAGGTATGGGCCCCCCCCTCGCGCCATGTATGGCCCCCCCCCTCACACCCTGCATGGAGCTCCCACCTCTCACCATGTATGGAGCTCCCACCTCTCACACTGCATGGACCTCCCACCTCACACCCTGCATGGACCTCCCACCTCACACCCTGCATGTAGCTCCCACCTCTCCCCATGTTTGGACCCCCACCTCTCACCATGTATGGACCCCCCACCTCTCACCATGTATGGACCCCCACCTCTCACCAGGTATGGACCCCCACCTCTCACCCGGTATGGACCCCCACCTCACACCCTGCATGGAGCCCCTACCTCTCACCATGTATGGACCTCCCACCTCTCACTCTGCAGGGACTCCCCCATCTCTCACCCTGCATGGAGCTCCCACCTCTCACACTGCATGGACCCCCCACCTCACACCCTGCATGGACCCCCCCACCTCTCACCTGCATGGATCCCTTACCACAACACAGCCCCCCCGTTTCCCACCACACCTGTGAGCCCTCGCTCACCCATCACTCTCAGGGTTTGGTGTCCCCTCCCTGCAGCCATCTTCTGCCAGTTCCTGCCAATAAATTCTGCAGGTTGTCCGACACGAGGGAACTCAGGTTGTTTGTGCAAAGACAACATGAGTTCTGAAACACATTTGTTGCAAGAACTTTAAATTCATTTGTGAATCTCTTGATCAAACCTAAACATCGGGGGTTTGAACTGAAGTAGTATTTTATTCAGACCATCGGTATTCAGCCAGGCCTCTCTTTTGTTAGCAACTGATTTGCACTGAAAAATTGGCAGGTTTTTGGAAGGACAAGCTTCGGGAGTATATCAGTGTCACTTACGGAGGGAGAAAAAACTCGAGGCTTGTTTTTGCCAATCAGCTTACTTTTGAGTGAGCTAAGCTATGACCTGGATCAAAAACTAGAGTTGCCTTTGGGTTTTCAGAGGGCCGTCTTGGTGGAGACCGTGGTCCATTGTCCCAGGCTGCAGTGTGGTTCAGGTAAGCATGTGCTAATTAGGCTCGTCTGCAAGGGACAGGCACCCAACTGGCTTAACCAAGGAAGGAGCATCACTTGCTCGTTCATCCATTCGTTCAGCTTAGAGTCAGAGCTTGTGCTCTGTGCTGGGTATGGTTCTGCGCACGGCAGATGGTGACGTGAACCCACCCAGGCCCTGCTCTCCTCAACCTTGCAGGCAATCCTACAGTCTTCTAATGGGAAGTATCCAGACACAGTGCATTGGGTCAGGGGTTCCAATGATATCAGAGCACTTGAAGTTTTCCTTTTGTCCTCATAGTTCACACACAAAATCACTGGACTGGGATCTCGTGGGATGACTTGGGTTACAGCCCAACCCTGGATCCACAGCAGTGGCCGGTGGTGGGGGGAAGGGCAAATATTCTGATTGGTCAGCCTGGGTTATGGTTTCACCCCAAAGCCAATCCCCATGGCTTGCAGGTGGTGAGGGCGGGGATGCTAAAGGAATAAGGTGATTGGTCGGGCCTGGCTCTGGTGTTTATGCCTAAAATTCAAGGTTGAGTCTACCTACCCAAACCCAGTGATCCCAGGATTGAGTAGGGGAGAGTAGGCTCCTTGGGGAAAATGTGGCTGGGGTTACCCACAAAAGCAGGAAAGGAGCCGGCAGACAGAGGCAGCAGACGTTCCCTGTGATGCTTAGTTTTCTGTGTTAACTTGGCTGGGACATGGTACCCAGTTGCTTGGTTACACACCGGTCTGGATGTTGCTAGGGAGATATGTTTTAGATGAAATTAACATTTAAATCAGTAGACTTTGAATAAAACAGGTGATCTCTGTAATGGGGGTGGGTCTCATCTAATCAGTTGAAGAAGGCCTGACGAAGAAAAGACAGATTCTCCAAAGAGGAAGGAGCCTGCCAACAGGCTGCCTTTGGGCTCAGGACTGCAATATCAACTCTTTCTTGAGTCTCTACCTTACGATCGCCTGAGCCAATTTCTTAAATCTCTCTGAGATACATCTGTGTCTGTCTATGTCTCTATCTATATCTATATCATCTACATCTACACACACATCTCATTGGTTCTGTGTCCCCAGAGAACTCTGACACCCAACAAGGGATGTGGGGATATGAAGAAACATGCACTGTCACCCACATTTTAGCCGTTGATTGGACACAACACTTTATGAGACTTAATTACCTGGTTGCAGGGCATAGATTGCCCAACTACATGTAGGCTACAAGACAGCAGCGCCCCCTGAAGGTGTGCAGCGGAACTGTCCTGTCTGGTTCTGACCTCAAAGAATATCTTTGTGGGTTCATTAAGATCCTGTTTCCCTTTCCAGGTGACCTTGTCCCAAGCCCTTAGCTTGTGCTATATCCTATTAAATCTTCCTGCTTTTACCAGTTAGAATGGAAAGAATTTACTGCTTAAATAATTTATCCAGATTCCATGCAGAAAGTCTTTCACAGAGATACATCAGCTAATAAAGAAAATTGATTTTGGAAGCCAGAGTCAATACAAGGGTAGGGAAACGTTCTGCTATTTGCATGTTCCTACCTCCTGAGACTTTCTGTCACTTTGTCTGATGAGACTATCAGCCGGGGAACACTTGACTGCAAGTCTTTCTTCATTTGTTATTTTTCAGGTGCCGTTGCAACTATACATTTAAAGTTGGAAGGGCTAACAGCACAGACATTTTATTAGCAATTTATCAATAAAAACAAAGTGCTCTTTCCTTGGGTGCTCATTCTAGGAGATTACTTGCTACTTTGAGGGTGAAATGGCCTGAATAATTGGGGTCCAGAACAGAGGGTATTTTTTGTTTGATCACATTCAAGCCAGAGTAATGAGCTGACTTGAGTATTCTAAGCGTGTTTCAGTGTACCTGCTTTCACAATGGAGACTCATGTGTAATTAGAAGAAACGATTTGCGTGTAGACAATTAATGTTATAAGGCGCCCCCAAAACAATTTTTTTCCCTTTGAATAGCTCCCTTGTAGTGTTGTTCATCTATTTCATTTCTTTACTAAATCCCTTTGTTCACCGATAATGGAAAAGGTGAATTTCAACTCAACCAGAAGGAATTTACAACGTTTTGGTTAATGGGCCTTCCCCATGTTGGTTGTTCGCCTGTTCCGGGAAGGGTACAGGTGGGCCGGGAGTAGCTGGCAGGGGAGCGGGGCCCATCCACTCGGTCTAGAACAGAGGCTCCCAAACGTTAGCGCACATCAGAGTCACCTGAAGGTTTGTTCAAGCAGGTGGCCAGGCCCTTCCTGTGAGGACCAGTCAGCAGGGTGGGTGCGGCCCAGTAACGTGCATTTGTAACGAGCTCCCAGGCGATGCTGAAGTTGCTGGGCCCAGACCCTCTTCTCAGAGCCACTGGCCTGGGCCTCACAAGCCCTTCAAAGGCTGCCTGGGAAAAGCCATCACCTGGGGAGTGGGTCCACGCTGATCCATCGTAAGGGCCGGCTGAAGCTTCTAGAAGACTTGCCCCTGCGTAGGTGAAAGACCGTGCAGAAATTCACACCGAGCGTTCAGTGCCTTTTCTTCCTCTTCTGTCTCCTGACATGTTCAGAAACTGATCAACGATTCCCTTTGCCCTGGTCCTTCATTAAAATGGAAACACAGAACTGGCTAAATGAGTCCAATATTTACCCTTCCAAACCTCTTCCCCGTTCTCCTCGGCTTCCAGTCCCCATCCCACGGCTGTCAACATTCTGGAATAGAATGCAGTTCTCCTAAAGAGCAGCTGTCAGGGGCACGGGCGGGACGCGGGGACCCTGAAGGGAGGGGAGCATTTTTGTGGTGGGCAGAGGATGGAGCACGTGCTGTCCACTGTGGATCGAAATTTAGGATAATGATGGTGATGATGGTGGTGATGATGATGATGATAATGACAACACAAATTAAAATAGATTGGCACAAACATCCAGGGGCTCTGAGGACAGGGGTAAGATGTTTATTCTGATTGGTCCTGAGCCATGGGGCAGAGTTTGCCAAATGTTCTCACAAAGAAAATGACGAATTTCAAAATGAGTCCCCGACTTTATTGGGCTCCTGGTCACACGAGGGGTGACTGGATGTGCTGTGAAAGCAAAGGGGCCTCACGCGCTGACCAGGCTGCACATGGACCCCAAAGTGGGCTTATTTCGGGGCTCATGCTTCAAGGAGCTCCCGATGGCTTCAACTGGAACTGCCCGAGCCAGCAGGAAGGTGGCTTCAGGTGTGTGCCATTTAAGGGGGCCTCTGCTCAGACACGGGGAGAGCAAGGCATTGCCAAGGACTTCCCACTTTCAATCGTGGTCTCTCAGCCTGTCCTCACTTCCTGTGGGGCTTGGACACGCTGTTTCAACTTTCTGGGCCACAGTGTCCGCATCCCTGGAGTGGGAAAGTCTTTTGTGCTGTCCACCCCTCCCCCACCTTTCCACCACTGTGAGAACATGGTGGGAAATGAAGATAACTCAGCCCAGACTGGGAAGCACTGTGTAAATCTAATGGGGCTGGGTGTGGAGTGAGCTGGGGATGATGTAGACAACGTGGACAGGAGGGCCGGGCAGGTGGGCAGGTCAGGAGGCGTGCTGTAGCCCCAGGAACAGCATCTCATCACCTGGGAAGCTCATTAGAAACCAGATCAGGAGATCAGTGCCTCACCCCCACCCTGAGATCGCTGAGTGAGACTTGGCATTTCAACAGCATTCCCAGTGAGCTGGGCACGTTGAAGTTGGTGATGCTCTGGGCTCCCAGGAGAAGCTGCAACCTCACCTCAGCGAGTGAGCTGGAGTAAAGCGTTGGCTCAGTTGGCTGAGGCCACTCAATCCATCTTCAGTCATATCACTCAATGTCAAGCACCACTCCAGTGTTGGGGACGCCATCCCATGTTGAAACAGGCCAGATGCCATGTGCGCCATGGAGCCTGCCTTCTTGGATTCCTTAGGCAAGCATCCAGTGATAGACTCACTGGATGAGACATCACCAAATCTAGACTCTGATGAGTGCGAGGAAACGAGTAAAGCAGGTGTTGACAGAGCAACTTGGAGGAGTCAGGGTTGGAGAAGGGGGTCCCAGGGCATGTCATGGCTGGACCCTCCCCTCACTTGGGTCTCGTCCAGCATGCCTGATGCTCCAGCTACTTGCTGCTCCTGAACGGGACATTGGGCTGCTTTGTCTCCTCGTGTTTCATGCACAGCCACAGTCGGCCTGGATGCCCTCCTTTCCCACGCATCCTCAGAGAATTGGCTCACACCCCACCTCCTTCCGGAAGTCTCGCCAGGAACTCTCAAATTGATTCCAATTCATGTCTTAGACCAGGGTCAGCAAAACATGACCCACAGACCACATTTTCTGTTCTGTTCTGTTCAATAAAGCTTTATTGGAACACAGTGCAGCCATTCAACTATGTATCATCTAGGCTGCTTACGTACTCTAGGAGAGTGGAGTAATGGCGACAAGAGATAGTCTGTCCAACAAAGGTGCACATATTTACTCTGTGGCCCTTTACAGAAAATGTGTGCCACCCCGTCTCAGACAACCCTTCTTAGCACCCATGACCCATGACGTGCTGTGAGAACCCTGGCCCGGCCGCCTGCCTCTCCCACGGGTCTGTACGTCCTTGGAGCAGGGAGCATGCCTTGATTTCCTGTTATCCCCAGTGCTGGGCATCTTGACAAGAAGACCTTGTCAACTGTTTCCTGAATCAAAGCTTGGAGCACTGATGGGTACCCCATGCTCCGTGCCTCATGGCACTGGGAGAAGCTGTCTTCCTGATAAATTGTCCAACACTACAGACATTCTCTGCCGAGTCAGCCCTACTGTGTGGCTCTAAGGCACACAACCACGACAGGAAGGATTCCGCCCTGTTGGGTATTGGAGTCTGAACGGGGCCATCACCCTGAGGCGGAGTGACCAAGAGGGTTGGGGTGAATGGAGAAGTTGGGTCAGTCCCTTTACCCAAGAATCTGGTGACAGCTGACGTGTTAGGCGTGCCCTCTCTATGCCTTGAGAATCAGCAAGGAAACCAAAGAAAAGGAGAGCATTGGCTTTACAGTCCATCCTCATGATTCACAGCAGATGTGGCTATAAGGCTACCACGAGCCCTGAGTTCCTGAGTGCTGACGCTTTGCCCCCAGGGACATGCAGCCGCTGGTTGCAATGTTTTCATCAACATGTGATACAAAGCTGGGCTCTATGTGTGCTTCTGTTCACAGATACATTGTTCAATATGTGTTGTTGATCCCTTAATACTGACCTCGTGGCCAACCATCTGTAACACGTGCCTGAATGCAGCTTATCCAATGCCCATGGCTTCTCCATAAGGCACATCACAGACTGCTTGTGGTTAGGACACATGTGCTGTGCTTGGGCGCCATTTCAAATAGCAAAGACACCAATCGGAAGTACAAAAATGCCAAAAATATGCAGCGTTACACAGAGCCTGGGAGGGACCTTCCCTTGTAGTCTGAGCTGGGCCAAGGCGAGGCATCAGCTTGTCAGACCTTCCCTGGGAACACTCGCACTGGGCCACTTGCAGGTGCCTGGGGGTGACTGCAATGCACCGCTTACCAATTTGGGGGTTCCACCACATTTTAGAGAGAAGGAGCATTCGCACATATGGAATCCACGAATAATGAGGACCGACTGTGTATGTTTTAAGCATCAAACAGGGCGTTGCAAATTAAAATGCAAACTGTGTTGGACTTCCTTGCACTGAGTTGACGGTTTAGTATCATTCTCATTTCTAACTCCCTGTGGCAGGACAGCAGCACACATATCTTCTGTCCTAACTACAAGCCCGCCCCGTGGCTTTGGGGGGAAACTTGCAGGCTCCCCATTGAAAGTACATCTCATCCTGCAAAATGGGGGTGAAGCAGGGTTAGGGAACACCTTGGCTTACTTACCATGACAGTTTTCAGAAATAACAAAGTTATTGCAAAGTAAAGGTCACAGTCCCCGCTGTTAATGTTACAATCCCCGGGAGGGCTTGGAAGGTCGCCAAATCCCTACCTTGCAGGAGAAAACCATTAATTCCTGGTTCTTGCTCTTATTCTGTCATGCGATTCAGCTGTCCAGTTTCGCACAGACTCTAGCCCTGAATCTGCCACTTGGGGACCAGATCACGGAGCAAATTAGAGCAGTGCCCAGGGTGGCTTGTGCGGGGAAATTCAGCAAGACCTAAGAAAACCCCGTATGAGGTTCCTCTTTGAAACAGGAACCTCTCTTCTAGACATTTGCCCTGAAGATGCACCCAACGATGTCAAATAAATATGCCCCAGGTTCTTTGTGACAGCGCTGTTGGTAATTGGAAAGCATTGGGGACAACCTAAATGCTCACATAGAGGACAAACTATGGGGCACCCACAGTATGGAGTGACAGGCGACTGCGAGAAGAATGAGGAAAAGCCTGCGACCGGCCGGGGTGATTTCCAGGATGCTGCTTATTGAGGAAGAAGCAGTGTTCAGACAAAAATCTTTGTGCACTGCCTTTCACATCAACTCAAGGGGGGTCAACATAAGACAAAAATTATAAAGCGGTGCCCAGATGTCAACGGTTCCGCGTCCCGGAAGAGCGTGCTTTCCCTGGGGTCTCAGGGGGGCTGCCTTTGCTGGGGCCTGGCCCACCTCCCCTTGAGAAGGACACTGAGGGGCATCGCAGATTCTCAGGGGCTGTGAACCTGGGAAAAGGCACCCAGGCAGCACGAGCTAGAGCAGGACAGCTGCCCTCGCTCCCTGTCACACCTGAGACACCCTGCTTGCATTTGATGATAGGAGGAGGACGAAAGGGGAGCGTGTTAGACCTGACTGCAGGCTGGGATGCAGGGCTATCTGGCTCCTACAGGCTGACAACAACGACCGGGAAGTTAAAAGTTAATTAAAACTGCTGTGCCCTTTCCACTGGCCGTTGCTGAGTGAGCAGCGGCTCGTTTCTCGCAGCGGCTCATTTCTCGTGTTTAATAAGCTAGGCGGCTGGTTTACCGCCATTTGCAGGCCTTTTGCAAACAATGCCTCTGATGATTTCCCAGCCCGGGAGCCAGCTCTCACCCTGATTGACATGTCAGCGCAGAAATGCGGCCAGCAGAGGCCTGTCCAGGGCGAGCGTGAGCAGCTGGCCTCAAGGAGAGCCCTCCCCGGCCCCAGAGCCACCCTGCAGGTTGGGGCCGGCCCTTAGCACCCTGGCCGGAGGGTCTCCTGTCCTTCCCCCTCTGTTGGTGTCACACACTTAGAAGTCTGCCCGGTGCCCACACACCCAGCGTTAATTGCTGCATGAGCTCTGGTTTCCACACCCCAGAAGGCTGGTCCAGCTCTGCCTCGTGCACCGAACGGAAATGGGGGGCCAGCAGCTAAAAGGCCACCCCTGCATTTTCTTTCCTGTTTTAAAGTTGTCTCACATTGGAAGAAATGTTTCCTAAGCCCTTGTGGGGAGGGCAGGGGACAGGAGCAGGGGAAGGTGGGAAATCCAGAATCAACACAGGGCCGCCTTCCTTCATTTCATCAGAGCAAGGTGGTGGGGAGGCTGGGACATGTGATGAAACGGTTGCCAGCCAAAGTCACACGGCTCTGCTGGCCCCAGCGAGCCTGCCTTCAGGGGGGCGGTAAAGCTGGCATTCTGGGCCAGGCCAAGCTCAGGGGTCTCAGGGACAAGGGATGCCACCAGAGGGCGTGACAGGTAGAACAGGGGTCAATTTTCCCCAGATCGGCAGACGGGGTTGGCAGGAGGGGTCCCGGGACCACATCTCTCCCCTGCTTCTCCATGGGATGGGTGCCATTCCTACCAGAGGTCTTTGCAGAAGGCAGAGTCAGATCTCCGCTTCTCCTCTCGGTGAAACAGCAGGATGTTTGGGACCAAAACGGGCTCCGCCCTGGCAGCTCGTGCCCCAGCCCGAGGCATGCATGGGTCCTCTTGTGCTTGGCACCCCCAGTCCCTCCAGGATTCATTCTCATTGGTGACCTCATTTCTTACTCGGAATCCCGCGTCTCGGTGAAGGTTCCTGGGTAAGGAAAGGCCCCAGGATTTTTGGCTGGGAAAGCCAGAAGGAGAAGGAGCACAGGATGAGCCCCAGGAAAACAGGAAGCGGGGGGAAGGTATGAATAGTCGCCCCGTTTGCTGGTGGTGAAGTAGAAGATGGGAAATGCAAGCTAGCTGGTGGACCGACGGCCTCTGAATGGAGCCCAGGAGATGGAAGCTGTCATCGCCTTCCCGCCCCACCCCATGCTGTCGCTTCTTGGTTTGTTTCGACACTGGGATTATATATGCAAGGTCACCAAGTTGCCCTGTGTGTCCGATGCTTGCAGGACCCCTTAAAGCCCAGTGCTCTGTGATTTGACCGTGGAGTGGCAGAGGCCGCGGGTTGGTCTTCTGTCACCAGCCCGGACTGCACAGCTGTCCCATGTGAGCAGCCCAGCACCATCGGGCCATGCAGCTCTCGGCTCCCCCGGGACCCTCAAAGGCACGTTCAAGAATCAGAGGCTGGAGCAGAAGGAGCCTCTGAGAAATTTCTACTACGGTTCCATCTCGTTAGACTTCGCTCTTGTGAGGCTTTTAGGGAGACGCAATCATTCTTCCCTGGTGGGAAAGTACGGCTCGTGAAGAGGTGTGGGGGCCCGTGAGATGTGCGGCCGTGCTGACACCAGTGCCAGTGCCTGCATTCTGCCGGTTTGGAATCCTCAGGCGACGGCTTCTCCTATCGCTTCTGTCCGCGAGAGCTGCCTTGGAGAGCCGGGTGCACACAGCGAGAGCCATCAAAGGCAGGCGGAAAGGCGGAGGGTTAAATCCCGCCCAGGAAAATCAAGGCAGCTTCCGAGCAGTTGCTGTGAAATGTGTAAGCAACAGTGAAAAGCTGCTGGCATCTGTAGAGTGTGTTTCAGACGAGGGCTGTGGGGTAACGCTGAATATAAATGACCCATCTCCAGCAGACGTCCTCAGGCTTTTATTAGCTCGCTGCATATCTGGAAGCTATTTTTAAAACTACCCTTCGAGCTCACAAGTTTGTTGGCTAGCAGAACCAGCCTTTGGTCCAGAGGTGATGCTAAATCCAGCGTTCAGTGGGCAGTTTGTGAAATCTAATCCTGGTGGAGTCAATACTGCACTCGGCGGGCTGAGCCGAGGTGAAAGGTTACGCTGCCTGATTGGAAGCCATCTTGTGTGCCTTATGGATCTGTTCACTAAAAACAGAACGGTGAGAGGAAACAGTTAAAGCGACACATGGAACAGTCTCTTGAACCTCGAGCTTTACTGATGGTGTCTCCAAATTCAGTCAATTCCCTGGGGAGGGACTGACGTTAGCCATTCCATTCTTGGGTCTCTGCCCACGACCAGCCACAGGAGATAAAAGTTTGGAAGCACAAGCTGCTTACAGATCTCAGCCCAAAGAAGGTCCAAAGGGTCTGATGATGACAGGCCAGTTCTAAGCAGGTAATATGTTACTGATCTGAGAGTCATCAATTTGAGACCAATCGTTGGTTGTGCTGGGCATGGGGCAGCCCTGTGGTCTTACTTGCGGGTGCTCAAGGATGGTTCCCGGGCCTTTCTGTCCACGCCACTGGGAACCA
Organism: Aselliscus stoliczkanus; assembly: GCA_033961575.1. NCBI lineage: Eukaryota > Metazoa > Chordata > Mammalia > Chiroptera > Hipposideridae > Aselliscus > Aselliscus stoliczkanus. The sequence goes on along the minus strand of CM066730.1, from coordinate 180,483,673 downwards.
TGTTTCCCAGTAGGGTCAGGCGTAATGGCAGGGTAGACAAACTCCCTTGGATGGCTAATTCATGTGTCAACCTGGCGAGCGATGGTACCCAGATATTTGGTCAAGCACTATTCTAGATTGTTTTGCAAACACAGTTTTTGGATGGGATTAACATGGAATCAGTAGCTATTGACATTGCCCTTCATAAGGCGGTGGGCCTCATCCAATCTGTTGAAGGCCTTAAGAAGAAGACTGAGAACCCCAGGCTGCCTTTGGACATGAACTGCAGCTCTTCCTTGGGTCTCCATCACACTGGCCTGCTCTGTAGATTTGGGGCTTGCCAGTCTCCACAATCCTAAGAGCCAAATCCTTTAGATAAGTCTCTCTCTTTACGTATATATTTGTATATCCTATTGGTTCTGTTTCTCTGGAGAACTCTGATTGACATCATCCGAAGGCTTATGCGGTTTGAGCTTTAAAAACAAACCACTCAGGAGGACATGAGCCTTTATGCTCCCTTCTTCCTGTGAGTCACATACAAAGGACACATTCTCATCTCACTTGAGATCTGTGACCAGGGTCTCTCCCGTGACTTCCGCGCGGAGCTCAGTGTCAGCCCAGACGGCGTACTTCATTGCTGGGCGAGGATTTGGGGTTCAGCCTCGGGACCTCCCACCAGCCGGTGTGACAGCAGCAGTGCTCACTGGCTGGCTGGTCCTGGGCAAGTTGTCCGGCCTCCCCCAGCCTCAGTCTCCCCGAGTGTAGGGCAGAGATGACGAGGCTTCCCTCACAGGCCCCTGTGACACTTGCCCATGGTACTGAGCATAGCACATACTCTGTACCCATGGTGGTGCGGATGCAGTTGTTTCCATTGGGTTCTACTAAATTACTTCACTGATGTCTAATCAACTTGACTGCAGTGTATCATGTCAGGGTTTTTTGTCCCTTTAGAGTGACCCCTCTGCAGGTGTTGCCTATGTAGATGCCAGAAAGTCTGGGCACTGGTGCCCTCATCCAGGGTCCTAAGTGAGCCTCTCCGGGGGAAGGCACTCATTCAGAAACTTCTGGGTCTCCACCTGGAACACGAGGGTGCCGACAGCCACTGGTGATAGAAGAGTGGATGTGACAAAGGACAGTGGAGAAGCTTGTAGACAGCAACGAGCTATCCCATCTTTAAGTGCAAAGTCAAACCTACAACTTGCAACTCCATCACTGCCAGCGTCTTCACAGCCGTTCGCGGGGCCTGGAGAAAGAAGTCCATAGGAGCCGCTGCGGTGCGTGCGCGTCCCTCCTTTAGCCAGAAGAGCCTCATGTGTGGACACACGCTCAGTGGTGTGACGAGCAGGGCTGGAAACGCAGTGTGTCCGAGCTATCTGTAAACCTCGTTCTGGGCGGGAGCGGGAGACAGACGGCTGCATCAGTGCCTCTTCCTTCTGCTCAGCTGACCGTGGAGAAATGGGTGAAGCGAGGAAACACGGGCTGGGGTGGGGGTGCGGCGGGGCTGTGGCCAGCGCTCCTGGCAACACAGTGTGCGTGTCAGCCAGAGGCCGCCCCAGAATCAGAGACCAGGTGCCACATTAAAAGGACATTCAAGCCAAGTTGGGATCCAAAGGCCACATCCCAAGCCAAGTGTGACAGACTGAAGGTTTGTGTTCACCAAATTGGTATGTTAGAATCCTAACCCCCAAGGTGGGGGTGTTAGGAGGTGGGGTCTTTGGGAGGTGGTTAGGTCATGAGGGTGGGGCCCTCGTGAAGGGGATCAGTGTCCTTATAAAAGGGACCCCAGAGAGCGCCCTCCCCCTGTGCCCTGTGAGCACACAGCAAGAATCCTCCGTGAACCCGGAAGACAGTCCTCTGCAGACACTGAGGCTTCCGGGGCCTTCGCCTTGGACTTCCAGCCTCCGGAACTGTGAGCCGTGAATGTCTGCTGTATCTAAGCCATCCACCTATGGCCCGAGCTGTCTAAGACACACAGGCAGATGCTTCTAACACCGGCTTCACCTACCAGCTCAAGAACAATGCAAGTTAGAAAACCTTGAGGTCAAATCTTGGTGTGTTGTGGGCACAGGGCACACACTTAGCCTTTCTGAGCCTCCGTTTCTTCTTCTGGAAAAAACAGCAGGTGCTGACTTCCCCCATCAGGGTGTTTGAGGGTCGGCAGGAACCCCTTGGGGGCTGCCAGGCACATGCCCATATCAGACCTGTGTATCACCTTCCTATGTAGAGAAGACCTTTGCATATTAATGCCGACCATAGCGCTACTCTACCTAATCTGGTGGTTTTGAGCCCTGCTTCATGCTGCCCTAAGGTTTATTCAGGGGTTGCCTGAGGGGGCTGCCTGTTGAAGTCCCCCCACCATGAATTATTTTCCGATTGTCTATCTTTCCTGTAAGATTTGTGGTCCACTCGACTGCTGCTGAGCTCACACAGGTATAACTACCTTTGCACAGGTGTGTACCGTCTCCCAGCAGGTTGGCAGAAGGAAAAAGTTGGCAACGCACTTTGTTGGTTCCCCTGTTGAGAAAATATTGCTGGTGGGAACTCTAAATAATTTAACTCCTTTGCGGGGGGATTTGGCGAAATGTAGCCAAGTCTTCTACACAAGTACCCTGTGTCTGAGGAATCCACCTCTAGGATCTATTCCCAAAGATGCACCCAGGGAAACACAGAAAGACACGTGCACGGGGCTATTCATCACAGCAGCATGTGAAAGCAAAGGACAGTTACATTCCACGTGTCTGTCACTAGAGAATGACAGAATAAACCGTGATACATCCACATGTCGGACTATTTGCAGCTGTAAGAGGAATGAGGGCTATTTCTTTGTTGGCTGTAAAGTCACCTCTAGGATGCAGAGATAAGTGAAAACAAAAAGATGGATGTTTTCTTGTATTACAAAATGTACATTTGCAAGTCAAAAGCATGCGGGAGCCAGCCTGAAAGATGGCCCAAGCTGGGACAATCCATGCCACAAAATAATGACAATATTAGATTATAACCTAAACAGTGAAATAAATATCCCCGAGTTCCTGCTGCTAGAAATAATAATTGAATAAATCAATAAATGGGGGGAGGGGACACATCTTCCCTACAAAAGAATTCCAACTAATAAATATTGGTCGCCCCCCTCCGGGAGGTGGAGCTTGAATTCCCCTCACTGTGGGCGTGGGCTGGGCTTGGTGAGTCACTTCCAAAGCACGGAGTGTGGAAAGGATAAAATGGTGACTTCACGGGGGAGAAATCTGTTACACCTCACTTAGCCACGTGATCAAGGTGACCATGCTAAGTCATGTCAACACCCAGCAGGTAGCTCCAGTGTGATGCAAGATAAAGGGCACGTCACTTCTGTGGTCTTTTCCTCTGAACCCATAACCTCAGTCTAATCATGAGATAAAAATACGATAGACATGAAAGAAGGGGTGCTCTAGGAGATTCTGGACCATTGCAGGAGGGCAAGGACGTGGCAAGCAAGAAAGACTGAGGAGACCCCATAAATTAGAGGCGATGAAAACGACATGGCAGCTAAATGCAGCACGGTGTGCCGGATGGGACCCTAAAACAGGAAATGGGGATTAGCAGAAAAATGGGCACAATCACTATGAAGTCTATAATCTAGTTAGTAGAATGAACCAGTGTTCCTTTCTTACATGCCCTGGTTATGTAGCATGTTAACAATAGGGAACGCTGGGTGAAGAACATATAGGAACTCTCGGTGCAACTTTCTGTAAATCTAAAATTATTCCAAAACAAGACATGTTCAAAAACGATACGTATTTGTTTATTTAATTAAAAATTAGTGTAAGGATAAAACAGAGAATATAAAAGAAAAAGGCAACCTCTGGGGAGAGAATAGAGTAGAGGGAAGAGGGATAGTTTCAGATGTCTGATTAGAAGTTATTTCGTATGTTTGACTTTGGAGCTACGCAAATATTGGATGCAATTTAAAATAACATTAAATAAAAATGCAACTTCAACTGCTATCCACATGCAAAGAATGAAGTTGGACTCCTAACTCACACCATATACAAAAATTAACTCAAAATGGATCAAAGACCCAAAGCCATCCATGGAAACCTTAAGCAAAATGAAATGAATGAATTTCACCATATATCGAATTGGGTTGTGTAACCATGGAAATGAGCTATTTTAAGTGGCTTTAAATTAATTGGACTCTGATCCCTGGTAGTATATATCCTAGGTCAAATACATGAGGCGATACTATTCTCAGAGTTATATTTTTGGTGGTAGAGTTGTTGATATTTTTCTGAGATGCTCATGTGTGTATTCTGGGATAAAGAGAATATGCAATTATGTCTGTGTCATGAAAATGGAGATATTCATTGTGGGAGAAACAAGATACAGATGTAGAATTGATGGTGCTTAGTAAATATTGCACAGTTCTGACTAAACTAAAATATCCATAAAAATTAGTGATGCATTTTCTCATTAAAACATTTCTCAACTGTGTCCACTAAAAGAACTAGAAATAATGACACGCCCTCCCAACACCCAGGTGAGTAACTCGGCTCCTTAGATAAGTGGCTTATTTCAATAATGAGGGGGAAAATGGACAAGATGTGTTCAGATCACCTTGTCATATCAGAACAAAGCTATCAAAGACAAGTAGGATCATGTAATAATAATAATAATAATAATAATAATGATGATGATGACAATAATAATAATAATAATTAACAACAAACAAACTTCAGGATCCAACTTGAAGAGATTTCCATTGGCCAAAGATGGCAGCAATTTAATTATTATTAAGAATAACAACAGTTATCCACTGAAACACATAAAAAAATATTTAAATTCATGATGTCATAGTGATACAAAGAACAAATAAAAAATTAAAATAAGTGAAACAGAAAAAAAAATCTAAAATTCACTGTCACTTTTGGAAAATGTTAGTGAACCAACTCAGTATTTTGAGGACTGTTAATAAAGGGAAACCACCAGACCTATGTGGACTACCCGCCCGACGAGAGGAGGCTTCTTTTTAAGGAAGTATTCCAGCCAATTGCGTGGTTGACCTGAGCAGAGAACATCACCAGTTAGCGATGTGTGGAGCCAAGATGAGAGAACAGATACCGTGGTCCCCGAAACCCCTGTGAGGATGGGGTCCTTGCCTCCGAGCAAACGCAAGGAGCCAGCCCTGCAAAGACGAGTGGAAGGCCCTGCCCACTCAGACCCGGCCCCTTGCACACTCCTCTTGGCTCACTGGGCTCCGGCCATGCTGGGGACCCTCAGCATGGATAGGGCTCCCCTGCGGGCAGGGCTCTCCGCCAGCTCCCTCCCGGCCACGCCACTGGAGCAGCCTCCCAGCTGGCTGCCCCTGGCAGCCCATGCCCCTTTCCTGGTGCCCAGAGCTATTTTCTCCACAGCACTGCTCACCATCTGACATTTACTTGTTTGTTTATTGTCCCCCTTTTCCCAGGAGTGTCGGCTCCACGAGGGTCAGCACTGAGTCTGTTTTGGATATTTGTGTAGTCCCAGCTCTCCGAATGGTGCCTAACATATAGTACAAGTCAATGCCTGTTTCTTGGACAAACAAACACATATAAGAATACCGTAGAAAAAACCATTTCAATATCATGTATCAGCAAGGGAAATCAAATGTTATTTATACTTTTGCTGCTTTTGTAAATAGAAACTAAAAAAAAGGGGGGGGGTTATGCATCTAATAGATGTACAGGAATTTTATGGAGAAAATCACAAAATATTTTAAAGCATTTTAGAAAACATAATTAATATAATACACTATGCCTGTATTATATCTAGAGTGACATCTATCTACATCAATACTGATACCTGTACCTGTATTTATACCTTTAATAAATATGTATCTACCCATCTGTATACATACACCTATACGTATGCCTATATTTATATTTGTATGTTGGCCTCTATGTCTACTTATCTATCTATCTATCTATCATCTATCTATCTATCTATCTATCTATCAAGGGATCTCAAAACAAATTGTTGAGTGATAAAAAGGCATTTGTAAAGTCACACACACACACACACACACACACAAAGTATAATACAATCCATATAAAGCTAATAGTTCATACAAAGTTGATAGGAATGTCACACTTCTAGTTCCTTCGCCAAACAACCATGGCACCATTTCGGATTCTTCTCTTTCTTCCATGCCCCACATCAGTCCTGTAAGGACATCCTACTGTCTGTACCTTGAAAACACATGGATATGGCCACCCATACCACCCCCGCTGCTCACCAGCCAGCCTCAGGATGCCACCATCTCTGACCTGAATGTTTACTGGCATCCCTGGTTTGACCTTGACCCGTTCAGTCCTTTATTGAAATAGAAGCCAGAGCAATCCTGTTAAAATTGGGCTCATATCCCTTCAGTTCATGGTCCAAGAAGAAAAAGACACACAGCCTCCAGTGAACTGACAGCACAGAGACCTAGAGATAGCTGACCCTGCTTCCTCTGCCATCTTTTTAATTTCCTCCTCCCCTCATAGAGGAAAGCCTCTACAGAAAAAGAGAAAGCAAGAGAGAGACTGAGAGGGACCAAACCGAGAGAGAGATAGAGAGAGAGAAAGAGAGAGAGAGAGAGAAAAGAGAGGAAGGGAGGGAGGGGCGGGCGGGGAGGGGAGAAGAAAGGAAAGAAATAAGACTATAAGAAAACCCGGACACCTGGCCACAGGGTGAGGGAACTTAAGGCCAGCTCCACCCTCCAACTTCCCAACTATAGGAACCAATAAATCTCATTTCAGTTTAAACTACTTTGAGCTTAAACCACTTCATCTGAATCATCCAGTATGTAGCTTTTGTTGGACGACAGTCAATGCTTGAAAACATTTGTAGAATTGAATTGCACTTGATGTTCCAGGAGACAATAAGAATGAGGAAACAAATGCTTGTTTATCAAGCTATTTTCTTAGCACCATGGGTCAACAATGAGTGTCTTGCCTCATCATTGTCGCTAAAGCAACTTGAAGACTTTTGCTGATTTCTTGGCCCTTTTGGACATCATCACATGTATAGGACAGGGATGCCACGATTCTTTAGGACCCCACAAGTAGCCTGAAACCGCAACAATTTGGATGCTTTCGGGGATAAACGTACCTCTCATTTCTGTGCTTCCTGCTATCCCTGAGGGGGTTTCCATCATCTACCTGCAGAACAAACTACTAGGCAAAGGATGCGATGGTCTGAGAGAAGGTTCCAGTGGGACAACAATGAGCAGGGATGACTGAAGCAAAAATCAGCAGTGTACCTCAGTCATCTGGGCTCCCAGCACTGCCACAGTGAAGCAAGCTCCTGGTGGGGTCCAGGCTCGGGAGAAGGTCCCCAGATCCTTCCTAAGGAAGGATGGCTCCTTGGGCTCCTTAGAAAACATGCAGAACCATGAGCCACTGTGTACCCAGAACTCAGGCAAAGGAAGCCACAACTGCTGTCACCAGGCAGGTTAATCCATAGGGACATTTTACTAGCAGAGCTCTCTTGTGCTTCTGACAAAGAATGCAGGTCATTTCTTGCTGTCCACAACTCAGAGGAAGGGGACAGTCAATCCATATGGTCCAAGGATGGTAGTGGGGAGTGGACAGAGGCACACGGTATCTTTTTGGTTTTGAACACCAGGGACCAGATAGGTTACAGAGGCCAGCTCTGGAGCAAGGGTATGTGAAGGGCAAACATTTTGCACGTTGGTTCAAAAATGGCAGGGGACAGGTGACGAAGGTAGGCAGAACTAGGCATCAAACTCGTAGATGAGGTTACGTAAGTCAGACACTATTATCTTCTAAATTTCCCATTCTTTCAAGGAGGGGGGTGCGGTTATGAAATGTTCTGAGACATCAAGATGGAAGCCATAAAAGTCATCTGGATAACAACTTCATTGTATTAAAGCAGGTAATTGAAGGGCCTCACCTTGTGTTGCCCCCCAGATATTTTGCATTTGCATGTCATTTTATCTGTGTCTCCATATATGCCTTATGGATAATGGCTGTTATAAAAATGATGGATGGCTTAGGTGGCTCCTTTAAAAAAAAAAAAAATTAAGGGAAAGCCCATGATCAGACACGATTCCCCCGAGGGATTCCTCAGCAGGTCATGCTCCTGGCGTCTCCAACGTACCAGGTGCTTTCTCTTATCTCTTGCTTTCTTTTTCCTGTTTGGTTTTGTTGTGTTTCTTAAAATGTTCGCAAGTACCAACGTCTCTAGTTTTGCAGAAAATTAATTCTGTAGATGATGTGGAAATGATAGCCTATAAAGTTAATGAGATATTACTGAAGGCTGGATAAACAATTAGCGGTATTAGTTGCAAAGATAAACCAGGACCTGTTGCCACCGAGCTGAGCTGCAACTAATTAAATTGAAAATTACAGCACAAGTGTGTGAAAACAAAAGCGAATGGAATGGGGTGAGGATTAACAGAGCTAATATTGCAAAGGCAGCACTGTTATTAAAAATGAGAGGGAGGGAGGTGTATTAAAACCATCAATTTCCCCTCCCCGTCTTTCGCAAGACTTGGTTTTAGTGGTTGCGTTTCCTCATTGTCCCATGATCCTGGCGTCTCTTCCGGCCCCTCTGCAGGCCTCCTGGGAGGCAAAGCTTGCTGCTTCTCCCATTCGTGGCCGGCAGAGTGGCTGTGCCCGTCCTGGTGAAGTCCTTTCCTGACCCCACAGCCTGTCCACTCATCCCTTGAAGCATGAAATTGGCTTCCTTGTTTCCAAGCATGAAGAACTATAGACTTCCTGGACAAACATTAGCTGCATTTCAAATCTCAGCATTTTGCATTAGATTTGAGAATCCCGCAGTCTGGCTCTCGGGGCTAGGGAGCTCTAGTTCTTCCTTTAAAAAAAGAATTACCGTCTTCCTGGTTCATCGCTTTGCCTGTCTCCCTCCCGGGGAGCACTCCAGAGACCCTGGTGGAAATGGAGACGTGGGGTCCATGACACAGGCAGAGGTGGGCTGGTTGCTGCTCTGACCCATCTCCCAGCCAAGGCAGAGAAAACGCAGGAGAAGCAGATGTTGGTTTGTGAGACCCAAGGTTGGCTGTAGCCAGGACAGGACCATAAAGACAGGAACTTTATCCAGCTTTGCTGAGAGCATCCAGGCAGCCTAAGGATGCTGATGTCATTACATCTGTGTTTCCACGTGTAGTAGTCCCTGCTTATCATCGGTTTTGCTCCCTGTGGTTTCAGTTATCTGTGGTCCACAGTGGTCCAAAAATATTAAATGGAAAATTCCAGAAATAAATAATTCATATTTTTGATTGCATGCTGTTCTGAGTAGTGTGATAAAATCGCATGCCCTCTCATTCCTGCTCCATCCCACCCAGGATGGGAATCATGCCTTGGTCCCACATCTCCCCGCCTGGTAGTCACTTAGTAGATGTCTCAGTGGTCAGATCAACTGTCATGCTATCCCAGTGCTTGTGTTCAAGTCACACTTATCTCACTTCATAATGGCCCCAAAGTGCAAAAGTTGTGATGCTGTTGCTTTGGGTATGACAGAGACAAGCTATAAAGTGTATGTAGGTACAGGAAAAAACACAGTATCTGTAGGATTTGGTATCTGTAGGATTTGGTACCATCTGTGGTTTCAGGCATCCACTGGGGGTCTTGGAATGTGTCTCCCGTGTATGAGACTTCACATGTTATGAGGGGTCACATGGTCACCTCACTTCCACGAGAGCCTGGAAACCAGTGCATGGCTCCCAATCTTGTGGACTTCTCTCTAAGGAGACATAAGCTGCTGACAGACCAGAAGCTGCTGGGAGGGGGCAGTCACTACATGGCTGCAACTTGGCTCCCAGAAGAGGGCAGGGCACTGACAATCTCCTGGGAAGACCCTGAAAGGTTAGAATTGGGAATGTGCTCTCAGCAGCCCTTCGCCCAGTGACAGCATCCAGAAGGAGCCAAAGGGCATTTTGTCCCACCAGAGATTAAACCTGCACACGCTGCAGTGCCCAGGGGTGTGAGAAGGGCCATCCCATGGTGAAGAACATCTGTGCTTCCCACAAGTTTATGGGACTGAACCTTAGGCTCTTTTTTTCCCCCATTTTTTTTATTAGTTTCAGGTGTACAACACAATGCAATAGTTATACTCTTTACCCCCCAAAGTGAAAACCCCCCTCCCCCAGTTCACCACCCCACTCCCCCCCGTATCATACATATCCATCACAACTCCCCTGACTCCCCTCCACAGTATACTCCACATCCCATGACCATCCACATATTCAGTTACAGTTGGCACACAATACTATACAACATCAGCTTCAGGTGTACAGTGCAGTGATCAAGCCTCCACTCCATCCATGAAGTGGTCTCCCTAACAAGACATGTGACCATCGGACATGCCACAAATTTTTACAACATTATTATATTCCCGGAACTGTGTTTCATATCCCTGTGGCAATATTGTAGTTGCCTATTTATGCTGTCTAATCCCTTCCCCTTCTCCCCATCCCCACCCGCCTCCCAACTAACAGCCCTCAGTTTTTCCTCAACAGCTACGAGTCTGTTTACTTTGATCGTTCACTCAGCTCTTCAGATTCCACACACAAGTGAGATCACATGGTACCTGTCCTTCTCCGACTGACTTATTTCACACAACGTAATAGTCTCTTCACAACATCATCAATTACATTCCCAGAACTGCCCCCATATCCTCTGCGGCAACATTGTAGTCCCACCTACACTGTCCAAAACCTTCCCCCTCGCCCTCTTCCCCACTCCCTCCCAGCCAGCAACCATCAGTTTTTCCTTTATATCTGCTTGATATGACTTCAATCTTCTTAAATTTCCTGAGACTTGTTTTGTTGCCTAACGTGGTCTATCTTGGAAAATGTCTCATGTGTACTTGAGAAGAATGTATATTCTGTTTTTTCAGGGTGAAATGCTCTAAAAATATCAACGAAGTCCAGCTGGTCTACAGTGTCATTTAAGGCCCCTCTTTCTGTGTTGATTTTCTGACTAAAGGGTCTGTCCATTGGTGACAATGGGGTGTTGAAGTCCCCTACTATGATAGTGTTACTGTTGATCTCTGTCTTTATGTCTGTCAAAATCTGTTATATGTAATTAGGAGTTCCTATGTTGGGTGCATAGATGTTTATTAGGGTTCTAGCGCCCTTCTTTGTCTTTTATTGTAGTCATTTTAAAGTCTATTTTGTCCAAATACCATATGATCTCACTCATATGTGGAATCTGAAAAACTGTATGAATGAGCAAAGTAAACAGAAACTGTCTCATAGATATAGAGGAAAAATCAGGGTTGCTAATTAGGAGAGGAATGGGGATGAGGGAGAAGGGGAAGGGATTAGACAGCAAAAATAGGCAACTACAATATTGCTACTGGGATAGGAAAAACAGTTTGGGGAATATAATTAATAATGTTGTAAATATTCTGTGGAATGTCAGATGATCATATGTCTTGTTAAGGAGACCATTTCATGGATGGAGTAGAGGTTTGATCACTGCACTGTATTACTAAAGCGGAGGTGGTATACCTACTGTAATTGAATATATATAGATAGTCATGGGATGTGGATTATACTGTGGAAGAGAGTCAGAGGAAGAGTAATAGATATATATGATATTGGGGGGGAGTGGGGTGGTGTATTGGGGGTGGGAGGTTGTCACTTTGAGGGGTAAAATGTATAACTATTGCACTGTGTTGTACACCTGAAACTAATTTAAAAAAAAATAGTCGAGGAAAAAAAAAATAAAGTCTATTTTGTCCAAAATAAGTATTGGTACTCCAGCTTTTTTTTTTTCTCATTTCCATTTACATGAAATATCTTATTCCATCTGTAAACAGCATATACATGTGTCCTATTTTCTTATCCACTCTGCCACTCTCTGTCTTTTGATTGGAGCATTTAGCCCATTCACATTTAAAATGATTGTTGATAGGTGCATCTGTATTGCCATTTTGTTATTTGTATTCCTGGTCTCCCTGGGGTAGCTTGTTTACCCCTTTCTTTTGTTTAAAGAAGCCCTTTTAACATTTCTTGCAATGCTGGCTTGGTGGTAATGAATTCCTTAAGTTTATTCTTTTCTGAGAAGCTCTTTATTTATCCTTCAATTTTAAGTGATAGCCGTGCTGGGTAGAGCAATCTTGGTTGTAGGCCTTTATTTTGTGTCACTTTGAATATCTCCTGCCACTCCCTTCTGGCCTGCAGAGTTTCTGTAGACAAGTCAGCTGTTAGTCTAATAGGAGTTCCTTTGTATGTAACCTGCTGTCTTTCTCTTGCAGCCTCTAGGATTCTGTCTCTGTCTTTAACCTTTGCCATTTTAACTATGATGTGTCTTGCTGTGGACCTGTTTGGGTTCAGCTTGTTTGGAACCCTCTGCAGTTCCTGGGCATGTATGTTGATTTCCTTCACCAGGGTAGGGAAGTTTTCAGTCATTATTTTTTAAAATACATTTCGACCCCTTGCTTCTTCTCTTCTCCTTCTGGTATTTCTATGATTTGAAGGTGGTTGCGTTTCATCTTGTCCCATAGGCCTCTTACACTATTTTCATTGTTTTTTATTCTTTGGTCTTTTTGTTGTGCCAACTGGGTGATTTCTGCTATTTTATCTTCCAAATCGCTGATCCGCTCCTCTGCTTCATCTACTCTACTGGTGATTCCTTCGAGTGTGTTCTTCATTTCAGTTATTGTATTCTTTAGTTCTAACAGGTTGTTTTTTATGGTTTCCCTATCCTTCTTTATGTCCTCACTAAGTTCCTTAAACATTCCTATCATCAGTGCTCTAAACTCTGTCTCTGAAAAGCTGGATCCCTCTGTTTCATTTAGTTCCATTTCTAGAGGTTTCTTCTGATCTTTTACATGGGACATGTTTCTTTGTTTCCCCATTCTGGCTGTCGCTCTGGGATTGCTTTGATGTATTAGATAGATCACCAGGAGAGCCCTGGCTGGATCACGCAGGCACACAGCTCACGGCACAACACTCCCAGGAAAACTCCCAGTCTCAGCCTGTCCCAATCAGCCGCTCACAGATCAGGCCAAGCAGCCCGACAACTAATCACCAGCCTGGCAACTCTGCAAGTGGAGTGCGGAGAGCAGGGACCCAAGGCGGCTTGTGCACTCCCAGGTCTCAGTGAGCAGCCTGTTGGAGCCGGAGCACGCCCACCAGGCGTTTCCCTGGCAACACAGTATAAGCCGAGCGGAGGGTGGGGATCCAAGGTGGCTCGTGTACTCCCAGGTCTCAGTGAGCAGCTTGTTGGAGCCAGAGGGCACCCGCCCAGCATTTCCCTGGCAACGCAGTATAAGCCGGGCGGAGGGTGGGGATCCAAGGCCGCAGGTGTGCGCGCATGCACACATGTACTTCTGCGCCAATTCCACCAGACCAATGAGGTCTCGGACCTGATCCTCCATGGGAGGGCCCAAGCCCAACAAAATGGCGTCCTCCCCACACCACTTGCGTGCAGGCCCCACACCACGGGAACAACAGTCCAAACACCTCCAGCCTTTGCACCAAAGGTGCTCAGCTCAGTCCGTCCCCGCAGGCTCCCGGCTCACACAGCCACTCCCTCCACCAGGAACCAGGTAAGTGCTCACCGGAGAGCAAGCCCGGGCCCCGGCCCCACTGATTCTCCAGCCGCTCTCAGCCTCACCGAGCTGAGCAAAGAGAGTCCTCACTAATTTACTGCCGGCTATCTTAGAACTTCTCTTCCCGGCAAAGGAGCTCTGGGCTGGGAGCTTGGTGTGCGGACGGAGGGTCTCTCCCCCAACCAGACAAGCTTCCCATGGCTGGGGCGTCCCTCACGGGGCTCGCCCTCTCTCGTCTCCGCCCATCCTACCAGACCCGATGCGGCCTCCTCTTTAAGTTCTTCATTTAGTGGTTCTGTTCATCTAGTGTTCCGGGGACCTCCGGAGTTGAATACTGTATAATTTGCTTGTAATTTTGGTGTGATCCTGGGAGGCAGTTAGCACAGCATCTGTCTATTGCACCATTTTTGGAGCCTTAGGCTCTTAACTCCCAATAGAAGCTTTCCTCCAGTGTCCCAGGCCTCCTCCTCCCATTTTCTCTAACTGGACAGAGTCCCTCCCTCAGGGTCCCCAGAGCCCTTTCCATGTTACTGCAAAAGGGGGGCATGGAGTGAGGGGGACTCTCTCTAAATCCCAAAGTCTTAAATGAGCATGGACCAATAGTTTTGCACTCACATTCTGTCTTATATTCTCCTCTAGTTTGTAATATATGTGAACTTTGTTTCCCCAAGTAGTAAGCTCTAGGGATTCAGGAACTATACCCTACACTTCCTTACACATATGCGAATACCACCAGAACCACCACCACCACCATCACCACCATCGCCATCACCACCATCACCACCACCACCACCACCACCATCACCATCACCATCACCACCACCACCACCATCACCATCATCATCACCATCACCACCACCACCACCACCACCGTCACCACCACCATCATCATCACCACCATCACCACCACCACCACCACCATCATCACCATCACCACCACCATCATCACCATCACCACCACCATCACCACCACCACCACCACCACCATCACCACCACCATCACACCATCATCACCATCACCATCACCACCACCATCACCATCACCACCATCACCACCACCACCACCACCATCATCACCACCATCACCACCACCATCACCACCACCATCATCACCACCATCACCACCATCATCACCATCACCACCACCACCACCACCACCACCATCAGCACCACCATCGCCATCCCCATCACCATCACCACTACTGCCACCACCTCCACCACCACCATGGTTAGTCCTGGCTGACTTATGATAGGAGCTCAGGAGTAGTTGTCATGAAATCTACACTTATTTAAATCCATGACATTTAGCTTTCTTTAGATCAGGTCAGCTCTGCCCCCTATAAGCTGCTCCATTCAAGAAGAAAGCAGCCCTAGCCCTTAGCTAAGGTGTCCCCTCAGAGGCTCTGTCTCTCTTCAGGGCCACCCTGCTGCTCATGGCAGTCTTCTGACCACCTCTATCATGAGATGAAACTCATTTCTTTACAGTCTGGCTAGAGAAGAAGCAGTATCATACAGCCCAGTGAACAGGGCTGCCATGTTTGATGCACACAGTCTCTGTGGGATTAGAACATTAAAGCCTGCTCTGGCAAACTGCTCTGAATTGTCTAGATTTCCTGCAGGTGAGTGTAACTTGTTGGGAGAAAGCTGAAGGAGTATTTACTGCTCAGCAGCAACACACAAGATGCGGGGGGGTTCTCTCATCTCACACCAGTGCTGAATGGTGGAGTAAACGTACAGCAAAGGCCCCTCAGTTGGACTATGTTGTACTCTCCAGCAAGAGCCCAAGGGCAGTGGGGCTGTCTGCTGTGGAGGTCGAGCTCCTCACGGGACCTCACAGTTTCCACAGAGAGCTGAGAGTTGCTAATTGAGCCTCACCTGAGTTACCTGCCACAGGAAGGGAGCCAGGCTAAGTTTTTAAGACTTGCTCTGATTCATCTCAGCTTCACAGCACATAGGGGATGGCCATTGATTAGTCCTCACTGGTGACTTCTCTGTCAATTCAGGCAAAGATTCCAAAAAATGCCCATCCAATCAAGAGACAATGACTCCGTTTGTTCAAAAAGTTTTATCTTTTCAGGTGAAAATAATTATCCAAATGAAATATCAGAAGGGGCTATACTTGAAAACCCTCAGCGACACATCACACATGAGACTAGAGCTGCAGAAACGACGTTAGTGTAAATACTGTAATTCTGCCAGTAATTAAATAACCTTAAATTGAATCATTATCTTCAGAGTTACATGTTAATAATTTTACTGGCAAACATTTCATAAATTAATTCGGGAAAGTCTTAAGCATAGATAGATTTAATTAATTCCATATTTACACGAGCTTGTGCGCTTTTAACGTCAAATGATTTTTTAAAAAAAGTCAAGGAGAGTATAGACATGTTGTATAAGTGGGAGAATGACAATGTCATCCTGAAATTGTTTGTAGAGGAGCTCCGTGACAAGGGACAAGACTGGAGGATGACAAAGCTCCCCACACACAGCTCCGGCAATGGTGTGTCACGTTCAGGCAAGGGAGGGGTCCTGGGATGGGAAGACTAGGTGTCAGTGGTTTCCCACCTTCTGAGGCCCTAAGTGCATTTGAAACATTGGGAAATGCATCATCCTGTAAGATGTCTCCTGACGTTTTGTCCATATGCCTAAGGCCTGGATATGCCATCTACTGGAAGGTGGAACTAGTGGCCAATGGTTCACAGTATTAATAGTAAAAAGTGAAAGTGAACCTTTAGCCCTTTTCTCAGAAAGGCACTCAACATATTGTCTCAGATTACCTGCTCTTCAACACGGCCCACTCTGGACTCTGGGGAAAAAAACAAAGGTAATATATGTTGGCATGTCAAGATGTACCTGCTGTCATTTGACCTCAATGCTTTCAGCACTGGGTCCTTGGACAGCTCCACACTGGGGCATGTGTTGCTCTCTGGGGGTAGATAACACCTGCCCGTCCCCAAATCTGATCCTGTCACGTTCTCCCTTATCCTCAGAGTGAGTCTCTGCATGACCAAAGGGTGGGGCGTGTGTCTTTTTCCTGGTTTCGTTAGAGAAAAATCCAACCTGCAAGGTGGACACCCCTCCACCCTAGAGCTTGAAGTGTGCTTGTAACCCTCACCTCGTTGATCTCATCTCTTGTCTTCATTTGCTGGAAGAAAACCATAGACATTGGCTCCTAATTAACCCACCTAACCCTGCAGTTTTAAATATCTTCGCTTTAGTGAAATTCTGGGTTAAGGTTAATGACTCAATTCTACTTCTAAGCATGTACTTTTGGAAGGAGACTCACGTGTACCAGAGGAAGCGTGCGAGGGCATACCATGCCCGTGCTACAGGGCAATTTGAAGTTAACTTTTATTAAAGCAACAGGAAGAGGGGTAGAGGTTGGGTCGTACTCTCAGCTAATTACCAACGCTTTGTTCTGGGGATGATTAACATTCAGAGTCAAGACCAAGGCCAGAGGGGAGAAAGAACTGGGGAGGAGGAAGTCTTTGAACTAGACGCACACATGTCTGCTGTGTGCAAGGAAGCCAGCAGCTCAGGGAGGAACCCAGCCATGACACTGCGTTCCTTTGTGAGGTTAGGAGTTAACCTTTTCGTTTAGAGTCCAACAGTGAGCCTTGTTGAAGGGAAAGAATGTCACTGAGCAGTAATTGGAGGCAAAGATGGCCTTGGTATGGAGTTTAGCTGCTTTCTCTGAGAGGCTCGAGTTGATGGTGGGCTCCGGGCCTGAACTCTCAACTCCAGTGCTCCTATTGTTCTCAACAGTTCTGAACTGTGCTGTAGATACGGGCATCATTTCTTGGCTGCATTAATTTTTAATAAGCTGGTTGCATCAAACCTAATCACGCCACGGAGGGCAGTTTTTATATTTTATAAGCACAAATAAATCCCTTCCCAATCTACAAGCTCCTTGGTGGCCATTTGCAAAGACCCTTGGGTAGCATGCTTCAAACCTTCACCTCCCGTAGTCATCCCCGACTTGTAAGTACCTCTGCAAATTCACTGTGGCTTAAATAATTGAATCTATATAAAGAAATGAAGCCAATTAACTTTTCAGTTTATGACCAAGAAATAATTTCGCCACGTGTGGTCAGCTTCTGCCAAGTATCTGGGGATTCAATTATTGTGTGGAGCTCAGAAAAATCCGAACAGGATCCTAACTGACCTCAGCAGGCCTTTTGCTTGACATTAAGCGCTGTAACCTCTGAGCCCAGGCTTGCTAGTGAGACACCAAACAGCCCAAACTCGATGCATCTGACATCTGCAAACTCTCTCTGTCAGTGTTGCTACCCAAATCCTCAGGCAACATTTGCAAGTTGGGGGTTTATGCCTCTGAGCTCCAAGTTTGGTGTCATTTGCGTTCTTTCTTCTCTGGTGACCCTTTCTTGTTTCTGGAAGAAACCCCATGCCCTCCCAGTCCTCTCTCTGATCGTAACATTTCTTAGGCTCTGTGTGCACAGTGAGGTGAAAGTGAAGGAAGAGACGTAAAAATAAAAAGAGAACTTTCCTTGTGGGAATTTGCATTTTTAATAGTACTTATCACCTGAGAATAAAGAGAAAAAAATGTGGGCAATTGGAATATTGTTACCGCACGCTGAGAACTCTGGGGACGTGTCAGTCCTGTTTTGGGGGAGCGGGTGTCCCAGCTTTGATCTACATATGCTCGCCCTGGCATGGAGGTTCACAGCACAAAGCCAGGGCGTGTGAGAGCAGGCTCCCGAGAGTGAGGAAGGCCGAGATCTCAATCCTTTTTCATTCCTTGGAACAACATGCATGATCCCTTTGACGATTCTGTGAGATGCGAACCGCCAGGCCTGTGTGAGGTCTGGCCATGAGCCCATAAGCTGCCTTCATCCCAGCCACTCGCCTTCTGGAGGTCCACATTTCGGAAGGCCCCTGCACCATCAGCTTTCCGCACTTCCTTTCTTTTTAATGTGGGGTCTCCCCTTGCTTGCCCCACTCTCTTACAAAACTAAATACACCTGAACTCAACAACTTAATGAACATACTGCCACAATTTACCCAGCTGCCCGAACCAGAAACCTGGATGTTACCTCTGTCTTCACCCTCTCACTCATCCTGCATATCCAGCCAATCACAGAGGGTGCTAATTTTATACCCCGTGTCTCTCTTCCATGGATTCCTCTCACTCTTACTCTCCTCCCAGATTACTGCAAACTGCAACCTTTGCTGTCTCAGGCCCCTGCTTGTTGTTGCACTGTGTATCATTTATTAAAAGTACCCTGAGTCATTTATGAAAAACCCTTCACAAATGGCACCTTCCCTGAAACTCCACTGCCCCTCCCCGCCAAGAGTCTGTTCCTCCTCTAAGCCTGTCATCTCCTGCTCTCTTGGAGCACATTCCCTGGTGACTTGATATCAGTTATTCGGACACCTGTATGGACCCACTTACTGTTTTCTTGATAAGGACCACGGCCTTTTCATCCCTGCCCTCCCCTCACCTAAAGCGATCCCTGGCCTATGCCTGCTCTCTGAACAAAAGGCAACACTAGGCTAAAACCAGCATCTGAAGACCCTTGGAGGAGGGCACCTGGGCCAGCTGCCTCATTGTTCTGAAGAGAGATCAGGGTACAGCTAGGCATTTCTGGGGAGTTTCCTCTGGCAGGTACGGCTAATCTTACAAACTGGGCCTGGAAGCGTGTGAGTAAGGCTGAGGACTCATGGCCCAAGTCTCTCCAGCCCTCCTTAATGCCTGAGGATTTCACTGTCAGGGACAGGATATCCTGCAGCACAACTGAATTTCAGTCAGAGATCATCCGATTACCTGCCAAAGCCCCTCACAGGGCGAATGCATTTGTCTGTGGCTGGGGACCACCCAGGGGAGAGCCAGGCTCTTGGGCGAGCCCTGGGCAGGCGGCTCTGGGGTGGGGCTGGGAGGAGGGGAGGCTGCAGCCCGGAGCAGCATGGACGACATGGAGGGCGCTGGGGTGGCCCCTCCCCCTCAGGTCCTCGGGAATCGGCAGGCACATGGTGCACAGAGGATCTAACTACACACACGGGCCCTTTGTCACCCCAAACAGGGGCACCCAATGGCTCCTCTCCTGCAAGGCAAATTTGGGGAGGGAGCCTGTGCCAGAAGCATTTGCTGGACAATATGTGAATGATGGGTGCTTCTGGGGGTGGGGTTGTCAGGCGCCCCCAGATGGGTTAGGTTTAGAGCTGTTGAAGAAGCGCTCTGAAGGATTAACAGGAAGAACCACACACAGAAACCAGGCTGACATCTCCCTGTTCTCAGGGTCCCTGCAAAATATCTTCCCAGGATGGAGTCTGACCACAGGGGAATCATTGCTTGGTCATAAAGTGGAGGTTAATTGGATCCATTTCATTAAGTGGCTCTAACTATTTAAACCCCAACAAAGGTTCTGGTGATAGTTACTAAAGAGGGCGCTCAGAACTGTCTCCCCCTCGGGGACCCAACTGGCCCCTTCGCGGTGGTCTGAGTGAGTTAATATAACAAAGACTAACCAGCCCTGGGGGCCAGGGAGGAAAAGGCTCCAAGAACTGTGACCTTGGGAGCCAATTGCCTAGATTAAGAAGTTCAAATACCTCCACAGCTGAATTAGAAATGAATTTGGAACCTCATCCAAAGTCATAAACCAATGTGAGTGTCCTCAGAGACGAGAGAAGGCAGAGGGTCATGGATCCAGCAATGAGGCCCATAAAACACTGGCAGTGGCGTACAGATGGCCACCCTGGGATTTTAGTCCAGGACCAAGCTTTCTGGGCGCTTGGAAGTTTGGCTTTTCTCCAGGGCAGAGCACTGAGGCATCCGTCCAGCTCTACCATAGGAGAACTACGTGTGAGCATTTAAAGGAAAACAATGACCACAGAAAACGAACAAGAGGTTTATTGAAAACTAAGCCGTGTTCTCCGATTCCCGTTCTTAAATGTCTTGTACACAGACGACGATTCATTTCATCCTAGGTATGGCTGCTAACGTTGCCTGGTGAAATAATTAACTGACATTAATTTTTCCATCTTATAATTGGTTATTGAAATCCCAAAATTCAATTGATCACTAACCCTTTAATCCTGAGTCCAATTGATGATGCCTAGATTATGAAAGCATTTTAAAGTGTTTTATTTTTGTACAACTTGAAACAGAGTTGAAAGCCTGTTACATGGATATTGTGGTGGCGGAGGGGTGGGGTACTTGGCCCTCAATTGTCACTGATTTTTGTAAAAATCAGTATTTTTACAAAATTAAATGGCTCTAGTGTTATGGATGATGATGAATCTGATGATGGTGTTGGTGGTGGTGGTGATGATGGTGATGGTGGTAGTGATGGTGGTGATGGTGATGATGATGGTGATGATGGTGATGGTGATGGTGATGGTGATGATGATGGTGATGATGGTGGTGATGATGGTGGTGATGATGGTGGTGATGGTGATGATGGTGATGGTGGTGATGGTGATGGTGATGGTGGTGATGGTGATGGTGGTGATGATGGTGATGATGGTGGTGATGGTGATGGTGATGGTGATGATGGTGATGATGGTGATGGTGATAGTGGTGATGATGGTGATGGTGGTGATGATGGTGGTGATGATGACGATGGTGGTGATGGTGATGATGGTGGTGACTAATAGTGGTGATGGTGATGTTGATGGTGATGTTGATGGTGATGATGGTGGTGATGATGGTGATGGTGGTGATGGTGGTGATGATGGTGGTGATGATGATGATGGTGGTGATTATGGTGATGATGGTGGTGATGGTGATGGTGTTGGTGGTGGTGATGGTGGTGATGACGGTGATGGTGGTAATGGTGGTGATGATGTGATGATAATAGATGTTGGGATCTTCAGATGCCTTATTATGACTCTATTCATCCCCACCCAGGTTCTGACCAAACTGAGAAACAAAATAAAAAGCAGCCCATGGAGGCTACCATCAGACCCCTCTTACTGGTAGAGGTCAGGTAGGATGATGCAGCTCCAGCTGTGAAAATGGCGAGCTGGCAGTGTTGGGCAGAGCTGCCTACCCAGCCCAGAAATCCCTGCATAGGGCCCAAGAGGAGCAGAGGAGAACATGTGTTCTTCTGGAAGCAGTCTCAGTGTTTTCTTTCCCAATTTACCAATCAGATAAGCCACTTGTCTCCCTGGGGAGACAGGACAGGGTGGGTGATGAAGGCCGTTGAGTCTGGAAGGAAGCATCCTGATAAAGAAGAGCTATGAAGCCAACTCTGACCTGAGTGCTGCATTATCGCTGTCCCGACATCTGGTCAACCTTCATAAGAACCGGAAGTCAGCGTGATAAGTTCCATGTTAGAGATGAAGAGGTTGGTGTGGTCAGAAGGGTTGATGACTAGGGTCACACAGCTAGTAAGCGATAGGATAGGGATTTACACGCAGGGTTTCAAAGTCCTAAGCCTTCCCAAAGCTGAGGTGTTTATACCTGAAAAGTGTGCAGAGTCACGATCCACAACAGGTGGTCCAAGCACTCCTGGGGATTCACCAGGTCCTTCGTGGGGGGTCTTTGGGGTCCAAACCATTTTCACCAGGACACTGAGATGTTATTAGCCCTCTTCATGCTCATTCTCTCACGGGTGTACGGCAGAGTTTTCCAGAAGTTACGTGGCATGTGGTATCAAATTGGATGAATGAAGAAGCAGGGAGGAGAGTTGAACTGCCTTCCATTAAGCCAGAGGTGGAAAAGAGTTGCAACAATTGTGAAATAATGCCACTCTTCTTACTGATGTTTTGGTTTTGAAATATAGTTATGTTATTAAATATAGTTATGTTACTGATGTTTTGAAATATAGTTATGTTATTAAAATATGTATATCACTATGTAGCAGGCTTATTATTTTTAATTAAATAATAAATACTTTAGTTTTTTTTCTCAGGTTTAATTTCTAACATGATACATATGAATACATATAACTCAAAGCTCTTTGGGGTCCTAAATATTTTTATTTTTATTTTATTTTATTTTTATTTTTTGAGGGCAGTGTCACTGGCCCTCACAGGTGGGATCCGGAACCGGGCCCGCTGGCGTCCCAAGCCGACGCTTAACCACCGCGCCCCTCGGCCGGCCCCTCAATATTTTTTAAGAACACAGAGGGTTCCAGAGACTAAGAAGTCGGAGAACCACTTGTGTAGACCTTCGTTTACGCAGGAGAAATGGGCCAGCTCTTCGGGCTTTCCTTTCTGTTCAGTACTCCAAAGACTAGCTGAGCTACCAGCTGACAGAAAGCAAACTTTGAACCCTGTGTTTTGAGGGGCAGATGAAGAGACCTATCTGGCATTGCATTTCATCTGGCTTTCATGTCTTGTGAGAGTGCAGGAAAATCTTAAAGATCAACCTCTTCTTTTTCTGTTAAAAAATCTTTGTGAACTCTTGTGAAGACTCACCCCAAACCACGGAAAGCCCAGTGCTGGATGAAAACACACCCTGGAATGTTACTTTTTGCTTTCTCTGCCTTTAAGCTGGTAAATAGAAAATCAGGATGCAGCCTTTGCTCTGTTCATTCTGGCCTGAGAGAATTACGTCAGTGTGTGAGTTTCTGGTGAAAACATCCTTCTGGGGGCAAAGGCCACATGCTCCAGAGAGATAAAGGGACCTCGGTCACGGTTTGACCTTGGCAAAGACACAGCCACAGGGCCCCGGGAAATGACCAGCCACTTTCTTGCTCCTGGGTGGGGGGGGTGTCTGTGAGGAATGATGCAACAGCGTTGGCGATGAGACTGAAATAGCTTAGAGGAAAACAAAATAAGTTCTTTTCTACAGCTAAGCCAATTCCCCCTAAAGCATCTCGATGCCAGAGGATGGGTAGGTCTTGCAGTTTCCTTGGCAATCACCTTGGTCCAAGTCCCTCATTCAAGAGGGGAGTAAATGGAAATAGAGCACCCACCCCAAGGTCTCCAGCTACCACGGCTTAGGGAGCTGGTAGGTCCTCAGAGGGCCGTGGGGCTCTGAGCCCGTGTGGGCAAGCATCCTATCACTGGGCAGGTGCATGTCACTTTGGTGATGCGTTCTAGCAAGGCTGATTCTCACAGCTTGTGCCTTCTGCCTGGTCAAACGTCCATCCCAGCATGTGGACCCTGCATTAAACTGACTTGCTTAATCCCATGTTCTGTTATTGGCCTGGGAGTGGCTTAAATTGTATCTCTAATTATCTTTGTTTTCCAACATTTGGCATGGATTCTTAATACATGTTTATTGAATGAATGAATGAATAGCGTGATGGTGGGTCAGGCGCTGATCTTCATTCAGACATGACAGGAAGGCATGACTAACATATTTGGTCTTCTTAACGAACACCAAAACCACTTTTGAGCCTACCGGAGAGATATCTTCCCTTCACAGCCGATGGCACACAGTGGTCCCCCCTTACCCCCAAGACCCCCAGTGGATGCCTGAAACCATGGAATCAGTTCCTATCCCTGCTAGGCTTTTTCCTATATGTGCATTCCTATAAGGTTTAATTTATAAATTAGGCAGAGATTAAATTAGTAATTTATAAATTAGTAAGAGATTAACAACAACTAATAAAATAGAACCATTATAACAATATACTGTAATAAAAGTTTTGTGAGTGTGGTGTTATTAAGGAAAATAAGGGTTATTTGAACACAAGCACTTTGATACTACAATAATCGATCTGAGAACAAGGTGGCTACTGAGTAACTCCTGGGCAGAGAGAGCACAAGTGTAGATATATGTTGGGGGTGCTTCACATGTTGGGCGAGAAATAGTGGGACAGCATGAGATTTCATGACACTGCTCAGAATGGCAAATGATTTAAAACTTATGAATTGTTTATTTCTGGAATTTTTGGACTAAAACCACGGAAAGCAAAACCGTGCATGAGATGGGACTCCTATACTCCCCAATTTTGTCAATTTTTGTCAAAACTTGCAGAACAGGACAGATTGTCCTCAGGTTTTAGGCGTTTGCTCGCTGAGGGCATGGGAAACTGGAACTGAAAGGCTCTTTCAGGTCATAAGTTCCAGGGTTTTGTGTCCTAAATCCACTCCATTCGTCAACATGTACTGGGCAGCTGCAGTAGGCCAGACCCTCTGCCAATGTGGGAGTGTCACAGCCAAGCAGGCGAGGTCCCTGAGCTCAGAGCTCAGAGTCTTGTTGGGACAGATGAGCAGGCCATGGCAATTTAATGGCATGAGTGTTGTGAGGGGTTCATGGGACCACAAAGGGAACAGCTAGGCTAGCCCTGGGGAGACGTCACGCAGGCTGAGGTGTCCAGCAGACACCTGAAGGACAGGTCCAAGTTATCTAGGAGAAAGCGACTGGGGAGGGATGGAGGGAAGAGGCTGTTCTGGGAAATGGGAGCTGCTTGGGTGACAGGCAAGCACCGTCCATGTTCAAGGACCCAGTTTGGCTGGAACGTTGGGCTTTCTGTCTAGTTTGGTGGATGATCACGAAGCAACCCTGCTGGCATGTGTCTCATCCCTGAAACAATGCAAGGGAATGGTGGGGAGGGGTGAATGGAGACCCTCCCATCTCCATGACTGTCCTGAACAACCTCCCCAGAGCAAAACATTTCCAACCTGTCTCCCACTGACGTCCCAAAATCAGAGGAAAGAGCTGAACAAGACGCACCAAGGTCACAGGCATGGCCAGGGGCGGAGCTTTGGACTTTGTGGTTCTGTCCTGAAAGAAGGGAGCTTCCCTGACTGCAAATTCCTTGCTCCACTAGCTGTTGGCCTGAAAGTTGCTGTTTCACGTGAGAGACCCATCTATCAAGGATGGCACACTTTGGTGTTTATGAGAATATATGGACGTGCTGTTTGGGTGAAATTGAATGGAGCCAAGTAGGTCAATAGTCTGGAATAATGAACTTGAGTTTAATCAACATATCATAAGCAAAATCATCTGAAAAAAAGGCCTAGCAACTTATTGTTGCTGTATTTGGTTATTTGACTACTTAATCTTCTAATATATGCACATAATAAAACCATTTTGTGTGTGGATAAAACTCATTTTTTTCTACAGCCGTGTGAGTGTATTTAACAGTATGTTAATAATGCATCAGGCTGTATTTGTGGGGCAATGTTCTTAACGTTGGATCAGATGGGTGACATTGGGTTGTCCTGCAGCCTCACACCCACAGGCAATGTGGTCTTGACACAAAGCAGTAAACGTGTGAAGCTTTATGTCAGGAGTGGGCCTGTTTCCCAGATCATCAGCCGTACCTTAGGCCAAGGAAGGGCTTTTGCTGGTATTGTGTGCTTGTTCCAGATGCAAAGCAACTTTCAAAAATTCAGAGGCAGTTTTGCCAACCTTGGGAAAAACAAAATGCGATTCAAAATGTTCTGTGAAGAGGGCAGTTTTTACCAAGCTGGGTCCTTATCTAGGTCCCTGGTAACTCGTAAACACCGGAGGAAGAACCCGAGCGAAGCAGGGAGGAACACAGAGAAAGACGCAGGGATTCCCATGGATAGAGTGTTCGTGCTCAGGGATAGATGGGTGCCTGAGCCCCAGAGCCATCGCTCCTGGCTCTGTGGCTTCGGGAAGGTCACTGACACAGTGGCAACTCCCACGTTGGGAAGTGTGAAGGCTACAAGGAATAATTCCTGTTAAGTAAGTGCCTGGTGCAGGTAAGGGCCTTCAATAAATATTATTCCTCCTGATTATTATTATTGTTGTCATTGTCATCACCATTGTCATCATCGTCATTGTCATTGTCATCATCATTTCCATTGTCATCATCATCGTTGTCATCATCGTTGTCATCATTGCCATTGTCATTATCATTAAGGTCAGAGAGAAGGCATCCACACATCTAAGGTGCATTTGACCTCTGAAGTTGACGCATTTTCTTTGGCCCAAACAACAAAACATGGCTGCTTCATCTCTTCGATGGATTCCCACCTGTGGGGTTGGAGTCTGGTGCCATTTTGCCTCTAAGTGCTGCTACCTATTGACATTTCAGATGTCCCTGGTCCTGTGGCTCCTGACAGCAAACAGAGAAGGTCAACCAGCTTTGGGGAGTCAGGGGCTGGGAGACCTGGGGATGGGCAGTTCAGGCGAAACCTCCAGAGAGGCCCAGAGCCCTCACCGCCCAGCACGGGCCATGAGCCCCGGGTCAGAGAAAGGATGGGGCTGGCCCGGTCCCCGCCCAGCCCTTGCTGCTCTGCTCTCCCTGTGGAAGTGACCTTCACGGTTTCATCAGCTGGTAGCTGAGAGCCAGATTGTTTCCTAGGAAAGCAGAGTGTAAGATCAGTTTCGGGAATTTTCTGGGTGTTTTTTATCTTTGCAGTGAAGCCATAACAACCCTTGCAGCAGCTGGGCTGGCTGGGAAGTTGATGCTTCGGAGCAGCCCATTAGGGCATAATGGCATTTCTGTGAGTAGACGCTCATCGGAGCAGCAGAAAGGAGCTTCTCGCCACAGCCTGACGGACATTCCTCATCATCGGGCTCCAGCAGATGCACGGCGGTCGGGGCCATGGCTCCATGGGCAGCTGCGGGACCTCAGAGGGTGTCAGAGCGCGGTTCTCCAAGACAGGCCGGGGACGGGCGGAGACAACTTCTGGGCTTGCAGGTAGAAACGGAGGAGGAAAGGGGGCTCGGAGGGCCTGACTTGAGTTACACAATGGTGGCGGCAGCATGCGTTTGGGGTGATTTACAGCCCTTTCCCCAATTTAGACTGAGCAGTAAATTCTGACTCTAGCGTGGCTATTGTATTTACCAGGGTTACGGTTTGGGAAGAAAAGTGAACTTTGAAGTCAGGCAAATTCCCCATTTCAATCCAAACCTAGCCTTTAAATAATCTCGGGGCCTCAGATACGTTGCTTAATCTTTTTGAGTCTCCCTCTCCGTATTAGGACAATCAGTATAACTGAGTGTTTTCATCAAGCCACCCTAAAACAATGTAATACCTCTCATTCTGTGGCTTGACTGGGCTCAGCGTGGTGGTTTTTACTTGGTAGCCCTCAGGGTGATACTCAGGCTGCGGCTAGGACTAGACTCATCCAAAGTCTCGGCTGGGTTGGGAGGTCAAAGTGGCCTCTTCACTTACGTCTTGGGCAACTAAGTGGGGACAGCTGGTAGGACTGGGGTCGGCAGTGGGAATCTCTGTCTCCATGTGGCCTTTCCAGTGACTGGTTGCAGCATCCTTGCATCATGGCCATCTCGAACGTTGACTTGTGATGTGGTGAGTGGCTTTCCAAAGGCCTAGCATTCTAAGATGGAGGAAATGGAAGGTGCGCGTGTCCCACGCCCGTCCCAGAGAGACACAACGAATCCTGCCGTCATGCATTAGACAAGCGGTCACCGAGCCTACTCAGATTCAAGTGCGGGGGGAGAACCCCATCTCTCCATGGGCAGAGTGGCAAGAATCTTTCTGGCCACCTCTAGTCCTCGTCCACATTGAGAAAATGCTACTTAATATCTGAGGGCAACCAAAAGCACTCAATGACGGGACGCCTATAAACGTCTCGCTAAGTGCCTGACACAGACAGGTATTCAGTAGACTCCTGCTTCCTTCCCCTTTCGCCTTCCGTCCTTGCCCCAGCCTCTCTACACTGGGGTCCCCCACCAGCAGCGTGGATGACCCTGACTGTCCCTCTCAGCTCGTCAAGTTATGGGGACAGCTGACCGCCTAGACTTTTAGGGTAAGATGGTTCTCAGTCCTGGATGCACCATAGAACTCACGGGAACTTCGAAGCAGTGCCAGTTCTTATCCTAACTCTCCACCGTCTAACTTGGCTGCTTGATATGGCGCCCTCCTTAGTCCTTTGAATGTCTGCAAAGAGAGGACAAGCACCTGGGTTCCGGGATGCCATGAGCACATACAAACACGTGACCAGGAGAGGTGGAGGTTGACTTATCCCGAAAGCCACCTGGATGGGGCGTCCAGGTCAATGCCGACCTGAAGGGATCCCAGAGGCTGGGGCTCTGCAAAAATGCCTCTCAGGAGGGGAGTCACCCCATCCCACAAGGCCCCGGACAGGGAGCAGGGGATACACGAAGGAAGCAGCAGGAGCCTTGTGGGGACAGTGATGGGATCCCGAGAGAATATGAGTTATGCACAAACCAAATCCTAACTGGGCCACCATTTATGATCAGCAGGTGACACCACTGCCACCTGGGCTCCCTGGTGCCCAAGAGCAGTTAGTTGGAGGGTGTTGACAAGATGACACCCAGGTGGGCATCCCCCAGCGCCCTGCCTCCTTCGGCGAGCCCCCAATGAACTTCTTCTCTCAGGATTTTGCGCCTTCATTCATAAAAGGGACACAGTTCTGGGAGACCCCTGCTGAAGGGAACAGCCGCTCTTGGTTTCCATCAAGTCCGGGAAGGTGGTGACGGATAGGAATAGCTGGCTCTTAGAGGAAACTGCTGAGTGGGTACAAATATGACCCATACCTTGAAGGTGTCTGCTGAGTCTTATTATTCTTGGGTAATTGGGGTTATGGGCAGTTGCTCTCCCTCGGTCAGTTTGTGTTCTGAAGCACACGCCTCGGGGGTGACTAGGCGCTCCTTTCCTGAGAGGCCAGGAGCCAGTTAACCCTCTCCCTCCCTGGGCAAGGAGAGTTTCTGCTGGCTTCTCCAGCTTTTCCTTCCCCTGTGATAACCGCCCTTTCCCACCTGCCCACTGCAGCCGTGGAAGAGGGAGGAGGCGCTAGACAGGACCATGGGGCAGAGACGGGCCAATGAGGCTGCAGGAAGCAACCTCCGTTTTCGGAGCTGGGGAGCATAAGGAGACCACGGTGCAGTGGTCCTGTCATCGGTTTCTGGTGAGTGGACACACAACTGGCCCAGATGCTCGGACTCATCATCCCTTTCCAGGACGGAGCAGGGCCAGAGGGCAGGACAGTCACCTAAACAAAGTCACTCATTGTCCTCAGGACCTCAGTCATCAAATATGACATTGGTGGAAGTGTCCTCATGACTGTCCCTCTTCCTATGACTTCCCATCTGCCTTCATCCTCTCGATGATAAACAGGTCTACAAGCATGCCACTCCCATGGCCTCCTGGTGCTGGGCGGAACCGGTGGGGCGGCTAACAAGGACCCCAGGGAAGGAGGTGGGATAAGGAGACCCCTTCAGAATGCACAGCAAGGCACGGACAGGACAAGGTAGCATGTTTTGAGAGCCAACGGCAATCTCTACAAAGGACTCTGATTTATACAGAGCCTCATAAAGTATCTCACCCTTTTCCAGGAGCTAATTAATTTTTGAAGATATGAGGTGTTATTCATTTTGACCGGCTTGTTGTGAGCAGCTAATTGGTCACCAGCTGCGTGACCTTCCATGGGCCTCAGCTATGGAATGGGACCTACACGTGTAAATCGTCACTATTAGCTCACTGGGGCCACCGTGACAAAGCACCATAAGTTGGGTGACTTCAACAACAGACATTCATCCTCTCAGTTCTGGAGCCCGAAGCCCAAGGTCAAGGGCTCGGCAGGGTCGACTTCTCCTGAGACCCCTCTCCGTGATGTATAGACGGCCGTCTTGTCACTGTGTCCTCACATGGTCGTCTCTGTGTGTGTGTCCATGTCCCAACCTTCTCTTCTTCTGAGGACACCAGCTAGATTGGGTTAGGGCCCACCCAATGACCTCATTTTAACTTGATGACCTTTATGAAGGCCTTATCTCCAAGAAGAGTCCATTCTGAGGTCTTGGGGCTCAGGGTTTCAATATAGGAATTTGCGGGGGACACAGTTCAGCCCAGAACAGCCGCGAAGGCCGGCCCAGCCTGGTGCCCTTGGCACGCCTCGGCGAGGGGCCCGGGGGCCTGGGGCTCTGACCAGCCGCTGTTTCTGTCCTGCCGCAGCTCCGTCTGCTGACGGGGCAGGAAGGTCATGCGCCGTGTGATCACGGCCTTCGCTTCCTCCGCGCTGGGTTATCTAACATGGCAGCTTCCCTTCCCCCCTCCCGCAGCCAGAAACTAAGACAGATCGCTCCTCTCACGTTTGAGAGCTTTTGAACACGGAGCCGAATCGATTTTATATGTGGGAGAGGCGGCCTCCTTGCATGTGCCAACCCGATGTCCCGCTTGGTGACAAAGCCGTTTGCTCAGCGGATTCCTCTCCCCGGGGAGATCATACATGAACTTGCCTCCATGTGGAGGTGACAGCAGAGCAGATAGAATGCCCAATGCTCGCCCTGATGCGTCTCAGTAATAATTTTATTTTCCTGATCGTTTACCGAGAACCTGCTGCCTCTCAACACCATCCTGCAAGTCATAGAAATCGGGCCCCTCGGCAGCTTCAAAACTCATTAGCGTCACTGCCCTTCCGATGTTGTGCATCTCAGTCTTCCTTGTGAAGCACCTCCTTGTTCTAGAATCTTCGGTGGCTCCCCATGGCCTCTGTGGGCAGGTCCAAACTCCTGCCCCTGTGTGTGTCTCCTACCTGCAAATCAGAACTTCCTTCTCTTAACAGGCCCGCTGCCGGCCGCCACACCTTGCCCAGGGAACCTCCCTCCCTCACCCCTACGGCTCTCGCAGCCTGAGCAGGAATTCAGGCCGCAGCAGTCAGTCTGCACTGTGTGGTTGCTTTCTGTGCACAAGCCTCATTTCTCTGAAGGGGCAGAAGGCGGGGACAGTGGATGACAGGGTCTAACACATCCGAGGGGTTGGGCTTGGGCAAGTGAGGACGGGTTCTCAGGCTGCTGCTCTCCACCTTGCCAACCCTGGTGGGAAAACAAAGGCGAGACTCACCTCTCTGGGTGCCCCACACATTTCAGTCCTCAGGCTTTTCGCCTTGGTGTAACCTCGCTGTTCCCTTAAACAGCACGGCGCAGAGGCAGTCCGCTCTCTCGTGTCACCCTTGGTGCAGGGCTGTCTTGTGTGGGTACAGAAAGAAGTCTCCTGTTACCTGATGTGTCGAGTGACACTCCTGTCACTTCTAATGAAGCTGTGGGCTTCATGGAAAGCTCACCTTTCTCTACAGATTCCCTGACTTCTGCCTCTCTTGTACATTGCTTGGACTTGTTGTTTTGCACAGGGTCAAATAGCGTAGGGATCAAGCGCACGGACAGCCCAGGTTCAAACCTTGGTCTGCCATTTATTAGCTGTGGGCCTTTGGGCAAGTTACTGCACATCTCTGTGCTTTACTTCATTCAGTGGTAAAACAGTGGGTCATAATCGTACCTGTGATACCACAAAAGGCAGTCAAAATGGTTGAGACCTGAGACGCTTACAGCCTGTGGCTTCGTTCCCAACACCTAACTAAGGTGCTTGTCCCAGCGGAACCTAACTAGCTGTCCTGGGACATTCTCACCCAGGAAGATACCACTGAAAATGAGCAAGTCGCTGAACCATCCACTTCAGCAACGTCCTGAAAATCTATTTAGCTGAACAATGTTTGCTCATCTGGGCAAACCCACTGATTTACCAAACAACTGTTTATTCATGCAAATTTTTCCCAAGACCCTGGCTGCGTCCGCCCATCCTAAACTATTATATCAGGGACGTCCAGTTGGATCTGAGCATTGAAAAAGTCACCTTACACCACTCATACCCGGACCCCAAACCTGGGAACGTTGGTCTTCACTTCCTTTGACGTCCAAGGTAATACGCTCTGCTTATCAACAGGCTATTCTTGTGTGTTGGGGGAAATGGCGTAGATGGGATTTTCTAAGCTGTTACTCATTTATAACATCGAAGAACTCGAAACAGCACGGTGTGTCACAGGCAGCGGGGATGTTAGTTATTCGAATCATGCTCCATTTTGAAGACAACTTTAGTGCCTAAAAACATTTATTTTTACACCCTTTATGTCCAATTCATGCTCAGAAAGAACTCTAAGTGAACAAGTGAAAGAACAAAGAGAATTAGGTGTCACTGGAGGAGGAGATAGCTGTGCTTGTCACAACTGCAGGGAACCCGCAGGGCATTGGAGGGACCTTTGCAGGAGGTGAAGGAACCTGGCAGCAGCAGCCTCCTCGCTTCTGCACCCCCCACCCCCACCCCCAACCAAAAGCACAATTTCCTCAGTGGTAACAACCTCTCTCCATGCTGCGGTACTCTCGCGCCAGTGATGGGGAACGCAGGCCTCCACACGGGGCCACCTCAGGACGTGGGGTAGAAGGACTTTTATAACGTGTGTCCCCTCATCCCTCTTGGGGCACATCCCACCACGGCCCTGCTTGATAACCTCATAGCAAGAAAATCAATAAGAATGATGACATCTCCTGGTTTCGCTCTCATTTCCTATTTTCCGCGGGGCCTTGATCTTGTGAACTTCCGTTTTGCCTCCGTGCTAGCGGGAGATGACAGCGTCCACGGTGCCTTCCATAGGACAAGACCACAGACGGGACCCCTTTGAAAAGCCAGGCATGCAAGTCTTCCAGAATGTTCTCTTCTACCACCTTTTTTAACCGTTTACATTTGGATGCCCCATCCTTTGGGTGAAGGGCGTCTCAAGGACACTTCATAAGAAATGGCAGAGCATGGAAAAAAAGTGTCGTGTACACATACAAAACGCATGTAACTTCTGATCTGTGGATGCGTTCCACGTTTTTATCAACAGGATTGATTTTTGTCTCTGCTGCTATTTGATGCTTTTAGATTTGACCTGTTGCTGGAGAAAGTTTGCACGGGGACCAGGAGGTGGGCCTACCATCATCACAGCTGAAAGCAAGTCAGCTGGGAGTGACCGATGACAGCTCACTCTATGACACCTCAGAGGCTCACACTATAGAAAGCTCATGTCTCTGAGCCAAAAACATGCGGCCAGGGAAGCAAGCGGAAACCTTTCTTCTCATGGATGAGCTGGCTCCATTTGGAGATGGGGTGCTGAACCACAATCCAGGTGTGTTGGGCGCAATTTTCTTCCTTAAGTGCACACAGCGAAATTACCTTGTTTTCCAGTAAAATAGATTTTATTGGAAAAATAGCACTACTTTGCTTCCCCTACATGCCCTTCCCTAATGGGCAAGCCACTGAACTGTTTTTGAAATTGTTTTCAGAAGTAGGACACGCTACCTTGTTAATAAACATCACGGAGTTCAGAGAGGTTGACACTGGCTCGAAATGCCAAGCCCCTCGAACCATTTTAATTTTAAGCTTCAGAGCACCAAAAAGCTGCCTTCGCTCACCCCGCAGAGCAGCTCTCACTCCCCCAGGGAGGCCAGGAGAGGACCCTTATGAGGCCACCCTGGGTGTGACATGAGCCCCTGCTACTCGGACACCATTCCCAGCTTGCTTTGCCGGCAAACTGGAAATGAGGGAAAGACTTATGGGCATGTACACCACTCATTTGATATTTATGATAATTTAGATAGAGAGGGGCTACTG
The DNA here is from genome assembly GCA_033961575.1 of Aselliscus stoliczkanus. Lineage (NCBI taxonomy): Eukaryota > Metazoa > Chordata > Mammalia > Chiroptera > Hipposideridae > Aselliscus > Aselliscus stoliczkanus. Next base: position 180,449,915 of record CM066730.1, on the reverse strand, counting down.
TGAAGGGAAGCTTTGGCAAAGCCAATTTATAATGCAAACGAGATGGCAGGAGGAGATGTAACTCCTTCTAGTTGGCAGCCTGTTTGCAAGGACTGGAGGCACACAGCCTTTATTTTTGCCTATAATTGATTTGCCAGCCATCAGCCGATCTCGCCTGGCTTCCTCCTGGACTGTAAGGTGGACGTGACATGGTCTGGGACTCACGTGAGGCGTAATTCTCAAAGCTGCTCACTGACTGAAGAGATGAATAGTTTTATCAAAGGGAGCGCCTACGGGGAAACAGTCCGTTTGGGTGATTCAGTGTCATTTGATGAATTCATCTCCATTTCCTTTTCAACATTCTGTGTTTCAGAATGTTCACTAATCTAGATAACGGGTTTGCAACTGGGGGAAATTTTGCTCCCCACCCCCGCAATCTCAGGAGATGTTTCTGGTTGTCGTATATTGGGGTGGGAGGTGGCGGGGGTTGTGCTACTGGCATCTAGTGGGTAAAGGCCAGGCCCACACAGCACAGTGTTTTCGGGAGTCCGGAAACCCTGGCCTGGGGCGCCCTCATCTCAGTTCATCCGGGCAAAGGAAGCTGGGCTGTGAGCCTCTGTGTTCAGATTTCTACGGTTTTCACTGTGGCTCTTGAAGGATTTGGGCATTTCTGCTTCCTGTCCATCATCAGACTCAAGGGGACCCACGAGACAGTAAAAGCTGAGGAAAGCCTATTCATCACTCTTATTTTATAGATGAACAGGTCTGAAAATGGAAGGGAAGGGACAACCTTCACCGTCAGTGAATTCACGTGTCCAGTGGGAAATGTCCTTTGTGCCACTGGGGTGGGGGAGGGATTTCCCTGGGAGTCGGTGCCGGAGAACAGCTGTCAGCGTTGTTCAGAGCCGTGCTCCCACTTCTGCACAAACCCTGGGGTGCCGCAGACGCTGAGCAAGAGTTGGTGCAGTGCAAGGATGGAAGCCCAAGTGAGAGAAGGTTCTGGAATGCCCCTAATTAACAGCATGAAGCAGACTCTGGTGGCCAATTTGCTGGCTTAATAAATGATCCCCTCGGGCAGACTGGGGATTGGTTAAGACTGGCCACCTTTTCATGTCTGTTTGGCCAAGAGTTTCATAAAGTGCATTCTGAGGCTGTGAAAACGAGCTGGGAATGTGTCCCTCCCATCCCACCCCCGTCCCCGGCCAAGACTTGGAGCCTGAGGGGGATGGAGAAGTGCAAAGTGGAGCTGGGGTTCACGTTCTCCAGGGAACCCCCATCTCAACTGTCCATCAAGCAGGTGGAGCTGATGGGGGCAGTCAGCCTCCGCACAGGGTTGGGGTTTCCCATGGGGGTCACCCAACTGAGTCGTGTCCCAGCTTCCTGAGGTCCTCCCCACATCACAGCGTGTCTTGGTATTTAAAATGGGGGTAAAGGTAACGAATGCCCAGCCTCCCGGGTTGTCATGGACACGGAGATGGTGTGAGTATAATGCTCAGCCCCGTGTTGGCATGAGGAAGCGCTCAGCAAGGAAGCCTGCCAACCGTGGAGGCAGCGTGTCCTGAAGTGGGCGTTACTAGGTGTGCTGTGAAAATGGCGTCCTGTGTTCAGAAAACCTGGGAAGCGCTAGGTGAAAGCTCAATGGGTTTCTCCTGCTGCTGTCGGACTTCTTACAGACAGTAACGTGCCAACGTAGATTAGGCTCCCAAGACAGGCAAACAGAGGGCAGCATCTCCCAAAGGCACTCGTTTCACACCTAATTATTGTGTTCATGTACATGTGGAGCACATGTGTGGTCTGAGACAATGTGTACGAGACAACATGCGATCTCCTGGAGGTTCGCCTGAGGGAGCCGATGGGAATGACAGAAGAGGAAAAACCGGTGAGTGAGCTGCGGTGCAGAGGATGCGAATGACTGAGAGTGACGGGCTGGCTCCTTACGGGGAGGTCAAGGCAGGAAGCCAGGGGGATTCAAGTCGAGGGCTCTGTGACAAAGTTGCAGCCAAGGGGCGATGTGGGGGACAAACATTCCAGGTACAGGGGCAACCAGTGCAAATGCACACTCTGGGGAAGACTGAGAATGATGGATTCAAGGAAGAAACAGAAGCTGATCAGCGCAGCAGAGTGGCTCAAGGACAGAACCGTGTGAAATGGGGTCAGAAAGGCAGCAAGGACCCAGACAGGGGCCTGGGACAGGGTGACAATACTGGGGATGGCGAGAGGCAGGTGCGTTCCACATCTGTGTTATTGTTCCTTTGCCACAATAACATGTGCATGCGTAGAGGATCCTGCACAAGCTGCGAGTACACAGCTCCATGAATCATCCGAAGAGGAGCATGTCATGCATGGGTTTTCCACCGGGTTCTAGAAGATTCCCCCAGCACCTCCCCCTTCACCAGCCCCACCACCCACTTCCCAAGGGCACCAGCACCATGAAGTCTAAAGCCATCGAGTAGAGGCGCCTGGTTTTGAGTGTGCGCCCTGGAGCCAGGGATGGTGGCTTCCATGCACATGGCCGCTTCTGTGCGACACCGCGGGAGGGCCGCCTGCTAGTGGGTCGCAGCGCGAGTCCCCTCCTTGTGCTGCTGCAGAGCACCCCACCGTCATCTGTGCATTCTGCAGGCGATGGCTTCGGGGCCCATCTTGGCTATGATGAGTAAGGCGGTTCCAACATTCTCGGTGTGCATTTCTGATGTGCATCCACCCAGGGCTGGAATGTCTGAGTCCGTGTACTGTGTCCCATCAACTTCAGTAGATACTCGCCAGCGCTATTCCAAAGTGGTGGGACTGTGTCATTGTCCCTCCCTTGGGCTAGGAGGGGGTCGGCTTCAATCCAGCTGCTTGCTATTGGCTTCTTAATGGCGGCTACACAGCCAGTTTGCGGCGGTGCCCTGCAGGCTCTGTTCCCTTGATGATGAATGCGGGGGAGCACGGTCTCACGTTCCAGGGCCATTTTGGGTATCCTCGTCTGTAAAGTGCCTGTTTAAACCATTTGTCCATTTTCCCCATTGCATTTGTCTTACGTGCTTAATTTGTGGATGTTTATTTCTAGGTCCTAGAACTGCCTTTTGATTTATTTTTATCATTTCCAGTTGGCTGCCAAAATTCTATATCTCATTCTTACGTTTCCTGAGCATATGAATCGCAATGACTTTAAGGTCTGTGTCTGAAATCTCAGCATCTGTAAATCGTTGTTGGTTTGTTTCCATTGTCTGGTTTTCTCTTGGTTTCCAGTTAAGTCTTGCATCTCTTTAAGCGAAAAGACATCAAAAGCCGGATGTGTTTGACGGAGCCTCTGGCCCTTGGTGGGTTGTGAACTTTAATTGTATCTTCCCGACACTGTGAAGACCAACAGCTGTGCTTAGCGCCTCCGCTTCCGAACCCCCATTTCCTTCCTGGTTTCCCAGCCTCAGGACTTGGGCTAATAAATCGTGCAATGCCTCCAGAGGAGAAGCAGCCAGAATTGGGCTGTCTTCTCTACGTTTCTCTTCTCTCTGGAGTGTGGGAAGATCGCCTAACCCAGTTTGAAGTTTAATGTTAAGTGTGATGGTTTTGCTGTTGCTGCTATTTCTCCCTCTTTATTCCTGAAGTGGGGAGGGGAGAGGCTAGTCTATTTCCGGTCCGCTCTCATCCCCAGGTCCCAGCGCTTCCTGGGTTTCACCCTGATACCCAGGTGTTTGCTGGAACACGGCCTCCTTGGCAGCTTTGAGCATCCCTCGCATGCGCAGTCCTGTGAGACTTCTTAGCCTCTCAGCCTCCTTGCATCACATCAGCAGATGCTTCAAGTCAGAGTGATGCCAAATTCCTGGCCCTCCTCCCCGAACCGGCCTTGTCTCTGGAATTGTCCACATGCCCCTGCTACCCTCATTGCACCCTTCAAAATAGCTGTTTTATTTAAAGCTATTTTTTCCTGAATTTTCTACATAAAAGAAATGTTGTATAAAAAATTGTCTACACAGATGTTGTTCTATACAAAACAGGTCATCCCCAACAAGCGTGTCTATCACAGCCTACCGTGCGACACCTGCATATGTTTTAAAGACGAGCCAACAAGATACCCTGAGGGATCGTAAGTGAGGGCAGGGAGAGACTTCAAGGATGACCCCGAGGTTTGTGGCCTGAGAAGCTGGAAGGATGGAATTGACATTTTTGGGGGGAAGTTGGAGAGTAGGAGTAAAGTTTTGACATGTTGAATTTGAAATATTAGTTGTCCAGGTAGAGACGTTGACTGAGTGTTTGGCTACGAAAATCTGGGGGAAAGATTTGGGTGTGCAGATGTGCAGTCATTGAGAAGGCAGTTGGATATAGGAATTTGGACTTTTGGAGACAGCCTTGCCTGAAGGTGTGAATATGGGGGTATTGGCATATAGATGTTTTCTAAAACCATTCAACTGATCACCTAGGGAGTAAATACATGTGAGAAGAGAATACCAAGGCTGATGCTCTTTGCACTCCAACTTTAGGAAGCTGTGGGGGAGGGGAGGGACCTCAAGCACGTGAGGAGGAAAAGCCACTGATGTAGGGAAAAGCAACAGTGCATGCTGTGCTGGGAGGCAAGAGGAGGGAACTAGCAACACAGAAAGAGTAATAATCAGTCTTTACGAAGGATAGCATCAGATAGGAAGAAGGCGTAGCTAATATCTGAGACCTTACAATATTTGGGGTCAATCAAAGGTTGAGGAAGTGATGCAGGAGACTGAGAAAAAATTTCCCATGTCTTCGGAGAAAACCGAGAAGACTCTGGGGTCACAAAAGTTAAGAAGAGACAGCTTTTAAGAAGAAAGCAGCATTGAATGAGTCAAACTCTGCTGAAAGTTCAAATAAGATGAAAGCATAGAAGCCACCATTGTTTCATGGAGGCTGTTGGTGTCCTTAACAAGGGCAGGCTCAGTAGAAGGATAGGGTTGGACACCATAGGCAGAAGGCTGAGGAAAGAGTGTTAGGGGTTGTATTAGTCAAGATTCTGCAGACACAGGATGTGTGAGAGTCTCTCCCTTGTGGAGCTAGCAAGTCCAAAATTTGCAGGGCGGGACGGCAGGCTGGAGACCCAGGGAAGAGTTGAGTTGCAACTCAAATGAAGGGCAGCTTAGGGGCAGATTCCTTCTTCCTCAGAGGACATCGGTCTTTTCTCTTAAGGCCTTCAACTGATTGGATGAGGCCCACCACACGATGGAAGGTAATCTGCTTTCCTGAATGTCTACTGATCTAAATGTTAAACCTCTCCAAAAAAAAAAAAAATGCCTTCACAAAAACATCTAGAATAGTGTCTGACCAAATATCTGGGTCCTGTGGCCCAGCCAAGATGATGCCTAAAATCAACCATCACAGAGATGAAGGAGGAAGTGTGTAGAGGGTTGTTTCAGATGGTTCCCTGCAAACAGGCCAGAGCTGGGAGACAGGCGGAACCCGACCACTGTTTTGTTGGCACAGAGGAGATATCCGAACCCATTTGATCATAGAGCCTTTATTCTTGGAGTAACTGTTTATATTCCTCGAATGTAGTGTTCTGTGAAAGCCAGTTTGGGAAATTGTGGCTGGAAAACTCAAAGCTCAGTTTGCACCTTTTTTTGTAGTTATCACACAAATAAAACCCCACTCTGCTTTCCAACTTTCTCCGTGCTCCATCTGTGAGTGCTCTCAGATGAGTTTATCATTTAATTCCTGCCACTGGGTTCCTGCTAGGATTTCCTGGGAGAAGCAAGCCCTTCCTGTGCTCCGTGTGGTGGCCTACAGGTTGAATGTCACACTCTTAGACAAGAGCTGTGTTGATAGCCATGTCATTCGTGTAAGTGATGCTGCTTTGAGACACTGTATCCATAGACCGACAGCATCTGAAAAGAGTCAGCCCTGCTCACTTCCCAAGTACACATTGTGCTCTGTGGTTTGCACCGTCACTTTTAATGTCTAGTTGAATATATTGGCAGGTATTTATTGCCAAGAAGGGGTTTAAGAAAAAAAAAAGGCTGATTTAGACATGCACTCCAAGTCTGTGCCTGATTCCTGGAGAGACATATTAACTTTGTTTTTTAAAGATTTTATTGGGGAATTGGGGGAGGGGAACAGCATTGGGGAATCGGGGAAGGGGAACAGACAAGTTGTTGTCTTTTTTTTTGTTCTTCAGTCTAGTTGTGGAGGATGTTGGTTCACTGGCCCATGTTGGTATCGTCATTGCGCTCTTCCCGAATGAGGCAGATCGGTCGCCAGCCTCTGGATGGTCGCTCACCGCGGCTATTGGCAGCTCACGCTGGCTGCCGGCCACTCACTGTAGCCTATGGCAGCCCACTGCAGCAGGGGCTGCAGCCTACACCGTCGCCGGGGCTCGCACAGCCCAGCTCCAGGTGGAGCTGTTGTTAGCTGTAGAGGGCAGTGTCACTGGCCTTATGTGGGATCTGAACCGGGGCTGCTGGCGTCCCAAAACCAGCTCTTAACCAGTGCGCCACTCGGCCGGCCCGAGACATATTAACTTTTAACCAGAAAAAAAAAATAGTGACTCGATGATCTCAGACCTCCAGGTCCTCAGTTGCCACTTTCAATAGTGATGACATTGACATCTTCGGCCTGCAGTTGTATCATTAAGGAAAACAAGTTGCTGTTTGCAGAAAGGGGATTTCACTTGCTTTTCACCTCTGGGATTATCCAAGGTCCTTAGTTGCAAGCAGCAGAAACCAAGGTTGTGACAGTTCAAGCAGAAAAGGAGTTGGCTCAGGAGGCTGGGGAGCCCACAGCGTTGTTGGGAAGCGGAACCAGGCTCAGCTCCCAACAGCACGCAGACCCCCTGTCGCAGAGCGCCTGAGGCGCCCCTGCCCCTGGCACCAGCACTCGGCCATTGAAGTTTGTGCTGCCTGCACCCACTCGTGTTGGAAGCAGGATGCTGCAGCCGCAGGCACGGTGGCCCTGGTGCCCCAGGAGAGCTCGGAAAGCCTCTCTTCCCACAGACGGTCCCCTGTCTGTACCCCTTCCTCACGTCACCTGCTCTGACTCCAAGTCTGGGCAAACGCACAGGTTGGCAGACTGTAGGTCAGGTAACGGTGCCACAGGAAGGCTAACGCTGTGAATATCTGCCTCTTTCTGCTTCTCTGCTTCTGTCTGAAAGGCGTCCCTGCCTCCCACCCACCAAGGCTCATACGGACACTCCCACACTTAGGAAGGAAGTTAAAAAGATTGGCAGCAGCAGACAAAAGGCAGCACGTACTTCATCCCACCATTCGGCTTCTCAGCCTGCGCACACAGCCTTCATTCCATCCCTGTACTTGTGAAACAGCGCTCCCACCCAGCACACCTTTCTCCAGTCCGATGAAAACTCACCCTCCTTTTTTTAAAAAAAACACCAGATGACTCCAAGTCCTATCAATCACTGTGTCCACCTCCATGTTCAACCCTGATCTAATCGGGATACTCTGTAACCCAAGGTCTAAACCATAAAAGCGACCATCATCACGCCCTATGGAGAACCATGAAACAAACGGAAAGAAAAGAAAAGGAAACATATTTTAAAAAAATAAAAAAATTACTGAAAGCATATACAAGACTCTGGAAGTAGGAGTATGTGAGTGCATGCTGGGGTCCTTAGGCCCGTAAATGGGGAGGAGCCCTGGCCTCTGCCAGGACTCCCCTCGTCCACCACCCGCCCCCTCTGCCTCCGGCCGATATTTCGGCTGCTCAGGCGCTTTGCTTGATGGCGTGTTTGAGCCCTTTGTCCCGGAGGCAGCTGGGCCCCCCTGGAGCCACCTGCACACAGTAGCTCTGGTGCCTCGTGAACTGTCCCCTCCGGTCCTGGCAGTCCCAGGAGCGACCCAGGGGTTCCCCTAGATTCCACATCCCTTCATCCCTCTACTGTTTGTCATCAACCTATGTCCCCTTCATGGTCAACTTGTGTCACTTGAGCCAGCATCATACCCTTTTATTAAGTGTCCCACCTCGTGGCTTGAGAATCACAAACGCCCTCACGGGTGGTCACGGCTTCCCCTCGGCCCTCCCTGCAGCTACTGCTCTTACTTCATGGGTCCGTACGGCCGTGCACATTTCACCTCTCCTGATGTATTTCTTCCCATTAGTCACTCAGAAACCGGCGGCTCCGAGGTTCCCCTGGGCACAGCAGAGTGGGGGTGCGGGTCACTCCCCTGGTGTCCCCTGACCTCCGTGGCACTCCAACCACGATCAGTGTGCACCGGGCCCATTTCCAACAGCAACCTAAGCTCTAAGCATCTTTCTTCTCCCAGGGCTCAGCTGCCCTGTTAAAAGGTTGCTGGTCTCCCGGATACAGCTAGGAAGGCAAAGCACCGTTCCTATTTGTAAGCTGATTCCCAGCTGTGCCCTCAAACATGGACAGCCCACACCTCTTGGAAGAGAACCGGGACGGTAGGCTGACTCCGCTCAGAGGGTTTGGGGAGGGGCTGACTGCCTCTCAGGGCTCTGCTTAAGGTCTGCTCATCAGGCCCGTACAAATCCAATATGATCTTTGTTTCTTGGGAATCCAACATCAGGGAGCTACCTCCAATGACTTACGTGCCATTCCAATCAGTCGCTTTGGTGCCCAGGACATAACCACCTCTCCTGAATGGTGAAGTGCCGCCCTGTCCTCTGCCACCCAGGACCCTGGACTTTCTGTTTAAATCAGGGAGCCCCATTCTGCTGCAGCCCCACACCTCCAGCTCGAAGACACCACACTGAGGTTCTTTTTAAAGTTCTGGGCACCTCTGTCAATAGTTTCTTAATGCTTTAGTGAAGGGAGTTCTCTGAGCTCTCTTGTAGAACAAATTAAGGGGAGGGAACGTGGGTGATAAACCCACACCAGCATTTTAAGCTTCCTCATCTTGGGTTCCTTCCTGTACAGTAATCAAAAGAAGGCTGACATCCCAGCTTCGTGAGTGCAAGCCTCTGGTGAAATGTTGGTTCAGGTTTTATTCAGCCCACTCAGCAAGTAATCAGGGCTGTTTCCAGAGGTTTGACCCCGCACGCTGCAATCGAAGTCTCCGAGATGTGCACCCATATTAGGGAAAAATTAGCCTGTTCGATATTATGTTCTTTCTTGCTTGGACTAGCACCTTGGGATTGAGTGCCCCCCTCACACACCCCCAGACATAATTCCTATCCTTAATTTTGTACTTATTGATTGCTTTCTATCCTTTAGAGAGTTTTCAAGTTTTAAAAATCACCAGACGATATATTGAATATTTGTATGCTTTCAACTTAACACATAATTGGTTCTATGCTTTATGACTTTTTGCGGGCCTTGATTTTATTGGATGAGATTAGAGTTGCAACTGATATAAACGAACACAATCTTGCGATTCTCTTGGCATTTCAGCTTATATTTGTTTCTGCCGTAGGTGTCCGGGTTGAAAGGTCTGGAGAACGGGAGGGTGCGCGCAGACACGGCTTCTTCTCGCAGTGGTCATCAGGCAGGGCCATGAAGGAAGCTTCGGACACGGCGGGGGCCACTTCATCAGAGAGGGGACATGGCGCTGCTCCGCTGGCAAGGACTCTCAGGGCGGTGCAGAGGGTCAGGGTTCCCCGAGTAGGCAGGGTCCCTCTGCGTCCCATTCCATGCACGGCTCAAGTGACAAGGCCGCTGCGGAGGACCATGTGCTGCAGTCAAAATGGTCACCAATAGCATGGCCACTTATACTGCTCCAGGAACTCCAGTTTGCCACCATGCCACTGCCACAGGGGGTCCTCGTGACATCCTTTCAATGCACGCCTAGCTCCCAGATGAAGGTTGGGTGAGGACACCGGAAGGATGGAACCCAGGTGACGTGAATAGCGGGCATTTGCAGCTTGTCTGATGGGAAGTGACTCTGCTTTCCATCAGGTTCCGTAAAGACGGAGAATCCCCCGCTCCCTCCACCCCCCCCACACACACACACAGGAGAGGGTGTCAGCTGCAAGGCAGCCAAAAAGCAATGAAAAATGTCTACCACCTCCTAGCGACATTGAGACTTGTGTTCCTTTCTCTGGCTAACGAACATTAGCTTTCACATGTTTCAATGGGAGAGAAAGTAAAAATTGAACCTTGGTGGAGAGATGCTGAGCTTTTTGATCATGATGGTGACGAGGCCCTTGGAGAGCTTGAGTCCAAAGGCTGTCTGCTGGTGAACCAGGAAGCGCTGACATTGCAAAGGAAGTCCGGAGCCAGTTTGCTGGCAGAATTCCCTCGGGCTCAGAGGACGCGCAGGCTTTTGTTCCAGCCAGGCCTTCAACTGATTGGACGAGGCCCACCTCATTAGGGAGGGCAATCGGCTTCCCTCAAGTCCACAGATTTAAATGTGAACCTTGTCTCAAAACACCCTCACAGAAACATCCAGAACAATGTTTGACCCCTATCTGGGCACTGTGGCTCAAGCAGGTCGACACAAAGTGAACGTCACAGGGCTGCATCTGAAACCTTACCTGTGGACACCTGTGGGAGGGCACCTGCAGGTCGCTTGGCTGACTCCTAGGTCCTCTGTGCTTGTAGTGCTTTGCTGCGGCTCACGAGCCATTTCCAGGAATTGAGCAAAAACTATTGCTCTCTCCACCTGATTAATAGTCCCTGAAAGCCATTACTTCCCCCCAGCAGGAGCTCAACTCAAACAAATGCTTCTATAAACGGCGAGCAGCCATAGGTGGCCTGGGACGATGTGGCAACTGTCCCCAGCGACTTCAGTAAGAGAATGAGACATCTGTCCTGCTGGGTTTTGCCTGGACACCCAGGCGATGGGGGACAGATGTTCTCTTGAGATCTCTTCTTGACAAGGACTTGATGACACCAGCCCCTGATTTCTTCTGAATCAACAGCTGCTGAGTTCACTCAAATAATCTAATTTGAAATTCTGTTTCTGGAACACAGACAGCTCCTTCCGCCGAGGCAGAGCAAAGGGAGTGGAATAGGGGCCTTAATGGGAGAGATGTTTGGGTGTTCTCAGACATGGAAGTCAACAATCTGTTCGCTCACGGGGGGCTCTGACCTCTTGTTTTGCAGGAAAACAGGAAAAGCAAGCTGGGGACAAAGAACATAAATATTTTCCTTTTACCAGTTCTACAATCTGAGCTGAAACAAATGACTCCTCAGGGCCGCCCCCCTCCCTGAACTCATCTTCAAAAAGCGACGTGAGGATCAGAGGATGGAGAGGGATTTAACAGGTTATTTGCCAGTGTGAAGAATGTAATTTGGAGATGCATCTACTCATTTCTGGGACAGGAAGGCTGCTCTCCAAGAAGGCCTAGAGGGCATGACTCGTCTTGTCGTGTGGGAGCTTGGAGTTGGCCAGGCGGGAAGGCATAGCCTGGGGCGGGGGCCAGACAGCTGTGCCCACTCCGTGTCAGGGTGTGAAGTGTCCCCGCATAAGGGAAATAGGGAGCTGACGACAGGCCCAGATGGCCACTCAGCCGCTTCTCTGCGTCTGTGGGATGTGCCCGGTACCCTGCTCCTGGTGGCAGGCCTTGGAACTGCCTCCGTGCCTCATGGTGGGGGGGAGGGTCCAGCTGGGAAAAGCACTCTGCCCCCCAAGTCAGAGGCCCCGCCTCCTCCTGTCTCTGCAGGCGGGGCTTCCTTGGAGGAACTCCCAAAGGCAGGCCCTGGCCAGATGACGGGCAGACCCAGGGACAGCCCTGAGACACTGGACCAAGGCAAGGACTGGTTGTGTGCACCGCTTTAAGACGCTGTCAGAGTATTAGGGTTCTTTTCCTGGAGAGAAGCAACAGATTTTCCCATTATCACAGAAATACAAGATCAGATTCTCTAAGTTAAAGGTACAGATAATGAAATAGAGGGATCGTTGCCCCTTGGGACCCCAGGAGAGGAACCACCGGCTCCCTGCGCTCCCCGGGGTCAGAGAAGGCTTCCTTCCGTCCCACTTGCTCCTAGCGGAGGGCTTATTTTGAAGCCTAACTATTCAGTTAACCAACAGAGTCCTGAGCGCCTGCCGTGGAGATGAGCCTCTGATCCCACCATTGAATGTGTTTGTGAGCCTTTGAGGAGGTGGCCTTTGGGGCCCTGGTGCTGTCTGTCGTGAGGGTGGGGACCGGATTGGGCTGAATGTGCAGCTGGGACCCAGCCTCCAGCTACTCCCAGCTCCGAGGGGCCAGGCTGCACAGCCTGCCCTACCCCTGCTCCGCCCCCCTCCCCCCCCCTCCCCCCCCACCCCCCAGTGGGGCGGAAGCAGGCAGTTCTAGAAGCAGTTCTTGGGGTTACAAGCCTCCCAGGTATTGGAAGAAGGAAACCAAAACAGACAAAGGAGCATTAAAGCAGCCGGGAGATGACCACGTGGATGACCGCACTGACACAGAGCATGCCTCTTAGGAGCGCTGGGCCCTTTGGAGATGAGCACTGCGGGTTGGCCAGGCCCCTAGGCATCTCCCCCGAGGGAGCACAGCTGTGCCAGGCCGGGTGACCTCGCCTTGTGCAGGAGCTGGGGACGGCTGCGTGCCTGAGCCCCCTAGTGGGAACTGTGGCTATCCGAGACTCCAGTTCCCCCCGGGGCCTCCTGCTGCTGTCAGCTGACCTGTCCTGCTGGGGTCCCCTGGGCCCTGGGCCCAGGCTCCAACTCGGGGACAGACCCAGCTCTGGCATCTTCGGGGGAGATGGGGACTCAACCCACCCACCCAAGCCCAGAACCCATGTTGGGCACCAGTGCACAGGTGTGTCCTGGGCAGCCACACCTCCTCACATAGAGCACAGCTTAGGCACACCCCGACATAGTGTGGTCTGTACCCCAAGGTTCTTTTCTGTCCTGATCTGACTAGCAGGGCCTGAGGACACAGTCTCACTGGGTGGCAAGATATTCATTCAGAATAAAACAACACAAAATAAAATAGTCCAACGGCTTAGTTTAAAATTTGGAGGAAAACAGGTGAAGCTCTCCAGTATCACCCGCCTGGAGGGATGGCCGATGGCGTTTCCTGCAAGGACTAAGTGGGTCCATAGGAGCACGGAGGCAGCTGTCACCTCTCTCTCTGTGCCACCTGCTGGAACAGCAAAGCCTAGGAATGTTGGAGGCTGTGTTATAATCAAGCCTTGGGCCATCGCAGGACTTGGGGACTGTCCTGGCTGGGACCAATGCTTCATCCCACCCCCCGCCACCTGGAGCAGGGATCTGGGGCGCCCTCCCACCCCGAGGCATGTGGTCAGAGGTACGTGTTGCCAGCCCCCCCCCCCCCGGACTTCTCGGCTGTCCAGCAGAGGCTGAGCCAGGCCTGGTGGCCTGGCAGGTGGCCTGGCCAGTGTCCCAGGCTCAGAGGCGGAGCCCATGAGACACAGTGATATTAGATTTATGTTAGAAAGGAGCTCCCCCGCAGGTGTTAACTGACCTTATGAGGGAACCCCAGCTCCTAGAGCTGTTCATCACAGTCCCTCCACTGTCACCTGGTTCCATTTTCCGACCTTTGGAATCTGCCCCTTGCCCAGCACCAAGCACGCAGGTCCCCCTGCAGCCCCTCGGCCGGTCCTGGCATTTCCCTCCCAGAGGGGGGTGCTAGGTCCCTGGACAGGGAGACAGTGGGCGCCCAGAGGCTTCTCTCTTCTCTCAGATGTATCAGAGCCTGCAGATCCCACCCCAGGCAAGCCAGATGGGCACAGAGCTAGCTCTGGGAGCATGGGAAGCCGGATGCACCCAGCAGAGTCTCCTGAGGACAGAGGCAGGTCTTTCTAAGGACGAAGTTGTCTGCATCTCCCAGCAGCTCATGTGAATGTTCTCATTGGTGCCCCTGAGGGAAAGCCCCAGGTGGGTGCTGAAACCATGTGTGTGAGCGTGCATGAGTATGCATGCATGTGTGAATGTGCATGGGTGTGTGTATACATGTGAGTGCATGCATGAAAGTGTGTATGTGTGAGTGCATGAGCATGTGTAATGTGTGAGCGTGCATAAATGTGCATACATGCATGAGTGTGCATGGGTGTGTATATATGCGTGAGCGTGCATGAGTGTGCATATGTGCATGAGTATGCATGGGTGTGCATATGTGTGAGCATGTATGAGTGTGTGTGCGTGTGAGTGTGCATGAGTGTGTGTGTGTGCGTGAGCATGCTGCACCACAGATGCAGGCACATGGACAGGCTGCCGGCCCCGGGGCCTCCCTTCTCCTTTTGCGGCAGGAGGCCATCGAGTCTTATGGACGAGAAACTGGCCGTGATCCAGAGCAATTCAGACCCCGGGAGAATTTGCTGTGACACACACAAGAGAACCTCATTTCAGCTAATAAAGTTCTTGGACTGCTTAATATAATCACAATGTTTGTAAATAAAACCATGGTTGAGTCGCCCCAGGAGACAGATGACTTAAAGAAACTTTGCAGGAAGTCTTTATCAACTCAGTGGTGACTCCAATGTCTGCAGCTCTGGGCTGGGCAGCGGGACACACAGGTCGGGTGCCCACTGGCAGGAGCCCCCAGTCCACACAGAGCCCATACCCAGGAGACTGAGGTTTGGGGACACACACCCCTCAGCAACTCCGCACTGTCACCCCAGCAGCTGGCTTTCACAGATGTAAAGTTTTGAGCATGTCATTTGTTGAGGGCCGTGTAGCCCAATATTGAGGGCCATGCAGGCTGACTTTAGAGGGCTTGGTGAATCATAAACTTTTTTATCTGCTTCTTTTGTTCCTTGCTGCACATGGAGGGTGCTTACTATTTACTAAGGCACGTGGTGAGGACGGCCGGATCTTTGGGACACAATAGAAAGATGGCTATCTGGGTTAATGGAAGAAAATGGCTTAAGAAACTAACCCCTAAGGTTTCACTGACCTTTAAACTACTGGTCAACAGTTAATGATCTACTTTATGCTGAGGTAATGCATATTTTCCCTGCTCTGTTACACGTACCCCTGCACGTACCCTATAATGAGAGAATGTATATAAGCCTGTGAAAAATAAACTCGAGAGAGCTCACTCTCTCATTTTCTGCCTTTACTGTAACAAAAATTTTCTGTCTTTCGTATCGCTGACGCCGTGTCCACCTTCTTGAGCCCTGGTCAGCGGAGGCTGGATCCCCGCAGTCATTGGATTTTCTAGGCAATGTCTAGCAAATTACTACGCATTTACTTACTTATTAAACTCTAGGTAATCAGTACCTACTATTTAAATACAAGGTGTAGCTTAATATTTCAATTGTGCCTATTCCTTAGTAAACCATGTGTTACCTAGCAAGTTGCACACTGGCAGGTGACATGTAAAAAGCAGTACTCACACGGTGCCTGGCGGCCCCCTCAGCTACTTCCGGGCTGAGTAATTCCCTTTCCCACACCCACCTCGCGGTCCCTAACTTAAATGCAAACCCTAACAGAACCCCCATGGTGGTTGTACAGTTTTAGTCACCTGTGTTGTTTTCACCAGTACCTGCACCTTGCTGTGCCAGGGGCAGGGTTGGGGGATCAGTTAGCCGGGGGTATAGGGCTGTCACGGGACAGCTTTGGGACTAGAGACGTGGTCCGGTATTGCCTGATGGGCACGAGTTCCAAAGCAGGGCAGAGAGTGTCCGGGTGGGTGGAGTAGGTGGCCAGCTGCAGAGGAGGGCCTGGGACAGAGCTGTGTGTGTTAGAAGGAGGCCCTTGGAAACCAAGGAAAGTGTTTGGTGCTTCACAGGAGGCACCTTCAGAAAGGACTGGGCGTAAGGACGGCCAGGTCCTAACTCGAGTAGAGCAGGATGGGCTTGGTGAAGTGCACGCAGTGTGGCATCAGAGGTTCTGGGCTCGACAGACAGCAGTTCTGCCCTGGGCGTCATTTATAGCCAGCTGCGTGTCTGAGATGAATGGCTCAACCTCTCTGAGACTTGGTTTTCCCATCTGTAAAATGGGAGCTGTAAGTGGACACAGCAAGTTTGCAGCCAGTGACCTCATCCCATAGTATGAAGACACTTTGATGATCATCTACAAAGGGCTGGAATGGGTGGGGATACCTGGGTGGGGATGTCTGCCGTAACTCACCTTTACAGGGCGCTTCAACCTGTACGAAGATCCATGCCATCTCATGTGACTCTCACAAGCTCCCTGGGAAGGTTATCGGGCAGGGGTTATGATTCCCGTGGTACAGATGCAGGGGTGCGGTGTACAGAGCGATCTGAGAACCCACTCATGCTGCCCTCCACTCAGCACAGAGCACTTTCGAGGACAAGAGGAGCTGATGAGAAGCACAGAGCCCAGGCTTGCCGGGGCCCTCGGGCATCTGTTTCTCACGGATCTGCAGTGGGTTTGGGTTTCTACACCTCGGACTGGCCTGAAGTGACACCTAAGTGGCCAGCTCCACGGCTCGCGTGATGAAGTCTGCCAGCTGATGCGGCTTCTTTCATGAGGTCTGCAACCCCCTAACAGCTTACTAATGAGGGTGACACTGCTCTGTCCCTACAAGGCCAGCTGGCCTGTTCTCCTCGGGCCTCAGGAGCCATCTGGAGATGGCACAGGGCAAATCCGGCTGCCTGAGCTCACAGTGCAGCCTTGACGCCCTGCAGGGAGCAGCCCTGAGACCTGGGAGCCGGGAACAGCCCAAATCCTGCCCCCTGCCCCTCTCCTAACCCCACATTTCCATCGAGCGGAATCTGGGAATGCCCACCCCTGGACGGCCTTCAGCACCCGAGACCAGCCCCCAGGCATGTGAAACGGGGATCCATGAGGGGCAGTGGCCAGGCCGGGTCACTCGGTCAGTGACTGCTCCGATTCAGCCACGGCGACGCACCCTCCTGAGACTCCAGAACAGCCTAGTGCAGCCCAGAGCCCATCAGAGCGCCTGGCTCACAGCAGGGGCCACTGAGACTGCTGGTGAGTGAGGCAGCTCAAACGAGAGGGTTTCTACGATTCAGTGGGTCTTGGTGACACATCTGGAGACTTCTCACAGAGAAGCTCACAGAGAAGAAGAGGAAAACTCTCCCCCCCCCAAGGGCTGAGGCGCTGGGCCACACCTGGGATGCTGGGCTCTCCCCGTGACACAGGCCCAGAGCCCGCACTGCATGGTGACTGGTGCCGAGACTCACTAGGCCCTGTGTATACACCAATGCTTTCAGCACTTACAAAACCCAGAGGGAACTGAAGCTCAGAGAAGTTGAACAAAGCGTCCAGGAACACACAGCAAGCACGAAACCCAGCCCTCCTGATTCCATGGCCTGTAAACCCCTTGCGCCCTTTGCCACAGACTCTACGCCAGATGGGTGAACCCGGGGTTCTGCCCCTCCCAGTTCCTCCCCCCAAGGAGAGCTTTCTCCATACCCCAGACCATTGCCCTTCCAGGCCACACGCCAGCTGTCGCCTCCCCCCGCCCCCCCACCTAGGATGACTTCTACCCATTTCCAGCCTGACATTCAGGCATGTGCTGCCTGGGCAGTCACTGTTCTGAGTGGGGGAGCCCACGGCCCCTCGAAGACTGGGACCGTGATCTTCATGACTTCCCAGGACATGACCTGAGATGTCAGCCATCTGTGATCAAATAACATTGAGGAAGTACAAAGAAAAAAAAAAAATTCTGCACTTTTACTGTTGCCCAAATCATCACCTTCAGGCCCCAAGACAGCTATGAGGTTCCTAAGTCACTTTTGAACTGTGAAAAGGGGGAGATGGAGAAACACAAGGAGGACCCAGGCTGTGTGTGTGGGGCACCCTGCAGGTCAGCACCCCTGCAATTCAACCCAGTCCGTCTGTCCCTCCTTTCCCCCCTCGCCTCCCTCCCGCCCTGCCAGTGAGCAGAAACCGATCGCTCCTGGACCTCGGGGCCACCGTTTTCCTGAGGACCAGCTGTCCTGGGATGTCAGCTCATGGCTCCCCCTGCCTCTTCCTTTGTGTCTTGAAACAAATGAACAAAATCTCACTGGCTGCTTTATGAGCCGCCTGATCCCCAAAGCTAATGGGGTGATTTCTAGTCTGTTGCCATTCCTCCTGTTGCTGCCAGGTGAGGTGCCCTGAGAGGCATGTCACCACCAACACTGAGAAAGCCAGAAAGTCAGGTGTCAGCGACTCTGGCTGTGACCAGGGCAAGAGCAGGGGTGGCAGGGTGTTAGTGAGAGAGGCTGCCCCCGACCCCGTTCTGCCTGGCAATCCAAGGTTCTCAGTACAAGCTGTACAGCCCAGGGTGGCGTGCGCAGGCTGTGGGCCTCCCCTGCGGCAGAACAGTGTCCCTAGAGGGGCTGCTTTGTCCTGGCAGACCCAGTAACGCACCCCCACCTGATTGAGAGGGCCCCTGAGCCGCAGCCTGACTTTGTCCTACCAGGAGGCAGAGGCCCTCTAAGCTCCTGGGCCCTGAGGGGCACAGATTATTCTCCCCCAGAGAGTTCTAGAACCCCCAGACTGGTGTCACCCACACTCTGAAAACAAGGGCTCCCAGATGATGTCAGTAATAATCCCCAACAGGCATTCATTTCCATCCTTTCAAATAGTAGAATTCCTATGGGACAAGGAGGCTACAAAGATGGGTTGCACAGGGTCAGCCTTCCCTGCAGCTCAAGTGCCCTCCCACCCCCACCCCTCACAGCAAAAGCAAACCGAGGCAGGCGCAAGCGCACCCTGCCCCCACCCGCAGCATAACTAGGCTTTGTCCTGGATGAGCCCAGGCTCCTGGAAAGGGCTCTCCTGAGAAAACCCTGCCTTCCCTGGGCGGGCACCTGAGCTGAGGCCCCGACAATGGAAGCCAGGCCGCATGGCACCAAAGCCCGGCCAGGTGCGTGGACTTGCCTTGGCATCGCCCCAGGCCCACCTGGGTTCCTTGGCCACTTGGTCCTCAGGCTGACATTGTCTCTGCTTTATTTGTTCACGCTTGTCCACCCGGTAAGCTGCCAATTGTTTTAGCAATCTTCTGTTCGTAAGGAAAGGGACTGCCCCCCACGGTGTCATCAAAACCTGCATATCAGCCGGCAAACAGCATTCCTTTGAAAGCCTGAGAATTAAGATTTTCTGGATGGCTCATGGCCGATGCTTCACAGATAACAGCACGCAGACACAGGCAGCAAGAGAGAGATTTGTGTAATGAAAAAGACTGTGAATGTGGACGTGGGGAACTGAGGTGGTCGGAGCTGACCTTCCAGGGGCTTTGCAGAGAAACGAATCCTAAAGCTCAGGCGAAGGAACACGTTCCCTGGAAAATCTCAGAAAAGGACATTTCGTTTTTAATGGCCCCTGTGTTGCGATGAACGGCTGAGCACCGAGCAGGCCAGATAGGTTCACTTAGCAAATTTTATTTTAAGTAATCGGGCCATCTAACAACGACTGCCAAGGGCCTCTTCTATGTGAGTTTCTAGGCAAGTAGTAGGGACCCCAGGTGAAGCGGGGAGCCCCACCTGGGCGGAGCACAGCTAGGATAGTGCCACGGCGGCACTGGGGGAGAAGCCCTAGCAGCCTTCAACCAGAAAAGGGAAGGACAAAACAGTCAACACCCCCTCTTGCAGCAGCCGGACTTGTCTCCAGAGGGAGGTTTTGCCAAAGAACCTCAGATTTCTACTTCCTGTCTTATTCTTTGTAGTGCTGCAGGGGCCGGATCTAGGCAGAAGACTTGAATGGCCACGCTATGCCAAGGCAAGACCCACCGCCGGAGGGGTTCATGGAAGAGGTGGGGCCCCCGATTTCAGATTTGTCTGTTCTGTGCCTTAGTGAAGGCGGCGTGCCAGGAGGCTCAGGGCTTAACTGCAGGATTAGAGGAGCGGAGGTCAGAAGTGTGGGCATCAGTCTTCCAGGTGCAAAGAGGGTTATTATTGTTTGGGGAACAGTTCCCAGTCTTGCTTGGTGTTGATGTACCCATGAGACCCTGGGGTGTCCTGGGCGAAACGGGTTCCGCCATGGACAGCTCCCACATTCCCAGGGCCCGCTGGGGGCCACCCTGGAATCACCCCTAAAGAGGTTTGTTTTCATGTTTTTAAAAGTTCTATCATCTGCCATCCACAGGAAAATGTCAGAATTTATTGTTCAGGTCCAGCTGCATTTTGGGGGCATCCTCTTGGAATGAGTTTGAGAAGATTTTCAGGCATAGGAAAGGCATGCAGAAGAACAAGAGGCAGCTTCGGGTTTGCAGTTAGTTACTACACTTGGACAGAAATAAGAGTCTGTGAACTGATGGCTACACGTTTATATTAACGGAATGCATCATAGATAATGTTTAATAACCGCCCTGAAGCAAGGAGTAGGAAACGACTGACCCAGGCAGTCTAACTTCTCACCTGAATTTGATGCGCTCAGGCACATCTGGCAAAAGCACTTCGGAACTTTGGGCTAATGCTTCCAGCCTGTGGTTTGCACCGGGGATCTGATGCCGCTAATGGGGGTGCAGGGCCCACCTCGCCATCCGGACACATCAGGGCATCTTCCTTTTTACATACAGAATTTATGTTCTTGAGCAGTTTTAGGTTCACAGCAAAATTGAGCAGAAGGTACAGAGACTTCCCACATACCCGCAGCCCCGCTAAACGTACAGCCCGCCCCCCCACACTGGCAAATCCCCCAGCAGATGGTACATTTGTTATAACCGATGAACCTACGACAACACGTCATCATCACCCAGAGTCCGTAGTTTACATCACGGTTCCCTCTTGGTGTTGGAATTCTGTGGGTCAGGACAAATGTATCATGACATGTAGCCACCATTATAGGGACATACAGAGTAGGTTCACTGCCCTAAACATCGCCTGTGCTCTGTGTATTCACCCCCTCCCCGCCCAGCCCCTGGCAAACACTGATCTTTTCACTGTCTCCGTGGTTTTGGCTTTTCCGGAATGTTACAGAGTTGGCATCACACAGTCTGCAGTCTTTTCAGACGGGCTTCTCTCACTCAGTCATATGCATGTAAGGTTCTTCCATGTTGTGTGTCTGGGTAGCTCATTTCTTTTTAGCGCTGAATAATATCCCAGTGTCTGTCTGTACATGTATTTATCCATCCCCACATATTGCTTGCTTCCAAGCTTGGGTGATTATGAATAGAGCCACTGTAAACATCCGTGTGCAGGGTTTTGTGTGGACGTGAGTGTTCAGCTCCTTCAGGTAAATGCCAAGGAGCGTGACCGCAGGGTCGTATGGTGAGAGTGTGTTTAGTTTTCCAAGGAAATGCCAGACTCTTCCAGCGTGTCTGTACCACGTGCGTTTCCACTGACAGTGATGAGATCCCTGTGGCTGCACGTGCTCAGCAGCGTTTGCTGGTGTCAGAGGACAGATTTTAGCTCTTCCAACAGCTGTGCCGTGGTCTCTGCTTGCTGTTTTCATTTGCATTTCCCTGATGACATAAGATGACACCTTTTCATATGCTTACATACCGTCCGTATGTCATCTTTGGTGAGGGGTCTGCTCAGGTCTTTGGTCCATGTTTAAATTGGGGTGTTTTCTGCACATTTGGGGTCACAGTCCTTTATCAGATGTGTTGTTCAGAGTGTCTTCACAACACGGCAGACCCCATGACTGGAGACCACAGCTGGCCCAGGCACTGACCAGGCCACCGGAAAGGAACAAATGGGATGTTAGCTCTGTGGCTCCCGGGTGACCCAGCGCATTTCTGAGCAGGGAAAACCGAGGATGTACGCACCTGGGGGACAAGGTTCTCACGCACATGCCAGGGTTTACGACAGACTTCAGGGCTGGAGGACCTCAGGCGTACTGTGGAATAACTTCTCTCAGAAAGGGCAGCTGATACGAGGGGCGCTCAGCCAAGCTTCGGGGTAAGCGGCTTCCAGGAATTCTCCCTGCTTCTCATCTGCATCAACCTGTCTGGCACCTGGTCAATTCCATCCTCACCACTGCAGACCAACGTTCTCAAGGCTGCCAAGGACCTCCACGTGGCTGAGTTAGAGGGACTCATCTGCCCTCATCATATCAGAGTTTTCAGCAGCATTTAGCACAGTGGGCCTCCCCCCCCACCCCTGCCCCCTCACCTCTGCCTCCCCCCACCCCCACCCCCACGCCTGCACCCTCACCTCCGGTCCTTCCCCACCTTCTCTGCCATCTCCTCTTTCTGGGCCCAGTCTTTACAGGTCATGGCACCCAGGCCCTTCACATCTCCCTGTCTCTATTTCCACCATCCTCAGTATATCATCCAGCCCCACCTTTAAATAATGCCCATGGCTGCAAACTACACACCTAGCTCGTGGCTTCCTTCTCCACGGGAAATACACCAGGCGCGTCCGTGGGACCGGCCCAGACAGGCCCTGCCTGCCCTCTGCGGGTCTGCCACGCCGCCCAGAGCCCATCTTCCGCCAGCCACGTCCCCCGCAGGCTTCGCCTGTTTGTTTTAATGTCAGTCACATCCATCACTGTCCTCCTCACAACACGGAGTGTTTGGAGTAAAACCCGCCCTGGCGGCATGGCCGCCATGACCCCACGTGGACTGGGCCCTGCTCCTCCCCCGGCCCCCCGGCCCCCCCGCCCCCCGGCCCCCGGCCCCCGGACCCCGGACCCCTGGCCCCCCGGCCCCCCGGCCCCCGGCCCCCGGCCCCCCGGACCCCCGGACCCCGGACCCCCGGCCCCCCGGCCCCCCGGCCCCCGGCCCCCGGCCCCCCGGCCCCCCGGACCCCGGCCCCCCGGCCCCCCGGCCCCCCGGCCCCCGGCCCCCGGACCCCGGACCCCTGGCCCCCTGGACCCCGGACCCAGCCTCCTTGTGGGGAGGGGGTTCTCAGCGACATTTCCTTGCCTTGGAAGGCTCTGCCCACCCTCCCCAGAGCTGCTCCCCTCCAACCGGATGCCTGAGTCTCCCAGCCGCAGGCCACCCTTGGCTCCTGGTCCATCATCACTCCCGGCTCCGCCTCCATCTCCCATGGCTCGTCCTCTCCGTGCGGCTGTCCTAAGACTCCCTGCGCCTCGCCGTCACAGAGACACAAGCGGTTGCGGTTACGGCCCACCTGGATAATTTCGGATTGGCTGCTCCTCCCGGGGCCCTTCTGCCACAGGTGGCCACATTCCCAGGCTGGGGCCTTTGGGGCCACGGTTCAGCACACTGCACTCGGCCCTGTGAGTTTTCTAAACAAGCAGAGCTCCGGTGCGGGTACGGGGAGGGCCCGTGCGTGCCTTAGCGGCTGGCCCAGCCCCCCTCTGTGCAGCATGGCATCTGCGGCAGCTGGCTGTAGGGATACTCGCCATATGAAAAGGTAAGACCTTGGTGATGGTCTAGAAAACTAGCACTTCCGTCTTCCAGGGCGGCTGGGTGCTCAGGAGGAGGGCGGCAGGTGCCCTGCGGAGGCACAGCTGTTAGCCGGGAGGGCCAGCTGGGAGGCTGTGAAAGGTGATTTCAGGAAGAGGGTGTGAGGGCCGCCAAGCATCACCTGGATGGAAACCGCGAGGCATTTCCCCAGCAAGGAGATGCAGCCACGGGCCCTCCCGCTCCGTCTGCATTGGGTGTACCGACCACACTGTCACATCCGCCTCCAATGACAAATGCCTCCAGTCCCCCTTAAGGGGGCCGCTGAGGAGAGGGGCAGGGGACGGATGCCCCATGGTCCGCGCAGGCCAGTCCCTGGCCACCCTGGCTGCTCTCTCCCTGGCCTGTGTGTCAGCATGTGACTCAGTGTCCACCCCTGGGGACCCAGAAGCCCCTTTTCCTTCCGTAATGCCCCCTCCAGCTGTGCTGTGCACAGATTATCACAGGGGAAAAGCTCAGAGGAGAGACATTGCAAATGGAAGTCCATTTATCCTGCCTCGGAGTGGGAAGGGCCGGGCTCTCGGCATCTTGAACCCATTTCCATTTTGCTCCTTCTTGACTTGGGGGAAAGTGAACCCTCTCTTCCTTTTATTGCTAGAAAAGCAAGATGCAAATAAGTCTTCTGAGAATGGCCTCCCCGTATTGAGATTTTTGTGGAATGTTCTAGAAAACACAGGGAAGATGGAGGAAGCACCGACGGTGTGCTGGGACTCAACCAGGCGAGTCCTCCGTGTACCTTCAGTTCTGCTCCACACCTTCCGTGTGACCTCGTCAGGGCACTGGCACACTGGACCTCTTTGCTTTTAACACCTCTAGAGAGGAAGCATGACCTGACTTAAACAAACAAACAAACAAACAAACAAACAAACCACAAGCATGCGTTTTAGAAGCAGACAGAGCTGCATTCAAGCACTGTCCAATTGTGTCATCTTGGGAAAGTTATTTAACTACTTGAAGTCAGTCTATTGTTTCCTGAGCTGAAACAAACAGGTAATATGTTGCTTGTCAGGTTGATATAAACACTGAATCTGAAAATGCACAAGCCAGACTCTTGCCCATGGGCACCCCCAAATGGTGATCTTTCCTTCTTTCCTGAGTAAAATGAAGGAGTGAGTCGCCAAGCTCAGCCCAACCCTTTGAGAAAAGGGCTTATCCCCCTTAGCAGGAGGGAGTAAATGTCTTCTTCTCCCTCACCAGGAACTCAATTTTTATGAACTTCAGTAATGCAAGCTGAAGGAATGTGTAGGACACTACTGGGTTGTCGGAAAAGCCATGACGCATTTTTGCAACGGAAAACAGAAAAAACACGTCATGACTTTTCCGACAACCCAATAAAATGTTCTTAGTAATATGTTTTCCCCAATCACTAAAGATGAGTCCTAGAAATGTCTCGTTTTAAACATTACCCGTTAAGTACAGGCTTTGATGTCAAACCAGTCGGAAGGGGTCGAGCCATCCATGAATTCCTGCAGCAGCGTTTCTGTGGTGGCCTGTGTTTCAGTTCTGTGGCTGTGTCCCTCTCCTTCCCCTGCTACACTGAGCTCCTTGAAGGAAAGCCTTCTTTAGTCATTATTTGGGGCCACGAAGGTGCCTGGGACTCTGGGCTCCTGACTGATGGTGGCTTTCAGCAAAGCTGGGCTTGTAGACACATCGCTCCAATCTGTTTCTGTCGTCACATGTGTTTGTTCCCTTCATGTGTCTCTGTGTGTCCTCTTCTCTTCTTGTAAGGACACCAGGCACGTTGGGCTCAGGGCCTACTCCACTCCAGTGTGACCTCCCTAGTCACACCTGCAAAGACCTCACATTCTGGGGTGCAGGTGGGCATGAATTTGAGGGGACACAGTTCAGCCCACAACACCCTCTCCCCTGTGCCTGATTTCTCTTGGTCTCTCCTCACTGCTTTCAGTGGGGTTCATTCTGAGGCTGATTCTACCCTTGTGATTGTAAAATGACTGTTAAGCCACTGGTCCCTGGGCCTGTGCCCTGTCCCCTGGAGTCTGGCCTCCTTCGCATCCTGCTCAGGAGATGGCCAGAGCGGCACTCGGGTCAGTCTGGCTTCCTTTTGTGCCACCGGTGGGCAGGGAGATGGGAACTGCTGATTGGCTGGAGCCGGGCAAGGCCCCATGGGACCCCTGGGAGAGTAGGGGCAGGACTTCCGGAAAGAAGTGTGGGTGCGTTTTCCCAAAAGAGGTGAGTGGCAGCAAAATATGGTGCTGCTGGAGAGAGGGAGCCCGACAAGAGCCAATACCCAGTCAGATGCCACTTAGACATGCTGCATAATTTACATGGCAATTGGGAGGAGGCCTGCCAGCAGAGACAACAAAATGACACTCCAGATCCCACCAGGCTCTCTGCCTCACCTCCAGGGGCCAATCAGGGACTGGCTTTGTCTTTCAATGGGCCCCCGGGCAGCTCTCTGATTATTAACTCTCCTCTGTTCCCCTTACAATCTGAAGTGTTTTCCTTCCTTTTCAAATAAATAAAACACAAGGCGAGGCACTGTCATTTCACCAGCCTCCAATTAGGAGAGAGAAGGCTGATGGTGGGCGATTGCCAGCACAGAGCTGGGGGAGGGCAGCCTCCTGCCACTGGTCACTGTGGCGGGACAGGTGGGTCGGGAACCAGAGATACCCCAGGCCACAGTGAGACCCGTCGCCAGGTGGTCTGAGGCCGGGGTGTGAGGTTCTTGTGGCCCCATAAACTGGTGAGCCCCTGGCCCCTGCCTCTGCTTCCCCCCCTCCCCAGAGGGCTGCCCTGCCCCCCGTCCCTGATGCTCTGTACTTGCTTCCCTTTCCACTTACGGTTAATCAGCCTGTACGATCAACACACAGTGACAGCCGTTTTGACAACCAAGGTCAAAATCTTCTCAGGGCCGCAGGCAGCAGGGGCCCTGAGCACGCTCTGGGCCGCAGGCAGAGGACCCGCCTGGGGTGGGCTCAGACCCCACTCCTGCTTGGTGAGACTGGAAGGCCGCCCTGAGCAGAGCAGATAATAAGGCTGGACGGAGGCCTCTGCCAGTCCTGCAGGGGAGCCTGGCCCCCATAGGCAACATCACGGTCAGGGGCCCTGCTGGGCCACTCCTAGGAGGGTCTGTCCCACGGCCTCCTGATGCTCCGGGCCCTCTCCCCACCCCAGGGCCGCAGCCAGCCCCACGGATGCTCTGAGGTGCCCACAGGGCTCCAACATGACCCACAGGATGGCAGAATGTGGGCTGTGTGGCATGGCTTTTTTTCCTGCTCCATTCTCTGGAAGGTCTCTCCTAAAGTAACGGGGCGGGGCGGGGAGCGGGATTGGGCTCCTACAAGGAGGCACACAGTGTCAGGTGACCAAGTGGGGGCAGGAAGCGAACAGCTTCGCTGTAAATCAGGCTTATGCATTGCGCTTTACATGTAATTGTTAGATTGCTCTGAAAATAAGTAATCGATAAAATGAATAATGAACCAATTTGCCTTGTCCCTGACTTGGTTTGAACCAAGAGCTGACAGAGATGCTGTCCCTTTCACACTCACCATTTGGCAGCGGCCAAGAAAAGGCTTTTATTTCAGCAGGTTTGGGATCCACTTCAATGAAGGGGAGTTAGATTCAAGGTCGGCCGAGGCTCCGTGCTGCAGCCCATCACCTTGACTGTGAGTGACAGTCCCCTATCCTCTGCTGCTGAGTCTGCACCCCAAGGCTGCATTCTCGTGACCCTTCGTTAGCCATCCTCTGTGCTGGACTCTCCCTGCTCACTGGACTGTGAGGAACCCACAGATGATCTGGGCAGGAGGGCGGGGGTGAGGCTGCGCTGTGAGGTGGGATCTGAGCTTCCTGTGGGGTGGAGGTCCCTCCCAGGGGAATGGCCTCAGGTGTAGACTTGGACTTGGGTCTCCCCCCAGGCCTTGGCACAAGCTCCCTGGGCCTCCCTCTGGGCAGCCTGCTGTCCGGCTTTCCCACGGCCATGCCTAGGGGACAGGGCTGCTGGCCAAGGGGTCATCTGTGTCAAGAAACAGAGCACCCCCAACCCCTGCCCACCAAGGTCCCAGGCTTAGAAATAGGGGCGGGGCCCACACCCCCTTCCTGACACACCTGGCTGTGCAGGGAGCCACCAGGAGATGCTTTGATGGACTCATTACTTGTACAGGGAACAATTTCTAACGATTTTCCTTGTCACTCAGGGCGGCTGCTACTCGCTCGCTGAGTTTCTCAGGCCATTATAAATACATATCAGACACTTTCAGCTGCACTTGTGGGTAAAAATAATCCCTCACATTTGCATTGTGGGGCTCAGACGTGAGACTGACTTGGGGAGACTTTGGCTGCTCCGTGTCACCTTTCCCTGGGAGATGTGGGGTGGGGCTGGCACTGAGAGGCTGGGTCAGGGGACAGGGGCTCTGAAGCCAGGAAGTGTGAGCCACCGTCCCTCTCCCCTTGGTGGCGACAGAGGTTCAAGCGGGAATCAGGGCTTAGCGACATAGAGCCACTGAGATGGATGGGACTCCGACTCCATAAGGACACGGGGCCACAGGCTGGTGGCACCTGCATTAGACTTTCCTGGGGGACTTCCCAGCAGGCCGGAATGCTGAATTGAGGCCTCTGGGAATCGGGCTGGGGCCGGGGGTTACTCCCAGGTGGTTTTGGAGCCCAGTGATGGGCGAGGTCTGGACAGGATCTCCGACAGCCAGGCAGGACGGAGCCAGAAGAGACAGTCCAGCACCTTGGAGCTGGCCGCTGCGGGAGGTCCACCTTCCGAGCCTCAGTTTTACTGTTTATAAAATGGGCATACTAAGGCTTGCCATGCAGCGATGATTAACACACAGTTTGTAAGACAGCCCTTCACAGACACTCGTCATCACTGAGTAGTATTAGCTGAGCACAGGGAGGGACTCACGTCACTTCCAGCTGTCTGACCCAGAGCGGATGGTGTCACCTCACCAAGGCCCACGTCTGTCACACGCTGTGGCTTGTCCCAAGTGCTGAGCCAAGTGTCTGGGACACCGAGAGCAGCAGACAATGAGGATGTGGGGCTTACCTTTACAGGGTAGCTAGTGCCACCTGTGCTAAGGACCACAAGAAGGGGCTGAGGAAGGAGGGGCACGTGAGTGAAGGGGGGACGTGGGTCCCTTCTGGAGTGTCAAGAGGCAAGATGAACTGCAGGCATTGACATGGTCACAAGTCTTTGTCTGAAGAAGGAAGGTTAAAGGGAGTGGACAGACAAGGGAAAACAAGCGTAGGACACTGGCAGACAGGTAGGGCACCTGGTACGTAGGTAGGATGCCTGGCAGACAGGTAGGGCACCTGGTACGTAGGTAGGATGCCTGGCAGACAGATAGGACACCTGGTACGTAGGTAGGATGCCTGGCAGACAGGTAGGGCACCTGGTACATAGGTAGGATGCCAGGTAGACAGGTAGGGCACCTGGTACGTAGGTAGGATGCCAGGTAGACAGGTAGGGCAGAGCAGGACACCTTGACAGAACTGACTGTGGAATCAGGTCGTGTCAGACCCTCCATGGGGATGGAACCTACCCTAGTGGGAGCCTGTCCTTCCCAACCCTCCATCACCTCTCTCTGTGCTCCAGTTTACTGAGTACCAACTGTATGCCCAACACTGCGCCATTACCTGGCCCACTCACGGTGTCTCCCAACACCACTGGGGCTGCGTGCCATGGACGGATGGCCGGCATTCAGAAGTTTGAATGTTAACTTCCCTCGTTATCACGCACAGCTGGTCCGTGGCTGAGCTAGGGCCCAGACCCAGATCCTTCTGAGTGTGAGCTCTGACACCAACAAGAGAGGCTACCTACGGAGAGAGGGAACTAACAGTAAAGGGCACAAAAGAACTTTCTAGGGAAACATTCCACATCTCGGTTGGGTAGTGGTCATGTAGCTGTAAACATATGTCAAAGCTTACCGAATTGCATATCTAAGATCTTTGCATTTTGCTGTATTTTCAATTATACCTTGATTAAAAAACAACTATAACATAAGTCTCAGATTGCCTGAGTCAGAAAGAAATAAGCTGCCAGGAGATTTGAAGATTTGAAAACCTCTGTGTTAGACAAGCTCGGATGGTGTGCAGGCTGATCACTCAATCTGTCGCCCAAACTGGGACACGTTTCAAAGTGAAATGGGGGCACTAAAAATAAAGTCATGTTTTCTCTAAGTATTTTCTTCTTGAGTGATAGGTGGGTTTTAATATATTGGTAGACCCATTCGCATTTTTCTGAAGCATAAATATTTTTCACTAGAATCCTAACACTGACATCTTGTTCCATAAAGTTGTTCATGCCCTTCCTTGAAGTTACATTTTTGGTTCATACATTTGAAATTGTTGACACCTTAAACTGACTCGTCTCTGTTAGACTATAACAGTTTTAATTGAGACCATTTTCTCTCTGCAGGTGCAGGGGTGCCTGGCAAGCTCAGAGCAAATTCTTCTCTAAAGAGGATACTCTCACGTTTATTTATGGTTTTTTTCCACACTGAAATGTGTAAATATTTCAGCAAGCGCATCTACAGGCTGGCTCCTTGACTCCATCCTGAGAAACTTTCTTTGACAAATACTCTTACAAGATACAACTCATCAAATAAGTTGTCTATTTGGAAGTCATTTCCATATATAATTTTCTTGAATGTTTTTCCAAATTTAGATGTAGCAAACTTGTAGATCTTTTCATTTTGTTCCATTCCGATACAGGATATAAATTTGTTTAATTAAAAATAGGGCTTCATTAGAAGATGCGAGTTGAGCTATTCCAGAGCACAATCATATAATTTCCAAATTAAATCTTATGTGCTGTCGGACTAACATTGTTTCATTTGTCCCTCCCTTCCCTGCTTGTCTAGGGACAAATCTAACATCTTCTTGTGTGCAAGCTTTGTTTTCAATAATTACCATTTTCTAAAAGCCCCCAAAGCTGAAGTTTTTTGTTATTGTCACTCTAGTCATTGAATTATTTGATGCAACAGAAATTCAGAGGGTTTGTTTACAAAAGAGTTCAAGGCCATTGTGGGACACTCAGACTGGTTTACAAAGAAGCTTTTCAAAGGCTCAGACATTTCTAGACTCTCATTCATGGTGCGAAGCAAAAAGAAAACACACATCACCACATTGAAGGGTTTTCCTAATCAATATCCACTTGTCATGAAATGGTGCAAATCAGCTACTCTGTTTACATACAAATATGTGTAAATTTGTTACATTGTGACTGTTACGTCGTCTCAGCTGTGGGACACACTGTTGATTTACGCTCCCCGCCATCCAGGCCTAGTTCATGTCTGCTCCACGTGGCTCTCACTACAAGAGCTTGGCTTTTAACCTGACGCTTGTATCAGATATGTCCGTACCTTATCTCCACAAGGAAACATAGTTTTATCCTCCATGTGGAACTTTTAAATGGAATTTGCAATGGTACTTGCAATAGTCTTAGATGTTTTGTCTCGGTCAGAATGAAACTCTAAAGCTGTATTTTTAGTTCATAAATTGGATTAGAAACATCAAACCATCCTTTGAATCCACTTCCTGTCTGAAGTATCTGGTGTCATTATGTCCCACTGGCTTCCTCCAGCAGTTTGAGAAGCCCTGCTTCTTTGAATGGCCCTGACATACTAACGGCTCATGGCTTTACCTCTCACACGTGCACCAGGAAACAGAATCTGAGTTGAACAAACTGTGTTTGGAAGAACAACGTTTGGTCTCCAGAAAACCACGGCTTATGAAGTGATATCAGTACAGGAGTTCTTTTGCAGCCATTCATCATGAACCATCGTCTTGGGGTGAAGTCTCCTTCGAGTGACCACCAGTGTTGGGCGTCAGCAGGCGGTCGGTGCCCTCACTGTGGCCCAAGGGCATGTGGGCGCCGTGAAGGGGCTCTCTGTGCCAGCTACAGCTTTGATTTGAAAGACCAATGGAAGTCTTTGCTTTTTCATTAAATGTGTACTTTCATTAGTTTAGCTCATTGCTTCCAGAAGGGTTTATTACAAAATTTAAAAAAGCATTAGCAAGCAATAAAATAAATACTGGGTTGTATATTTACCCCTGCATTCAAGAAAGGAGCCTTCTTAGCAAGAGTGTGCTGGCTGCTCCCTGTCTGCACATTCTGGGGCGCGACAACTCACCTGGGTCTCCAGCAGGTTTCACACAGGTGTGTCCCAGCATGTCCCCCTGATCTGGTGGCTCTTGGGTCTTTCAGGTGTGGCGTGGCCACAGCCCAGCTGGCTGTCTGCTGAGTATTGGTTGGGACGAGTGAGGGGCAGTAACGTAGGTGCTTCTCTCCTCGCCTAAGGAATCAGTTTCACTGTCACTCACGGCGCCGGAGCTTGGTCCTCCCTGGGAGGCAAGAGTGATGGATGCTGGGTCGGAAAGGGGCTGAAAACAAGGCTACTGGTCACCAGTGCTGGTCTTTCAGCTTGCACCGCGCGTTTAATTAAAGCCGCTCACCATGTGAGTCTCATGCCCACTCTACCATCCCTGAAGCCAGGGGCCAAGAAGTGGCGTGTACCCCACCACACCTGCTTATCTTAACATGAACGTCACCGCCATGCTCCGTTTGAAAAGGAAAAATCTGGCACAAATGCCAAACTGAGGAGGTGCTGGGGCAACAGCCATGGACTGGGGCTAAGGTTACTGTTACAGACCGAATCCTTGTGACCCCCAGACCCTTATGCTGACACCCTAATCCCCAAGGTGATAGTGTTAGGAGGTGAGGCCTCTGGGAAGCGGTCAGGTCATGCGGTGGAGCCCTCATGAGGGGGATCAGGACCCTTAGAGAAGGGACCCCAGGGCGCTCCCTCCCTCTGCCCTGCGAGGACTCCGCTAGGAGACACGCTCTGTGAACCGGGAAGCCGGCTCCCACCACGCCAGGGGCCTTGGTCTCGGGCACCTGCCTGCTCTCCCTCTCCGCCCAGGCCCGGGGTAGTTCCAGCCCTTAGCACAGGGGCCTTGGTCCCCCCACGGGACCAGCATCTCTGTTCACTCATCTCGCTTCCTCCCACTCCTGCCGGAGGCCTGAGAGCGCAGACTGGCGCGGAGGCCGCGGTCCTGCCTGGACAGGGGCCGTGCTTTGTATCCTTCAAATGCGGGGAGAAGGCCTCGTCCCGGCACCGAGCGCCGCCCACGGGCCTTGACTCTCACTCACGCAGAACACAATCAATCCTTCCCTGAGCGGTGCCGCCCGGGATGTGCTTTGAGAAGACTCAGGGCAATTTGTCCGAATTATAAACAGGAGGACTTTCCAGACAGATCCATCGCAATTAATGACCAGGCTTTAATTCCACGTGCTTCTGTGACACAAGCATGGCACGGGCAGGTCAGCCTGCAGCGCCTTCTGGCCGTGGCGGTCGCGTCTGTAAGTGAGCTAAGAGTCCGGGCTGTCTTATGGGAGCCTGCCTTTCACTCATTAACGGATTATGCTTTTATTAAGCACCTATTATGTGCCAGACAGAGCTGAACACAGTCAGTGTTTCCTCGGCCTGCCCACGTAGGTCTGGGAGGGGACCACAGGACCGGACCTGACCCTGCGGATGAGGTGATCAAGTGGCTTTGGGCTTTCCTCCAATGGGCTCCTCCTACACCAAGGTCATGTCTGTGGCCTGGGGCAGCCACCACCTTTTCCTTTGACCACGGTTTACAGCCTGCTCGTGTTTCTGGACACTGCTACATGGTGTGCATTTTAGGGCAGAGTCCTTAATTTGGCCAATCTGGCCAGGGTGGGATTCCTGAAGAAAGAGACACACCTGTCCTGAGGTGGATGGAGCTGGGTCACATGGAGGGACCGACGCTGGAAGGTGGAGGTGACAAACAGCAGGCTGTGTGCTGCTGGCGGGCAACGGCTAGGTGGGAAGTGAGCGAGGCGAGGGACAGGCCTTGGGGTGGCAAGCCCAGCGTGCATTGCCAAGGTGAACTGTGCGTGCTGCACATCAAGAAGCTGGCACTCGGGGCGCAAAGGACGCTGGAAGCCAGAGGGGCCCCGCCCCCGCAGAGGGCAGAGGCAGAACAAACACAAGTAGCAATGCTGCTCCTGCCTGGGGGACCCACTGTCCCTGCAGAGGCGGCTGGGAGCCGCTCTGCAGGCTCACGAGAGCCGACAGAGTGAGACATTCCGTTTTATGAGCAGGTTGTTCCATGGCGGGGAGCTGGCATCAGCCCCGGTGGGAGTATTGACGCCATGGGAACCGGCAAAGACTGTGGAGCAAGATTTCTCTCTTTTTTCTTTATGTTTCCGGAGGGCTGGTCTGACAGCACCGTGGGACAAGCAGGGTGGGTGTGGACGGTGGCCCAAGCCAGCTCGCTCCGTGAGTCTGGGGGCACGGGGGGCAAGGGGAGGCCAGGCTGGCCAGGAGTGGGGGGGCAGCAGCTTCCACTCACCTGTCTCTCAAGCCCAGGTACAGGGCCAACAGGGCGGGGGCAGCCATGCTGTGGTGTCCCACAGGTGTGCAGGATGCCCCTGGGAGCAGCTCCACCTGGGGCTTCCTCTGTGGGATAGGAGACGGGCAACTGCACAGAGGAGTCAGGGTCCTCACGGCTGTGCCAAGGGACAGGCCAGCTCGGCAGTCTGGGCAGGCTGCACATGGAAAGGCCGGACCTAACCCCCGCCCCGTGGACATCGAAAACACTCCAAAAACAGCAGCCTTGTAGCTCCAAACAGTGAGCGTGGGGTCGAGACGTTCCAGCGGGAAAAATCGGGTGTGGGACGTGGGGAGACTGGCCAAGGGTCACATCTGAGGGGCCATCCCTCGCTCTGCAGAAATGGTCCCAGGGTTGGAACAGGCCTGCAGCCCCACGTGGAGGGCAGAGCCTCCCTGTCTGGGGAGCAAATCGACTTCCAGGGCTCCTTCAGAGCCTGCTGGCTGAGTTTTGAAGCAATGGGGAAGGGTTTTTTATTGTGCCACTTTAAATTAAAACTTCTTCATTTTGTGGAATTGTCAGCTGCTGGAGGAAATAAAATGGTCCATCGCTTAATCATTTAAATACGACATTTCAAAATGGACGGTGACATGCAGAGGAGCAAAAGGTGGCCCACTTTCAGTGGAGACAGATCACGGGCACGTTACTCCCCATAACTTTCCTTCTGCCAGTTGAATGTAACAGGCCTGGTGGCGCTGATAAATAGCTCAGGCAGAGATAGGGCCTCAGGCTCCGAGGCAAGTCTGTAAGTCTGCGGGAGGGGGGAGGGAGCGGCCTCCGCGTGGGGCGGGGGCGGGGCAGGGCTGGGGTGTCAGTCAGCTCCGGCACAGAACAACCACTGCAGTCTGGGGGCTACGGCAGCAGACATCTACGGCCCCCTCTTCTGGAGGCCGGACGGTCAAGATCAAGGTGCCCGGTAGGTGTGGGGTCTGGGAGGACCCCCGATGGCCGTCTCTGGGCTGTCCTCACATACTGGACAGAGAGACCATCTCTCCCGCCTCCGCTTGCCAGGGCACTGATCCCATCATGAGGGCCCCCCCAATGCCATCACCTTGGGGGTTAGGGTTTAACATAGGAATTTGGGGGAACACAAACAGGTGTGCACCAGGACAACAGTCGTATGTCATCCTATCAACCCCAACAGCAAGAATCTGCTCTCGTCCAGCTCACCCACGAGCGTTTGGCCTGTGCCTCCAGACTGCCCTCTGCGGCCCCATTTGCAGATAGAGGAAAGCAGGTGACAGATGCTAACATGTCCGTGTCCTCAAGCAGGTTGCAAGGCAGAAGGGGGCAGCCTGGTTCTGGGGTTGGGTCCAGCCTCCAGTTGCCACTCCCTGCTTGTTCCCAGGAGTGGGACGTGGGACGCCCAGTTACACTGAATTCCAGATCAACCACAGATACATTCTGGTGTCATCCATGCATTTCTTGGGCTATATTTATTTAAAATCAGTTGTTTATCTGAAATTCAAATATACCTGGCTGCCCGGTGTTTTATCCTGCAACCCTAGGTCCAGGCGTGCCTCAGTGTCCTCATCCCAAAACAACGTCCACTGGATGAGAGGACAGTTCCAGGTAGCGCAGGGGCAGAGCCTGGTGCGGCCTGCCCGGCCTGGTGTGGAGTAAGCCTCGGTTGTCCCAGTGCCCCAGATGAACAGGTGACAACCAGGTAGGCACGCAAGGTGTCCGCACAGGGACAGGTGCAGCATGGTGCCAGCCAGAGTCCCAAGATGACCTCGCAATCATGGCATACCCTTGAGGACA
The DNA here is from genome assembly GCA_033961575.1 of Aselliscus stoliczkanus. Classification (NCBI taxonomy): domain Eukaryota; kingdom Metazoa; phylum Chordata; class Mammalia; order Chiroptera; family Hipposideridae; genus Aselliscus; species Aselliscus stoliczkanus. The sequence goes on along the minus strand of CM066730.1, from coordinate 180,414,740 downwards.
GTCAGAAGCTGTGACTTGCTTCTAGCCCACAGACTGCGTGTCATAAGGGTCCTGAATCGGTTGATTTTGAGCTCATCAAAAGGGAGGTTATCCTGGGTGGGTCAGATCTAAGCAGGTGAAGGTCTTTACAGGAGTGCCCTTCCTGAGCCAGGGACTCTCTCTCCTGCTGGCTTTGAGGAAAGAAGCCACCGTGAGCTCTATAGCTGCAAGGAACTGAATTCTGCCAACAGCCCTGGGAGCTCAGAAGAAAATCCCAAGATCAGGTGGGACCCCAGCCTCTCCCCGTAGCTTGATTGCGGGTTTGTGAAACCCACAGGGGCCCAACCCAGACTCCTGGCCCAGGAAACTGTGAGGTAATGAATGGAGGTGTGTCATCCGCTGGATCTGGGGTGACTCGTACACTGCACAGAGTCTGCTGTCCCTGGAAGACCTCAAGGAGGGGCTGGCAGCCATCCCACAGGTGTGCTGTGTAGGGACTTCCGGTCTGGCCCTTGCAGCCCAGAATCCGTTATCCCGAGTCTCCGGACAGATTGGAAGATGGGCATCATTCATTTGTTCCTTTCAACACAGGTTGTGCAAAGCATGTGTTAGAGCAAAACCATGGTGGTGCCTGCCTTCAGGAGCTTCGACACAGGTGGAGGTGAACAGATGGCTGACACATGGCACCTGGGTCAGGCTGCAAAACAAGACCCATGGTGCAGGGAAGGCACGTGGAAGGGGGTGACCGTGGGAAAGGGGGGCTTCCTGAGGAAGGAACGGCGGGGTGAAATCGGCCTCATGGCGTGCTGACATAGGCCCGGTGGGGGCAGACACTCCCTCCGAGAGACCCAGGGTGCAGCCCGGTTGGAGACAGGGACCCCAGGTCTCCCCTCACCTGGGCCAGGCGTCCCTGAGGGGGCTGGCCTTCCCAAGCTTTCCCTCAGGTCTCCTCTCTCACCTCTGCTGCCGCATGGGAGTTGGACGCCTTCCAACCACCAAGTTCTCCCTTCAGGCTCAGAGGGGAACCGGGAGGGAAAGGACAGGGAAAGCGGAAGCCGATAAAGAAAGTGAAGGAGGCAGACGAGGCTTTGGGAACGCAGACCCCTCCCCTCCAATTTACAGGACTGGAGGCTTTGGCCACCTGCCGGGCCAGCCTGGTTCCTAACATCCCCGCCTGAGCTGGTGCAGAGGTGACACTGACGTCACCCGGCTGTGGCCACCCCTCTCTCCAGTGTCCCCACAGTCACCCAGCTGTGGCCACCCCTCTCTCCTCTGTCCCTACCGTCACCCAGCTGTGGCCACCCCTCTCTCCTCTGTCCCTACCGTCACCCAGCTGTGGCCACCCCTCTCTCCTCTGTCCCTACCGTCACCCAGCTGTGGCCACCCCTCTCTCCTCTGTCCCTACCGTCACCCAGCTGTGGCCACCCCTCTCTCCTCTGTCCCTACCGTCACCCAGCTGTGGCCACCCCCTCTCCTCTGTCCCTACCATCACCCAGCTGTGGCCACCCCTTTCTCCTCTGTCCCTACCGTCACCCAGCTGTGGCCACCCCTCTCTCCTCTGTCCCTACCAAGCACCAAGCCTATGGGTGGGCTCCAGAAAGGTCCTCTTGCCACAGAGTTTCCCTTGTGAAGGAGGCACTGTTTTTTCTTGCTCTCTGCACAGCAGGGAATATGCATTTTTAATGCTCAGTGCTGCATATATTGATGGGAATTATACCGATTTGCATTGCTGAGGCGGTCAGCCACTGGAGCTGTTTCTAATCCACGTGTCTTAGAGAGAAAACTCAGAGCCATAAGCCCGAATAACGAACAGCAGAGGCCTGAGACGTGGAGGCAGCTGTTGGAGCCCTGCCTGCGCCGGCAGCCTGAGGCTCCTGGGACTGTCGGCTCCGTGCGACGAGGCTAGTGCTGGGGTGCCGGTCAGTGCTGGACACCGTCCATGAGGGGTTTGCTTTCTACATGTGGGAGGGGCCCTCAGATGGGCCAGACTGCCCAGGTCAGAGGCCCAGTCTCCACACAGCGCCACTCTCACTTCCGACATTGACTCCGTGGGGCGGGGAGTCCCCAAACGATGCTCAGTCGTCACATTTTCTAGAAAGACTCACAGAGTCCGATGAAACAGTTCACTCACAGTGGCGGTTTACGACAGGCAGGCATACGGTCAGGGCCAGCCAAGGGCGGAGGTGTTGGGGCACAGTCTGGGTGGGCTCCAAAGGGAAATTTCCGTTGACCTCTCCCTATGGGGTCAAGATGCGCCCCGCCACCCCCCCACCTCCAGCATCGAGCTGTGACAACACATGCTGCATATTGTCAACCAGGTAAGCTCACCTGAGCCTGCAGTTCAGAGCATTATCAGGGCTCCATTAGGTTGGCAATGTTGATTGATGATTGATTGATTGATTGATTGGCCATGAGGTTGATCTCAGTCACCAGGTTGGTTGAGGCTGCATGACCCAAAACCTTCACCCCAAGTCACATGTCTGGTCTTCCTGGCATGGCCAGCCCCACCCTGAACAGAGGTCCTCTTATCAGGAGGTCACCTCCCAGAGGCCGAGGGCCAAGGCCAGACTTCGGGCAAGACCAAGTTCTTTACCACATAGGGGACTCTATTGGGTCCCCCAAGGCCATGCCACACCCCTACAGCTCTCTCTAAGGGCCCTGAAGGCCAGGAGGGGTTCAGGCCCGTCAGAGAGGGAGCCCGGGCACTCCGGTGGCCTGCAGTGGGCAGGGGGTGAGGGACTGTCCGGTTCTGCATGGGAAGGACAGCGGCGCTGACCAGGGCAGTGCGTGGAGACTGGCCCCCAAGCCGGCCCCTGGCTGTACCGCCGTCTGCCTTGCACCCCAGCTCTAGCTGCCCTCAGACCTTCCAGCCTGGTCTCCTGTCTCGTCATCTCCGCGGTGAGGCCTCCCTGTCACAGAAGCCACAGCCACCCCTCCTCCAGCCACTCTTGAGCCATTACTCTCGTTTAGTCTTAGAGTGTTGGGGGGAGGGGAAGAGGTTGGTCTCCTACTGCCCGCTCTAGCAAAAATCCGTAAACGTGGAGGCTTAAAACAACACCAATCTGTTATCTTATGGCTCTAGAGCTCAGAAGTCCTGAACTTAAGATGTGGGCAGGGCTGTGGCTCTGGAAGTTTTAGGCGAGAATCCTTTCTTGTCCTGAGCTCCGCGGCTGTGGCCCGTCCTCCATGCTCAGCCAGCACCTTCCAATCTGTCTGTGACCGCAGCCATCTGCCCTTTGCTTATGAGGACCCCTGTGATGGCATTGGGTCCTCCCAGAATCCAACATCATCTCCCATCTCAGGAGCCTTAACTGAATCCATCTGTGAAATCCCTTTGTCACGTAAAGTCAAATATTCACAGGTGGGATTAGGACAGCCCAGCACAGGGGGAGATTATCAGCATGTTTTCTACTCTGCATACACCCATTCCACTCCTTCACTAATTGTCCGTCTTCACCCCCAGACTAGATGTCTCCTTAAGGCATCACTTGTTCATCGCTGCACCCCCAGGTCCCCCTAAGTGCCCTACACACAGTCCGGGTCCAGATGCAGAAATGGAAGGAACCAGTGAATCCAGTGGTGAGAGCTGGCGGGACACTTGTGTGTGCCTGGCACTGAGCTGCCTGACAAGGTTCAGAGAGAAGGTGGAATTGCACCCAGGGCAGGGCCAGGAGCTTGCTGGGTGCCATCAGACACCCACCGTGGGGCTGGTAGGTCACACCCCGGAGGCTGCTCCTGAGAAATATGGCTGATGCTCCGGGGAGGGGACCCTGCAGGTCACCAGTGCACTCTGAAGGCTGCTTCTCCCTCCCTTGTCCATGCGGCATGGAGCCCAGAGCCACGTCCACTCTCCAGCTGGCCTCCTCTGGGCCCTGGGACGTTATCCCAGCCAGGAATCCGTGAGCCACAAAAAACAACACAAAGATGGGTACCTGGAACATTAGGAAGTCTTGGACTTTGGGGTGCCTGCCCCTTCTTACGCCTCCTAGCAGGAAGAGAACAAAGCAGGAGTGGGCTCCCCAGCATTCAGTCAGGGTCAGGGGGTTTGGGGGTGCCACCCCCTCCCATCATAGCAGCCTCCTCTCAGGGTGCAGAACGTGTGGCCTCATAGCTCCTTGGTCACTGTGCGGCCCTGAGCTGGGAGGGAGGGGTGGACAGCAGGTGTCAATTCAGGATAGACAACTGCTCCACCCGCTGTGCTGCTCCGTGGCTGAGGCCCGGGCCGGTCCTCCACTGGGACCCCTGTCTCCTGGAAGATGAGCCTGCTGTGCTTCTGAGTTCAGACACCCTGAGCTATTGTGCTTTGATTTTCATTTGTTTTTAAAAGTCTCCAGAGCTCAAAATAGCATCATCTTCCTTGGGCACGTAAAAGCAATTTATGAGACTTCGCCTGTCTCTGCAGTACGGGTGTCAGGAAGGCAGGACTGAGCAAGGTCTTGCCAGTAAGCGACCTTTGTCCATCGTCTCCTCTTGGTTGAAGGAACTCCTTGCTTCCAGCCAGCTAACCCCGAGGCGCAGTCAAGAGCTTGGCGTTTGACAAAACTCGTGTGCCACATGCTTCCAGAACGAATTTGTCACTTACGATATTTGACAACAATGAGAGGAACCGATCGGGGCATTCCTAGAAATGACATCCTTTAATTTGTCAGAGGGTTTTATGATGACGCAGGGCAGTGAATCTGCCAGGCGACCCAGGGAGCCTTCCCTGGAGGACAGAGGGTGTAAGAAGCCTGCTTCTGTCTTCGCTGGCATGACCGTGCTGCCCACCTGCCCACTTATCCACCCGTCCATCTCCCACCAGTCCGCCAGGCAGTACACAGCTACTCGGGGGAGCCAGGCAAGGACGGCTGCTCGGGGCTGATTCTCTGTGACCCCTGACGTGTCCGATGAGAAGGGAAGAGCCTCTCCAGGGAGTGTGGGCGTCACCTTCGTTCAAACAGCAAACCCCGCGTTGAGGCCTGTGTGCTTCTGGAAGAGCCAAGGAGGGCTTCCCAAGGTGGTGTGTGGTGTGTGGACCGGATGGCTAGTTCGAGTTCTGCCCGGGAGGAAGCGATGGCCTGGTGGGAGGAACAGAAGTTGGTGATGATGGAGATGAAGATGAGGATGAAGGAAGGAGAAGAGAGAAGACGGATGGGGAGGGCGAGGCCAAGCCATAGGCCATCGCCAGGAAGAGGACACGTGTGGCACACAGAGGCGGGACATCTAATCTGACAGGGCGGTTGGGCAAACTTCCCTGAGGAAGTGACACTGAGCTGTGTCCTACAGGACCAGGGCACGCTGGCAGGAACAGGGCAGCCAGGAGGAGAAACTTTCCAAGAGGGGCCACGAGCCAATGCAGAGTCTGAGGATGAGCAAGATGGTGCAGAGAACCTCAGGATGCCGAGGGCAGGGTGGCTGGTGCAATGGCATGTGCCCGGGAGCGTTCCCAGAAGGGAGAGAAGGCCCAGGTCCTGGAGAGCCTCATGAGCTGTGCCAAGGGTCTGCATCATATGGGAGCCGTGGGGAGCCATGGCTGAATTCTGAGCCAGGAGGTGACATCACCAGGGCCATGATTCCCTTCCCTGTAAATTTATTGAGTACTTACTATGAGCCAAACTTGATTCCAAGGTTTACTGGATGTATGGTGACTCATATAATACTTAGAATCCCCACGAGGTAGCAGCTATTACCCTCATTTTGCGGAGGCACAGAAAGGGTAAGTAACTTGCCCAGGCACACACAGCTGACATTTCCAGGGCAGAGCCAGGGTCTGAGCCCAGGCAGCCTGGTCAGAGCTGTGCTTCCCTGGGGCACACAGATCCAGTGGCCCTTGTCCTTTGATGGATGCCACAGCTCGGGAAGAGGGTGGGCGTGAGGGGGACAGAGTTGGCTGCAGAGGATTTCGGGAGCTTAGACACCCAAGGTCCCGCTTCCCGCAGCGTGTGGGGGCCTCTTGCCTCTGACATCAGTGTCCAGATCCCAATGAATAACATCCTTCCTCTGGAGCTTCCTCATCCTAATAACAGGCTGGGTAGAAATCAGAGGGTTTTCCGTCCAGAGGCTGAAAGCTCCATTTTCAGAGGATGCTTCTCACTGTATGCATGAATAGCCATCTCCTTGCCCAGCATCTTCCTTTGAAATTCCCGGATGAAAGGCTGGAGCACCAATCAGTGCAGGATGGTAATGACGGTAACAACACCACCGTCTTATTCTGCTCCGTGATCTGGGTTTTGAAGGTAGGAGAGGGCTAATTAGTTCTCTCCGACTTTATGCTTCAACCCGGAGCCATTCCTGAAAGTAAGAACAGCATCAGGCAGAGAAAAGCAGCTCGCGCCGAATGCGGGCTCTGGTGAGGTCACGAGGTGGGGCTAGCCCTCCGCTTTCCCTGCCTGTCCTGGGCCTTGCGAAGGTCCAGCAACAAAGCTCTAGTGCCAACGTGGCAGGAGCCTTGAGGCCACGAGGGCCTTCAGCATCTGGCCTCCAGGACACGTTCGCAGCAGCTCAGGGCCACGTGTGCATCCTGCCCTGTGGGCCTCAGGCGCAGCCATGTCTGCTCAGCCCCAAATACAGGGCAGAGTGCCTCACCTTGGACCAGGGTGGTCAGAGCCTCGGACAGCCATGGCCCCCATACTGGGCGGGAGGAAAGAGAGGACGTGCATCGCTGTCCCCAGCGGGACCATCAGGACAAGCACGTGGGACGCCCTTCTGGCCTGTCCTTGTCCTCCTCTCCCTACCTCCTCCTCACTGCTGCTGGGAGCAGAGGAAGCTGCCGGGCAGGCGAGTGCCAGGGAGAGGAGTCACAAGACGCTCACATCAGCGGACTGTCCCCGTCAACTGCAGAAAAACAAAAGTCATCTCGGCGAAAAGAGAAGGCAGGAGCCTCTGGAGCTGGGGTGTGGTCTCTGGCAGGAAACCCACGTGGGAAGACCCCGCCTCCCGCCCCAATGGCCACCCCTCCCAGGTCCCATGCCCAGGGAGGCCCCGGAGTGCCCCAAGGGCCCCAAGACAATGACCCCATCACAGTCAGAGGAGCTGAAATGAGGCAAGAAACACAGGATTCTTCCAGACAGCCAGGCAATCCTGCAGTGGGGTGGGGGTGGGGCTGGGCCAAACCGGGGGTGGGGTGCATTCGCTGAGTTTCTTAACACGGGAGGGAGCAGCAGTGGCAGATGTGCCCGCTGGGTACACACTCACATGAGCACCCCGTGGTTACTCTGGCTAAGAGGCGGCCCGAGTCGAGGGTTTGGCTTGAGGGATCTGCTGGTTAACAGGGGGTGAGGCAGAGATCCCATGGGATTCCCGGCTGCAGAAAACCCGCCTGAAATGCCTCGTCCACTGGGCTCCACGGCACACCTGAGTGCGGACAAGGGGACAGGACCCATACCTATAGTTATTGTTAATGGCTATTTAAAATATTTCTTTATTCTTAATATAAAGAACTCCCAAACTCAGTCAAACACAATTGCTCAGTGCACCCGTCAACATCTCCAGGATTTTGTTTGTCATCCCTTTGGAAAAGAGTGGTTCCATATGTATGGGCCTAAGAAGATAGTATCTCTACTGTTTAACTTTGCTGCTTTTAGTTTTTTATGGAATATCACGCTGTGTGTAGTCTTTTGGTATTTGCCCTTCACTCAACCTGGTTTCTTTCTACAGAGGTTGAGAATTTCTTCAATTATTTATCGGCCACGGGTATTTCCCCTTCTGTAAAATGTCTTTTCTTGTATTTTTGTTCATTTTCTCATGCGTTGTTTTATCCTTGCATTACTAGTGAGTGGTTTTACAAATACCTGGGGTGCCAATAAAATGTAGACCAGTGGACACTTTGGTCAGCGTTGCTCAAGCAGGAGTTCGCTGTCATCAGAAGTGTCTGGATGTTGATGGGAACCACTTGGAGCACCTCTTATAATTGCAGAAGTCAAACGTGACTTGTGTTCATCTTTTGTTATCAGGATATATTGAGTATTACAATTTTAATACCGTTTTCCTGTCCTAAAAGGTGTATACATTTTTTTGGCACCCTCTGTATATACGTATGTTGCTGATACTAATTTTTTTCAGTTATGTGTGTTGAAAGTATCTTCTCCCAGTTTGTAGTTTGACTTCACTTCGTGTAAGGTACTTTCGATAAACACAAGTTCTTAATTTTAGTGAAGGCACACATTTCAATCTTTTCTTTTCCATAAGAGCGTCATGTGTCCTGTGTAAGAAAAATTGCCCTCCCCCAAGATAGGACTACATTTCTTTTAAGTGATGCTACGTTTTCTTTCGGGTGTTTGGTCTTCGGCCAGCCGGAGAGGGGCTGTAGCACAGGGGAAGGTGGCCATGGGCTTCACTTTCCTGTCTGGCTCATAATTTTTCCAGCTTCAATTTTTCCACCACCACCACCATGGAAGTTCTGTTAGTAAGAAGGAAAAAGAGAATGGATAGTAGGTGGTCAGCTGGCAGCGTGTAACTGTAGCCAGTTTCCCGAGAGGACTAAACAAAAGCAAACATTTCATAAAAGCGCAATTTCAAAGGTGAAATTAAGGGCCAGCCTTGTGGGGTTTTTTAAAAGATTTTATTGGGGAATTGGGGGAGGGGAACAGCGTTGGGGAATTGGGGGAGGGGAACAGACAAGTCCCTGTCCTTTTGTTCTTCAGTCTAGTTGCGGAGGACGTCGCTTCACTGGCCCATGTTGGTATCCTCATTGCACTCTTCCCAGATGAGGCAGATCGGTCGCCGGCCTCTGGATGGTCGCTCACCGCGGCTATTGGCAGCTCACGCTGGCTGCCAGCCACTCACTGTAGCCTATGGCAGCCCACTGCAGCAGGGGCTGCAGCCTACACAGTCGCCGGGGCTCGCACAGCCCAGCTCCAGGTGGAGCTATTGTTCACCACCTTAACTGTAGAGGGCAGTGTCACTGGCCCTCCTATGTGGGATCCGAACTGGGGCTTCTGGCATCCCAAAACCAGCTCTTAACCAAAGCGCCACTTGGCTGGGCGAGCCTTGGTTTTTGCAGGGACCAGCTGTTCTGTACATCAGACAGTGATCCTGGGCAGCAGCTGGCTGTTTGGACAGCTGTCTTGGGTACTGCTGCCTACCAGGGGTTCTGCTTTCTACCATATTCAGAAAGCATGGAGTGAAATGGGCAGGAAGTGGCTTTCTCAGAAGTGTCCTCTGTATGTCACACCCGAGAAAGCCTTGGTGTTGGATCACCACATCACCCCTACCCTGCTGGGTGATCTCGGGCAATCTCCTTGAACTCTGCATCCATATACATGTGATGAAGCCTCATACTCAGCCAGCCTTCTCTGAGGCAGCCATGCTGGGTATCACAGTATTGAAATATCTTCACCCCAGGTGGAGACTGCCCGTGAACTTCCGCAGCACCACCCCAGCTGGCCCAGCTGGTCCTTACCCAGAGCCCCTGCCTGGCGCTGTGGCCAGCCTCCATTCCAGTGCCCACGCTGCAGTGTTACATATCTTAGACACGAGGCCTGGGTGGGATAACACAACCAGCCTCTCTGGGTTGTCGCCAGGTTAAGTGAGATCACAGATGGGACTGATGGGGGGATTTCAGGCACAAACCCGCTGGGTATTTAACCTGCACCAGGACACGCACTAAAGGACATGTCTTCCTCTCCTGGGCTGTTCCGGAAGACTCTTCAAGCCCAAGGATAACAGCTCAGAGAAGGCATTGTTAGAGGAAGTGGCTTTTCTGCTCAATTACTCTCTGGATTGGCTGTGAGCAGTCAGGATGCCATCTAAGCTGCTGCTTGGGGAAGATGGGGTCTGATCATGCCTGGCTGAGAAAGGAGGCCGTAGAAGGGTGAGCTGCTTTGGGATGTGTTAAGAATGGATTTCTCAGTAGATCCTGAGCTCCAACAAAAGTCTTAAAAATGGTGATGATGGTGATGGTGGTGGTGATGATGGTGATGGTGATTATAATGATGGTAATGATGATGGTGGTGATTGCGATAATGGTAAATATCATGGAGATGGTGATGATGGTGAAGGTGATTATAGTGAAGGTGATTATAGTGATGGTGGTGATGGTGATGGTGATGGTGGTGGTGGTGATGATACTGGTATTTTTTCTTGACTAATCACAGCTCAACCCTCTAGATAGAAGCACAATCCCCAAAGAGGCATCATCTGACCATCTTGTCAGTTAGGGTAGAGCCAATTACCTCCACCACCCAGTTTGATAAGTGTCTGCCTCTAAGTTTCCAGCATTAGTCAGGTGACTGACTCTTGGGATGGTGATGAAGGCTAGTCCAGAATATTCACAGCCTTGAGATTCAAGGATGTATCTAATGTTCAGAGGTAGAGGAAGGTGTGGAAACTCAGTGTGCTAGGCAGAAAACATGATTCCTTCCTTTGAACAAATTCTGGCATCGTCAAGTTTAGGGGCTCGGTGGAAACAAGATGTAAATTATCTTCTTGAATTGTTGATACCTACTGGTAAGTGTAGGAAATTGTGAGACTCCAAAGTGTCACTTGCCCCTCCCTGTGTGAGCCTGGTAGCCTGGTCATGTCACTTGCTTTGGCCAGTGAAATGTGCGTGGAAGTGACCTGTGCCCTTCCCCACAGAGGCCTAAGGGCCATGGAGAGGCTCTGCCAGGACTGCTGGACCTGTGTTACGTGATGGGGATGACCAGGTAAGAGCAGCTCCTTTGGGTTGGGTCCCAGAATGGAGCCAATGTGCAGCAGGGCTAATGGCAGCTATGGGTGGTTAGGAGCACAAGCAAGCAAGCAACCTTTGTGCAAGTCAGCCACCGAGCTCTCAGGGTCGTTTGTTGATACAACATAACCCCGTCTTTGCTGACCAGTGTGGTTTATAAACTGATTTGGAAGAGACATCAATAGCCTCGACTCACTGCTGTCCAGCTCTGCCTCTTCTTCTGGAGCCAAGGATCTCCGGACAGCGACCACTCCTGGGTCAGACCTCCCTCCCTGTGCACTTGGCCCCATCTGGGGATCTTCTCCTGGGGGCGTACTTGTTCCCAGGATCCGCCTTCACATGCTTTCTGCACAGTCTCGGGCTCAATCAACAAGATGAGTGCATCCTTTTTCGCTCTTCCCCCTAGCAGGAGTCAGACCTTCAGGCACAGTGACACTCACCTCTCAGCCCCTTTACATTATTTGTAAGTGTCACAAAGGGGGCCACTCCTCCATGTACCCGATCTCCCCTCCTTTTCCTTAATACCCAAATCCTCTATCTAGAGCAGGGGTCGGCAAACTGCTGCTCGCGAGCTATATGCGGCTCTTTGGGCACGTTCTGTCTCAAAAGTTTGCCAACCCCTGGAAGAGCCAATCCTGTCCCTCACAACAGTTTAAAAATCATTCGAGAGCCATAAATATATTTTTACATAATCACCATTATGCGAATAATATCCTTTAAAAATTTTATAAGTGAAACTGTGATAGTTTTGTTTTCATTTTCAATTTTACTTCAGAGCCACATGTACGTACCCCAAGAGCCGCGTGTGGCTCGCGAGCCGCAGTTTGCTGACCCCTGGCGGCTCTTGCATCTCAAAAGTTTGCCGACCCCTGGTCTAGAGCCCGTCCTGAAAACTCTGCCCTTCCTGCCACCCTCCCCTCCCCCAAGGCTGAGTCTTCTGGAATCTGAGGGACGGAGGGACTTCTCCTCGCCTCTTCTCTGGAGCTAGTCCCAGGTCTTCCTCATGCCCCACGCCCACCCCGCACCACTGTGGCCCCCCCTCACCCCCACCTGCCCCACAGCAGGGACCAGCCTTTCCAGCACTCTCCAGCACCCTTTTAACACAAGCACAACTGCTCTAGAGCAGAACCACAACATAGGACAAAACCTCAGACTTTAGTCCGAGCCACAGTTAGGAGAAAATGTAAGGACCCCACTGGGCACCTCAGCCCCTCCCCCTGGGTCACCCCAGCCCCTGACCAGTTTCCCTGCCAGGGTTTCACACCCAAACTTCCTGACCCCACAATGCCCAGGGACTGAGTTCAAATGGTGTCACTTTATTTTGCAATGCAAATTAGTCCTTTTTTTTCCATCTAAGTTGAAGAGGAAACCCTATCAACCCAGAGGATCCTTAAGAGCCTTGAAATGAGGGTTTTTCTCCTGCCCAGTTCAGGTCAGATGCTTGGGAAGCCCTCCTTCTATCTGCCGCTTAGAGCAAGCCCAGGACCACCTTTCCGTCATCTGATAGACTCCAGGGTTTGAGTGGGCAGTAGAGACCTGGCATTTCTCCTGCCAGCCCCAGGCTGCGGTCACTGTCCTGTGAGTCACTGGCGGTGGTGGTGGGAGGGGTGGTCAGCCTCTGCCTCTGCCTCTGACTCAGAGGCTGGCTCTTGCCCTCAGCTGGGCTTTGCAGCCAGGAGCAGGCTCACCTGGGGAGCAGCTCCGATGCCTGGGAGGCCCTCCAGAGTCTGGGCACTTAACCTTCTGGTAGAAGGAAAGTGACTTGGAGTTCCTTCCCAGCCCCCATCACCACATGCAAGTTTCATCGTGTGTGTGTGTGTGTGTGTGTGTGTGTGTGTGTGTGTGTGTTTGGGGGGGGGGCTGGGTTCAGTAATGCCAGGGGCAGAGAAGAAAGTAGTGTGCATGCTTTAAGGAAATGTACATAATTGTAATCAGCATTTCCCCTTTCATTTAAAACCACAAAGTTAGCAACTTAATCAAATGTCATGCTTAAGACACATTTGCCTCCTTGGGAGAAAAATGAACAGTGGCAGCTCAATTTGGCTTTGGATGGTTTTAAGAAGAGTCAGGTCTGTGAAGGCCATTAGGTAAATGGCTGAAGAGTGCTTCCAAAGGGACCTCCTGCAGGGGGCAGACAACTGCTTTGTGGGAAACAGTGCAGAGGTGAGGGGCCAGGGAGGCCTCCGGTAATCCAGATTTCTGCGCTTGGGGGTAAGGCACCCAGCAGGAAGTGGCAGGTGAGGGGGATCTTTCCACAGCAGGTGCATCTCAGAACTTCCCTTTTGCACTTGCTGAAGCTGGTAGCGTGTGTGTGTGTGTGTGTGTGTGTGTGTGTGTGTGTGTGTGAGAGAGAGACAGAGAGAGAGAGACAGAGAGAGAGAGACAGAGAGAGAGAGACAGAGACAGAGACAGAGAGAGACAGAGAGAGACAGAGAGAGAGACAGAGAGACAGAGAGAGAGACTGTGTTTTGTGCAGGGTGACATGCTCACCCACCCAGTTCTCAAGAGGGGAGACAAATGAAACAGTCCCCAATGTGAGAAGCTGTAAAAGTGCAAGAAACCAGTTACATTCGCAGTGAAATATAAGTCGTGGTTTCATTGTTTTCAGGATGTAAAAAATGACAATGTTTTCATCAAGACAAAAAATAAAAACAAAGTAATAGGTGGATGTTCTCTGTGAAGGGAATTGGGCTGGAGTTATCAGTGCCTGAGGGAAAACAAGAGATGAGTTTGCCCTGGTCTTAAATTACGCTTCCCAGCCTGGGCGGGCCGAGGGCCACCTCCCCCACCAAAGGTTTGAGAGGCCTGCAGACACTTGCTGAGGCTGCGCTGTGCTCTTTGTCTCTGATATCGCCTCCTGGCTCTTATGGCCTACCCCCAGATTTGTTTCAGAAGGCACTCTCAGCTTAGCCTCACTGCCCCCCATTCATACCTGGGAGCGGGGACCCCCAGGGTACATGCATAGAATGCAAGGGGTCTATACACCTGCAAGGGGGGAAGTTACACCTCTAGTTTTGCAAACTCTAACAACTCTGATGTAGGCAGCGGACCACAGTGGGTGACTGACTGTACCTGTGACTGTCAGACGTACACACCGCAGTCGTTTCCCTGTCACGTCACCATGATTGCGGATATCTGAAACTATTATCGCTGCATGTCTCAGCTCCCAAATTGTGCTATTTTGTTCTTTGGCCAAGGAATTACTTAATGTAGTAATAACAAAAGCATACATTGCTCTATCAAAAATTTGTTTTATTAAAATTTTAATAATGCATTTCAATATACTGGCTTCCTAATAGTGCTGTGCATTTTTGTGCGTGCATTAACAACCATTCTGAGACGAGGTCTGCAGGTGTGCACGAGAGTGCCCAAGGGGCAGGCGCGGGGGTGGGGGAAGAAGGGGGAGCCCCACCCTCCTCGGGACCCCCTGGCCCTGCCGCCAGCCTCCAGGGCTGTTGGGGCTGAAGAAGGGCCTCCCCGGTGCAGGACTCCCGCTTGGTCCCGCTAGGTGGCAGCAGTGCCAGCTCGCCACTCTCCAGGCTGTCCGGAGCCCAGCCTGGCCCAGGACCTCCGGGTCTCTTAGAGGGATCTGTCCCTATGGCCTTGGGGCAGGGGGCTGTAGGGGAACGTCACCCAGGAGTACAAGCAAGCAAAGTGCTAAGTCAGCACGGTGCCCTTCGGACCATAACAGTGACACTACGCATGAGGCCATGTCATCTAACCCCCACAAGGCTGTGTGGGAGGGAGTATTGAAAACGTTTTACAGACCAGGAAACCGAGGGCCGGAGAGCTTAGATAACGCGCCCAGGACCCCACAACTAGCCAACAGAGGTGCCTGGTCTGCCCCTGTCTGGAGTTCTGTTCCTGTCAGCACACCTCCCTGCCTCCTGCCCCTCCTCCGGGATCTGGGTGGGGAGGTGGGTCAGCCCACCCTCCTTCCTGAGCGATGAAGGGCTTGCCTGGGATTGCACGGTCAGGGCCATGCGGGGCTGGGTCCCCTCAGGCACCAGGACTGGTGGTGGTGGGGTGCTGGGTGCTGCTATCACACGGGCAGAGGTGACTCCACAGCCTACCTGGGGGTGCACCTGCTAGGTAAGCTCTCCTTCCCCTCCCCAGCCCGGCTCCCACCTCTGGCCCCTAAATGCTGCGCTGGTATGAATTCCAAAGCCCCGAACGTGGCACTCCGTCGAAGGCACTGAGTGACAAGCGGGGCGGGCTGTGTCAGCTGCTTCTCAAGGAGTCAGCAGGCCTGGCCTTCCATGGTGAGTTTTGCTGTGTGTCACGGCTCTCAACGAATGGGGGTCCCGCAGCAGGTATCTTTCCTTCTCTAGTCACTGTCTTGCAAACACAGCCTAACCAGGGAGGCCCTGGGAGTCCAGGGCTGGGAAGGGGGCCGGAAGGCGGTGGGTGGCGCAGTCTGGGAGGCCCGGGGCTGGAAATCTCCGGCGACGCCTCCGGAGCCAGGGCTTGGTCCAGCAGCAGCGATGGTCGCCAGAGCAGGGGCTGCGGGACACTCAATCCGGGAGGGGGCCGTGGGAGCTCCGGGGTTCCGGATCGTGCTGGACTCGGGCGCCAGGTGCTCGGCTCTGCCGCCAGGGCGCGAGGCGGGGCCCAGCAGCGGGCCCCTCCGGCTTCCACAAACTCCCGGGCGGTCCCTCGGCGCAGCTCCATCTGGAGCAAACTTTTCCAGCAGCCCCGATCCACGCGCCCCCCGACCGCTCCCTCGGGAACGTCCCCTCCCCAAGTCGGCTCCCCGAGTCCTGTGGGCCCACCCGTAAGCGGGTCGGAACCTCCAACTGCTTCGCATGCCATCTGGTTACCGTGGCAACACCACCCGGCGGCGCCCGGCGGTCCAATCGGAGCCCGAGGCCTCTCTTGAGCCTCTCCCAAGGTGGGGACCGGGACCAGGCGGGGACGGGCAGGGGGCGGCCGGGGCTCCGCCTGCGGCGGCGCTCGCTCCGGGCACGGCCCCGCCCGGCCAGGCGGGCCCCGGGGAGGCGGGGCGGCGAGCGGCGGCCGGGGCCGGGCTGGGGGTTCAGGCTCCAGCTCGAGGGGCGGGGAAGCGGGTGACGTGAGCCGGGCCGGGCGGGCGGAGAGGCAGACGCGCGGAGGGAGGCGGCTCTGCGGCGGGCGCGGTGGGCGCGGGCGGCGGGGCCCCGGGATCCCCGCGCGCCTCCTCGGCGCCGCGCCGCCGCCGTGCGTCCCCACGCCCCGCGCTCCACGGCGCCCGGGCCCCGCGCGCCCCCCGCCGCCTCCCGCCCGCGGCCGTCTGCAGGGCGAGCGCTCAGACGGAGCCCCCGGCAACTTGAGCGGCGCCGCGGAGCCCGGGCGGAGCGCGCTGACCCGGCCGCGCGCGGGAGCCGCCGGTGTTGGCCTCGCTCCCCCGCCCCCGCCCACGTCGCTCTCTTGGCGCGGGTCGCCCACTGGAGGCAAGAGACACGCACCGCGCGCGGCGGCGGCGCCGCCGGGCCTCCCTCCCCGCCGCCCCGCCGCGCGGCTGTGCGCTCCTCCCGGGCCGGCCGCGCTCCCGCAGCCTTGGCCGAGCCGCCCCCGGAGCGGGCACGCGAGCCCCGAGCTCCGGTGCGAGGATGTGCGCCCCCGCGGGCCGCCCCGCCTGAGCCATGCGCCCCCACGGCGGCGCCGCGCCGGCCGGCATGGAGCCCCGCGCGGCCGCGCTCTGACTCGCTCCGCGCCCCGCGGCCGGCGGACCGAGACCCAGCGCCCGGCGCCGCGGGACGGCAGCGAGCGGGACCCGGCGCCGCGCAGATGGCCGGGACGAGCGCGGTCTGAGGCTCTGCTCCCCGAAACGTGACCATGTGGATTCAACAGCTTTTGGGACTCAGGTGAGCGGCCCGCCCGGCGCCCGGAGGCGGGTGGGGGCACGAGCGCGTGGGGCCCGGCGGGGCTGACAGGCGCTTTCCTCGGTGCCGCACGGAAAGGGCCCGCGCCCCGCGCCCCGCGAGCGGCCACGCGGGTGCACAGAGCGCCGGCCCGGGGCCCCGCGGCTCCGCAGGGAGCGGCCCGCTCTCCTGGGCTCCGCGCGTCCGGGATCCGGGCAGCGGCGCCCGCGGCGCAGTGTCCTGCCGGCCGCCCCGGGGCTCGGAGCGAGACGCGGGCCGCGGACCCAGGGCGGGCGCCGGGGTGGCCGGGGAAAGCCACGGCGCCCGGCTTCGGGCGAGAGCTTGGCAAGCGGAGTTGAAGGAAAACAGAACCGAACAGCCCGCCCTTCCGCTGCCTCGGGGCCCTGGGGCTGAGCAGGGGCCTCCCGGGCGCCCAGCTGCCAGTCCAGCTGTGGCTCCGTGACCTCCGGGCCCGACGGGCGCGCACAGCTGGCGGGCAGCTGGGGCGGCAGACCGTGGCGTTCGGGGGGAACGCGAACGGGCACCCCCCCATCCAAACAGAAATACCCGCGGGGGCGCCCCGGGGCTGGTCTGTGTCCCTGGCTCCAGGTCCGGCTGGGAAGGGGCTTGGAGCCCGGAGCTCGCGGTGGGGGCGCCCGGGAAAAGACCCTTTTCGGCAAACTTTGGTCGCCTGCGGTGGCGCTCGGGTTTCAACCCCTGCTTCGGGAGGCCTAGGGCCCAGCAGGCCCAGATGTCCGCCTGCAAGCAAGGCAGGCTGCCCCGCAAGCCGTCGCCCTCCTGCCGCGGGCACCGCGCCGCCGAGCTGGTACGTTTGGGTCCCGGGCTGCCACCGAGAGCGGGGGCCACGGAGGCGGAGGCAGCCAGCGTGCGGTTCCCAACTTCGTCCACTGGGATGCACTGCGCTCTCGCGTTGGGGACGAAGGGGCCGCCGGAGCCGGAGCCGGAGCCGGAGCCGGCTGCCTGGGCCGCCCCCACGCCACCCGGCCGGAGCGGGGGCGGGAGTCCCGGGGAGACCGAGTGCGCGCCCTGGTTTGCGGGAATCAGGACGGGGCCGAGCGCGCCACGCGTTGGCGAGCCGCCCTTGCTCTAGGAGACGGTTCCCCGCTCCGGGCGTAAAGGCTGTTTACAACATCGAGTGAAAATTGTCAAATGTTTTTATTGACCTTTTTCTGGAAGCGGCATTCCTTCTGCGGGAGGCCGGGTCTCGTGTGCCGGCGTGGGCTTTAAAAGGCGGATGGCGAGGCGGAGGGTGTTGGGTATTGGCTCGGGCTGAATCGATGTCGTGGGTGCTTGGGCTACATGAGGTTCTGGAACCGACAACATGGAGCGGGCGGCTTTGCCGGTGACCCGTCCAGGCGCCCTGCCCTCTGCCTCCGGGTCTCAGCCAGACTCCGGGGCTTGGGACAGATCAGGCGGTGCGCGCCTTCAGCTCCCAGCCGCCTCCAGAGCCGCTGTCTGGCACTTGGTGACTGACTGACTGCCGGCAAGTTATTTGAATACACATTTTTTTTTTTTGTAAGTTGCTAGATAGAAAGATTAGTGCATTTTGATAAGGGGAGACGAGAGTAAATATCACGGGTGGAGAGCTCTCTTGGCTCAGAATTTACCAACACAGTGCTGTAAAGCATTGCCAAGCGAGATCTGCTTGGGGTTTTGCTTTAGAAAATAGTTCTGTTGGTGATTTTGAAGTTTGACCTTTTGTTTTTTTTCCCTTCGGTGTTAGCACAAGAGGTTTTTCTTTAAGTGGGTCTCCAAGGATGGGCTGTCCCCCTTTTTGGGAGGCTGACAGGAGAGAGCTGCGTCATATGGTGGGGCCGTGCCCTGGCCAGAAGGGGTGCGGGGCGGAGGGCCTGTGGCTTCTGCCTCACGCCAGGCACCGGTCACGGTACCTGAGAGCCAAGGCTGCTTGCTGAGACCTGGGGTGCGCTTTTTCCTTGAAGTCAGCTTATCACCTTTGCTTACTCCGTGGCTCCCCAAGTGAGCACAGGGCGTCCTGCCGCCAGGTTTGGAGCCTGGCTGTGTCAGGTGACAGAAGGCAGCTCTGGGCATTACCTGAGCCAGGGGCTGTGAGCTCTGCCTTCCTAGAGACGGAGTCTGGGCTCGCTGTTTTGCTTCTGCCTTGGAGCAGAGCTGTGCCTGGAGCCGTCTCTGCCTAGGAGGGTAACAGACTGAGTCTTACTGAGCTGTGTTTATGCCTTTTTGGTGTGGGGCCTTAACAAAGCTCTGAAGATGCCTTCCATCAGCATAGATGCAGGGGTCTCCTGAGGTGGCCAGCAGCTGGCCCAGCTGCCCTGGAGCCTGACATAAACGAGCACCAGAAGCGGCTTGGGGGGGCGGGGGGGCGCTTACTCAGCAAGCAGTAGTTCCAAGTGAGTGTGGCTGCCTGGTTGAGGGCGGCCTCTGAGGCTGCAGCTCTCGATGTCGCTGCTGTCGGGGCTTGGAGCCTGCCAGACGTTTGCAAGGTGTTCTCAGGAATGCGATGGTTAGCCGACGCCATGGCTTCTTCCCAGGCTGTGTCCCTAGGGGTCCCTCTGTCTGTTTTCCTGTCCTAGGGTTCCGTGGCCCTTCTGTCTGGATGGCCCTGGGGGCGCCTGTATGGTGGGGATGGGGTGTGTGACAACATAATAGGATTCTTCTTTCATGGGGAGCCTCGCAGCTCTCCACACGGATGCCGTCCACACTGCCACGGTTGGACCTCACTGCAGGGACCCCGTGGGTTGGCTGTCACCAGCCCCGCCTGTAAAGTCCTCCAGCAGCCGGGGCTGTGCGGTGGCTTTAGAGGACCAAGTCAGACGCTCTGCCTGCAGACATGGCCCTCCTGGTGAACACTGGCCCTTGCCCGTTTCCAGCTGCTGCCACCGAATTGATTGCTACTGGAATCCATGGAGCGCCAATGGCTGTGATTCTCATCAGGAACAATAATGCTGGAATGAGTCGCCATTTTAGGAGGCAGCCCAAACCGCCCTACCACATGGACGTGCCCCCTCTCCTCATGCCCAGCCCCCCTCGGGGATCCACGGTCCACGGGCAGGAGGGGCTGGCAGGCTCCCCCCAGTCTGCCCCTACTGTTCCTTCATTTTAACCACCTGCTTCCTTTTCTTCTGTGCCTGGAAGGAGGCGAGAAGTAGGGAGCAGAGCAGACAGCTGAAAATCAGAGACAGCCCCACGCCTTTCGGAGACGGCCGTCTCCAGGTCCCTGGGGAGGGCCCAGCTTGCTTCCCCCCTGCCTCCTGGCCTGGGTCACTCAGATGGCCATGGGAACAGCACACCCCATCTCCGCCTCGCCGTCCCCACCCAATGACACCATCGGGGTGTTTGGCAGAAGTGGGCCTGGAGTGTCCTGAGTCCCTCATCTCCTAGGGCTCTTTTTGGGAAAACCACAGGGTACCCACGGCGTGTGGATAGAGCCACCCCCTGGTCATGATGAAGTGGGCAGACACCACACCCCCAGCCTGACCAGCACTGCGCAGCTTTCCAGAGCCCAGGGGCTCCTGAGTGGGGTTATGTAAGAGTCATCTGCCTTCCATGCGTAGTTGCCAAATCTTCAAAGGGTTACAAGTCAGTAGAGACCAAACTGATGTAAAGATTAGCTTGGAAAGCCAAATATATCCTTGATCTAGATTTCTATGTTTGAAGTCTGGCTCGAGAGGGTTTCTCCTGCCCGATGCCAGTCAGACATGATGGGGAGTCAGAGCAGGGTCTCCCTGGAGCTGGAGCCCACAGACCATGCGGCCACCTGGGCTGTCTTCCTCTAAGACCCCCTTCCAGGAATTTTGGAATCGGTGAGTCATGAGGCTGGGAGCCGGGAGTGGCAGTTACATAACTCGGATTAACTCTCCGTTAATAGAAAGTCAGAGGCTGCAGGGAGCCTGTCCGAACTCCAGGGGTCCTCAGGTGGGGACCCTGCTCCCTGGCTGTCTGTCCATCTTGACCACCCGGAGGAGGCCTGAGTGCTCTACGCCCCTCCTCAGGGGCAGCCCTCTGTACCCCAGCAATCAACCAGGAACAGCAGAGTGCTTCTTGGACACCAGCCCCCCAAGGCCCTTCTAGAAATGTGAGAAGGACTTAACCCCCTGCTGCTGTTGGGGGGTGGGGCGGGGCCACTGTAGAATTGTGTCCCAGCAGCCTCTGGACCGGTTGAGTTAATTGGGACGCCCAGACTCAGGGGCGTGGCTCTGGGAGCTGTGCTGGGCTCCACCTTTTGTCTTTGGAAAGAATTTGGGGACAGTGAGAGGCCAGAAACCCACCATTCCTCTGTGGGGGTTCTTCATAGATGATAAACATCTCTAATGTGACCCAAAGAAAGCCCAGAGTGGAGGGCTCATGTGTAGGCAAAAGATAGGTTCCTGCCACTGGACCAATGGGGTGGCCGGGGGGAGGGGCTTGGGTTTGTGTTTGCATCTCCATCCAGTGCATACACCCTGCAAAAGGAGGTCATTTTATTTCTTTCCACCCGGAGAAAGGTTGGTGGCAGCCGTGCTGAGTCCATCTGTGCTGCAACCTCCCCGGCCCGCCATTCACTGGGCTGCTTCTGTCCACTCACTGGGGCTTCTGCCAGTTGTTGTATTTTTTCCTCGGTGGCCAGCCAAGGAGGGCTGGCCTGGCAGGGCTGCACTGCCTCTCTGCCCTCCCGCTGTTTCCAGCCCCGTGTGGGCAGTTGCCTGGGCCGTGTGGCTGCTGACAAGAGTCCTGCTTGCCTGTGTGTGACCTCAGGGCTTCTGGAAGGGGCAACCTCAGAAGCATGCCAGGGCCTCGCCCTGGCCAGTGGCAAAGGGGGCATGTCCACTGGGGAGATTTGGGAGCCTGCGTGCGTGCTTGTGCTTTGCTCTCAAGAGGAGCCCGGCTCCCGGGGTGGGGACTGCTTCTCATTCTTCACCTGTGAAGAGTGTCGGCCCATGGAGACCCTCAGGAGATGCCTGTGGATGCGTGCTTGTGGCCACGTGACATAGTGCCCTTACTTTATCAAGTCTTGCCCTTGTCGTCACTCATCCCTAAGTCTACACTGAGACCTAGGAAAGGAATGCTTAGCCAAGGCCAGTCTTAAACTTAGGCCCTATCCTGACTCAAATAGATAGATCACTTCTTCAACCTGGCTTACCGGTGTTCACAATTCCACCATTAGAGATTAATTCCTTTGGTTTGAGGATTGAGTTATTATTGGAATGCAGACATGTTCAGGAAATCCAGCTCATTGAACACTTTCAGTCATCAGCAGTTTGGTAGGAGTGAAAGCATCCAATTTTTAAGTGTCTGGGAAGAGAACATGAAGGCAGGTGGCACGGGTCTGGCAGAGGGATGGGGGTGCTAAGGTACCACCAAGGGGGGACAGGGAGACTTAGGGGGGCCTTGGGCAGAAAGGCAAACTTATTGGGCTGAAATCTCCCCTTCCCCTCTGTCTTCTCGGGGATGGGGACAGGCTATATACCTACCAGGGACCAGGAAACGGTTAAGTAGAGGCAGGTCCTTTGAAAGAGAAGGTTCTGGTCAGTGTAGGAACCTGTGGGTGGGCAGGGAGGAGAATGTGGAGGGACGTTAGTGACACGCACACACCCTGAGACAGCCCTGCTCCTGTCCCACATGTGAGCAGCAGAATTTTCCCAGCACATGGATAAAACATGGCTTCTATTTTTTTTTAATGGCGGTATAATTGCCATAACATTCGTTTCAGGTGTACAACATAATGATTCAATATTTGTAAATATCATGAAACGATCACCATAATAAGTCTTGTTAACGTCCGTTGCCACATACAGTTACAGAATTTTTTTTTTCTTGTGATAAGAACGTGTAAGAGCAGCTTTCAAATCTGCAGTCCTAAGAGCAGACCGGTGGTTCCCAGAGGCGGGGGGTGGGGCTGGGTGCCATGGGTGAAGGGGTCAGAGGGTACCGACCGACACCCAGTTATAAGATAAGTCCTGGGATGTAATGGACAGCATGGCGACTCTAGTTAATGAAACACGTCTGCTTTAAATGTTCACGTAGCAGAGAAAATGCCCTGAGCTCTGCTTTCATTCATTTCATTCACACCTTTAATTCATTCCTCAGTTCTTGAGCACCTGGGGCGGGTGATGCTGGACCATGTGCAGTTGCCATGCGGACCCAGAAATGAGTGGGTGTCTGTCCAGTATGAGGGGCAGTCTGTGTGTGTGTGTGTGGGGGGGGAGGTTAAATACCCTGCTCAGTGTAGAGACCAGCACAGTCCAACAGAAATATAACATGGGCCACATTTGTATTTTGAGAATTTCCAGCAGCCACAGTGAAAAACAAAACAAAACAGGGAAATCAACTTTAATGATGCATTTAATTTAACCCAGTGCACACAAAATGCTATCGTTTCAGCGTGTGATCAACGTAAAAGAGTGCTGATGAGTATCAATGTTACTTTATTCCTCTGCATTTGGTCTTTGAAATCAGGGGTATCATTTATTCCCACAGCGCCTCTCCCTGGGGGCTAGCCGCATTCGGGGTGCTCAGGAGCCACGTGGGGCTCGAGGTTGCGTATTGGACCTTTCCTCGGAAACTCAGAGGTGAGCAAAGTCACTGCTGAGGAACCCGCCACCCCGCAGCCAGCACCTGAGCCTGGCACTGTTGCTCCATTAGTATGAGCTCCACGGAGGGCCAGCCTGGGCCGGCAGTCCTAATTCATCTGCGGACATTCGCCAAGTGCCAGCCCTGTGCCAGGTCGTACCAGAGGCGAAGGCAGAACAATGAGCTGGGTGGGGGGCAGCCGCTGCGTTTTTGGGGGGCCCACAGCCTGCAGAGGGAGATGGCAGGCTGTGCAGGCAGGCCATTGAGACGGCTGGGGCACTTCCCACACTGGATGGTAACAAAGCACGCTTGCTCTTGGGGTCCCGAGGAGGCAGTGACAGGGCCTCGTTACTTGTAACACAGGCATCAGAGCCTGGGGTCAGTTGATGGTGAGGTAAGACCAGCGAGTGTCGGAGCAAGACAGGCCAGGTGACGGCCGGCAGGGAGAGCTGACCTGGGGGAATGTTACCTAGTCAGTGAACACACATGGGGGGCAGACAGCCGGTGGCCCCTCCTGAGGCACATTCAATGGCTGGGCCTGAGGGCGAGGCCTTCCTCCTGTCGCCTGCACCCCGGCATCTGTCACCGATGCTGACAGCCTCTCTGCCTCAGGGCCCATGGGAGCACAAGAGACGGTGACTCACCAAGGCCTGGTTTGAATGAAAACCTTTAGGAACATTGCTTCAGAAGTGTGTGTGTGTGTGTGTGTGTGTGTGTGTGTTGTGGAGTTTGGGGGCCAATGGGTGTCAGGATCTTCAACTCCAGGAGAAGAGACCAGTTTTTATTTTTATTTTATTTATTTATTTATTTATTTATTTATTTATTTATTTATTTATTTTTTGAGGGCAGTGTCACTGGCCCTCATATGCGGGACCTGAACCATGGCCACTGGCTTCCCAAGCCAGCACCCAACCACCGCGCCACTTGGCCAGCCCTAGACTAGTTTTTAGAACAAAACCTCCCTTAGAGGGAACTGGCCATATTCACAGGATTGAGGGTAAGCGTGGAACGTGCCCTATGAGAGCTTGGCTGCTGGCAAGTGCTCAGAGGCACCTGGTTGTGAGTGGGCGGATGGACTGCTTTTCAGTGCTGCACTGGCCTGAGGGGGGCTCTGGGGGGATTGGAGGGAGCGCCCTTGAATCCACAAGCCCACCCTGTGCCTTCACAAATCAATGCTGGTGCACCTTCTAAGTGCAGGGCCCCCACCGGGCAGGGCTTCCAGGCAGGGAGTGTGGTCTGTGAAATGAGTGGACTCTGCTAAGTGTGGGTGATCATTTGCAGCCAGCCTTTCTTGAGGATTAAAGCACAGAATTTGTATTGTGGAATAATTCTACAATTCAAGAGCTCTAAATTCAATGGGAAACTCTCTGAGCTCTGGGTACACCCATTTTGATACCGTCAAAATCATTGTGAACGCCCTTACTCAGGGCACAGATTCATTCTTAGACCTCTGTATTCAAACTTGTGGAACTTTGGGGTGACCGGATAGCAGATCAAGTGCTTCCTTTGGCCAAATCCAATGGTGCCACTTCTTCAAATTGACATATAGATTCTGTTAGCTGTTGTGAAGATTCTGGCAAAGGAAAGATGCGGAGGGTAGCTAACACCATGGCTCCAGGAGTGGGCTCTCAGGAATTCATTATTTATTGATGGGTCACGGCGTGCCAAGGCCCTGCTGGGCATTCTCATGCTATTCGCTGGTTCTGAAAAAAGAATGTTTAAGTTGGAGGAAGGGGAGATCCCAAGAGAGAAGATCAGGCATCAGAAAAGTGCCATTAAAACTAACATTCCTGGGCCGGCCGAGGGGCGCGGTGGTTAAGCGCTGGCTTGGGAAGCCAGCAGCCCTGGTTCGGTCCCACATATGAGGGCCAGTGACACTGCCCTCAAAAAAACAAAACAAAACAAAACAAAACCCCTAACATTCTCAGTTCATTTTATGAAGCTGAGATTACTCTGATATCAAAGTCAAACAAAGACAAAAACGAAACTATCGAACAGTATTGCTTGTACAAATAGCAGCTCCCCCCCAAAATCCTTAGCATAATAAAATAACAAAACCCTTAAGCAAACACAATTCAGCAATATGTAAAAAGATCTATATACAATGGGCAAGTAGGGTTCATTCCATGGATGCAAGGATGGTTCAATATTTGAAAATCAGTAAATACAATGTATCATATGAAAAAGCTAAAGAAGAAAAACTCTATGATCATATGCATTTGATAAATTCAATAATTATCTATGATAAGAATTCTCAGAAAAAATAGGAATAGAGGGGCACTTCCCCAACTTGAAAAAGGACATCTACAAAAGCCTACTACTAAATTCATACAATGTTGAGAAACTAGAAGCTTTCCCCCTGAGATCAGGACCAAATCAAGGATATGTCCACTGACACCACTCTTAATTCAAAATAATACTGGAAACTCTGGCCAGTGTGATCCAGGAATAAAAGGAAATAAAAGACATACAGAAAGGAAGACATAGAACTATCCATGTTTGCAGATGATATGATTGTATACATAGAAAAAAAATCTCATGTAATCTATAAAAAACTCCTAGAACTATAAGTGAGTTCAGCAAGATTGCAGGATATAAGATAAATGTACAAAAATGAATTGCATTTATTTCTATCTACTAGCAACTATTATATGGGCACTGAAATTAAAAAATTCACTCAAAAATGAAATATTTTGGTGTAAATTTAACAAAATGTGTTAAATTTAAAATGCTGACACCTAATATTCTGAGGATGCGAAGGCAGAAGAGAGAAATCAGAGAAGGTCTAAATAAATGGACAGACATACTATGTTCATGAATTCGAAAGTTAGACATAGTAAGGATGTGAATTGTCAAATGGATACTGGAGGTCGAACACAATTCTCAACAAAATATTTGTACATGTAAATAAGATTATCCTGAAACTCGTGAAAAGGAACTAGGATGGCTGAAAGAGTTGTGAAAAAGAATAATAAAATGGGAGGACTCAGTCTCTCTGAATACAGGACTTATTATGTAGCCAGAATAATTAGCACTGTGTAGTATCAATTTAGGGATAGATACATAGATCAATGAAACAGAACAGAGGAGCCAGAAATAGACTCCCACAAATATGCTGAACTGATTTTTGGCAAAAGTGCAAATTCAGTGGAGGAAAGATGGCCTTTTTGACAGATGGTACTGGAACAACCAGACATTCAAAAAACCCCCCAAAAACAAAAAGATAAAAAAACAAAACTGTCGGGCCAGCCGAGTGGCGCATTGGTTTTGGGATGCCAGCGGCCCCGGTTCGGATCCCACATATGAGGGCCAGTGACACTGCCCTCTACAGCTAACAACAGCTCCACCTGGAGCTGGGCTGTGTGAGCCCCGGTGATGGTGTGGGCTGCAGCCCCTGCTGCAGTGGGCTGCCATAGGCTACACTGAGTGGCCGGCAGCCAGCGTGAACTGCCAATAGCCGCGGTGAGCAACCATCCAGAGGCCAGCGACCGATCTGCCCCATCCTGGAAGAGCGCAATGACAATACCAACATGGGCCAGTGAAGCAACGTCCTCCACAACTGGACTGAAGAACAAAAGGACAGCAACTTGTCTGTTCCCTTCCCGGATTCCCCAACGCTGTTCCCCTCCCCCAATTCCCCAATAAAATCTTTAAGAAAAACAAAACAAAACAAAACTGTCAACCAAGTAGCATACTTTATCCAAAATGAACTCAAGGGCCGGCCGAGTGGCGCGGTGGTTAAGCGCAGGTTTGGGAAGCCAGCAGCCCTGGTTCGGTCCCACATATGAGGGCCAGTGACACTGCCCTCAAAAAACAAAAACAAAACAAAAACAAAACAAAATGAACTCAAAATGTGCCACAGAATTAAATGTAAAACTATAAAACTTTTAGAAAAAAATAAGGAGAAAAATCTTCAGAATGTGGGACTAGCTAGGCCAAGACTCCTTAAGCTTGACCCCAGCAGCTCAATCCATAACAGGAAAGACTGATACATTGGAGTTTTACCAAACTTTTAAAATTTACTCTGTGAGAGATTCTTTTAAGAGGATGAAAAGACAAACTACAGAGTGGGAGAGAATGTTTGCAGAACACATACCCGACGAAGGACTAGTATCCAAGCTACATAAACACCTTTCAAAACTCAGCAGTAAAAATGGAACAGTCCACTTAGAAACAGGTAAAAGCTTTGAAGGAACATTTTGCCAAAGAGGATGTTTATTTAGACAGTAAACAAGCCTGGGGAAAGGTGTTCAATATCATCAGCTATTAGAGAAGAGCAAATTAAAACTGCAACGAGACACCACTATCCACTTATCAGAATGGCTGAAACAAAAACCATTGACAACCTCCAGTGCTGGGGAGGTTGTGGGGAAACTGGCCCATTCACACTGCTGGCAGGAGGTAAAACATTACGGCCGCTCTGGGATGCAGTTTGGCAGTTTCTTATGACATGACATGTGCCACTGTCATACAGTTGAGCGTTTCACTCTTGGACATTTGTGCCAGAGAAATGAAATTTGTCCTCACACACAAATGTTTATAGCAGCTTTATTTGTGATGTTCATGAATTGGAACCAAGCCAGATGCCCTTTCGTGGTCAGTGGTGCCACGGTGGCACCGTCACACCAAGGAATCGTGCCCAGCGACGAGAATGAAAGAACTACCCACACGCCCAGCAACCTGCACGACTCTCCGGGGAATTGAGTGAAAAAAGGCATGCGCAGAAGGTCACACACCCTACGGTATTCCATAGCATTATGAGTGACCAAATTATCCGACTGGAGAAGGGAGTAATAGTTGCCAGGGGTTAGAATGAGGGTGGGGACTTGAAGGGGGAGAGGATGTGGCTGTGACAGGGGCCGTGAGGGTCCTTGTGGTGACAGAATGGTGTTTATTGCGACGGTATGAGTGTCGATCTGCTTATAGCTTTTTGTAAGATGTTTCCACTGGGGAACTGGGGCCCAGGGGCTGCCTGTTAGTCTGATAGCACGTGCGAGTCTACAGTTAACTTAAAATAAATGCCTCAATGAAAAAATACAAATACTCGACTTCTCTGTCATAGATGAGCACCTGATTGTATTTTCGGGGTGTGTGTGTGTGTTTGCGCGCGTGCGCGTGCCCTCTAGGAACCATGCACTTGGATTTGAAGGCTGCCATGGGTGATGTGGAAAGGGGAGAAAGGGCAAAACAATTACTTGATGCAATTTGCCATGTGATCCTGCCACGTTTTTGAGAATGCAAACACAGCAGCATCTGAACTTGCGGTGTTGCTGATGTTCTGAGATCCATCATCGGTGACAGTTATAAACGACCGGGTGCATAATTGTTGGATAAGAAGAGCTGTCCAGATCCTCACATAAAGTAGGTCAGCTCCGAAAATAGAGCAGCCTTTTTGGGGCCAGCCCCACTTTCCTACCCTGGCACGTAGGGTGGCTTCAAGACCACGCTCGGAGGATTTTAAGTCAAAAACAGCTGGTTTCTTTCTAGATCAGTAACACACGAGACTCAAGGTTGTGAAACAGAATGGCAGTTGGTGGTTTTGCTGTTTTCACCTTATTTTGGCCTTTATGATGAAAAATCTGGAGTGTGTGTGTGTGTGTGTGTGTGTGTGTGTGTGTGCACCCACGTGCACACGCTCTATAAATGCTGTTGAATGAAGTTGCGTGATGCACTGGGAAGCTCTGTGTTAGATTTCGCCTTGTGCTTCTTAGATCCCGTGAACTAGGCTCATTACTTCTCTTTCTCTGCCCTTTTATGTCCTGCTAGGAGGCACTTGAACACACCAGTTCCAGACCTTTCCATAACCGAGGCTTTTGCACTGTGTGACCCAATCAGTCTATGTTATCTCAGCCTGTCCTCAGGATCCTCATGGCTACCCTGCAAGGCGGGTATTGTCGCTCTCATTTTACAAAGAGGACAGAGAGGTTAAGTCATTTGCCCAAGGTCACACAGCAAGTTGCTGGGAGAGCTGGGATTTGAACCCGGGTTCATGGACTCCAAGGCCCACTCATGTTCCTTCTACTGTTCCTTATGGCTCCCGGGCTTGATGTGAAATTTGCTTCTCACTCCTGTAAGTCACCCTTTTTAGAAAAAGCAAAACAAAAATGAGATGAAATAAAACGAAACTCAAAGGACCCAGCTGCCGTGATATCAGGTCAGCACTTTTAGGATCCATCCCTGTATCCAGCTGCCTCTAAAACCACATCTCCTTCGGGCACCTGCCGTTTTAAGCACAAGGCCGGTCGTCCAAACCACAGATTGTTTTGCAGCAAAGGCTTAATGGAATGTCACCGAGGGAGGAAAACATCTCTGTGACACAGATACTGTTATTCAGTCTGTTTAATAATTAAAAATAAATATGTCACCAATTCCAGGGAGGCCCTCTGGAGAGTTGTCTCGAAATTAGACTGCGGAAGTGAATGAATGGTTACATTGAGAAGCTTGGGTTTAGCACAACTGGGTAGAAAGGATTGCCCACCGTGTGTGTGTGTGTGTGTGTGTGTGTGTGTGTGTACTGAGGGACAACCAACTGCCATAACATTTTAAGTGTACAAGTCAGTGACTTCTAGTAGATTTACCGTGTCTGCCACCATGACCGTAGTCTGCTTGGACCATGCCCCCCCCCCCACGCCGCCAGCCACCACTAATGTGGTTTTTGTCCCTGTAGACCTGTCCCTTCCGGGTATCTCCTATACTCGGCCTATACGCAGTCACCTTTCTTGTCTGGTTTGCCTCACTGAGCATAACACCCCTGAGGACCGCCCTGTTCCAGTGGGTTCTTCCTTCCTCCGCATTCCTGGGCTGCACCCCTTTTCTGGGCATGCCACACCTGGTTCAGCCACTCACCTGTTGAGGGGCCTTTCGCGGTGCCTCCTCTGCAGTGAGTGGCAGTGATGGTGCTGTGAGCAGTTGTGTGCGTCTTCGCGGGACAGGGTGTTTATTTCTCTCGCCATCCCGTACCGATAGCCACAGGTGTAAATGCGTTGGGGGATCTGAGAAGCCCCGTGGGTGTGATTAGGTTGGTGGGAATGTACCGGGCCAGGTGCCCAGGATTCCGCCTCTGGTTTTCAATGTGCTCCTTCCGCTCGCGGTAAAGAGAAGACCTGACTACACATAAGCCCTTGTTTGTTTGTTCATTTTTCATGCGATAAACATTTATTGAGTGTCAACTGTGTCTCGCCACGGCACTGCATCTTGCGAGATAAATCCGAGTACAGTGGTTTCCGTTGTGTCTTGGTACAAAGATACTGGAGCGGACCTCTGGACTCATTAGAGGGAGGGCTGCCCGCTGGCCTGGGTGTGGTCCCCGTGGCTGGAGGAAGGCGCGCGGCCTGGGTGTGGACAGGAGGGGGTTGGTGGCCGATCCTGCAAAGAACCCCCCTCTGCTGGGTGGCAGCTCTGTGTATCTTGTATCATGTGTTTCTT
This sequence comes from Aselliscus stoliczkanus, assembly GCA_033961575.1. Classification (NCBI taxonomy): domain Eukaryota; kingdom Metazoa; phylum Chordata; class Mammalia; order Chiroptera; family Hipposideridae; genus Aselliscus; species Aselliscus stoliczkanus. The sequence goes on along the minus strand of CM066730.1, from coordinate 180,384,302 downwards.
TCCAGTGGGACAGTGGTGCCAGCTTAGGGAACCCCACCTTTCTGCAGCAAATTATAGCATAGGGCGTTAGGGGACCATTTTAGATGAGAGGGCCAGCGCTGGGCCAGTGAACACAGGACAGAGCTCATCGGAAGCTTCCTGGGAATGAGGTTGCACCGTGTTGAAGATGCTGCAGCTCACGGGAGGTCCATTCCCAAGCACACCGTGCACGGTCCAGCATGGGGACTTTCTAAGGGAGCCGGAACTTGGAGGAATGTGATTTTGTCCTTCCTGGGCTGGTCCCAGGTGTGTGGACGAGAGTCATGGTCCAACTGCCCCTCAAGGGTCCTTGCTCTCAGATGCCAGCTTACCAGCTGGTGTCAAGAGCAGGGGATCCCCAGACCTAGGGGTGGTGAAGAGATCTCAGCCCAGGAGACCAGTGTTGGTTGCTTGGTAATTCCTTGCTCGAGTTGTGTTGAGAAGGATTTTGAGTTCTCCTTGAGGCTTTGAGAGGGAAAAGTGCCCATAGACCAGACCATTCATCATATCTGCTCAGGGCATTGGACGGGAACATGGTAGCCCGACGGTCACAGAATGTCCCTGCCTCCCCAGGAGGATTGAAGACATGCTCGTCAGTAGCCATAGGTTGAACACCTTCGCGGAAGCATATAGGTATAATATATAGTGAACACTTGTGTGGTGGTTACTATGTACCAGACACTGTTCGAAGCACTTGACACATCATAACTCCTCCTTACAGCATTGCTACGATGTAGGGATTTAATTATCTCCTTTTTCCAGAGGAGGCACAGAAAGGTTGAGTGACTTGTCCAAGGTCACACAGCAATTAAATGGCAGAGCTGGGACTCCAACTCAGGCAATCCAGCTCCAGTGTCTGTCCTCTGAACCATTACATCCTGTTGTCTGAAGACAACACGTGGGCACTGAATGTGTTTAAGAAGTTCCACATCTACCAGGCCCAACCAGGCAGCAAAGCATGGGATTGGAGCCCAGTGTCCAGGGGTCACCTTCCTTCCTGCCTGGCTCAGTGTGGGAGACACACGGATGCCCAGGATACGGAGGTGGTGACACTTCCTGACCTTTGGGAGTTCCGAGCCTGGTATAAGGATGATGGTCGTGGAGTGCCTGTGTGATAACAGAAGCTATCCATGTGGTTGGGGACCAGCTGGGCAGCCACAGAGGAACAAATGCACCCACCGTTGGCTGCAGACCCTCCGAACAATGCTCTCCTGCCTGTTGTCCTCCGACAGGTCAAGGGTGGCCCTGGGAGACAGCTGGCAATTTTGGAGACAGGGCAGGAACCTTGGGTGACTCCCTACTTGGCTCCAATGTGCTTCCACTGGAGCTCCAAAAAACATAGCTCGCCTGTGACGAGAGTCCCACGACTGCCTTCCGGACCCACGCCGCCATGATCCAAAGTAAACGTTCCACTGGGGAGTCAGTCTCCCTAAGACAAGGACAAGGGTGAAGAAACTCCCTGGGTACGCGCCAGGGGCTTCATCAGCACGGAACCACCATTTGTTCAAAGTGGTTTTCTATAAAGGGATCAATTACCAGGCTGGGCATTCTGTTTTGTGTATGGCAAGGAACCTCCTGGAACCGCCAGGCCAGCCCATGACAGAGGCCTGGCCTCCTGCCCAGCTGAATTCAGACCGCGCTCTGACACTTGGGCAGAAGTCCGTTACAACGAGGAGGAAAGAGGCCAGTAGGCGCCCGCCCGCTTGCCTCGCTACGCCCACCCCCTCTTTTTTGTTTTTGTTTTTTGATGGCAGTGTCACTGGCCCTCACATGTGGGACCTGAACCGGGGCCACTAGCTTCCCAAGCCAGCGCTTAACCACCGCGCCACTTGGCTGGCCCGCACCCCCTCTTTTTGTAAAGGGGACAGTCAGGACCATGCCTGATGCTGGAAAATGCTGTGCTTCCCGCCGAGGCACATGGCGGCTTTCGGAAGGCACGGAGTCTTTAGGGAGCTAATTATGCAAGACGAGAGTAAGCATGTTTATTTTTGTGACACCACCTTTCACAATCCCCGAAAATGTTGATGGAGGAGCCCCATTAGGCGCCGGGTCCGGACGCTGTGGCTTCCTTCACACCTTGCAGGCTGGCAGGGGCACTGCAGACTCTCGATTAGAGCCCTCGCTGGGCTAATTTACTGCCCGTCACTACCCGAGGTCTCTCCGCTCTCATGTGCCTGGTTCTTCCTTCCCTCAGCATTTTCAGGCTAATTTGATTCTTTTCACAGAGGCCGGTGCTCCAGAAAAGCCGAGCCCCACGCTCACTCCGCTGGCATCCGTTTTGCAGGTTGTGGTATCCAGGGTCATGGACGAGGTCAGGGCTGTGCTTTCACAGCACGAGCCGCGGGGTGGCTCCCCCGAGGGTCAGCTGGCCCAGGGCTGCAGGCCGCGGAAGAGTCCCTGCCGATGGCTTCATTCAGCAGACGTGGCTGGAGTGTCTCCTGCCCGCTGTGCTGTGCTGGGCACAGAGACAGCAGAGCCCCCTCTGGCCCTGCAGAAGCTGAGGGGACAGCACACGGCGCTAACTGGAGCAGTTGGGAAGGCTTCCTGGAGGAAGTGGCATTTGACCCTCATCTAGGAGGACCAGTAGAAGGCAGGCAGGGGTGCCCTGGAAGGAAGGTGCATCCAGGCAGAGGGAGCAGGGTGGCTGGTGCACGCGCAGGCCCCTAGCGGTTGAATGTCTTGCTGGAGCCTCAGCCCCAGGCCCCTGCCCAGGAGGAGCTCAGGTGTGAGACGTGGGCAGAGCGGGCACATCTGGATCAGTCTCCGGTTCTGGGTAGCTGGGGAGGAAAGTGTGTGGGGCGGTGGGAGGGAGAAGCCTGGAAAGGTCACCAGGGCCAGAGTAGGGGCTCCAGCTCTGTCCTGCAGGCTGGGACATCACCGAGGGTCCCAGGGAGGCCCTGCTCACTGCCCCTGTGTGTGTTCAGCTGGAAAGGGGACAGACAGCCCTGGGGAGCGAAATGGGAGGAGAGGGTCCACGGGGAGCCAGGGCAGTGACACAGCCTGGAGGGGGCACGCGGGCAGAGCCTCATGTTCTCGCCGGACCGGCGGTCATCTGCTGGGGGCCCAGGGGCGGACGATCAAAACCCCAGCCGCCAGGAGCTCTGGGTGGAGGCCCGAAGCACGCCAGGCAAGGAGGCGCCCAGGAGCGCGGCTGCAGGCAGCTGCCAGGGACTGTCCGGTGTGTTTTCACGCAGTTCCTCTCGGGGAAGTGCTGTGCCAGGACCCCCGGGGACAGCGCCCAGCTTGCGCTGACCACCCCACCTTGATTTCCACCTCCTTTCTGCATCTTCTCCACCTCAGAGGACCCCTTCAGGTGACACTTCTCGCCAGCTCGCCCACGCTGCACGTTTGCATTTTGGGAAGAGCCCAAGAAAAGGGTGGTAAACCAACAGCACCGAGTCAACGTGGAGATCGCGGGTAGGAAAGGGATGACTTTGGGGGATTTGGTTTCTTCCCCAGTGATGTCATTAGGGGGGCTGTTTCCTTTGTCCACATGTGGCTCCAAACCTGTGTGGTAACACAGCTAAAGCCCCCTCCTTAAAGTAGCTTAGGAAGAGAGCTGTTACTTGTGTGATGTGGGCATGGTGAGCGTGTGTATGTGTGTATGTGTGTGTGTGGGGGGGTGGAGTGTGTGCCATGGGGGAAGTGGGTGGAAGGCACCACTGGACTTGAAAATCACCGATTAATAAATCTTGGCCCTTTTCATCCATCAGCTGTCAAACAGTTTGGAAACTTTAATTAATAAAATTTATCAACAGCCCTTCAAGGTCAGGAAATGTCGTTAACCTTATTTCACAGATGGGTAAACTGAGGCAGAGGGGTTAAGCAATTTGTCTACAGTCATGCACAGTCAGCAAAGTGGCACCCACCGACCCCAAGAGGAGCTTGACCAGACTCACGGGCAGCCCTGCTGTCCAATCCCCGTCCTGGGAGGGGGATGCCCAGGGAGAGTGTGGGCATGTCCTTCTCTTGTCCTGCATGTTGTCCTGGAGCCAGGAGCCCCCGCCAGGAGACGTATCCAGGGCTGGCGTCCATGGGCAGAGCCTTCACTGGCCAGGCATTGCTGGGCCCTTGCCTCCCTTTTATTATCCCTCATTGATCTTCAGTGAGAGACTAAAGTCCATGGCAGCTCTGGGAGATGATGGGAAGGGTGGGCTCCACGCCTACACCCTCCATAATCTCTCTCAGCCCCTCTCATTATTCTAAGACCCCCTCTTGTATATGAAATCCAGAATCCTACTGAGCCAGAAGCAGGTGCAATTTATGTCAGTGACCACAGGGCATATTTGGATTTCACAGGAGGGACTCAGGCTCAGCCAACAGGAAGGACTCAGTCTCAGAAAATAGGAGGAACACAGACTCAGCCAACACTTTTTGTTTATTTTTTTTATCGAGGTAAAATTTGTGCAACATAAAATTAAGACTTTTGAAGTGTACACTTTAGTCGCATTTAGTAAACACATAATATCGTGCCACTATTGCCATTAGCTATAATAGTTCTAAAATATTTTCATCTTCCTGATGGAAACCTGGTGCCCATTAGCTATCATTCCCCATTCTCTCTTTCTCCCATCCCTTGGCAACCAGCAATGGCTTTTTGTTTCTATGGATTTGCCTACTCTGGATAGCTGGTATGAATGAAATCCACTGTGTGGCCTCTTGTGTCTGGCTTCTTTCACTCAGCAGGGTTTCGGGGTCCACCCACATTGTAGTGCGTATCAGTGCTCCGTTCCCTTTTGTGGCCAAATATTCCATTGTATGGATAGAACACTTATTTATCCACCCTTCACTGATGGAGGTTTAGGAGGTTTCACCTTTCGGCCCTTGTGAGTAGCCCTGCTGTGAACGTGGGTGTGCAGTCCCTGCTTTCGACTCTTTGGGGTGCGTGCCTAGGCCAAAGCTTCCTGAACACGGGCTTTCTCTGCAGCGACCCGGGTTAGATGCAGCCGCACTGCTTGTGTGGCCTGGGGCAGTTCCCGCGGCCCCTCAGAGCTCGGTTTCCTCATCTGAAGGCTGGGCTGTGACCCCGCGTAGGCTGGCTGGCTGCGGGCTGCATGGAAAGCACAGCCCAGCGCTGGCGGCACCAGGCTTCAGTGACACGCCAGCCCAGCCCGGAGCAGACAGCTCTCCCTTGCCTGTGGGCCTGGCGGGCACTGGGCGCTGAGCAGCTGTTCCGTCTTCACTGTTAACACATCCCCAGGGAGGAGGCTCGGGTGAGAAGCAGCGCTTTTTGTAAGCTCTGCACTAAAGAGGGATTATGAGCCATTTGGGGAGTGAATTAAAGCCGTTGCCCCTGGGATGAATCGTCATCTCGGTGACTTCCGCTGCCCCCCTTTCTCTGGACCCCAGAGCTGAGCTGTGTGGTCTACTGCAAAACACCTCATCCGACGTTTATCCTTTTAGAGACGTGCCAGCCCGGACCCCACGGTAATGTGGGGTCCCCTGTGACCCAGCCACGTGCCACGAACTCACAGCTTCCCAGCTATGGCCTGGCTTGGTGAGCCTGTCGCTTTTTCATTGAGAGCAGGGTCTTGCAGGCACAGAGGTGGGTGCCTGCTCGGCTTCCACTCCAGGAATCCGCCGTCCCCTGTGGGTCTCCGACCAGAGACGGGCGAGGCGGAGGTCTCCCGCCAAGCCTCATCCATGTGTGGTTTTCTGTCCCAAGAGCTCACTGAGCAACTTGGTCGTGAAAGCAGGAGCGACCCCGAGTGAACCGGGACACAGGTTTCCCCAGAATTCTCTTTTTCCCCTTTCCCTTTTGGAGATGGGGACAAAGCAAGTGACAAACTAAGTTGGTATTGGGGATTTAAGTTTTTGGAAAACGTCCCAGGATGTCCTGGGATGCAGATCATTCAGGGAAATATCCAGGACCCTCCCCACCGTCACGTCTCTGCAGAGATGGTGGGAACAGTGACACTCGCGGGTGTCTTTGAGTTTGCCCCATGCAGTCCTCCCGCTGCTCTTCACAGGAGCCAGTAGGCTCATTTCATAGTGGAAGAAACGGAGGTCCAAGGTGTAATAACAATAATAATATCGGCAGGATGACAATCTTCATAAAGTAACAACGGCAGCTAACTGTTATAAGGAACTTACGACGTGTCACGTGGCGTGCATCCATCATCCTCACGCCCATCCGAAGCATTGCCCCCTGGGTCTTCCCATCGACAGCTGTGGGTCAGGGCTCAGGACGGCTCCGACTTTCCCAAGCGCACCCCAGGAGGTGGAGGACATGGGTCACTCCCTGTCCTGCCATCCTTCTCCAAACACCCCTTCCAACCTGTGTCCCTGTCACATTCCCATTCATCAAGGGACACTGGCATGATGACATTGGAAACCTTGTTAGCCGTGCTTCTAATCTAAAAGATATTGGCCCATTATTTTTCCTGCTTTTGTAAATCTGGAGACTGGACAAAATTGAATCCTTGGGTAACCAGAAAATGTCATTAATGGGAGCAGGAGTGTCACAGAAGCTGTTCGAGCCTGCTTTCGCTGGGATGGGCTAACCCGGGGCCCGCAGCGCAGCCCTCCCACCCCCACTCAGGTCTCATGGGGGGAGTGGACACTTCAAGACTGAGCGCTTTCCTGAGTTCTCCCCCCCGCCAAGTGGTGGAGTCCGTGGAACCCCTCGCCCACCTCCTCTGGGCCTGGGGCAGCTGGTTTGAGACCCATGGAGCTGCCTGTGAATTATATTATGGCATGTATATTTAAGCTAGGGAGCTGCAGGTCTCGTGGGGTGTGGATTATAATGGGGGTTGTCGTGGAGCACATGATGGACACGCCGGCTGGGAGGAGCAGTCAGGGTCATGCAGGCCTTCCGTGGCTGGACCTTATAGCTGACTAGTGTCACTGAGGTTATTGGACCCCAAGTAACTGTGACATAGAGGAGCCCCAGGCATATCAAAAATGGAACAGCTAAGCCCCCAGGAACCCCGGAGGGCCACACAAATGTTTTAGTCTTGGGTGCGTCACAGCAATAGAAAACCTGTTTTTGCATGGGCTTTGCCCACATGGTGTTGGCATCTAGTTTCTGCTCCGGACCCTACATTCTGCATTCAAATTATGTTGACCTTCTAATCCTAGGGGTCTGGGAGCCGAATGTCTGCCACAAACTTCTCGGTGGGCCCCTAGGCAGCATTTACTGGCGACCAGAGCCCACAGTAGAGGTGTTTCCATTGCAAATGTCACCTCTCTCCCAGGTCATTTCCAGGGATGGGACCGTGACCGTCCAGTGTACTGCTGCGTCCCACCGGTGTGTGTGTCCCTATCTTGTGGGTGATGTAGGGGGAGAACCATGGTTCCCAAGCAGGTCCTATCCCTAGTTCCCGGGCTTTGAGTATGATGTGATACAATGCCGTGAATTCATCCCCTGACACACAAGAGGCGCTTTGCAGAGGTAAGTAGGGTCACAAAAAAGAGATCACCCAGTGTAACCACAGGTGCCCTTGAACACAGAGACAGAAAGATGGAGAGGTGCAGCAGTGAGCCAGAGAGACTCAAAACACAGGAAGGATGTGACATGCCTGGAAGAGGGAGGTGGCCTCGTGTGAAGGACGTGGGCATGTTGGCTTTGCAGCCACGAGGGACCGGATTCTGCCAGCCACCTGAGTGAGCTCATAGTGGGCTTTCCCCCGGGGTCTCCAGAAAGGCACATAGCCTGGGGGTGCCGTGACGTGAGCTCGTGGGACCCTGAACAGTGGACCGGCCATGCCACACTGCACTCTGACCTATGGATCTGTGAGCTGAGAAGTGGGTGCTATTTTAAGCTGCTAAGTTTGTTGTCATTTGTGACACAGCAATAGATCACTGATACAAATGAATTGGTTAATGAGATGCCCTTGATGGTCCAACTGTTTCTCTCTCTCTCCCTTTCTCCCTCTCTCTCCTTCCCTGCCTCAAGGCTTTATCAGAATTACTGATTCAGGGGAGACTCCGACCCTGAGGCAGGAGCAGAGAGCTCGGGCTCTCCGTGGAATGCAGTGGCTCTCATTACCCCCAGATAGGGCTGCCAGGCACAATACAGGACGCTCAGTTATGCTTTAACTTCTGATAAACAACAAATACTTTTGGGTATAAGCGTGTCCCAAATTTTGCATACTTAAATGAAAAAAATTAAATAAAATACAAAAATCCGTTGTGTCTCTGAAATGGTCATGTACCCAGGTATCCTGCATTTTAATTGCTAAGCCTGGCTGTCTTAGTCCCAAGATTACAGATGGGCCAAGAGGCCAGGTTAGAGCACAGGGTGGGGAGCATGGACAGGGCACTGCAGAGGGGCTTCAGGAGCCTGTAGGAGCTATTCTCCAGGTCAGGAGTCAGCAAACTATGCTCTGAGGGTCAAACCCATGAGCTGCCTGATTTTGTACATAAAGTTTTACTGGCAATGGCCATGCCCGCTTGTTTGCATAGTGCCTGTGGCTGCAAGGACAGTGTTGAGTGCTTGTGGCAGACTCCCCTCCAGCCCACAAAGCCTAAAACTTACTCTCTGGGCCTTTCCAGAAACAGGTTACCACCCCTGCTGTAGGTTCAAAGGTCAGCGGGACAGCAGAAGTGCTGGGAGTGGCAGGAAGGTCTGAAGCCAGAGACCTGTGGGGCTTCCTGGCTGGGAAGGGGGCAGCTGGCCAGGCCTCTGGGTGCAGTGGGCACAGGCCTCCCTCCCAGGGCGGTGGTTCCTGGGAAGCTTTCAGAGCTGCAGGTCTGATCACACTGGGAACAGGGCGGAGTAAGCTGGCCACGCCCATCTCTGCCTCCCCATCTCCATATTTTGGGGTCCCTGGCAGAAAGTTCCGAGCAAACAAAAGCCTCGTTTCATCTGCATGTGCCTATTTCTGTCTTGTTGCCTACTGCTGCTCTTTCTGCTCAGCGTTCAGCATTTTCAAACACAGATTCTGCACAGGGCATGACTCATGTTTGCATGTGGCCATGGCGACGTCGTGGGTGCTGGCTCCAGAATCTCCCTGCAGGCAGGAAAATGCTGCGCCTTCACCGTGAGGCCCGGGTGTCAGAGAGTCAGGGCTGGAGGGAGAGCACACCCGTCCCCTCCTGTCCTGGGCTTCTACACCCTTCTTGAGCTCCCTAAAGGGCCTGTGATGAGGGAATGCTTATGTTAAGTTGGAGGGAGATGTCCCCTCACTTCTGACACCAGCTGCAATATCTGGAGTCCCCAGGACCATTTCCAGTTCTAACACCAATTGCAGCATGTTGGGGTGTGTGTGTGTGTTGTCCCAGGACCGCTCCCACTTCTGACACCAGCTGCAGCGTTTGGAGGTCCCAGGACCTCTTTCGGGTTCAATAATTCGCTAGAAGGACTCACCGTGCTCAGAAAAGAAAGCCCTTACACTCGGTTGTGGTTTATTACATGGGGAGGGTACAGATTAAAAGCGGCCAGGGAAGAGGTGCAGGGGGTAGAGGGTAGGGAGGAACCACACACAGTCTTCCAGCTGTCCTCCCCGCTTGAAGTCAGGACAGCTTACTTTGCTGTCACAGTGTGACAGTGCACATGGAGTGTCACCAGGGAAGCTTACCTGAGTCTCGGTGTCTGAAGTTTTGACTGGTGCTCAGTCACATAGACCTGGGTGACTGCCCTAATGGTTGACTGTCTCCAGCCCCTTGGGAAGTTAGGCAGATACCACAGGACCCAAAGCCCCTACCCTAACTCACGCTGTTAAACCATTTGGTGGCCAAAATCCCCAGGAAAACAGACACTCTTGTTAGGCAGGACATTCCCAGTTCCTGGAGACCCCTCCCAGCAGCCACGGGCAAAGGGCAGACCTCTCCCACAAGGTTAAACCCTTTACTACAGAATGAGCCTCACACCAGGGTCTGGGGCTGTGGCATGACCCCACTGTTGGTAATGGTGTAGCCAGAGCTATGTAACATGGCCCGAAGACGGTCTGGACTGAGGAGCCCGCGAAGAGGGCGAGCAGTTTCTCCGTTAATCAGGGAGACGGCCGGGGGCACTTGGGGAAGCTGCAGCCGCCGCAGGGACCCAGACGCCTGTGCTGGAGAGGCACCCGCCCCTGGGCTCCCGCCCCGCGTCCTCGCACAGGGACAGCCAGCTCTGTCGGTCACTTGCTCCTCCTCTGTGGCCTTTGGGCACGCGGCGTGTTGCCGGAGAGGCCCGTTTTCTAGTCCATCCTCATGGCCGCTGAGACCAGTGGGCGCCCTGTGCTTGCCTCCTCGTTTCATTTTTGGAGCCTGTGTCTTAGTCACGCTCCTCCGATTTCCTCATCCCGAGGCGCTTGCTCGTTTTCTTTCTTTCTTTTTTTTTTTCCACCAGTTCCAAAAAAAGATGATTTGTGCGAAGGGAGTGAAAATTGGGTTTATTTACAACAAATCTGAACTTTGGCAGAGAACCCCAGAAGAGGCCACTGGCTTCTGAAAGGCGCCTGGTTGTGTCATCATCTGTGACGCTCCAGTGCCGCTGGCCCGATTAGAGACTGACCCCCACTGCTGGCCCCGTGAGTCCCCGGTGTCCACTTCTACCCCCCCCTTCTCAGGCACAGGAAACCAGCGCCGTCTGAGGGACTGTGAAGTCGGCTCTCACGTAACGCACACATACGCGATGACAAAGGGGGTTCCTTGGCAACTCGAGCCCCCAGCGCACCTGGACATTGATCGGGGGGCAGGAGCAGGTGGGGCCGAGTGATGGAGGCCGAGGGTCATTGGGTCCCCCCCACTCATCTGTCATCCAGGCTTTGGCGTGACATGGCCCCACGCTCTACCAGTGAATGCGCTAAGGGAGGCAGTCAACAACAATGGTAACTTGAGGATTTTAGCCTCTAGATGCCAGAAGAGGTGCTGTGTGACTGAATTCGCTAAGAGAGAGAAAAATTAATGCAATGGTGCTGGTCCCAGGAGTTAAACAAAACTAACACGAATGCCACTGCTGTGCTGTCGTCACCTGGAAAAGAATGGGAGGTGGGTCCTCCAGGGCCTTGGTGGAAGGCCGTGAGGCGGCCAAGCACTCTCCACCCGCAGAGCCACAGGCTTGCAGCATGTGTATTCTTCAGTCGTCCTGACTTCCTTGGGCTGAGCTGGACACTCCGTAACTCCCCTGCCTCAGCCCGGCCCTGCGCCCTCATGGAGAGGATGGCAGCGTGTTGGTTGGCCTGCCCACACCCAGCAAGTGCTGGGCGCTTGGGGAAGACCTCAGAGGCAGGTCAAAGATGGCCGTGGAGATCCTGACTCACGCCCATGACGCGCCTTCCTGTTCCCTCGCAGAGACGATGAGGCCAAGCCAATCTCTCCAGGAGTCATGGAGAGAACATTCCAGAAGCAGGAACAACTGCCTGGTGTGCCCCAGTGTCTAGTGTTTTCTGTGGCTCATAGGTTCTCAGCCCACAGCCTCCGTTCCAATGGACGTCCCTGGCCATCCGGTCTTAGTCTCCCCGAGACTCCATCACGCCCCTCTTTGCTTGCAAGGCCTTTGGGACCATCTCACTTGGCCTTGTTGACCCTCTGGTTGCCTCCTCTGCGACAGGTGCTCCAGGAGAGCAGGGCTCTCCCAGGGTCCCAGTGCCCAGCTCAGGCCGGCACATCCCCAGTGGGTGTGTAGATAGTGTGTGCTGACCCTACGGATGGACGGGTGGGTGACGGATGGACTGAACGTGCAGACATGTTGGAGATGTTTGTCCATCTAGGAGAGGAGAGGCCTTGGGAGAGTTAGGACGGGACCAAGGCCATGAGAGCTGAGCTCACAGTGGTGCGTGTGGATCCCAGGACAGAATTAGAAGCTGTGGGCAGGAGTCACAGGGTGGCTGGGATTAGCTCAATGTGAACAGTGACATTGTCATTGCAGGAGGCGTCCAGTGATGAAGTGGGCCACCTGTGGTGAGAGTGTGTCCCCGCCAGAAGAGGCGGGTAAGCCTGAGTTGAGTGACAGGTGCCAGGGACGTTGCAGAGGCGACACCATAGCAGACAGTCCAGGTGGGCTGCGAAATCGTGCACATTCCAGCCTGTGGGGCTCCCGAAGGTTGAGAGGTCCGACCCCCACACCCTGGCTTCCACTAATAGAGAGGCTGCCCGCCGAGCACGCTGCTAAGATGAATTGCTTTTATTTGTGGTAAATGAACCATTCACATAGAGGAGGGCATCGGTGGGCACTGGCCAGTGGCTTTTTCTCACCTCTTCCCAGAGGAATCCCACCCTCTCCTCGCCCTCTCAGAGAGAGAGAGAGAGAGAGAGAGAGAGAGAATGTGTGCACACACATATGTATACAGTTAGGAGGTGCCAGGGCCGGCCGGCATCAACCTAGGATGTCTGGCTGAGAGTCCCATCAATGACACCTTATTTCTCAGCACTGAGATGCCATGGCTTGGTGACACATCCCACTCTCCCAACTTGGGAGATGTTAAATGTGCAGATAGCAAGCGGCCTAGATGACACACATACATGCATACATATACACATAGGTACGTATATATGGTGCACTTGTGTATACTGACGTAAGTAAAAAGGGATTTCTTATAAGGCATGGGATCACGTGGTGATGGAGGCAGCAAGCCCCAGTATCTGCAGTCAGCAAGCTGGAGGCCCCGGAGAGCCGACGATGTAAGTTCTAGTCCAAAAGCCAGCAGGCTTGAGCCCCCAAAGAAGAGCTGACATATCAGGTCCATTCAGTTCCAAAGGACAGAAAAGACCTGAGTCCCATCTCAATGCAGCCAGGCAGGCAGAAGTGCCTCTTACCCCTCTGTTCAGATCTGTTCAGATTGCCAACTGATTGGACGAGGCCCACCCACCCTGGGGAGGCAATCTGCTCTACTGATTGACACATTGGTCTCACCCAGAAACACTCACAGACACACCCAGGGTAACGTTGGCCGGATGTCTGGGTGCCGTGGCCCAGTCCAATCAACACATAAAATTACACAGCACACCAGTCATTAGACTTAGGGTCCACCATAATCCAGTATGACCCCATCTTAATTACACCTTCAAAGACCCTACTTCCAAATAAAGTCACATTCTGAGACCCTGGTGGACATGAATTTGGGGGGCACATTATTCGCCCCACCACACCCTCCGGTGGGGGTCAGAGGCTGGGAAGGAGCTGAGTTGTGAGTAGCGGGCTCTGCCTTCCCTCGTCCCCACGGCACCTCTTCTCAGTGGACGCGTGCAAGTGAATGGCCGTCACGGCTGCACAGAGCGGCATGCTGCTGCGCCCGTCTCTGGCCACCGTCCAGCCACTGCTGTCCGTTTTGCTCCCTTGCAAAGCCACCCTCGAGTCTCGTACAAATGCCTGGCACAGACAGCTGCCACGGAAGGAGACGGGCGAGCTGAATTTTCAGGGGCACTGGAGTTTGTATATATAGACACGTAAAAGTGATTTCCATCGCAGTAGGGAATGCGCAACCCAATAGGACATTGCCACTTAGGGGCTTAGGTTCCAGCACACCCTTCTAGAGGTGTTTTTATATGGTCTTTGGGCTCAAGAGGAGTAGAAATGGGCCATTTCCCTGCAGGATTATAGTTTAGTGTCCTGTAACCTATGCGATATATGAGCTAAATAATAGGTCTTTGACATTAGAATTTGGGCGGATTTGGAAATATTGCAAAGATAAAGTTCTGAGCAAGTTGTTGGAAATGGTGTGTTTTCTCACAGCGGTTATTGGCTTAAGTCCTGAGGGGAAGAGTTAAATAAATCAAAGAGACAGGTGCAGTTTTTAGATTAAACAGCCAAACTCATACAAAATCCCTTTGTCTAGACTGGACAAACATCAAGTGTTATTTCAGACAGTTTGATGAAATGCCCCACTGTTAACCCACAGCTCGCTAAATGCCCGCACTGTTTGGTAAAGCCCTTTGGAAGCCCGTGTTTTCAGCAGCACGGACAATGTGCAAAATTGCCACAGACTGCAGTGGAGAGGGGTGTCAACTGGGCCCCGCTGTCAGAGTCCCCGTCTGCCAGCCACAGGGCAAGGCAAGGAGGCCAAGTGCGTGCCATAGCCGGGCCAGGACGTTGGCCACACCCTGCCCGAGGGCCGGCCTCCGGGAAGACCCACAAGGCCAGGGCTCCGGCCTGTGCTGGGACAGAGGTCCCGGACTGGGGAGTCCGGCCTGACGGGCGCGGGGTCTGCCTAGCCAGGCCTGCCTGCCTGCCTCCCTCACCAGACATGCCGGCTGGGGCAGAGGGGACATGCTTAGACAGAGGCCACTCCTGGGACAGAAGAGTTCTTCCTCGCGTTCTCACGCAGCCCTGCCCTCCATCATGTGTCCAGAGGGGTCCTCAATGTGCACCTCCCGCTCTGTCTCCCTCAGAGGAGAGGCAGGCCACTCCCACATGCAGGCAGGCCCTGTGGCCTTGGGCGGGTTAGGCAGGCTCTCTGCCTCGGTCTCCCCAGCTGTAGAATGAAGGGGATGACGACACGTGGGCGCCAGCTTCTCTCGGCCTGTGAGTTCCGGGTGCTGCTCGGAGCGTTGGACACAGGCCCGTCGTCTGTCCCTGTGATGGTCCTCATTTCACAGATGAGGAAACTGAGGCACAGAGATGGTAGTGTCACAGGGCCACACCGCCAGGATGTGCAGGGTCCGGAATCAGTCAGGACTTCTGAGAGCCCACGAGTGACCACACGCAGTCCGTCGGCGCTGAGATGCCGTGGCCTGGCAACACCTCCCGCTCTCCCGCCGTTGGAGATGCTGAACTTGCAGGCAGCGAGCAGCCTCGGTCCCGTGCAGGGCACAGGGCCCAGCTTCCCAGGGCAGCGACCTCCATGGGCGCTGGTCCGCTGTCGGCACTGTGGGGGCATCTCCCTGCTCGGGGTTGCACTGTCCACTCACCGTCCAGTCTGGCCAGCTTCCACCTTCCTCCACATGGTTCCCTGCCTCCAGCCCCACCCAGAGATGAGGGAAGTGCCCATTCAGTGCGTCGTAGGGCATGTCGCTTCCTGCGCTGGGCGCCCTGGATGCTCCTGGGGACGCTTGCACAGATGCTGGCCTCAGTTTGGGAAATCTCCCGGAGACTCACCTGGCTGACATGAAGTCACAGGCCCTTTCTCTCATTCGTTCTGCAGCCATGTGAGGTTGCTGCCTGTGTGCCAGCTCTGGAGTGGGAATGGGGCCAGGGGTGCAGTGTGAGAAGGGTCAGGGGAGCCTGATGCCACAGGGCTGGGGCATGGGGTGGGGGTGGGGCGGCAGGGGCCAGAGGAAGAGGAAGGAGGTGGAGGGAGGGGGCAGGGTGGCAGGCCCCCGGAGCAGCCCACCAGAGGCCAGGAAGGGCAGGACCCTCCTGTGCGAGGGCTGGGCGTGGCCAGGCTCACCCCAGTGGATTTTGTTTCCTGCTGTCCTTCGAGCTCCGAGCTCCGAGGCTCAGAAAGCCTTGCTGCTTTGTGCTGCATGGGGCCTGAATGTGTCCCCAGCTGTTTGGGGGGACGGCTGTTAATGAGCGGATAATTTTCCTCTGGAAAGCATTCTGCTTTCCATTTGCTCTGGGCTCAGCACATCTTACAGGTTTAAGAGGTCACAGGAGTCGCCGGAGACGCCTGCGGCGAGGAAGCAAGCAGCTACCCTTATGGGCACCTGCTTTCTCAGCCATCCGCTTAATGAGCTACAGGAGGCAGGGTTCAGGTAGCAAGACCGGGGTGCTGAGGGGCCTGCCTGGCTGCATGGTGTTAACGGAGGCAGTGAGCAGCTGGAGGGGGCCGGGAGGGGGAGAGAGGAGGGCGTGGGGGAAGGGTGCAGCGTCAGCAACCTCCCGGCTGCTCTGGACCCCAAGGAGCCCTTTGTCTCTTGCCTCCGAGATATTCCAAGTCCGTTGCTTTTCCTGGGTAGCATCCTAGGATGAGAAGATTCTTGCAGACACCTCCAGCTCACCACCTGCTTCCACACAGAGCTGCGTGTTGACCCTCAGAGACAGTGGGCCTCTCTCCATTTCACAGGCAGGAACGCCAAGGCGAGGGGATATCGCCTGGTCCAGGGGCCGCTAGTGAATGCCCGGCAGGCAGAACCTTGGGAGAGGCAGGAGCAGCCGAGGTGTTGAGCTCGCCTTCCCTGGCCTCCAGCCCCAGGTGCTTGGAGAGCCAGCCAGGCTCTTCCTTTGGACCCTCGGGCCCGCTGGCAGCCTCAGGGGGTGGAGTCAGGGCCCAGCGATGATCTTCCGTCTTTTGTCATCATAAGTCATCATGGCGGGAGGAAAAGAGAGCCACGGGAAAGCCAGCCTCTTGCTACGGGAGTTTCCCCTCTAAGTAGGGCTTCTGGGGAGGACGTGGTAATGGCCTAGAACCGTCCGGGAGTCAGATGTGAGACAGACAGCCAGCCTTCCTGGGCACCGAAGGCACACGTTAGCCTGAGTGTGTCCAGAGCCAGGAACTGTGAGATGCCCCGGCCACCGTCAGCAACCAGGACACGACCTTGCTTCTTCCTGCGCCATCAGTACGTTGCCTAACTCACCCATGAAGCGGGAAGAGCAGCTCCGTGTGGGTAATTCCGTGTGAAAAGTCAGTGGGCCTTTGCCTGTTAAATGCTGCCCACACATCCTCTCCACAGATGGGCGAGGCCTCCGTGGATGGAACACGTGTTCAAGCAGAGGATAGAGGCAAGCCCCCAGGTTGCCCCTACCTTGCACGAGGATGGTCACCTTGGGGTGTTTGAATGCCGCGCTGTGATGGTCTATTTGCAGATGGCCTGCGAGCTGCGAACAATGTGTATTTCGTCATTTGTGGGAGCCTGGTGGCAGCCACACTCCTAACACTGACAGGTCACCAAAGGCAGCAGCTCTGTCTTCAAGTGGGTGCTGGCAGGAGCTCCTAAGGGTCCCGGGACCAGAGCCAAACCCCACCTCAGGGCAGCGGCCCCCTTCCCCCAGCACGGTCAGACGGGCTTGATGAAGACGGCTTGCTGGTGCCACTTTGGGGTGCACTGGGGCCTCCCTTCTGTCCCCAGGTGCCCGCCACGCTGTGGGGGCAGGTGCTGTGAGAGGTCTGTGATCAGCCTGCAGCCACAGGGCAGAAAGCCTGTTTGCTTGCTAATCACAGCCTCTGCCAGGTGGGGGTGACAGGAGTGTCAGGTGACAGGCACCAAATTTGCAGTCCCCGCTAGGGATTGCCTCCCAAACTGTAACCGGATGGCAGGGCCCTTCTCCACGGGTCTTCCCCAAAAAGCGCGTGCCGCGATGATAGCTGCAGAACTGAAGAAATGACTGAGCCTCATCTTTACTCCTTCCTTAAAGCCAGCGGGGTCTCCTCCGCTCAGTGACCCCTTATCTCACCGTCACAACTGTGGTGTGTTCCTGGGGCAGCGAGAACACAGGACCACAGACCAGGGTTGGGGGTGGAGGGGGCGCAGAACTGGAGTCTACTCCCCCCAGTCTGGAGCCCAGAAGTCTGGAGCCCAGAAGTGTGGAGCCCAGGTGTGGGCGGGCCCTCGGAGAGAAGCTTCCTGCCTCTCCTAGCTCCTGGGGGCTCCGGGCGTCCGGGCTTGTGGCCAGGTCGCTCCAGCCTCCGTCTTCACGTGGCCTTGTTCTCTGTGTCCCAAACGTCCCTTCACCTTTCTCTTATAAGGACACTTCTACAACATTTAGGACCCACCCAGGTAATCCGGGTGGATCTCATCTCCAGACCTTTAACTCGTTGATTAACTTAATCAACATCAGCAAAGACCCTTTTTTCCAAATAAGGCCACAGGTTCTTGGGGTTGGGACATGGACATATCTCTGGGGGCTGCCATTCAACTCACCACAGCAACACTGTCACGTTGAGTGCCTACTATGCCAGGCACTTTGGGTCCATCTACAGATGAAGAAACCGAGGTCCACAGGTGCGGATGCAGGTGAGGCCTGGGAGTGACCGATCGATCAGGTCTCACCCCAGGACTGTTGCGCTTCAGGCTCTAGATTCCCCACCTTGACACCCTGTCTCCTTCCCCCAACTAGCTCCGTGGGGTGCTGGTTTCACGTTTTCTTTCTCCGCTGAGAGTTTGGGTAAGTCCCTGTTGGGACAGAGGGCCAGGAGGGCAGTTTCCAGGCTCGGTCTCCCCTGGAAGGGTGCTGGCTCGGGTACGGATGGCCGTCGGCTGTGACCGGTTGGCCGTCGGCTGTGACTGGTTGGCCGTCGGCTGTGACTGGATGGCCGTCGGCTGTGACTGGTTGGCCATCGGCTGTGACTGGTTGGCCATCGGTTGGCGCCAGTTGGCCATTAGCCGCTGCTACGTTAGCAAGCACGGATGTCGTAGGTTGTGTGGACCCTACTTGCTGTGTCTCGCCCGGCCGCCAGCGAGACTGGGGCAGCACCAAGACCCCTTGTTGGTGGACTGGCAGATGTTTGCTTCTCGTGTCTCGACTGGCCACCATCGAGAGTACAGTGCATGAACTCCCCGTCTGTGACTCTGTTGTTCATTTTCGGCCTCACCGGACCCTGCATTCCTCTGCCGGAAGCTGAGCCCCAGTGTGACACTTGGCGTGACAGTCCCTTAATTATTTGGGGCCCCCAAAAACCTCCGTCTCTGGAAAAGCACCCCACACCGTGGGTTGGCTTCAGTGACC
Source organism: Aselliscus stoliczkanus (assembly GCA_033961575.1). Lineage (NCBI taxonomy): Eukaryota > Metazoa > Chordata > Mammalia > Chiroptera > Hipposideridae > Aselliscus > Aselliscus stoliczkanus. The sequence continues at coordinate 180,365,812 of CM066730.1, read as the reverse complement.
CGCTGACCCCTATCAGCCTTGTTCTTAGGACTCCAGCCTCCGAGCAAAGTGTGGTCTCTGCTTCTGTGACGGGCTCAGGACAGACAGCAGCCCCGAGTTGGACCAGCCCCCTTCCTGTGCGCTCCTCACCCCTGAGCTGACCAGGGCAGCTGCCTGTTTGCTGTGAGCCAAACCCCCCACAAAGCAATGGCTGGCTGGGTGGTGACACAGGCCAAGACCCCTGTCCCTCCCTCTAGGCCCTTCAGCTTGGCATCTTGCTCCTGAAAGACTGCTGAGTGTCTGTCTGTCTGTCTTCTCTCTGTCTTTACAGAACCCATTCAACAACAAACATACAAGTATTTCATTTTAAAGCCATGATCAGCGTGTGAATGTCGGATTGAGAACTTGAACACCTCATGAAATCCACTGTTGGGCACTCACCATAGAGTGGGACCTGGGGGGATTTTTTAGGGAAGCCATGCGCCGTTTTCGTAGCCTCTCATCATTATCTAGGCTGATGTTCAGAGACAGGTTCCTGTAAGCCGGGCTCGGAAGAGTATAGAGTCGCCAGCATGCCTTCCGTCGGTGTCCGCGTGTGGAACCAGCTGCGATACGCCGTCCCAGTGTGAGGCCAGGCCGGTGGGGCAGGCTGGCGGGCAGCCTCTGGACGGAGGCCCGAGCCCCTGGGGCTCCCGTCCTGGGCCATCTTCCGCCGGGGCACATTTCCTTGTTGATCTGCATTTCTTTATCTTTTTTGCGTTCATCAGAAAAAGGGGACAAGAGGCAGAGAATGGACAGAGATGGGTGGGGCTCTGCCCCCTGTAACTGTGGCTTCTTTAAGGGGACAGAACATTCACTGGTGGGATATAGCCAGTCGGGCCACTGGTACGCACCGAGCTGGATTACATGGTGAATGTCGCTGCCGTTCAGAGAAGGGGGCCGCCTGGGACCCAGGACCCAGGCAGTCAGTGCAGGTGCAGTCCCAACAGAGGGCAGAAGCACTCTGCCCTTTGTCTGTCTGTCCATCCGCCCATCCACCTGATGAGTGCTGGGTGTTGTGCCGGGCACTGACTAGACCAGTCGCCCAGCGGAGGAAGGGGTTCCAGCTCTAATGGCTGTGGATGGGGCGCTGTGCCTGTGAGAACGTTTCTCTGGGACCCGGCCTTTCCGGGGTGGCAAGACCATGTTCAGAGGGAGAGATGTTTATGCCCAGGCCAGAGGACGCAGGAGCGGGCGATGAGGACGGAAAGTGGACAGGCGGGGCTGGGCTGTGCTGGACGGGGCAGGAGAGGCGGCCAGAGTGGGGCGTGGCGCGTCCCCCATGGTCAGGTGTGCGGAGACTGGGCAGGGGTCGATGGCGCATGGCCTGGGGCACAGCCGAGCCCTGGGAAGCATGGACGTGCACTCAGAATGACCATGCGTGTGCGGTCCGAGAGAGCCCGCCGGGCTGCTGTGCGGCTCCTCCACTTTTCTGCTCGCTGCCAGTCTCGCAGCAGGTGCTGGGCCTCTGCCTTCTGGTGAGTCCCTGGGGACATCTCAGCGCGCCCGGGCCTCCCGGCACGTTCCCGGCACTTCGTATCATCGACGCGTCGATGTTCCTACAACCCTGTACGAAGGATCCCGCACGGAGCAGGCCGGCGGGAGGGTGGGGCGGTCCGGCAGAGAAAAGAGACACGCACGACACCCTCCTGCCCAAGAGAGGTTTCAGAGACAATTACCAATAAATCAGCACAGCGTGCCCGGTGTGAACTCACCTGATTAGAGCGGTTCAATTCTTTCCCTTTGCCGAAGGGCTGCCCGATTAACAACCGCACAAGCAACTCGTTACACCTCAAATGCCTGTTTTCCCAGCTAATGACAGGGAGAATGTAGTCAGCAAAGCCCACCCGCTCACGGGTGGGGGCCAGACGGCCGGGGCCCAGGCCCCAGAGGTGGGGTGCTCCTGGCGGGGTTTTGCCCCTGGCAGCGTGGGCACCAGACCCTCCAGCACCCATGACGCTGGGGCTGGCGCAGGGACGGCACCCGGCCACCTTCCCCAGGAGTGCACAGTTCCCACGTTGCTCCCCAAGCCCTGCCCAGGGGTCACCCACCTAGTGCATCTCTTCACCCCGCACATCAGTAAGGCAAGATGGTGGTGGGGTGGTGCACCCGGGGCTTTGGGGCCTGAGAGCCTGGGTCTGAACCCTAGCTCACCTCTTACCACGTGTGCTGAGATCAACTCACCCTGTTCTACAGATGAGGAAACTGAGGCACGGGGAGTTGGGGTGCCTCTCCATCATCAGGTCACTGTGGAGACTGACTGGGCCTGTGAATGTAAAAACCCAGCCCTGTTGCCCCAGAGGAATTGCTCACAGACTGTTGAGGGGGGTTTCCTAATGGCCCCAGAGGACCCGGGTTCTGGGATTCCCCACCGCCTGCCTTCTTTGGCAGCTTTGCTGACTGCTGTTGAGTCTTCCCGAGCAGACCCCACAGATCAAGCCGTGGCATTCCTTCTGCTCTCCCCAGTAAACTTCTGGGCATTTGATGCCCATCACCTCCTCCGAGCAGCCCTCCAGGCTCACCCAGGCAGACCTGAATGCCCCCCCAGCACGTTGACTGTCCTGCTTCTGGGTCACTTGTCACCTGAAATGCCTGTTTCCCCAAGTGAACTGGGAGCTCCTGGCTCATTCATTCATTCCATCAATGACCGTGGAGCGCACATTTGAGCCGGGCTGGAGCTGTGTGCTGGACTGGGGAGGTGGGGACACTGTCTCCTTGTTCCTAGATTCCCAGCGCCCACCATTGTAGCTGCTAATGGTTGTAGAATAATTGGCAAAAAATAAAAATTAAGGAGCACAGTTAACATTAGTATGAAAGCATAATTAGTATTAAATAACAATCAAGCTTAATCAGCGCCCACCTCAGGCTGCCATTTAGTTTTCCATGCTCCGTCCCTCCCCCACCACAGCCCCGGGGGTTGGTGGGCCGGGGGTTCCTCTTCCATTTTGTGGGGAGAAAACTCCTGCAGAAACCTGAGAACCCGCTGAGATGCTGCCAAGATGCAAAGACCCACCTAACTGAGCGTGTGTGGGGGGTGCCAGCCAGTGGTCACGGGATGTCACAGATGGTGGCGGTGGACTCTGAGCTTCAGAGGAAACCCCATGGGGCCTGGGAGAGAGGAAGGCGGGGGGGAGTCATGGAGGGCTTTTGGGAGGTGGTGTGGGGAGGGGATAGGAGCATGGGGGGGTGCTTCCTGGATGTGGTGAAGAGAGGACAGGAGCCCCAATTCCAGTGGCTGCAGCAGCCCTTCCTCCCTGAACTGAGGCTGGCCACATGTGCATTGGGCGCCCAGGGAGTCCGAGGGAGGGAGAGAGAGCTGCCAAGTCACGTCGGGATGAGTATTGCCAGAGGAGCAGGTGGAAAAGCGTGCGACAATCGTGGGGAGAAGGTCCACCGTTCGGGGTGCAGGGCTGTCTTCCCTCGAGCCGCTTCTCTGTCTCCAGGTGGTCCTCTGGCCCCAGAGCTGGGGGCCCATGTGTGTTGCTTGTGCCAGCACCCCCTCACGGTCCTCCCAGCCTGGGCGGCACGGGCTCCAGCCCTGTGGAGCTGTCATGTCCTCCGCTGGCGTTGGTGGGGATGAGTCTAACCTCTCACAGACCAGGACGGCCAGCCCCCTCCCCCCAATGTGACTGTCCCAGGGCTGTCACCTCCCACGGACCCGCACAGCAGGTGCCATTTCGTCTCTCTCGGACAGACAGAGGGATCTGAGGCTTTGAGAGGTCAAGTGACTTAACACTCATTCCCTCACTCATTCCTATTCGTTCATTCCCTCCACAAGTATTTATGGGGTGCCCGCTCTGCCCCGGGAACTGTTCTCATCGGGGAGACCCTGGAGAGGAAGATGGGCACACTTCCTGTTCTCATGTCAACTCCAGAGAGACACAAAGTCAAACTAAGGAGGAGACGAGTCGTGGGTCACAAGGCGGCCTCCTGGTGAAACCCGGGACACGTCCGTGGAGGGATGCTGAGAGGGACGGAGCACACAGCCCACCTAAGTTTTAGCGTCACTTTGGTTGGAGGACTGATAGTGGGAGCCAGTGAACAACCGACAGTGGCATGGACCAGGCAAGATGGAGGCGGAGGCGGGCTGGGGCAGGCTGGGGTCGGAGCAGTGGGTCTCAGCCGGGGCAGTGTGCACCCCAGGGTTTGTGTGGCAGTGTCAGACCGTTTTGTTTGTTGTCCCAGCTCGGGAGGGTGTTGCTATTGGCATCTAGCGGGTGGAGGCGAGGGGTGCTGGAAACATCCTGCCCGGGACGGCCCCACACAAAGAGGGATCCGGCCCAAATGTCCGCGGGTGTTGCCCGGAAGCCGTGTGGGAGGGAGGCATGGACAGGACCCACTGCACATGTGTTTGGGGACAGGAAGGAGAGGGTGGGATCGGGTGGCCTTTGTTTCTGGCTGCACTGCCTGGTAAATGGCGGCGCCATCTGGGCACCCTGATGGCTGCACCAGCTTGAAGTGGGCCGGCCACGAGGGTGTGAGGCCCAGGCCTGTGAGGCAGGGTCATGTTAGTGAGTGAGCCCTGCGTGGACAGTGGCCAGAGCCGCTGGACTGGATGCCCTACGGAGAGAGTAAGATGGGGACCAGCCAAGGCACCGAGCCCTGATCGCCCCCAGCTGGGAGCTCAGACGAGGAGTCTGTCAGTCATCCCAGCCGCCATCGCCGCACCACAGTCCTGGGGCCTTAACTCCAGGCCGGCTCTCACATCCTGGGGGCAGGTGGGTTCCTTCCGAGGCATCTCCTTGGCGTGTAGACGGCCATCTCTCTGTGTCCTCACATGGTCATCCCTGTGTGTGTCTGTGTCCTGATCCATTTTTCGTAAGGAATTAGGGCCACCCACATGGCTTTATTTTACTTAGTCACATATTTTTAAAGACTCCACCTCCAAATACAGTCATACTCTGAGGCACAGGGGTGGGGGTCAGGACTGCACTCCATGAATTTTGGGGGATACAACTCAGCCCATGACGGCCTCAGAGAGGTAGGAGGTCGGTCCCCAGAAAATACTCACTGGTAAGAGGCAGTGGGCAGCTGTTCTCGGTCCTGCTGAGAGGTCATGCCTGGTGACAGCAGAGGCCTGTGGGGTGGGTTTGAGACAGGCAGGTGGTCCTGACAGTTTTCCTAGAGGGGCTGAAGCCAGGTCTGAGCAGGCTGCAGTGGGAATGAGGGCTCCGATGGCCGGCAGGTGTGGGAAAGCCTGCTTGATGGGAGGACTCGTCTGCGTCCCGCCCAGCACATGGCGCGGCGTCTTTGGGTTCCAGTGTCGGGTGCTGTCCTCACACCAGGAACGTGCTGAGGGCCGGCTCAGCGACAACCTCATGGTGTCTGTGGACAGCCGTTTCTCTCCTTCCGCTTCCTCCCACGGACACAGCCTGGTACTGCTGGGGGCCACCGACCTCTGTCCCCTCTCCACCTCAGGGCCAGCGGTGGAGCCGAGGACCTTTGCCAGGCGACACTGTCTCATGGTTCTTGGTTACAGTGTTGAGTAATCCAACAAAGGCCGTTGGTTCCTGCCCAGAGGAGCCGGCCCAGCCCTTTGGCGAGGTCACTGTCTGCCGTGGTGTAGACAGTGGTGTGGGGGACACGCGGAGGTGGCCGAGTTAGGTCCTGGCTCTGCCCCTGGCCCGTGGGCCTCAGTGTCCCCATCTGTGCCGTGGGACCCACGATTCCTGCCCTGCCAGTGTCGGGCATTGGCTCTGGAGCTTGGCGCTCAGATGACACAGAGATGAGAAGCCAGTCAGACCCACGTGTCACAGACGCTGCCTGACAGAGCTGCTAACTCCAGGGGCCGCATCCGTCACACAGGGAATCACATGGACCCTCCCTGGAGTGGTGAGGGCAGCGAATCTGCAACCAGCTCATCCCGGAAGGAGCAGCAGCTGGTCAGGGACCTCCGCTCAGAACCAACCCGAGCTGGGAGCCAGGCTTTTGGGGGAACTCGAGCGTAGGGGTCTCTCGACTCTTGGTCCAGTGGAGTGCAGTGTTTAGGGACTTGTTCCCTCTCAAGTCTCAAGTGTGTGTGTGAGAGTGTGTGAGCGTGTGTGTGAATGTGTGAGTGTGTGTATGTATGTGTGTGAGTGTGTGAGTGAATGTGTGAGTGTGAATGAATGTGTGTGAGTGTATGTGTGAATGTGTGAGTGTGTGTAAATGTGAGTGTGTATGTATGTGTGTGAGTGTGTATGTGTGTGTGAGTGAATGTGTGTGTGTGAGAGTATGTGTGTGTGTGAGTGAATGTGTGAGTGTGAGTGAATGTGTGTGAGTGTGAGTGAATGTGAGTGTGTATGTATGTGTGTGAGTGTGTGAGTATGTGTGTGAGTGAATGTGTGTGAGTGTGAGCGTGTGTGAATGTGAGTGTGTGAATGTGTATGAGTATATGTATGTGTGTGTGAGTGAATGTGTGTGTGTGAGAATGTGAGTGAGTGTGTGTGTATGTGTGTGAGTGTGAGTGTGTGTGAATGTGTGTGAGTGTGTGTGTCAGTGTGTATGTATGTGTGTGGCGTGTGAGTGGATGTGTGAGAGTGAGTGTGTGTATGTGTGTCAGTGTGTATGTATGTGTGTGGTGTGAGTGAATGTGTGGGTGTGAGTGTGTGAGTGTGTGTGTATGTGTGTGAGTATGTGTGTGAGAGTGTGTAAATGTGTGTGTCAGTGTGTATGTATGTGTGTGGTGTGTGAGTGAATGTGAGTGTGAGTGTGTGTGTATGTGTGTCAGTGTGTATGTATGTGGGTGGTGTGAGTATGTGTGTGAATGAATGTGTGTGAGTGTGAGTGAGTGAATGTGTGAGAGTGAGTGTGTGTGTCAGTGTATGTCTGTGTGTGGTGTGTGAGTGAATGTGAGTGTGAGTGTGTGTATGTGTGTCAGTGTGTATGTATGTGTGTGGTGTGTGAGTGAATGTGTGAGTGTGAGTGTGTGTGTGTGTGTCAGTGTGTATGTGTGTGTGGTGTGTATGTGTGTGAATGAATGTGTGTGAGTGTGAGTGAATGTGAGAGTGTGTGTATGTGTGTCAGTGTGTATGTGTGTGGTGTGTATGTGTGTGAATGAATGTGTGTGAGTGAGTGTGAGTGAATGTGTGAGAGTGTGAGTGTGTGTCAGTGTATGTGTGTGTGGTGTGTGAGTGAATGTGTGAGAGTGTGTGTGTATGTGTGTCAGTGTGTATGTGTGTGTGGTGTGTATGTGTGTGAATGAATGTGTGTGAGTGTGAGTGAATGTGTGTGTGTCAGTGTGTATGTGTGTGTGGTGTGTGAGTATGTGTGTGAATGAATGTGTGTGAGTGTGAGTGAATGTGTGTGTGTCAGTGTGTATGTGTGTGGTGTGTGAGTATGTGTGTGAATGAATGTGTGTGTGAGTGTGAGTGAATGTGTGAGAGTGAGTGTGTGTGTGTCAGTGTGTATGTGTGTGAATGAATGTGTGAGAGTGAGTGTGTGTGTCAGTGTGTATGTGTGTGTGGTGTGTGAGTGAATGTGTGAGTGTGTGAGTGAATGTGAGTGTGTGTATGTGTGTATGTGTGAGTGTGTGAGTGAATGTGTGAGTGTGTGTGAATGTGTGTGAGTGTGTGTGTCTGTGTATGTATGTGTGTGGTGTGTGAGTGAATGTGTGAGTGATTGTGTGTGTATGTGTGTCAGTGTGTATGTATGTGTGTGGTGTGAGTATGTGTGTGAGTGTGAGTGTGAGTGAATGTGTGTGAGTGTGAGTGAATGTGTGAGAGTGAGTGTGTGTATGTGTGTCAGTGTGTATGTGTGTGGTGTGTGAGTATGTGTGTGAATGAATGTGTGTGAGTGTGAGTGAATGTGTGAGAGTGAGTGTGTGTATGTGTGTCAGTGTGTATGTGTGTGTGGTGTGTATGTGTGTGTGAGTGAGTGAATGTGTGAGAGTGAGTGTGTGTGTGTCAGTGTGTATGTGTGTGTGGTGTGTGAGTATGTGTGTGAGTGAGTGTGAGTGAATGTGTGAGAGTGTGTGTATGTGTGTCAGTGTGTATGTGTGTGTGGTGTGTGAGTATGTGTGTGAATGAATGTGTGTGAGTGAGTGGGAGTGAATGTGTGAGAGTGAGTGTGTGTGGTGTGTGAGCACCTGCATGGGGCAGGGCCGCTCGGGGTCGGACTGGTCCCGAGTCCCCACAGGATGGCGCTGGCAGCGGGAGGGAGAAACCACAGAAGCCGTGTGTGGTTCACACCAGGAGGCTTTTCTGACCGAGCCACTGCCCCACATGCTCCCTGTTCTTCTGAGGTAGTGAGCTCCCCGTCGCGTGTGTCCGAACATTGGCGGCCCGGCCCGGGCAGCGTGTCCCCTGGCTCCCTCTGACTCCGGCTGGGAGCTTGCCCTCAGCTCCCCGCGCCCTGGAGCCCTGGGGAGGTGGGGCTGAGCAGCTGCAAGGTGGGCGCCGAGCCCCACAGGCCGGTGCCCGGTCCTTGCCGCACTGCCCCTGGCTGGCGACCTCGGGCAAGCGCGCCCACAGCTCTGGGACATCCATGCCCTCGTGTACTGTGGGGGAGTGGGTCACCTCTGTCAGCGGGCATGGGTGGGGTGGATGGGCCGGCCACACCAGGACCCAGAGAGGCGTGACTGCCCCGGAGGCCGCTGTGACGCTCAGGGTGGGCCCGTCCCTCCCTGGGCCGCTCCCCAGGGCAGCATCCCCGTGGCCTCGCTGTCGTCCCCGTTGGGACGTGTGTCTGGCCGGGTGGGGTGGGGCGGTGGGCTGCAGAGTTCCTCCTTGCCACTCCTCTCCTGTTGGGAGCACAGGAACTTTCTGTAGCGGGAGATGAGACTGAACTTGACCTACATTGCGGATCTGCTTGGATGATTTCATGTACTTCCGGCAGTTCCAGCTTGTTCCCGAGTTACCGTTTCCTGTTTTCCTCATCCGTGGACGTGGGGGTATTGGATGGTTCATGGAGGAGCCCCACAGCCCCCCGCCCCCCTGTGCTTATTCTCGGGACCCCTGTGCTCAGTGCAGGCCACCAAGTGAGTCCCTGGGTCCCCTGTGAAGGCGCCACCTGCACTCAGGCGTAAGGGACTGAGGGTGTGACGTGTGTGGCAGGGGGTGGAGGGGCTGAGGCCCTGTGGGCTCCCCAAGCCCCCTTAGGTGGGCAGGTCTGCTTCTGACTGTAAGGCTGAGCCCTCCTGCCCCTTCTCGTGCTACCCGAGATCTGCCCTTCAGGGTCACCTGCCCTGCCCCCATGCCCAGTCGGCTGCAGGGACCCCTCCCCAGCTTCCTGAGGAGTGGCTGTGATGCTCCTGGTGCAACACAGGCGCCCCCTCTGAGCTCTTGCACTACTAATTTCCGCTTCCTCAGTTTCCCCTCTGATGAAGCCACGCTGGGTCCCTCTGAGCAGCCGCCCCCGGAAGGAAGCTCCTGCCCTCAGCTCTTCCTGTGGGCTGGTCCTGGAGGTCTTGGAGGTCAGAGACAAGCTGCTCGGGCGGGGTCGGCGGGAGCTCAGTGGCGAGAACGAGGGTCCCAGCCTCAGCTGGTCCCCGAGGGCGCCTTGGGCTAACCCCTCCTCTCTGTCGCTGGACACACAGCCGCTCTGCCTTCAGCTCCCAGGGCTGGAGTCCAGACCTCCTTTTCATGCCTGACGAGTGTAGCCGGGCCCTCTGCTAAAAGCTCTGCCAGCATCTCGTCATTGTCACATCCCCTTGCACAAGGTGGGCGCATGACCACCGCAGGAAACGGTGCCCAGGGAGGTGACGGGACCTGCCCAGGCCATACTGTTGGCGAGCAGTGACCAGACCCCAAGGCTCCCCCTTGGCCATCCTGCTCCCGCTTTCCCATGCCTCGTCCTCCCCACCTGCACTCACACCCTCCCTCCCACATCCAGCCAATCCTGAAAACCACGGGGCCTGCTTGTCATTCTGAGAGGCTGTGACTCCTTCGCTGATTCGCCTCCATCCTTCGTGGTTGGCTTAAAAAAGTGCTTGGCTCACATACTGAGTTTTGTAAATACCAACACGACAATAGCAGCAAACTCAAAATAGATGCTTCCCGTGAAGATAGAGGGACTTCATTGGGTGCTTTGGAAGCTGGCGACATCCATTCTTCTGAATCCACTTTTCAGGGATGAGACTGTCAATAATGAGCTCTGTTCACCAGGCTCAGCGTCTGAGATGCTCAGTGTTCTCTGGGAGACGTGGTACTTCCCAACGTGAGGTGGATGATGGGGCAGTTTTCAAAACCCGAAACCTTGGGGGAAGGTGTCCTTGCTGGAAGCGCTCCTCCCTGCGGCTGAACAGTTAGCTCCGTCAGCATCACCTGCTTGCAGCTGTATTGTTCAGAGACTTCTTGCCAGAGGAAAACACGGCGACTATTTTGGTGCCTTTCTTTCGTCTGCAGGATGAGAGTAACAGCAGCTTTTCTCGGAGGGTAGCCGTGTGAACGGCGCGAGACAGCGCGTGTGAAATGCTGAGCCGCGTGCCTGGCGGGAGCCACCGCTCCATCCGTGTGCCTTTCCATGTCTGCGCCCACTCCACGCTTTCTCACCACGCTCGCTTCCCTTTGGCCTGCTTTCCCACAAATACGCATTTCTGCAGCGTGGCTCTTACCTTTTCACACAACTGCATAAGGAGTTTCCCAGGACAGTCCTCCCGGCCTGACAGTCCTGGCAAAGGGCAGCGAGGTCTGGAGCACCGTCACGCCTGTGCCCCGGCTGCTGCGTGCTGCTGCTCTGTCCAGGACCCTTGTTCGGAAGGGTCACTCGCAGCACCCCTTCTCTCCCCACCTGCCCCTCACCTAACTCCTGTTGCAGATGGACATAGCGTAGGATTAACCCGGGGCTGAGGCAGCAACAGGCGCGGTTCCTCGGTTCACAGCCCAGGGTGACTTTGCCGAGCTTCCGGAAGCTTTACGGGTCCTGGGCCGGGTTCCTAAAGATGCTGGTCAGTGGGTCTGTGGTGAGGCCTGGCTCTCAGCATGTGTAACCACCCTCTCCCCCACCCAGGTGGCTGTCACGGGAGGCCGGGGCTGAGAACCTCTGCGGGGCTTTGCAGAGTCAGCTTCGCATTTCCAGGCCCTTCTGAGCGTCCTTGCTCTGAGCCAGCTTTGGTCGGGGGAGGTCACCGATAGAGGATGGTAGTCCAGCTCCTGTTAATGCCAGGCTTTGCCAGCTCTGCGAGGGGCGTGGAGAAGAGACAGTGCTTGGCCCTGGTACGGGCTAGCTCGTGCCGGGGGCCCGTCTCACACAAGAAGCACGGGTGCTGTGGCCCAGGGCAGCTGGCAAGGCCGCTGGCTGAGCCAGGGAGGTGCCCAGCCGTGGGGCAGCTGCTGGTCAGGCCCTGGGCACTGCCCGGGGAGGGCACAGATGAAATAGAAGAGGGACAGTAGCTGAGCCAAGGGGACCTGCAGACCAGGGCTTCGCGGGGCCGCTGGTCCTGGGAGGCCTGCCCGCTGTCCCTCCGTCTGCACAGTGGCCGTAGGAAGGCGCCGGGGACCTGGCTGGCTGCAGTGCTAGGCACCCCAATCCCAGCGTCAGACACATGATGCCTGACTTCCCCTCCCGGGGACAGAACGTTCCGCCCCCAGGGCCACCCACCCACTGCCTGTCACCGCCTCACTCCTCCGGAATGCTCATGGGCACGTTGCCCAGCAACCAGACGCCAGCGCGTTGCTACCCTTCAGTCTCCTTCCAGCAGCACCTGCGAAGCTGGGGAGCGGCATCCTCGTGCCTCCCAGTTCTGCAGACGCCCTGCTCTGAGCTCCTAAGAGAGGAGATGGGCCCCTTGGAGCCATCAAGGGCACGAGGGGCAGGGAGGGATCACGGTGGATGCTGTGAGCACTTACAAGGAGCCACACCTGAAGTATTCACCATGGAGTCCCCCTGACACCCTGTGGTGTGGGTACTCGCCTTCACCCCATTTTACCAGTGGGGAAACTGAGGCACAGGGAGGTGACTTGGATTGCCCAAGCTCACGCAGCATCAAGACGTCCAGGCAGCTGGCGCTGACCCCTGGCGTCACCACCACACGGTGCTGCTTCTGGAGCGTGTGTGGGTTGGTCATCTCCACATCCCTTTCCTCTTGGGGATGAAGGTGGTCATCCCCACCTGACCAGGACCTGGGAAGAGCAGACAGTGTGTGTGTGAGAGGGTCTCTCAGCCTCAGCCCTGTGGACATTCGGGGCTGGAGAAGTCATGGCGGGGGCTCCTGTGCGCAGGAGGGTGTCCGGCAGCGTCGCTGGCCTCCACCCACGAGATGTCAGCAGCAACGCCCCGCCCCCAGCTCCCCACAACCAAAATGTGCCTAGATGTTGTGACATGTCCCCCGGGGCATCATCCTCCCTGGTGAGCAGCGCTGATATGGAAATGCACTGTGGGAACCAGGAGGCATCACCGAGACTCCCGGAGCCTTGTCCTCTGCAAGAGTGTGAAGCAGTTCCGAGACCCACGGGCCCTGACCGCTGTGTAAGGGGACAGCGGCGCGGGGAAGCAGCTGCCAAGGCCCGGTGCCCCCCCACGCTCCCCTCCCCAGGGCAGAGCCACGGGCACTACACGGATTGTCCTGGGAGCGGAGTCACCACCGTTACAGGTTAGAGGGCACGGCTGTTTGCTGCTTCTAGTGCGTCCTTGGTCCCTCAGGTCTACGACTGTGGGGCCCAGATCCTGAGCGCAGAGGCCTTAGCTCCTGAATCCGAAACTCGGGGCCAGGGCCCTGCCTCTGCGGGTCTCGCGTGGGCGTCATGCAGGTAATGGGGGTTTGGACTGAGAGCACAGATGCTCCGGGAGGGAGGGTCACTTCGCTGCACCCCTGCGTCTCACTCAGCTTGACCACCCTGCTCGGGCCCAGCCCACTTTGGGGTGGGTGGGGCCAGATGACTGTCACTGTTCCTTCCAGCCAGGAACCCCTGCGATTGCCGGTGGTGCTGGTCAACCCCGGTGGGGCGGTTAGGTGGACACATTTGGGGTGTGCTCAGGTTCATCTCACACAGCCCCTCTGATGGCCCTGGCCGTGGGAGGAAGCCATGTGACAGCGAGCGCACCCTCTCCGCAGGGTGCAGGCCGGGCTGCCCCTGAGGGGGCAGGAACCCCTGTCCCTGGTGCACTCAGGCTTGAGCGCCTCCCGGGCTCAGACCCGGGAGTCTCGACCCAGGAGTGAGATCTGCTCTCGTGGGTGCTAGGAGGACCCCATGCTCTGGGAAAGGGCCGTAGCCAGAGGCTTCTTGTCATTCTGGAGGTTTCTAGCCAATACAAATGAACCATTGTTATGTCGCTCCTTCTCTGTGAGTCAAATGTGACGTGTGCGCCCACATGCCCTGGGGCCGCTGAGGAAGAAACCCTTCCAGGCAGCCCCAGCGCCTTTCCTGAAAGGGCGGGGTGCTGAGAATTGTCATCAGTGACCAGGTGGGGCGACAAGGCTCTGAGAGGACACCCCAGTGACATGAGGCTGGGGATGCCGTGGAAGTGACTCACCGCCCCCTGCTCTTCAGGGGAATTGGGCCAAAAGAAAGTGTGTTCCCTTTGGGATGGAGACCGAGAGACCTTGTGTCCCAGCATCAGGGAGGGTGGGTCTCTGCTCCTGAAATCCAGAGGGAGGCTGCTTGGTGATCTGGGGACATGGGGTGAAAGTGGCCTCTGAGCGTGGCTGGCGCCGGAGGTTCTCCGTGAAGGAAGCCTGGTGGCTTCAGGGACCGCACCCCTCCCTCTCCGGGCCGCAGTGTCAGAGAACTTGGAACAGCATGGATTCTGGGAGAATCTAGGGGTCCCGGGGCCCTTTGCACACGAGGCACCAGGGTCCCACTTCCCACCCAAGCGCAGATGTGTCCTCCTGATGGGATGCACGTTTCTTCAGGAGGAGGACAGGGTGAGGAGTGAGAGGCCCCCCAGCGGAGCTTTACTCTGGGGTTGAGCGCGGCCACTGTCGTGCCGTCAGTCCGAGCCTTGGGGTCTGAGGCTGGTCCTCGGAAGGCCTGCCGCTGGCTCCTTCCATCCAGGACCCTGCCCCGGGGTCTCCTGGCTCTGCAGAAAGCAGAACCGTGCCCTCATGCTCCAGGGGTAGCTCTGAGCGTGCTCCATGGCGTCGTGCCTCCGCAGGTTCTTGGGGAGAGACCCCGGGGGCTGGGACTCCCAGGCTCCCTCCTGCCAACCAACACTCAGAACCACTGGACCATAGGTTTAAAAAGAAGGGAAAGTAGTGCCGGTCGCCCACCCTCCACTCGGGGATGGCTGCTCCCGTAGACGTGACCCGTTGCGATTCCTCTGGCCTGTTCTGACCAGGAAACAGGTGAGCTCTGAAGAGGTAAAAAAAAGAGCGGGTGCCCCCCAAGAGTGTGCGCTGTGCCTAGTGACCTGCTTCCAAAGATCAGCGAGTGGAAAGGGGAGGGAAGGCGTTCAGTACAGACACCTGGCAAACAGGACCTCAGCCAGGTGACCGAGGCCACGTCACAGCCATAAGTCGTGTCGACAGCAGAGCCCCAATACGATGTGAGAGAAGGCACTGCACCCCTGGGTCCTCCCAAGACCCCGTCACCCCAGTCCAATCATGGGAAAGCATCAGACAACTCCAGTGGAGGGACAGTCTGCAAACCACCTCACCAGCTCTCCCCAAAACTGTCGGTTCATCAAAAACAAGGGAAGTCTGAGCAACTCTGATCAAGAGAAGTGACAACTACATGTCACGTGGTGTCCTGGGTGGGATCCCGGGACAAAGGAGGATGTTAGGGAAGATCCAGTGACAGCCACACGAAGTGTGGGATTTCGTTGATGTCAGGGTACCAGTGTTTCTCCTGGTTATGACAGGGACACCATGGTGATGGTGGGACCACTGGGGACTCCTCATTTTTTATTTAGCTATCCTAAAATGACAAGTTCATTTAGGCAAACAAACCAACAGAAGGGGGCAGGACAGGAAGCATCTGGACCTGGGGTCATGCTGAGGGGTTCAGGGAGACTCAGCAGGGGCTCCCGGGGTCCCTGGGCCCCAGGTAGAGCGACATCCATGTCTGCAGGGGAAGGGACACCCACAAAAGACAATGGGGCACAAGAGGCAGCATCTCTGTCTCTGTGCCACCTGCGCCCCAGAATTATGTCTAGCCGTGCCTGTCAGTTAGTGATCAGAGGCGCATGCATCTTCTCAGCAGGTGAGATGACCTCAGGGCCCACCTGCTCCCACCGTCTCGTATGAAGGATGGGAAGTGCGGGCTTGCAGGGGCAGCGACAGCCCACTCCCGGGAGCACTTCTCGATTGGACACGGTTGTTCCCACTGTGGCTTCTCCTCCAAGCCGGCTGATGACAAGCCCAGGAGCAGAGGCTCTGGGGACAGGGGTTGTCCACAGTCAGCTGGTGCTGGGTTGTGCGTGGCACGGCTGGGACAGACTGGCCACCTGCCCGACACCGCTGAGGTCCCGCAGGGCTCCTGAGTGAGCTCTCCGCGCTGGCAAGTGGATGCAGCTGTCCCCTCGGGGAAAAGTGCCACCGAAAATGGAAGTGATGGCTCTGTGTCCCCTGAGAGTGGTTTTCTTTTTGGAGAAAATATACAGAAGGTATTGAATTGAATCTCGTTAGCTGAATCATATTAAACTGTTCTGGGGGAAAAAAAGTTTTCAATAAAAATGTAAAAGGGGAGAAGCAAGAAAGCTGCAAACTAGAAAATAAGGTGAAATGGAGCGGTGGTTCCCCATTTGGAAACCGTCAGATGGGGGAGTTGGGCCCTCACCTCGAAGTCTGGCCTTGGACTCTGCCATTCAGGCCTGTCCTTCACAGGGTGTGGACACGGGCAGCCAGGCACTCAGGGAAGCAGCGAGTCCCAGCGAGCATCGTGTGGGCGGCTCTGAAAGGTCTCGCCAGCGGCTCAGAGAGCGTGGCTCTGCCCTCGGCAGCCTTTCGTCCTCCACCTGCCCGGGGCTCGGGCCCAGGATGACATGATGCAGCGCACCCCAAGTTGGTCTCTCCACCACCCTTACACACGTCCACATCTTGAGATATAACTTAACGTGTCCTAAGATTCACCTTTTCAAAGTATACAATTCAGTGGTTTTAGTAGATTCACGAGGTTGTGCAGCTATTGTCACCGCAGAAAGAAACTTGATAGCCTTTCTGTCACTCCCTATGGCCCCCTGCTGCTAACCTACTTTCTGTCTCTGGATTGACCGATCCTGGGCATGTCATGTACATGGAGTCGCCTTCTGTGAGTGGCCTCTTACTTCACATGTTTTCATCCGCGGTGAGAGGTATCAGGACTTGCTTTTATGGCCAAATAACTGTCCATGGTGGGGATGGAGCCCTCTGTCTACCCATTCATCTGTGGATGGACTCCACTTCCCAGTGTGGTGAATGGCGCTGCTGTGAGCTCCCATGCACACATTTTTGTGTGGACGTGGACAATAGGCTTGTAGCCTAGAGTGGAACTGCCGGGTTAGCCAGGAACTCTGGCTTTTAGGAGCTCCCCAACTGGTTTCTGTAGCAGCCGCACCATTTTCTGTTCCCCAAGAACACGTTAAGAGTTCCCTCTTCCCGCGTCCCCCCCAGGACTTGGAATTGTCCATCTTTCTACTTGTAGCCATCCTTGTGGGTGTCGGGGGCGTGTTCCGAAGGGGCCTGTGGATGCCCCAGGCTTCGGGGGAGCTGGCACCGCCTCTGCCTGCGCTGCGATGTGTCCGGCCCCCGACAGTTAGTGGTGCCATCGGCAGATGCGAAGCCCCCCTCTTGGGCATGTGTAAGGTCCCCTGCTATCTTGAGAGATGGCTGACAGCACCAGGGGTGCCTTCTTGGGTGTAAGGGCTGTGAGTGGCCCAGGAATCTTAATCATGAAGTGAGTGTGGAGATGGGGGGCTCCTAGCCCTGTGCTGAGCGGGGTCCGGTGGGAAAGCATTCTGCCTGGTTTCAGGGCCGGCTGGAGGGGTGAGGACAGAGGTCACTTGTCACCTCACCCATGGTCCTGGCAGATGTGGCCAAATTCCCTTATGCCAAGATGCAACCTCAACCCAGAAAGGCCCCCGCCCTGAGCCTCAGGACCAGGAAGGTACAGATTGCACATCTAGGCCCAAGGGCCTGGCCACTGTAAAGAAACGGTCCCCAAAGGTCATGGCATCGGCCCCTGACCTCCCTGTGGGAGGGGCTGTCTCGGCCCCTGCCCTGGCTGCTAGGGGTGGGGTGCGGCTTCAGTCTTGGCTTGCCCACCCGCCCTCCTTACGTCCCGTGGCTGAACAAACCCACCACTTTAAAAAAGAAGAAACTGGACTTGAAGAAGGAAAACAAGCTCTCCAGCCTTTGCAACTGGTTGGTTTTTCTGCATAACAGCTGGGTGGTGTGGAAATGAGGGGGTTTCTATGGTAACCAATTACAGCTCACGATTGGTGAAAAATGACAGAAATATCCTGTGTGTGAAGTTATGCTGGGGCAGGCAGGCAGGCACGCACAGGCTTAGGTGCTGCTGTTTTAATTTCCTGGGGCGATATTTCTCGAAGTTCTGATGACAGGCAACTTTGCATGGGGCTGCTCTTCATTCAGCCTGCCTGGTGGAGACTGCTGGGGCCTGGTAGTACCTGGTGGGGTCTTGTGGGGCCTGATGGTACATGGTGGGGCCTCATGAGCCCTAGTGGGGCCTGGCGGGGCCTGGTGGGGCCTCCTGGGGCCTGCTGAGGCCTGGTGGACCTAGTGAGCCCTGGTAAGGCTTGGGAGTGCATGGTGACACCTGGGGATGCCTGCTGAGGCCTGGTGGTGCTTGATGGTTGCCAACTGTGCCCTCTGGGCTGAGGCACCATGCCTACTTGAAGCAGGGTCTCATTTCCCTGAGGGCCCGCCGCCCATCCAGATGTGCAGAGTGGTGGGAGAACCAGAATTTCTAAACCATTCATCTTCGCGGAGCCACCTGCAGCCACAAAGGTGCTGCCCTTAACGTGTGCAGGGGGCAGTTCATGCTGACCTACATTTCTGCACGCAGTGACGATGGTCTGGTCCTTGCACGGAGCCTGGCTGGCGGTGCAGAGAGATCACACAGATTGCACGCGGGCGGAAACTCACGTGGAGCCCCAGCTTAATGAGCAGTTCCTAATTTCTGCAGCAGCACTTTCATTCTGATTGAAAAACTGGGGCCTTATTATTTGGGGATTAGTCCTTTTTGGTGACGAGCACTCATTAATACAAGCCTCTTCATTTCAATGTCCTGATGACCTGCAGAGACCAGCACTTTGCTAAGTGTCAGCGAGAGAAGGGCCAGCCCTAATGGTTCTCGGTGCTGGATGGGAGGGGGCAGCACACACACACTCACACGCGTACTGACACACAGCCACCCTCCCACACGGACACAAACTCTTCCACCAGCACTCACACATGTACCAACACAAAGAAACACACCAACACATACATCCACACATTCACACTTCTCCACGGACTGACATACTAACACACTCACGGGTGAACTCATACCCACTCCGTCTCACACTCTGACACACTCATGCTGACACACATAGACACACCCATTCACCAACAGACAAGCCTGAGTCACACTCCCGTCACACAATGACTCACACTCACACACTCACTGATTTATTCCCTTTTAAAGTCGCGCCACGCCTAACAGGAAAGCTGCCGATCTGTCTCCACGGGCCGGATCTGAGCCGCTTTGCAGGCTGGCAGCTCATTGCTCCCTGAACACTGCCGCCCACCCCACCTGCGATAGTCACTGAAGTTCTAGGGTCCTGTCAATTTTCAGACATGACGTTGGTGACGAGTGCTGACTTTGAATGGCGCCTGTAAGCCAGTGCTCAGTTATCGAAGGTGGTGGGAGAAGTTGTGTGGGCTGGATCCCCACACCCTTCCACGTGGCTGTCCCTGAGCCCTGGATTTTCAACGTGATGCGCCAGGAGCCCACCTGGCTCATCTCCCTGCTGGAGGCTCAGCTGCACTGAGGGGTGGCTTGCCACCTGCCAGGCTGGGTGGGGTTGGCACTTCCTCCAGCCTCCGGGACCTGAGGCGGATAAGAGCGCGCCTGCACTGAAGGTAAACAGGGGGAGAAACAGTGCTGAGAAGGCGCATGTGGGTACAGCTGGCGTGTCCATAAACTTTGCCTGTATTCAGCGCAGGCCATACTTTCCTGAGTGAAATCCAGAGGAGGCCAAAAATTAGAAACTTTCCCCAGGAAGGCATTTGAGGCTGCAAGCCTGCTTTAAAATGTGTATTTTTGACTGAGTTGCAAGGGGGCAGGGAGGTAGTGGGGTTTGCAGAGCGCATAGCACTGGGTGGTGACAGGGGCTGGGGACACGCCCGTGAACTTGGACAGGTCTACCCTCACTGACAGTGGCCACCTGTCCCTCCCAGAGGGCCGCATGCTCAGAGCCGCCCACCTGGGGCCGGTCGCCTCTGTGACATCCAGGAAAGCGCCCGCTCTGCCCCTGGCTGTGCCACTCTGTCATCTCCTGCCCGCCGGGTGCCTCGGCTTGATTCTGGGTGAAAGCAAAACGGGGTCTTCCAGATCCTCTTGTCAGCTGACAGCTGGGGGCTCGGGTTTCCTCCCTGCAGAGGTTGCCGACTTGCCCCGTGCACTGCCCACTCCTTGGAGAGATGGGACATGTGATGTGGGGGTTGGGGGTGGGGGGGTGGGAACACGTGAGGTTGGGACTGGCTTTTCAGATGCTGATTATTAGATGGCACTTGAGTAGGCCTTTGAAGTAACTAATGAAGGGTTTCGGTTTCCCTTTTGAAGTTAAGATTAGCGCTCATTAGAAGAAGTGCAGCTCCTTGTCACGGTGGGGGTGGGGAGCTGCCCCGCAGAGCCCCGCACTGACGCCCCTCTCTCTTTTCCACGCAGTTCCATGTCCATCCGCTGGCCGGGCTGCTCCCTAGGAAGCCATGCTTGGATACTTATAGCCATGTTTCAGCTCGCCATGGATCTGCCCACGTGTGAGGCCCTGGGCCCGGGCCCCGAGTTCTGGCTGCCGCCGCGGCCTCCGCACCGGCCCCTGCGCTTGTGGAGTTTTAAGAGTGGACAGCCGGCCAGGATCCCAGCCCCCGTGTGGAGCCCCCGCCCTGCCCGCATGGAGCGCAGTCACGGGCAGATGCAAAGTCCCCGCGCCAGGCGGGCGCACAGACCCAGGGACCAGGTGGCCGCCCTGGTGCCCAGAGCGGGCCTCGCCAAGCCCCCAGCTGCTGCCAAATCCAGCCCTTCCCTGGGCGCCCCCTCCTCCGTGTCCCCCGTGGCGGGCGCAGCCACCGCGGACCAGCAGGCCCTCCGGCGGGGCAAGAGGCACCTGCGCGCAGCTGGTTTCAACAGCTTTGACTTCAGAGGCAGCAGGTCCACGACAGAGACGGAGTTCATTGCGTGGGGGCCCACGGGGGAGGAGGAGGCCCCGGAGTCCAACACGTTTCCCGGCGTTTACGGTCCCACCACGGTCTCCATCTTCCAAACGCGGAAGACCACGGTGGGCACCGCCACGACGGTCACCGCGGCCTCCACGGCCACCCCCATGACGCTGCAGACTAAGGGGGTCACCGCGCCCCTGGACTCCAGGGATAGGATCCCAGCTGGGGCTAGCACAACGGAGCCTTCCACCAGTTCCAGCAAAGACAGTGGCAAGGACACCAAGCCCCCGCGGATTCTGGGGGAGACCTCAGGTACGCGCCCTCCGTTCCGATTGGGGTTCGCTGGGGGCGGGGATACCCGAGAGCGTGGCTCGGGAGGGACGCTGGGCTCAGGTGAGGATGCCTCTTGGTGGGACCCTGCGTTTCCCAGTGTTAGAACCTGAAACAAAGGCAGAGAGGGCCCAGAGTTGGGTGGGGCGCTGTGTTTCCATGACCTTGTTTACACATCCACCGGCCGACACAGCTTGTGCTCTAGAAGAGCCAGGCCTCTCTGGCTGGTGGAAAGGGGAGGGGAGAGCTGCCATCCCCGGTGGTGACCAAAGGGGGGTGCCGTGTGTGCTGTGCCCGTGTCAGGGGTAGCCGGACCCCGCTGGACACAGAAGCACATCTTCCGGAATGGCAGAGCTTTGTCCCCTGGGGCCAGCTTGGGAGTAAGATGCAGGCACAGCTAGTGGAGGGAGGGACTATGCGGTGTCTTCACAAACCTTCAAGGGTGTGGCTCTGTGGAGCGGCAATTGCCAGACTGGCCCAGAATTAGGAATCACTTTAGACAGTAGTTGAGATGGAGGCCAGATATAGGGAAGGACTTCCCAAGCTGACCCTGCCTGGTTGGGGAATGTCGTTTCCTTGGAGGTGTTTGGAGCGTGCTGATCGGAACAAATGGCTTCAGTTCTTCTGCCTCATTACTTCAGGCGCGGTGTAGATCGTTACCGTCTTTGGCTTTGAGATATCCACCGCAGTGTGCTTTTCTTATTCTTTCTCCTCCTGTGCCTCGTCCTTCAATTGCATCAAAAGGAGTAGCCCTTAGAAATCTCCCAGGGCAAAGCTTGTCCCTTCACGGGTAGCCACCAGCATGAACCCAGCTTCGTGGGCCATGCCCACCATGACGCCGAAGTTCACACACAAGTTTGATCTCTGCATGAATGTGCTGGACAAGCAGCCGGGTTTGCTACCTTAGTAAAAGGGGATGATGCAAGTCCAGGTGTGAGCACCAGGGGTGGGGCGTCCTGCAGCCCCCCAACCCCACCCCCTGCTCGCTTCTCCCCTGCAGGCCCCAGGCGGGTCCTCTTCAGAGCCCAGGGTGGAAGAGGACCACTCCCCAGGGTCCGTCGGCAGCACACTTGCTTCCTTTGCACTTGGCCTCTGCCCTGGACTCTGCATCCTGGCAGGCAGGCAGCCAGGCAGCCTGTGGCCAGTAGCTGGACGGGTTTCTGTGGAGTGAGTGGCTTTTGTTCCGTGGCCTACTTTCTCCCTGCACCAGGACAAGAGAGCTGTGGTTTTCATTCTGAGCGCCCCTTCCCTAGAGAGCAACGTAACTGTGAAAGCAAAACCCAGCTCCAGCTCGATGCGGGGGGCGGGGGCCGGCAGCCCGGGAGCACCTCGGGGGCTGGTCTGCAGGGCTGTGCAGAGGTCTTCCCCCACGTAGTAGCCTCCTTTTGGAATCCACAGACACACAGGCCTGCAGCTCAGCATCTCTGGGCCAGGTGCCTGAGAGCAGTTCACAAAACATCCGTTTTTACTTCAGACTCACCAGCCATCATCGTAATGGTATTTAGTGCTACGTTCATTTACTGTCATCGGCATACGTCACTTACTACGTGGCATGGATGAGAAAACCAGTTCTCATTTATTCCAAATTACATTTGTTATTCTTAAAGTTAAACGCTGGGATGGCATTGTGAGGCTTAGAAAATTAATTCACAAGATGTTGGATGTGGCTAATCCAACTCGACAGATGCTTATCTTGGAAAAGATTTATGGTTCTTCATAATATAATCTGGTGCTAGGTTAATTTGTTTAGCAAAACGGATTTAAAGAGGTGGGGTATGTGGTTCTAACGCAGACACACATTAATTCTGGGAAGTGACGCAGGATGCTGAGGGAGGGTGGACAGCACGCAGTGCTCGGCCTCCCAACCGAGGTGAGGAGAGACGGATGCTGAGGTGTTTCCTCCAGCCAGGATCAGCAAAGCCCAGCTGTCCTACGTAAGTGCCCCTGAGCGCCCAGGCAGGCATCCCGCTAGCAGAATTTAAGGTGGCACGGGTGGTCTTGGGGACCCCAGGGTCATGCGTGCCATGGTTAGCACATGCTCTCAGGCTGCACCTTCACACATCGGTCTGGGCTCTGCTGCATGGAGCCACGTGACCCTGGGAAAGTGCTCATCTCTCTTGGCTTCGTTTCTTTGTCAGCAAAATTAATGTCTCCCCTGAATGGTTGCTGTGAGGACTCAGTGAATCGACACCAAATATGAAGTATGCACCGCAGGAGCTGCATACACACCGGCTGTTTTTATACCCAGCGAGAGTGACTCTGAGAGGAACATTGCAGGAGTCAAGGCCAAACAGGCTGCCGGGGCCGTGGAAGTCTTGTCATCCCAGGACACCCAGCTTTGCTCACTTGCTGCCCGGGGACACCCCAATGCCTGGAGATCGGGTTTTAGGAAGTGATATGAAGAATTTGCGAAGTCAGTCCTGCTATCCAAAGGGGGATGTTTGGAACCGATTTTGGGGAGTTGTGAACTTTATTTTTGCTTCTGTAGAGAACTGTTTAGAAGGGGCCTGTTACATTTTCCTGTCTGTCTGTAGCACAGGCATTAGTGGGCATAGGAAAGGCAGGGAGCTGGTGATTTGGGGCACTCTGAAATCCCTCAGGAGCTAACATGACAGCCACTGGAATTGTCAAAAGGCTCCTCTCGCACAGTCAACCTGCAAGCGAAGTGATTGGGAAATTTCTTCTAGTTTTAGTGTAGTAGTTAAAAATGCCACTGCCTGTCTTCAGACATCTGGCTTCATCTTGTTGTAGCTGTGTGCACTTGGGCAACTTGCTTGTCCTCTCTGTGCCTCAGTGGGAATTGCAGAATTAACCATCTCATAATATTGTAAAGAGTAAATGAGATAGTACATGCCAGGTGCTCGGCGCTGAGTACATGCTTGCTGTTGTCAACAAGATAATGATGATGGTGGTGATGGTGATGGCCATGATGATGAAGATAATGGTGGTGATGATGGTGGTGATGATGGTGATAATTATGATGGTGATGGTGGTGATAATGATGCTTGTCACCCTTGAGATGATTTGTTGCCACCAGCTTACTGCTCCGTTTGCTACTCCATTGTGAAGTCGTTTGATGAGGTCATTTGATGAGGTCCCATGTCTCCATCCCTGATGTTGCTCTATGCAGAGGCATACACGACACTGACCAGGAACCATCTGGGATGAAAAATCACCTGTCTCAGGTTCACCAAGACATTGAGCCCCAGCCTCACACCGTGTGTTAGGGTTTGTCAGAAGTTCACGGTGGGTCGAGAGAGGAACGCTCCCCAGAGGGAAGTGTCATCCTCCTGCGACAGCTCTCTTGCTGGTCGTGTTCTGAGCCTCGAAGCACAAGGTCTCCCAGGAGAGAAAAATAGAAAGTCACTTCCTGGGCTGTTGTCTTAAAACTCGTAAAGGGAGCGGTGGGGAGTTGAAGCCAGCTGATTGCCGTGGCTGCATCTGCCCACTGCAGGGTCTCCTGGGCCGTGGGCACATGGCACACAGCAAGTGCTCAATGCGTTTCCTGCGCGTGACATGCATAGGCCCTGCCTGCCGGTACCTGGACCCGGGGCCCCCACCTGTTCAGACTCCTCTGGTGCATTCTTCAGCTGTTCATGGTCATGACTGTCTAAACATGCACCACCCAGGAGGGACCAAGAAACCCTTTCGGTAGGCCCCCATTGTCATTCAGGGTTTGTTCCCATTTGGATCAATCACGCACTGGTAACACCCATCAGCTCAAAGATAGGATGGCTCAGATGTCATTGCAGTCCTGCCTGGTAATTTTTACATTGCAGTTCACTCATGCATTTCCAAGGATGATTTCTAAGTTGCTTTGTCCTTGTCAGCAGGGGGCCTTCAGTGTCCTTCAGTTGCCTCTCTCTGTTTAGCACCAGGGACAGGCTACTGTCACCTTCTCTCACTCCAGTGGTCACCTGACCTGAACAGTGGGACAACCTTGGGAGCTAGTCTCATGATGACGAAACATTTTTTAAGCACCAGGATTGGACTGGCAGTGTGCACCCACCCCCATCCCCCCACCCCCTGCCACCCCCCCCCCCCCAGCATTTAAAGCTGGGAAGGTGGCTTAAATGCTGAGCCTTTTTCAATTAACTGGCTGGGTATTTGCTACCAGGGAAGTGAATCTGTCCTTGATTTAAAGATATTTGAAGCAAATGACTCATGAACTTGAAAAGTTTTGAGTGGCTTAATTGGGATAAGAGCATCAATGAACAATGAGCGTTCGGAGCTCCACAGAGCGTCCTAAACTTTGTGAATGGTGCGGCTGGTCCTTAGGTTCTTAACTGGGACTTCTCAAATGGATGCCGCGTGACACGTCCTGCCGGCCGTGGTTTCGGATGGCGACCCGTCGTGGTCACGGCGGGATGGCGCATGTCTGTCCACGTGTCTCTGATCCCGACCAGCCTCCTGGAGCACTCCTCTGCTTTTGCTGAGCAAAGCTGTGTTCACACCAAATGGATAAATGAGCTCCGACTCATTAAAGCCAGCCTGCAATTCTGGTGCAGATGACTCTATCGCCGTTTCCTTTTATTTCCCTTTCACATGCTCCTTGCTCCAACTTATTGCATTTAGTGCTTCTTAAGTGTCTTGGCTTCCCCCAGAGCCTCATTCTCCTTCTGAGAGCATGAGGGATCTGAAGGTCCTTCAATCCCTGCAGATCCACGGTGCCTGTCCTAAGACACTTTGTACCTGGGAGCTGCCAGGCTCCTGTCCCTCGCCCCTTTCCTCCGCCAGCCAGAGCTGCAGGAAGAGGCCTGGATGGCTATTCCCCCACCCCCACCCCGCCCGGAAACCAGTCTCCTTTAAGGGTGACGGGTGGGGTGACCGGCCCTTCAGGCCTCTGGGGTTGGCGGGAGACACACTCCTGTAGCATGGCTTCCTTACATCCGGCACTTCCGTAAATACTGGCTTGGTAACAGATCCGCCTGACAAACGGTGGATTGAATTTATGGTTTTCATCCACTCACAGGGGAATGATTCTAGGCGTTGAAATTACATATTAGACAGAACATCATTTTTAGAATTTGTATTTGGCTATGTTAAGAAGACCGGCTTTAGAATTTCTGGCCCCTTGATCAATTGTGCAGTGAACCATCAAGTCTGCACTTAGTTGATAAAATGTGCTGCACCTCGGGTTGGAGGGAGGCTGGGAAACCTGGCCCCCTGCCCTCTCCTCAAGGCATTTAAAAGCCTGTTTGGGGGAGTGAGACAGGTAAGGACACAAGCTTGGACAGGAGAGAAATGACAGTTAAGGTTCTGGAGAGGAGATGTCCCCAGGCCAGAGCACAGGCAACCGCGGACTTGCTGTTCTGGAAACGTGGACCCAAGGAAAAGGGGCTGTTCCAGGGGGGCGCCAGGCCAGGTTTCTTGGAGGGATGGAGGGGCACAGAGGGCCGGAGGCGGGGGACGAGGGGCAGAGCCCCTGTGAGCCCTGAGGCCTGGAGGCTGGAGGGAGCTAGGCGGCCGTCTCCCCGCCCCCCAGGACTCGGGCGCCCACCTTTAGAACAGAGAGGCGCTGGATGACAAAGCCCCGCCTCCAGCTCGGATGTGACTTCAGAAGGCACTTTGCTCTTTCTGCTAGAAAAATGGCCTCGTCTGACTTCTGCCCGCTTTGTCATCCGTGAATGGTGAACGCTGGGAACGGATGTCCCTTCTTCCTTCCCTCCCCGTGCCTACAGCTTGTTGTCCTGGGGCCGTCAGGGCTGACACTGTGGACTGGATTCCAGAGCTGCCATATGGGGGAGGGAGGAGAAGTGACCCTTCCCTGAGCCGGGTAGCCCTTTGCCCAGGAACCTGCCTTGAAAGGGTCCCAGGTGAAATACACCCGATAGAAGAAGCATTGGCCTTCCCTTTGCGGCAGGTGGGTTCCGAGTGAGCGCCAGTGCTCCTGGGCGGCCCCGCCCAGTTCCAGAGCCTCCGCCAAGCTCACGGCAGACACGTGATGCACGTGCCATATGGTCACACGGGCCTCAGGGCTCTGCTTTCCGTGAGCTTCAGTGAGTCTCCGCCTTGAAGTCTGTTACTAGGAGGTGATGATCAGCCATAATAGAGGAGTAAGTTTCCCTTTCCAGAAGTTTCTTTCAGCAGCGGGGCTCAGAATCTCCCTGTTGAGATAACTCAGGGAGGGGACATGGGGGGCACGAAGCTGGTGCCAGTGGAGACAGCACCTGCCTTGAGCCAGGTCTGACCCAGGCCCTGGCTGCCCGGCACGCTGGCCGGTGGTGTGGCCTTGACTCTGTCACATGACCTGGGGGGCGGGGGAAGTCCTGGCTCTTTTGCCTGCAGAACTGGGTCATGCCTTATGCCTTGCCAGGTCATTCTGAGACCCGACTGTGTTAACCCAGGTGCAAAGCTGAGCTCGCGGCATGCTGGGGCCACAACGATGGAGTCAGGAGACCTGTGATGTGGCAGCCTTGCGGGGGTGGACCGCATGTGTGCTGGGGATGCACTACCTGTTTTGCTCCTTCAACACCCTCCCCCGAAGGAATTGGGACTGGGATGTGCAGAGGCCGTTTGTCTGTGGCTTTCCCCTGCCTGGGAAGGCTTTAGGCAGTCAGACCGACCCCAGGAAACCATCAGCGGAGCCCCCACAGTGTGCCAGGTCAGCAGTCCCCACGTGAGGCTGGTGGGAGCACCGTCTCGAAGAACCAGACCTGGAGGGCGGTGAGTGTGTGCTGGAGTGGTCAGTCACTGTGCCCTTTGTAAGGGGACAGCTGGCTTCTCTCCACTCTCCTGCACACACTCCCATCCCTTTAGGTAGCCCGAACAGCCTTCCCAGGTTGCCGAGCTTGTGCCTTGCTCTTCATGTCCTTAAAACTAACCTAGGAATTGGGGGAAAGGTGCTGACGCTGAGGGGAAAGGGGGGCGTGAAGCCAGCTGTCTTCACTTTCCATGACTCTGGGGGCCCTCCCCACCACACACTCCTACTGCCCGAAGCGGGTGGGTGGCCTCAATCCAAGAGGAAGCTGACCCCTTATCACTGGGAGGATCCGGGCCCATGTGAGGTCCAGTGATATTACAGAAGAGGCTTCCCTGTCCCCTCAGCCTTCTGCAAGCTCCATGGGGGCCTGTCCATCCCCAGAACCCATGCTGCTGGGTGGAAGGGTCCGGCCGCCATGTGATTTCACATGCTGTCCAGTAGGGGCAGCAGCGAGCAGAGATTTGGTAGCCACTTCCGGGGTGGGAGGGCTGGGGTGCAGGAACGGAGGCCAATGAGGACACAGGCAGCTGGAGACAGAAGATGGCCAGGGCGCAGGAGAAGGAAAGATCGCCCTCCAGACCCAGGCCTGAGTTTACAACACGTACTAGTAATGCCCCCTCTGCTCACATTCAGGGCACCTTTTCATAGAAAATACAGCCTAATGCAACCAAAGGTTCAACAAACTCCCATAATGCCCTACCTGTGATTTAGAGGAACTATGAAGGGAAGTAATTTGTGATAAACGCTGATCTGTGCACGTCTATACTAGAAGGCATAAGAAGGCGGTGCAGACTCACCTCCCCCCCCACACACACACACACACCCCGTGTCGTGTCACAGGAATGCGACAGCAACACAAGTTGAGACAAGCGTGTCGTGTGGACCTGAAGGGCAGGTGACTTTCCAAAAATGCTGCCAGCTCTCAGAGATGTTTGGGACAAAAATAATACAACCTTCTTTTTAATTTAAGTATAGTTGGTGTACAGTATTATATTCGTTTCAGCTGTACAACATCTGACGTTCACATACCTTCCGGTGTGACCACCACACGAAGTTTAGTGCAAACTTATGTACAGCCTTCTTTTGATGTACACGTTGGTTGTGTTGTTGGAGAATTTGGTGCTCATGAAAACCACGCAGAAAATAAAATAAAACCACCTCTGGGTCTGTATGTGGACAGAAGGAGCCTGCCTGGGCTCAGAGCGTTTCTGGCAGCAATGCGGTGGGAGTTCGGAAGTCACACAGGACAGAGGGCTGTGTGGTGAGCACGTCTCCTGCACTGAGAGCAGGTAGCATTCCAGCCCAACTCAACGGATGTCAGTCATTGTGACAGCCAAATACGTCCCACATATTAGGTGCCTCTGGCCCCCAAGAACCCCTTCTCCAGTCCTAGACCTCCCAGAGGCAGCCTTCCAGCCAGGACAGACACCTTCCTTGCCCTCACCTGCCCGCTGTGCCAGCTTTCATCTTTTCCTTGGCCCAAGCACCTTCCTCTCCAGGGGCAGCAAACAGACTGGCATACAAACATAAATAAGAAAATCACAAACAATGGAACAGAATGGAGAATTCATAAATCAACCCACGCCTATATGGTCAATTAATCTATGACAGAAGAGGCAAGAATATATGATGGGGATAAGACATTGTCTTTAATAAATGGTGTTTGAAAAACTGGACATGCCAAAGAATAAAACTGGACCCCTATCTTATACCATGTATTCATACAAGAATAAATTCAAAATGGGTTAAAGACTTGGATGTAAGACCTGAAACCATAAAACTCCAAGAAGAAAGCATAGGCAGGAAGCTCATTGACATCAGTCTTAGCAATATATTTTTGGACCAGTCTCCTCAGGCAAGGGAAACAAAAGCAAAAAATAAATAAATAAACAAATGGGGCCACATCAAACAAAAATACTTTTGCACAGTGAGGGAAACCACCAACAAGACGAAAAGGAAACCTACCAAGTGGGAGAAGGTATTTGTAAATCATGCATAAGAGGTTAAGGGATTAATATCCAAAATACTGGGGGTGTCAAAAACATGTCTACAAATGGACACTTTCTTTGGTCAGCGTTGCTCAAGCAGTAGTTCGCCGTAATCAGAAGTGTCTGGACCCTGATGGGAACCACTTTGAGCACCTCTTGTCATTGCAGACGTCAAACGTGACTTGTATTCATCTTTTGTTCTCAGTATATATTGAGTATTACAATTTTAATACAGTTTTCCTTTCTTAAAATGTGTATACAGTTTTTGGCACCCTCTCTATATAAGTAACTTACATAAGTTAATATAAAAAACAAACAAACAACCTGATGAAAACATAGGCAGAGGACCTGAATAGACATTTCTCTAAAGAGGACACACAGATGGCCAACAGGCATATGAAAAGATCATCAGAGAAACTCAAAGTAAAACCACAAGGACATACCACCTCACTCCTGTCAGAATGGCCGTCATCAATCAGTCAACAAAGGCAACCCTCGTGCCATGTTGATGAGATTGCAAAATATGGAAAATGGAGGTTCCTCGAAAAATTAAAAATAGAACTATTTTATGACCCAGCAATTCCACTTCTGGGTATTTACCTGAAGAAAATGAAAACACTAATTCAAAGAGATATCTGCACCCCCATCTTCACTGCAGCATTATCTACAATAGCCAAGATATGGAAACACCCTAAGTGCCCACCGATGGGTGAACTGATAAAGAAGAGGTGGTATATAGATACACAGGAATAGTACTCAGCCATAAACAAGAATGAAATCTTACACTTGCAACAAGAGGGATGGACCTAGAGGGTATTATGCTAAGTGAAATAAGCCAGACAGAGAGAGACAAATACCGTATGAGTCCGCTTATATGTGGAATCTAAAAAACAAAAGAAATGAACAAAACAGAAACAGAGCCATAGATACATAAATTGGTGGTTATGGGATGGGGAGGGTGTTGGTGGACTGTGTGAAATAGGTGAAGGGGGCTAAGAGGCACAAAATTTCAGTTATGAAATAAATAAGTTATGGGTATATAATGTATGCCATAGGGAACATATAATATACAGCATAAGGAACATAGTCAATAATAGTGCAATGACTTTTATGGTGACAGATGGCAACTAGGCTTATCAAGAGTATCATTTTGTAACGTATAAAAATACTGAATCACTACGATGCAGACCTGAAACTAATAGGATATTTTATGTCAATTATATGTCTATTAAAAAAAGGGAGAGAGGGAGGAAGGGGAGAGAAAAAGAAAGAAGAACTCTAGGTACAGACACACGCAGGGTCGGGGGTGGCTGGGGATGGCGAGACTGATATTTGAGTCGAGACTCAAATGATGAGAAGGAGGCAAGGACAGGAGGGAAAAGAAGAGGAGGAGTGAGAAATGATAGAAGGACCTGGGTGAGGTGTCGGGGCAGAGCGGGACTGTCACATGTGCTGACCCTGTATGTCCTGCTGACTGGGCTCCCTGGGGGTCCGGAGACAGCAGATGGAAGAGGCCAGAGGGGTTGTCCGTGAGCTGGAAACGATTATCCCCACAGTGCCGAGTGTTGTGGCCATCGGAGCAGAGGCTATAGCTTGTCAGCTGCGTGTCACTAACCCAGCCCCGCGAGGCTTCCCTCTCCCTTCGTGCCCCAGAGCTTGCCCTGAGGTGGCCCTGGGGTGGCCTGGAGCCTAATGAAGAGCCTGCCTACGCCCATGACACTCCTGGTCTGGGACAGAGATAGGTCATCCAAAGCTGGCCGGCCAGCATGACACAGAAGTTTGACAAGTCTGTGATGGAGACATACCTGGTTCTGGGAGCCCTTGATGGGGTGGGAGTGGGCTGAGCGGGTCAGGGACTCGGCTGGGAGAACAGGGTGACAAAAAGGGAGGGGAGTGGAGGGAATGACCAAGAGAACAAGTGACTAAATGGAGGTCATGGCTGATGGGTCCAGTGGGCTCTCAGGCCCTGTGGCCATTCTTTGTTGGCCACAGTGTGGTCCTGGCTTCGGCCGGTCTGGAGAGCGGCATCAAGCCCCTGGAAACTTCCGTTTTGGGCCGAAGGTGGCTGGGCCTCATCTCCCTAATGAGTTTTCCTCTTCATCTCGGGCCTGAGACCCTCTCCTCGGCCACCCTCCTGGTGGGCTCTCTGTCACCAGCTCCCACTGGGCCAGCCGCCCTGGGCCTGGGCCCAAGACACGTGGGAGTTCAGGGGTGCCCACTAGCCCTCTGCCTTGGCTGCAGACCGGCCCCTGTGGCTCAAGGAGCCTGTGGGCCCCAGAGGTGCTGCCCCCACTTCTCCTTCCAGCCCTGGCTAGCACCAAGCTCATTGTTCTCCTGTGACCCAAGGGGGAAAAAAAAACACTACAATGAATTATACATCAACAGTAAGAGATGGATCATTAATTAATAAACTCCGCCATCTTGACTTCCCGCCTGTAAATGGCACCCACAGTGAATGAATAAGCGGCCCGGCTTCCGGCCAGGATATCGACAAGTTATCCCTTTACCTGGGGCAGGGGAGCAGGTCACATGAGAAGAACCCTCAGCAGGGCCCCCCGTCCCTGGAGTGTCGGCACTAACCCAGGCTCTGCCGCCCAGCTGCTGGGAGCGGCGTGGTTTGGCTCCTGGGCTCGGAGCCCCACTGTCAGGGTGACCTCTAGCCCTGTCCACACGCCCTGTTTGCCCAGGGGCCCGGGAATCGTCACAGCATGCAGCTGGAGTCAAGGAAAGGCTCCACTCAAGAGAGCAGAGCCTCTCCGCCTCGGTATCTCCATTGGTTTGCCCAAGCATCTGCGCAGACCAGGCAGCTTCAACAGCTGCTGCTTATTGTCTCAGTTCAGGAGCCCGGGGCCCCGAGGTCAGGGCGTGGGCAGGGTTGGTATTTCTGAGTGCTGCCAGGGAGAATCAGTCCTAGGCCTCTGTCCTTGCTTGGCTCGCGGGTGACTGTCTTCTCTCTGTGTCCTCATGTCACCTTCCCTCTGTGCATGGCCGTCTCTGGGTGCGAAGCTCCCCTTTTTATAAGGATACAGCTCATATGGGCGTAGGGCCCACTCTGATGACCCCATTTTAACTTGATGAGCTCTGTAAAGACCTTACCTCCAGATAAGGTCACAGTCATAGGCGTGGGGCGTTAGGCCCTCAGCATCCTTTGCGGGGACAGAGTTCAACCCGTGAGAGCACCCCCTTCTTTCCTCACCCCATCACCCACCAAATACAGCTGTGCTCTCTGGGCGAACAAATGGCGTCACAGAGGCCTGTGTGGCCCCTCAAGAGTTAAGCCTTGAGGAGGGAGGGGCTCCTCACCCGTGAGAACAGAAGTCTCTGGATTTCCTCCATCACAGGCGGACTGTTGAACACCCTGTTAGAGGAGGAGAAGCAGCCTGCTGCGGCGTTTGTGGAAGGGGGTGCTTGTGGAGTGTGAGGCTGTTAGCTTCAGCTTCGGGGCGAGAGCTTACGACAGAGAAGTCTGGGCCCCAGAAGTGCAGTCGCGGCCTGCAGCTCACCCCGCCTGGGGCCTGAGGGCGTGTGGGTGAGGGAGACCCATTCACCTTCCTCTGACCTCGTCTCGTGTCTCAAATGTTCACGAAAGGCAAAAACCCAACCACTGCTGCCCTGCTGGATGTGTCTCTGGGGCAGGTCCATTCCTGGGAGGCCCATGGCGTCTGCCGCTGACCCGCGGATGACGCTAACCCGCGGATGACAGGAGCCCTGTGGCCGGGGGAGCACCGCGGTGGGGCAGTGTGCCCGGCCCGCCACCTGGGCCCCGGGGTGCACATCTGTACAGTGGGCCGACCCTCCCTGCAAGCTCCGGTGGCACGTGGGTCATGGGTGTGGGTTTCAGCATGCCGTCCCCGCCTTGCCCGCTGTTGTCAGGCCATCCCCGGAGAACTTCCTTCCGCAAATAGACATCTCAGCCTGGCCGGCTACCTGCAGCCTCTTCTGGCCCGATTCCCCCCAGATGAGCTAAAATCAGGTTCTGGACGCTTCTCTGCCCAGCGGGTCTCTCGGAGCGTGCTTAGCATGGAGGACAATTAAAAAGCTGTTGAAACGCTTATTTTCACCTCAGAACCTCCATGGGATTTCCTGGCCCCCTGGGCTGTGGGCTGCCCCCAGCCTTTTCGCTTTTGTCCTTGTAAGGGTGAGTCTGGGAAGACAGCGGGGCTCCACTGTGCTTGGCTCAGGGTTGCCACTGCATTTATTTTTATAGAAATGTTATGCTTCTTTCAGACTGCCTGTCCATCCTGAAACCCAGATCTCACGAGGGAAATGTGGGTCGGTACTCGCCCAAGGCCCCAGCTGCTCTGAGGATTGTCACTTCCAAATCCTGGGTTTAGAGACAGGTCATACAGGAGGGAGAAGCTGCCTATTTGCTCATTCGCTCATTCGTTCAATCATTCATTCGTTCACCCGACCAAAAATATATTGAGGACCAGGCTCTGTGCGAGGAACTGGGGCCTTAGCAGTTAGCAGAATAGTCTGGGGCCGGTCCCCATGAAGCCTGCAGTCCAGTGGGAACCAGACACCCGGTTCCGAGGTACCCGCTGTCATTCTTCTGGAAGAACGGGGCACGGAGAACGGACCCTGCTCCCCGTCACAGGAAACCCCGGAGGACATGACTTAGGGGAAGATGCTTGGTGTCCTGACCCACCGTGGGTGGGCCGGGATGAGCCCCCGATCCCCTGGGGGCAGCGACAGGGGCAGGAGAAGGCCACTGGGACTCAAGCTCTCTCTCAGAGACCAGCGAAAATTCTGGAGTTATCTGCCCACACGCCATCGTCTGTGTCAGAGCCAGAAATAGAACACGGAAGATTCTTGCTCTGATTTCTGTGCTCATAATTCTAGGGCAAGATGCCCTTACGAAATGTGGATCAAAGGAGACAAGGGGAGAGAGAGAGCAGGCTGCACTGAGCCGATGACGCTCCAATCAGCTGCTTTTATAAGCCCTCACGTCGTCCCCTGTATCGACTTGGCTCGGCCCAGGAGAAAAACAAAGAAAAAAACACGGGAGTGATTTGCAAAAGGCCCCTTCAATCATGACAATTAAAATGCAAATATAGTCAAATCTCCTGAACCCCAAGCACTTGTTCTGGTTGGAGGAAGACAGGCTGCAGGACTGAGGCTGCACTGTCTTAGACGAAAGCAAGCACATGAGATGAGCCCCGGAAAATCAAGGCGGGAGGGGCGTCCAATCTGTAAGTCCTGCCGTAGTACCAACAGTTTGGTGTGTTTTGAACTCAGGAGCCAGGCTCTAAGAGCTTGACTTGTGTTAGATCTTATAAGGAGCTCAGCAGTTTCTGGAGACGGGCGCAACTCTGAGCCTTATTGAACAGAGGCACAAAGGGAGGCACAGAGAGGTTAAGGGACTTGCCCAAGGTCACACAGTGTGTAAGGGGTAGAGCTGGGATTCGAACCCAGCTTCAGAGATGTTATGGCGAAATGCTGCACTGCCCTGGGCCTTGTCTCGTTCGATCCTCTCAACAACTATTTGGGGTATATGGTATTTTAAACAAATGATTTTACAGACTAGGGAATTGAGACTGAAAGGGCACGTGACTGCACAGCTGTGGCCTGCAGAGCCACAGGTTGACCCCAATCCTGCTGGCTCCAAAGCACCCTGGGCCCCTGAGCAGGCCCATGTGTCCAGCTGGCCGTTTCCGGGCTGCAGCCACAGTGCCCTCCCTCCCTCGGGGGCGGCCCGGCCTGCCCACCCTCCTTCAGACATTCCTGGGAAGCTCTGTCCTCACGCTGCAGCCTGCACACGGCTCCTGCTGCTGCCCTCAGGGCTCCCGGTAAAGACATGGAGCATCTGAGACAAGGCGGCAGGTGAACCATCCACACCCTTAGAGCCCAGTGTCAGCTTTGGGAAACACCCTCCCTTTCCCCAGCAGCCTGGGGGGTGAAGGATGGCCTCGTGCCTCCGTAATCTGAGACCATATTCACCTGGGGCTGCCCAGCTGTCTCGTGGGTGTTTTGGAAGGTTAAGCAGCCCCGAGGGGGAGCTTGTGGTGGGGAGCAGACAACTTCCTCGCCTCCGTCTGCAGTTTCCCAGGGTGGCGACACCCTTCATACTTGGCCACACTGGTCTGCGGTCAGCACGCCCCCTCCGCGGCCTTATGCTGCCCGCGGTGCCTGCCCGCCCTCCCGCCCTGCTCCAGAGCCGCGACCGGCAGCCCCACCACACGAGTCTGAGAGTGACTCGCACACACTGGCGCTCAGTAAGTCGCTATTGAGTAAGTAAACGGAGAGAATAGTGCCCATGGTGGCTCGGGTCCTCAGTCAGCCCACACACTGGGGGAGCGGGGGGAGCCCCTCTAAACTTGGGGTGCATAGCTCAGATGAGCTCCGCCAGGGTCTGCAGCGGGCTGCAGATGTCCTCAGGCCAGCCCCTGGGGGTGGAACGAGGTCTGGGGAGGACTGGGTAAGCCAGAGCTCCCAGACAGACCCACTGGCACACGTGCCTGAGCAAAATGGGGGTGATTACTGGTGTGTGCAGCATGCGAGCTGCTTCTCCAGAGGAGCTTGTCCCTCCCCTACCTGTGTCACCGCTGGGGTGGTGGATGGGGCACCTGTGGGTTGGGGAAGCTCCGCTCCCCCAGCACCCCGGCCACGCCCTCTCCCCACCCATCACGTCTGCATGGAAATCGCACAGCGTTGATACCAGGTGGGGGTGCGCGCGTGGTGTGTTCCGTTTATTCTGGTGGTCATGAGATGGACGGCAGGATGGCCGCCGGTCCGGGTATTTCCGTGTTGTAGCAGCAGGATGCCAGGTGCACGGAAACAGCTGGAAGGACCCTGAAGTCAGAGCATCATTGTTTCCTTGGGGCCACGCACAGAGTCGGGATGGGTGCTGGGGTCCTGGCCTCTGAGGCCCATTTTCATGCGCTCGGGCACAGCTACAGAAATACCGGTTGTGTGAGTACGCCCAGGGGCCGAAAGAGGTCACACACACTGTCACACCCCCAGAGAGCGATGAACTCACGGCTGAGGGCGCCATAGGGGTTGCGGAGGTCACCTAGAACCCCGTGTCACAGGGGCTGCTTAGACTCCCTACTAGGAGCAAGCTGCCTGCCCGGGACACAGGGCTTCTCAGCATCTCTATGACCTGGTGCCAAGGACACATTTCACTCACCCGTCTTAAATACTGTGACCTATCGAAGAGCAATGAGCCCCAAAGCCCGGTCCTTGAGAGACGTGCAGCACTGTAACTAGGATGACCTGGAGCTCGGATGGCTGCCACAGGGAGGAGGGAACTGAGGCCAGCGGAACATGCGGTTCATTCACTGGCGTCTCAGATCTTCGTCGACCTACCGTGTGCAAGCCGCGGTGACAGGCTCTGGAAGTGCCATGAACACAGCGGGGCCCTGTTCTCACTGGCCAAGAAGGAGAAGGAGGTGGACAGTGCAGGTGGAGAGGTGGGATGTGGGGGGCCACAGCTGTCTTTTCCCCACTCCCAGGAGACCAGATTTTCATGATCTCCGTGTGAGACCCCCCCCGGCACTGCTGGGGAACTAAATGACTGAGGAACTAGCCCAGGTGCCATCTGGCTTGACCATGGGCCTTGGGTCCGCCAGCTTTGGAGCGCCGGTCCGTCCCAGCACAGACAGCACCCCTCTGTCAACAGTGATGCCCAGGTGACAGGCCCTGACGCCATGTTGGAAACGCATCTGTGACACGATCCCTCAGCTCCCCTGTGTTTCTTGGTGAGAGTGTTAACCCGCTGTCTCATGGCTGCCTTCCGAGCTTTCTGG
This sequence comes from Aselliscus stoliczkanus, assembly GCA_033961575.1. Classification (NCBI taxonomy): domain Eukaryota; kingdom Metazoa; phylum Chordata; class Mammalia; order Chiroptera; family Hipposideridae; genus Aselliscus; species Aselliscus stoliczkanus. The sequence continues at coordinate 180,328,810 of CM066730.1, read as the reverse complement.
GGAAATAAGTCAAAAAGTTAATTTGATTTTGAACAGATTCTTAAATCAGTTCCCAAGAGGCAGAGATCAATTTGCATCTCATCTTTCCTTACTTAGTCATCCTGGCTGGTATTTTGCATGAGGTGCTGGTATTTTTCATGTTCTCTTACTGCACAGAAATGACCCTCAGAGCGTATTTCTCTTTTTTTTAAAGAAAGTCATCTGAAGAAGAGAGGAGGCAGTAGGTTCTGGGTTGGTCTGTTGGTTTTTTCCTATTTTCCTTTTAACTTGGGTTGCCGTTCCTAGGGGCACGGCATGGCCTTGGCGCTCTCAGTGCCGACTTTGAATTCATTGTGTGTGAGGTCAAGTGCACATTGCTTTCTGCTTTCTGCTTTCCTACCAGAGTCTAGGGTCTCTTCTTGTATCTTTGGCATCTGAGTGTCTGCTGGGGGTTGGGACCCTCACTACCAGCCTGTCCCCAGGCCTCTCCCACTGTGTCCGAAGTGGTGCCCAGGACAGCACTGACCCTCGCTGAGTGTCCCCATGCAGCTCAAGGATCGTTTGTCTCAGTGACAAACAATCTGGTGAGAGGGTCTGACAGGAGTGCACCTGGAACAACTGAAGCAGGGACTCGAAGACATACGTGCACCCCTGTGTTCACAGCAGCACTGTTCACAATGGCTCAAAGGTGGAAGGGACCCAGGGGTTCCTGGATGGATGGATAGATGATAGATGGATGAAGGATGGATGGATGGATGGATGGATGGATGGATGGATGGATGATGGATGGATGGATGGATGGATGGATGGATGGATGATGGATGGATGGATGGATGGTTGATTATGGATGGATGCATGATGGACAGATGGATGGATGGATGGATGGATGGATGGATGGATTGATGGATGATTGATGAATGGATGGATAGATGATGGAGAGACGATGGATGGATGAAATGTGGTGACCCACACAGTGGAATATTACTTGGCCTTAAAAAAAAGAAGGAAATTCAAAGACCTGCTACAACACAATGGACCTTGAGGACATCATGCTCAGTGAAATCAACCAGTCACAAAAAGCCAAACACTGTCTGATTTCACTGACAAGAGGTTCCCAGAGTCATCGAACTCATAGAGACAGAAAGAGGATGGTGGATGTTGGGCCAGGGGAGAGGCCATTGGCTGCTGTTAATGAGGACAGAGTTCCTCGATGTAAATATACTTAATGCCACTAAACTCACACTTCAGATGCTTACATTTTATAGTTATGTGTGTTTTTTACTACAATTTTTTAAAATTAAAAAACCGAGAATCTGACAGTGTCATGGCGTGAGGACCAGGGTGTGTGTCTTCTGGCCCCCGCCTTTGTCCTCAGGGCACCCGAAGCAGACACTTCTGCAGGGTCTGAAGCCGAAGACTATCAGCCCCTGCAGCTGCAAAGGGTCACCTCTCGGTGGGAAGGCCAGTGCCCAGTGGCCACTCGGGGATGACACTGAGTAGGGCAGTGGCTGGGGCGCTGAGACCAACCTCACACGGGACTGAGCTGAGCAGACAAGCACACAGGCACGAGAGCAGGGTTTCTCCCAGGGGTGGAGGCACAGATATGGGAAGGGGAACCTACGATGATCCCATCCTGTTGGGTTGGGTTTGGCGGTTGTATTGGTTTCAGGGAGAGGCTTCTATATAAAGTGCCATAAACTGGGGGGCTTCAAACCACAGAAATGTAGTCTTTCCCGGTTCCGGAGGCCAGAAGTCCAAAATCATGGTGTCACAGGGTCACGCTCCCTCTGGAGGCTCCAGGGAAAGGTCCTTCCTGCCTCTTCTGGTGTCTGGGGGCTGCAGGCTTCCCTGGGCTTGTGGCCGCATCCCTCCCATCTCTGCCTCTGTCTTCACCTCTCCCGGGGTGTGGTGTGCATGCCTGTTCCTCTTCATATAGACAGCAGTCACTGGAGCAGGGCCCACCCTAACCCAGTATGGTCTCATCTTAATCAGATCTTCAAAGAACCTATTCCAAATACGGTCACATTCTGAGGCTCCAGGTGGATGAGTTTGGGGGGGACACATGATTCAACAGAGGGACTGGTGCACACTGACGGTTTCCCAGGGGAGCATTCACAGACGTTTCCTGACTCAGTGGGGCTCCAGTTAAGAGGCCCCAGAAGCAGTAGCACCCCAGGAGCAGTGAGCGTGCCTGGCCTTGGGGCCTCGGTTTCCAGCGTGCTCCATCAAAGGCCCAGGGCTCCTTGGAGAAATGGCTGATTCCAGGGCTGGGCCAAGGAAAGAACAAGTTGGTCCTGGAACATTTAGTACCAGCAAGAAAGGAAGGAAATGCCCAGAGAACTCTGGCGACATGTCAGAGAGCCTGAGAAGCCAGCTCGAAGGGGCTCCCGCCAGCCAAACTGGAGACAGTTCCAGGTACAAAGTAAGAAACGATGCAGTAATAAAGTAGAGTCCCTGAGGGAATAAAGAAACGAAAAGAGAAAGGTCTTTGTGACAGCAGAATGCCAGCTAGTTGATGCAGAAGGAAGGACGGTATTAGCACAGGTGCCACCATCATCGTGAGAAGTCAGGCAGGAGACATCCGCGGACGCCAAAAGGGGGGGTAAAAGTTGGGTGAGGAATCGGACTTCACAGCTCAGATCTCCCAGAAAACACGTAATCACCACAAAGGCAGGGGAGTAACTTTACAGGGAAGATGCGTGGCAGACACCATCTGGGCCCAAGGGTCTCCACTGTCCCCATCAGGGAGGAGACAGTCCGCCTCCTGCCCCCGCCCGTAGGAGTCACCGAGAACACAGCACAGCTCATGACCGTCCTCCCCAAATCTAACTCATGAGAAAACATTGGACCAATCAGAACTGAGGGTCACCTTACAAAGCGACTAGCTATTCTGCAGTCTTCAAAAATGCCAGGATCCCGGAAAGTTCAGGAGAGACTGGGAAGTGGATGCAGATGTAAGGAGATTAGTGACAGGCCCAAGCTGAACTGGACACACGGTCAGAAATCGGGTAGCGCTGGGACCATGGGTGAAACCCAGGCAGGGGCCCTGGTTAGGGTGCCTGGGTGTATTCGTTCTGCCATCACCCCTTTTCTGTAAGTTTGGAGTTGTTTCAAAATACAAAGTAAAGTAAATTAGCTAAATCTAAAAGCCTGTCACCTTTTTCAGTCCCTCCCTAAGCGGCTCCCTGCAAACACACACACACACACACACACACACACACACACACACACACACACACAATGAGGGCGCCTTACTGCCGTTGGGAATCCTTGATGTAAGTCCTCACCAGGACCATTACCTTGCTCCCAGTTAGACAGTACAGTTAGACAATAGCTCAGGGACAATCCTTTTTCCTTTCTCCGGAGTCCCTGGCATTCCAGAGGTCACTGCCACCATGAATGGGCTTTATGTCCTTCTGTTTGGCAACTGTGTCCTTGAGGAGAAAACAGACGTGGCAGTGATGCCCAAGGCAGCTGACCCGCCAAACCACAGCCTATGCCCAGTTGCCTGAAGAGGTAGACCAAGGCGCCAGCTCGCTCTGAGATGCCCTGCACCCCCAGAGCCTGTGCCGGTTCCATAGCAGTCTGCAGGATGTGACGTGGCTACTGAAGCTTGGCCTGTGTCCACACATTTGCTCCGTCGTGGCTGCCGTCGTCCCCACCGATGGACACCTTTGGGGGAGGTGTGAAAGGCTCTTGTGAAAGTGGAAATGTGTTCTCTGAGGGGTGTGAGGGGGAACGCCACCTTTTGGCTTCTTATTGTCAGGCTGTGAGAACTTCATCCGAGTGCCTGGGGGACAGGACACAGAATGTCAAAGCAATGATCTGAACACTGGTCACTGCTTAGAGGGGAGCTCCTGCGTGTTGGGGGCCGGGGTGTGCAGAGGTGGGGCTGGGACGGTGGGTGGTAAGGGGCCGGGAGACAGCATGAGGCTGTAGGGAGCTAAAGGGGACAGGGCTCCGCACGGGCAGGAAACACGGAAAACAAAATTTAAGGAGACTGCAGGTGCCACCTATGCCTGCTCTTACCCCATTCACGTTCTGCCAGGTATCTGCATAGTCATTCATTCATTCAGTCATTCATTCATTCATTCGTTCACATACATGCAGAGGCTGTGCCAGGAGCTTACAATCTGCTGGGCCTGGATGGATTTCTAATTTCTCCCCTCCCCGCCTCCCTTTTGTCTTTGACACTTTGACCTGAACCCTTACGTGCTCTGTGCTGCTGGGGTGCACTTGCAAAGCGGAGGTCAGCTTGGCCCGACCCCCTGTACAGGAGGTCTCGCCAAGAACAATTCCTGATCTAACCTGCTCGGAATCAACTGGGGAGCCATTGGCCTCTGGCTCCAGGAACGCCACGTGCTGGCTCAGGTTGGGTGACAGAATGGCAGGGGAAGGTGTGTCCTGGGCCAGCTCAGTGCGGAGCACAGCCTCGGCTCCTCAGGCTGGGAGGGCTGGCCGCTCGGAGGGGTGGCGCCGTGGGTGTTTCTGTTTGGGAGGGGCCTGGGATCCGTATGGACAGACCGGGGGGTAGTTACACGGGTTTATAAGAGGAGAGTGGGAGAGAGGACATGCAGAGGCACTCGGGCTTCTGCTCAATGTCACTGTGACCTCCGCGGACGTCTAGGTGCATAGACCAAATTGGGCCTTGGAGGGCCCGAGTCATTTTGTCGAGGGCAGCAGCACCAGGCCAGAGGCTCCCAGCAGGAGCCTAACTTGCGTGTAGGTTTAGCGCCAGACGGAGGCTTGGCTCCCCAGTGCCGGCCGTGGCGTGCCTCCCGTCGCCAGCCTGAAACATCCTCCTCACGCTGTACAAAGCTCCGTGATGTTTAAAGGACTCCCACGTGGTTTTTCCTCTGGCAGAGGAGTACGTAGAGCATTTCAGTGATTTGTCCAAGGTCAATGAATCAATCAACAGCAGCTAGTGAACTCTGGCGGAGAGCAGCGTGCCCAGTGCCACAGGAGGGGTCCGGGGAGAGCAGGGCCTGGCTGAGCGGGGCCGGCGAGAGAGGGCAGGTCTGCAGCAGACACGGGCCCGTGTGTGCACACTCATCCAGGCACACCTGCACACCCAGCCACATGCATGCAGCACACACAGGCACATATGCGCGGGCACACACACGCAGGCACACACACCATGCTCACACAAAGAGAGTCGTTTCAGCCCAAGGGCAGTGGCACCACCATGAAGGATGATGGGAGGACAGAAGGAGAACCACGTGGGCTACGGGGACCCCAGGAGGGAGGCCGAGCGGAGTGGGGCCCGAATGCTGGGCTCCACAGCTCTTGCGGGGTCCAGACCCCCCTGTACCTCCAATGCCACCGCACTAAGGAAAGAGCCCCATGGATGAAGTCTCCCGGGAAGGAAAGGATGGGCAACCACCGTGGAAATGGCAGCTGCGTTTCTCCTCCAGAGCTCAAGTTGAAATAATCAAAATAATCATATGCAATCACTCTCAATAACAGATAACAAATGGCCGTGGGAGACGCCCTCCAAGGCCCGCAGTTTGCTAGAGCATCTAGGATGACAGTTCCCTCAATGAATTGTGCGGGCCTCCCCCGCAGCCCTGGCGAGGAGCCGGGTGCAGCCGCCTGTGCCGATGGCTGAGGCTCAGGGCCGCCCCGGGCTCGCTTCTCCGCGGAGGGAGCAGGTGTTCCAGCGTCTCTGTTTGCGTTTCCCATCAGGAGCCTTTGGCTTCTCTCCAGGCCTCTGGGAGTCACACCGCCTCCACCTTCCAGCCGAGACAGCAGTGACAGACCTGGGTGCTTCCATGGGAAACAGTAAAGCTCAGCACAGCCTTGAGAAAGGGTGGGGGTGCCCCTGGGGCCCCCCGCCCCCTTCTGCCGGCCATGCTCCCCGCCCTCCCGCCGTCTTGCTCTCGTCTGATGAAGTTATGCTCAGGAGTGAATCCTGCATGGCTCGGAGCCCCCAGGCGCCTGGCGGAGTGCAGAGGGTGGGGGTGGAAGGCACCTCCAAGGACGTGAGGCATTCGCTCTCGTTTGGCTTTGAGTCCAGAGCGGGCAGATCATTTGGGGAGGTGAGGTGGCGTCCGGCCCGCAGAGGCTGCGGGTCCTGGGAGGCTCATTTGCTTGGAGAGTGCCCTTGTCCTGGGTCCCGCTGTTGCTGGGACGAGTGGGCTGCTTTGGTGTTTGGCTGGGACTTGTGGACATGAGGAGAGAGTGCGAGTCAGGCTGAGCTGAGTGGGAACAGGGGCCCTGCCACTTCTCAGAGTACCGGTAACCTGCACAAGCCCCCTAACTCCTTGTAAAGTGAAGAGAGCAAAGTCAACTGTATGAGTTTCCCAGGGCCTCAGAAACAAGGCACCACACACCAGGGGGCTTAAAACAACAAAAATTCATTGCCTCGCATCCCAGAGGCCAGAGGTCCCAAATCCAGGTGTCCCAGGGCCATGCTCCCACTGACGTCTCCAGGGGAGGGTCCTACCTGCCCCTTCCAGCTTCTGGGGTCTCCAGGTGTTCTTGGCTTGTGGCCACATCACCCCATCTCTGCCTCCGTCGTCACATTGATTTCTGTGGTGTGTCACTGTGTGTCCCAAATCATCTTCTCTTTTCTCTTCTAAGGACACTTCTCATTAGATCCAGGGTCCCTTCTATGTCCAGGATAATGGACACCTTAACACTTTGCACCATTATTATAAAGTTGGTGCCTGATAACTGCTACCTAGATATTCTACACGACTATTTCTTTGGTCTGTTTTTCTTTTCCCTCGGTTTTTGTACGTTGAATGTTTGGTCCTGTCCCCTGGTGTGCCTGGTAATATTGTTCAGTGCTGGACATTGTGTACAAAAAGCTATGGGACTAATTTCAGGCTCTAGATCAGAGCTTGGCCCCCAGGCCAAATCCTGTCTGTGTCTTGTTTTTATACATTCCTGGAGCTAAGAATTTTTTTTCATACTTTTAAATGGTTGAAAAAAAACAAAAGGATATTTCATAACACACGAAAGTTATCTGAAGTCAGTGTCTACAGGGACAGTCTTGGTGGAGCACAGCCGTACCCACCCGTTGGCATCTGTTGGGGCAGCCTTTGAACGATAAGAGCAGATGCCAGTGGTTGGAATGGAGGCAGTGTGTCACAAAGCCTGTCCTTTTCACTGCCCGGCCCTTCGCAGGGGATGCCTGAGGACCCCCACTGCAGAGGCTGTTCTGCAGGCAGCCAGGTTGGGATCATGCAGACGGGAGGCTGGATTTCGATCTTTCTGGAAGGCCCATCCTCCTCTGAAGGTTTCAGGCTTCATTTCTGTCTCTGCTCCCACACCCACCCCCAGATGCCTCCTTAGAGCTGTTGTTTTGGGGGTGGGAGAACAGCACCCTTTCTATCCTCCGAAGTCTCAGAGAATCCCCTGCTTCTCACCTCCCAGACTGAACTGGACATTTTTCTGCTTGTTTCTGCTTGTCATCTCTGAAGAAGTCCCAGTCTTGTGCTATCTTGAAAGGCTGTCTTGCAAACACGGGTTTGAACGTTGCAGGGACCCCACAGCAAAGCGAAGGGCAGCTGTTTTCCTGTTGGCTTCTCTCCTCCCCCAAGAGCCATCCTCCCCTGGGCCTCCTGGGCCTCAGGCCTCCTCCCTGCTCTCCTGGTATCACAGGGACAGTGCCCAAGGCCACCACCACTCCAGCCTCCCATGTCTGACCTTGCAGCAACCCCAGGGCCAAGATACAGAGAGGCCGGGTCCTACCTGGGCTAGCCCCTCCCAGCCGGCCCAGCAGGTGGCAGGGCCTCAGAGCTGGGGTAGGGGGGGCAGCAATGGTTCTCATCGGTGCCCATCCTGGTGGGAGAAGGGACAACAGGAGAGCCGCTGGTGGGGGCCGCGTGGGGGGCTACTGGGGCCTTTTAAATGCATCCATTTGTTTATCATTTTTAATACAATGGCAGTTAGCAACATAAAGACAGCAGCTGCTGTTGGACTTAATGCTGCTCCCTACCAGGACGCCTTTAAAAAGTGCTCAGAGAGGTCCTCTGGGAAGCTGGTGCTGGGAGCTTCTGCACTCCCCTTCTCTCCACATCCCTCACCCTTAGTCATTGTCATCGTTGCATTACAATTTCCTCCAACTCTCTGCTGCCTAGAGAGTTTAATGGAACTCAGGGATAGCCATCTCCCACCTGCTGGCTCCGTTGACACTGCCAGTGGATTTTGAAGGCAGAGCTGACAGCCAGCTGGTCCTCCGGGGCGCTGTTTGCAAGCTTTGTGCACTGCTCCCAGAAGGCTAGGCTGGAGCCTCTCACCCTGCCTCTCCGGCTCAGTGTAACCCCAGAGGTTGACTCAGAACTCGCTGGAAGGTTTGCTGCTGATGGAACTCAATGAGGAAGCATCTGTCAACGTGGAAATAGAGCAGTGGCCTTCGTGGCGCCCCAGACCAGCAGCCAGCCGAGGTGAGGGACATGGAGCTGCAGAAAGAAGCCCAGGGATGGCTGAGGAATGACTGTCCATTTGCAGACGGGTCACCTGGCTCTTAGCCCCGGACCAGTGCTCCATAATGCCCTGGGAGATGTTTGTGGTGGACGTGCAATGCGAACAGTTCCACGCTGACCCGTCACCCTCTAAAGCAGGCGCTCATTCCAGCTGTGATGAGCCAACAAGAAGCATCCTCCTGGATTGCAGCTCTCTGGACTGGAAACGACCGTGCCCCTCGGGGAACAGTGACCACCGCCCGTGTTGTGGTGTCCGTGGAGCCTCCCAGGCAGCCCCACTCCGACCTTCCTCCACGCGCTTCCTCCTCTTTGCCTGGAAGACCCTCCCCTCGTCACCTAGTGTATCAGCTGTGGCCCCGGAAATGCCACGTAACAAACAGCTCCAAAACTCGAGGCATACAACTGTGAGAGTCTATTTCTTGGGGTCACTCGCATGGCTGTTGGCGGAGGTGGGGGCTTCAGTTCTGGTGACCGAGGCTGTGAGCTTTACCTCATGTGTCCTCCTCCTCCAGCAGCTGGCCTGGTTCTGTGGGGACAGCAGAGAGGACCAGAGCCAACCTCCCATGTCCAGCCTCTGCTCCCATCACTGCCCAGCCCAGAGATGAGAGCTGGGGGACGTCACCTCATCCGAGGCTGGGGTGTGGGCACTGCAGTGTGACACGGCAAAGAGCATGGCTGGAGGGAGGGGTGAAGACTTGGGGCCACCATGGTGACGTAGCATACCTGGGATGCCACATATGGACCAGCACTGTTCTACGTAGCAGGGACTTTCTGTAGACAAGCTGTGTCCCTCATTGTGGGGCTGTCAGGGGCACGAGGGAGAGAAATGATGGGTGGCCATTTGAGGTCCTGCAGACATGGCACATACACAAGGGCCAACCTGCTTCACTCAGCAAAGGGCACATCGTCCGTGTACCTGCTGGGTGACAGGCCTGAGTGCAGACCGTCCTCATCAGTGTCCCTGTGGGTGCGAGACCCGGGGCAGCTCCCATCTGAAATCAGGTTTTCGGGGCCAAGTCCCACATGCTGCTCTTTCCGGGAGCCCAGACCCCAGGACAGGAAGAGCCGCTGGCCTTCCGCTCCGGGTACCAGGCCGGACGGTATCGTCACCCTCCAGAGTCCCACAGGTTGGTCGCTCGAAGCGACGGAACAGGGGTCAGAATGCAGTGGAAGCTGCCCACACGTGCCGAGTTCATTATTGTTGTGTCTGTCTCTGCCCTGTGATCCTGTCCTGACCTGTGGCACACGTACAGTGGGTCAGTTCTGTCTGCTCCCTGGTATTGCTGAGTCCTCCTGTGGGACTTGGCCAGCATCTCTGCCGACTGTGGGGCTTGTGCACCCCCAGATGGAACGTCCAGAGTGGGTATCTGCCCTGGGCTACGGTCAACACTGAAACATCACTGAAAACAAGTAGGGGACGAGGGCGCAGGCCATGGGGAGGTAAATACCCCATGGCCTGGGTTCCTGTCTAATTTGGGCAGATGCCTGGGGTACAGGTATGTGTTATTAGAGAGCCCCAAGTATAAAGATTAGTGGTAATTAGGCCCCGGGACCTGGCATGGGGTGGGAATGGGGCCATGGTGCGCTCTGAGCATCCCGCGACTTCCTAATAGGGACATGTCTGGTCCCCTGTCTATTTAGAGCACGTCTGCAGAGTGCTCCGGGCATGCACTGAGCCCTCACGGCCAGCCCCGGCTGCCCTGTCCCAGGAGGGGGCCTGAGTCTGTGCCCCCGAACCATAACCAGGGTGAGAGGCATCACCCCTTGTACACCTACTGTGTGCCAGCTCCCGCTCAATCGGGGCCACCGGGGCACCAGCGCATGGGCTGCAGAACTGGAGTATTCGGGCCACGCGGTCGGGCGGCTGTGAGAAGGAGGGCAGCCAGGCGTGGCGGGGGAGAGCCCCATTTGCTTAGAGGTTTGATCCATTCACCGTTTTCTGGGCTAAATATAGACTCCATCCTGATGGTGGGAGCTGGTGCTGCTTGTGAGTAATCCGGTCACAGACTCCGCAGCTGACATGTGGGCCCAGGGCCGGGGCCCAGGCCTGTGCTGCATTCACAGCAGAAGCCCCTCTGTTCCCCGAGGTGCTGGCTGATGGATGCCACGTGGGTGTCCCTCCCCGGGGGCCCCTGACCTCTTGTTAGCACCAAGCAATGCCAGCACACTGCTTCCCAGCCCTCCATCCTTTGTTGAAATATTCAAATGCTACTGGGAGTTAAATGAAAGAAATGGGTCATTTCCATATTGGCTACTGATCTCAAAGTTTGGTGTCAGCTGCTTCTGCTCTTAGATGAGCTGTACATTTAGAGTGTGTGTGTGTGTGTGTGTGTGTGCGTGCGCGCGTATGCGCACTCAGGCACTTTGTGTACACATACATGTGGGTGTGCGTGCTTGCATGTGTTTGCCCAAGAGTCCTGGGAGGACTGGGCAAACAACACAGGGAGAGGTGGGGACAGTGACACGCCTAGGAGGCCTCGATGGTCATGCTTTGAAAGCTGCCTGGCGAGTTTGGAATTTCACCCTCTCTGGGGAGTTTTGTGTTCCGTCAGGGCTGGCCTTTCTGTGAGGATTAAGATGCTGCCTGTGAATGGGGTTCTCCAAACTCCACCCAGTGGCGTCCCACTCTCCCGTGGACCCTTGGCCTGAGAGGACAGTGCTTGTCCTGGGGCTGAGCAGTGGGACGAGCTGACATCTGGCAGGGCAGGTGGTACCCAGGTGTTGACGGCAGACCTGTGCATTTGCGTGGGTGTGGACCTGGCCGCTGCCTGACCTTTTGGCCCAGGCTCCCTGTGTCCCTAGCCTGCGGCCTCGTGCTCTCACACTCAGAGGAATCCGAAGAAAGTGCCCTGCATCCGTGGAACTTGCTCCTTAGTGTGGCCATCCCAGGGATGGGACAGCTTTAGTTGAGTCTAGTGTCAGGGGATGTAAATCCAAATTAAAGTTCCTTTGGAGCTCCCAGCCAGCAGAGTACGTATGTGACCCTCAGGTTCTCTCTGGACCGTGGCACCAAGGCCCCTGGCCGTCACTGTGGAGGATGCCAGCGGGCTGGGCAGAAGAACGGGTAACGGCAGAGGCCACAGAGCACACCTGCCTGGGTTTGGGTCCCGTGTTTGCTGGGTCTTAGGTGTGTGTGCAATAAATGGTTAACCTTGCTCAAAGAAATGTCCTTGACCTCAGTTCCTGGGAGGTCACTCTAAGCCCGGGTGGCCCTGCCTGATAAGAATGATTTTGTTAACCTGGGGCCCTGGGCGACACGGTGTCAGCCCGCCTGCTCAGTGGGCAGGAGACTCAGACCGGCCACGTGGAGTTCAGCGTGTCTGCATGACTGAGGCCACCAGACTGGACGCCCAGCCTTGGGGAGCGGCACCCTCTGCATGTGGGGGAAGCTAGTGCTGTGACACGTCCTCCCTGAGAGAGGGTGGCTGTAAGCCCTTGACTGGTCCCTCCTGGACTCTGCCCTCTGGGCCTCCGCTCGCTGCTGAGTTTAGTCCGTGTCTGGTCATGGTAATAAACCATAGCAGGAGTGTAACAGCTTTGGTCAATTCTCCTGGTCCTTGCAGCGAGTTGATGAACCTGAGAGTGGTCTGGGGGTATCCCACTGGCACTGTGCCACCTTGAGAAACTCCCTGAAACTCCCTTAGGAAACGGGGGGCATCTCTGTGCCCACCTCATGGGGTTCCAGGGAGCTGGGCATGAGCTAATTTACGTGGAACGGTGCACAGCACTCACTACGAATAAAACGAGCGTGACTTCGTAATGCGGCTTGTTTCTGCATCACCCGTTCCCCATCATGCCTTTATTGTTAATCAGAAGGGTCTGGAGGGAGAAGAGGGGACGTGATAAGGAAATGACCACGTCTCACTCTTTGCAGCAATGTGGGGTGTGACCAGGACCTGCTCTCCATGTGCTGCCTACTGGTGGTGTCCCAGTGATCAGTTTCCATGGCGTGACGTGGCTTTGAAATGTGCATACCTGTTTCTTCATGTCCCTCACACATCTCTTCTGTTAGCAAACAGCCTTAGCACCACTGAGGTCTGGGGCCTGATCTGTCTTTCTTATGGGGCCGTCCTGGGCCCTATATGACGTCTGCCAGTGTCTTTGCCATCTGCCCACCAGATGCCAGTGGAAGCACCCCCATCCCCCTGTGTGACAACCAGAGATGTCTCCAGACATGGCCAGATGTCCCCCCTGGGGACCACCGCTGCTCCCTGATTCTGAGGTTCCTTTGGAGTTTCCTTGAGGACTCGCTTTTACCATGTTGTCAGGATAAAGTTGAGTGCTGGACATTTCAGCACGGCCGTGTCCCTGGTGAGGCTTTGCTGTCTCTATCGATGGCCCTGCCCTAAGGTGGAGGGACTTCTGATGACCACAGACTTCATCTCCACAGAGTCTTGGCTCGAAGCTCTTCCATCATTCACCCCCAGATGGCCTTGTGGGGTCACCCAGAAAATGGCACGCTCTTTTGTTTCCCTACCACAAAAGCTGGCGGCCTTGTATGCCTCCTCCTCCAAGAAGCAGGGCTGGCATCTTGCCTGTCCCACAGTGGATGCTCCGAGTCACCGTGTCCCCAGAGACTATTCCTCAAGGACATAGTGTGGAGTAGACATTTCTCAGTTTTTGTGGAAAAGAAATGGTTTCTTTGGGGTGGAATTGGCACTTTGGATGCCCATCGTTACCCCTCAACTATAAAGTCTGTGAAGATCCCCTTGACCCATTGGTCACCGGATCTGTGGCCCCATAATGTTGATGCATGGGATCCCCACACTGCAGCATGAGCTACCGGAAACACAGAAGTGTCACCCCGCTGCCTCGACCAATTCCAGGGCCATCGTCCCTGCCTTCTCCAAGTGCACCCGCCGTATGTGCCACCCACCCCCCACGTGCTGGGAAAGAAGGCGCTTGATGGGTTGGTTGGTTTATGCAGTGGACAGTGGCCCCGTTTGATTCCACTTCATTTAATAAGACGCTCGACCAGACTCAGAAATGGATTGCCAACTTCCCCACCGATCTCCAGGGCCTGCTCTTATTACACAGATGTAGCCATAAAGGCCGGCTGATTGATGGAACTGGGTAATCCATCTGTCCCCATCCATTATTCTGGGTATAATTTTCCATTATCTGGGTGGCAGCTGATTCCTAGCACATTAGTATACAGTGGCAATTACCAGGAGCCGAAAGAGCCCCTAAATTAGCAGCAACAATAACACCTGTCAGGATAGGGAAGCAAGGAGCCCCACACAGCTCGGGGCCCAGGTTTGCACTGCAAAGAGCTTGAAGATAGATTCAATATTGACCTTGGGAGTGGAGAGGACAAAGTTGCTGGGGTTTTTTTTCCTTTCTTGGGGGTATAGAGTACACATTCCCTTCAGGTGCCATCATTGTCACCCCAGTCACATCCCTTGGACAGCTGGCACAGATACTGTGCCAGGATGGCCCTGCCCGGGGTCAGCAGGGTTTGGGGACTGATGTCCCTGCTCTCATTATCTAAAGACCACTGGAGACCTGACCCGAGGGAACATTATTCAAGATGTGAGTGTTGAGAGAGATCAGTAAGGAAGGAGGGAAGCTGAGGGAATGTCCTCCTGAGGACGCTGCCATGTGTTGGGGGCAGGAAAACTCTGTCCGCAGACTCGTGGGGCCAGGTCCCTCTGGAACACACTGACCCTTCTTGTCCTTGGATGCAGTTTTATTCAACGTGAATGGAGAAAAGTGAGAGGCCTGTGGCTGGAATACTTCTGAGGCCATTGGAGGGACTGGATTGGCAAAAGTCCCCTGAGCTTGAATCTCCAAAAATCGAACATTCTGTCTAATTGAGTTCTTACGGCGGCCCATCACACAGAATGACCTAACCTCAAGCTGGCTTCACGTGGACAAGCCTGGGAGGGCAAAGCTGCCCACTGCTGGTTGTTATGGCAAAGCTTGATAAGATAGAGCCTGTGGCTGTCTTTGAAATCACCTTGGCAGTGGCCAGTGGAAACCTCAAAAGACAGTAAACCTTTGATGATGGAGAGTGAAGGTTCTAGTCTTCCGAACCAAAGGACTGCACTTCGAGTCCCACTTGTAATCAATCATTCAAAAGAGATATAGCCTTCCATTTAATTTAGAAGCCATACCACCTTCCCCTAAATCGAGGATCAGCAGTCGTACAGCCCGTGAGCCAAATCCAGCTGCTGTTTTTGTAAATAAGTGTCACTGGTTCACAGCCACACCCCTTTGTGTGTGGTTGCTCTTCCTTATAATGACAGGGTTCTGAAGTTGCAACAGAGACCAGACTGCCCCCAATGCCTGCAGTATTTATTACCTGGCCCTTTTCGGCAAGGTCTGCCTACCCAGGATCCACGCAAATACTTATGGGACATCCACAGATGAGGAATCGACTCCTGGCACTTGGGGAGGCCAAATGACAGGACAGATATTGTCATGTAATTCAACTCTGCTCCTGTGGGCTCACCCCCACCCAGTGTGCTTTTGTGTCACCCACCTGCATCGGCACTGACTTCTGCTGACTCGGAAGATGGCAGGTGCAGCCCAAGAAACAGACACATTTCCTGACATGAGCATTGCGGGGTGACCTGCCTAGAAGTGGCTGAGAGGCATTTGGCTTGGGCCCGGAGGACTCCCAAGGAGTCTACCCATGGAGGAGGTGGTGAGGCTGAAGCACCTGTCTCTGTGACTTAGAAGCTTGTTCTCCCCCAGGAATGTCAAGGGGAGAGGTGCCAGCCTCCCCATGGGAATAAGTGAGGTTGCCAGGTCAAAGCCCAAGCTGAGATGAACAAAGTCTGAGCTCAGAATCATATAAGACTGCTGCTCTTACATAGACTTTGGAGCCAGTGGATCCTCTGTGATCCAAAGAATCTATACAAACTTGCCCAGGTAGTTCTCACTTCTGTAATGTATGATGAGAGTATCTACCTTTGAGAGTTATCACCAAAATTAAATGGAATAATACACCCCTAACAATTGCTGTCACTCATTGAGCATACCTAGGTCATTGTCATCACCATCCTCATCACCATCATCACCATCACCATCACCACCATCACCATCATCACCATCACCATCCTCATCACCATCACCATCATCATCACCACCATCATCATCATCACCATCACCATCATCACCATCACCACCACCATCATCACCATCATCATCATCACCATCACCACCACCACCACCATCACCATCATCATCACCGTCACCGTCACCATCACCATCATCACCATCATCATCACCACCATCATCATCACCATCACCATCACCATCATCATCACCATCATCACCATCACCACCATCACCATCATCATCACAACCATCCTCATCACCATCATCACCACCATCACCATCATCACCACCATCATCACCATCACTGTCACCATCACCACATCATCACCATCACCGTCACCATCATCACCATCATCACCATGACCATCATCACCATCACCACCACCACCATCATCACCATCATCATCATCACCATCACCACCACCACCATCACCATCATCATCACCATCAACATTACCACCATCACCATCATCATCACCACCATCATCACCATCACCACCACCACCATCACCACCATCACCATCATCATCACCATCACCATCATCATCACCATCACCACCACCATCACCACCATCACCATTATCACCATCACTATCATCATCACCATCACCATCACCACCATGATCACCATCACCATCATCATCACCAGCTTCCTCCTGATCACAGGAAGCACAGACACAGGATGAGCACTTAGTCTTCAAAACATAGCAGTCTCTTGACTGGGCCAGAGGGAGTGTGGAGGGAGGGTGACGGGACACTGAGCAGCCATCCTTCCTGGTTGTCCCTTAAAAATGGGCATCCTTTTGAACCCCCTCTGCCAACAATGTCTGAGGTGAGTCTCAGTGAAGCTGGTGAATAGATCAAGATTACTGAGGCTGGTGGGTGGTCCATGTAGCATAATTAGCTTAGCCCCACTGGCAAATCCTAGAGGAGAAGGCAAGCTGTCTCAGAGGTTTGTCGCAGGTGCCATGAATTGGGCACTGGGCTATGGGACACTGGCAGAAAAGTCTTACTCTCAGAAACCCTGCACACTGGAACCTGTGCCTGCGTCATTCTCACCCCCAGATGCGCCAGGGTCCTCAGGTCTAATGGGTGGGCCTCTGCTAATGGACGTCAGGATTGGGGATCACGAGTGGAGAGGGACAGGTGCTCAAATGTCTCAGAACCCGGGAAATCAGCAGTTCCGTGGGGCAGTGTGCCACCACCTGCTGGGTCTCTGCAGACCTCCTCCTCATGGCCTTTAGCACTCGGCCCCTCAGGTAAAGTTCGTGCTGATAGCAGGAGAATGGGGCCAGAGCCCTGGACCTTCCTGCTGTCCCTAACTGACCAGTGGGCCAGCCAGGGTATGTCCCTTGTGTCCATTTCCCAGGAAGGATGTTCCAGATGTGTTGTCAAAGCTTGGGTGGGGGGCTGAGGTGGGAGCTGTCACCAGCCTGCCTTTCCTCCCTCCCCCTGTGTCTGGTTGGTGGGAGAGGGCGCAGGGGGCAGGGACAGTGGGGGAGTATGGAGAGCATGTCCGTCCTGGGCTGTCTGCATGGGGGTTAGCCGGCAGCTTTTGGTCGGGGCTCTGCCTGCCCTGTTTGTGGAGCGGTCAGGCCTTCTGTCCACACACACAGCAGGGCCCTCCCCTGGGCCTGGGCCTTTGATTCCCTGGAACCTCATCAAGCAATGAGCTTCTGGGAAGAGGAAGACACTCCCAAGATTCAGCCTGCGAGGTGTCTGCCCCACCTCCCCATAATCCTGGTCCAGGCCAAACCCTGCCCCGACTTGCAGGCCAGCTGCCCCGGCGCTCAGAATCAAGCAGCAGAACTTTGCTGGGGTGGGAGGAGCGTGAGGAGGGGTGACGGGTCCTGGGGGACGCCTCAGCCGGGGCTCACGTGCTCCAGGTGAGGGGCTCTGCACCTGCCCATAGGCCAGGTCACGGCGTGGGGCCTGAGGAGCCGTCGGGCCTCATTCCTGGGCTCCGGGTGAGAGCAGCCCGGGGGCCCAGAGCACTTGCGAGCACCTGGTGGGCGAGGATGGCCTCAGTGCCTGTCCTGTTCCCACGCAGCCGCCCCCTGTGGCCCCCTGCTTGGGCGTGTGCAGGCTGCACACTCACGGGGCCTGGTGTCCATAGGCAGGGTAACAGGACGGGTCAGTGCCCCCTTCCCAGACCCCTTGGACTCATGGACCTGGTTTTACATCTCCCCTCTCCCCCATTCTCTCTTTTCAGGTTTGGCTGTCCATCAGATTATCACCATCACTGTCTCCCTCATCATGGTCATAGCTGCTCTGATTACAACTCTTGTCTTAAAAAACTGGTAAGGATCCTCGGCTCCTCTGGTCTGGAAATGGGGGGTATGGCGGTCCCCAGGAGGTGTGCACAGAAAGATCCAACTTTGCAAACCCGAGCCCAGGCCCCAGCCCAGGGACCTGACCTTCTGACCTCCAGCACCCCGCTCACCCTCGGCCCTGGGACAGTGTGGCCGGCCATGGCACCGTCCCCCGGACACTGCCCTTTGGGGTGTCCCCTCACCAAGGCGCGCTCTGAAGCCTGCAAGCCCGGCCCTCCCTCGGGACTCGCTTTGTCAGGCAGCAGCTGCCTCCATGTCCAAAGAATCTCTTCTCTCTTTGGATGCTGCCCACCGGGCACAGCCCTCTCTCTTTCTTTATTTGCTACGAGCAGGCTGGTGGGGGCCTGCCCCTCGCTGCCCTGGGCTGTCCCGCGGAGGCTGGAAGGACCGCATCCTTCCTTCCTCAAACAGCGCTCCGTGTTTGCTGAAGGACGTTACCGCTTTGCTCCAGGCAGCCTGTCGTTGCCTGTTTTCCCTGGAAATTGGCCTATTTTGAGATTGGCCTTGCTGGGTGTACACACCTACCACACCCCTGGGAAAACCTGGGAGCTGTGGGGTGACCCCCGTCTGCCTGCAGCCACTCCTCCAGCAAATGTTGCTCCTTTTAGCATCAAAGCTTAAACTCCCTCCCGGAGGAATACACCCAGGTGACGCCAGGCTGCCGGCAGACAGTGGTAGAAAACCAGACGCGGCTGGTGGCTGGGAGCTGCCCGAGTGTCCAGACGGGGCGCTGCGGCCACAGAGAGCCAGTGTCCAGGACTACAGAAGGCCGGAGCGGTGGCCGGAGCCACATCAGACCTCACACCGAACCAGTGAGGCCTCGAAGCTGGCTCTGCAGGGCTTGCAAGCCCGAGACTCAGTGTTTTCTGGGACAGATGACAAGGACAGCACTCAGCACAGAGTGGGCTTCCTGGGGTGGGGCTGGACCACATGGATGTGTGGCAGGCACATCTCATGGGCCAGCTTGAAGGCAAAGCCCCTCCCCCAAGGAGACAGCGGACTTGTGACCCATTCTGTGACAGGCAGGCCAGCTTCCCTTTGGATTCCCCACATATTTGGGTTTGCAGCAAGCCCTCAAAACACCCTTTGGAGAAGACAGCCCAGGGGACAAGTGTGTTCTATGACATTGGGAGTCCCCTGGCTTTTGCAATCACCTTCTCACCTTCATTTATGGCGTGGGGTTTCCACACCAGCAATAGGGGCTCCTTTAATTATTGGGACACCAAGGCAGGGAAACACCAGGACTTACAGGGGGCTCATAACCCCACCTTACACCCCTCTTGTCTGCATAAACTCTAAGCATAGAGAGGAGGGAGAGGAAAAGGGGATTTGGTGAGGTCCCCCAAAGTGGGGGCTTCTCAAATGTCCCAGCTGCCCTCCACTGTGGGGATGGGACATCTACCCACCCTGCTCATGAACTTGCCGGAATGACAACGGGGCAGGGAGGGGTCACTGATTGTTGTCTCTTCAGATGGCTTGGCCGACTAGGGTGAGAGTCCTTGTCCATCCTACGTGGCATCTGGAGGTGTCTGTGGTCCACCTGTGGCAGGTGTCCTCTGGGTACACAGGACAGCTCTCTCCATCGACTCGCAGACCCAGTGGGGGTGAAGGAAGCACAGTCCAGGCTCATTTCCAGCTCGTGGGTGTGGCAGGCGGGGGGCTGAGGATGCAGGGTTCCTCACTTCCCAACTGTCCCCTGTAATAATTGCGTAGTCCGTTTCAAAATGAATGACCCGGCCACTGCAACCTGTGCGCAAAGGCTCCCCGCGAGCACCCATCAGTTTCATCCCGTTGAGGCATTCCTGGGGAGACGGGGTCAGCTCCCCTCTTCAGCTGACATTTTGGGCCAAACAAGGCCGCAGCTCCGAGATGAGACAGCCCAGCCACGCGCTTCATAA
This sequence comes from Aselliscus stoliczkanus, assembly GCA_033961575.1. NCBI lineage: Eukaryota > Metazoa > Chordata > Mammalia > Chiroptera > Hipposideridae > Aselliscus > Aselliscus stoliczkanus. The sequence continues at coordinate 180,309,103 of CM066730.1, read as the reverse complement.
CCTGCGATAACGGCCACATTTAAAATTCAAATTCTGTTTAAAAAAAAAAGTGCTGATTGCTTGATTGTGGTTGATCTTTCTGAAGAGGCTGGGAATTACCATTTAATATTTAATGGTGTATAATTAATGCCTAGAGACGAAGGTCGCACGGGCTTCGCACCGGAGTTGCTTTTGCAGGCCCGGCCTCTGCCTGCCTCCCCGACCTGCACCCCGACTTCTCTCTTGCAGCTGTGCCCAAAGCGGGAACGCGCGGAGGAACAGCCACCAGCGGAAGATCGCCCAGCAGGAAGAGAGCTGTCAGAACCTGACGGACTTCACCGCGGCCCGGGTGCCCAGCAGTCTGGACATATTCACGGCTTATAACGAGACCCTCCAGTGTTCGCACGAGTGTGTCCGGGCGTCCGTGCCCGTGTACACCGACGAGACGCTGCACTCAACAGGGGAGTTCAAATCCACGTTTAACGGGAACCGGTAAGCTCAGGCCTGGGCCAGACCTGCCACCACAAACTCCTGGTGGCACCGTATTGTCACAGGGCTGTTGACAGGTGGGAGGGAGTGCCCTTCACATCTCTCAGGGTCCAGTCTAATGCAGGCAGCTAAACAGGACAGACAGACAGGCTAGACAGGCGTTTCTCCACCAGAGAGGGGACGCGGCAGCCAGAATTCCCTCCCGGACCCCGCGCTGGGGTAGTGGCCGCAATGCCTCCCAGCCCCATTCCCCACGGTGCAGGCTAAGCAGACAGCAGCCCCAGAGCCCAAGCTTTGCAGTCCCTGGTCTCCTACATACCAGCCACCCCTGATGGGTGCCTCCGTGGTCAGTGTCTCCGAACTTCATCCATAAAACGTCAGCAGGGAACCTAGCAGAAAGCAGCCTCCTCCAGCCAGCCCGCTGGTCATGCAGTGCTCTTTTTTATTAATCACGGGTAATCCTTCAAAGAAGACATGCTCCTGAAACTGTGCCTGGGAATGCTTCCGAAACCCTGAGTCAGCATCTGACGGTTTATCTGGAATTAGATGAAAACATCAATGAGCTTTTTTTTGTTTTAAAGTGAGCGTGCACTCATACATCATTTTATAAATTAAAAAAAAAAAATTCCGAGAACTTAGTCTCAGGAGGAAATGAGCAGATCACCAGGCTGACTCGACAGGCCCGCTCTCGGCTGCAGGATCGGCCGCTGGGGACAGTCCCCAAGCTCCCCAGTGGGTTCCTCCCAGAACCCAGTCGGGGACGTTTCGCTGTAGTGCCCGTAGTTGACGCAGCTTGTCCTGCCCAGAGGACGGTGGCTGCTCCTTGAACACCGTCTTGCTGCCCCTCTTATCTGCCCTGTGCTGTTGGGGTGCCCCTTTCCCAGAGGCAGAGAATGGAGGGAGGACACCCCAGAGCTGTCCTTCTAAACAGTGACACTGGGGAACTCGTTCGTCACACCCCAGCCCTCCAGAAGGCTGAGCTCACCAAGAATTGGCGGAAGACTGTTCAGACCACTCCACAGGGTGTGGGTGTCAGTTTGGTAGGAATCCCCGCCAACCAGTGCTTCGGCCTCTCGGGGAGGGAGGAGGCTGGTTATTGTTGTTTCACTTTGTCCCACTCTCTGCCCCCGTGTCATGTGACAGCCCTGTCCATGGCAAGGTGGGCACAGCAGGCACCCAGATGACTGGCGAGGAAGCATTAGGCGGACAAGGCTCTTGCCTTTGGGCTTCAGGTAACGCTCTGTTGGCTCTCACTGGCCTTGGGAAGCGGTAGCTTAGATGCAAAGCTGACAGACTACAGGAAAGCCATGTTCGGAGCCCGGCCCTGCCCTCTCCATGGTGGGTGACAATGTACGTGGGGTCCCTGGGCTTTGTGCCACCCCACAGCTGAAATGCTAACATCTGGAGAAGGCACAGCCGTGCTGGCCCACCGGACTTCCAGCCCCTCCCCCAGGCGCTGTGTCGTCCCAGATGTCAGGGCGGACGGGGCCTTAGCTGGGCACGGGGGGGTGAGGGTCCCTTCCGCGAAGGCCAGTGGATCCAAGCGGAGCGTCTCCGTCCAGGGGACGCGTTTCTCCTCGAGAAGCCAGTTCCCTGTGGCAGGCCTGACGCGCCTGCCGGTCCTGGACCAGCACACGGAAGCCCGTTTTTCTGCTTGCTGCAGACCGTCCTCTTCTGATCGGCATCTTATTCCTGTGGCCTTCGTGTCTGAGAAATGGTTTGAGATCTCCTGCTGACTGGCCGAAGTCTTTTTTACCTCCTGGGGGCAGGGCAGACGCCATGTGTCTGTTTCATGGTACGTACCTCTCGTTTGGGACGTTGGCTCCTCCTCGCCTTTGCCTGGCTTTCCCCACCCTGGTCCTCACTCTGGAATGACTAACTGGGATTCCTTCCCACGTGGTGACATGGAGGGTGGATCTCCAGGGTATCGCCTGTCTGGGCAAACCAGAATGCTGGGCTGTGGTCCCTGCAGCACTTGTCAGAAACACCCCCACGTCGCAGTGGGGGGGCGTCACAGACACTCAGGGACCCCGTCTGGGCGGGTCCATCCCCGAGGAAGGCCACTGCGAGCATGGCCTGTGGGACAGGGAGGCTCGTCCTGGAAACTAGGTTCAATTACAGCGCCCGTTTCCCTCAACAGGAAAGCATCAGGGCAGCAGCTAAGTGGGCGGGCATCACGCCTCCATCGCATGTCTTTCCCTGGGTGGGGGGCAGTGCAGAGCAGAATTAAAACACACAGTTGAAATATAAAAATAAGAGATAAGAAAGAAAATGGTAAAGAAAATGAAGAGTGGAGACATCTACTAATTTGAAACCAGGGAATGGCACCAACGCAGGACGCGTTTTCCACGCTCTGCTGGATAGGAACATTTGGTTTGCTTTCAATGATATTAACTTGAATGCTAACGTTAAATTGCTTTCTTCTGTGCTGAGTCTCCCAAACACTCGGGCTGCTGAGGGGAGAGCATGCGCCCCCATGACTGCGTATTCCTTATGCACAGTAATAGATGCAACCCAGGGCTGGGCTTTTTTTTTTTCTAATTTGTTTCTCTTTCCGGTGCTAGTTTTTCTAAGGATCCCCTTGGGCTCTCCCTCCCACCCCAGATATTCCTTCTAAATGTGACGTCAGATCCCTTCCATGGAATGGGGAACCCAGTACTAGGATGGTTATCGATGTTTGAAGATAATTTTTCTTATTTTCGCTCACCCTCTGATATGAGGACTGAATGGACAATACCGTTGTTACGTGGGCTGAAAGGGTCCAAGGCAGCCGGGTGTTTTCTGGGGCACACGGGACCCTCTGGGGATTCAGCTCGCCGCCTTGAGCTGGGGCCGGAGGAACCAGCCGCCTCAGAAGTAGGAACGGGTCAGTCAGTGCCTATAAATCGCAGGTCAGCTCCAAAGCAAGGCTTCAGCCCCACTTCCGGTCCTGAAGCCAGAATGATCTGCTTGGCATCATGTTCTGCCAATGGGCAAAGAACTGTAATTGGATTAGAGTGGAAAGAGAGCCCCTCCCCCCAACGGCCTCTGCTGAGATTGAGGCAGGCAGGTAAGATGCAGTTGGTCTATCCCCACCTTCACGGGCCGAGGCGCCCGGCACGGCCTGTGCTTTGCCAGCCTCCAGATGACTCACCTCCTTGGAGCTCCCTTCCTCTTGCCACACTAGCCACGGGGACCTTGCTTGTGGAAACAGGGGTTCCCGCAGACCCACCTGTGGTCACCAGCCTCTCTGTTAGAAATTTTAAAATGTGTGAAAACATAAGACATGGACCCTGGGCTTGCTGGCCCTGCACAGCCAAGACCTCCACTGCCTTCCCCCACGAGCTGCAGGCCTGCGGCCGGGACGCAGACACCCCTTTGGCCAGTCCAGGGGGACAGTTAGTTCCCTAATGAAGACGATCAAATGGCAGCTCCTCGGAGCGCTGTTGACATCTGGGAACTCACTCAGCCCTCCCAGCAGTCCCGTTTACAGATGGGGACAGTGAGGCACAGACAGGTGAAGTGACTTGCTCAGGTCGGTCAGGGTGTAAGTGGTGGGGCACATCATGCCTGGGCATCGGGTGTCCGGACCACACTTTCCAGCTGTGCCTGAGAAGCTATTCCAGGACCACCTTCATGTACAGGACGGAACACCTTGGTGTCCAAAGAGCGTGACTCCCTCTCTGTGTATCTTGGGTGAGTGGTTTGGGGAGGTGAGGAGAGCCTGTGGGACTTGGTCTGAGCCCGAGCGAGCTCAGCCACCGCACCCGCCCGTGGTCACAACGCAATGGCTCGATTCAGCATCTCCGATTCCTGCAGACGAGGACCAGGTGGGCTACACAAGCAGCCCTGTTAATCCTTGAGAAATGCTTGAAGGTTCCGTTGTGGCGTGTTGGACAGGCCATTTGTCACTCGCTGGGAGGAACACATCCGGATTCTAAGTGTCCCTGGTTCTTGCAATTAATGCCTGGGCACGAGCGTCGAGCGGACAATAACCAGGAATATCTCTCAGATTTACTAAGGTGCTTATTACCCCTTAAATAAATAGCAATTAATACTAAAACACTTAATTAAGGTTTAAGAGCCAGCGGAGATATTTATCTCGGGCATGGCTGTTAAACCTCTCCAAATGCATATTTAATGATGATGTAGCAGTTTGTTGCCACACCGTCTCGTCTGCTCACACTAACCCACATGCACACTTGAGACCCAGACGTGGCCAAGTTCACGTCCCCGTAGGCAGGTTGTCGGCGATGCCCGGACCTCTGGACACAGGCGCCCCAGCCCGGGCAGATGTCCATTCTGTTTGCCTCGGTTCAGCCTCTAAGATAGATTCCAGAACATTCTAGCCTCAGACCACCTCCGCAGTGAAGCCTGATCGAATGCCCTGGGCAACACAAAACGAAGCCGGCATCTGCTGCTCCAAGGAAAGGGACCTCAGACACATACCTGCCATTGGCTCTTGGGCTAATTTCCTGTCATTTTTCACACAACGAGCAAACTTTAGAAAATCTGCTTAGTCTCAGATGTTTGCATTTGCCAAGGCCGCTTCTTCCTGAATGGAGCCTGAAAAGTAATAAAGGCTCTTCTTGTATTGAAGCAACAGAGAAATAAATCATGTGGTATCATTATTTTCAAAACCACCCCGAAGACATAACTAATAAAAAACAAGAAAAGCACCTGAGCCTCACCACTTCATTCTAAAAAAAAATACATTAACAGAATATCCAGCTTTTGTCATTCAAAGGAACACGTTTTTCAAAGCCACAGCCAGGTCCTTCTGGAAAGTCCCCTGCAAGCTGAGAACGAAGGAAAACTAAGCAGCACCCTGGAAAACGTGGGGGAAAGCAGCCCTCTGTGGGTGTGGAGAAATGAACTCGCAGCTGTGGCGCTCCGGGGGGACTCCGTTCTCTCGGTTTTGTCAGCAGACGCTGGTCATTAAGCCCTCGACCACCAGGTGGCTTGTAGCCGGCGGGGCCACGTGAGGCCCCCCGGCAGCAGAGGGCACTGGTTTTCTCCCGTCAGAATGTATCCCAGAGCCCCATCTCAGAGCCCTTGGCGTGACCCAGCCCCCCTTTCTGGCCGGAAACTGCGTGGACACCCTCGCTGGTGCCCTTCTCCAGCCTGGATGTCCAGGGCTCACCACGTCTGTCAGGCGGCATGCCCAGCCGAGCGGCTCATGAGCTGAGCCTTCCGAGCAGGAAAACCTGAGCCCGCCCGCCCTGTGAGCTGAGTGCAAGCAGCCGGGTTTGGGCGGGATGTACCTACGGCAGGCCTGGATGCGGGTGGGGCAGCCGCAGACCTCCCGTCCTGGCCTGGGGATGCCACCCTTGCAGGAACATCTTGCAGGGAACCCATCCACCTTTGCAGGGAGCCAGCACTGCTCTTAACATGGCGAGTCACGGCTCAGGGTTGGCGCGCTCTCTCCCTCCATGCCTCCCCCTCCCCCTCTGCCCCTGCCTCTTTCCCCCTCCCCCTCCATTCCTCCACCCTGCCTCTCTCCCTCTCCCTGGCTGGGTAGAGACAGATGTTTATGGGTTAGGAAGAGGCTTCTGTCCCCCGGTGGCCCTCCATCGGACCTCTGAGGCCCTTACTTCCCTTGGTCCTCCGATGCTGGCAGCCACCTGCAGGCAGCATGCACAGGGCATTTCAGGCTTTAGTCGCAGGGACTAAGGACATAGCTACTGTCACACAGATGCCTCTTCTCTTCACTGCATCCAGTATTGCTTTCCCTCCTCGGGCCGGCACAGAGCAGGAACCCAAGTGAGCCAAAGCGGATCTGCAGGATGCTGTGACACCTGGGCTGATGTGTGACACGTGCCCAGATAAAAACCAGGGCAACTAGTCCTGTACCTGACAAGTAGTAGAACCAGACGCTCGAATACACAGAGATGAAATCGAGAACACGTTTAGGAAAGGAGGGATTCCACAAAGGCCTCCCCTGGGAGGTGACCACCAGCAGACACGTGAAGCATTTGAGGTGTGCGATGTGGGTGACGCTGGAATATGGAGAGGAAGAGCGAGGGGTGCGGAGGTGAGGAGGGTGCTTCCGAAGGACCCCCAGAGCCGGCACCTGAAGCCCTGAGGATTTTTAAGTAGGAGAAGTGCACAGCGATGGCCTGTGGAAAACCCGAGCTGGCTGGCTGAGGAAGCAGTGGAAGCCACGCCTCTGGCCTTCACCTGCCCGGCTGAGTCAGCAGAAGGATGGAGAAGGGGCCTGGGCAGTGGCTCTCGCAGGAAACCTTCATTTTTAGGGCAGGCGGCCATGACTCCTGGTCGGGGAGCCATTTGAGACTGACGAGTGGGCGCTGATGGTCATCACGATGGGTGCAGAAGCACCTCCAGGCGGAGCGAAGATAGGTTCCAACTCACCTGGCCAGGCCTTGGACAGCTGTAGCTCTCTGGCTCTCTGGGGGATGCTGACCTCTGGGGTTTGGTCATGAGGCAGGAAGACTTCGGGGTTCCCGTTTTCCGAGGCACCCAGCCAGCTGCCTAAGAGCTGCTGTCTCTTTGCAGCCGTCCAGCCTGGCCTGCACCCACTGTGAGTCACACGCTGTGGGCTTCAGCAAGATCACCTCGTGGGGAGGCCCAGGAGGTGGTTTCTCTGATCCATTCATGTCTCTCGTGTCCCGGCCTCATGAGCCTCCCGTGGATTGAAACAGACCCCATTGCTTCCTGCGGCTGAGGACAGGAGCAGGCGGCCCCCGGGCACTTGGTGGATAGGAGCTGGAAAAGGGCGGGAGCATGGCGCTGGATGCCTGCAGTCGCCGGCAGGGTTGGGGTGTGATTGATGCCCCCTCTTAGGAAGCCCCCTCTTCTTTTTTTCTTTTCTTCCAGCTGAGCCATCCTGCTACCTGTTGGCAGCTCAGCGGCAGCTCAGCTCGGGCTGGCATCGAACCGCCGTTGCTCAGAGCTCAGCTCGCACTCTTGAGCGAGCTCTTAACCAACTGAGCCCCTCGGCCGGCCCTAGGAAGCCCCCACTTCTACCGCAGGAGCAGAAACCTCTCCTCCATCGATGACCCTAATTAGCACGAGTCCCAGGCCCTCTTCCCCCCCCCAGGAATTCCCGGCTGTGTGCCAGTTCCTGGTGACCAGGCTCGGTGAGACCACCGTCGCATCCTGAGGACATGTTGGTGTCTGTTAGCCGGGAGCCGGGCCATCGGGGTTTAGTTACCGAGGCTCCATAGACTCACCCCGACTTTGACCTGCTGCCATTTAATCTCTTCTTGTTTTCTTTCCACACAGGATTTCGTTGGTGAACCTGTAAAAAAAATATATATATATAAAATAAAATAAAAACCCCACAGAACCTAAAACTAGACTATCTAAGGGGGAGGGTCCCCGCACCTACCACTTGTGTCTGCCGGTGGGGGGCTCAGCAGGACGCTGTAGGCCAAATATATTTTTATAAAAATGCTCTCGCCTATGGGGGACTGCCTTCTCCCAGTTTTCCTCGGAGGATGGAAAGACGGAGCGTCAGGAAGGAACTGGACACCGAGAGGAGAGGACGCCAAGCAAGGAAGACAGGAAGCGCCGGAAGCCTGGGATTTGTCCCTTGATTCTGAGCCTGTGCCAATTATACCATTATGTGCCATGTACGGACCCACAGACTTGGTGACACAGCCAAAGCCAAGCGAGCCATGCGTAGAAATCTCACAGAACACAGGGGCGGGGAGCGCTTCCGACAGAGTCGCTATTTCTGGTTAATATATATGTGTATATAAATATATAAATACACACAGACACACACACACTTTTTTGTACTGTAGCAATTTTTGAAGATCTTCGATGTTCCTTTTTTTAAAAAAAGAAGTGTTCTCCGTTACAAAATCTGATTTATTTCACAGGCTTAGTATGAACAGAACAAACCAGTGTTTTCTACTTTGCAGACACACACACATGCTCACACACATCTGCACCAACACATACGCTCATATATATGCATATATCGGAAATGCAGTTCCACGAGAGAGCAGACTCTTTCTGGTGACCTGGTATCCCGTCGCCGTCCGTCCGTGCCAGGGACAGCCTCGGCCCACGCCCAAAGACCCTCAAATGACACGCCTGCGTTTGCTAGATATGTGGTGAGTGGCACCAGCTGTGCGATTTCTTACCTTGAGCCGTAATGCTGAACGCCATGGTTTTATATACATGCATACACACACACACACACACACACACACACGTAAATACTATCTTTTTTATGCCATTGTTTGAAGATGCTACCTGAGAGCCATGTGCGCATTTATGTAGCTGGCGGCTTATCAATGGGCCTGAGTGTCAGATTGGGTGGGGGATGGGGTCTTGGCCATCTTTGTGTTAATACAAGCATAGTCCGAATTAAAGAAATTTCCCAGTTCCAAAAATTAAAGGAATATGTCCTGATAACGTGTGTGCGTATGTCAGAGCAGAGCTCAGAAACTGACGAGGGCCCCAGTTTGGTTGAAAAGGCTGCCCCCACGTGAGTCTTGCCCTAGCGTGTTCTGCCTGTCTTTCCCACGCATTGGTGGACGGAGGTGGCCTGCTTTTCCTTGAGCCCTAGGGTATTTGAATCTTCGGGGAGACTGTAGCAAAGATACTGTCTCTTGTGGTTTCCCTTTGGCCAACATTTGTGTTTTGGCATCAACAGTCCTGCTATGGAGCTTTCCAATGGAAATAGGACCCCACACTGGAGCCTCTTACAGAGAATCCCAACTGCACAGGATCCATTAAAAGCACTGCCGAGTCCCAGGTGGGGTGACTCCCTCACAACCCCCGCCTTATAAAGGTGCCCTGGTGCCCATCTTACTGCCAGTAAGGGGAGCTGTAGTGGGTGGGCGGGGCCGTCTGAGGGCTTCCCTCATCCCCATCAGACAAAATATTTCCTCCTTATGGAGACCCCAGATCTGGGGCGGGCCGCTAGTCTCCTATAAATGGCTCACGTGGAACTTTAATTTCACCCGTAGGGCACTGGAACCAACTGAGTAAAATAAATGCCCACAGACCAGGGTAAAAGGTTAAAGGGCAGGCAGCAGCTGACCTCTTGCCTGCTTATGGGCTGGGCAGGGGACCTGACTCCCAGCGGGCTCACTCTCCCTCTGAAACACCTTGACATGTACTTGCAAAGTTCACTTTTGCGCTTCTTGAAACATGGGAGAGTAAAGCAATGACAGTGGAGGGAAACAATGCTTTTGTAACACTGTAGCGTTAAGCTCTGTATTGGTGGTATTGCTCCCGAACCTGGAAAGTCGTGGTTTTGGCTTTGCCATTTCCCCACAAAGTTTCAGCACATACAAGGCGATGCAAACATCTGCGACAGCCATGTGATCGTCTCCAGGTTCCTGGGACCTGCCTGTTTGGCGCTCGATCATGCCATACTGTCTGTCTGTCTGTCATCCAGCACATCACCTCTCTGTCCTGAAATCACTCGCCCACCGGAGGTCAGCTCTGGGGCTTCCTGACCCAGGTGAGCCCAACTCGCTGTGAGCACAAGGCCAGGGCTGTCAGCCTCCCTCAGGGCCCTGGAAGCTTCTGCTCCGCTCTTTGACATTGAGTGACGCTGAGCCCACTCAGGAAGGAGGTGGCAGCAGGAACCCAGGATTCCTGTGGGGCCACAGTTTACCTCTAGCTGCAGCTCGGTCCCTTCCCCAGACCACAGGCTGCCCTCTGGGTGCCTGAGCTACTTCTGGGGTGCATAGGACACTGCGCCTCCAAAGGGAGTTTAAAATAACACCCCTCCCCCACCCCAGCCCCTTCACCTCAGGCTCAGGGCAGGGCCTGGAGATGCCCCAGGAGGCCTACTGCACTCACATCTGTCAAAATGAATCCACTCACAGGAACTCCCCGTTTGGTGGTGACTGAGGGAGGCTGTGTAGAGATGGTTTATCTTATTTTTTAAATGATTAGGTGGGAAAGCCTGGAACCTCATCTCTGTATAAGGAGAGAATAAGTGAAAATGAACAGGCTTATAAAACGCAGCCCACCTACAGAGAGGCTGTAAGACCACAGCACAGGACTGTTTGAAATCAGCCCCATGTACACAGGCCCAAACACGCCGCCAGGGTCCGGGGGGTTTGGCCAGGCCAGCCTGGTCAGGGTTCTCTCTTCCGGATTTGAGAGTCAGTAACAAACCTCCCAGGTTCCCTCGCGGAGTCATAGCTCGACCCCCGGGACCCAGGCCTTACATCTGCTTTAGCTTTTGTTCCCTCAAGAAATGTTCTTAGAGGAAAGGTGAGATGGTTTGGTCAAGTCCCCCAATTTTTGTCAGGCTGCATCTCATCCGTTCAGTGACTCTGAAGTCCCCTGGGCAGCTCCAGCCACTGCCCTTTGCCTCCCTTCCCAGACTCCTAAGCTTCCCGAACAACTGGGCGTGGCCAGGGGAAGCGACGGCTCTCCAGTCAAGTCTGTTTCTAGGCTGAACCACTCCTAATCTCCATGCGCTGGATGCCATTTTTATCTGGTTGCAGTAATGGGCGTAGTTACTTTTGTTTACAAATTCTGAGTGCCCAGGGGTGCATCTTCAGGCGTGGCCAGGAAAGCCTCCTGACCGTCTCCCACTGGACTCAGCGTCCAGCACTGTCCAAGGCCAGGCCAGGCCGTGTGCCCAGAGGCTGTCGTCCTGCTCTAGCCTGCTCACACAGAGGGGAGGTGTAGGGGCCCCTGGGATACGTCGAGGGTTGTTCCTGTTCAGAATTCGTGTCCTCATGCAGAAAGCGGAGGCCACTTGGGAAGCTGTGTTTTCTCTCCCGTGTTTCTGCTCCTTCCTAACCCTGAGTTCCAGTGGACTTCTCAGGTTGCATTCGACTTCTAGATTTTCATCTCAGTCCTTCATGCATCATTTTCAATTTAGGAACTTGGACTCATTAGCAACCCCACCAACTCTCCAAATTTAAGCACCAGGAATTCAGCGACTGCTCCAGCGATCTTGCAATCTCCGGTCACTCTCTTCTCATGAGCATGTTGCCCTTTCTAGCCTCATTTCAGCATCGGGCAGAACCTTCTCATATGCTTTGGTCTTCAGGAATTTTGTGCATGGAAGTCCCCCTTTCTGGTTGTATTATGGAAGGAACACATCAAAGAATTGACCTTTTTGCTTTGTACGGTCTCTATTGGACTCGATTGCCCAAAGAGATACTCCATCTCTTTTGTTTATTCTCCCGTGTCACCCAGCATCACCTGTAGCTCAAGAAGCTGAGCTGACCGCAGTTTCATGGAAGATAAGACAAGGAACCAGGATTGAGGTACAGGGCTGGGACCTACAGCCCTGTCATGGTCAGACTGGATCTTCCTGTGGCTTTTATTCCAAAATGACATCAGTCCATACCTTCTCTCTGTCCATATTGTGACACCATTGCCCTCATTCATGGGAGAGACCTCAGCATAAGAACCTTGACACCTCACTGGGCTATCTTTCCCTTCTACAGTCATCCCACAAGTCATGATGGGAAGAGCTACTGAGACCCCTAAGTTCTGTGATGGTTCGGGGGCCATCCTTGTTTCACCATGTGAGTTCTTTAAGAGGACGCTACTCAGATAGGAAGTTAGTTGGTCGTTTATCCATTCACATGTTCAACAGATAGTTGAACCTCTTCATTCACACAATGAGGGATTAGACATAGACCAGCCCTTTTGGGTTTTATTTCCTACTCTGGGAGGAGGCAGATAATTAACATAGAAGCAAAGAAAATAATTCCCAGAAAGAGGGATAAGTGATAGGAAGGCAACAGAACAAGGTCATAGAAGAGAGAGAGAGGTGGCAGTTGTCTGTGTCTCCTCATCTTGCCACCATCTCCTAGTGGGAAATCACTTGCTTACCAAGGGTTGGTCTGGGGTTGAAGAGAGCAAGAAAGCCTTACTCCTACCTCCTGGGTAAAAATGCAGTGCAATGCCAAAGATAAGATGTCCCAGTCATTACAAACTGTCCCACCTGGTTTTCCATCAATCATACTTCATGGGACAGAGAGGTGGGACCAAGATGAGGGATAGGACCCCGAGGACGGACTCGCCCTCCGCTTTGAGCACTCTCTCTCCCTCTGGGCTCCTCCCCGTGCATGTATCTACGTTGTCAAGTCACCATTAGGTCAACCAATTCTCAAGGAAGACAAAGGAATTCAAGGACAGAGATGCATCCCACAGGCACTGGGGGCCCAGAGAGCATCATCCTTCTGTGTAAGAAAGGCAGCTGCCTTCTCAGAAGTTACTCTCAACACTGATCATGCTTAGCAACGTACTTCTTAAACAACATCTGCCTTTAAGTAAGCAGTTATTCCAAAACATGCTGTGATTCATGTAATTTTGGAGTGGTTACTTTGGTGCAGTTTGTCAACTTGCTATGCCATATTGTTTTTTGATCGTTTGTTTGTTTTCCAATGTAAATAGCACAGCCCACATAAATGAGCCAGACTCACCATCTGAGGATTTTTGATGATTCTTCCTGGCTTATTTTCCACTTATGTGCTTCCTGCTATGAAGACAAGCTTGTTCTTCCCTCACTCCGAGCCAAGATGTGCGTGTTAGTGACACTCAAGGTTATTCGTGGGGTTTCCAGCAAGGGCTTAAATGGTTGCCATTGTGAGATACGCTGCCAGCCCTCCTTCCATGTAGAGTGGAGCATGGTTGTGCCGTTTTGCATTTCTGGGTTTAGAGTCTGCATTTGAATGTAACGATTGGGTAAATAGATGTATAGGCAGAGAATCATCCCAACTATCCAATAGAAAGATTGAATTTCTTTTGACTTCACATGATTCTAGAAAGATCTCAGCCAGCAAGCAGGCCCTCGTCAGTCTCCAAAGTTCAAATCAGTCACCATGTAGGCAGACAATCCCTGGATGGGGAATTTAATGGTATGCATAATCGTCCTTTATGCCAAAGGGCCAGTAGTAGCCTGTGTACCTTAGCATGGGAGCAGTGCCACCAGAACTGGGACAGCCACTCCGAGTTGCTCACACATACCCCCCCTCCATTCTACTTCACTTTGGTTTGGAGGAGGTTAACCATGTGGCTAATGAGAAAGCCGTGTACACAATGGCACCAAGAACATACAATGACACAGGAGCAGGAGGTGAGGTGCTTGTCATGGACTGTTTAGAGCAGTGTGTGGCTAGCAGGGGGCTGAGGTGAGGGGCTTCTCTCCACGGATTCCCAGACACCACACCAGCCATAGGCCCACACTCTACACTTGGAGACACACCACCCATGCCCAATTGTAGAGGCAAATGAAGAGAATGATCAACTGGGTTATGACGTGTGTCAGTGTTGGGGCTGGAATACTGACACACATCCTTCCAGTAGTCCATTGCATTTCCCCCTTGAAGGGCTCCCTGCTAAATGCTCTAAGAGTGACTGTGCATAGAACCAAGAGAGGAGCTCTGAATGAACTCCCACATCAGCCAGATGTGGGCTAGCCTCAGCTTAAGAGACATAGTATGAACAGGGCCAACCTTGCCCACCGGGGACTCGGGTTTATAAGCACTTAGGGTGGGGGTAGTTTAAACAGCCAGTGAATAGTGGGGGGAGGGTCAGTGAATGTAAAAACAGCCCTGTTATCTCCTCCGTGTGGGTTGGGGTCATAATACACATGCACCATGGAGAGTATCAATTAAATGGGTTAATAAGCCAAGAGAGTGCTGATATACCCTCTGGGGGCTGACTTAACTCTTGCCAATACCTTGATTCTCACAGTAAATCTTCTGCTGAGTCATGCTTGGCAGGAATGGATACAGAGAGGATCCAATTATAGGAAACTCTGCTGTTTGAAAATTAATCAGTTTTGTCCCAGGTGGACTCTCCCTTAAAACAGAACCCTCTAGAGACCTGGATTTCCATGTGTAAATCCCCATCTCAATATTCGCAATACCAAATAACTCCCTAGGCGCTTCATTCTTCTGTGGACACAAACTCATCTGACCGCACTGGTTAGCTTTGTCAGATTTCTGAAATTCTGCAATAAAATTCCTTAGTGTTGATGTTTCTAACTTTTGGTTTGGCAGACTGTCAGTTAATGCTGGTCTTAGTGAATCTGGCAAGCAACTGCTTACAAAAATTGGGGAGAACTTTGCCCATGGGACAAGCAAGAACGCTATGCAGTCCTAAGTTCGATTTTTTAGCACCATCTTGTACCATTAAGATGTGTAGCCACTAAAAGTCTAGGATGGGGACCTTTTGGGGACCCCCAATGTAATTGTTTCAAGTCATTACCCAGAAAACCGCAAGGGCAAGTACCATTGTACCCACCGCCTGGGCCACTGTCCCATTTCCCGAGAGAATTGTCCCATCCTTCTCCACTATTCAATCATCCCAAGACAGTACGGACAATTTTAAAGTCATGCAACACCCCCAAACCCAATTTCCAACCTTCAGGGGACTGACTGGAATAGGAGAGAGGGGTTTTGCTGAAATCTGAGGCTGCTGAGATCCATATGGGGGTAGCAGCAAACTAATCGCGTTGTTCTTGACAAGGCTTTGGGTGACAGCCTCTGCCACCAGCGGGGACCCTCCCCCACTGCCTCCAAAGTCTGTTTTGATCTGGGACCTCCACTCTGTATTATCTCTCTCTTATGCATAGGAATTTTTAATATCAAGTAATGCGACTGCCAACAACTTAAGGTCAAGAAAGCAACATAAGTGTTTCTTCTAGGTGAGTTTACAAGCAAACGTGAGCTCACATGAAAATTCTAGAGAGGGGGTATCTCTAGGGTGCTCTTAGATATTGTGCCACTTCCACATATAAGCACAACTGTTTTCCCAGGAAAGGGCCTTGACAACAGGGATGGGCAGCTGGTTTTGGATCATCAGCAGGCATTGCAAATCCCACGTTTGACCATGTGGTCCTTGAATGGAAATGCTGTGACCTACAGACAGATTTCGTTTTATGCTTTGGTTTGTTTTCCATTGGTATTTGGATTGTTTCCTTGGAAGCCAGAAGGGTAAAAGGGCCTTAGCAGAGTTGGTTCCCAATCAACTGACCCTAAATTTCATCCTTGAAGATGAATTCCTAGTTAAGGTGACATGGAATGTCCTGAGGGTCTGCCAATGTTTCAGAGACCTTCACTGGCTGTGCGGCTCGGTGGGAGGACAGAACTCTGTCCACCGCATTCTCTGACCCCTGAGACATTCGCCAGTCGTGGTGAGAGGGAGGTGCTGGAACCTGTGAAGTTCTGGAATGAAACACTGACATTTTGGGGAAAATTGGGACCAGTTTGGGGTTCCAGATAATTGTTTTGTTAAAAACTAGAGAGTTTTGTTTTGTTACTTCTCCTGGCAACTCCATTTGGATCATTTCTCCCTCTTACCTTCCTGTTAAAATTACTTAAATGTAAAGCAGAACCACCACAACAAAGCCTGACGTGGACTTGAGTGACCTTGCTGATTAGGTTTTCTTAACTTTCAATTGACACGTGGATGGACCAGAGATTAATGGGACTGAACACCAGCGTCAGTGTCTCCACATATGTTGTTGAGCAGGAGAGTCTTTGAACTTGAGTTAGACCCAGAAGATGTTAAACTGGACATAGGAAGAAGTGTAAGGCCATGCCTTGGTTACACTTTTAAAGTCTTTCACATTTTTTTTTCAAAGGAAATAAGTGTTTACTCATGATATTTAGAAAATACCAATAACCAAACAGAAGGGAAGCATCTGAAACCCTCCAACTATTGTTTAATTCAGAGAGAAGTGGTTATTAAATGCTGGACTAGCAAGGACAGATTGCTGAGGTTGCCCCATGGTCAGCACCATTGCCCACTCTGGCTCCAATGTATGTTTTATAAAAACGAAGTCCAATTAGCTTTTGAAGGCGTCTTTGCCAGATTCACTTCTCACTGACTGAATGTGTCATTAGAGTGTCTCTTGGATTAAGTAGGAAGCGCAGGCTACCATTTGGATGGTTTGCTTTCCCATCATCGAGCGTGGGCCCCGGGGCACCTCTGGGGGTGGGGGTGGCATAACCAGAACACTGAGAGAAGCATCCAAGTTATTGGCTGGATTTTTCCCATGGGGCATCTACCCGGGAACCAAGGATCCCAGCAGGACTTATGTCCATTTCCATACTCCTAGTGTATTGGAATAATACCGAATTCACCAGTTCTCATTCCATGACTTTAAAGATGGAGCCCGTCTCTCCCTTCTCTCTCTCCTCCTCCTCCCCAGCTCACCTGTGGAACTGGAAAGCTCACACACCGTGAGCCTGTACCGCAGGACAGGAAGGCGAACGCCGAGGGCCCCAGCGGCCTATTGTCACAGGTTTTAAGTTGACTGTTTCCGAACTTTATTTTTCCCCCCATTACTCATGTATAGTCAAACTGGGTTTATTTTGATTTTCCTAAATTATTTTCTGATACAATAAACTGTTAAGCGTTTATTTATACTTTTACATGGAGCACTTGTTATTTTTCAACAGAAAAATGGAAACCTCTCTGTTGCGGTGTTACACATACATCTATGCCACAGCTGTCCTTATATTTATAGATCACCTTCCCGAAAGCGTTAAACTCTTGTGGTATATTCTTGTGTTTTTCTTTAAATGCATATCATAATCATGTTAATAAAGAGACGTGACACGATATTTTGGGGTGGGGGTGGGGGGCTGGGTGTGATTTCCATACAGCTGAACTTTTATTCCAGATCTTTTTAAGTTGTTTCTGTATTTCAAAGCTGTGTATTTGGAAAACATTGTAAATGCAACACCTATATCAACTTTCCTGTGTATATTTAGTACTCTGATGTTGCTATTAAAAAAGAACATAACATGAAAAAAAAAAGGAGAAAAGAATCGCCATGAGTTCAGGCCATGACCTCAGGACTTTTTTTGTTTTGTTAATGTTCTGTGTTTACTCATTTTCTAAGCGCTGGTCTCTGAGACGCGTTCTTGTTTCCAGGCCACGGCTCACAGTGTCAGGCATCTCCCCTGGGTCTCCATTGTCCCCCAGCCAAGGCTCCCCATTTTAACAGCTAAGAAAACATTTCTGGGTCTCCTTGTGTAGGTCCCAGGCTAGCCGGGATGGTCCCACAACATTGAACTTGGGACCACGAGCCCCACGACTGCAGGCTTGGGGAGCTGTGGGCACCCTTGATGGACAGCCCGAGTCTAGTTCAGGTTTGCAGAGATTCCTGCTGAGAAAGCTAACCTCCGGGGGGAGAAGATGCGCCCAAAGCTTGTAACTATGTGCCTTTGCTGAGGAAGAGGTTCCGTGGGGCCCCCACGCTGGAGCCAGGGGACAGGCAGAGGGCACAGAGTTTATGGAGACAGGCTCAGGCCAGGCGAACCAGGTGTGGGCAAGGGCCCTGCCAGCCTCCAGCCCACAGGCTTAACCAGGGAGGCTCTGCTCCTGAGGGAACACCTGGCAGTGTCTGGAGATGCTTTGGGTTGTCACAGCTGGGGACGGGGTGCCACTGGCATCTCTTAGGGAGAAGCTGTGGATGCTGCTAAACATTTTATAATGCACAGGACCCCCACCAGAAAACAAGGATTACCCAGCCCCAAGTGTCAGTAGCGCCGAGGCTGAGAAAGCCTGGTCTCCACCTTCACAGGGATGCCAGACTGACCTCTGTTTCCGGCGGGAGGCAGGGCTTTGCTGCCCGCCCTGTAGATTTAAAGGTGAAGCCTTGCTCAGCTGTTGAGCCGCCCCGGCCTAGAGCCTTGGGCTCTGAGGCTCCGTCTAGGAAAGCAAGGATGATAGGCAGCCTTCGTGCTCAGGAAAGCCCTGCCTCTCTGGCCCTCTCCACTGGTGCAGTGTGATTTCTCTCATGTTTGCAGTTACGTGGACATACCACCCAAGCCATAGGTACCATCCACTGTCCAGCTTAATGGATGGGACACACCATGAGGGCACATGGCTTGTATAGGGCCCCTGGCCCGGGATGGGGGGGGCCAAGCTGGACCCAGCACCCTACCCCGTCCACCCTGACTCAACCACAGCCTCACTCACCTCCAGAAACATCTTCGTGGCCTGAATAACATGCTTCTGCGTTTTCCAGCCCCTCTTGCTTAAGTGTGGTCACTGCTGAGGCCAAGGACCAGCATTAGGAAGTCTGTAGGGAGGGGGTCAGGGAGCCACGGTCCCAGGGACCAGTCACCTCAAGAGAGCTGACCTGCCCAGAAGGTCCCACTGATGGCCTGCAGTCTGCAGAGTTGGAGAATGAAGTCTCGGCCATCTTTTCTAAGAAGGAATCTCATTCGAGGACGCAGACAAGCCAAGGATTGAAAGCACGGGGTAGAGCACCTCACAGATGTCAGCGAGCATCCTTTCCCCTAATCAGCTCAGGAGAGGAGGTGGCACTCTGCCCGCCCCATGCCCACACACAACTGCCGTGTTCCTCGTCCAGCACGCAGGGCCTGTGATGACGTGCGAGCTTCTCTCTGTCTCCGCTCGGAATGGTGTCTTTGTCTTTGCTTCTCATTTGCCCAAAGCTCCCATGCGCTTCTGAGGCTGAGAGCTGGCAGATGGCTGAGGTGACCACTGACTCCCCAGGGACAGCCTCTCCTGAATCAGTGAAGAGCGTAATGCCTTGAGACACAGTGATGAATGGGATACATAACTATCTTTAACGAGAAGAAAAAACAATGCCACTTTGGTCATTTAACTCATTTAAATAAATCAACAGCCTGGATACCATTAAAATAAACTCAATTTGCTCAGCAGGGAGAGGGGAAATTGGGATTCGAGTATCCATTTGCTGGTGCTTGGAGTTCTTGCCTCTGAACTGAAGCCAAGAAAATAAATGGGGTCCCAAGATGGCCGGGTAGATTTGGCACAGTGCACGGCGATGCATTCCCAAATGTGCGAGCACAGCGGAAAGCTTTGGCGGCCGGACACTGGCTGGGAAGGCTTCCCGCCCGGCGTGAGGACGAAGGGCTGAGCGTCAGAGGGACACGGTGTGTTACACAGGGTCTCCTGAGCACGTGTCCCCACCAACGGCATGGAGAGCAAAGAAGGTGGGTAATGTTTTCAGGGAGCTGGGGTGCCTCACCTCACTGCCCTCCAGGGAAAAGCAGTTCAGAAGTCCGGCAGTCAAAGGTGCATATTGGATCTACAACAAAACCAACCAAAAAGCTACCCAGGCTGGGAAAGACCACAGAATTCTAGAAGCTACCAGTCTACAGGGCTCGTCCTAGTGCAGCCATTCGTTTTGTCTCCTAATAAGAGCCTTTCAAGTCGCTGTATCTCCCATGCTTCACGGCTGGGATTTAACTGCAGAAGCACAAACGTGGGGTCTGAGAAAGTGCAAATACTACCTCCAAGGCACCGGTTCTCACCTGGGGGAATTTTCCTACCCCTCACAACCCCTAAGGTGACAACTGTCTGGAGACATTTTTGTTGTCACAACTCGGGAAGGAAGTGCTACTGGCATCTGGTGCGTAGAGGGCAGCGATGCTGTGACACGTCCCCCATGCACAAGATGGTCCCCACTGCAAAGAATGACCCAGCCCCAGCTGTTAATTGTGCCAACCCCGAGAAACCCTACTTTAGGGGAGTTCAAATGGACCCCTTTTCTGCAGGGGGCATTTGCACATAGACTGGCTGTCAATCATCCGGACGCCCTGTCTGCCACGGCGGGCCCCCAGGGCTGACTCCAGGATCCCTCCTAACTCAGTGGCCCGTCAGGAGACAGCAGCAGTTCCAGGAAGGAAGGAGTGGGTTCCCTTCCCCTGTTAGGTTTTGTTTGTGGTTTTGCTTTTTAACTTGAGTTACTGGTTTGCTGCGTCTGCTGGAAGAAAGTACCACACACTGGGCAGCTGGAGCAAGACATTGACAGTCTCACGGTTCTGGGGGCCGGAAGTCCAAAATCAAGGTGTGGGCAGGGCTGCGGTCCCTCAGGGGGCTCTGGGGACCCACGTCCCAGGCTCTAGTTCTGGCCGCTAGTGGTTCCTTGGCTCATGAGAGCATCACCCCCCATCTTCACATGGCCTTCTCCCCCCTGTGCATGTCTGTGCCCAAACCTGCCCTTTTTATAAGGACGCCAGTCCTATTGGATGAGGGTCCCCCCTGCTATAATTTGACCTCATCTTAATTTATAGCTGCAATGACCCTATTTCCAAATAAGGCCCATCCTGCCTTCCTAGAGGTTAAGACTTCAATATGTGGATTTAGGGGGACACCTTCACCCCAAACACTGGGGAATCAGAGATGCCGTTACTGGTATTGAAACCTGCCCCCGTTTTCTGTATGTATCCTAAGAAAATGGGGGGCTCAGGGGTAGAGCTGAACCCAGAAAGGAGGTTCACATTCCTTCTCCTCAAAGCACTGAAGCAAGGGGGCTGGTTGGGAGGTGACGGAACCCGTGGTGGTATCACCTTTTGTTCTGAGGCAGCTGGGTTTCTAGTTGGAGGCCCAACTGGGCTATGAAAGGAGGGGCAGCATCCTTTTGCAGTGAGAGTTCCAGGAGAACATTTGTTTTTGTTTGGTTTCAGGTTGCCAGGTAAAGGTAAAGGGCTGCCGGGTTACATGCCCAACAAAACAGAAGAAAAGGGCTCTTGGTGCATAGCATCCTGCACGGACAGCAGCTGCAAATGCAGAGGTGCACCCCCTTTTGTATTTCCATTTTGTGGCATCCGTGATTCCTTATTTGTGTTTCACTTCTTCCCTGAAGTTCCTAGCGCAGCCCTCCTGCAGCAGGCCTCAAGTCCCCATCAGCTTGTGCCTGGGCCGCAGAGGGAAGAGGCTGCTGTTGCCCAGAGAGATATTTTAGCAAGTTTGCCTGGTGGTCCAGTGGCCTCTTCCCAGCGTTTCTGCCCCGTCACCTTTGGCGAGGGGGTCTGGACTTGAAAAGGCGCCCTGAGCTCTGTCCAGACCCAGTGCAGCAAGCTCCCTCTTCTTCACGCTCTCTCTGCCATTTCTTAGCTACTCAGCATTTGACTTGGCAAAAATGATGCAGAAAAACCTCTGGCCTTTGAGGCTGGGGCTCGCCAGGCTTGTGGGGCTTCTGGGAAGGAGGTCCAAGATGCCGATGCAGGCAGCAGGGGCGAGGGGGTGTGGGGGCGGCAGCGACGCGGAGGAGGCTTGCCCTCTGCTGGACCCCAGTCCGGCCCAGAAGGCCCCTGGGGCTCTCCTGGTGCCGCACACCCAGGGGTCAGTTCACTTGCTCCCTTTGACTTGACAACACATCTTGAGAAGAACCAGTGTCTAGACATCCTGCTGGCATTTTTAGAGACAATCGCCCAGCATGTGGTCACTCAGCACACTTCTACACAAGCAAGAGCTTCTGGAACACTACAGGGTAATGAGTTTTTCATAATGGCACTGAACGAGCTGTGGACACAGGCCAGACCCTGTGAGAATCACGAGCCACCGCTGACTGTCATTAATACGCTGCGTGGGGCTGACGTCGCCGAGGCAGGGAGCCGGGCGAGCACCCAAGGCTTTTGAGGACGTGTTCCCTTTATCCTGTTAAAGTCCTGTGTCGAGGTGCTTCAGTCTGTGACCTGGGTTCTCTCGTGCACACCCCACACCCGCAAGGGACCCCCCCACTCCATTATGCCAGATCCCTCTGGGTCACGGGAGGGGGTGGAGAAATAATAATGAAGCATTAACATGGGCACCTGGCTGAGCTGTTCTTCCCGAGAAAATAAATCACTCCACAGTTGCTCCACGAAGGTAGCCGACACCTGGTGCGCAGACCAGGCCCCGTGGGTGAGTAATGGCTGGGGTGTGAGCGTCCCTCAGCGCAGCTCCTGATGTGTGATAACATTATGCAGGGAAATAGTGAGAACCATGGAAAGTGGCTGCTCATTTGCGATTGAATTACCGCTTAAATCAAACTGACAGTGGGCAGGGGCTCCTGCAATGAAATTAGGGACAAAGCTGTATTTCAGTTGGGACACCCTGGGGGCTTTCCAGGAGAGCAGGGCTCCTCTAAATGAAATACCAGCCTGAGCGCCCATTCCAGGCCCTGTGATTTATCTGAGCAGGAGAGGCTTGTTTGAATGGCTCCAAGTGTTATTTTTCAGAGAGCAAATGAACACCTCGTTCTGGAATCAACGACACGGGAAACAGGCCTGAGAGGATGTGGTGCTGGAGACTTCTGCCGTCTTATGTATGTAAACCCCGCTCGAGGCGGGCTGAGGGGCGCGTGTGGGGGGGAGGCCCACAGGTGGTGTGAGGAGCGTGAGGCGCGGGGCTTTTCCTCCGGGCATCGGCAGGCATTAGACTCGTCTCCTGGGGTCGCTGTGTGTGGGGGGTGCGCATGGCCAGGGGCTGGGGGCGAAGGTGAACCAGGCAGGGAGCTGTGTGGGAGACCCCCGCCTGCCCAGGGTGCACACAGCCCCTGGCTTCCTCCCAGGTGGCCTTTCTAAGCCAGGTCATTCACACCTGCACGTGCACAGGAATTGACAGCCTATGGGAGGGGGAGGGAAGGAAGGAGCCAGACAGTCAATTCTGCTTCCCCCCCCAGTGGGCCACCACACAGGTGTGTCCACAGGGCCTCCCTGGAGAAGTCCGGCCTGGCCAGGCAGGCCCTCTGTGTGCCTGGGGAGGCCAGGGCCCATGCGACCCCCTCTTCTGTACTCACCTTCCTCTCCACCTCCCGGCAGCTGCTGCGTTCCTAGAATTGCGCCCTCTCCATTAAAACATGGCACAAAAGTCCCCCCATAGGCTCTGGTTTCTAGGGAACCCAAATGAAGACCGCTGGGTCTCGGGGTAAGCTCGTCTTCCGTGTGCACGGCCAGGTGGGAAGGTGCCCGGGCAAGTGGCAGCCCGGCGGCAACATCAGGGAGCCTGAAGGAGACCAGTCTTCTCCAGAGTTTGCACAGGAACCATTTCAACGAGGCTGCAGACAGGTCAGGGCCGTGCAGGGTGGGCTCCGGCAGCCAGACCGCATCCTTTGGACCGGCAGGGGACACGTTCAGTGTCACCCACGGGGCCACCTGGACAAGGGGCTTTCAGGCTGAATGGGTCTGTGTCCCAGGTGCCCCAGGAGTGCCCTGCTGGGGGAGTCACTTACTCAGGACATGGGTGTGTTTGAACAGAGGGGTAACATGCATGGAGCAGAGTTGGAGAAAGAAAGAAAAAGCATGTGGAGAGTGGATCAGATGGAAACGAGACCCCAGCCAATGGCCAGCGGACAGACAGAGCAGTCAGCTGGGGAAGAGGCCTCTGGGGGCCGATGCCAGCTCAGCGGGACAACCCGTGGGCCCAAGACCATCGCCAGGAAGCCAGCTGTCTGTGCTGGGAAATGTCCACACACAGGCCGCCCCATGCACAAGCCCTGAGGCAGTGGGGCTGGGCGGAGGTGCGAGATCTTACAGTGTGATCCGGGGAACACAGACGCCAGGAACCCAGCCAGGGCGGGCAGCACCGTTCTCCCAGGATCTCCACGGGCTGGCCCGCCAGCCCCACCTGTGGCTCAGGGCCCACTGGGACCTGTCTCCACCTGGCGGGAAGGTGGCCAGGGAGGAGGGTGGGTACTGCTGCAGGAAGACCTGAGCTGAGCACGGCTGACGCCCAGTGCTGAGGAAGGCAAGGCGGGCCACCCAGGAATCGGGGTCCCATGACTGGGGAGGCCTGTCATTCAAAACTGGCTCTGCACCCTCCCCTCTCTCCACCCCTCCCACGTGGTTCCCATCAAGCCTGTGCCCTTCACCTGCTCCACCTGCAGCACTTTCTTGGTGTGCCCACCCACTCACCACTTTTCACTGCCCATCACAAATATGACCTTCGATGTTTTCTGCACAGAAATCTCCAATGTCCCAAATCCCTTCACAGAGCCTTCAGACCCCTTCATTGTCTGTCTCTGGGAGACCTGGGGAAGGGCTGGGTTTTCATTTCATCTACTCACCCAGGGAATGGACATCCTTTGGCTCGCTTTTTGCCTAGAGATGAGCAGTCCTTCGGAAATGGACACCAAGGGAAGGCATATTTATTCAATGAAAGATAAATCCTAATTCTTTCAGGGGTATTTCCTTCTTGCCTTCTCTTTGATGGTGCATCCAGATTTTCTGGGTCGACTTTAGTTAGGGTCAGACCCGTGGTTTGCTCCCAAAGCTGTACTCTGGGTCTTCTCTATCATCTGTGCCCCGTTTCAAAGGAGAAACCCAGAGCTGAAAGGGGATTGCTTCCTTGTTACCTTAAGGCTCGGGCTCGGGCAGGCGATGGGTGTCAGAGCATCGAACATCGCAGAAAGCACACACATCCAACCACTGAGGCATCGGGAGGCCCTTTGCTGGGCCCCTGGGAGAGGCCCCTGCCCTCCCCTTTCCTGGCTGCATTCTAGAAGCACGGGCCCACATCCTGCGGCACCCTGACTGCAGTGGGGACGCTGGGCCGAGCACAGGCAGAGCTGGAAGGAGCTCCTGCCCAAACAAGACCTTACAACGTCAACTTCTCGAAATACAGTGGGACAATGGCCAAATCTGGGCCATATATTTTACTGCTGTAGCCCTTCTGTTAGCATTTCATAAATCCCTTGTTAACTCTTGAGATAAGATGGTAAGGCCGTTCCTCTTGTTTCTGACACTTGGGTAAGATAATCCACGTGGGAGAATCAAACGAGGAGCCTCCAAAGCCTGGAAGTGTTCTGCCGATGGAAGCTGCCCTGCTCCCTCAAAAGGCACCAGCTTGGACGGGCTCCGACCTCCCAGGCCTTTCTGGTGCCCTCCCCACCCCGCCTATGCTTCAGCCTCGGGGGTGAGTCCATTGGCCCCCAGCATGATTTACTCTTAGGGTCAAGGCTAAGCTGGCTGCTCAGTCTAAATTTCAAACTCTCTAAGGTGCAACTCAGCTTCCACTTCTCCTGGGGAATGAACGCTCTTTTCTCCATTTCACTGCCATGCTAGCATGCCCCTGACCTTGGGATCAGCTCGCCCCTGCCCTATGCCCCCACAGCACTGGGTCATGTCCATAGCGCAGTGCCCATCGCTGTCACTGCAGTACTGGGAGTAGCGGTGTGGGCAGCAGGTGCCGTTCACTGAGCACTTTCCTTGGACACCTAGACCACAGCTGTCCCTGACTCGCTTGAATGGCCAGTGCAGCATGAGGTCACATGTCTTTTTTTGTAGATTTATGAAGATATGAGCTAAACCTTATCTGCCACTATGATGGCACCAATAGCTAAATTACCATGTGCAAGGCGTTTGGAGCAGAACACGCCCCTCCATGTGTTTAGGATTTTGCCTTTATAGACAGAGGGTAGACAGTGCATTGTAGTAGACGGGCTGTCTCTTGCTACATAAAAAGCCACCCAAAACTTAGTGGATTGAAACAACCATGATCATTTTTTTTTTTTTTTATCCCTAACTCTTCTGGGAGTTGACTGGGCTTAGCTGGACAATTCTTCCGCGAGGTCGCTCGCCTGGCCGAGATCAAATGGTGGCTGCAGCTGGAGTCATCTGCAGGCTCCATCACTCTCGTGCCTATAGCCTGAGCTGGGGAGGCTCAACATCTGGGGCTCCTCGGGCACCTCTCTTTCTTTCTATGTGGTCCCTTCATCAGCTTCAGTTTCCTCATTCAAAATGGCACTGATAATATGAACTATCTCACGAGATGGTTGTCAAATTCAAATGAGCAAGCAAACACTGGACAAATATCAGCTGATGTGGTGACAACTGTTACCATTGTCAAGAAGACTTGGAAGCTATGGGAAACCTTTGGATACTTAACAGCTGTCATTGGAATAGAGGACAGCACTTGTCTAGACTGATTCAGAGGGAAACGTGAGGCCAGTGGATGGACAGTATATGGAAGAGGATTCTGGTGTCATTCCTAACCATAAAATAGTTCAGAAATGGGACAGGCTGCCACGACAAAGAGTAAAGTCCCCACTATTGAGTGGGTTCAACACAGCCTAGCTGACCGTTTACTGGAGAGTGACAAGGGGACACCTGCACTGAATGGGAAATTCGAACAAGTTACTTCTGGGACTCTTCTCACTCTGACTTTCTATTGGTTTCTGGTTCTGTCTGTTTTGTTTCCATCAATGGGACCAAGACCATGCAATGTAAACCTCACACTTATTTCTTCATCCGGGCATTCATTTACTCAACAAACATTGATCGGCCACCTGCAGGTGGCATGTCCTGCACTCGACGCTGACAGCAGGGCGACCGTGGCAGCATCATCAATACATGGGGCGCATGAGCCTCGCCCTAGAATCCAGTGGGGGTCCACACAGCTACAAAACCACGCCCTAGGAGGAATGCTGTGCCAGGAAAGTAACCCAGGGAGAGGCCACTAGCCTCTTCTGTGGGCCAGGAGGGAAGGGAAGCTTTTCTGAAATATTCTGAAGGAATATTTAATGAGAACCGAGGGATGAGTAGAGGTGTGGAGACAGAGTATGGTGGGGGAAGAGGTGGAAAAGAAGATTGGGCCAAGAAGAGGGAGTGGCATATGGGAAGATTCAGAGATGAGAGAGAAGATGGTGCATGGTGGAGGGGGTTAATGTGGCTCTCAGGTGGCCAGGGCACAGGGTGTGGAGTAGACCTGACACGTTTGAAGAGCTGCTTGGTTATTCGGAGGTCTGCATTCTTGTGCCGCTAGGATATTCTGTTATTGCCAGTTTCCTTCTATCGTCTCTCATGTGGGAAGATAGTACCGAGTTGATGAGGCCCTGTCCCAGCAAGGTTGCAGAAGAAATAGAGAGAAGGGACTAGACTTAAAAATATCTTTGAGGAATAATTGGCATGCTTTGAAACTGGAATAGATTTTGAAAAGGACATGGACGATTAAGTTAATGTTTAAAGATGACCAAGATTTTGTACTTGGCAGACACTGGGGAAATGGAAGGAACAGTTGATGGCACGGGAAAGATAAGGAATTCACTTTGGAACATGATGATTCAGAGATCAAATCGGGGCAGGAAGTGTCCACTAGGTAATTAGAGACCAGAGGCCAAACACTGAGTGAAAGGCTGGGCCGCATTTACTGACTCCAAAGTCAGTGGGAAGATAAATATCTGCTTCCACCAGTCCAAAGCAAATAATACCAAATCTGTACGCCCATCATAAACAACTAGAAAATTGGGTGAAATATATGAAATATTGGAGAACTGGCAGTATAAGACTGTGGTCTGTGAGAGACAGAATGGAGGAGGAATTGCTTTCCTTCTCGAGGCACCATCCATGCAGTGGCATACAGAGGGGAGCCCAAGCAGACAACAGCAGTCTTATTGCGGTGAGGAGAGAGAGGGGGGTTTGGGAATACTGAGGTTGCAATTTGTAGGGTCCAGTGTTGGAGAGAAGAGAATCAGGAAGGGGAAAACGAGCTCCAGAAATCTGCATACAGGTTCCCAGGAGTCTGTTGCTAAACAACATAAGGTGAAACTCCATAAGGCTTGGTAAAGAGCTAGCAAGGAGCCGTAAGGCAAACAATTCCTGAAATCCACACAGGGCTCCTGGAGCCCTGAGTTCTGATCAGCCAGAGGGGAGAGACTTCCTTAACATCTGAGACACTGAAGAGAGACCCCAGAGAGTTATGCCAAAATAGCAGGGCTAAACTGCCATAGATTAAAGCGGGCCCTAGGCTTGTCCTATAGGAAATTAAAAACATGTCTCAAAAGGATCAAGCTGATCCACAAGTACTTTAACTGCAACCAGAACAAAACTCAGTGCATTGTAAAAGAGAACAAAGAGCAGATACTCAACAATGTGATACTCAAAATGTCTAGCATCGATTAAAAAAATTACTAGACATGTGAAGAAACAGGATAATATGACCACTTATAAGGAGAAAACTTACTTCATAGAACCAGACCCAGAAATCACAGAGACGATGGCATTAATAGCACAATCTTTAAAACAGTAATTATAAATATGCTCAAGGGTATGAAAGAGAACTATGAAAATAACGAGAAAAATAAAAAATATAAAAAATACCTAAAGCTGAAAAATAAAATGTCTGAAATGAAAAATTCCCTGGATCAACTTAACATCTGATGAAATGCTTAAGAAGAAAGGATAAGTGAACTTAAGGATATAGAAGTATGAATTATCCAATTGAACATAAAAAGGAAAAAAAAGGCTGAAGAAAAAAATAGAAAAAGCTTTAGTGAGCTGCAGGACAATAGACAAGCAGCATAACATGTATAATGGAAGTCTCAGGAGAAGAGGGAAAGGGGTCAGGAAAATATCTGAACAAAATATTTTGAACAAAACAAAAACCTAGAAAACACAAATGATCCTGAAGAAAAATAGCACCTTAATATTTTCACGCTATTATAACAAAATACCATACACTGGGTGACTTAAACAACAAAAATCTGTTTCTTACAATTTTGGAAACTAGGAAGTTCAAGAGTATATGGTGGCTGGGTATATGGGGTTGGGCAGTGGGGGCGGGGAGAGAGAGAGATGAAGTGCGCTCACCCTATCTATCCTGGGGGCCCCACCCTCATGACCTCATCTAAAACTGTCTATGAAGGTCTGACAATTAAGTTCACAAACTTGTTGCAACGATGTTGGTAACCTTTTCTGATATGACAGGAATTATTCATTATGAATTTGTACCTACTGGACAGTTGACCAAGTTTACTATTTGGAAGTGCTGAAAAGGCTGCGTGAAAAAGTGAGACGACCTGAACTTTTCACCAACAATTCATGGCTCTTGCATCACGGCAGGCAAAGCACCAGCTCACACGGCTCTGTCTGTGAGGGAGTTTTTAGCCAGTCAACAAATGACTATATTGGAACACCCTCCCTACTCACCTGATCTGGCCCCCAGTGACTTTTTCTTTACCCGAAGATAAAGGAAATATTGAAAGGAAGACGTTTGGATGACCTTCAGGACATCAAGGGTAATACGACGATAGCTCTGATGGCCATTCCAGAAAAAGAGTTCCAAATTTGCTTTGAAGGGTGGACTAGGTGCTAGCATGGGTGCATAGCTTCCCAAGGAGAGTGCTTCGGAGGTGACCGTAGTGATATCCAGCAGTGAGGTCTGTGGCACTTTTTCTAGGGTGAGTTCATGAACTTAATTGTCTGACCTCATACCTCCAAAAAAAACCCACTCATTGTGTTGGGGGCTAGGGCACCAGCATATGAATTTTGGGGGTACACAAATGTGAATCCTACATATGAATTAAAGGTGAAGTGTGTACAAACCAATAGGAAAGTGAGGGCCTTGCCACTTGTTGAGATCAGTGTTTACTACAAAACCACGGTAATTGAGACAGTGTGGTACAGCCAGAGGACATAAGTCAACGGAACACAGTGGAGACTCAAGAAATCTGTTCCTACTTATATGGCCAATTAGCTTTCAATAAAGGTGTCAAGGTGATTTAATGGGGACATGATAGCTTTTTATGGTGCTGGATCCACTGAGCACCCCTACGCAAAACAAATAGCTTTGAGTCTTACCTTGCATCATACTCAAAAATGAACTTCAAATGGACCTTCTTTATATATAACACTTAATATAACAGCTAAAAATATAAACATTTGGAATAAAATATAAGGAAAATCTTCATGACCTTGAGGAAAGCAAAGATTTTATGGGACACAGAGAGTTCAAAGGAGAAAAAATTATAAATTGGACATAATTCAACACAAAAAACTTCCGTTTTTCCAAACAGAACAAAACAAAAAACGCTATTAAGAAAATAAAGTTTTAAGCCATAGACTGGGAGAAAATATTTACAATATATATTCCTGACAAAGGACTTGTATCCAAAATACATAAAGAACCAAATAAAACAAGATGAATAACTTGATTTTAAAAACGGGCAAAATATTTGAACAGACAACTCACAAAAGAAGAGAGAGGAGTGGCCAACAAGCAGTGAAAAAGCATTCATGCTCCTTAGTCATCAGGGAATACAAATTAAAGTCTGTAAAACGAGAGATCATTGGTACCCCTGGGACGGCTAAAACCAAAGTGAAAATACCCAGTGTTTCGAGTCTGTGGATCGCCTGGAATGCTCACACATGGCTGGTTCTAATCAAGCACTTAAGTAAAAAGTTTGGCCATTTCCTATGAAGGTAAACATATGCATACAATTCCCATAAAATCCAGCATTTACACCCAAGAAATGAAAACACACCCACACAGGGACTTATTCACAGATGTTCATAGCAGCTTTATTCATAATGGCTCAAAGGAGGAAAGATCCACACGTTCATCAACAGGTGACTGGGTGAAGAAATGGTGGTATTGTCACAAAAAGGACCCTTCGTCAGCACTACAAAAGGACCTGAGTACTGACTGATGCTGCAGGCATCAGAACAGGCCTCCCGGAAATGCACCACTTCGGCGTTGTTTTGAGCCAAGGGTAGTCCAGGCTCTGTGGGCTCGGGAGAAACTTGAACCTTCCCCTTAAAGAATTTAAATGGGGGTCTTGCCCAGAATAAGTGCTATCACCAGAAATAACGTTTTATGACCTATGTATAGGGCAGGGCAAATATCTAATTCCCGAACATCTACT
Source organism: Aselliscus stoliczkanus (assembly GCA_033961575.1). Taxonomy (NCBI): domain Eukaryota; kingdom Metazoa; phylum Chordata; class Mammalia; order Chiroptera; family Hipposideridae; genus Aselliscus; species Aselliscus stoliczkanus. The sequence goes on along the minus strand of CM066730.1, from coordinate 180,278,337 downwards.
CTCCTATCGTCCTGGGAATGACCCTCCTCCCCTCGGAAGCCCCAGGGTGCCTCACCTCATCCTTAGCTCAGGGTGACATAAATGTCCGGTTTTAACTTTCTGTCTCTGAACCTCGCATGTAGATGGGGTTCCCGCACATACGTATATAGTTAAATTTGGTTATTTTTCTCTTGTGAAAGGTGTCTCTTTTAGACCAGCCAAAAGAGCCTAGAAAGGGTAGAGGAAAATTCCTTCCTCCCCCACAACCCAAAAATGCGTGTTAGCAAAATAAGGCAAGCAAGGGAAAAAGCATATAGCATGTGATCCCATGTACGTGAAATCCTAGAATAGGCTGGGGTGGGCTGGAGGTGGGGCGCTCACTGGTAAGTGCCATGAGGCAACTCTGTAGAACAGAAATATGCTGTATTTTGTGGTTGTGGTTACACATGTCTATACATTTGTCCAAAGCCTACCCTTCTCATGGGTGCTTCTGGCTGTATGTAAGTTATACCTCCATAAAGTTGTTCAAAGTGTGAGGGATACTCCAGGGACAAGTAGTTGGGCATCAGAGACTCGTGCACCCACGCAGAAGCCAGCCGCACACCTGCAGCCTGATGTGGAAAGAGAGAGCTGGCTGGACACGTGGGCGAGGCCACAGCGCAGCTAAAGGTCAGAGCATCCATCAGGTGGGCTGATGACAGTTCTAACCAGGGACGAACATACGGAGATCTGTATGCTCACATCTGGCATGCGTGTGGATAGCACAGTTTAAAAGGCTGTTCAAGTGACCTAGAGACACATTAGAAAGCATGGAAGTGAGAACAACTGAGAAAAATCATTTTGGAGTAACACTGGGAGGTTATGTGAATTGATTTGTTCAGGGGATGAGGGAGGGGCAAGACTTTAAAAAAAGAAAAAAACACTACAATTAAAAATGTTGAAAAAGATAGATTGTCCCATCAAACAAGCCAAGCATCTTAAACAGATATCTCACAAGGGAGGGTCTACAGATGGGCGATGAACACGTGGAAAGTGCTCTGTATCATTAATCATCAGAGGAGTGCAGCTGGGAGCTCCCAGAATATATCACTTTGCACCGATGTGACTGGCTGATTTCGGCTGATGTTGCCTGCAGTGGGTTCGAGGACACGGAACAAAAGAAACACGTATCAGTTGTTACAATCACAAAGGGCACTCTTGAGCACGATACCCTAGAGTTGAACACACACACGTTCCGATGACTGCTGATTTTCGTCCAGGTGTACCCCCTGACCATAAAGGGCTTGTCCACAGTGACACAGATTACAGCAGCCCCAAACTGGAACCGAGCCAGCCTTCCATCTGTGGTCGAGAGACAGATACATGAATAGTGGTATATTCTCACAATGAAATATTTAAGCAGCAACAAAGACGAACCCACTACACCTACACACATGGATGAATCGCACAAACATAATGTGGAGTGAAAGAAGCCAGACACAGGGGTCACAGAGCATGATTCCGTTTATACTACGTTCTGCAGTAGGTGCACCTTTTTGTTTTGTTTTTTTAATTTTTATGTATATTACATTTCACAACTTAAAAATTTCAAAGAGATCAGCAGGATATGGACCGCTCATTGAAAGCTGCAGACGCACAGGGCCACCGTGTACTCTTGCACAGGTTGTGCACTGCAAATGCCAGTGGGAGCCACTCACAGACACCAATCATCCCAAAAGCATATCATGAGACAACCACGCATCTGGAGCCTCAGGACGTAGGTGCTTTATGGGAGAAGAATGAGAAACTGGGAGGACAGACCAAGAAGAAAGGTTCAGAAGGCAGGTGGCCAACCAGGAAAGTGCAGCTGTGGGAAGGGGACCCCCACTGAAATGCCCTTTTCCCCAGAGGCCCCCTTGCTGGGCCCACAGCTCTCCAGAGCCCTGCCTCCCTGTTTCCCCACCAGGGTCCAGACTCAGGCAGGGTACCCCCAGAAGCAGCTAGAATCTGAGCTGTAAGGGGTCAGAGCCCCAGGCCCTCCCAGGGAGAAAGCAAAGGATTTGCCTGGAGAACCTTGGAGAGTGAAGGAGGCTATAAAAATGTCAAAAGACCATGAGGGCAGCCCCTCCTGCAAACCTTGCTGCCGTGTCAACCCTCTGGCTTTGCGGAGGGGCCAGCGGAGGCCCAGCGGTGGGATGCGACCTGCTCAGGCTCACGGGAGGGACCAGATGTCAGGCCTGCGCCTTTCTCAGTTCTGATTCTAATTTGGTGGATTACCTCGTGTCAGTGACCCCTGATGGGTGACACTGTGATTATGCTAAAATATTTTCATGATCATAGAGTTCAGTGTCTCCTTGGAGCAGCTCAAGCCCAGGAGGGCCAGCAAAGCAGGGTTTTGCCAGGTAGGGGACGTTTTGTGAACCTGAGAAGAGCTCTTGGAGCGCACAGGCTTTGAGGGCGGCACACACAGCCCCACCCCCACCGGCACGGGAGAGGCTCAGGCTGATTCCGGAGCTGGAAGCCACATTCTCCCGCAGTTGAGCCCTGTGACACGCTGCAGGCCCAAAATGGAGTGGGTCCTGAGAAGCCTCACACCTCCACCAAACCGAAACTTAACTGATGACCGTTTCTGCTCTCCCAGAAATGGACTCCTAAGCCGGTCAGTTGGGCCTGGCTTGCTCAGCATTTGTGAGCCTGTCTGCCTGGCAGACACCTGCCATCCCCGAGGGGAGAAACTTCGCAAAGCCTAGCCTGCTTTTTGCCCATGTGACTTCCTGTTTCTGCTCCCTCTGCTCGTTTTGCACAGGTCCTCGGAACACCTTTCTATCCGCTGGATGGGAAACTGCTGATCTGAGTGGATTTGTGCCGGAATTAACTCTTAACCTTTTTAATATGCCTCCTTCTATCTTTTAAGGCTTCTAATGACTTGGTGACTGGGGCAGGCAGGGGTGAGAGAAAGTACCCCATCATCTGGAGGGAGGGAGGGAGGGAGATCACCTGTAATTTACTAACAACACCACCACCCTCAGCCCCCGTTTCCTGGGTGCTCTCCATGGGCCAGATGCTGTTTTAAGCACATCCAGTGAGCAGCTCACGTATAATTAGGGCTTCACGTTGGAAATACTAAGGGCTACCTGTGGCTATCCAAGGCCATGGGACCCCAGAGCAGAGACTGAGACATGAGATGCGGAGCCCTTGGGCCAGTCAGGGGCCTCCATCACAGCGATTCTTGTCCACGTGGGGCAGAGGCCACCTGGCTTATTATAGAAACTGAACAAAAACCTCAAGCCACCAAACTCACCCACCACTAGCCATCATCCAAGCCTAATGATTATAATTAAGGCAGAGGGGAATGTCTGGGATATTTTAAGCAGCAAACTATCATTCTGAAAAATGGAAAGCGTGTTCTGAAGCCACGGGCAGGGGCTCCACCCCGGCAGAGCGGTGTCCTTGTAAATAGTCCTGTGACCCCTGCTGCCCAGACTTGCTTTCCTTTTTTTCAGATCCAAGACCAGCTGCAAGTCCTTGCTCATGACCAGCGTGCCGTGGCAAGGGTCTGCCAGTGACCGCCAGGAGGATCAGGGGACTCAGCCCCACTCGCAGGCCAGCTGTCACCTTGAGCTGACCCCTGGACAGAGTCTGCATGCCCCACTGTGGACTTGGTTGTGCACTTACCCCACCTTCCACACATGGACACATTCACCAGGGTTTGTGCACACTCACAAGGACTGCCCATCCCAGCACCCCACTCATCACACACATGGCACAGCAGTGCCCTTAAAGGAGGTTAAATACCCTCAACCCCCCCATGGCACCGGCCCCGCAACCTGCCCACAGGTGTCTCATGCCATCCATCATTCATGAGCCCAAAAGAGTCCAGGTAACCCAGCCTCCCCCCACCCACCGCCCCCCACAAACCTTGGAGAAAGAGCCTTGACACCTCTGCCTTCTTTCTGCTTCTGTTCATTCTGTTTAACATCCTTCTCTCTGAGCACTCTCGGGAAGGGGCTGCGATCCGCCAGGAGCAGATAATCTCCGTCTGACACCTACTGGGCATCCTTGTTGATGCAGCTACGAGATTGATCGATGGGGTGGGATGCTGCCTGCTCCTTCCTGATGAGCAAGCTGCTGTTTGAGGTGTGCCTGCGGGATGGAAGCAAAGGGGGTTCACCAAGGTATGTGCCCTGTGAGCCCCAGAGGGTGTGCAGAGTGTCTGTGGGCATGCCAGGTTGTGAGGTGCATGCACAGGCAGGCAGGCAGGTACACATGCATCTGTCACTGTGGACACGTGGGTGTGCAAGTGTGCATGCAGGTGTGCGTGTGTGGGACTGTGCCAGGGATGGCTCTCCGCAGATGCCCACACACCAAGTGGGCACAGTGTTCAGACACCCAGGGCCTTGTTGGCTCGAGGAAGTCCATCCTTTCGAACCACTAGCAATGGGGTATAAGCGTGGGCCACCTGCTTTCACAAGAGTCCCCATTAATACTTCCTGGCCAGCAGGCAATGGGTGGACTGAAAATGTTCCCTCCCCACCCAACTTACCGTTCCCAGGGGTCTCAAAGAAGCCATCATTCGGGAGAAGGGAATGGGGATGAGCCCCCCACAGGAGCCCAGAGATGAAACAGGCATTTCCTGTGACTACTCGATGGGTGGGCTGCTTCCTGTAAGACTCAGAGGAGTGGTCTGCAAACACAATACAGCCTTTGCCTGCAAATGCTGACCGTTTGGACCTAGAAGGAAGCCCCCACCCCAAGACTTCAGTCCTCCCTCAATGCACAGGGGGAGCCTGAGGTGACAGCGGGGACCAAGGGCGTGGACGAGCTTCCCCAGAGGCCGTGTTCACTTCCCCGCAGGGGACCTGCGTCGCTCTTCCCCAGCAAGACTCGTCCATGACCCTGGGCCAAAGCCTGCACAGTCTTAGGGCCCTCTTGTATTTAAAATGCAACTATGTGTACAGACTTCGATTGCGGAGTCAATATTTATTTAAAATGAGAAAAGCATTGTACGCATTCAGAATCTTAGGCTGGCACATAGGTTTTCTTTCTGTTTACGTTTTTGGCTCCCATTGGGATCCTGGTTCCTCTCATATTAGAATTTTGGGTGTGATCCATAATTCTGAAAGACTTTTTAAAAATTAATCAGAAATCAAAGCCTTTTACGACGGCTACTGTGTTCTATTGAGCTACATCACTATAATTAAATTATTCCATATGATATGGGTTAATGCATTGATGAATTTGTAGTTTTGTCATTGAAACATTGATGTGATCAGCTGTTGCCCTGGCTTGATGGCATTGCTTGTTGTTTCAGCTCAGAATCCTAGACTTGGTTAGGACAAGAGTCACTGGACAGACGGAGACCTGACCCGATACCTGGGAACACGTAAAACCAGGGAGTCACCCATAGGTTTGTGCCTTACAAAGAGGATTCTAGCAGTTTCCACCCCAGAGAAAAGCCTGTATAGTGCATTTGTCGTCGTACACACAGCAGTGCTGAGCACGTCTCTGAGTGCTTCTGTTTTCACAAGGGGCCAGCAGAACCAGCCCTCCTCCCCTGAGTGTCCCCACACCCCTGCCTGTGTTTTGACTTTGCCTCTGTGTCTCCCAAACCACGTCTGTCCTCTGCTGCAGCGTAATCCCTGTGCAGCCGTGAAAAGGTGTTTTCATATCAAGATATAGTTCCTGCATCTTCAGGTCCATTCTGGGTGAGTGGGCACGCTGGGCGGGAGGAGAACTTCTAGAAGCTATCCCTGCACCAGACAGCCAGCAAAGCCTTACACAGAAAAATACACCCACTATCCCCGTGCACCCCACCTCCACTCCCCTTAACTGCGTCCCAATGGCCTTCCCAATGCTCCCAATAGGAGGGGAAAGTGACGGGGGAATGTTGGAGTGGAAAGACACAGTAACCATTGCAGTGACAATGTCTTCTGTGAATTGTGTAAGAAGATAACACAATCCAGCTCTCATGAAAACCATGAATTACTTAAGTAAGGAAAATTAGAAGACTTAGAGAATATTGGAGGAAAAGCTGAGGCGGTTTGGGGCTTGCTCTCCCAGTGAGTTCTCACAGGAGATGGATGAGATGCAAAGAGGTGACTTTGCATCAGGGGCTGGAGGCTGGACTTCCCATGAGTCCTGGGTGAGCTGGCCCCCTCTCTATGTCTGTTTTCTGGTGAGTAAAACAGGCAGTGAGACTGTCAGCTCCATGTGCCTCCTTTGGTTGTCATGAGGACCAGACCGCTGAGCACTGCAAAAAGCACTGGAACCACGTCGTGTTCTAGGGAGCTGAGTTGTTATCGAGGCTGGCACGTGTGCGGGAGGTGCAGATCAGCACCCACGGAGCCCACTGCGTCACTACAAACCAAGCAGGAGGACAGCCTCGGCACCAAGAGGCCACTTGTCTGGGTGTCCCATTTGCAAACTCCCTCTTCCTGTTTCCATTGTTGATCAATGCAGAAACATGCCGAGAGCATCTACTCTGTGCAGGACGGCAGTCACGGGTGAAGAGGCCGGTGTCGTCTACTCCCATGGCGCTTGTATTTCAGTTGCTGGAGTAACCTGGAGACGGGTAACACCAGACGGGATGGGCCCCTCATCACTGACAGTCATGGGCTGGAGTCCATTCTGCCAGGAGGCAGGTTCAAAGACAACAAACCACAACCGCTGCTGTGTCTGGGCAGCAAGCCAGGCTTCCTGTGGTGGCGGTGGCGGTGGTTGTTGACGTGGTAGGAGTGGCGATTGCGGTTGTTGATTTTGTTGTGGTTGTTACAATTGTTGCTATGGTGGCGGTGGCGGCGGCGGCGGTGGGTGTTATGATGGTGTGTTTGCAGTGGTGGTGGCTCTGGTTATGCTTGTGGTTTTGGTGGTTGTGGTTGTTCTTAAGCTGGTGGTGATGTTGCCATATTAATGTGGACGGTATTGTAGGGGTTAGTACCTGGTGTTGCAGTGTTGCAATGGTGGCGATGGTGGTGGCTTTTGCGGCGGTGTTGGCGTGGGTTGTTGACGTTCGTGTGGTTATTGCAGTGGTGGCGGTGGGGGAGGGGTGGTGGGCGTCACCGTTGCTGGGTGGTGTTGGAGTAGGCAGTTGATAGTGTAACAGTGTTGCAATGGTGGTGGTTGTTCCTACACCATAGCCGCATTTGCTTATTTTAATAATTGATGGAGAAGTTAAAGCATGGAGCTTCTGCCACCCCAGAGCACAAGTTAGTGAACACCCCCCTTGCTGTTTATTCTGACTCTCTATGCACAGGGTGAGCCAGCCTTTAATCTCTGTGACAATATTCTGGTCCTGGCCAATTTAAATAATTCCACCAGTAAAAATTCCACAAGATGCTATCAAACATTTTATGAGTCTAAATCCATAGCACCAACTGTGTGTAATCATCTTTTTTCTTTTTTCTTTTTTTTTTTTTAAGTCCTATTGGGAGGAAACAAGTAATAAAGAATGTCGGACATAATTTCTTCTCCTGAGTCGCTCATTATTGTTCAGGATTTTGAATGTTCCATTTCTTCCCCTAATTTTTTCATTATTTTGTTTACTTGAAAATATCCTGCTAGATGGCATTTGAGAGGAGTTTTGTTCAACCTTGTATGAACGTGGGTCTCCTTTACACAACGTACTATTTACCAGCTAGCTAAGGCATCAGGACAATTGGCATCTCAGCCTTGAGCAAACAGAGGGGCACTGCAGCCCAGGGGACTGCGCTCTGATCCAGATGCCAGCTGCTTGACCTTGGGCTAGGGTTGGGGTGCAATTGCTGAGTCTATTTCTTCATCTATAACTTGGAGATGCTAATGGCAACTTGAAGGGCTGTCCTGAGGATGAGGCCCCTGGGGTAAGCCCTGCACAGACGAGCAGTCCATTCGACAATGAGGTGCCGTGCCTGCTGTAGCAACAGAGCTGAGCGGTCACTTCTCCAGGGGCACCTGCGAACGGCCTCCCTCGCCCCAGGCGTCAGCAGCCTGTTCTTAGGGACTCCCGGCCGCGACGGAGGTCTTGGTCTGTGTGGGCATCTCCCTCCTCCTCAGGTGTTATCGAGTTCCATCCCCAGGCCTTCCTCGCACACGCTCTGACACACAAACTGTAAACAACAAGAATGAGACGGTCAGTCCTTGTCCTGAAAAAGCCCAGGTCTTGTGGAGAAGTGGGGGTAACCAGGACTAGCTGCATAATTTGCAGGGCCCAGGACACAAGGAAAATGGGCGGGGGGGGGAATCCTTGTTAATAACTCCCTAAGAATTTCACAACCTCAGAGGATTAAGCCAAACACGGGGCCCTTCTAAGCACAGGGCCTTGTGTGAATGTGCAGGTCACATGTCATTCCTGGGGACAAGTGGACACCTGTCAGCTGCCCTGTTTCTGACAGGCCATGCAGAGTCCTCTCTGTGCCTTACTCTCTGAGGCATCATGAGACATTGTGTTGCTTGATGGTTGGAGGAAGACAAGTGTCTGCTTGTCAGATGGACTGGGAAGTCAGATGTGCACCCAGACTTCCTGCGGCAATTCGTCCACCATGAGAGATGTCAGTCCTTGCGTGACAAGGGGCAGTCAAGATTGTCACATAAGTGGAGCTGTATCCTTGATCAAGCCATGTCTGAAAACCACACAGTTCTGACTTTTCCTTATTTTTATGCAATCTCAGTTGGATTTGTTTTCTGTTCCTTTCAACTAAAAGCATTCCCAATGAACCAGGTAGGAAGGGTCGATATTTATTCCCTTTTCATAGGTGAGGCCTCAAGTTTTTAACCAAATGGTACTAGAAGCCATCAGTGCTGGACCTCATTAAAAGGATAAAAAATGAGCTCAGATTATTTTCTATTAGGTGGTAGACAGAATTCTAAGATAGTCCCCACACCTCGAACTCCCAGTGTACACAGTCTGTATATCCCCTCCTTTGAATGTACGCAACTGTCATGAATAAGGTGGGGAATCACTGGCGGGGATGGTCAGGTTATGCTGCACAACAAAGGTGAAGGGATTCTGAAGATGTAATTAAGATCCAAACCATTGCAGTTTGAGTTAAACTAAAAAAAAAAAAAGAAAGAAAAAAGACTGTCTTTGGTGGACCTGACCTAATCAGGTGATCCCTTAAAGGAGGAGAGATGCAGCAAACACTGTCTTGCTGGCTTGGAAGAAAGCAAGCTGCACGCTGTGGAGGGGGCCATGTGGCAGGGGACAGCAGGTGGCCTTTAGAAAGTGAGGGCCTCAGTCCTGCAATCACAAACAACAGAATCTTCAACCTTCCTTCCTTCCTTCCTTCTTTCCTTCCTTCCTTCCTTCCTTCCTTCCTTCCTTCCTTCCTTCCTTCCTTCCTTCCTTCCTCCCTCCCTCCCCCCCTCCCTCCCTGCCTCCCTCACCCCTCCCTCCCTCCTTCCCTCCCTCCCTCCCTCCCTGCCTCCCTGCCTCCCTGCCTTCTCTCCTATCTTATCTATTGACATATAACCCAAGCCCCCCCAGGATAATCTCCCATTTGGTTAATTCGAAGCCGTCTGACTAGGGACCTAAACTGCATCTGCAGACTCGCCCGTCTTTCCCCTCTAATGTAACCTAAGGCAGGAGCCCTCTCCACCACACTCCTCTATGTTCACACGTCTTGGGTGCTGTTCCCATACGAGACCCTTCCAAATACACAAAGTCCCCAATCGTCCCGTGAACTACACACGGTTGTCCCCTTCCTGCAAACAAGGCGGCTGATGCGCAGGCTCAGACTTCCCTGTGGTGCCAGAGCCAGGGTCCACCTCTGTGATTGGTGGGAGGAGGCCAACTCCTCTGTGATTGGTGGGAGGAGGCCAACTCCTCTGTGATTGGTGGGAGGAGGCCAATAGCCCAGGTGTGAAAAGTCAAATGCAGGTTTGAATCCTGGCTTTGTCACTCACTGGTGGGATTGGGACAGGGTACCAGCGCCTACCTGTGCTTCCCTCCTCTCCACAAGATGCGTAGTGATGACTAAACGTGGCAGCAGTGCTGCCTGGCATGCAGGGTAAGCAGAGAGAACATGTTATGGTGGCTATTACTTTCAATTAGTATTACTTTTATTGTCACCACTGCTAATGTTACCCCAGGGTAAGAATGCATCACTCCACTGGTAGGAGCAGAGGAAGAAAGCGACACCATCACAAACTAATGAACCTGGATGTCAGGAAAGGCCTGGCAAGTCCCCTACCCCTTTCCACTCCTTGTTCCACAGAACTCTTCCAAAACCATAAGCATCAGCATGGGACTCGAGTGGCTAGAGTTCAGTAAGCCCAAACCACTGAAGTTATGTCTAATTAGCTAGTCTTAATTGACATTAAGATAAATAACTTTTCAAATTATTTTCCCTGTGAAATTGGGGCTTGTTGGAGGGCAACCATCTCTAATTCAAATCAATGAATTAAAACAAATGTGATTTGGTGGATGCTGAAAGGAGAGGGAAATTTTTAACATGCTAATCAACTCATCTATGTTAATAGTTGGGGGGAAATTCTAAAACACATTAATCAGCTATGGATGAAACAGTTTGGAGACAGTATTGTGTTGTCAGGAGCATAAATAATCAACGATGATTTAATAACAAGCAGCAATGGACGTCTGGTCCCCTGCAGGTAGGGTTTACTCACCGCCCAGCACCTCATTTTCTGTCACTTAAAGTTGGAAAGGCTGGTTTTTAAGCACTATGTCCATGATGTTTAAAGAGCACAGCTTCACATTTATTTTTCGTGCCTACTGCTCACTCAATCCACCTCTTTTCTTGTTCCAGACTCCTGCTGACATCCAAGTCTGATGTTTTAAAATGTATCAAAGCAAATTTTCTCTCAAGTCTGATTGTATGGTGATAAGGGAGGCGGTAGATTTTAATAAGGGCAGAGGACGTGTGGAGCAGCAGGATGCTTCCTACATGTGTTGAGAGTTGGGGTAGCTCAAAGCTGACACCAAAGGCAGAGGCATAGCCCACGTCCTGGGGCTGCAGGCAGGGCAGCCTAATGGGACCGTAGATATGGCAGTAGCCCCAAGATGCTGAACATCTTGTCCCGCATTCTTTTTTGTTTTCAGCTTCTGTCTTGATAAAAAGACAACTTTATCTTTAGATTTCACATTCTATTTAAGTTGTGAAGAATGAGAGAATATTGAATCAGTTAAGATCCTTTCTATTGAAAGTGACAAAACTTGATAGAAACTGTCTTAAGCAAAAATGGAATTTATTGGCTCACGCAACTAAAAATCTTGGAATTTACTCAGTTTAAGGCAGAATTATAACCAAGACACAAACAAAGCTCTTAGCAGTTTTGTCTCCTAGCCCTGCTTTTCCTCTGTCAACTCCAGCCCGGGAGGTCCCGCTCTCCCAACTGGTGGCAGGATGGATGACCCAGCTCCTGCATCATAGCCTCTCGTGCTGAGAAGAACAAGAAGGATCAGGCATTTCTGTGGGTCCTGGAGTTTCACCAGTCACTAATTCAGTGGGCTGGGGGATATGCGCTAGAGTGTGAGGTCAAGACCACAAGCCCTCAGTGACTTTTGGGGCTCACATCGCTGCTCTGTGACCTTGGGCAAATTACTAAGCCTCTGTGGGCTTCATCTCTAAAAGGAGGTGGTGGCTACTGCATAGGGTAGGTCTGAGGCTTAGATAGGTTTGTGCAGAATGAGTGCTGAAAGCAGCACATGGCACACTGTGAGATCCCAGCGAACATTCGCTGCTGTAGTCATGCCCCCACCCTGAATCTGTCACAGGGCAGAGAGGAAAGATCTGGACTGGTCACGTGTCCTCCTTTGTGCTTTGTGGGTGCTCCAGGTTGAGGCATCAGCTTGATTCACTGTGATTCTGCTGACTTCAGAGGCTTATGTTGCCCCTCACTGCCTCTGCTCTCATGCTGGGATAAGAAGCAGGTGGAGATGCCCGCGTCCGCCTGTAAGAGCTGTGCAGACGCTGCTGGACGTCAGGCTGACCACTGTGTTACCCAGGTACACACACAGCTTTGTACTCAAAACTCTCCAAGCTCAACAGCGGCACCTGAGCGTGGCTTCTCTGGAGCCTGCTTCCATTCATGGGAACCTATTCACAATAAGGGCCTCCACCCACTGATTCTGAATTTCAGAGCTAAGGATGGGGAAGTTTCCCCCGACAGGAAGCTGACAGCTCCCTGCTTTGACCGAAGCGGCTTCCTTGGTCTGCCCCGACCTGGGTGTGCGGATGACTCATGGGGCATGACAGACATACCGACCTGGGAAGTTGGAATGCAGGGGTGGAAATGGGGCAGGGCACGGGCTCTGATCCTTGTAACTACAAACTCTTGGGGGAAAGTTACGTTACATCTCTGAGCCTCCGTTTCTCCATCTGTAAAAGGGGGAAATAACCCTTACCTTACTGAGTTGACGTAAAACCGAAGGGGCTTAGTGTGCAGCAGGCTCTGGGACGTGTTACACGTGAAGAGAGTTTCTGCACATCCCGAAGCTTGAGTTGGGGATACTCTGGACCTTTCCACCATTCATTTATTAAAAACGACACTGCACCTGTGTCTTCCTGGGACTCGGGACTTCTGGACGTATCTTCCCCCGTTCAGGTCCTCCAACCACAATAAACTAGTGGATTGATCACTGTTCTGACTCTGTTTTCAAATTAACTTTAAAAATCTATGCTCCCTGGGGGCTTTAAGTATGAGGAGAGGAGCATGACTAGAACCCTCCAGGTTAGACCAGATTGCAGAAGAAGTCATACAAATAATCCTTTTCCGGGTCTACCCAGGGCTGCTCCGACATGATGGTGCCATGTGTCCTTAGCTCCCACCAGCTCAACAAATGGCTCATGGTCACCAGTATTCTAGACAAACTTGCTCGTTGCTTGTTCATCACAAAAGCTCCCCTGTGGGTCGCAGCCTGTGGAGTCATCATCCCTCAAAAGCCCATGCTGGGCCAGTATGGGGTAGTGTCTTTCTTAGCTGCCTTTAAGCCTTGTCTTAAATGTCTGTGGGGTCTTTGTGGGGGCTGGTTAAACTCTCTGGGCCTCAGTTTCCTCAACGAGGCCAGAAGGATGTCACCATCACTTCCCAAGGCTGTCCGTACAGCTGAGGCCTGCCAAGCTGCCATCCCATCCAGCTGCCGAGAGGCACAGAGCTGGTGGCCGCCCAAGCTCCTGGTCCTCGCCTGTGGGACCGATTCGAGGGTAAGTGAGATCACATAAGTGAAAAAGCTCTGTAAACAAGAGAGTTGTGTGAGGCTCCATCCCATCATCGACATTGTATTCAAGTGCTACTTTGCGATCCGTGAGCAACAAATTCTCGCCCACAGCTGCAATCAAGCATGGAGAGCAGCAGGCAGGTGGGTCGCAATCAGGGCTCTCCAAGGATTTTTCTCAGATAGGTGCGCTGGTTTCCTATCTTTATTTTTTTCATGAAAAAAAAAAATAACCCCACCCTCACCCCAGAGCCTCACTCCAACACTTTGAAAATATACTCAGCACCCCCGTGCTGCCTGTTAAAAGTTGGGTCTAGTGGGGCATCTGTTTTGTTTCCTAAAGAAATGGCTTTGGTGAGCCAGGTGGTGAAGTTGTGCGATGGTAGCATCAATTCACAGCCCATTAAACCAGCCACATAAAACCTTCTGTGGACCAGACACCTCCCAAGGAGTCCACAGTGAAGGAATGAGGAAGCCACAGCCTGGGAGGCACTGACGAGGGGTGGCGTGAGGTTGTGTGACAGGAAGCGCTACAGTTGTTCATTAGGCAGGTGTCACCATCCCTGCGACATCCTGTTCTCGGCCCAGGTACCCAGGGGTGCTCACCTGTGTTCTCACTGTTACACGCTCTGTAACAGGACGCGCTGGGAGAGTATAATTCACAGTAACTACCCTGCGTGTTTATTCCTCCTGCCTGTCTACATCACCGCTGAGAGACACGGCCTCAACAAGCCTTTTCAGATGCAAAACACTGGAGGAGAAATCCGTGCTCATAGTGGGTTGCAGAGACTGATTAGGAAGCCCTGTGCCTCATGAATGCATGTTTATAAACACTCGCTGAGTGCCTGCCCCCTGCAGCGCACACCAAAGGGCGCGGCTCTCGGGAGCCCGCTGTGATGCGGAGGCTTGCGCCTAGGACTCCGAGCCAGTCGCCCGAGAGGAGGCTGGCCTCTCCCCTCAGCTCGGCAGGGTCTGACGTGGGGCAGGGTCAGGACAGAACCCCGACTTAGGTCTACAGAGAGAGAGAGAGAGCTACACAGATGTGGATATGGATACAGGTTATATCTCTAGCTCTATATCATATGCTACAGATACACTGTGTGTAGGGATAGAGATAGAGATCAGGAAATGGAGATGAATCGATCTATCATCTATCTATAATCTATCTATCTATCATCATCATCTATCTATCCATCTATCTCTGTGTTACTCAGTTTGAGCTGCTGTAACAAAATACCCCAGTTGGCTTATATACAACAAAAATGCCTTTATCACATCTGGGGGCTGGAAGTCCGAGATCAGGGTACCTGTATGGTAGGGATCAGGTGAGGACCCACCTGCTGATTCGCAGGGGGTGTGTTCTCACTGTGTGCTCACAGGGCAGAAGGGGACGGAGCTCTGTGGAGCCCCTTTTCTAAGGGCACTCACCCCATTCATGAGGCCCCACCCTCATGACCTCATCCCCTCGCTCAGGCCCCACCTCCTGACACCATCATTATCTGAATTTGGGGGGACAGACATTCAGTCCCTTCACTGTCACATGATAGAGATCTAGAGGGAGAGGGATGGAGCAGGGGAACAGATGCACGTCGGTGTATTGTGTCTCTACTGCGTGAGGCCTATAACCCTGTACGATGTGCCCTGTATTCCTTAGGATGTAGACATAAAGCTCTCTGTGGATATAGAGCAGGGCACATATAGGGCCATCCTCCTCCAGATACCATATTCTACATCTATACCCTGCCCATGTCTGCATGCTTTATCTCTATGGCTAGATCCTTATCAATACAGATACCTGTCTTCCCGAACCGCCCATGACTCTAGGACGGAGAGTCCCATCCCCACTTTCCCGATGAGGAAGCGCAGATGACGTGGTCTCCCGGGGCCAGGCAGCTGGCTCACAGCAGAGCCAGGATTGGCGCCCTAGAACCCGGCACCTGAGTTTTACGTCACTGTTTGACAAGCCTTCCCAGTGATCTTTGTAATTTGAGCCAATTTTGAGTTATTCTTGAGATGCCAATAGAAGTCAGAACTGTGGTGCCAATGGACACCTATCGAGTTTTGGGCAAGTCATTTCCCTCTCTGGGCCTCAGTGTCACCGTACAGAAAATGGGGTGAGTGCCTGATTCGCTAGCTTGCTTGAGGGTTTAGAAGTCATGAAGTGTGTTGACATGTTTTTGTAAACTGTAAGTGCTGTGCAAATGGGAGGAACTTTTTTTCCCTTAATTTCTCACATGCGTAATTTTACTGCTGCATCTGCGTTGCTTTGCTGGATGAATCGTCCCATGTCACAGGCAGAAGCGCTCTGTGGCGGGCGAGGTGTGATTAAAAGATGCCATCTCTAACTGCATGTATTTCCAACTGCTTTAGAACCAAGATTGGAGAGAAGTCCACTCCATTCACTTTTTCCTGTTCGTTCTTTCCCGACCTCCGGTGTCTGCTGAAACGGGGGGCTCTGGAGGGCCCTGGGGCAGAGCCTGGAAGCATCCCTTACTCCTTGTCCTGCCTCACAGCCAGGTTCCCAGGAGCCCCTCTGCCGAGCTCCGCCCCCAGACACCTGGCAGACTCCTGAGGCCCTGCATTCGGAGCCCGATCCTCCTCGGGAGCCTGTCACAGGCGTCCTGTCCCCTCCAGGCTTCTGGGGGATTCCTCCTCCTGGTCATGGCACACCCCACACCCAAGTTTGGGCCTCTCCCTCCTTCCTGTCCTCACAGTCTGCAGTCCCTCCCGCTCCAGGACTCATCCCTGGGTCCTTGGAAAGAAAAGCTAGCTCTGCCCTTGGTGAGAAGGCAAGAGATGCTTCCTCCTCCTCTTCCTTTTTCTCTTTTCTCGCTTAGTCCGTAACGGTAACTACAAAATACCTATTTTTTTCTTAATGGGAGGGTCACCGTGCCACCTCCAAAGGGGTGTGGGGAGTGCAGCACCCCTCACGGGCACCCCTCACCTATGGCATTTTGGGTGAAGCCTGAAAGTGAGGATGAAGCCCCTTCTTGGAGTCCTGCTCCCAGGAAGCCTGTTGCTATGGAAACTCCAGCTTGGCACCATATGCAAATACCTGTGTGCCTTGCATTTCCGCCTGACAGTGATGCTGAGCAGAAAATATGGAACACAGTAAAATGGGTTTTTAACTTTTATGTAGGGACTGTGAGAGCTGAGCCTGCTAATTAATTAGGCTCTGGTAGACATGTCTGCAGGTAATGGCCTTTTGACAAATTCCTTTCAACTCTTAAGTTTTTAAAGGGCATCATTTTTTTTTTTTTCAGTAAATAGGATAAGAAAAGGAGAGTCGGTTCATTTCGAGCAGCTGCTCTGGACACCCACTCGTGAAGCTCTCGCCGCACGAGTTGTCTCCTCATTACGGTGACACGAACGTGACCACTGAGGGACCTCCTGCCCTGCCTCCTGTGCCAGGCAAGAAGCTATCGCTAACAAGTGAAAGCATGAATGAGCCCCCCAATGTTAACATGGGGTGTTCTCTTGGCCGTCTAAGATCACCCAGGGAAATACCAACATGGACCCCCTGGAAGGGGCTCGCAGGGAGACGGGGGAGGAAGAGTCTGTGTCCTCAGCCCGCCAGCTTCCGAGGACACAGGCTGGTGCAGCTGTTGGTGCAGATCACAGAAGTTTGTCATCATCCTCAGAGGAGGAGACTGGTGAAGGGGGACAATGAAACGCAAGGGAGCGAGATGGAGAATTAGGCAGAGGTCATGGCGTCAGTGGGGAAGTTGACACATCCACTGTCTGTGCTGAGGTCATCATGCTGCTTGGCGCTGCCTGGCTCTCTCCTGGATGACCTCCTTGGGGTCAAGACAACACGGCAAAGAAAACGAAGCAAATGTTTGTATGAAGAGCCTGAGGGCCACGTCCCCGCAGCTGGTGGCAGTGAAGGCCAGCTTTCAGGGAGACCCCGTCCCCGGTACCCGCCCCCTCCCCGCTGCCGCATTGCGTATTTCACCTTTGGCCCCCCTGGACCTGGGACGGGTCTGCATTTGAAGGCAAGAGCCTTCCAGTCAGGGATATTTCCCCGGGGGAATTTCAACTGATGAATAGTTTAGCAGGTGAAATCCACTTCCTCTGTAATTGGAAATGCAAACAGCAGTGATTATAGACTGATTTGTAGCAATTTGGCAAATGTGAGGAGCGGGCCATTCAGTTGGAACATAGGCTGGCACGGTGGGCTCTACCTACTCACCGAAGATGGGGGCCCGTGCCAGGGCCACCTCGGTGAGAGGGCGCTCTGCCAGCACTGCATGGCCCCAAACTTCAGGGCCCCATGTCAAGGGCGACTTTCTTATAACTCAGACCTGACTGTGGGCACCACAGAGATAAAGAGGACCATCTTCACCCACTGAAGCCCTGGGGCTCATTCCCTGTCCCTCCCTCTGCCCCAACACACACACTCACACACTCACATGCACGCACTCACACACACACTCACATGCTCTCACAACACTCACACGCACACTCACTTGCACACACACATTCGCACACTCACACGCACACACTCACACGCACTCACACACACTCACACACGCACTCACACATCAACACATCACAACCACTATGCATGGACACAGACACACATGCATGCACACACGCCTCTTTTGTAACCTCTACCTCCACTCCATGCTGAACCCACTATACTTAGTCCATGGGGTCAGGGATTTTATGCAATCACAGAGATGCAGAGACACCGGTAGATGTCACCACCATTTCCTGGGCAGTCTTCGCATGTCCAGGGTTTGCTCACATTGGCTCATTTCAGCCCCTCCACAGCCAGGCAGAGAAAGCTGTGCTTTGGAGACATGAAGTGGCCTGTCCATGGTCCTGCGAGGTCATGTGAGGTCGTGAGAGGTCATGTAAGGTCATGTGAGGTCATGTGAGACCATGTGTTTCCTTAGTTCTGGCCAAGACCTGTGCCAGATCAGCCGCACTGGGAGTGCGCCCCTAACCACTGGCCTTGCGGTGTCCCGAGCCCATCACTCCCACATCCTCTGTCAGCTTTCCAGAGGACACCTGACCTGTCAGCCTCCCCAGCCCTGCTGTTTCCTGGACCTGCCTCGTCACCTCCCAGGAGCTCTGGCAATGACACTACTTTTGCAATCGTTACAAGTGTGAAGGACACGCCAACACTTAAACCCAAAGAATTCATCACAGGATGTCTAAGTTCCAAGAATCTTTGCCAGGAAGTTGGGATGACAACGTTTCATTTCATGACTGCATGCCTTCTTGTCTAGCTCCCAACATGGGGACACCTGGTGACTCAACCACTGGCTGTCCCCTCCTCCGCGCCCCCACTGCCCCAGGCCTCTGGAGCTCCCTGGCTTCAGTTCCGGGTTTCAGCCACACGGACAAGGGTGGTGAGCTGCACGCCTCTTGGGGACCCTTCCAGCGCTGGGACTCTCGCTGGGCCGTGGAAGGGCCGGCCTCTGACCGGCACTGCTGTCCCCTCCTGTTCACCTGCCCAGAGGCTCACCCAGACTCCCGCAAAATGGTGCCCTGAAGCCAGAGGCTTCTTTGTGGAGGCTTCTCAGCCCAAGGACGCCACCTGGAACCAACCCTACGAGTTTGGAGCCTGCGGTCACCCATTTAAATAACAATGACTTCAGCACAGGGTGCAGAAGTGACTAAAGAGAGTAAATAGGAGTGAAAATGATATTTAAGAGCTCTGGGTTACTGCAGCCTTGGTCCTCTGCTGTCTACATAGTTTTATCTCTAATAGGTATTATGCAAATCTCCCCCTCTCTGTCTCTCTAATGGAAGAGCCTGGCTGGGTTTCTCTGGAATTTTAAAATAGGAATTTAAGTACAATATCTGAAGCTTTTAGCCTTACTTACGGCAACACAAAAAGTCCAATTATCAATGAGAACTGATAATGTTTTATAGACTGCGTTCTCTATTAGAGCCGTATTGCAGCTCGTTCTTAAGAATGGTTTCTCGGAAATGTCCCTGGATTATGGTTTCACTTACTGCAGCTTGCAGAGGATTTAAGATCCCAGCAAGAGGCAGCCTGAGTGCAGGGAAGGTGGCCGGCACGGCCCTGGGCTCCCACGCCGGGCTTGCAAGGTGACCGCAGACAGGGCCCGTGGTCCCTGGTCCCGGCTGGGTGACTCGCCAACTCCTTCACATCTCTGGTAGCAGCCTTTGGTCCCTGGCGGTGGGAGGAGGCGGCATCTGTCATCACCTCCCCCCAGCATTTCTGAGCCCTGATAACAGGAGCCACCCTTCTGCAGGGCCCGTCAGCAAAGCTCCCGTTCCCAGCAGGCCCCCCCGAGGCCCACGTTCGCAGGTTAGGTCTCATCCCCTTTGGCACTGCCTCGACCTCAACATCTCATGGCTCGGGGGCATCCTCCAGGCCGACGCCTGGGAAATGGGTGGCGTCCACCTGCACATGCAAACCCTGCTGGCCAGTGGACGGGCCGCGTGAATGAGAGTTGCTGGGTGGGAGGCCAGCCCTTCCAAGAGGGCGACTCCCACGTGCTGACCTAACTGGCTCCCTGACACCAAGACCGACATCATTCCTGGTTTTCCAGCCGAGAGGCCGACACCTGGGGAGGTTCAGGAACTCGCTTCAGGTATCAGAGCTGCAAAGACGTGCAGCCAGGACTCGAGCCCGTTTTCTCTGCACGAGTTCTGGACGCCCCACAGCCCAGAGGCTGAGTCCGTCGGGAGAAAACGGAATGTCTGGTCATTGTGTGTCTGCTGCAGTCCCACCCGAGCCAGGTCCGCCCGTCTGGAACAGTTCCCCTTCTCATTACCTGACTGATTAGTAATTAGGACTGAGCTCAAATTAGCTCGCTGTTCCCAGAGCCCAGCACAGGGAGGCCACACCGAAGCCTTGCTCATGGGAAGGGTGGGGGTGGATGAGTGGGCCATCGAAGGGGACAGAAAGCCCTGGCTTGTTTGCTCATTCATTCATTCATTCATTCATTCAATGCACTGCCACGAAGTGCTGGGCTGATGTCAGGACTTCTGGATGGCCTGTGGTGTCTCTTTACCTAGGGGTCTGAGGCAGACACCTAGTGTTCTTACCAGCAGCCTTAGGCAGTTGACGTGGGAGGAGGTTCATTATGAAGTGAAGCAGAAATCTTACACAAATCACAAGGGAAGTGAGAGAGGGACAAAAGGACTGAGACTGGGTGACACATTGAAGGACAGGAGGTGAGTGCCAGGGGAGGTGGCAGCCCTCTGCTGTCACAGGCGTGCGGGTGGCGTGGGCGAGTTTCCCTGGTGACCGGTCAGCTCACTCAACAAGGCCAAAGGGGGAACATCTATTTGTGTCTCGGCGAGCATAGAGAGGACACATGCTTTGTGATCAGGGCACCACGGTGTCTCTCTCATGGTCTTTTATAAAACCAGATAAATGGGGAAACCTTTTGTAGGTGGAATGTGGGACTCAAGCCCTAGGGAACAGTGTATTCTCAGGGACATTGGGTGGTTGCCCCTGGTCCCTGGAAGTGGGGAGCAGAGAGAGGCCCAGTACGAATCCTGTTACATTTTCAGCTCATAGCAAACAAAACCGTACCATGCATTTTAATAGACAGATGAGGGGTGTGGAAGGAGCTTGGAGCATGTTCCAAAAACAGCACAGGGAAGCCCTTCCGTGGTTTCCTCCTGAATTGTCCACAGACACTCCAGGCTAAGCCCGGTTTAATCCCAACAGAGGCCTTCCACTCCAAATGCCCAAGTCGCCCAAGTTGAGAAGACCTGGGAGCTCCTAGAAGATGACAAGTCACTGAGAGGCCAGTGAATGAAGCAAGAAGACAAGCTGTGGCCTCTCTGTTTAGCTCAGGCCTCTCTGTGTGGCCCTTACAGTATTAACACCTGCGATTACCACCTCTCCTCCAAGTAAACACGCACCAGCCTAGTAAAGAGTTTGGACGGCAAGCTAATGGTCTTGGAGCAGCAGAAAGATCCAGTTGGCTCCCAGGCACAAGTGAGGGGTGGGGGCAGGGGGGTCCCGGAGGAGTGGAGATGGACACCGCTCGGCGAGGTAGGGCGGGGCAGGGAAGGCGCCTGCATGCAGGAGAGCAGCTGCGTGCGGCCGAGATCCCAGGGTGGGGGGGCCAGTTTCAAAACCTCAATTCATCCCTTGGGGGCCCAGTGACAACTCTGCCATCCACTGGTGGAGAACAGAAGTTACAGGGGTGCAGGGACTCAGTGGGGATTGCATCGTACAAGGATTGAGGGAAACTCAGGGAGAGCAGAGAACAGGGTGCCTCCACTTTAATTGTCGCCCTGAGGACCCTGAGGCCGGAGACGCCCCAAGTGCTCACTGTCATGTAGACACAGCCTCGGAAGGCAGCCCCCGAAAGCTAAGCGGTAAAGGTGCCTGCAGGGCTCCCTGGATGGCTCACGGTGTTTTTACTTAGAGGCCAGGAGGCTCTGGAAGGCATACAGGGTGGCATCAGCCCCCAATCAGGGCACTTGTTCCTTTCAAGCTGCAAAGGCCTGGCCCCAAAACCCCGACTTCAAGCAAAAGCCCAGAACCTTGTCCCCTGGGCTCAGTCCTAAGAGCCACTCAAGTCCTGGTGGCGCCATGGGAAACTCTAATGAGTGTGTTTTGTTCTATTTGCTTGTTTTGTTCTGTCGGATTCACTAGGAGCAGAAGGGCCTGGCTCTCTCCTGCCGGCGTGGGAAGATTGAAATCCTTTCCACTTGCTCCGCATCCCTCCCAGGGGACCCCAGATTCTGCAGGGGCTGGGCCCCAGTCTGTCCACAGAGGTGGGGTCACTGGCTGTCACCGTCCCCCAGAGCCCTGTCCTCCGTGCTGAGCATGGCGGGCTGGCGTGGGGTGTCTGAGACGGCACGTGGCCCTCTTTCTCTGCACGGATGTTTCAAGATGCATGAACCTGGGGAGTGTCACTGAGGACCCTGTCTCAGGTGAGCAGGACAACACGGGGGAAGCACGTGGGGACGGCGGGGCACAGCGAGACCCTTCTAATTAGACTGAGAGGCCAGAGGGAGCGCATGGCGGATCGAGGAGCATCTTGCCAGGTGGAGACCCTCCCGCAGGCTGATCCCAGGCACGTGGCAGGGAACCAGCAGGAGAGGCTCCCAGCTTCGTCACTGGGGGCAGGGCGGCCTGAGCAAGGAGCCGGGGGCAGGACCCCGGGCCTGGGGACCGCGGGCTGCCTGCGCGCTGAGGCTGAGAGGCTGACTCCCCAGGCCGTGCCCGTCTGGTTTGTATTTCAGTTTTTAGAAACACGGACTGACGGGGCTCAGAGCGCCCTGTCCCCAAAGATGGCGCTTTGGCACACTGAACGTTTTAAGGCGAAGGAATCTGAAACACTGCAGGTGCGGGAAGGACTCTCCCACCTTCAGCATCTCCCCAGAAGCAGGTCACAAAGTGACAGGTGGCCTGCTACAACCCTGCCCATGAAGGCGGAGGGACTCGGAGAGGAGTCTGAGCAAACAGGTCTTGCTAAGGGGTCCCCTCCCCAGCTCGCATCCTTTTGTCCCATTTTGTTTTCCATGACTTTTCAGTGCTCATCAAACCTGGCATAAAAACACTGAGGCTTAACCACCTCGTTGGGTCTTCCTTTCCTTGGCAAAGCTCTCTCTTCACGGGAAGCCTATATTAGGTAAATCTGTATGCTTTTCCCTTGTTGATCCGTCTTTTGTTACAGGCCCAGCTCAGAACCTCGCAGGGTAGAAGGAAAATGATTTTTTCCTTCCCTACAGACTGCCTAGGTTGTTTTCCCCCTCATTGGTCATTCATTTGAATAAATAATTGTGTTTGCAAGGTCCACTCCACAGCTTGCATCGGCCCACCACTTTTTCCCAGGAAGATGGCCAGGCTCCCATCTGGCTCGGCTCCTTACTCAGGGGAAAGCCGCATGCACCCTTTGTGCCTCCGTGCGCTTGCCGGCAGCCCCGGATAATCATAACCCACATTTCAGGGGCTGTGTGGACTTGGTGAGTTCATCTACATAAAGTACAAAAGAGGGAGGCTGCTAGGAACTAGGTATGGGTTCTTGATTATTGTCTAAGGTTGGTCAAGTTTTAATCAGCCGTTTTGGAAATAATGGAGGCACACACTAAACAAAAAAATTATTCCGACACTTACTAAGACGGTAAGGCTGACTTTCGCGGGGTTGGCAGTGCAGGAGGGAGATCAAGTTCAATTCCTGATACAGCCAGAAAAATGGGAACATAGACCCAAGAAGCTGGGTGTGTGTGGTGGGGAGGGGCCAGTGGGTGAAAACAAAGAGAGTGGGCAGTTCTTTGCTAAACCAACCTACCAGGGTTCTTGCTGAAGGCAGGCCAGGTGGTCAGACGTCACCTGGGGGAGGAGGGCTTTAATCAGATTTTGAGGCTGGGGGTCTGGCTTAACTGACGTGATGACGTTCTCGCTAAAACTGGGCCATGGAAACACAGACACAAAAACCCAAAAGTGGGGACCTCGTTAGGAAAAGGTGACAGGGGGGCCTGGCTATGGCCTTGTCAGGGCGAGATTCTGCCAGGCAGAAGGACAAAAGTGTGAGGAGTTACCTGTTAGAGAGCACAGCACGTAGTAGGGCTTTTGGTTTATTCCGTAACCAGTGATTCAGGAGCACCTACTGTGCGCCAAGCACCGGCCCTGAGCTCGCCCTGCATTCCACACGTTAGCTGTTTGCTTCTCTCGGAGCCCTGGGAGGTAAGAACTGCGGTGCTGACAGAGGAGAGTGGGGCCTGGGGGGGTTCACGAGCATTAAAAGAACCCTGGATTGAGATGCCCCAGGTCCAGGGTTTTGTCCTGGAAAATCAGAAGGCGGAGCAGCTCCCCAACCATTTGACCTTGTCAGATGACAGGCAAGTGCTCAGAGCCTCCCAGGATGCTGTGGGAAGCTGGGCTCCCCAGGCTTGCGAGGCTGCTGAGGGTAAACAGCTTCTGAGACTCAATCCTTTTGGAGAACGCTGGACTAAAGGAAGCCCTCAGAACTGCACCGCTAATCTTTATTATGCTGAGGTGCTCTGGGAGTAGGGTGTGGGCATGGAGCCCAGGTAGGGTTGGCTGCAGAGTGCCATTTTTTTTAAAAGATTTTATTGGGGAATTGGGGGAGGGGAACAGTGTTGGGGAATCGGGGAAGGGGAACAGACAAGTTGCTGTCCTTTTGTTCTTCAGTCTAGTTGTGGAGGACGTTGCTTCACTGGCCCATGTTGGTATCATCATTGCGTTCTTCCCGGGTGAGGCAGCTTGGTCGCCGGCCTCTGGATGGTCGCTCACCCCGGCTATTGGCAGCTCACGCTGGCTGCCGGCCACTCACTGTAGCCTATGGCAGCCCACTGCAGCAGGGGCTGCAGCCTACACCGTCCTGGGGCTCACACAGCCCAGCTCCAGGTGGAGCTGTTGTTAGCTGTAGAGGGCAGTGTCACTGGCCCTCATGTGGGATCCGAACTGGGGCCGCTGGCATCCCAAAACCAGCTCTTAACCAATGCACCACTTGGCCGGCCCTGCAGAATGCCATTTTTATGGGACCATCTCCTCACTGGCTTTTCCCAAAGGCAAACTGCTGGGAAATGTATTTTGAGTGTCCTCAAAAGGCCTCTGTGGTTATAAAATCTTTGATCTGCTACTTACACAAGACTGAGTAGCAACGTGCACCAAAAACCAAAACAACAAACAAAACACTTAAAAAGAGAATAAAAGGAATGTCAGCCTTCCTTCCCCACAGACAGCACTGGGAGGGTGAATGAACCAGCCTCTCCCCAAGTCCCTGCTCTGTCTGTGTGTCTGGACAAATGGACCCTGCGAAGCCATTACCTCCAGTCGGTTGGATGCGATCTGTCACCGGCAGGGCTCCTGTGCACCCTTTGAAACATCTGTCTGCATTCGTTGTCGGAGGCTGTGTGTCTCTCCTATTCCCCTGAGCAAAAGACAAGGGCTGTTGCCTCCACTTCATTCCAACAATTGTCAGAAAGAAAGGCGGCTGTCCCCCAAAATGTCGCTCCTGCTTCCCGGACGGCGCTGTGAGTTTTCCATCTGTAACAGCAGCTCAAAGCACTTGGCAGCCGAGCGCCTGGGATGTCAGGGACAAAATCTGCTCAAGATTTGCAGGATGGGAAGAGGTTTATCACGTTGGCAGGAGCTCAATTATGTGACGCGGGAAGTGCTGGGCCCAGCCCCTGGCTGCTTCCAGACCTTTCCAAGCCGCATCAAGACAAGAGGCGGCAGACTGTGTCGGACGCCCCCAAAGGGGGGGCTACAGAACCCGCCGGTGGTCACGG
The DNA here is from genome assembly GCA_033961575.1 of Aselliscus stoliczkanus. NCBI lineage: Eukaryota > Metazoa > Chordata > Mammalia > Chiroptera > Hipposideridae > Aselliscus > Aselliscus stoliczkanus. The sequence continues at coordinate 180,253,019 of CM066730.1, read as the reverse complement.
CTCTTCCGGTCCACACCGCCCAGGGATGTCTGCGTCTCTCTGAGGGGAAGATCCCCCAGGGCATCAGCAGGCCCCACCGCAGGGACCCTTCCTCAGAGTACAGTCCAAAATGTCAGTGATGTCATAACATCCAGTGGGCGACACAGAGGACCCTCAATAGATAGACATATGGACCAAAGACACGAGCAGGCAATTCACAAACACAAACATACAGCTAGGAAGTGAGTGAGTGGAAAAGTGTCCAGCGCCTCGACACTCGAAAACGCAAATGAAGCAATGAGACATAATATGTGTGTCAATGTGTGTGTGTTTGTCTCTCGAATTAGGAGTGACTGCATATATTTCTAACAGCCAATTAGTGGAATGGTGAGTCTCAGGCACTGCTAGTGTTTATCTAAACTGATCTTTTGGACAACATTTATCAAAGATTTTATAAAGCCTGGTAAAAAGAATAGATCACAATCACCAGAGAGCAGGTGCAAATCTAAGAGTTGTAGCCACACTGGGTACGTAGCCATCATGGCTCCACAGGGCAGGCGTTCCCAGCCTTGTGGTGTGGGTAGAGGAACAGGGGCTGAGAAAGTTCCAGTAACTGGCCCAAGGCTATGCAACTGGTAAATGACAGACACAGAATTTGAACTCAAGACATTTAGCCCTAAGCCCCTCACCCTGAAGCCCTGTGAGAGTTGCTCGTTTGCTCCATGTCCACAAAGATGCTAAAATACACAGTCCCATGATGACTTTGACGTTGAGACGGCCCCCAGTTTGCTTAGGTAGGAAAAGCTTGGAAACAGCGGAATAATACACTGTCATTTAAATAACATTTTAGATTATAGATGTCAACACGAACGCAAACACATTTATCCCCAGTGACTACCTAAGTCCTACCAAAAAAGGGAGAAAGTGTGAACTTTTAATAAAATATAAGATCACAAAGATAATGAGAACAGAAAAGGAAATGATAAAATTGTTTTAGATGCTGAGAGGGCAGAAAGACAAGTGCTGACAGACTCAGCAGTCCACGAAAGGAGAAGCCAATTAACAGTGCGTAAGAAGCCGAAGAAAACATAGAGGGCTGGTTGATTGGCACTGCAGCACCCCCCCACCCCCCAATGGGCTCAGACTTGGTGCACCTGGTACCCTGGGAGCAAACATGGGGAAACAGGGTGACTGCGGACAGGTTAGACGCCCCCGCAGACTCGTCTCCTCCATCAGCGTGCTGGGAGAGTGGCCGCCCCACCCTGGCAGGAGACTAGAGGTTGTCTTTGGAGAGGCTAAAACAGAGGGTCACTAAAAAGTGAGGAGTAAATGAATGAAGAAGCTGAACACCTGAGGTTCAGTGGAGGTTCCCCCAGTTGACTCTTGGGATCCTGGTGGTCAGAGCCCTGTCTTCTAGGCAAGAGACGAGAAGATTCTTCTCTGAGAAGTCTGACTAAGAGAAAAGACCTAATGACACACATCCTAGGCAGATCACCCCATTGCAAGACCATAGTGACAAGTGCCACTATTTATTTAGAGTCCCCAATCAGCTTTTTAGGGCCCATCCATTAAATATGAGCAAACTTACAAGATACGTCTTTCACACCATTTCTCTGAAACCTGCTGGAGGGGGCCATCGCTTAACCAGAGACCAGACGGCACGGCGTCAGGGAACAGGAGGGACACACGAGAGGTGTGTTCCCAGGGTCCCGGGACGGGAGGTTCCAGGAAGACAGGTGTCTGTCCGGACAGTATCCAGGTTGGAAGGCTGGGAGGGTGTCTTCAAGGAGACAAAATTCACCAGATGCATTTGAGTGGACAGAGAAGACAGTCTACTGAGAGAGTTTCCACAAGAATATGGACAAACAGGCACACAAAACAAAGAGACAGCACCCAAGACAATTCACTCCACTGAGGATAAACAGTTGTTCTGGGAAAGAGAAATGATTTCATAGTATCCATTGAATCGGATTTACGTGTAACCATTCACATTTGCATGGATATAAAAACACAGACCCTAGTGGTGTGCTAATAGCTGTGTACAGTGTCAGAGGGGTAGTAGACGTGGTGGGGCGATCACTTGGTGAGGGGTGTAAATGTCTAATCGTTATGTTGCTTTGTACACCTGAAACTAATAAAACAAAACACAAATCCCTATTTAGGCAGAATGGTGCTGTAATTCTTCTGTTATGGTGGGATGACGGAGGAGTGGGGAGTGGGCATATGTGGGCTGAGAAGGATGGAAAAATGTTACACATTTCTTGTCCTTAGTGGTAAGCCAATCAATAATGACTGAAGTTGGGCCGGCCGAGTGGCTCAGTTGGTTAAGAGCTCGCTCAAGAGTGCGAGCTGAGCTCTGAGAAACAGCAGTTCGATGCCCAGCCCGAGCTGAGCAGCCGCTGAGCTGCCAACAAGTGGCAGGATGGCTCAGCTAAATAAATAAATAAATAAATAAATAAATAAATAAATAAATAATGACTGAAGTTGAAAAGTCAACAGATATAAATATGTGATTTATGAACACAGGGGTAAAGACCAAGAAACAGCTAAAAAATGGAAAGTGGTAAACTCTGGCGGGGGGCGGGAATGGGGCAGGAGTTTGATCAGGCACTATCAAACTTCAATGTAAACCTTATAGAATTAATTGGCTCTGTAACTATCAGTAACTGAGCACAATAAAAACTCAATAAAGAAGAAACAGTGATGACTATAAAGGTTATGTAACAACGTGACCAATGACAAGAACCATAAGGCGTTGAGTGAAAAGCAGGATCTCCCGTGATAGGAGCAGCATGACGGGAAATGTGTGAGAAAAACATAGAAAAAAGTCTTGAAGAAAATTCACGAAGTCCTAGGAGCCGCTGGTCAGAGGCTGGGGGTTTTCCATGTGGCTCTGGACATCACCACTGCTCGCTTCACCCACCTGCATTTGTCCTTGTTATAATGTCGTCCCCATCACACGGGCCTGTAGCCATCACTACAGTGTCAGGGCACCGGAGACTCATTTTCGTCTCAGGACTGCTGAGCTCTCGATTCTGCTTGGTTAAATTCACGCTCTGTTTGATTCGCCTCATTCTGTCTCAGTGCAGTTTCTACTCCCTGATTGTTTGTCTCCCCAGAAGATCGTGGGGACTGGAATGTGTTCACCTAAATTAAATGACTCTTCATCGTCTGCTTCTACGAATGAACCCTGATAACCCCCCTCCGGTCTGATAACACAGGTTCCCCTCTGGTCAGTATTGCCAGCTCCACAGTGGGGGGAATCTGCCTCTGGGTCCCCAAGTCCTGAGGGTTTGTGGTGTCGGCCTGCCCGCCCCTGGGAGACCGGCTGCTCCAGAGAAGGTGATGGAGCCCTAACTTCCAGTTTTTCCAGATGATGCTCTTCAGAATTGGCAGGTAAACAGTCAAAAATGGGAGTTGTCCTACAGTTCAATAATAGAGACAACCCCCCCGCAAAAAAAAAAAAGAAAAAAAATGGGGGCAAAAATCTGCATAGATGCTTTACAGAAGAAGTGCGAATGGCAAGTAGTAGTATCCTTAGTCATAAAAAATATGCAAATGAAAACCACAGTGAAATATTAAAGCCATAAGGAAAAACACAAATTAATTTTAAAAACACAGAAATCCCCGGTGTTGGCGAGATCACAGAGCAGGCCTACTTTGCCCTAAGGATGATGGGAAAACCTCGGCCAACCACACCGATTAGCACTGGGCGGGAGCCGTGGGTGGGCTGCTGCATAGGAAGCTGCCAGCCTGTTCTCCCGATCTCCTGCGTCCGCACCTTGCCGTGTGTCCTCGCCATTTCACCCAGTAAAGGCAGAGGGTGCCACCCCTTGTCATTGGGCTGTCACAAGACTCTCTTTGGTCAGTGGAGCATGAATGGAAGTGACTTGTGCTTCTTCCAAGCCTGGCTTTGGGCGGCTTTGTGTGTCCCCCTTGCCGTCTGTGACTCTGCCATGGCTATGAGAACAGCGGGGACTGCTGTCCCCTCTGCCCAGACCCTAGAATGTGGCAGGGACCATGTCCAGTGCAGCAAGGAGCTAAGGCTAAGGGGAACAGAAGCACAGCTCAGCCTAGATGATTTGAAAATGCCTGAGGCCCAAACACTCATGGTTGTCCACCCCCGAGAGTCTGGGGTTGCTTGTTACGCGGCAGTGGCTGTCCGATGCACTCTCCTCTCCATTCATCGAGTCTCCCCCAAAAATCATTTCTTGGCTGATATTCTAACTTCCAATCTCTCACAATTACAATTAATGTAGCCAGACACACACACACACACACACACACACACACACACACACACACACACAAGTTCTCTGATTGTGTCACGTACCACCAGCACTGGGGTAACCGCAAGAGTTTCTGTTTCTCACCAAATAGAAGCAACCGGGTGTCACAGTCGGACACTCCGAAGTCCACTTTCGCGAATGCCGCCTGCGCCCTCACCCCCGCTCGCCGTGCTGAGTCCCATGGACCACACAGGCGTCCCTCGTATCCCTCCTCTCTCTTCCTGCTCCATGGCACCCACCTTCCCCACCAGGGAGGGCAAACTTGCACCTGTCTCTCCTGCTGGGCCCAGCTCCTGTCCTCCTCTCCTCCCAAGGGTCTTCTGAGGATCCCCGCCGAGCCAGACCCTGAGTGCCGCAGTGATGGTATGACTAAGAATGGCAGCAGCTCTTAACTGAGCACATACTGTATGTTGGAGACAATACCAACGGCTTTCCATGTTCAGTCTCCTTTTCCTGGAGGAGGACACTACATCGCAAAGACATTTACGTCCTCAGCATCTCACAGCCAGGCAAGGAGCCAGCCAACTGCAGGGCCCTTGGTTCTTCACAACCATCTCCTCCTAGAATTCCTACCACTCAGATCACAGTGTGGCGCCTGTGGGGTCAAGTCCACCTCTGAGCCACCTCGGGTTCTCCAGGCGCTGTACAGAGTGCCCGGGGAGGGGAGAGGGAGGGAGGGGAAAGAGGAAGGGGGGGCAAAGTCTCCCCAAAAGGTGAGCACAAGTTAGATGCAGACTGTCACAATGGGTGTGGAAGTCATCAATGGGGTCCCTCAAGGGGATTGTTTTGGCCCAAGAACTATTTTGAGCTGAAGGCATTTGAGTTCCTGAAATCCCTTATGTGCCTAAAAGCCATGCCTCCCAAAAGAACGATCTCCATAACCATCCCCAGGAGCATCCCTATCTGCTCTTCTCAGAGTCAGCACCACACTCAGATGCCATCTAGTCCCTGAGGGCCCATTTATCTCTCCCCCAAAGTAGCTGGTGTCCTTCTAAGGAGGGATTTGTTCTCCCGGAAGTCGGCCTCTGCCTTCCCAGCCCCTAGTGAGATGGCGTATAATCTCTCAAGCCCTCCCTTCCTTCAGGGCGATGCTGCTGTGCATGGAAAATGAACAGTTAATAAATGTGCATGCCTTTTCTCCTGTTAATCTGTCATCAGTTTTAATTCACAGCCCCCAGCCGCTGAACCTAAAAGGGTAGAGGAACAGACGCTTCTCCCCAAGGCCACTTATGTGTTCAGGAGTCAGATGTTAGAAGCAAGAGAGAGATTAAAAACCATAAGATTAACAAGCAGACTTACAAAGAGTTCTGGGTCCCACTAAAGGAATTTCCCTCCCTGCTCACTTCTCAGCGGTGACCGGTGACCAGGACCACTCTGCGCCCCGCTCCCCCTTGCTCCTCCAGTGCTTGCAAAGCCGAAGCCTGAGGTTTGTAAGGATGTGACGTGTCATGAGGCTGCAGGTGCCGGGGGCTGCACTTGAACTCTCGGCAGGAGGACCTGGAGCCCAGCAGCGGGCGGTGGAGACAGCAGCTGTTGCTTTGCCCATCAATATGAGTTATGTTTAATTGTGGGGTCGCATTAACTAAAAAGGCCTAATTATCAGGAAGAATGACCCTGTCTGTTAACAGCAGGAAAATGATCAAAACCGAAACCGTATACACTTAAATTGTGTGCTCGTCCTTTATAAATAAGATTAATTGGCTAAATGGAGCCTACAGGTTAAAAGGGATAAGTGGCACGTTTTTTGTGTGTTTTTTTTTCTCCCACAATTGCCTTCTTAACACTGTCAGACTTACGCTCGGGAGGTTTGTTGAGGGAACATCCATCAAAGAGTGTTATGGTGGTTATGTTTTAATGTGTCTCTTTTCTGAATTTCTGTGCTTTGTCTGGTGGGAGGCTGATGGGCACCCAGACTGGCCGGTGTTCCTGAGTCCCCTGGGGAGCCAGCCTGGGAGACCCCGTGTGCACGTGCCACATGCCCCACCCCATGTCCTGCACACGCCCTTGGCCCTGGTGCCAGGGGCCTGGAAAGATGTGATACCGACCAAGCCTCCTTTGTGCGAAGGTCTCAGTGTGCGTGGGAGGTGGAGAGCCCCCCTCACGGGCTGATTTCTTTGGAAGAGAAAGCCTGGGTCCTAATGTGATGCGCTCCCCTCTGCTGAGGACCTGGCGCCCACTGCCTTGTTCTTGCAGTAGCTGGGCTCCCCTCCCAGCTCACCTTTCTCTCCCGGCCGCAGTGGTCTCACCATGCAAGATCTGAGGCTCTGATTGCTCTTGGGAAGCAGGCCTCTGGTCTAGTCTCTTATCTCTAGTTAACTGTCCAAACCCAGAAAGATAGGCAGCTCCGTCCTGGGCCGTGGGAGCCTGTTCAGAGTTTAAACGACGTGGGAAGCACCAGCACACAGAGCATCCACCAACGCGTGTCGGAGATCTGCTGTCACTCAAGTGGGACCCGTGATGCCTCCGGTGCAAGAAACTGGAGGTTGGATGTTCCCACACTGCTGGCCATGCAGGGACTGGTTCCCATCATTGTGGTGCCCCATGGGTCATCAGGGGTTACAGGCTGAATCGTGCGCACCCCCAAAATAATTTGTTAGAGTCCTAACCTTCAGAACCTCAGAAAGTGACTGCATTTGTAGATGGGGACTTTACAGAGATGGTTAAGAGAAGGTGAGGTCGCTAGGGTGGCCCTAACCCAACCAGACTGGTGTCCTTATAAGAAGAGGAGATGGGGACATGGACATGCACAGAGGTGATGACACAGGGAGGACATGTGGGGACACAGGGAGAAGACCTTGGCTGTCTACACCCCAAGGAGAGAGATCTCAGGGGAGACCACCCTGTCCACACCTGGACCTCAGACTTCCAGCCTCCAGGACGTGAGAGGACACATCTGTGTTGTTTTAAGGCCCCACGTTTGTTAGGAGGACGGAGGTGACTGGGTGTGACTAAGAAAGCAGGTCTCCGGCCTCTGCTTTGCAAAGCAAACCTTCAGGGAATGGGATGAAGCGGGCGGCCCTCACCCTTCAGGCTCGGCTCTGGGCTTCATGTCCGTGGCACTCTTAGGACACAGAAAGCATTCTTGCTTTAAATCAAAGCATTACATTTCAAAGCGAATTTAATAAAGCACACTTTGCAGCCTCATGGGAACGTGTGCTGTGCAAACAGCGGAAACCCTTGTCTGAAAATCCTCCTCTCCCAGCTCCTTCGGCCACCGAGGGAAAGAAATCAAAAGATGGGCAGCAGTGCCAAGCTCATCATTACTTGTCAAAGTCACAGGCGTTGTGTCCTGGGCTAAATTTAGCTAATTGCCCCTCTGAGCTCTCTTCTCTGCCCAGGACCCCTGGCATCCCACTGAAAGGATTATCGGTGGTGACAGTAATAATGATACGTTGTGCTTTTAGTCCCTTGTTTCGGGCAGTTTTCAAAGGACTCTGCCACCCTGACGTCGTTCACGTCTGTGACACCAGCCGAGACGCCCAGGGGAGCACACTGTGCCTGCTTTACAAACGCAGGCCGGAGAGGCGGAAAGGGCCCCTTTGCCCTGCACTGGACATGGGCAGAACACCGGCCTGAGCACGGCGCTGTCCTCTCCTCCAGGGCGCGGCTGGTTAGGCTCCTGTGCCATCACCACAGGCCCTGCTGGAACCTCTCGAGGCCGCCCAGGAAAGCCCATGAGTGAGACTGTTTCACGGGCAACCTCTGAGAAAGGGCAAAGCTGTGACCATTGAAGGCAGAGAGAGGAAGTGGAACTTCCCTAGGGGCATCATTTCTTATCTGAGTGAAGTGATGCAACGTCACCCACGCAGCTACATTCGTTTTGGAGGGTGGAGGTTGGGGAGAAGGGTCTCTGCTTCCATCTTCCCTCCCGTGGTGTCTGTTGGCGGGTGTGGGGGGGAGGGGGGGCCCTCTTCTCTCCTGAGGTTTCCTTCAGTAGTGACAGGTGGAAGTGGCATTCTCTAATATGAATGCCACCGCAGGCTAACATCTCATCTTTGTCCTTTGCATCATTCTCCACTGGCTCCGAATCTGAGCAGGGAGCAATGTGACATTTAAGGCTCCTTTCTCTGCCGCCCCCCCCGCCCCTCCGTGAATCTCAGATGCTCGCATGCAGAAGCAAATGTGGAGCCTGAGTTGTGCCTCCAGATATGTTTAATTACCCACGTGTTTGCAATGATTCTGGCAAAAGAAAAAGTGAGTTTGGCAGCACCGAAATCTAAGCTAAAGATCAGAATTTTCCAGGTGCTGAGGGCTGTGACCAAGGCCTTGGGAAGACCCAAGCTGTCTGTAGCATCAAAGGGCGTCTGTCCAACGCCCCCCCCGCCCCCCACCGCGCCTACGTTGTGCCAGCGCCCACCAGAATGATGAGCAAGGGGGATGGACCCTTCCCTCTCAGCTCTCCGGGTCCTGGGGAGAGGGGACCCCGGGCCTGGGTGTGGCACAGGTTCAATGCCTCAAGGCTTCTGTCTGTCAGGACCCTGCCAGCTCTCAGCAACATGGAAAAGTGAGGTGTGTGCCATGCTGTGAGCCCCAGTGGCGGGGGGGGGGGGTCAGGTGACCCACAGGCGCTTCCCACAGGCGCAGTCTGCAAGGGGGACCCACCCATCTGCAGACACACGCCTTCTCTGGACCTCCCGTGTTCCTGAGGATGTCAGAGCGAAGGAGGCCCCATCTCCGTACTCAAGAAGCTCACAGGCTCACGACGGGGAGAAAGGTCAAGGGCGGTGTGATCCCGATTCCACGGCTGCTCAGAGCTCCTGAGAATGCCTCTCAAGGCCCCACCGGGCCTGGCCCCCAGCCACGGCCCCAGCAGCCCCCCGGCCAGCTTCCTCCCGTCTGCTCGGACGGGCCCCAGAGAGCCTCCGGCCAGGCCTCCCTGCGTCCAGCCTGCCGTGAATTGCTCTCCCCTCATGCAGCTCGGGCCGCCCTTACCCAGCACCTCCGACCGATTAGGAGGTGTAAACAGCAATGATTGCTGGCTCACCATTTCAAGGCTGGAAGTCTGAGATCCAGGTGTCGGCGGGCGGGTTTCTCCTTGGCGTATAGATGGCTGTCTTCTCCTCGTGTCCTCATATGACCTTCCCTCTGTGGGTGTCTGTGACGTAATCTCATCTGATAAGGACGCGAGTCCTATTGCATTCGGATCCCAGCCCAGTGACCTCATTTTTCCTTGACTGCTCTTTACAGGCGTCTCCAAACGTTAGGTCTTCCACATGAGGACTCGGGGAGACCCAGTCTCCTCCACGGCAGCCACCTAATGCACAGCTAATGTGTCCCTGCCCCAGGCACGCCTGCTGTGTGTCACCCTGCTCTCTCCGGCCCCGCTGTGCCCATCGTCCCACCTGCCCTAGACCCCCTCCTGTGGGACGGGTTGCTCAGCGTGGTGGGCCTCACTCAGCCGGCGTGTGAACTCCAAGAGGACAGTGGTGTGTCTGCCTGGCGTCACTCTGTCCCTCGCCCGTCCACAGGGCCTGGCAAGTAGCTGGTGCATAAGGCGTGAGGTGAACGTGTGCCCTGCGGGGAGAGGGAGCAGGCCTGGGAAAAGCTGGCTCAGAAGAGGCTCCTTGGGGTGCCCGACAGACTCCTGCAGGGGGGAGCGTGACCTCCAGGCCCAGCTGATGGCCTGGCCAGAGAGGACGGGCACAGGCAGCGTGCTGGGACCAGGGAGGGGGGGCCCAGGCCTTGTCTCCCAGCCTCCCTCCCCTCCCCTCCCCTCCCCTCCGCTCCCCTCCACTCCCCTCTGCTCCCCTCCCCTCCCCTCTGCTCCCCTCTCCTCCTCCCTCCCTCTCCCTCCCCTCCCCTCCGCTCCCCTCCGCTCCTCCTCCCCTCCCCTCCCTCTCTCCTCCCCTCCCTCCGCTTCCCTCCGCTCTCCTCCCCTCCTCCCCTCCCTCCCCTCCCTCCGCTCCCCTCCCTCCCTCCCCTCTCCTCCTCCTCCCCTCCGCTCCCCTCTGCTCCCCTCCCTCTCCCTCCTCCTCCCTCCCTCCCTCCCCTCCGCTCCCCTCCCTCCCTCCTCCTCCCTCCCTCTGCTCCCCTCCGCTCCCCTCCTCCCCTCCGCTCCCCTCCCCTCCCTCCTCCCCTCCTCCTCCCCTCCGCTCCCCTCCCTCCTCCTCCCTCTCCTCCCTCCCTCCGCTCCCCTCCGCTCCTCCCCTCCCTCCCTCCCTCCCTCCTCCTCCTCCTCCCCTCCGCTCCCCTCCCTCCCCTCTGCTCCCCTCCCCTCCCCTCCGCTCCTCCGCTCCCCTCCCCTCCCCTCTGCTCTCCTCCCCTCCCTCCCCTCCCTCCCTCCCTCCCTCCCCTCTGCTCCCCTCCTCCCTCCTCCCCTCCCTCCGCTCCCCTCCCCTCCCTCCCCTCCACTCCCTCTGCTCCCCTCCCTCCCCTCTGCTCCCTCCCTCCCTCCCTCCCCTCCCTCCGCTCCCTCCCCTCCCTCCCCTCCACTCCCCTCTGCTCCCCTCCTCCCTCCCCTCCCTCCCTCCCCTCCCCTCTGCTCCCCTCCTCCCCTCCCTCCCCTCCCTCCCCTCCGCTCCCCTCCCCTCCCCTCCCCTCCGCTCCCCTCCCCTCCCCTCCCCACCCCTCCCCTCCCCTCCACTCCCCTCTGCTCCCCTCCCTCCCTCCCCTCCCCTCCACTCCCCTCTGCTCCCCTCCCTCCCTCCCCTCCCCTCCGCTCCCCTCTGCTCCCCTCCCTCCCCTCCCCTCCGCTCCCTCCCCTCCCTCCCTCCTCCTCCCCTCCGCTCCCCTCCGCTCCCCTCCACTCCCCTCTGCTCCCTCCCTCCCCTCCCCTCCCCTCCTCCCCTCCGCTCCCCTCCACTCCCCTCCGCTCCCTCCCTCCCCTCCCCTCCCTCCCCTCCCCTCCGCTCCCCTCCACTCCCCTGACTTAGGAGCAACTGCTCCTTTTAGTCCTTAATGAAATCCAAGGCTGAGTCAATATGCAGATCAAGGAGCCCAGTCACAGGGATAATTCTGAATCTGGGCAGTTGGGGCCTGAGTTAGGGTGGCCCCATGGTGTGGCGGGGAGGGGGGCCAGGGAACGCTGACATTTGGTTGTTTGAGGCCACGAAACTAGTTTCTGACTTTCTCCCAATTTTAGAATCATTTTAAGGAGAGTGGGCTAGAAATTTGGGACAGGTTACTAAAAACAAGAGCATACATTTTTAAAAAACACAAAACAGTAAAAACCCGCCTAACACATTTTATGGATGACTATGTTGAAATGATTTAGAACAATAACTTGCTTTCTTCTTTTCCTTTCAAATCTCCTATTGGAAAGATAAAGCTTTCTCTATTTCTCTTTTTTTCCCCCTCTTTGCTGGTTTTGTACTTATATTTTCTACTTCTTTTTATTTTTTCTTCAGTGATGACTACTTTTAAAATGTCACATGTCTATTAACAAGCCTCATAACTCTAAACAACATTTCTGTACATCACCAGAGGTTAGAAGCCTTCAATTCCAAACTTTCTCCGCTCCCAAATTCCTGTTTTTGTTGGCTAATATTTCAGTATCATCTTTTTAAAAATCCCCGTCCTTTTTTTTTTCTTAGATATCATTGTTTATTTAAAGTTACCAGTGTATTCCCCATTTATTTTACTTACAAAGGTTTTCTTGTATCTTTACTTCTTTCTGTTGGGTTTAATTTTCTATTTGTTGAAGTGTATCCTTGAATACTTCTTTCAAAAAAGGTTGCTGAATCAACAATGAAGAGTAAACTTTTTCAGTCTGAAGGGTAGATAACAGGATATAGAATCTCTAGGCTGCGAGTTGTTTCATTTGGTGTTTAGAAACTTATTCGATTGCATTCCATCATTTATGTTGCTAATGGGATGTCTCCTCTCCATATTATTATTGTTTTGTTATTTTTCTATCTCCTTCCTCTGGTAGAGTTTAAGATATTATCTTTTTCTGTTAATTTCTGGGGATTATACCATTTTTCTCTTGGTTCACAAGGTTCAGCAGTTTTACTATAAAACGTCCATGTGTGGATTTGTTTTATATATTTTGCATGGGATTTGGGGTTTCTTAAATCTGAACACTCGCACTTTTCTTCACTTTGAAAAACTGATAGCCATTTTTTTTCTTCCAACATTTTCTCTCCTTCATATAATTTCAGATCTATGCAGAAACTTCTCATTCTGTCCTCTTTGGGTCTCAGCAGATGCTGTTATCTGCTTCTGGGCAGCCTGCTCACCATCCCCTCTAATGTTCCTGTTCACTAAATCTGCCAGCTGTGTCTAGTTCACTAGAGTCCCTTTCCAGGAGCGACTTCCCGTGGGTGACAAATCTGCCTGTTGTTATTTGGGGCATGCTTTCTTGGTCCTTCCCTATTTCTTACATCCTCTGGAAATTTAAATTGGTTTGCAACCTCTCTCCCCATGTTTATTACCTCTGGCTCCTGGGGGACTGACGCGTTGTTGGGTCTGTGGGCTCTGGCCCTGGACTGTGTGCACCCCTCCACAAGGATGCTTCCACAGGAGCCTCATGGGCCCACTGGCTTCTCCCCCTGCTTCCACGCTCCCCACTCTCCTGCCTGGCAGGACCCAAGTTTGGATCAATCGGCAATCGGTCCCAGGTGGCCATACAGCTGGCCCTGGCCTGAGTCCCTGACCCCGACAATGGGCAGCGAGGGGATGTCTCTGGGCAGGGCCTCCTTCACCCTGTGGGACCCTCCATGGTTGACATGGCTGCCCACCCGCAGATCGCTGGTTGTGTGAGACAAATAAACTCCTTGTTTGCTCAGTTCCAGACACAAATTTCTACTAATTTCCTGACCTGGGTTCTTGTGACAGAGCCACTTGTGGCTGTGATCACCATGCCCCGTGCGGCCACACTTTGGGGTTCTCGGCGTTTATGGCTCACCGTTTCTCCAGCTACTGTCCAGGCCACAGCTCCTCCTTAATTCCTCACCAGGGCTCCAGGCATCATGCAGGGACCCCCTTATGTGTCCCCACAACACAGGGACTTGGGCACTCCCAGGGTATCAACTGCTCTTCCCTCGAGCCCTGCTTGCAACCCCCTGCGAGGCATTTGGCCTGCCCGCCCCTCGCCCCCCGACCTGGGATTTTCCTCTCAGGTCCTGGGCCCTGGCTGGGAGTTAACAATTTCTTTGTTATGTTTAACCTGTAATAAGTCGCCTCCTATATCATTTCTGGGATTTTACCTGGGAGTTAACAATTTCTTTGTTATGTTTAACCTGTAATAAGTCGCCTCCTATATCATTTCTGTTAGCTCCTTTCCCATGAGCCTCAACGACACGGGCCTTTTTAGTCCAAAGCGACGTGGAAACCCTCCCCAAAGAAACCTGTGCCTCTCAGTTAGGTGGTGGGGTCCCACTGGAGAGCCGGGTGCAGCACCAGCCACGGTGGGCCCAGGCCTCTGGTCCTGCCAGCCCCCACGTGCATCCTTCCTCATCTTCCCACGCTGACAGCTGGAGCCCCCGAGCCACCCCAGGCGCCCCAGGTGGGCCTTCCTGGTCCATCGCTGGCCCATTTAGATGCAGAGCACTGACCAAAGCCACCGGCAGCCCATGAGTTCTCCAGTCAGACTGTGCTTGGTCTGTTCCGCCGCTGGCAGGGTCCTCAGAGGCCTGATCTGGCCTTTGTTAATGAGGCCTTTCTGGTGTGCTGACGCTGCTTCCCCTGATGTGTGACAGATTTATGATTCACAGAGGGTTTTAATATTAATATTGTCCTGATGGAAGATAAACCGGCGCAGGGGTCACTGGTGTAGTAAAGAATCAGATGCCCCTCATCCGTGGCTAGGAAGACGGCAGGAGGAGTCGGCTGGCCGGACACCTGAGCAGCACTTGGGGATCCCCAGGAGGCTCGTCATGGGAATTCAGGTGAGTCAGGGGAGCAGGCTGCCGGTGCTGGCGCCCCATAAACGGAGGGGAGCAGGGTGGCTCCCGCAGCCTTCGTGTCTGGAACCTGTAAATAACGTCTTGCAGCTTGAATGGCCGTGCATGGTGGGGAGTGCCCGGGCAAGGATCCTGAAAGGAAGTAAAACTGACAGATGTCACCTGCCGGCCGCGGCAGTGGTGTGGAATGGCCGGGCCATTTCCTCGGCTCTGTTGGCTCCTAAAGCGCTCAGTATCTCAGGTACAATTTCTGTAGCTCAGCGCTGAGGTGAAGTTGTCACCTGGCCTTCCTGACTCAAACACGAGGACAAAGGAAGAAGCACAATTGCTTAACGAGAGCTTACTGCATGGCAGGGCAGGTCCACGCAGCTCCTCGTGTCACCTCACCCAGTCCTCGAAACAGCACCGGGTGACTCTGAGGATGGGTTATTGCTGTTCCCCATGATAAGGGTGTAGACGCTGAGTCCGCCGAGGTTCCAAAGGGCGCCTGGGTCTACTGAGCACGCGAGGACAGGGCTCGCATTCCAAGCTGTGTGGCTCCAAAGTCAAACCTCAACCACGTCCTGTGCGTCAATTAAGTGGCTGTCAGAAGGGAGACCCCCACACACACCCAGTGAGGCCCCGCTCCAAGCCTCGGCTCCTCTAATGTGTGCGAACGTGTGTGAACGTGCACATATTTTGTTCTTAAAAATCTGTAAGAAATCGTCAGACAAGCACTTACTGACCAGATCCCCACGTTCCTAGGAGCTCTGTCACCAGGGCCCGTGGCCCCAGGGGAGCTGCACGAGCCTGCGGCGGGTGAGCATAGAGACGGGCTGCCCCCCGCCCCCGGCTGCGTTTCCAGAACTAGCGCTTTGGGGCGGTCAGTCGCCCAAGGACGTTCTGGCTCTGCCACGGCACAACTCAGACAGCGGGACGCGCCATGTCCAGGACTTCCAAAGGGCAGAGAGGCAGCACCATCGTCTGTGGAAGGCAGGCCCCCGAGCGGACAGGCCCCACCCCCAGCAAGCCAGGCCTGTGCGGATCCATGCCCGCAGAGCTGTCTCCCTTTCTTCTGCAGGTCTGCTGTTTCCACCCCAACTGGACACAGCTCTGCAACACAGCTCTGGACACGCCCCTGGGTTAGCATCACACCCACAGATTGAGGGCTCGGCCCCCCGAGACAGCCCCCGTCTCACATGTGGCTGTAAGTCGGGGGCTGCTGACGCCCATCCTCAGGTTTGATAATTCACTGAAATGACAGAACTCAGCGGGGGCACTATGCTGCTTTTATTATAAAGGGCACAGACCCATAGGAACAGCGTCAGGAGGAGGCCCGTGGGTGAGGTCTGGGGGGAGGGGGCTCAGGGCTCCCCTAACATCCGGTGTGTCACCCTCCTGGCACACTAAGTCCGACAGCTAGGAGGGTCCACGGAGTCCCAGTCAGAGGTTTGGCCGCAGTCACATTCGGTAGACACAGCTGATTAAATCACTGGCCACGTGCCTGGACTCAATCTTCAGGCCCCCTCACTTTCTGGGGGCCTGAACCTCCAATCGCAGGCTTGGTCTTTCTGTAGAGTAGCCCCCATCCTGAGGCTACCTAGGGGCTCAGCTCTGTCACCTCATCAGCATAACGAAGGAACTCCTATCACTCAGGACAATCCGAGGGTTTCTGAAGCTCTTCTGGGAACTGGGACAAAGACGACACACACTTCTTGTTATGCCGCACAGCCCCTCACCAACACTGTGTCCTGGCCTCAGGGCTCAGATGACATCGCTTAGGCCACCAGTGTCTTCCCTGCAGGTAAAGTGCCGGCCCCACCAGCACCGTCCCAGCGGCTTGCAGCCCCCATCATCCCACCTCTCGCCCAAGCACCCTGAGCACAGGGCACAGGGGCTCAGAGGTCTGGGCTCAGAGAGGCCAAGGCGATGCCAGGGCAGGAGGTTCTGTCACAATCGCTTTGTTCACATCTTTCTCCGGCGAGTAGGTCAAGGGTATAAGTCTCGCTAGACGTATTCTGCATTTTTAAACCGCAGCCAAAGAAGCACAGAGAGTAAGTCAGAGACGTTGTTCGCCATTCAGGGCGGCAGAAGCAGTTTTCCCGCACGCCTCCCGGGGTGAAACGTGAAGCAATCTGCTTCCTTCCTTGTTGACTTTTGGACTCACTGGACTTCAACAAACTCTTCTTAGAGCGACAAAAGGGCATTTGCCAGACACCAGCTCCCTCCTGTATCAATCCAGCAAATGTGTAGAGAGGAAAGGAGACACGGAGACAGCAGTAAGCATAGGCTGGGCGGGACCCCCGACTCCCTCCCCCCGTCTGCCGGTACCCAGGGCTTCTGTTGCTGCAGGCCCCTGCAGATGAGCTCAAGGGGGGCGCCGTCTTGGTCAGGATTAGAGTGGGGTCAAGGCCTGTGGGTCTGAACCAGAGCCTGGTCCCCCAGGGCCCCGGAAACCAAATGCCACAAGCTGCAAGGCGTAAACAACAGGCATTTGTTTCTCACACTTGGAGGCTGGAAGTCCAAGATCAAGGGGCCGACAGATGGGGTTCCTGGCGAGGGCCTCTTGCTGGCTGGAAGACAGCTGCCTTCTCTGTCCTCACATCGCGGAGACACAGACAGACAGACAGAGCTCTGTGGCGTCTCTCCTTTCGAGGACATAACCCTATCGGATCAGGGCCCCACCCTTGGGACCTCCATTTACCTCAATTACTTCCTTAGAGGCCCCCACTCCAAATACAGCCCCACTGGGGGTTAGGGTCCAATGTATGAATTTCAGGGGCCACAGTTCCATCCACAACACCAGGGTTTTGTGAGACGGTAACAGGGAATGTTTTGGGAACCCTTTCCCACGTCCCACTGCTCTCCCTTCCATATGACGAAAGAAATTCCCTAGTTCTCCCCTGGACGCTTCTGACACCAGATGTGTCGGCGTTTTCTGACCAATCAATGCACCGCGTCTCAGTGGACCCCAAGACCCCAATGTCCCCCCTCCCACACGTGTCCCCTCCCACACACCCCCTCCCACACGTGTCCCCTCCCACATGCCCCCTCCCACACGTGTCCCCTCCCACACGTGTCCCTGGTGCCGTGAGTACACGTGGCCTTGTTTTAAGCTAAGAGAACAGGTCTTTCTACCCTAACATGCCTCATTTCCACTTTGAGCTCTAAGGCGTTCTTGGGGACTTGATTTCCATAGCCTTTTTGGTTTTCCAAAGGGAAAAAAAACTGCTACACGCTTTTGCTAAAAAAAAAAAAAAAAATATTACAAGAGCATCTTCGAAGGGATTTCAAGCACCCAGGACATAAAAGGGAAATTGGTCTGACAGAGGCACAGTGGTTGATTCCGCCAATAATACATATAATATTGTATTCTAGAAATGTTAGCGTCTCCATGGGCAATCTCATCAATAGGCACAACTTTAAATAAGATACTTTGTTATTAAAGAAAGCCTCCTTGCAGACTGGGAGCATAGGGCTTGCCGGGTCAGTCAGCGGGGTCTGAAATCTCCTTTAATATGAATTTCCAAAGGATATTACAAAAGGACCTACATGGGCAATAAAACACATTGTGTGAAGCGCTCAATATGCATTTCTGCAAAGGGACTCTTTAAATGTCCATAAATACATATGCATGAGACACACACAACTGCTTGCCTGTTTTTCACTCTCAAAAACAGGTTCTGGTAGGACGCGGGCTGCAACAAGCCTTCTTCTATTCACGGCAGAGAGGGCAGCCTGACCGAGGACCTGCTGGAACATTCCACAGGGAACAAGCAGCCCCTGAGTGCCAGGCTGGGGGCCCCGTGTCCCCGGAGAGGGCAGACAGACCCTCTGGCCCAGGCCTGCCAGTGACCAGGTTTATTTTTCACTCCTGTCTTCTTGCGTCAGCTCCAGAGCAGGCCCGCCTGTCCCGTGCACCGTGGTCACCCCTGCCCAGGGCAGTGAGTGCCCCCTGCAGCCCTGGCACGTCCTGGCCTCCCGGCCGCTCCCGATATGTACATCTGGCCTTTTAAGGCGTGAGCGAGGGGGGTGAGGTTCCTGTAGCTGCAATAACAAATAACTACAGACTCGGGGCTCACAACAGCACACGTTTATTCTCTCACAGTTCAGGAGGCCAGAAGTTCAAACTCAGGGTGTGGGCAGCTGTGGCTCCTTCCCTCGGGAAGCTTCGAGGGACCTCTCTCCTAGCTTGTGGTTAGCTGCTGGCCATCCACTGCAGTCTCTGCCGCCCTCGTCACGTGCCTATGTCCCTCTGTGCGTGTGTGAGTTTTCTCTTCTATAAGGGACATCAGTCCCATTGGATCGGGGCCCACCCTGAAGACCTCATCTTAACTAGTTACATCTGTGGTGACCCTATTCCCAAATAAGGTCACATTCTGAGGTCCTGGGGGTGAGGACCACAACATGAATTTTTTTTTAGGGATGGTGAGCAATTCACACAATTCAACTCATAACAGACAGGTTTTATTCCTGGGAGCTGTGGGCACTGCAGCCATGTTTTCGGACCCAGAAATCCATTTACTCATTCATGTATTCAACTTGCCAAAAACAGTTATTAAGCACCTACCAGGCATCATCCTGAACTTTGGGGATATAATGGGGTATATACCCCAGAAGATACACCTGAAGTCAGCTGGAGGCAGCACCAGATCAAAGGTGAGGACAGAGAGGGCAGGGCCGGGGGCAGGGGGCAGGGTGGAGCCCAACTGAGCTGGACCAGAAGGTACACTGAGGTTTGTCTTGATCGCGACAGCACAGGGAAGCACTGCCAGTTGCAGCCCGTCATAACGCAAGCAGATTTTTGCCTTAAACAGAGGAACTGACCGACTGGGAGGAGAAAGCTGCTCTGAGAGCCAACGTGGACCTCAGCCAGCGAGCACCTGAGTGAGAAGGGATTGGAGAGTCTCTGTGAAAAACAGTGGGCGGCCTGAACGTGGAAGCCACAGTGACTCAGCCGGGGAGCAGAAAGTGGAGTCGAGTCCCCTAGGCAGGATGAAGACGTGGAACGGGGACCCAGGGTTCCCGGCAGGAACAAGAGTGCTCACCACCGTGCCATCTGGGAGTGTCCGTGCTGCCTGGTCTCCGACTACCAGGAGAGGGACAGGCACAGCCCACCCCAGAGGAAGCCAGGGCTGCCAGGAGTCTGCAGCGACCTGAACGGGAAAGGGGCGCCTGCCTTTCACTTGTCAAACTGGCAAAAAGCAACAACAGGAAGAGGAAAATAATACTCAGTGCTGTAGAGACTGGGATGAAATATCACCGTGTGCTGCTGGTGGGAACAGAAACCAGTGGAGCCTCTGGGGAGATCCATTTAGCAGAAAGCTGTCTCTGGCTCGCTTGCAGCTGCTGCGATTTCATCCTGAGCAGCTATCAGATCTGCAGGGCCTTTCCAGATGGTTCTCTGGGTAGCCTTCCTTAGGAGAACAAAAGACCTGCTAATCGCCTGCGTGTTCAACAATAGAGGGGCCGTTTTAAAAGTGAGGGGATGTCCAGGTTTAAATGTGGTTTAAAAACTAACCAGTGTGAGAATGGCTACAATACAATATAGCACACAAACTGCCAGATGCAAAACGATACTTTCAAATATTTCCAATTTACCCTGAAATGTATGCAACATAAAATCCAGTGTGGGGCTTATGGCAACATTATTTATCCTGCGTCCCCAGTGGAAAGGCTTGTGTTTGTATTGTGTGTGAATATATACAAGTTTTGCAGGTGTGTATATTTAGAAAATTGTAGTGAAACAAAATACACCAAATTGCTCCCAGTGGTGATTTGTGTTCGGTGGGGGTTGGGGCCTTATTTTAAAATTCGTTTCTTTGTTTTTGTCTATTTGTAACTTGGGCTTAGTGTAGAACACAGGGAAAGTACGTAGGAATGTGGGGCTTTGGGGAGCACTCTAAAGTAGCGTAGACCTCTGCGTGTTTTCTCTCTCAGGCACGTGGCTAAGTCCTACTTCTTAAGTTTCTCTTTGGGAGCTGCCTCCCCACTCTTATTCTGGGACCCACAGCTTCTTCCCCAGGGATGGGGTGCTGGGCCCCTGGTCTAAGGGCTTCCCACTTTAGCTCTGTGGGAACACCTCAGGCGTTTGCTGTCACCTGCCCAGGGCAGCAGACATGAAGGAGCAAAGAAATTGGGAATGAAGAATGAGGTAAAAAAAGAGGTGATGTATATGTGTGTATGTGTGTGTGTGCCCGCGCGCGTGTGCACGTGTGTGTTTGTGTGTGTGCGTGTGTGTCTGTTTGTGCGCACACACATGCACAAGGGAGGAGGTGTGGACCAGGGACAGGGCAGGCTGGTGGATCTGGACAGAAGGAGGGCAGCTCCACCTCCAGGGACCATCAATCTGGCCATTTTCACTGCCACTTAAGCCCCCTTAGAGCAAGGCAAATATTTTAGCATTCTTTTAAACATATATTTTAAAGGTCTGGCTTTAAAACCAAGAAGCCAGAAAACCTAAGCTCAGGCTAAAATTCTCTTTGCAAGCAGGTCTGGGACAGTCAAAATGACATGAATTATACCTGCCATTACCTCAAGACACATTGCTCTGAGTTGGCATAAAATTGCCCATTTCCTGTGGTGATATAAGGGGCCTTATTCTGGATGCTCGGTCGATACCACGAGCTACTATTTCGTACCTGACACATTGGTCATTTTAATCACCGGCCTCGGTACCTGGGCCATGCCCCCTCTTCTTTGGCCATATTTCTGACTCTGTCTGCAGTTTTTACTGCCTGGTTCCTTTGGACCAGATCATATTATCCAGAAAAGTCGAGGGCCTCATCCCTCTAGTGCATGTCAAGGAGTGGAGGAAACTTTACAATCAGACAGAATAAATGACAGCACATAAAGGCAGCAGTACAGTGGTGAGTTCTGGGGATCTGTGCCAGTGAGAGGGACAGTGGCAGCTCTGACCACCTCCTATGCATGTGTGCACATGTGTGTGCACACCTGTGTGTGCGTGTGCATGTCTGCACACATGTGCATGCCTGTGTTTACACATGTGTGCATATGTGTGCACACACCGAGGCCACGCCCCTCTAGCTGCCCCAGTTTCTGGTGAAATCAGTTCCTGTCCATTCCATGCACACACACACACACACACACACACACACACACACACACACACACCAGAGGTAGGGGAATGGACTCCGGCCCCCGCACTGCCAGTTTTGCTATAACGTTTTAATAACAAAGTTACAGCCGCCCATTTGTCCAGTACGGCTGATACTTTAGGGAACAACCTCAGCATGGTGCAATTCCGATTTCAAGTTTGCTTCTGTGAGGTTTTGTCTGGAAAAAGCAGAGGAACACGGAGAATGCGGTGAACGTGGGAGAAGGTGGAGGCCTGCATCCGCTGAGCAGAGCTGGTGCAGCATTCCCACGCTCCACACACGCACACCCTCAAACCCCACCCTGCTGCCTCCGTGTGCTGCCTGCACTGAGCCATGCACGTCCCCGTCCAGGGTAAGCACCTGCCGTCTGACTTCAGACAACCTTCCTTCCACCCCTCACAACGATGCACAGGCTACAGCCACTCCTACTCCCGTGTCCGAAAGCACGCTGCGGGCTCTGCCCACGTGAGGAGCCGTGTGTCCTGTGGGCTTTGAGTATTTCCTGCCATTTAACATGGAACTGGTTGCTCCCATGGGTGTTAGGTCCCTATTGAGGTTCTGACTGCCGTCCCACTAACCCCAGTCCCCCCACGAGCCCCGTGGTTTAGTGTGGCGCATCATAACAGAACGGGTCGTACTTTTAAAATCCTTTGAGAAGTTACAGGCGAACTCTGAATTCTGGTGGCCATTTTATCCCCCAAGAAGGTGTGGGGGGCTGGTGCCGGAGACAGACTGGGGAGAGGAGACTGACGGGGTCTCCCCAGAGGCTGGGGATAAGTGGTCTTAGTAAGAGTTTGGGTTGCTTGTTGTGGTAGGCCGAAGAACGTCCCCAAGCTACCCACGTCCTAACCCCCAGACCCCGTGAGCGTTGCCTTACATGGCAAAAGGGATTCTGGAGTGGTGATACAGTTGGGGACATAGAGATGGGAGATGGTCCTGTGTATGGGGGTGGGGGCTAAAGGTGCTCAGAAGGGTTTTTGCAAGAGGCAGGCGGAGCCGAATTGACTGTGGAGGAAGAGTCCACGTGAGGCTGAAGCAGGTGCTGGGTGGGTCCCTGGAGGAAAGAGGAAGGCGCCACAGGGCACGACCGCAGCTCTGGAAGCTGGGAAAGGCAGGAACCAGCCTCCCCTGGAGCCTCTGGAGGAGCGTGGCCCTGCTGACACCACTTTTGGCCCAGTGACACTGATTCTGCATTTATGACCCCTAGAACTGCAAGACAGTAAATGTGTGTGGCTTTCAGCCTCCACGTTTGGGACAGTCGATGACAGCAGCCGCAGGAAACTAAGACACAAGCTTTGTGATGACGCGCAGTCTTGGAAAGAGCCTAGGGCCGGGGCAGGGCGGCAGCACGCACCCGGGAGTGTGCCGGGTTTCTCAGCATCCCGGGGCCACGCTGGAGGAATGGTCAGGGCCCATAGCTGCTCCGTGACAGTCTGGTCTCTCTGGGTTGCCTGGAGAATTATGAAAAAACGTCGGGGTACGTCACAGCCCCGGGGCCTGACCCGGAGAAGGCAGGTGGCATATTTACCTGTTTTCCTTCCTCCGAGGGGTGGCCGGTTTCTTTTCTTCTCAGCCCCCTGGACTTGACTCCCACCTGCCCTGCGCACCGTGCCTCGCCCCACAGGCCAATGCCTTGGCAGGGCGTCATTCTGGAGCCAGCACCCCCCATGGACACGTGCCGCCTGCCCTCCAGCACCCAGAGGCCCCAGCTCCTTGCTTCCCGTCTGGACCCAGACACTCGCGCTTTTCCCCAAGCACAGCTCTGCCGGCCTGCTCAGGCAAGCCGGTTGCCTCATGGTTACCCCATTTTTATAATCCAGAGAAGCATGTTCGGATTCGGTCTGAAGGAGAGACACAATCCAAGATGAAGTCTGTCACTCTGGGCTGCCTTTTCTAGCTTTCATCTTCCAGATGCCATTAATCAACCCGCCATTCTCCGGGGAGGACACACAGGGCACAGCAGCTCTGGCTTCCGTGACAACATCGTCCCCCCTGGCTGGGTCGCTTCCTGGGGCTGCGGCTCGGACTCCACTTCCATTGCAGCTGACCTGGGGAGTGTGCGGGTGTGTGTGTGTGCCCGGAAAGTCTGAAGCGCCTGGGTCACCTGCGCTCGGGTGGCCTTGGAGCCGTTTCCGGGCAAGCCCCAGCCCGCTCCCCTGAGTCCTGCCCCCTGCTCCCACTGAGGCCTCTCCTCCCCTTTTCTCAGGCGAAGGCTTTCTGCTCATTCTGCAAGAGGCAGCCTGAACGTCCCACTGCGAAGGTTTCTCTCACCCACCAACACCCCCAAATATTTTACATTTGTCTCTATGGAAGCACAGCCCCTTATGAGCACGCATCTTAAAGAGTGGGCTCGGTCACCCCGTTCACCTCTGTGACCCCGCAGCCCAGCCTCCCACCCAGCACAGGGGGATCGGCGATCCCGTGTGACCAAGGAAAACAATCTCCCAAATGCTGAGACATCATTTTTACTCATGATTTCAAGAAAATAGCAATGAACAGCCTTGATTTTTACGTTTTTATCACTGAAAGCCAATGTGTGACTATAATAGAAGAACTGTGAAATTCGACGTTGAGAACTTGGACGTCAAGTGTTGTCTCTGGGTGGCAGGGTGACCGTACCTGTCACTTCCCTACGCTGGCCACTCATCTCTGCAGGACGTTTGGGTTCGTCCAGGGCTGAGGCTGTGAGGCTTATGTGTGACCGTCCTGTCCCACGGCCACGCAGACACGAATAGCCACAGGGCTGTCACCCCCGTCTTCCTCAGCAGGTGAAACACGTCGGGGAGGAGAGGAAACCTAGTTGCCAGCCCAGGGGCAGGTGACCCCAAGGTCCTCACACTTGATTCTGGGGATCCAGTGTGTGTTTTTTCCTGAGTCCAGCAATGGCACCGGAGAGGGAAGGAGGCGGGTTACTTGGGCTCCATTTCAGTCTATTTGTGACGATTCAGCTGAGAATTCAGAAATTCCCCATATCATAAGGTCAAAAAAGTTGATGCACATTCTGTCTAATCATCACGGGGCAGGGGGTTAGGCCACGAAGTAAGTCATCCGGACTGAGGAAATTCCACAGTGAGCTAAATGGTGTCCACCCAATTTCACGTGGGAAGGTCCTATCAGGCTCCCTGGCCACTTCCTCCAGGTGGGGGCTCAGCGATCTGCCATCCATGCACCCGGAAATCGGCCTCGCCTGACACCAGCCCTGCCCGAGACTTGATCTTGGACTTGCAGCCCCAGAGCTGTGAGGTGGATGCCTGCTGTGTGCACAGCCTGTCTCAGCCACAGCCCCCGAGCGAGTGAGCGGCCTGAGACGCAGCCCCTTTGCAGGGACGGGTGCCTCCTGGGCTCCCTCCCAGGGCAGCTCACGGCAGGGCTTTGGATGGCGAGGCGACAGACGTGTATTTTCTGCAGAAATGGAAGGCTGTCACTCAGAACTGTCCCCAACATTTACTCACTGACAGTTCCAGCTACTCCACTAGCTCTCCAGGAAGGAGGGGGTGGTGATGTCAGCTGTTGGCTGGGCTTGGGCAGCGGGGGCCAACTGGCATTGGCCACCACCATCCTGTACTGATTGGTGTCCCAAGTCTCAGAACAGTGGGGGCAGGTGTGCGTGTGTGTGTGAGTGTGTGCGTGTGCGTGTGTATGAGTGAGTGTGTGAGAGTGTGTGAGTGTGTGTGAGTGTGTGTGAGTGTGTGTGAGTGTGTGAGTGTGTGTGCGTGTGTGTGAGTGTGTGAGTGTGCGTGTGTATGAGTGAGTGTGTGAGAGTGTGTGAGTGTGTGTGTCTGTGTGAGTGTGTGAGTGTGTGTGAATGTGTGTGAGAGAGTGTGTGTGTGTGTGTGTGTGTGTGTGTGTGTGTGTGTACGTATTTGCAGAGCCATGCACCTGAAGGAGGCTTTGGGATTGGCCCCAGTGTCCCCTCCAGAGCTGGTTCCTGTTCTAGTCTCTGCCCCCGAAGAGGAATAGAGTCGTCGACTGGGATCAGCCCACGACGGAGCGGGAGGCTGTTCCCCTGCTCACTGTGAGCCGCACTCCCCACCTTGCTGCCCATGGTGTGCTCGCAGCCTCCCTGGCCTGCTCCTGGAAAACAGAGCCCGGCTCCTGTAGGCTCCCCAGAACCCAGGGCGCCATTCTCAGAGCAGTCAGGGGGAGCGTCTGTCATGAGGTGAAATAATCCGGCCACCTTGCAACTCTCGTCACTGAACAGAACAAGCCAGCTTTTCCCATCACCTCTGTTTTCATTCAGCTGCAAAGCGGCTGCTGCTTGCTCTGCAAGCTTTGGGGTGTGTCGTGTGTGTGTCGTGTGTGTGTGTGTGTGTGTGTGTGTGTGTGTATTTGTTTCCCAGAAGAGAAACCACCACAAGATGCAATTTTACTTGTAATTTTATTTGTGATGGAGCAGCTGAAGCAATGATTGTATTTGACGTGGAGTTGAAATGCATAAAGAGATAAATGGCTTAATTGGAATCAATATTAATTTAGTGCAATTTACTTTCAACTTTACTTCACAGCATATAAAATCACTCTGCTCAGGAGTCATTCGAGAGCTCTTCCCTGCTCAGAAAACTGAGCCCAACCCGCCTGGCAGCTGGTCCCGGCACTGGGCTTCCTGCGGCTGTGAGGCCTGACGGACACATGTCGTGATGGACACATGTCATGATGGACACGTGCGATGCTAACTGAGAAGAAAGGCTCCCACCCACCTCCAGGAACAACCCTCTGGCTGCGCTCCAGGAGCCCACCTCCCTGCCCGTTCTGCTAACACAGTTCCTCATAAAAGAAAGTGGGGTTCAGAAACTGGGGGAGAAGGAGAGAAGGCAGCATTGGCACACGCTCTTCCCAGCAGGACCGACAGCGGGGTTTCCGCGGGGGCGTGGGCTGCGTACCAGAGCCCTTGGTCCTGCGTGACAGAGCACCACAGGCGACGCGGCTTTGTTCTCGTGCAGCCTCAGAGGCTGCAAGGCCGAGATTGCGGGTGTCGGCAGGCTGGCGCCTCCTCGGGCCTCCCTGTGTGTGTCTGTGCCCTGACTCCTCTTCTCGTAAGGACACCAGTCAGGTGGTACCTCACTGTTCCCGCATCTCCGCTGTGAAGGCCCCGTCTCCAAATACAGTCACAGTCTGAGGTGCTGGGAGTCGGGGTTTGAAGGTATGAATTGGGGGACACAGATTAACCCATGACAGGCTCCTTGGGCTCACCTCTTGCTCCAGGAAAAGGGAGCCGGATTTGGGGTCCGATGTTACTCTTAAATGAAAGTAAAAACTTGATAGGAACAGCTCCTGCATCCAGGAAGAGGCCCTGAATCCTACCTGTGATGGCGTCATTCTGTGTGTTGCCATACGGGGACCCCATGCGGCCTGATGGGCTACGGGACATGTGACAGTGGTGACCGCGTGAAGAGGTTGTGAGGACCAGACGTCACGCTGAGATCCCCACGTGCATCCGCCTTTACAAGAACCCTACCCCTGACACCATCGTTATCTATCGTCACTTCACGGCTGAGGAAAGTGATTTTCCGGGAGTGGGCCGGCCTCGTGCCCTGCCGGCTGCCGCTGGGGTACGCGGCCCAGGCAGGAGCACCCACGCTCCCTGCTTCCCACCTGCAAGTTCTTCCCACTGATGGATGGATGTCATCTGCCCGGGAGAGACGTGAGGCATCAAATCCAGCCTGCAGAAGGTCCCATTCTCTGGTCCTTCCTTAGGCACGACAGCTCTCCATGGGTCTTCTTTTCGTTTAATCAAAAATGAGTCTTAGTGGGGGGTGGGGGAGGTCTTTAATCTGGTGAAACGTCTCCTTCATTGTTTCAGGTTTTATCTGTTAACACACTCTGCAGGCCACAAAACCTGCAACATTCGGGTTCTGGAACATAAGCGATCGACAAGGAGGAGCCTGGGTGCTCAGAAGCCCACATTTCAGCAGAGAGCCCTGTGGAAAATGCGCACGTTTGCAGAAGGCATCAGCAGAGGAACTTCTGTGGGGCCCCCGGCAGATCCCCACACAGGAGAGGGGCAGGCACTCGGAAAACAGAGGTGTTAGGAATAGGGGTCCTTCACAGGGACCCCGTGGAGTGTCAGTGGCTGGGAATTGTTCCCTGAGCCGGAAAATCAGGGCAATCCTTTAAGATGTGCATGAGCCTGTTGTTCGAGCTGCTTCCAGCTCACCGTCACGGCCGTCTCTCGTGAGGTCCGGGGCCAGGGCTCTACCACGTCTTTCATCTCGGGCCCTGCTGTCCCTCTGGGGGTTAGTCCAGTCCAGCGCCCGGCCTCTGAGCCCTTCCCCCGACACGCCTCATGACAGGTGCAGCGCCTTTGTGGGGACATTCACCCTCCAGAAGTTTCCCACAGCAGCAGGGCCCCCCTGGGCACACTGCGCCCAGACGGGCGAGCCCCGCCTCCAGCACTCTTGCGGGCTTGGGCCTCTCCTTCGGGCACGGCACTGCCCCCGCCCCCATCGCATCGGAGTCCTTGCCACCTTCCCCACTGTTACGTGAGCTCAGGGGGACAGGGAGGTTTGCCCGGTTTCCCAGGGCTGTGTCCCCAGGCCCTAGAGCAGTGACGGGCACAGGGCAGGTGCTGGGAAGGATCGAAGGAGCGGGCACGGGGAGCCGACGGAGGGCGCTGCTGTCGGGGAGGCCGCGAGAGAACATTTGCCGGCCGAGTCCATCAAAGATGATGTTTTCCCGTGAGCAAATATAGTCTGATTTTCACCCTCAAGGTAAGTGGGGAAACACGACTTTTAAATACAGATGCTCAGTTTATAGCCAACTTTATTGGAATATTTCTGTTCAGTAAATTAATTTGCATCACATAGCATTTTAGTGGCGAAATATGATCCCTGAGAATACTTAGAATTCCGTGGGCGGCCTTATATTTGTTTAGATATACGAATATGTCTACATTTTGCTTTTGATAAGGGAAGACAGCTGTAATCAAATCTTGGCAATGTGTGGGTAAAAACGTTTGTTTAATTGGACGTCATCAGCCGGCGCTGACTGGAGGTTGGGGGGAGTCGGGGGTCAGTCGGTGTTTCTCCCAGGTTGATTTGTCTAATTCTAATTGACACCAAAAGAATTACAACCCTCAAAGGGTCTGATGAGAAGGTATAAACCATTTCCTCCTAATATTTTATGCCAAGAGTTGATGGTGCAGAATTTAAGCTCCCCGATGCCCGACAACTCGTTTGCAATAAATTCTAGAAGGAGAAAACAATGATTCAGGGATGTCACCTCATTTCATCCGGGCACTTTTCCTGGACTCTTTCCAAGCCATGGTAGGGGGACCCGGTAAGTGGTGATCGCGAGGGCGTCCCCGGGACCCAGAACCAAGTTCCTGAGTACTTGCTTTCAATTTTGAACTGACCTCCTGCTAACGAAGGCTCCATCTCCTGAGGGCCCGACGAAGTGCTGCCCAGAATCTGTGTGGGGCACGCTCTCCCTATTAACCGCCGTGACCCCGAAAGGCCAGGCATTTAGAGGATGCGCTGTCCCTTGGAGCCACGCGACACGGAGTGTCCCCAGCCAGATCGCTCTATTGGCAGGCGACCCGCACACAATGGGCTTTCTAAAGTACGCGGTGCAATTGGTATTTTCACACTTTTTTTTCAAATGTAATTTCAAAATTAAATGAGGCTGGTTGTCTATAGGAATGTGATAGAAAATAGTCAACGTGGACGCCAGCCAGCTTCTTCTCAAACCACGGGGACGGGAGAGAAAACTAATTAACGTTCTGGAGCCCTGAGATTGGGTCTGTGGGTGTTGATGCGCCCCCCCCTCCACCAGCTGGAACCTTCCGTGCCTCTCCCGAGGGCTGTAGAGCGACTTCATTCTTTCCCATTCATCACTGAGTGCAAGTGGCAGGAGAGAAGGGACAGGTGACAAGTGAAGCTAAGGTGAGTGGACAGCCGTCGGGTCCCACTGAATCCCTGCCCCCTCCCCACAACCCGACCTTGGATGTGAGTCTCTATGGACCAACTCGCTCAAGCAGCACTTAACTTTCTAGGGACTTGCTCTGCTTGCTAAGAGTTTGCATAAAACAACTCACTTTGCAATCAGACAGTGCTTCCCCAAAGCCCCCAGGCATTGTCTCCCCACCTACCTCATATATCATCATTCTGGGCACGTAGTAGGACCTGTCGGCATTCAAGGTCATTCCACAAACAGCCTGTGATCCCTTACTCTGCAGAGAGGCGCACTAGGCTCTGTGGGGAACATAGAAACACACCTATTGCATATCCTGTCCTCAGGGAGCTGACAGCTAGGAGGGAGCCCTAAAACAAGCTCTTCAGTACCCAGCACAGGCAGAGTACCCAGCACAGGGCAGAGCACCCAGCACAGGACAGAGCACCCAGCACAGGGCAGAGTATCAGCACAGGACAGAGCACCCAGCATAGGACAGAGTATCAGCACAGGACAGAGTACTTAGCACAGGGCAGAGCACTCAGCACAGGGCAGAGCACCCAGCACAGGGCAGGGAGGGAAAGGACCTGTGGAGAGCACCCAGAGGGCCTTCTTTTTTTTTTCCTTCTGAAATTCTTTTCCATAACCTGTTGAAGAAAGTCAAAACCACATAACATAAATGTACTGGTTTACATTTTAAGTGCACACATCAGTGGCACGTTGCACACGAGGCTATGCAAACAGCAGTGTCTAATTCCAGATCATTTCTTCACCCTCAAAAGAAAGCCCACTGGTGGCCCCGCCCCGTCCTCCGCTGTCCTACTCCTGCGGCCACTCCCTTTCTGTCTGTGAAGTCCTTTATCGGGGATCTCCTGGCAGTACAGCCCTACACACGTGGCCTTGGTGTGTGGGTGTCTCGCTCAGCACTGCGTCTTCGGGGTCCATCCGCCCTGACGCGTGTCGGTGCTGCGTCCCTTCTGTGGCCGAGTGACAGTCTGCCGTGCGAGGGACCAATGTTGGTTGTCCACTCATCTGTGGATGGACACGATTGTCACTGTGACGGAGGCTGCTGTGGACATGCATGGGCAGGTTTCTGTTTGAATACCTGTTTCCCATCTTGAGCGTTTCCTAGGACCAGAGTTTCTGTGTCACATGGTAATTGCATGTTTCACTTGGCAAGGAGCCACCCAGCTGTTGTCAATGTAGCGTTTCCGCTTCTCCGCAGCTCGGGCCAACACCTGTTGCTTTCTAAACACTTCTGGTTATTGCAGGCCTCCGAGTGAGTGAGGGACCCTCCTTAATGGGGGGGCAGCCCTCCTTTCCTCGCAGCTGCCCCCACACTTGGTGGATGGCGCCCTGAGGCTGGCTGGGCTTGGCCTGGGGGAGGGCCATGGGGTAGCAGG